>JAUMIR010000001.1:154147500-155518750 GCA_030847615.1 Gambelia wislizenii | reverse complement strand
CGGCAGGAACCCCCACTCTGTAAAACAATAATAACAAAAACAACAACAACATAGACACAACACAATAAGCACCAGGATGCAATCAGGCTGGCACCCCCTCCAACAACCACAGCAGGAAGGGATGAGGGGTGCAAGGCACACAGGCATTGGGACATCCACCCCCCCTACCCCTCCGGCAGGCAGCCCCTGGCCTGGGAGGGAGGCAGCACGCTGCCTCAACGGGCGGGTTTGGGCAGTTCTACAGCGAACATAGTAGCTTCTTCATGCAACGCAATCTTCATGCATTGGAGGCATCAATTTTGTTTTATAGGGTTTGGACCGCAGGACGGCAGTCGGCGCAAAATAAAACAATTATGTTTTGAGTAGCCCTGTGCATGTGATAGTGACATCTTGACCACAAGTCACAGCAAACATACCTCCACAGCCTGGGTGGAGAGATGGGACCCAAACGTACAGCAAAGTTCTGCCACCTGCAGGACCACCAGCCCCTGGCAGAAGAACAACCCCCGGTGGGGGAGGAGCTGTCAGTGGGGGATGGGGGCTGGGCTGCCAGCATGTGAGCCTGGGCCCAGCAATTATATAACCTGGCCACCTTCTCAACCAACGCCAGTGGAGGCCCAACACTCCCCTATTGAGGCATTTGGGGCTCCGGCGCCTACCATAGGGGATGTTATGGGGTGTTAACCATCCTGGTCCAGAAGATTGACAGGGACAGGGAACCCCCCACAACGGCGCATGAGGGGTCTGGATGCTGCCCATGGCAGTGAGCTCTGAACCCAGCACATCCAGCAGCTGCGGGCGATCCGGACGATCCAGATCCAGAGGGAGGAGTGGTTCCAGGGACTCTGGGTGGTCCGAATCACGTGGTTCGGCATCATGTAGGCACAGCAGATCGAGAGGCAGACATAGCCCAAGGAAGAAGCACAGGAGGTCGCGTTCCAGCTCTTCATCGGGTGAGTCTTCTGATGAAGACAAGTACAGGTACTGGGGAAAAGGGTCTTTCAAACCGGGTTTGCCGGGGTGGGCCCTCCGGCTCAGGAAAGCCAGGCAAAAGGCCAGTGAAGAGCAGAAGGCGGGGGGAGGCAATCCTGAGGGCGAGGAGCTGTGGGAGGCCAAATCAAAGGAGGACCCCCCAGGGGGCCACATGGATCACAAGGTGCGTTCCAAGATCTTGCAGGGCTATTATGTTGACATCTTCTCTTTGGCACCCCCCAGGGGAGGAGGCGAGGGTGCATCGAAGTGACAAGAAGAAGAGTGACAAAGCTAGCTCGGAGACTGTGGAGCACACTTTTGCCAACTGGCTTAGTGGCTATGCGGTCTTCATGGGGGTAGTGGCTCTGGTTTTCCTAGAGCGGGCCTGGCACCTGATCAACCACCTTTGACAAGTGATCAGGGTAAGGTCTCAAGCAGGGGATGCCAATGCCATAATGTATGACATTGAGTGCAGAAAGAAAGCTTCCAGGTCCCCCATGCACAGATAGGAGACCATTGACTACCCTACTTGGTTGCAGGCCACTGGGCCAGGCAGGTGTGAAAAGGGTGATCCTCCAAAGCCCAGTCGCAAGAAGGAGGGGAAGAAGCTGGTGTGCTGGGAGTATAATGGGGGTAAGTGCTCTCTGTACAAGTGCCGGTTTGACCACTCTTGGGACAGCTGCGGGGGCAGTCATCCAAAGGTCAATTGTTCCCGGCAGGGTGGTGGGAGCCAGTCCTTTCAGAGCAGCCATCCTGCCTCAGGTGGTGCCAGAAAGGACGCAGGGTCAGGCAGCAGCACCAGCAGAAGCTCAGGGAAGTGAAGGGCCCCCCGGGACCAGGGGGTTGGGTCGCATGGCAGCAACACCCATCAAGCTGGAGGCCATGCGATCCCTCTTGGCAACATACCCCAAGAAAGAAGCAGTGGCTTACTTGGCCGCGGACTTCAAAGTTGGCTTTCACATACCTTTCCAGGGTCTGAGAGAGGCATCCATTTCGGGCAACCTGAAATCAGCAGCGCAGCTGCCGGAGGTGCTGGCTCGCAAGATTGGGAAAGAGCTGGAGGCGGGTCGCTAGCTGGCCCGTTTGATCAGCCTCCCATGCCCAATTTGCGAGTTTCGCCACTGGGGGTGGTCCCAAAGAAGGCGCCCGGGGAATTCCGTCTCATACACCACTTATCATATCCGAAGGGTGCTTCAGTCAACGATGCCATCCCGCAGGAACTGTGCACAGTTCAATACGTGTTATTGGACCACGCGGTCTGGCTCTTGCAGAATTGCGGCCACGACGCTCTCATGGCCAAGTGTGACATCCAATCGGCATTCAGGTTGTTACCTATGCATCCAGATGACCATTGCCTGCTGGGTTTCAAATTCCGTGATAAGTGGTATTATGACATGGCATTGCCCATGGGCTGCTCCATCAGCTTCACGGCCTTTGAGTCTTTCAGCACATTCCTTGAATGGGCTCTGCAACACAGGGCAGGACCCCCCTTTGTCACACACTACTTGGATGACTTCCTCATGATGGGTCCTGCTGGGGGAGAGGAATGTGGGTTCTTGCTCTCTTCCTTCCAGGCTCTAGTGGACGAACTCGGAGTTCCTCTGGTGCCGGATAAGACTGTGGGCCCTACCACGTCCCTGGTGTACCTGGGAATACAGCTAGATTCTGTGGCAGGAGTGTCCAGGCTGCCCGACGACAAGATCAGGGATTGAGGGACATGCTGGACACCCTCCAGCAGAGGGAGAAGGCCACGCTGAAGGAAGTCCAATCGCTGCTGGGGCATCTGAATTTTGCATGCAGGGTGGTTTCCCTGGGGAGGGCCTTTTGCACCCACATCGCACGCCTCACCGGGGGTGTAAGGGCACAACACCACCGCATCCATCTGACAAAAGGGGTCAAGGCATGGGGGTGTGGTTGGATTTCCTAGAACACTACAAAGGAGTCTCTGCCTGGCAAGGGCGATTGGACCTGGAGGGCAGCCTGCAGGTGCACTCCGATGCGGCAGGCAGCTTGGGTTTCGGAGTGTATTACAATGGCCATTGGTGTGCTCAGCCATGGCCGCAGGCATGGGCAACCTCGGGTATTACCAGGGACCTCACATTCCTGGAATTTTTTCCCATCCTGGTGGTCATCATGATATGGGGAGAGGATTTCAGGGACAAAAGGGTCTGTTTCTGGTGTGATAATCAGGCAGTGGTTAGGATTATCAACAGGCAGTCCTCCAAACCAGAAAGGGTCATGAGACTGGTACGCCGGTTTGCGCTGGTCTGCCTCGAGGCCAACATCACTTTCCTCGCTCGACACATCCCGGGCATGGATAACGAGATCGCGGATGCATTGTCTCGATTTCAGGAGGACCAGTTCCACCTGCTGGCCCCAGACGCTGACGAGATGGCGGCCCCCTTCCCAGCAGACCTCTGGAACCTTGGGAACGCATAGTGATCCAGGGAGTGGCAGACTCGTTGGCGCCTTCAATGCAAGCCAGCTACAAGAGAGCAGCCTCCAAATTCATGGCGTTCTGCAGGCAGCAGGGATATGGAGCATTGTGGCCGGCATCAGAACGAGAAGTCTTGCACTACCTGGCCGCACTGAAGGAGAAAGGCTTGGCATCCAGGACAATTGCAGGCCATGTGGCTGGCATTTCCTTCTTCAGCAAAGTGGCGGGCCAGGGGGACCCCTGCGACACCTTCATGGTAAGGAAGGCTCTGGAGGGCTGGAGGTGGGCAGCGCCACGGGCGATGGACTCGAGGTGGCCTATGTCCTATGAGATGCTTTCCCAGCTGGCAGAGTTGCTGTCATCCACCTGGCACTCCAATTACGAGGTGTTGCTCTTCAGAACAGCATACACTACGGCATTCTTTGGGGCCCTGAGAGTTGGGGAGGTGTGTTCCTCCAAACGGGATGCGTCTGGCAGGGTGCTCCAGATATGCAATGTGACAGTCACCGGCACGGACATGACTCTACGCATACGCCGGTCAAAGGCTGACCAGTGTGGCCATGGGGCCACTCTCCACCTGCAGAAGATTGAGGGCTCATTCCCATGCCCGGTTACCTGCATGCAGGAATTTTTACAGGCACAGGGGGTCTCTCTTGGGCCCCCTTTTCCAGCATCAAGATGGATACTGCTCACTAGGTATCAATTCGTGGGTGTGCTGAAGAAGCCCTTAGTCCAGATAGGGCTGCCAGCAGAAGAATTTGGCAGTCATTCCTTCTGGATAGGGGCCGCCACCATGGCAGCAAAAGGGGGCTTGTCAGCGGAGGCCATCATGAAGCTGGGCCGATGGAGGTCCAGGGCTTATGCGGCATACATACGGCCCGAGCGGATGCCACCTACTGGGCAGCCCCCCCCTTGCTGGCCTATAGGGCTGCCTGTTGATAAAGGGGATGGTTGGGGGAAGGCATTTCTGGGTTGGAAAGCCTTGTTGGCGGATGTCATGGGTTGTGATAGGGCACAAGGTCTAGGGGTCTCTGTCAAGTGCAAGTTCAAGCACTAGATCAAGTTCAAGGGAGACCCCGCCTCCAGTTATTAACTGTTTGTTTACAGGGGAGGAGAGGGACTCGAGCGGACGGCTCGGCCATCATCTTTCTCCTCCAGGGAGTTGGTATGGACCGACAGGTGGCCTTGGCCCACATGGGTGGGCACAAGGATAGGTCACAACCCATCCATTGCCGCCAACCATTCAGCTTGCAAGTTGCGGCCATTTATTGCCAAAAAACATGTATTTACTAACCTGTATCTAACCCATGTTTTCTGAAGATGTAACCAAAATATAATCTTTGTTATTCAACAACATGTGTAAGTGTATCATTCAGGAGGGCGGAGGGGTCGTACGGTCTGGGTCCGCAAGGACTTGCTCACAAACAGAATGGATTGGATTTGGTTATACAGTTTCAAAACTGTCAATGTTTGTGTCAGAGCAAGCTCAAGACCTTTTTTTTTGCCTGGCACAAAGGTCAAGCTGGTGCTCCTGCTCATTCCTTATACAGAAGAAAACAGCACTGGCAATGGAGCCTGACTCTGCACTGACAGGGAAACTGCCAGTTTAGAAACTGCAGGACAGGGTAGGTGCCACACCCTGCTCTGTCCTCCAACAGATGGAGGAATGGTTAGGGGGCACCTCTAGGCCATCCCCTCATTGCGCCTAATGGTAGGGCAGGCTCAAGGGTAAAGAAATAACAGTAGATTAATTAATTAATTAATTAATTTGTATGCCACCTTTCTCCCTAGATGGGATGCAAGTCAGCCTTCATAAAACAGATACCAAAATCAGATTCATCCATGCCATAGTTTTTCTACTTTTTGTGTATGAGTGTGAAAGTTGGAGAGTGAACAAAGCTGAGAGGAAGAAAGTGAACTCATTTGAAATGTGGTGTTGGAAAAGAGTTCTACAGATATCATGCACTGCTAAAAAGGTCCTAGAGAAAATCAGTTGTGAATTGTCATTGGAAGCCAAAATGACTAAACTGAGTCTGTTGCACTTTGGACACATATTGTGAAACAACATGACTCACTTGGCAAAGTGGAAGGCACAAAAACAGGAAGACTACATAATAGGTGGATTGACTTCAATCAAGGAAACCACAGTCCTGAGTTTGCTAGATCTGAGCAAGGATGTTGATGACCAGGATGTTGGAAGTCTCTTATTCATAGGTCACCATAAGTCAAAGCCAGGTTGATGGAAGATAACATTAATAAGGACCTAGACAAACTAGAAAATTGGGCAGAAATTAATAAAATGAAATTCAATAGAAATAAATGCAAAATTCTACATTTAGGACACAATGGTTTTAATTTACAGCAGGATAGATTTTGATTGAACATTAGAAGGAACTTCTTGACAGTAAGAATGGGCCAGCAATGGAACCAATTGCCTGGGGAGATGGTGGGGTCTCTTCTGGATGTCTTCAAAAAGAGGATGGACAGTTGCCTGCTTGGAATGTTTTAGCTGGAGATCCTGCACTGAGCAAGGGGTTGGACTTGATGGTCCACAAGGCCCCTTCCAGCTCTGTCATTCTACAGCAACAAATCATAGAATCATAGAATTGCAGAGTTGGAAGAGACCACGAGGGCCATCCAGTCCAACCCCCCTGCCACGCAGGAAATCTTGATCAGAGCATCCCCGACAGATGGCCATCCAGCCTCTGTTTAAAGACCTCCAAGGAAGGAGACCCCACCACGCTCCGAGGGAGTGTGTTCCACTGCCGAACAGCTCTTACTGTCAAAAAGTTCCTCCTCATGTTGAGGTGGAATCTCTGTTCCTGGAGCTTGCACCCATTGCTCCGTGTTCCAGTCTCTGGCGCAGCACAAAACAAGCCTGCTCCATCCTCAGCGTGACATCCCTTCAAATACTTAAACAGGGCTATCATATCGCCTCTTAACCGTCTTTTTTCCAGGCTAAACATACCCAGCTCCCTAAGTCTCTCCTCATAAGGCATCGTTTCCAGACCTTTCACCATTTTAGTCGCCCTTCTCTGGACATGCTCCAATTTGTCAATATCCTTTCTGAACTGTGGTGCCCAGAACTGGACACAGTATTCTAAGTGAGGTCTGACCAAGGCAGAATAGAGTGGCACTATTACTTCCCTTGATCTAGACACTATACTTCTACTGATACAGCCCAAAATCGCATTGGCCTTTTTAGCTGCCGCATCACACTGTTGGCTCATGTTCAACTTGTGGTCTACTAGGACTCCTAGATCCCTTTCTCACGTAGTCTCATTCAGCCAGGTCTCTCCCATCCTATATTTATGCATTTCATTTTTCCGCCCTGAATGCAGTACTTTACATTTCTCCGTATTGAATTTCATTTTGTTAGCTTTGGCCCAGCTCTCCAGTCTATCCAGGTCATTCTGAATTTTGATCCTGTCCTCTAGGGTATTAGCTACTCCTCCCAATTTGGTGTCATCTGCAAATTTGATAAGTATGCCCCTAATTCCCTCATCTAAGTTATTGATAAAGATGTTGAATAGCACTGGGCCCAGGACAGAACCCTGTGGCACCCCACTGGTCACATCTTTCCAAGACGAAGAGGAGCCACTGCTGAGCACCCTTTGGGTTCGGCCGGTCAACCAATTACAAATCCATTGAACAGTTAACTTGTCTAGCCCACATTTTACAAGCTTGTTTGCAAGAATGTCATGGGGAACCTTGTCAAAGGCCTTACTGAAATCAGGGTATGCAATGTCCACAGCATTCCCTTCATCTACCAAGCTGGTAACTTTATCAAAAAAAAAGAGATCAGATTAGTCTGGCATGACTTGTTTCTCTGAAACCCATGTTGACTTTTTGTGATTATGGCATTGCCTTCTAAATGTTCACAGACTCTCTGTTTAATGATCTGTTCTAGAATCTTCCCTGGTATTGATGTCAGACTAACTGGACAATAATTGTTGGGATCCTCTTTTTTCCCCTTTTTGAAGATGGGAACAACGTTTGCCCTCCTCCAGTCTGCTGGGACTTCTCCTGTTCTCCAGGAGTTCTCAAATATTATTGCCAATGGCTCTGAGATTATATTTGCCAGCTCTTTTAATACTCTTGGATGTAGTTCATCTGGTCCTGGAGATTTAAATTCATTTAGATTAAGAAGGTATTCCTGTACTACCTCTTTACTTATTTTGAGCTGGATTTCCCCTATTGTGTCCTCTGTTCCATTCTCCTCAGGTTGGTCCTCCTTTTCCTTTTCTGAAAACACTGAGGCAAAGAAGGTGTTGAGTAATTCTGCCTTTTCTCTGTCCCCTGTTAGCATTTTGCCATCTTCTCCACGTAGCGGCCCTATCATTTCCTTCTTCCTCCTTTTGCTGCGGACATACCCAAAAAAACCCTTTTTATTGTTCTTAACCTCCCTAGCAAGCCTGAGCTCATTCTGCGCTTTAGCTTTTCTGACTTTACTCCTACACGTGTTCGCTATCTGTTTGAATTCTTCTTTGGTGATTTCCCCCCTTTTCCATTTCCTATACATGTTCCGTTTAAAACTTAGCTCCATTGAAAGTTCTTTAGTCATCCATCCTGGTTTCTTGAGACACCTCCCATTTTTCTTCCTCAATGGTACTGTTTGAAATTGTGCCTTCAGTATCTCCCTTTTGAGAAAGTCCCATCCGTCTTGAGGTCTCTTCTCTTTTAGTATTCCTGACCATGGAATCATCCCCAGTATTTCCCTGAGTTTACTGAAATCAGCTCTCCTAAAGTCAAGAATGCGTGTCTGACTATGCCTGGCTTCTCCTTTCCATTGTATAACAAACTCCAGGAGAACATGATCACTCTCACCTAAGGATCCCACCACTTGCACCCCATTAACCAGGTCATTTCTGTTGGTTAGGATCAGATCTAAAATAGCTGACCCCCTTGTTGCCTCTTCCACCTTTTGGACCATGAAATTGTCTTCCAGGCATGTAAGGAATTTGCTAGACCTTGTAGTTTTGGCTGAGTTAGATTGCCAGCATATATCAGGATAGTTGAAGTCACCCATCACTACTACATCTCTCCTTTCTGCATGTATGTTCATCTGTTCTAGAAAGGCAACATCCAATTCCTCCGTCTGATTTGGGGGTCTGTAGTAGAGTCCCACAATAACATCCCTGTTGTTTCCCTCCCCTTTAATTTTTATCCAGATGCTCTCCACCTGGCTTCCAGTATTGATGTCGTGGATCACTTCACTGGTGTAAATATCCGTGACATATAATGCTATTCCTCCTCCTTTCCTGTTTGGCCTGTTTCTCCTATAAATCCAGGATTTTGTAGGAAGCTGACATGGCAGTTAAAGTGGTTTCAGAGTGCTATATTTCTGTAGAGTACAAGAGAACTTAATTACTTGGGAAACAGGAAAGTGCTCTAAGGTCATCCTGAGATTTTATGGTTCAGTGTGAACTAGAACTCTATGTCCTAAGTTCTAGTCCTCTAGTCTAGAACAATATAGTATGATTATGTTCAGTTAAAGGACAGTGGATAACAAGCTGCCATGATGTGTGATTGAGCTCTCTTGAGTTCCTAAAAGAAGCAAACCAATCCTTGGATGGAAGGAATAGAAAGAGCATAAAATGCTGCAGCCTCTGTTGCCTTCCTTATTGTTATGATTTCACTCTGTATTCCAGCATTGCTCTGTGAAGAATCACTGTCAAGGCCAAATTCTATGAAAGCATGTTATTCTAATAAACACAGCTTGTCTGTATAATCAAATAGAAAATAGTATGTCCCTCCCCACTCCGAAAAGCTCTATCTCCATTATGTCAGAAAAGCAGACCTTTTGTTTTCAGCATTTGGCACTCTTCAAATGTGTACAATTATGTTACAAGTTCACTACATTTTTAACTGCATACAAATAAATTGTGGGGGTTGGGATTATAGGGAAAGAGCCTTGCTTGTTCTCGCTTTCATAACAACTCCACAACTGTCATTTCAATTGTGCCATGTTAGCGTGTATGAGCAGGGGAGACTTTTTCACAGCAGAGGCTGAACAGATGTTTCTTGAGTGTGAGCACAGAGAGGGCAGAGGTGGGGAGCAAGGTGATATGCTTTCTTTTTATCAAGTTTCATTTCTTTCTCAGGTTTTAGAGCCTAGATTTTTCAGTACTTTTTTTTTTAAAGAATGGGTCGGTACTCTTTGAAATGCAGCACTTGAAATTAAGATCCCAGGAACTACTCCCACTCCTAACAGTCTGCCTGCCAAGCTGCCACAAAATGAGATAAAACAAGTGGTGTAGCTATGAGAGGGGGCAAAATGAGGGCATTGCCCACCAAATAAGAATTCTGTCCACCCAAATGAAATTTCCCTTTAGTCCCTCAATTTCTAGCATTGCAATAACTTAAAATATCAGCTATGCATTTACCAACACAGTTTAGATATCCAAAGAAATCCATTTTAGATATCCAGGTTAGATATGGCAAAGTTACCAATGGAATGAGAACACATCAAACGTAAGGGTCTTTGGTGCTAATGTCACTCTGCAAGGCCAGAAATTTGGCAACTGAAGGAAATAATAATCGAGGGGGGGAGAATTCTTAACTTGGAGGGGTAATGACTTCATTTTGCCCTCCCCATATCTACACCCTCAGGTAAAAGAGAACAGTTTCTGTACATTAGAAAGCCCCTTCTCTCTCTCTCTCTATATATATATATCTTGCCTTCAGACTCACCAATAACCAAACCCAGAGTTTGGAAAATTATTTTTCGGACCACGGCTCCCAGAATTCTCCAGATAGCATGGCCAGTTGCCATGCTGGCTGAAGGTTTCTGGGCATTGTAGTCCAAAAAGATAACTTTTCCAAGCGCTGACCAAAACTATAATGGCTAAATTAGGTGTACACAATCTATGTATGGTGCAGCACAGGTTCTGAGACTCCAGTTTGGAATCCCCACTTGGCCTTAATCTGAATTTGGCGGTCTTGGATGTTGCTAACTTTTCATTCAGTCACTTGTATTGGTGCAGTTTGTTTGATTTGACAGAAATTTCCTGGACTAGCACCCAAGTGATAAATTATACAATGGTATATAGTAGCTTCCTATGCAGTCTGCCTGCCTGCCTGCCTTCCTTCCTTCCTTCCTTCCTTCCTTCCTTCCTTCCTTGTGCTAGAATGTTTCCTCCTTTTTCACAGCTTTTATAGACATCCCTCTGTGACTTAAAGCTGTAAAATGAGAAAACTGTTCTGGATGCATAGGTGAAGAAACTGAACTGTCCATTGTATACACAACTTGATACCATTCTCTCTTTTCTGGAATGAAAGGGCAACCTGGGCCCTGTGGCCCCAAGAGGCAGAATGTGAGTCATGCATATGCTGGCAAGATTCTGTCTTGCTCTTGTGTTAAATACAGCACAATGTTTGTTGCATAAACACAGATTGACAGATGCTACCTATGTAATTCTGTCTGTCTCCCTTCTGCTTTAAAAGTTGTTGGCTTGAAGAAGGAAAGCTTGAGTTCTGGATGCTCCCAGATCACCCTGAATACATGATTCTCTCAGTCTCCAGTCCATCTGAAAAGAGACTGACTGACTCACACAGATAAGAGGGTGTATCCAAGCTGCACAAACTGAAAATGTCCTTGCATTACCATAACTCACATCATCCTGTAATCTATGCTTGCATATTGTGCCTTAAACTTATTATCACCATGTAGAAGCTTAAGAGTAGAACTCTAAAGGAAATAGTACACCATCACAAAGAATAAACCCACTTAGAACTTGCACAGATAATATAATCTCTCCTTAAATATAAATAGGCAGAAAAAACACTAACACTGTTGTGTCTATCATCATGCTTCATGGCAAATGGCCACAAAGTACTTGCATTGCTCCAGTGATAGGAAGCAGAGTTGCACAGATCTTAGGGAGGAAAGATTAGACCTGTGAGGTGGATATGGTGAGAGGGAGGAATGCACTGATATAGAATCATAGAGTTGGAAGAGGCCACAAGGGCCATCTATTCCAACCTGGAACCATTGTACATTACAATGGGAAGATCAGTGTTGTCTCATAAAAAAAGAAGGAAAGAAAGAAAATAAAGTATGTCAACATTTATATCAGGAAGTGTATAAGCTCAGCATCTTTAAAATAATAGCAACCTATGGTGTGCTCTGGTGGCGCAGTGGTTAAATGCTAGCACTGCAAGTCACCATGTTGCAAGTTCGATTCCAGCGGGCTCCAAGGTTCACTCAGCCTTCCATCCTTTCGTAGGTCGGTAAATTGAGTACCCAGCTTGTGGGAGCAATTAGCTAACACACATTGGAAACTGTTTAATGCAGTTAGATGTGTAAATAGCTATTGCTTAAAACAATTTGTAAGCCGCTCTGATAGCCTTGTGGCTGAAGAGCGGGGTATAAATAAATAAATAAATAAATATCCTCTTACATCATACGTCAGTGGTTTGTGGCATTGACACCTACCATTTAATCTGCAAATTACTCCATAGGTTTCATATAACCAGCTGTCATCTTGACATTGTACTAACCACCACCAGGTCCAGAAGTCCAGAGTCTCAAATTACTGTATAGACTTTAAAAAGAAAAGAAAAGACCAAGGTTCTTGTGTTTGGATGACATGGATAATCAGGTGTAACCAACACAACAGAGTCAGTTGTAACACATTTCCTCCAGCTCTCTTACTTTTTGTAATGAACAAAAACAGCACTTACGTAAAATGTGGAACCGAGAAACAGAGAGCATTTATTTTATCAAATCAGTTTAGCTCATGCTATCATCTTCTTTCTTTCTTTCTTTCTTTCTTTCTTTCTTTTTCTTCCACAAATAAATCTCTGCCTTCATCTGGCATTTTTTGAAAGCAATTTGATAACTTTTAGATTGCTTCAAAGTGTAACATGGAATATAATTTCAAAACAAAGAAAATATGAGAATGGGTTAAAACATTGAACATTAGCAGTGGAAGGAACCTGAGCTAGTTCAACCCAGTGCTCAATGCAAGATCTGGAAAGCAAGATGCAATGATAGGGTTCCTGACAACATCCAGAATCTTTGAACATCTTAAATAAAGGAGAGTCTCTCACTCTCCAAGGCAGACTGTTGTACCATTGAACAGCTCTTACTCTTAGGAGTAAGGAGAATACTTTGCCAAAATCAGCTTCCTTGCAGTTTCTACTATTAGCTTTATTCCTTCCCTCTGGAGCAACAGATAATGAATTGGCTTAGCTGTCTGCATAACATCTTCTCAGATGATAAGTATCATATCTTCCCTGAATCTTCTCTTCCTCATGCTAGACCTGACCAGCTTTTTCAAAATTCCTCATCAGATGTGTTCTTTTGTTCTGGTTCCATGGGAGACCAAGGTAAAACTATATCTTTTTGCTAACCGGAAAAACATGTTAGGAAAAAGACACAGTTTTACTTTGGTTGCCCATGGGACCAGTAGAACAACAATCTCATGCAGTAAGGCAGCATAGAAGATGGAACCTTCCTGTTGCACAGCTGTTTTTCTTCAGAGTAAGCCCCTCATTGCACAGACCCTTCACTATCCTGGTTTTACTTCTCTGTACTTCTCTTCAAGGAGAGCCAGTGGGGTGTAGTGGTTTGAATGTTGGATGACAACTCTGGAGACCAGGGTTCGAATCGCTGCTCAGCCATGGAAACACACTGGATCATCTAAGGCAAGTCACACTCTCTTAGATTGAGAGAAAAGCAAAGGCAACTTCCTTCTAAAGAAATCTTGCCAAGAAAACCCCATGATACGTTCACCTTAGGATCACCTTAAGTTGGAAATGACTTAAAGACACACAACAACAACAAAATCTTCTCTGCATAGTAAAGTCATGAAGACTCGTGCATTTTGTAGCTTTACAATAGCCATGCCCAGGTCAGGAGAAGAAGGAATGTGAGGATTAGTAACATTAAACAAGGTTGAATCTGGGCTCAGCAAAGTTAAGCAAGATTGAATGTTGGATGGGAGACTGCCTACATGCACTGGCTTGAGTTCAGCCCCCAAAGAAAGACTATGGACAATTTCAGATGGCCCTTACCACGCAAGCAGCCTCCGGAGCAGTAATGAGGCTGCTGCACGGCAGGGGGTCCTTTTCGGATGCCACCGTCCCTCTTTCATGACCATTCGTTGCACGTACGTGAAGCTTTGGAAGCGGCCGCGTCATATTTCAATCATGTGCAACTTCCATGATTGAAATATGGCGCGGCCGCTTCCAAAGCTTCATGTATGTGCAACGAATGGTCACGAAAGAGGGACAGTGGCATCTGAAAAGGACCCCCTGCCGCACAGCAGCCTCGTTACTGCTCCAGAGGCTGCTTGCGCGGTAAGGGCCGTCTGAAAATGTCCTATGTATACGTATAATAATAACTGATGTGTAATAATTTGGTTTGGGATTTTAGGATTCAGCCAAACTTGAAGAATACTCTAAGAATATATAAAAGAACATGTGAAGAATTCTAAATATACATATAGGCCAGAACCCTGTATGGGAGATACTGTATGTATGCATAAGCACTATAGTTAGCAGTGCTATTCAGTTTATCTTGGCCTGACCGCCCCCCCTCCACCATCCCCACTTACTGGGAAGCAGCCACAGTGATAGACAAGGGTTTGTTCCCCTGTCACTCAGGAAGCAATTTCTGACTGCCATTTCCACCCCCTCCCATGAGCAATCTCTGGTGTGAATGGCAGAAGCAGGACCGGTGTCTCAATTCTCTCTCCATTGGAAATTGATTGTGTGAGGGGGGTGGATGGGAACATTAGCCAGCTGGTTCCTTCTTGACAGGGGAACAGACCTCCAATGATCACAGCAACTGCTGCCAGGTAAGCTGGTACTGAGGTATTTTCACAGTCCCCATGTAGTTCCTAAACTAGGGGCTACACAGGGATCATGAATATGAAACAGTAATGAATGTGTAACTCTATGGGCTCAGGTATACAGGAGAATTAATTGTGGAAAATAGTGTATTAACTCATCATTGCAGCAGTGTTCATTTGTCTCCATGATTCATTTATAGGATTGCTGGCTTGGGAAGCTATCCATGTTTGAAGTTCACATGAAGTGTGCTCGTGAGTAAAGATGGTGGCCATAAGTGAATTATGTGAATTTTTATTACCCAAAAGCTCCCTCCATTTTCTCTCCCCACTTATTAAATCAGAGTTGCGGAAGAGCCATTTTCTGCTTAACAAAATTTGTTTTTGCTCTGCTGCTTGAAAACAGTGCTCAGTCACTTCTGTGAAAATCAACAATGGCAGCTCCAGCCACTTTGTCACCAGCAAGCCCGCCCCCACGCACATCCAACCATTCACATGTTGACTTCCGGGATGTGCCCCAATTTGAATTGATTGTTCAAACAAGCTGGAATGCACATTTCTGCATATATTTTTTAAAAAAAACTTTGCAAGAAATAGTGAAGCCTGTTATAGCGAAGTACTTGAAGTTATTTGCCCCACTCCTTTTGAATATGGTGAATCACTGCAGGAGTTCATCTGGACAAAAGGTATTCCTCTCATAATCCGAGAGGATTTTTTTTTCACTATCTAGGTAACACCTAGGTTACGTGTTCTTAACTGCCATAGAAGATTCTGGCAATACAAAGAAATAGGTAGTGGTGGACCAACCAGTAGCAGAGAGAAGTGAATGCTTCAAGAAGGTGATTTCCTTGGAGTGTCATAAAAGGGCACAAATTGTTAGTACACTTTATTAATTATTATATTTTTACTGACATGAGGGGGAGGAGTTTGTCAGATTATCAGCACCAGCTAGAAAAATGTCTTGGACATAATAACATTTTCTAGCCATGAATACTACTAATAACTGCACTAGCTAGTGTATAAAGGTTTACAAAATAGAACTAATCTATTTTAGCTGGAAAGAATCACCAAGGCTCTTACAGGTCTGGTTTCTGTCATTCTTTGGGGTCCATGTCACTGAAGGTTTTCATAGCTTTATTGGATAAACCGCAAGAAAGCTAAGTTAATCAGTGTATTAAGGATGGCAGAGAACAGAGCTTCAGTTATGGCCTCTGCTGTACTATGATTATCTGAGAGTAGCTCTCTGTGGAGGTTGTGCCAGTTCTGTTGACCGTACACACCAGAAGGTAGTGTGGAATTGCCCTGGCAGAGGACCTTTGTTTGCTTCTGTGCATATTGATCAGAAAGGACTGCCTTATCATTCCACACAGCACCTTCACATATTTTTGTTGTAATACTTACACCAACTATCTAATGAAAAACCATTCCACACAAACACAGAAATGGAGCAGATGATGTTAAAGGCCATAAACATGAGTTCATTAATATGCTTCTCTTAGAACAATGGGCTGAATATTCAACATCACATGGGCTAATAAGTTTGGTCAGCTAAAAGAAAAACCAGAAGACCAGAAGAGCATGAAATAGTGTTTAAAGATCTGTGCATCTGGCTACAAAAATATGTGGTTTCAGTTAGCAGAAGCTGCTCAGTTATTTTCTGCATCCCTAGATTTCTTGGGAATTATCAGAACCAGAGTGGGAGATTTTTTAAAAATGTATTGTTATTTTTTTGATCACAGATCCATTCAGATCCTCATCTCACAGTTTTTATCTAGAAATCATTAGCACAGCTTCAAACTGAATGCCTTTCCCCCCTGTCCTCTTCCCACAATTGTTTTAAAACCTCTGCTTTGTTGCATTATACAACTTTGTGGTAAATAGTTCTACAAACCATGAAAATGGCTGTGACATATGAATAAATATCTAAGGGAAGAAAGTCTACCCCATAAACATCCAAATTCCAATCTCTCTCAAACAGAAGGGGCAAGGGATCAAAAAGCACTACAGTACTGTCAAAAGTGCTCATTAGACAAACAGTGTATTTAATAAAACAGAAATTATTACACAGGGGAGGGAGGTTAAGGAATACAGTCTTCTCTTCCAATTTGCAGCTTTCTAATTCACAGTTTTGTGACTTCATGGATTTGCAAGGCCGTGGGAAGGGACGGTGAGTGGTTTCCAACTTTTCCCCCCACAGGGAAGGAAAGCTGACCAAACCTGTGGTGAGTGCTGTGAGCTTGGTCGGCTTTCCTTTCCTGTTGGGGGAAAAACTGCTGCTTTGGAAGGGGCGGGGAGAACGGGCGGGCAGCAGGAAGTCTTTCCAGGCCCCACTGCCCTTATTCACATTTTTTCAATTTCGCGGGGGTGCTCCGCTCATAACCCTCACGAATTTGAAGGGAGGACTGTATATTTTGCTATGTAAACCAACCCTTTTATGGAGGGTTTGTTTGACTAAGGGACTCAGTGTGAGCGGTTGTTTGGCTTTGATACTGCAATGTGCCTTCAAGTTGACTCAGACTTTTGGTGGCTCTCTCTTTGGGTTTTCTAAGTTAGATTTAATGAGAGGAGGTTTGCCATTGGCTTCCTTGGAGGCTGACTTGCTCAAGGTCACCCTCAGTGGGGTTCTATGGCTGAGTGGTGATTCAAGCCCTGGTCTCCCAGAGACCTTCACAGAAGCATTAATGGTCCGGTAAGACGACTGTGTGTGTGTGTGGGGGGCAGGCTTACAATTAGGCACAAGGAGGTGGCCACCTCAGTTGCCAGATGCTGAGGGACATGCAATGGAAAGAGTTATATGTGTGACATTATGGGGCCTGTATCCCTTCCCTACCTTGCTACCTTTAAGCCCAGAGAATAGGCTTGCCATTTCAGGATCATCCCAGGTCCTGGGGTTTTGGGGCCAAAACCTGAGACCAAGGGAGAGACCCTGGTGATGTCATTAAGCTAGCTTCCTTCCTTCCTTCCTTCCTTCCTTCCTTCCTTCCTTCCTTCTTTTCTAATTACTGCCCTGCTCTATATCAAAATGATCTCAGGGTGACTTACAAATATCCTTAAAACAACAGGTTAAAGAGTTTAAAACAATAAAAATGATTTAAATAGGCTAAAAACTTATTAACCATAGTAATGAGCTAAAAACAGATTTAAAAGATTACAAAAGTTTTAAAAACTTTGTACATCAGTAGAATTCAAAGACATAGCCGTGTTACTCTGGAATATCAGTAAGCAAGGGAATCCTGTAGTACCTTTGAGACTAACTGAGAAAAAGAAATTGTAACATAAGCTTTCATAGACTTGGGACTTTATCATACTAGCCTCTAAAAACATTCTTTATCATACTAGCCTCTAAAAACATTTGCCGGCATAATTAAAACCATTTTTATGCCAGCAAAAAAAACACCCCCCCACACACTTACCTTCTCTCCCAACAAAGGCTTCCCTGGCAATGAAGAGGAAGTGAACAGAGCTCCATTCACTTCTTTGTTCAAAATCCTGCGGATTCTCACAAGACTTCAACGCGCAAGAAATTCAAAAATAGAACAAAAAATAACACAAAAAAGTTTTTTAAAACCACATACACACACTTAAAAACTTAGGGTCATAAAAAGTGCATCACTTGCCTGGATGTCGCGATCTCACCCGGAAGTGTTCACACCTTACTGGCCATTCATGTGGCATTCACGTGAGTTAAATGGCACGAGGTTTCATACGCCGGTAATGCAAGCACTAAAGCGCCATGGGGGATCAATTGATGGCTTCAATAAAATAGGATGGGTTTTGGCCAGGACATAAATGTGATAGGGCAATGCTGTCTGATGTGCACGTCCTTTCGAATTTATGTGGTGTCATTATGACACTGTTTAGTGAGTCTGATAAAGTCCTTGATCTACTTCCTCAGATGCATGGAGTTTATGAAAGCTTATCCTACAATTCCTTTCACACAGGGGTTGTCTAAATGGTCAAAATACCCCTCATGGGATTTGGTATGAATCCTACCTGTCTAAATGGTATCCTGCACTAATCCACACTATTCACAACTTTTCCTGTAGTTTTTTTAAAAACAGTGAGAGGGTGCACATTCCTGGTTGTTAGAACAAGTGATTCAAAGAGAAGCACAAAGCTGATTGGCTGGGTGAATGCAGGAGTGGGGCTTGCTAACAGGGCAAACACCCACTGCCACCATGTTGGATTTTCACCTTAGTGAGAAATCGCTAAGGCATTAAAACAGGGTGTGGGTTTTTTGGTTTTGTTTGTTTGTTTTTGCTTTCTTTTTAAATCGAAAAATCACTATATTGCTCCAGTGCAGCTTAGATGACTTTTTTAAAAAGTTCAGTGGCAGTGAAGAACTACCATGAGTAAATCACTCGTGGCTGCCATCTGGCATGCAAAGCTTATGGGCACGTCTGAGGCCAAAAACACCATTAAGACATGTCATTGCTGCTGTGAAATGTCATTACTGCGAGGTACTCCATTTTTTCCCCTCATGTAGATGGGCCCTCAGTCTCAAAGGTGCTACAAGATCCCCTTGCTTATTTGTACATCAGTGTTTGTGATGAATTAATGAGGCCAACATGCCTTGATGAACGGCCAACAGCCACTTGGTGCCTAAACATAGTAAGTCTTGGCGCCAATCAAGCCTCCAAGGGGAGGGCATTCCACAATTGGAGTGCCATGGCTGAGAAGCCCCTCTCCCATTGGCTTCTTGGAGGCTGACTTGCTCAAGGTCACCCTGGCAGACCTCAGTCCCTGGGCAGCAGCATCTAGGGAGAGGTGTTCCCTTAAATACACATTAAATACTGACCACAGTTGCTCGCAGCTTATCATTCAAACACATACATACACAATATATTTTCATGTTTGGAAATTAAGACAGAAATCTTAGCTAAAGGACATGTTACCAGATCAAGGGGAAATGAGTAGGTTTTTCTTTTTCACATACTTCGGGTGATAACTGGGAGGGAATACCACAATACCTGGGAGGGAAGGAGAAAGTAACTACTTCGACTCCCTGGAGGATTTTTGCAAGTTACAGCAACAAATGAATTAAGCCTTGCAAATTCTAGCAAGCTGCTGCTCTGCTAGTTGAGAGGGAGATTTTCACACAGCCCTTTCTTCTTGTCTAAAGCCGAGCACACCCAAACTGGAGAATGCTTACTTTTGTCTCCTACCTGGATATGACTCATGAAAATTTCAGACTCAGGGCTAGGCCCTGGAATCTGGCAACCCTAGCAGTGAAGGATGCTGTCCCATCACCATTATTACTTGCCAGTTTGTTTGACTTTTGTCCATGGAATCAGGGGAAGTAGTAGGGGAACATCCCATTGTCCTTTGCCTCAAGTAGTAAAAATGTTTTAGGATGACACCAAAAGAGTGGAGGTTTTGATAAAAATTGTTTGGTAGGATGGGTTTCATCCATACTCATCCCTCTGTTCCTGGTGTTCCAAGAAGACATGGTCTGAGATCCTACTCAGAGGAGAGAATGTGTAACTTTATGCATGCACAATGCACATCCATGTGCAGTAGTGGCACTTTCACATCTTTGGTTCCACAGCATTGAACTGAATATGGCTATTCTGCACCAGGCAAAATGTCCAACTGCTTCACTTGAAGAACTTAATGTTTGCCCAAGTCACCAGTAGAATTATATCCACTGTCTTTCTTCAGCTGTATTGGCTCTACAGCTGTCATTGTGTGAAATTCTGCTACTCCTTAGACATGGAGCAGGGGGAGAACCTCTGAAGACAGGTTTTAATGATAGCAATGCTCTGAAGAACCTCAAAGAAAAAGGTGGCTACATTTTCCTACACAACACTCTCGTATTTAGCAGAGAAAAAGTTATGTGGAATTCATGATCTATGTTGGTCCCATGTTTCCCATCAACCAAGCTCAAAATGGATGCCTTCCCAACATCTGGACAATCTGTACTGGAAGTTTTAACAGAATGAGCTTGATGCCTGCATTTAGAATCTTTTGTATATATCTTGATTTTTTGAAAGAAACAGTTACATCCTGGATATGCCAGGAAAGTACCAGTACATTCAATAAAACTCACTCCGAGATAGGCATGCACAGGGTTGCAGCTTTAAGGAGGACAAGGTGGCTCCAAAACTAGATATCGTATAAAAATATGCAGTATTAAAAAAGAGAGCTTGAGAATACAAACCTCTGAAGAATAAAGATGTAATCCTGCTAAGAAATCCAATTGTTTATGATAATAATATATCCAAACCACACCATTCTTTTAGTAATGTGCAGAGGAATACAGAAAAAGACAGCATAGTCCCTGTCCAGAGAAAACACAATCTAAATTAGATGGACAAGGCATGATTAGAGATGAAGGATGAGGTTATGGGAAAGCTGGAGGTGCAGACAGGACACAGTAGGTTCATTCAGACAATGCCCCCTCCCCAAACCTCTATTATGCAGATGTGGATTTGCAAAACCATTTGCTTGAGCAACAGAATGGGGATGTTGTGGGAGTGAGCTATTCCAAGCACAGCTCAGCAGAAGAGACACAGATGTGGGAAGAAAAAGAGACTGATATCAGATCTAGGGATGAGGAGAAAGAAAAGGTGGTGGTGGTGAAAGAGCAGGGAGTTGTGTGAGAGAGACATTGTTGTGTGCTAGCATCCCACATCTGAGCAGTGAGAAGGTGCAAGGATTCTAGCATTCAGGGATATCAGGGATGGGCAACTCTGGCATTTCTGGAAGCCAAGTATCTAATCTTGGGACCTTCTGGAGGAGATTGAAACACATCACCAGACATTTTCTTCTCAGGTCTTAAAAGCTCTGGGCACCCGTATTGATTCCTCTCTTTACAGAAATCTTAGAGTCAAGAAATGCAGAGGTGGAAGAGGTCCTACAGGACTTGCCTTAATTTGATTCATAAAAACCCATACCTTTTTTTAAATGTAGCAGTTTGAGGCATGAAGGTGACATAAAAAGTCAGTAGCCAGCGAGCTAATGAAAAGACAGAAGCTAAGGGGATATGATAACAGCCCCTGAAGAAGTGAATAGTTTTAGCAGAATGATTAAGGTGAAGTTTTTGTTGTTGTTAATATTCTATCCAATCCCTCTTACTGCAACAGCTGCCTCAAAAGAATGGTTCTCAATGTGTTTTTATTTACAAGCATAAGCACTCCTGGTGTAGTAAATTAGAATATTCTGTTTTTCACAATTCATGGACCTGTTGTTTTCTCACATTCAAAATGGTTGAGAAATTGAAAATGCTTTTATGTCTTCAAGAAGTCAACAGTGGGGGAAACTGCAGTTCCATCTGTAGTTTGGGAGAAATTGGTGTCTGGTCCATGTGGGTAATGTTTATTTGCAAGACCACCACATCTGTGGCACTTCAGCAATAGCTTTTGCGTTCTACTGCAGTTCTTAAATCCAGACAAATAATTCCAACCATTCCAAGACTTTTAATTGAACTTTTTTTGTTTCTAGCAAAAGTAATAACACAGCTTTTATTCCCTCCTTGGCTAATTAACAGGTGCACAATGTACTGGGGGCGGTGGCGGTGAAGCCTCAGTAATATTCTGTATTTATTTGCAAAATTGTCTGTCCTCCTAAGGAGTCTATTGTCCATGTGAATTCTATTGAGTTCGATTAGACACTCTCAGATAAATACATAGGACTGTAGCCTTGCAGTGACTAACATGGGCCATATGATATCAATAAACAATAAAGGTCAAGTATAGCCCAAATCTAGGATAATGATTCAGATGCCTTATTTGTTAAAGGTTAATAAGGAATGATGTTAATAAAGGGCATATGGCCTTATTTCAGGTAGAGGCAAGGGGCACAATAAGTGGCTGGCTACAAACATCAGTCAGTGAATCAAGAGAAGACAATTCTTAAACAGAAATGTTTTGAGTGCATTTGAGCATATGGCTCTGAACATATGCAGAACATTTTTCTGCACAACCAAATCATTGCTTCTTCTTCGCCTTCTGCCACTCCCAGTCAAGAAGTGTGAACTTCAATAATCAGTGGTTGAGCACAAGGGATGTAAATCTTCATAAGTTTCATTTTTGTGGGCAAAATTGAATAATTTAACCATTTTCCTACCCTCTGTGAAAAAGCCCTCAAAAACTGCACATTTTCAATGACTACTCACAGTTCAGGAAATATTCAGTGAAAAATCCACACATGAGTTTGTTTGTTTGTTTTGGCACAGAAAACAGCCTCATTTAATTCAATGGGACTTACTTCTGGGTAAACCTTTTAAAAAGGCATTGGCAGACATAGGAAGAAATGCATTTAGCTAGCTGTACCTTTTGGCTCTCTGATCTAACCTTAACGAACTGTGCAAAGTGTGTGACCCACTGAAAAAGAAGGTGGATGAAAAGCAGACCGGGAAGGATGAAGTGGAAGAAATTAAGACAAAAAGAAAGAAGGTGTGTGAGGAAAACTATTCACTTAATTATCCAAGGTCCTAAAACTCTGTGGACAACAAAAAGATAGCAAAAGAGTAGAAATAGTTACATTGCAGTTTATCCCAAACAATAACATACTATAAAGCTGTAGTACCTAGCCCTGCTCAGAAGAATCATTAATAATTGTTAATCATTATTCAGTCCCAACTGCTCTGGCTGATGAGTGCTTATCTCTTTGGGTGCTCCAGCATTCCTCACATTGTGTAATAGTCTCAGTTTTCCTTTAGAGAGTTTGTCTGTCTCAGACACCAAAGCCCCTACTCTGTGGAGATGATCATACCAGGCTTCTAACATGCAGCAACCATGTTAGTGAAGCAAATGGAAACATGCCAGTATTTAAAGCAACCTCTATCACATCTCCACTTCAATACTGGTATGTTTCTGTTTGCTTCACTAATGCAATTGCTGTGAAATGCTGGTGGGAGGGTGGGGAAGAAAAGAGACAGATAGAGGCAGAAGGGGAATAGATTGGGCAGGCAAGAGGGGAATAGTCAGATCAGGCAGTGGAAGAGTGGGAGGGAAAAAAAAGAAAGAGTTGGGCAGGGGGGGAATAGATCGGGCAGGTGAGGGGTGGGAGGGTGGGGAAACAAGGGGAAGAGGGGGAGAGAAGAGGAAAAACACACCTACTCACCCCATGTGACTGCCACTATCAGAACTGAAGCAGAAGAGGACATCACATAGAGGCAATAATGGAAATGCAGCACTATTGAGACAGGTTAGTGAAAAGGTGCCTCCCAGCAATGGTTTGAATGCAGATTGGCAACAGCATGGACACAATGTCATGTGATAAGGAATGACCACATTCACTATTATCCTGCTCTAGTACTACTGGTAAAGGCTGGTGTGATAATCTCCTGTATGGATTTAAAAAAAACAATCCCCACCTCACGGCCTCCTGAGAATGAATTTTATGTGTGTGACATATCCTGCTTAAGTAGACCATTCCAAACGCTCCCTCCAAATCTGGTGAAAATCCATACAACTGTTTACATGTGATGTAGATACAAATAGATGCACAAAAAGAAACTTAACTGTATTTATGCATTTATACTTCGTTTGCGAAAAAAAGCCAGAGAGAGAGAGAGAGAGAGAGAGTTATAGAAAACTTTTTTAAAAACCAGTTTTTGAACTCAGTTCATGAAAATCTTTCAGATGATCTGCCAAACTATTCTTTTGTTTAATAATATATTTTATTAAGTAAAAACTAAAAAATGCTGTATCCCTCCAACAATAATTCCTCATACATATAAATCTATATTGATCTTTTTCAAAACATTAAGAGATCTTGTTATGTTAGCCATTTTTCTTTTTCACTGTTATCAATTCTATAGAAAGCTTCTTACACAGAAATCCATACAAGTGCCTTAGGTGCTGCCTCTTACATTCCTGGTAGAGGCAGAACAAGATCCAGCACACACACACACACACACACACACCCATGTGTCCTTGTTTCATCTCATAGGGCTTCTACAGAAGACAGGGCAACATGGGAAGATCATGTTGCCTCTGCAAAGCCAGTATGAAAAAAGATAGATGTCCATCCCTAATAATCTGATCATCTTTGGCATGCCAAAAGGAGTAGTGGGGAGAGGGGCATGATCAGTAATGACCAGAAGTAACAGCCAAGCCAAGCCATGCCAAAATTTGTTGGAATATATAGTTTGCAATCCAATAAGTGGAAATGTTTTGCTATTGAAGGGTTAACTGAGAAGCCAAATAGTATGTGTTGATCTAACTTCCTAATGTTTTCCTATTGGGCTTCTAGGGAAAAGGGGAGTGTCTAAGTTTCCTCTTTGTCTTAGAAGCCAGCCATGAGGGTGTTCCTCTTCCCTCTTCTTTGCCATGTTTTGATAGCGAGAGGACCTCACTTTCAGGGGGTCCTGCATATTCTTTTATAACTATGTAGTTTTTAGACATTTTTAAAGTAGTTTTAGTCTACTTTGATGCTGTACTGAATTTCTGCCATGTACAGAGCTCTGAAACTGTGAGTAAATGAAGTTTTGTACTTTTAAACTACTTTTATGAGTCTTAAGTGCTTATTTTGCTAAACAAATAACTTGTGATAGGATAAGGGTGTTTGGTTATCTCTAAGCTGTGGTTTTTACATGTATGCTAAGATTATTATGCTAACACTGCTGAGTGTGTGTGTACTCTGCTAAATTGGCTGTACTTCCCAGGAGTGGAGTGCGGTGAGTATTGTTTAACAGGGAACATTGGAATCCTGATTTTTAAACACTTCCAATAAAATTTGTGAAGCCCTAATTTGGGTGGGCACCATGTGGCCCTTCAGATGTTGTGGGACTGCAACCCCCAGAATTCCTAACTATGGTTTATGCTGGCTAGGGCTGCAGCCCAAGAACATCAGGAGGGTCAGCAGATAAGAATGAAAGCTGAAGAGAATACTGACACATGGCAGAAATAATGCCATTTGACACCGCTTTGACTATCATGCCTCCATCCTATGGAATCCGGGGGTTTGTAATTTGTTGTCGCACCAGAGCTCTCTGACAGAGAAGGCTCACAAAAATATAAATCCCAGAATTCCATAGCATTCAGCCATGACAGTTAAAGTGGTATCAAACTGCATTATTATTGCAGTGTGTCAGCAGCCTCATTCAGGGAACATGTTTTTCTCCTCCTTCTCCCCTCCTTCTTCATCTATTTCATTGTTCCTCCTCTTCATACAAAACACCATGGAGGAGAGACAAGCAGATGACTAATGGAAGATTTTCTTCCTCTGTTACAGACAGGACAAGGCTTCATCATATTAATAGCAAGCTGTTGGAAGTCCAGCAGTTGCCCATTATGGTAAAGTTTCTCCAACAGGCTCTTGAAATGATGTAATAGATGTTGATCCCTGCAGCTAATAGATTTCCTATAGCCTCCACAAACAGCAAAGCATTAGCTTAATTGGGTTTTGGTGGGGGTTTTCTTCCAGGCTGTGAGGCTGTGCTCTAGAAGAGTTTATTCCTGATGTTTCACCTGCATCTGTGGCTGGCATCTTCAGAGAATGGTGGTGTGTGGGGTTTATATTCTGTGAGTCCACGTTGAAGAGGATTAGCATGTAAACTTGTGTATTTAGTTGTAGAATGTTCAGTTCTTAGGGTGGGAGGATATGTGAGGGGGATTCTATTTAGCTCATGTTCCATTACATGCTGGGAAGCCCCCATCCCTGGATGAAGTTCATTTGCATGTGTTGAGTCTTTATTTTGGTGTTTTTTAGGACTAGTAGCCAAACTTTGTTTACTTTTAGGGTTTCCTCTTTCCTGTTGAAGTTGTCCAGGTGTTTGTGGATTTCAATTGCTTCCCTATGCATTCTGACCTGATAGTTGTTAATCTGGACCAGAATATCCTCTCATCCTAAGAACCGAACATCCTACAACTGAATACACAAATTTACATGCTAATCCTCTCAACAGGGACTCACAGTATATAAACCCCACACGCCACCATTCTCAGAAGATGCCAGTCACAGATGCAGGTGAAACGTCAGGAATAAACTCTTCTAGAACATGGCCTCACAGCCTGAACCCCCCCCCCCAAATAGCCTATGGATGCTGGCCATGAAAACTTCACATTAGCTTAATTGTCTTGTGGACTTTACCCTTTGGTAATAGTCACTGGAGATATCCTTGTGCTAACACATACCCAAAGATATAGGTTGCTAGAGTGAAAACTGAAGAGAGCTCCTATACTTTTAATGGTTGTATAGAAGAGGGAATTTCAGCAGGCATTGCTCATAATGCAACCAGGTAACAAGCAAAACCTGCTGAAATTTCATCTACAAAATCATTAAAGCTACAAGAGCCATCTCCAGTTTTCAGTCTGGCAGCCCTTCAAGTTATTGACACTTGGTGTGTCACAGCAGGAAACTCCTGTTAAAGTCCTTAGGTTGAAATAGAAATCAGAGGGTAAGCTTAAAGGAATGATGGGGTGGGGAATAAACTTTGCATGAAAAGGAAAGCATGTTTACTTTTCATTTGTATTTAAATAATCAAATGCGGGCAATTCAGTGATTAACCAGAAACTTCTGGAAGATGGACACTCATGGCCACTGATAAGTGAAAAGGAAGATATATGTCAAAACAAAATCCTGAACACACAAAAAGTGATACCTTTATTGGCCAACCAAAATGGAAAATACACAATGCAAGATTTTGAAGCTCCGCTAGCTTCTTCATCAGGCAAAAGATGTTAAAAGATGTTTTAAAAAGTGATGGTGTGGAAGTCATAGGCCTACATGCTGTTTCAGATGATCCTTTTGTTGTTCAGGTGAGGGATCTCATGCAGGCAGAGGGCACTCCTACTTTCTGGACATGCGGAGCTGAGACAAAGGACAGTAAAATTTAAATTTGCAGCATTGTGGTAACCTCTCTGGCATCCAGGATGTCCCTGTTCTTTTGTGAAGCCATGGGCTCCTTTGTTAGGCAGAGGTCACTGGATTTTTCAAGAAATCTCTGTACTGTTGCATCTGGAAACAACTTTCAGGTGCTGTATAGGTAAAACTAGCCAATTATAGTCCTTTGTTTGGAAGTAGAAACTTCAGAGAGTTTAGTCCCAGTCCATATTTCCCTCTTGTTTAGGATTCCCCTTGTTGTGGCAAAGTGAGGTATCATCAAATCCAGGAAACACATTCAGGGGTAGCCATGTTGGTCATGCAGCAAAACAAAATCCAGAATCCACAAAAAGGCAATATTTATTCACCAACCAAAATGCAAAACACATGATGCAAGCTGGAATCACTGGGGAAAGTCCTCCATACTTAGAGAAATCATGGCCAGTTTTTTTTTTACATAAGTTACTTCATTGAGTATATTTAATCTACTTAAGTATTCCTCCCCTGGCTTGCCCCCCCCAACAAAAAAAAAAAAACCTTACAGAAATGTCATTCACACAGTGGAGGCAGCCAAAGCAGTTAAAGTGGCATAATAGTGCTATAACAGTGTAGGGCAATAAGGCCCTAAGTAGTGATGGTGAATGTGAAACAGTTACCATCCTACTTAATCACAATTGTGACACTATGGCCATTATTGTATCTCCCCCCCCCCCAGCCTACTTTACTGGGCATCAGTTGCATGGAGAGAAAGAGGTCCATTCTGCCAGTGACTGGAGCATGGGTGAATGATGTTTCCATTAGGTTTGGGGTGGGGGGTGGTCAGGCAAGGCCAGGTTACTTTACTGCATGATGTCAGTGTTCTTTCACTCTGGTCCTGTGGGAACCAAGATAAAACCACATCTTTTTGCTAACTAGAAAAACCTGTTAGCAAAAAGACACAGTTTTACCTTTGTCCTGCATGGGACCAGAATGGTGAAAGAAAGCTGGAAGAACACCGATGTCATGTGGTAAGACAGTAGGGAAGACGGAACATTCCTGCTGCTTTGCTGCTTTTTTCGGAGTATGGTAAGCTCCTAAGTAGTTGATGTAAAATACTGGCCATGATTTCTCAGAGCGTCATCCTACCACTGCTCACTGATGAATGGGTCCAGCATGTCATTTAAAAAAATGTCTAAAGAAGATAGGGAAGAAAAATTGGTGATAGGTCTCTCTTAATACACCACATAGGCATGTTAGCCCCATTATTAACTCCACTGCTACTACCCACATTTCTTTCCTCCCACTCTGTGGAAAACAGAGATCAGCTGAGTACTGTATATTCTGGCATATAAGACTGCTTTTTAACACTTGAAAATCTCCTCAAAAGTGGGGGTGTCATCTTATAGGCCCAGCAGATCTTTTCCCCTGCTGTGAGAATGACTGCCTTGTCTTTGAAGTGTTAAATTCCCTGGACAGTTTTCCCAGCAGATTTTTCCCCCTGCTGTGAGAATGACTGCTTTGCCTTTGAAATGTTAAATTGCCCTCCATTTAGCTTAGGAGAGAAGAAAAACAGTCCATTAAAATGATGTTAGCCTAAAATTAGAATTTCTGGATCCCAAACTTATCATTTTGCATCAAGTTTTGTCTATGGTGAAATTCTCTTATCTGAATAAAAGCTTCTGGCAGAGTTAAATCATTCTTTAATTGCAAGGTATTTATTATGGGATTGTATTTTTGGTAAACTTGCCAGGAAGATTCCCATTTGCGTTTGGGGGATTTCCTCTCCAGGAGTTTGCAAGTGGCTCTAAAATCATTAATGTGCTCATTCAAAAACTTGGGATTTGATAGCTTCATATTAACCAGCTTCATATTTATCAACTTAATTATTAATGCAACCTTACTTTCCAAAGATTGAACACAACAGAGATTTTTCAAAGTATCCCATGCTTTTTTAGCTGTTCTCAGCCCTTTAATTTCACAGACTATTCCATCATCTACAGCCACTGAGCTGGCTGGCTGGAGGGGGAGCAAACTCTATATTTTAACTTAAAAACTGGGGGGGGGCGTCTTATATGCCCGGTCGTCTTATACACTGGAATATACGGTAAGTGAGCTGATCTGTGTGTGAGGATAAAAACTTCTGTATCCATAATCTTAGAGAGAGAGTCCCTGCAGTTGCGAAGGGGTAGGCTGCCTTCCTATGCAGTTCCATCAGTTTTCCACTGTGAAAACAACTGGGCTATACTCTGGATGATATGCAGAGGGAAATACACTGTAAGAATTTAAATGTGATACCAGCTAAATGGGAGTGTAGCACAAGCTTAGCCCCACTTAAATCATCTACAGTACCTGCTCAGTCCCTATTCCCTGAGTATAGGTCAGTTGCTGCTTCTCTCAAATTTCCATCTAATGAAGAATAGCAATCAGTAGTAATTCTTTGGCTGGTCAAATACTTTCCTTTCCCTTCAGAACTGCACATAGCCAGTTTGCTGGGACATAGTGACAGCTTGTTCCTTGGCATGCATACATGGACTGACATCCAAATTAGTGTTTTGTAGGGGGCTTTGGGACATATTGTGAGATGACAGGATTCATTAGAAAGTGTGGTAACACTTGGGACTTTATCAGACAAGCCTCTAAAAATGTTTCTGTCCCACCATATTTTAAAGTGTAGGTGTCCCTTTTTATCAAATGTTGCCATAATAGCGTGAAAAAGAAACCCCATACTTCCACGTTGGTGGGTGCGCGAGATCTCGGTAATTCTCATGAGAAAAAGTGAGTGCACTTGAAAGTCTAAAAACAGCTAAATTAAAAAACAAAATGAACACACAAGCACTGAAACACACTTAAAAACTTGCCTGCAAAACAGGGAGGTTCATAAAACGAGCGTCCCATACCTAGTTTCCACGTTCTCTCCTGGAAGTGTTCTGGTGGGAACTGCCCATAGATGCTGTAACCATACCAGCACAACAGGGCATGGCTTCAGATGCTCGCAATTCCATGGAAAAAAAAAAAACATGCCACAGCAGATCAATTGATGGCTTATCATACCAATAAAAAAGAACACCTTTTTCACTGCAGCAGAATGCCATGGCACAATGTTGTGCGAAATGGGCACCCTTTTGCATTCATTGGGTGTCGTTATGATGCCATATTTGATGCGTCTGATAAAGTGCTTGGTAAGGCAGAAGACAATAGGAAAAGAGGAAGATCACAATGCAGGTGGATTGACTCAATGAAGGAAGCCACAGCCCTGAATTTGCAGAACCTTAGCAAGGCTGTTAAGAACAGGGTATCTTGGAGGACTCTCATTTATGGGGTTGCCATAAGTCACAACCCACATGATGGCAATTAACTTGACTTTAAAAGGTTGGAAATTACATTGTACAGGGAGCCGGATTTGTGCACACACTAAAATGGGAGCTCGGGACATAAAATCCCTTTCCTTGCATGCTAGGAAACCAACTATATTAGGAGGGTACAGGATGAGGCAGAGAACATGGAAGAGAGGGAAAGAGTGGCAGAGAGAGAAAGAGAAAAGAGAAATGAATTCAATAACCTGTAACATCAGTTCTGCCCACCATTGGCTTCAGCTCCACCAGCTGCCAACTGTACCTCTTTCTGGATTCTGTGAGGCCAAGTATAATTGAATATTGCAAACACAATAATAATTTAAGTCCTTACATACAGTGGGCCCTTGGTATTCACTATGGTTTGGGCCCAGGAGCCCCCTGTGGATATCAAAATTGTTGGATGCTCAAGTCCCATTATATATAATGGCCTAATAAAATTATACAAAATGGCAAAATCAAGGCTTGCTTTTTGGATTTATTTTTGGATATTTTCAAGCCATGGATGGCTGAATCCATGGTTGCAGAATCCATGGATACGGAGGGCTGACTGCATGTGTGTATGTGTGCATAAACAATAATACAACAAATTGTATAATAAATTTGACACATATGCATTGTTCCAAAAGTTCTTTGCATCCAATGAGGTGCCAATGCAGGATTTGATTGCAGAGCTCTTTTGCAGCAAAGCAGCAAGTGTGTTCTGTCTTACTTGCTGCCTTACCACATGGCATTGGCATTTTCTGGCATTCTTTTGTACCAGTCCCATGAGGGACCGAGGTAAAAGTGTGTTTTTTTCAAACGGATTTTTCTGGTTAGCAAAAAGACACACATTTACTTTGGTTCCCCACGGGACCGGAATGAAAGAATGCCAGCGTCATTCAATAAGGCAGCAGGAAAGATGGAATCCTGCTGATTTGCCACTTTTTCTTTGGAGTATGGTAAGGCTCCTAAAGCCCCAAATAAAAGATACATCATAGGTGCAGATGTATAACACAAATTCTACTATAAAGAATTCATGCCTTTTGTCTCCTCCTGAAAATACACAATTAAAAATCTGTTTCCTTATTCAAAATGGAAAGGGCTTACTCTTTATCCCTGCCAATGACAACTATTTCCCTCTCCATTTCTTCCTCTCTTTGTGAACTCACCTAATAAAAAACAGCCCCTTTAGGGTCCCCCCCCCCGCCACATTGGACCAAACCAATAGTTCATAGGGGTTATACAACCATGCAGCCTCTGAGAGATTGCACCCAAGGAAATGCACTCCTTGATAGAAAGAAAGATTGCTCGCCCTTAACCTAACAACTGATCTCCCAAATTATCCAATTATTTTGGGACTACAACTCCCAAACCCCTTAGTCAACATGGCCTGGGAGTTGAAGTCCAAAAACAACTGCTTTTCAAAGCTCTGTGATACAGATGCTTTGAGGATTCTTGACTGCAATGTACTTATGACCAGTTGGTTCTGTAAAGGCTCCATCATAATGGCCTCATTTCATCACTGGATTCTCCATGGCCTAGAATAAGAACTGCCCTGCTGGCTCAGAGGAACCCAAAGTCTACTTAATCCGGTGTCCTATTTGTAGAAGATCTAACTCAATGGCTCAGGCCACTCACAAGCCTACTAAGAGGATGGTAGCCATCCCAGGTTCTGGGAGGCATACAGGGAGTTCTGGCAGAGCATAGGTTTGGACAAATTACGGTTAGGACCACTGTGCTCAGAATCCCCCAGCCACCATAGCCATAGACTCTGGGAGTTGTAGTACCCTCACACACACCATGTTCTGGGTTTAGAGCACTGGACTCAGGGCCGGTTTAACAGCCCTGCAGCACCTGCAGTTGCAGGGCCCCCCGTCATTTTGGAGGCCCCCATCATAACCCTCCTCCTGCAAAAACATTATTAGTAATAATCTCAATATCCTATACTGTGAATAGGTTAGGTTATATTGACCTGAGATAAACATATGGGCCCCACAAAATAAATTGTTGCAGCCCCCCCCCCAAAAATGCAGGCTTAGTCTGGCCCTGGCTGGACTAAGCTCAGGGAACCATAAAGCTCACTAGGTGACCTTGTACCTATGCCTGTGTTTACCCTGAGCTGAGTGTTAATTAACTGTGGGAACACCAGGATGTGTACATTTTCATCCACAGCACTTCATGAGCAGTCACTGTGCTTCTTTTACATACAGTTAAGCTTCAATGTACTTGTCATAGGGAAGTACTTTTGGGACAGTTCATGTCATTCTGACCTTACTCTTTATGCCATCCCTCTATGTTGCTGTGGTGCCCCCTTCTCTCTCTCACCTTGTCTCTCTCTCTCTCTCTGTGTGAGTGTGAGAGAGAGAGAGGGAGGGAGGGAGAGGGAGAGAGAGGGAGAGAAAGAGACTGTGTGCATACCTGTCAAGAGGGGATAAAACATAGTGTGTTCTGTGGACTCGGGTCCATGATGCCATAATATATTTGTTAGCCTTTATAAAGTGCCTCTGCCTTTAAAGCCCCCCATTCTTACTGTTGCTTTTATTTCACAGGCTTTATTTCTGAGGATAAAACAGAAAGAAGTGAACCATATATGCCACCAGGGTTATAGATAAGAATTCTGCCCTTCAAGGAAATTTTCCTTCATTCTCCAAATTTTTAGCATTGCAGTAACTTAACACTTCAGTCAAACATTCCAGTTTTGGCATCCTAGGAAAAGGAGCAGGCAATGTAAAGCAAATATAAGAGTTCTAGAGATATACGAGTTCTAGATATAAATACTGTAATTTTCATTTTCTCCCTCCCTCCCCTCCCCTCCCCTCTGCTCTCTCAGAGAGAGAGAGAGAGCATCTCTCTGAATTGCTAGAAACTTGGGTATTAAAGGAAAGTTTCATTTGGGGAGGCAGAATTCTTATTGGGAGTGGTAATGTCTTCATTTTGCATCCCTTGTTACTGCTGCATTGCTGTATGCTACACAACTCCTTAGAAGGTGTTGGGTTAAAATATGTGTATGTGTATATGAGAGAGAGGGGGGGGACTTCATCAGATGCAGCAAATACGGTGTAATAACGATGCCTAATGAACGTGAAAGGGCGCCTATACTGCACAATGTCGTGGTATGGTGATTTTAAGAGGTGAATAAGGTGTTCCTTTTCATTGGTGGACCAAGCCATCAATAGATCTGCAATGGTGTTTTTTTTCATGGTTTTGCCTGCATCTGAAACCACGCACCATTGTGCTCGTGTGAATACAGTATCATTGGGCAGGATACTTCTGGGTGAGATTGTGAAAACCAGGTACGGGATGCTCTTTTTATTAACCTCCCCAGTTTAGCTGGAAGTTTTAAAGTGTATTTCTGTGCTTGTATGTACGTTTTGTGTATTGATTTTGCTGTTTTAAACTTTTTACCACTCTTGCGTCTTCATGCAAAAATTGCTGAGATCATGAACACAGAAGTAAACAGCACTAGCGTTTGTGCTCTAATAATGCTGGGGCTAATTTTTGTCACTATTACAGGTAGATTTGATAAAAGGAGTTATTGTGCCGGGACAATTATGCTTTAAAATCTGGTGGGAAAGAGACGTTTTAAGAGGCTGGTCTGATAAAGTCCAGTGACAGAGACAGACAGATGGACGGAGATAGGCAGCCATATATGCTTCCTCTTCACACAGAAGTCCCATCTAGTTATCATGTCAACTTTCCTGCTGCAGTTATCCACCCTTGCTGTACCGTACAGTCAAGGGAACCAAACTAATGGGATGGAGCTGTTTTTCAACAGAGACACCGTGGGCTGCTTCCCAAAAACAGTTCTCCTCAGTGAGAAGAAATGAAAGGACTTAAGCCCTGCAGTGGAAAGCACGCAGGAGCTTCAGAACTGCCACCCTCCCTGAACAGCCTGCCATTCTCCTGCATCTTGGCTGTGCTGCTTTGTCTGGCTGAAGGCCTTTTGGGAACCAAAACCACTAGTTATTTCGGACAGGGAAGCTGCCATGGCCAGGGGGCCTACAATTTCCCATCTCCCTGTACCACCCCTGAACATTTACATTTTTGTTGGCTCTGTTATTTTACACGCCTCTCTTATAAAAGGGGAAGAAAAACACCAGTTTCTGAAACAAGAGCTTCAGTAGTGTTAAAATCCAGCTGGGTGACCTGATCTAAACAAAATCTGCTGATGCAGGCATGCTAATGACAGAGTTTTGCCAGCCAGCTGTGCCCTCTCTTGGCTTTTTGTGTCAGTTGCACAGCCACAAACTGGCAGATTAGAGGAACTAGGAAGGGTCCTATTCCTCCCCCCACCAAATGCATTTCAGAGGAAAAAGATTTCCACCCCTCTCAAATCCCTTTGCTGGCTCAGACAGTGCTAACAAAGAAAGAAAATACTGGACAGAGTCATTTACGTCTTCTTCTTCCCATCATATGAGTCGGGTCTCCAGGAACATACTTGTAAGATAATGCCATCTCTTGCACCAATTACTAAATGACTGACTCAGCAGGAGCTTCAGTAAAATCAAGACAGACTATTCCAGTATAATTGGTTCAAGGATGAAGCCATGCTTAAGTGACTCTGTTTGTCCTACATTTGAATCCAGGGCCTTTTGCATGTATTCCTACCTTTGAAAGTCGCTTTATTCCCTTTCAATAAAGAGAAAGGCTTCACATGCATATCCCTTTATGACTGCAATGCTGCCCCATCTATTAAATTATTTGTTTCAAAGTAACTTTCCAAACTTGGCTTATAGGGCAGGGATGGAATTTTGCCCCCTCAAATGACTGCCTATGTTGGCTAGGAGCTACGGGAGTTGAAGGACTTTATCAGATGTGGCAAATACGACTTCATACATGAAATGGTGCCTATACTGCACGACATCATGCTTTGGTGTTTTTAAGTAACGAATAAGGCATTCCTTTTTAGTGATGGCCTAATCCAAGATCTTGGCCATAGCTTCAAGGCTTCAAAAATAGTAATTTAATGTGTTAAGTAACGTTTTTGAACGTATTTTACTTTACTTTTTCTCAGAAGTAACTAAAAAAAAAAATCCCCTTAGTTACTTTTAAAAAAGCTGGTAAGTTTCACGTTTCCAACCTGTGTTACAAAACAGATTCTTCTCTTGACCACCTACTCACTGCCTGAGCAGCAAGAGGCAGCCAGGCAGCACAGTAAACTGGCACTTGATCTGTGTGATATTCTTCCTCTACAGAGTAGAGTCCAGTCTACTAATAGTAGAGTCTATTATTTAATAAGATCACATCTCTGTAACTATAAAAGTAAATTTAGAAGTTGTAGTTACATTGCAAAAAGACTGGCATATCTCTTGTTAACTTACAATCATAATACTGTATATGCCATAGTGCAATGGTTCTTAACCTGTGGTCCGTGGACCCCCCAGGGGTCAGCACTGTTCTCACGGGGGTCCACAAAAGCTTGAAAGTTGCTTGGCTCACCTCCTCCCTGCAGTGGAGTGGTCAAATGACAAGAGTCAAGGAAAAGGCTGGCTGGCTTGGCCTGCACATTGCCATTCAATCCGCTCCAGCCACAATCTTGCGGGGAAAAACAGTAGAAATGTCTTCCCTCCCCCCCCCCAGTGCCTCTGAGGGAAGGTTTAATGGATTGTGTATTATTATTATTATTATTATTATTATTATTATTTTAAATCTTAAGTCATTGGGGTCCTCAGCAATAAAAGATATTTAAAGGAGTTCCCTGGTAATGAAAAGATTAAGAGCCACTTCCATAGTTATTAAAATATATAAATATATACATATACGAGGTCTGTCTATTAAATAACGAGAGTGTGTTTCTACCTTTCAGATAAATCAGGGAGAAATGATTGTGAATACTTCAGTGGTCACCTTGAACTTATCTGAACCTGCATGACAAATATCAACACTCTCAGCCATTCAGTTATTTGTCAGTCATTGTTTAAAGCAGCTGTGCTGTCTGTTGTGTGCTGGAAATGCTAAGTTGAGCAACGAGACATTCAGCAGCAGCTTGAGGTGGATCCAAACCTTTTTCAAAAAATCATCACTTGTGATGAAACCTGGATCTTCCAGTATGATCCTAAGACAAAACAACAGTCAATACACCAGAAAAAAATCCCCAAGAATGAAAAAAGCATGCCCAAACAAGTCCATACTCATTGGTGGGGTTGTGTGTGTGTTTTTTACATCAAGGGCATAATTTTGGCAGAATGGGTTCCAGAAGGCAGAACAGTGAACTAGCATTATTATAAGGAAGTTTTTACAAAGCTGAGAGAAAGAGTCAGAAAAAAGACCAGAGCTGTGGAAACAATGGTTTTATTCTTCATCAAGACAATGCACTTTCTGTGAAGCAGTTTTCGGCTGATATACACATTACTACACTTGAACAGCCTCCATATCTGCCAGATTTGGCACCCTGCAACTTTTTTCTTTTCCCTAAAGTGAAATCGGTGCTTAAAGGAACATGTTTTGAGTCAATTGACACAGTAAAGAAGAAAACGGCAGATGTGTTGACACAACTGACAGAAACTGATCTGCTCCATGCCTCCAACCAGTGGAAAACAAGACTGCATCGGTGTGTGAGTGTGAACAGGGAGTATATTGAAGGGGTTATTGTATCAGTCTCATTATTTAATAGCAGACTTTGTACATATTTTAAATAATAAATTGCAATAACTACAAGGAACTAGTTATTTGTAGCTAGATATTTCCAATTTTTGCCTCTAACTAGGAAGACATGCTTGATCAGGAAGACGTTCGATTTAGAGATTTTAACATGAGCAATTTTGAAACAACTTGGTTGGCTGTTTATTTTCATCTCCATCTGCACACAATATGTTGTCGTAGAAATTCCAGGAATATGCTTGTATAGAAATTCCTAAACATGTGTCAGAGAGCCAGTGTGGTGTAGTGATTTGAGTGTTTGGCTAGGACTCTGAGAAACTAGGGTTCAAATCCCCATTAAGCCATTGGGTGAGTTTGGGCAAATCACACTCTCTCAGCCACAGAGGAAGGCAAAGGCAAACCCCTCTGAAGAAATGTTGCCAAGAAAACCCCATGAACCTAGTGGATAGATACACCAACCGCCCCCCAACACTGTGTAGTCCAGGGAAGGGTCCCTCTTTTTGTCTGCCTGTCTCTTATAGTGTTCTTTTGCAAAATCCAAAGCAGCGACTACCTTAGGCCATGCTTCTTTGATCTGTGTACTCCACTGGATCAGGGGAACAGGGTCTTGGGAGTCCACATCCCCCAAGAGAAGTGGATCAAATTCACATCCAAACACTACCTTGAAGGGGGATAGTCCAGTACTTTGGTACATAGCACTGTTGTAGGCCACCTCGGCAAAGGGCAACAAATCCATCCAGTCAGATTGCTGAAGGTATTGTTCCAAAATAGAGTTCAAACGTTCAGTCTGTTCATCACTTTGTGGATGGGCACTACTCAATTTCCGTTCAATGCCCAGCAATTTGGTAAAGGCCTTCCAGAACTGGGAGGTGAATTGGACCTCGGTCCAATACGATCTTTGATGGGACCCCATGGAGTCAGTAAATATGCTGTATAAACAACTTGGCCGAACGTTGCAAAGTAGGGATACTTTTGCATGCAATAAAGAGAGCTTGTTTGGAAAACAAGTCTACTACCACCCAAATTACAGTTTTACCTTTACTCTCAGGCAGGTCAACAATGAAATCCGTACTAATTACATCCCAGGGCTTGGCTGGAGTAGGAAGGGACTGCAATAGGCCTTTTGGCTCCCCCACCCCCCTCTTTGCCATAGCACATGTGTGACACCCTTTGACATAGTCTTCCACTTCCCTCCCCATCCTAGGCCATCAAAATTGCCTCCTGGCCAAATGTAACATTTTGACATAACCAAAGTGTCCTGCACTTTTAACATCATGGCATAGTTGTTAGGATCAGAAGCCTCATAGCTGCAGGTACATACATCTGATTCCCCTTTGAGGCCAAACCTCCCCTCAAGTCCAATTTGGCCTGATGGTCAAGGAACCAGGGATCTTGTTTGAGAGCTTCACCCATCTGAGCACTCCACCTCCCTCCTTGCCCACAGACCCGGGAAGCATTTGACCTTGGTCCTGAGTCAAAACCCCACCCGGCTCACAGGGAACCTTGGCGGGAAAGGGGAGAGGGGGAGAGGCTGGCTGACCTTCCCTTGCTGGCTGACTGGGCAGGGAAGGCTGCTTGTCATCCACTTGGGGCAGCCGTGGCTGAGGTTCCTTCACCGGCTGGAGGCAGGAAGAGTCAGCAGGAAAACTCAGAGACGGAGTAGGACAGGGCTCCTGTTCTCTGATCTTGCCTGTTGTCTTTGCTCTCTGTCTGCTTTCGAGCTTGGCTGCGGGTAATCACTGTGAGTCCCAATTGAGAGGACACAAACACAGAATCAATGACCTCCTGGTGCTTACCGTCATGCTGTGGGAGCCTGGACAAGGCATTGGCCAGAAAATTCTTTTTGCCTGGGAGAAACTTGAAAGTGAAGTTAAACCGATAAAAGAAATCAGCCCACCGAATTTGTTTGGGACCCAATTTTTGCAGGGTTTTCAGAGCCCCTAAGTTCTTATGGTCAGCCCAGACCTCTAAGGAATGGGGGGGGGGAATCCCTCGAGCAGGTGGTGCCAAGTTTCTAATGCCACCTTAATGGCCCTGGCCTCCTTTTCCCAAACAGGCCAATTCCTCAAGGTCTCATTGAATTTCCTAGACAGATAAGCATAGGGTCTGAGCTCCCCAGTTTCATTCCATTGCAACAGCACCCCCATTGCTACATCTGAAGCATCTACCTGAACCACAAAGGGCTCCTCAGGATTGGGGTGTTTGAGAATGGGTTCCAAAGTGAACAGGTTTTTGAGTGTCTCAACCGCTTTCTGACATTACTCAGTCCACACAATCTTTTGGGGTGGTTTTTCCCATTTGCCACACAAGTTCTCCCTTTTCTTCCCACCAGACCCTTTAGTCTTCAACAAATCCGTGAGGGGTAGGACCATCTCCACAAACTCCAGGATGAATGACCTATAGAAATTAGCAAATTCCCAAAAGCTCTGCAGTTTCTTTTAGGTTCTAGAGGTTTCCCATGCAAGAACCCCCTTCACCTTTTCTGGATCCATTTCAACCCCTTGCTGGAGATGCAATACCCCAAGTAGTCTAATTGGGATTGGTGGAATTCACATTTAGAGAGTTTAGCATACAACTGATTCTCAGCCAACTTGCTCAACATGTTTTTAACCAAATTGACATGGGATGTGTAGTCCTCTGAATAAATGAGTACATCATCAAGGTACACAAGGACCCCCTTATACAGAAATTATCTGAGTACATCATTGATCAGATTCATGAAAACCTCTGGGGCCCCTGACAACCCGAAAGGCATTACCAAGAACTCAAAGGTCCCCAATTGGCAGTTAAAAGCTGCTTTCCGCTCACCCCCCTCCTTAATCCGCACCTGGTAGTAGGCTTCTCTTAAGTCAAGTTTTGTGAAGATTTTGCCCTTGGTCAAATGGGCTAGCATGTCCTTCATCAGGGGTAGGGAGTACTGATTAGATACACTGACCCCATTAAGGCCCCTGTAATCATACATAATCTCAATGACGAATCTCATTTGCCCCTGAACAAAACGGGCCCCCAGAGGAGATGTAGTCTGTCTGATGAACCCCCGTGCCAAGTTCTTGTCTATATACTCCCTCAGCACTTCCATTTCCATCAGAATCATTGAGTATATCTTAGATTTGGGCAGCTTGGCCCTGGGGATCAGTTCTATAGACCAGTTAAAAGGGTGGTGTGGGGGCAAAATGTCACATTCCTTCTCTTCAAACACTATCCGCCATTGTCTGTACTATACCGTGAAATCCTTCACTGCCCCTTTCACTAAAGCCACAATGCGAATTTCTGTGGGGTCCCCAGTCTTTAGTTCCTCAGGGGCTGGGAACCCTCTGTCCTCCCCTGACTGGCAGTGCTCTGTAATATATTCAGGCTAGATGAAAGTGATGACTTCTTTAATCCAGTCTATTCAGGGATTATGGAATTTAAGGCAATTCAGGCCAACTACTGCAGCGGGCACTAGGCCTGGGGCAATTACAAATTTGAGCTCTTCTTTGTGAGCTCCGCTGCCTTTCACCTGCATGTACTCACAATCCACCATGACCATGACTTTACAGGGGGACCCTTCCCATTAATCCCATCTTGGCTTTGACAAAAAATGGGGCTTTAACTCCACTCACCACAGTACTTGGGTGCCCTTCTAGATTAGCCCTCCCTCTGGCACTTACTAGGGCAGGCTGGACCCATTTCCCACTGGCTTTGCCTTGGAGGATGATCTACTTTCTCCTGATTCCCAGGAGGACTCCCCAGCCGGGTGGCCAGGGACCAGGGTGCACACCATTGCCTTGGTTTAAGGCTTGTTGAGTGGTTTCTTCACCGTCTGCCTCCTAAGCTGGCTCTTAAGGAGAATCCACTAAGATAGATTTGGATAAGGGGCACACAGTTTTCAGTCTTTTCTTCTGGCACAAAATTCACTGAGTAGTTTAGAGAAAGCCGCTGTCTTTCATCCAAACATTTCTTGCAGGGCTGTGTTGGGAGTAAATGGAGAACTGCAACTGGCTAACAAGGATCACACAACTTTCTTGTTGCAACAGCTCCACTGGCTGCCGTTTCATTTCCAAGCACAAGTCAAAGTGCTGGTTATGACCTTTAAAGCAATACAGGGCTCAAGTCTGTTAACATGACCTGCTATTCCTTACCTATAATATTTCATAACTGGAAATATTGGGCACTTTTCAGGGTCAAGCTAGCTGGGGTGAACAAAAAAAAAGGTCAGGTGGAAGTCACATTGACCTTGGGTGTGTCTTAGAAATATTTTGGCAAAACAAGCCAATATTAGGATTGAGGGGAAGCCCCTTGGTAAACAAAGCCATTAAGGAGGTATGTGCTAATTCCATCTTGGGCACCTCAGAATGAGTCATTCAACTAAACAATTGAGTGACCCTTCCCAATTCCAACCCTCACCTTGGAACCCCCCTCCTTTCCTGCATTGCAAGGTTGTCATAAATCCACAAATTCCTCTCACTCAGCCATTAACTCAACCAGTTAAGTTTCGGTTTCCTTTGTTTACCTGGTTGGGAAAACAAGCCAGATTTTGTCCTAGCCAAAGTACCCCTTCAGGATATGAATCAGGGTATAAGTATTAGTTCCCCAACAATAGAAAGGTGTGCCATGGTGGATGAACCTGGCAACTCTCTTTCTCAGCATACCTCCACATCAGAACCTCCAGTGCCACCCCCAGACTTCTGCCTACTTCACTACTCGAAATTCTGCTCTTCGAGACTGGTAACTATCATCCTGTTTTCCAGAATCTCTCCTTCTATCCAAACTTTCTGCCTTACTCCTCAATAACTTTGTATAGATCTTAGGAATGTGTGTTGCATGTGTGAATTCATTTTGTATTATTTCCAATAAAAATATTTTATTTCACTTCAAAGCTGGAGTGTTCTCTGCAGTTAGTATTGGTATAATAGGTAAAAAGATCCCTGCAGTTACCCTCCTCTTGCAGGCATACTGTTTGAGCTAATAATTCCCCCCAACTAGATTGTGATATCACAGGTGGGGCTCTAAAGCACCCCCCATCTCTTAGGATAACAGGTCCAGGTTATTTGAAAGAGCATCTTCTCCCAAAGCAGCTTGACTGTGTTTTGAGATCATCTGCGGAGGGCCTTCTCTCTGTCCCGCCATGCTTGCAGGTATATCTGGTGGGAGCATGGGTGAGGGCCTTCTCAGTGACTGCTCCCAGTCTTTGGAGCTCCCTATCAAAAGAAATTAGAATGGCACCCTTTGTGATCTTTCTGAAGGGAAATTGTGAAAACACACCCAACTAAAGGTGGTGGCAGGTTTGGGTGAGCAACGCCAGTGCCCTGGTGAGATCAAACTCCTCTACCCAAAAAGACTCTGCTGCTGAATATCCAGTTCAAAAAAGGGAGAAGTTTATTTTAAAGAACAAAAGAAAAGGGCTTTCTCCTCCCCAGCTCTAAAAGGCTTGAAATAAAAGGTACTTTACAGTTGGAGTTTCAGCAGTCTTCAGAGTGTCATCTCTCTGGGTTTGATATCCTCACTCAATGGAGCTGGTGCAGGTAACTAATTTGGCTAATGACTGTGGGTAACTAATTTGGCTAATGGTGTAAAAAATGCCCTTCCCGGCTGTCTGGGCCTGTTTGCCACCAGAACTGCCCCCTCAAGCTCACAGCAAAGACTGCCCAAAGGAACTAAAAAGCTTCTAGGTGAACAGAGCTTGCTGGGAAAGGACAAACCAAACCTGGAAAAATGCAGGGGAATTCTTAGCTCCTCCCACAAGTCTAATACAATGAAGTATTCCTATACTCAGACATGCTAAGGCCTGAGCTAAAACAAAGAAATGCAGGGGAGATTTAAACAGTTCTGGCTGGACATCACAGAAATTAAAATGTTTTTATTTTGGTAGCCCTTTGAAGACTGGATTCTCAAGGGGACTGGGCCTTGGAGAACTGTGCTCTACTGTCCCTTTGGTTTGTTTCTTTGTTTTGAATAGTTAACTTTTTAATTCTTAATTTTAATTTTATGGATAGTTACATGATATTTTTAACTTTTGTTTTAAAGACTTTATCAGACTAGCATCTAAAAACACTGTAATTCCACAATTCAGGAAAGCAGAAACATAGTGGCATGATTACAGTAATTATCAAATGTTGCCAGAATTGCACAGTACTAGTGCCACAGAAGTATCACACAATCACCACTAGTGGTATAAGAATGGGATTTCAGTTTGTGCTATAGTAACACTTGTCTTTCCATTGCCTTCTAATGACACAGTATTAATGCCTCCTGCTGGCCAGCACATGTGTCTTTAAGAAAAATGTTCGCTTACTTCCTGGATTTTGCATGGGCAAGATTTTGGCTGTTCTCACAAGAAGACATGAAACTTTGCTCTAAAAAAGTAAAAACAAATGCATAATGAAAGAAATTAACAAACACTTAAACAAACATTAGAAGATACCAAGAAAAGGCAACAGTTGATTAAAAGAGTGTTCTGTAGGTCCTCTTCACATTCTCCCCTGGTACTGAAAGTGGAAAAGAGGGCTGCCCAATCCCACTGTATTCACGCAATTACAGCAGGACGTGATTTCACACACTCATCAATACTGCAAAAAGAGCAATATTGAGGGCTATTCACAGGTTTTGCCCATCAGTGAAAAGTTACATGTAATTAACAGGTGAAGCATATATGGACAATGGGAAAGTGACAATGTCATGTGATAATGGGCACCCTTTTGTGTTACCATCCCATCATAATCACACAATTTCAGTCTCATGTGACAAAGTCCTTAGTCTTTTTAAGCTATGTTTCTTTTAAGTGTTGTAAGCTGTCTTGAGTGATCATCATCATCATCATCATTGCAATTATACTGAGGCAAATTTGGTTTGCCACCAAGTGTATTTTCAAGATTAAAAATGATTGGTGAGAGCTGCATAAATCTACCTATAGCAATCTATGTTGGAAAGGAGAAAAGAAATCTAAGCTCCCTTTCAAGCTACACAATTATAGCACTTTCAAACCACTTAAACTGCCATGGTTGCATCTTGCAGAGTCTTTGGAACTGTAATTTTGGGAGGCACTGAAACTCTCTGGCAGAGAATTGCAAGCACCTCATCAAACTACAAATCCCAGGATTCCACAGGATGGACACACTTGTATACTTTGATACAAGTATAGGCTATACTTATATCAAAGTGCTATAACTCTGCAGTGTGAAAGAGACCTACGGGGTAGGGGAGCAGCAAGCACAACATCTATTTGTGAATATTCTTACTTTGTAAAATGGAAGTTAAATATGGCAATAAGAAATTCATGCTATCAGTTCAAGAGATGTCATTCCATCCCTCACCTCCCTCCCTCCCTCTCTGTGAGCCCTGTTTTTGGGAGCAGGGGTTTCCAGTTATTGTGTGTGCCTGTATTCAGTTTTCAAAGACTCAGAACAAACAGATGGGCAGATAATTACAAATACTGACCGATAGAAAGGTGGACATCTATGTAACAGCACCTGGGTAGGGGGAGCAAATTGTTCCCCAAATTGTTACATGTTGCCCAAAGGCAGTGTATGAGGACAAAATGCACAATCAAAAGGAGCTGTTTTTATCCACAGGCAATTTTTATTTCCTGCTATTACGCTTAAAAGCAGAGGATTTTGTTTTATTGTCTGAATCACAGTGAGACCCAAAGGGCCTGGAGAAATTGATGCTCCTTTGTATCAGGCAGTCTGCACAAATACAAAACCATTAAATCTGAACAGTTTGTCTTTATTTATTTATTTATTTATTTATACATAAATTCCCGGCAATCTTAAGTATTTTGCAAGTTTATTCATTTTGATTTTCAGATCTTGGGAAAGCAAAGATCTGTTCACATGAAAGAAAAAGATGTTCTTTCTGCTTCTTTCTTCTTCTATATTATATGTCCAGTTTCAGTGACAGACTCTTATTAGAAACTGTTCAATTGTTATGTTTTCCAGTTCTTTCTAAGTTCAGCAGCATCCCTAATGGACTCTGAGCTTGTGTCATGTGCTTCACGTCATGTATTGACATTCTGTCACAGGTTGCACATCCAGCCAAATATTAAGTATTCACTTTTATTTTTCTTTTATTGCGAGCAGCCCTCTGGATTTCCTTGGGAGAAAGAGGAATGAAATATTCAGTCAGCTGTATGTATCATGTGTCTCCGAGAAGGCAGCAAAGCTTCAGATCACTTCCAGGACACCTGTGAGAAACACAGTAAGGCCAAATTTTGATTTTCAGGCAAAATATTCCCTGCTGGTATGTAGAAAAAGAAGCAAGGAGAACTACAATAGCCCTACCTGAGTTATTGATGACAAAATTATATTTCATATTAAAAGAGGAATTACTTGCTCCATCAATGGAAGTGTGGCATCCAGAACATGTGAAATAATAGCACCAGTCTGTTCTGCTTCAGTCAGACCTCACTTGGAATACTGTGTCCCTTTTTGGGCATTGCAACTTAGAAAGGATACCTACAATTTGGAAAGGGTCCAGAGCTAGCAACTAAGGGCTTGTCTACATGGGCAATGTACCCTGTCATGATGGAGTTCCATCATCCTGTTCAAGGTTGATTGCAACTCCCATCATGGGCCAGAACTACATCTGCCAGAACTACATTTCCCAGTGTCTGTAATCACCAATTCTCTGATCATCAGGAACAGTTAAACAAAGGGCTAAGAGAAGTGAGAGGTGGGGCTCATCTTCTAGGCTGACATCATCATTACATGACATCACTTGACTAAAGAGCCAATCAGATTTGGCTGCTGGTGATTTGAACAGTTTGTAGCCCTTTGTTCTGGGACACATGGCTTGATCTATCCATGAAGGGAGTCCTCTGAATTCCCCTCTGAGCATTCATGAATCTCAGAGGCTGGCTGGGCCTGGCTTATGCTTAAGCATGTGGCCTAGCCCAAACTGGACACCAGATTTGATCACGAAGGACTTCAGAATGTGAATGGATCTTTTTTTGTGTGTGTAGTGACAAAGTGTTAGATTGCATTAGGATTTATGATTTGTTTTTCTTCCTTGACTGGATGTAACCTTAAACTGCTATATCTTGTAACTTTAAGCTGAACCTGAAGGAAAAGGCATTTCTTCATGAAATAATTATCTTTAAAATGTGTTCACTTGCTTGAATAAAATAAAACCCTTTTTATTTTCCTATCTAAAGGCCAAGCTTCCATACACATGCCTGCCTCTCTGATTTTCGCTACATTGCTTTCTCTCTCTCTCTGGGGAAAGGAGGGAGGAGTTGGTTGGTTCCCAGTAGGGGGAATAGTCCCCTGGGTTTTTCCAGTCTCCAAAATGGGTTGGATATAAAGACTGCATTTGGGTGATGGCAGCTTCATTTGGCCTCTAGGGGCACCCTTGAGTGAGGCTGCTCAAGATTGCCCTTAGAGGGAAGCTAATTCTGGGTGTTCCAGGCTGAGAGCCCCAGGATTAGCTATACGACATACCCCATCTTGCCCCTGTCTTACTTAGTGCCCTGCAGTCCTGACAATGTAGGGCTTTTGCCTTGTTTTGCCCCTGGCCAGTCCTCACTACCCTCGGGGCAGATACAGGCTGAGACGGCAGGGAGAGACAGGGTAGGACCCTTTACCACATGTTTTTTTAAAAATACCTGCTTTAATCCATTCCCATCGGGAAGGAGCGGATCAGGGCCTGGGTGTCCTCAAGAGCCCATCCTGGCAGGCTGGCCCATTGCTGAAGCTGCTAGTTTGCCTTGCACCTCCAAATCAGAAAGAGGGATCACAGCATTTGACCAAAGCTGGTCACATGCAGGGTCCCATTCTGGGAGAAAGGTGGCACATAAATCAAATAAATAAATGAATTTTGTGGGCTGGCTTCCTCACTTCCAAGAAAGCACAGGAGATGGCGGTGGCAGCAGCTGCACTGATAGGCTGGCGTACCTGTCTGGACTCCAGCCCGTTTGGAGATGGTAACAGGAAAATAATGGGCCTCATCCGCAGGCAAGTTACATTTGCGGGGAGCCCGTGTATCCTGGCTCATGTAGATGAACCCTAAATTTGTCTAGAAACCAAGTCTTATGAGGAATGGTCAAGCAAGTTAAGTTTGTTTAGTCAGGAGAAGAGAAGATTGAGAGTTGATATGACAGTATTCTCCAGATATCTAAAAGGCTCTCATGCAAGAGATGAGGCAACCTTGTTTTCTGTTGCTGCACAAGGGGTAATCTCTTGAAAGTGGAGACTTTTTGTGAGTGAAGCCTCCTGAAGACTGAAAGTGTCCTTCCCTATTTAGAAGGCAGAGTCTGGATCCAATCAAAATGTTACCAAAACCATCTCCACATACGATCTATCCTGAAGTCCCATTACTTGTCCCATTATTTACAACGTGGTAGGGAAGCATCTGTTTTCCAAGATGCAACTGCTGTTTTGAGGGCACATGTTAACAAAAGCAGCACAATATCCAGTGTGTCTGTGATGTGATGAAGTGCCACCCGCCAACGCATAGCACTGCAGTTGTGGAAAGTAATGGAAGATCATGCTACTGTTTAGAACGGCATCTTTCTATGCATGCTGACAACAATGAAACAACAAAATATGACAATTCCACCTCCTTTCTCTAAGTCCTAGAGCTAGTATAGGATGCTACAGGTAGGACCTAATGAGAACACCATATCTGGTTATTCGCCTTCTAGCCAGACACCAGAAGATAAAAGCAGAAAGCAGTGGTTTTTCCTCCTTGGAGCATGCCTACTGGCAGATAGAATTATTCTTTTATAGTTAGAACAAGGCAAATTGTAGATGAACGGAATTCCATTCCTACAGTGCCATAGGCTAAAAGCTGGCGTGTTTCTGACAATTTGGAAACTCCACTTCATGTACCACCATATTCCCAAACAGGAAGGAAAGAGATTTGAATAATAGAGCAGAATGCTGAGCTCAGAAACTTTTATTGGGAGCTCTACATGCTCATCAGACCTCCTAAAACACTGAATGGCTCTTAATCATTTTTTATGGGTCATGGACCTGTTCCTGTTGAGGATCTGATGAAAGCTACGGACCCCTTATTAGCATACCCTGCTACCCCTCCCACAAGATTTCATAACTGCACATATTGGACACATTTTGGGGTCATGTTGACCGGGGACATTCAGGGTCAAGCTGACCAGAAGATAGTCAGGGTCACAATGACCTGAGATGAGTCCAGGATCATGATGGTGGGAAAATCCAGATAGGATTATGTGGAAAAATGGGTCTATGCTAGCTAATCTTTTTCCCTATCCCTAGGCTCTTTCAAACATGCAATCAGTGACCATCCCTCGACCCATACCCTATGGAGATCTTTCCTATACACTCCACCTGTCTGAATATTAAGAAGTTGTCACAAATCCCATCAATGTTTTGTCACTCCAGAGCTAAGGCAATCAGCCCATTCTGGACCATTTTGTCCATTCTGTGAGAAAGCCATTCAAGCTTTGTCATAACTAACGCACCCCTCCAGGATATGAAATAGGGTATAAATATCTTAACTCTGACCTAGCCATATGTGCCACAGATGGGTCTTGCTATTCTCTTTCTCAGTGTATAATGAACCAGATTCCCCTGTACTACCCTCAATCGTTGTCTGAGCCCCTCCACCGTGTGGACCTCTTTCTTTGGTAACTATCACCCTTCCACTCCTGACTTCTCTCTATCCAGCCCTTCCAACCTTACTCTTCAATAGCCTTGTATGGTTCTTAAGGGCATATATTCTTGTATGTTAACATATCCCCTGTGTTAATTCAAATAAAATACTTTATTTAACCTTAACTGGCATGCTCTCTATGGTTAGTACTGCTATACATAGGTGAAAAGATCTCCAAAGTTACCCTCCTCTCGCAGGCCTCTTTTTTGACACCTCCCATTGACAGAGGAAGGCATTTACCTCCCACTCCCTGGACTCACCAATCACTCCACCTCTACTAGAACTGATTAGCCAATATGGACCAAGGCAAAGCTTCCATGTAGAGGGACAGACTGATTCAAGTGTCATGTCCACATCTTCAAGCCACGACAACTGAAAATTATCTCACAAAACCTGACCAAACGGAGCACTAAACACTTCTTTTGACTACAGTAACTATGGCATCAGCTTCTGAGCAAATAAGAGTGCACTTATTCTCAAAATGCCTGGCAAACTTGTCAAAGCAAGTAACAAATGATTCTGCTCCTGGTCTTTCTGGGTCTGGTCCTGAGGGGCTCCTCATCATGCCACATAACCCTACAGTGTCAAGGTTTCAGTACTAGAGATAAAGTATGACTTTTTTTTTTTGCCAACCTCACTGTCACACAAAGGTTCCTCACTAACCTATAATCACAGGCATTTCATAATTTACATAATCTGCACTCTATATGAATAATGCAAGCTACTAAAAGCTAGTTAGGAAATAAGCAAATACTGTATGATAAAATAGCAGCGTACGTTTTTAAAAACCCAACCAATATTAGACTATGAAAATATTATTTAAGATTAGCTTTGTCTTTCCCTCCCAAAACTTAACAATAAGTGCTAATGCACTCCCTCTCTCATATTTTAAACTTGTGAGACAACTGTGAAGGCCTGGTCCTATCTATTGACATGTGTATTTCCATAATAAAGATATGTCCAACTTTGCTATATGCATACCTTCTCTGAATTTCTGTGATTCAACCAGAATTAAAATTAATAGGGTAGAAAAAGAGAGTGGTGAACAGAACACTGAAAGAACAGATCTTTCTGTTGGGTCTGGATGGTTGGGGGTTGGATTCGATGGCCTATGAGGCCCCTTCCAACTCTATGATTCTATGATCTTGAAAGTACTGAATATCTATGATCTTGAGCTATAATTTTCCCCAAATTTCAAGGAGATGCTGGCATTACAGGTGGGACTGCAAGTCCCCCCCCCCTTAGGGTAACACCCTTCCCTTCACCAGAAAAAATATACACATAAATATATTTGCCCAAAATTTTGCATACCCTTTATTTTTCTTGAATTGGAAATGGATTTCCTTTATAGAATGAAAAAAATGACAAAAAACACTTGAACACACAAAATTTGTAACCTTAAAATTTGCCATGACAGGGAAAATTCAAAGAAAGGAAATCAAATGGGGAAACAGACCATTCTTGCAAGGAGTGTATGGACCCCTTGAAGCCAATCCATGGACCCCAGGATGAGAAGCCCTGTTTTAACATGAAAGCTGAATTAGAGTTCCTGATGGGTAGATGAAGAAAATGTGTGTAAAACTGAGCTTCAGAATCATCACACTGTTGAGAAGAGAAAATCAGAGAGATTATTATATTGTGTAAGCCAATCTGGCTGGAGTGCGTCCTGGCTCAGGGTGAAATGCTCTGCAGCTACACACCCTGCTGCTGCTGCAGAAATTCTCTTCGCCTCTGCCACAGTCAAAAAGAAACATTTGGCAGTGGAGGGGATGAGGGTGGGGAGAAGTGGATCAAGAGGATACCAGCCAGTAGCTGCTCCTTCTCCTACCAACAATGGCCTTCACACAGAGTTAATAATCCAGAGCCTCCCCAAAAGAGAAAAGACTTTGCAACAGTAGATTCCTCACACTGCATCACTCAGCATTCAAGTAGAACCCATGTTGAATTTGATAATGGTTTAAGGAGGGAACTCAAGAAGGTGCACGTTCAAAGAGTGGTTTCTGAGAGGAAATGAATGAACCCATTTTAAAGATGTACATAACCAACATTTCATTGAAAGGTATCATTAGAAAGAAAAGAAGTAAACAAAGGATTTTATCACATGAGTCTGAAATAGCATGATTACAATGGGATAGTAGCACAAATGGGTTTCCGCTATCACATGATGTCATTGTCATCCCATGCTCCATGTGGGCTTCACCCATTAATTACGTGTAACTTTCATTTACGGGCAAAACCTATGAATAGCCCTCGATGTCACTCTTTTCACAGTAGTGACAAACGTGCAAAATCACATCTTGCCGTAATCATGTGATTACAGCATGAATGGGCTATTGGGAAACCCCAGTGCATTTGTGCCACATTCCGTGAACTAGCGCCAATGTAGGCAGTGCAGCATAGATGGCAGCTACTCAGAGTGGTGACTTGCAGATCAGCACAGGTCTGTGAGCCACTAGCTGCCAGTTTCTGACAAGTTTTCAGGAAGGAAAGAAACAGTTGTAGCCAATGGGAACAAATTTGGTGCCAGTCCCTCACACATGGGTGTGTGTGTGAATGCCAGCCCCCCCACATCAGGTAGCTTGATAAGCACTGGCACGGAGGATTAGTCCATTAGAAAGTTAGAAGGGCCATATGTTCAAATGGACAGCCATTAGACTGTATGCCATTTAAATTACATACTCTTTCACAAGAGTGGAGAGATCCAGATATTGGGGTATGTGGTTCCTAGACATTCAGCCTTGTGCCCATTAGCAAGCAATTGTGGGAGTTGTAGTCCAAAAAGGATATGGAGGGTCAAAGGTTCCTCACTTGTGCCCCAGCATGTGCCAATTTTGTGATCAACTCCTCACAGTCGAAACACCACTGCATGCTTGAATACCCAAGGATTAGTTGAGCACATACACATTTCTAGAAACACACATAAACTGTTTGTTTATCTAGGTGCAATGAAAGCTGCTGTAACAGGATTCAAGTCATCAGTTATGCACATTGTTAAAAGTCTGAACAACATGAAGGGGGAGGAAATGCATAATTAACTTCCCAGGCAGTTGGATTGTGCTCTTCTGTTAGGGCCATCTTGGTTCAGGGACTGGATCTTCATCTGTGTCTTTCAAACTGTCGAACATATTTGTTGAGACTTAAAGAACAAATGGTAAAAGAGAGAGATGTACACAGCCAATGCATACAAAACAAAGAGCAAAGGAAGTACGACAGCCTTGACAGACGCATGAGAAGCAGCTTTGTACACAGTCTGAATTGCTGAGCCATCCAAGTTTTTAAAGTCTATACCAGCCTTCCCCAACACAACTGCCTTCCAGATGGGATAGACTACAACTCCCATCATCTCCAGTCAACATGGCCAAAAGGTCACACCCCCACCCCTACCATATCTACAGGGGAAACAACGTATAATAGCAAACCATTATAGAATACCATAGTATTGTGCTGGAGGCCCTAGAAAATGCCTAGAGGGTACACCTGTCTAGGCATCTGGTGTGACTCTATGCTCTCAGCTTCCAGCAATTGCACTGGAGGACTGCCCAATGCCTAGAGAGACCACCTCCAACATGAATCTATGGTCTTCTAGATGCCTAGAGAGACCCTTTCCCCCTGACTGCAGGTAAGTAAAACTGGGTACCAATCCAGCATAAATGGAGGGGGGGACCTATATATCTAGGCAACCAGCTGCATTCAGGAACTCAGTGGGTTCCACAATTCCTGAGAAACACAACCAGCTGGGAGACAGCACCTCATTCTTGCTAGTGAGTGGCTGACACCAAACTCCAAACTGGTTTTGCGAATGGCTGTCTCTTCTCATCTGATCTCTTTAGCTGAGGTATATGGAAACCTACAAAGTTCCTACCATCCTGAATCAAGCTCTGACCTCTGCCACTTATATTCAGAAGCAGCTATTGGCCTCCATGTCAGTGGAGTGGTGAATCCACTCCAGGTTTTGTTTTGAAAGGTAAAGGAGGTCTCCAATATGCTTATCAGTGTCTGTGTGTCTGTGAGAGGAGAGAAATAATTTTGTCATCTCTGTTATGTACTGTACCTCTAGCCTTTCCAGAAGTAACTCGTCTTAAAATAAATCCAAAGGGATGCACTGGGACTTTTGTCTTTGAAATGAAGAGCAAGAAGGTGAGATTGGGCCATGAGTTCTCTACTGATAGGGAAGGTTTCATAACAGTGTCTGGGCATACTATAATAAAACATACAATTTGTGTGTATGTGTGTACATGCAAGTTTCTTACTGTGTGCCTTCAAGTTATTTCCTACCTGTGGTGACCCTACAGTGAAACTATCACAGGGTTTTCCTGGCAAGATTTGTTCAGAGAAGGTTTGCCATTGCCTTCCTCTGAGGCTGAGAGAGTGTGGCTTGCTGAATATCACCAAGCGGGTTTCCATGGCTGAGCAGGGATTTGAATCCTGTCTTCCAAGACGCAGTCCAACACTTAAACCATTACACCAAACTGACTCCTATGCAAGTATGTGTGCATAAAACACAATACCAAACAACAGAAAAGATAGTCTGAAATTTGGAAGGCTTCATCCTTTTAGAAGGTTCTGCTATGCCTGCAAATTATATCCAGTTCTGCCACACACACACACACACGGAGTGATTAATTCCTCAGTTACTGTCAATAGGGCAGATACTTGAAGCTTTTTTAGGATGGAAAGAGGTGAGGTTCAGCCTTGGATCCAAGATGAACTGTAATGTTATTTCAGCATTTTACCTGAAACAATGCTCCACCGAAGCAAATGAGGAAGTTTCTGGGGCAGGAAGTTTCTGGGGCAAATATTTTGTACCATCCAAAGCACTAGCCACTGACTGCAACAGACATTTTGAAGCAGACTTTCATCCCATCTCTCTCTGCCAATGTTTCTCTCCTGTTTCTGTGCCACTGACAGATCACCCAAGCTAGAGTGTCCCTTTTTTAAGGGTCTTGCCAAATGCTACCTCATTTTCCCCCAGTTCAGCTCCAGAATGAGAATGTCCACAAATTTCAGTTCCTCTAGCATTAACATAGCAAATGTTCCCAAGCCATGCATCAGGCTATTATCCACCACAGAATCAATCTTATGCTGAGACAGGTTCAGGTGTGAAATGAGGCAAAGGGTAGGTTTCTCTCATATATGGAAATTAAAGTAGTCTCTCCATACTCCCACAAAAGAATCTGCTTAAATTACACTCCCAGGTAGGAGGCTGAACAAATTATCCTACCCAGATCACAAAGAGAAATCAAGCTGCTGGAAATGTACTGATTTACATAACTGATATAGTGCGAATCCAGACAGAACACTTTCAACATCAAAAAAAGATGGGCAGAAAGGACAAGGTTTTTTACCAGACTGATAATGAAAGAATGGTGTAGAGTGATAAAGTAAAATGGTATTTAGAAAGATGAAAGAGACCACCAGCAATTTGTCTCTCTGTGACAGGAGGAGAGCAGCCTTCCAACTCATGAGGGAAAGATCTTTAAGAAATCTCTTAAGTTGCTAATGGTTTCCAAAGTGGACAAACCTGCCTGTAAAGATGCTCCCATTCATTTTCTTTTCATTTCTTCTAACCCCATAGTGGGACATATCCATCTGAGGAAGAACATTATTTATTAGCTAACTTTTCATAAAATCAAATGGCAGCAATTAGAATAGAATTCCTGTTTGTCTGGACTTGGGACAAGTTCTTGGGACAAATCAATAATAGGAAATGGAAAAGGTCACATTCAGAATTGCTTTGGTTTGTTGCATGGGAGAGGCTATGGCTCATTCAAATGTATAAGAGACAAATAAAAAAAAGTGGGTGGCAGTAATTTGAAGGAGACATTCTGGAGGACCCTTGCTTATAATGCATCATGGATAAGTGAGTGAGCATAATTTATATAGGATGGAATCTTGTTGGGGGTTTTATGCAAGCCTAATTTTAGGCTGGCACTAGGAATTGCACTCTAGCAATAGCACTTCTATTTCTATACCACTTAGCAGTGCCAAAGCACTCCCTAAGTGGTTTACCATGTGTTAGCTCATTGCCCCCAACAAGCTGGGTACTCATTTTACTGATCTATGGAAGGATGGAAGGCTGAGTGAACCTTGGAGTCCTCTGGGATTGAACTTGCAACATCGTGGCTGCAACACTGGCATTTAACCACTGCACCACCAGGGCTCGCTTATTGGCTTGCATAAGGACGTCTCCAAGTCCTCCTTATGCAAGTGTCCCCCCAGGCAGTGCAACAGTCCGGATTAATGTGGAGGCACAGTCTACTACCCTACCCCACCAGTCTGGCTGTCTCAATTCCTTCCAAAGTGCTACAGTGGGCATTTCCTGTGCAGTTTAAAATTTTTTTTGGAGTATATGGCATTTTTGCCCCCCCTCCTTCTGAATACAGAGAATTATTGTGGGATCCTATTTAGACAAAAGGTATTCTCGTATTCTATGGGGAGTATTTTCATCATTTAGATGAGTCCTCTGCACTGGGAAAGCCTTATACTATGCCAGCTCTCAATAGGAATTTTGGTTTTCTGTTTATTTACTTAGTGACTATAAATGTAAACCGCATATCTGAAAAAAAAGGGGGCACTGGTACAAGGTGTTTTACACTTTAATCCTAAAGCTTGCATTCCTAAATTGATGGTAAAAATGTTGGGAGTTTTTCAGACTATCATTTTAAAGCATTATTTTGCTGGAATAAAAAATATATATCAATTTTTATGCCAGCAAAAGAACGCTCCCCCCACCTGTGTGTACTTACGTCTAATCTCTGCAAAGGCAGCTCCGGCATTGAAAAAGGAAGTGAATGGAGCTCCATTCATGTCCTCCTTTGAAATCCTGTGAAATATCACAAGACTTCATCATGTGGGAAATTAAAAAAAAACACTAAAAAAGGTTTTAAAAGCACAAAAACATACTTTAAAACTTACAAATAACCTGGGGAGAGTCATAAAAAGTGTGTCACTTACCTGGATGTTACAATCTCACCCAGAAGTGTTCACGCCGGACTGGCCATTGATGGGGAAAGTAGGGGGGGAAGTACTCGAGGGGGAGAAAGAGGGGAAAGTCCTATTATTATACAATGCATATCATACCACATCAAGGAAACACTGGAAAATGACATTCACTGACCCAAAAACCTCCCCTTTGAAGCAAGGCCTCCCAAAGAAGTGGCCCACACTTTCATTTTTATTGGAGACAGCTCTACAAAATGTCCTCTTAGAAAAGCAGCAGAGACAGTTCTCTGTTTCTTTGCTGTGTGTGTGCGTGTGTGCGCGCGCACACACACACACTTTGAAATGGGTAAGGGACAAGGCCACTTTCAATCCTAGCTGATGTAAGTTGGGTGCACTGATGTATCTGTCATTCTGCTTTTGCTAAGAGATTGGAAAGAAAATGTTAAAAATACAGCTGGACCTCCATATCTGCGGAACCAATATCTGCAGTTTTAATTATCCACAGCTGAAAAAATAGGCCTCTCTAGGTATCTTCTAGGTCCACCAACACAATTCTATGGTATGTTTGTACCAGAATCCCTTTATTTTAATAGGGTTTGCTGTTATCAGTAGATTCTAGTATTTGCGGTAAGTCCAGGAACCAACCTCCTGTGGATATGGGGACCCACTGTAACATATTAGGTGAAATGGAGGGAGAGAAGTTGAATAATGACAAAGAAACAACTTTACTTTTTGACTTTAACTTAAGGCCTATTCTCATTATTTTTCCTACTATTTTATTTTAATTTTTTTGCCAACTCAAATCGTGAGTTCTGACTTCTTATTCATAAAAGCAGTAGCCTCTATAAAACTTCTTCTGCCCTTACCTCTGGACAATGATTGGAGATTAGAGATTACAGACCTGTTTAAAATCTAGGAAAAAAACCTACAGCAAAATCAGTTGTGGTTTGTATCACTGAAAGTTTTGGATAGGAGCTTTGGTTTGCAGACTGGAAAAAATTGGCATGGAGCTGGAGGCAGTGGTATAACCAAATGTATGGCTTTCTTTGTAAATTGTACAGTTTTCTTTAAAAGTCATTGTTAATGGAACTATGATAATTGAACAAATTAAAAATGACTGTTATAAGCACATTTTTATTACTCATACAATTAACAGTATTAATTAATTTTGAAATCAACACTCCCAGGTCTGCACCTCCTTCAGACCATTTTGGATTGCTCTGTCAGTCTGAGGCAAGCAACTCTCATCTGTATATGAGGGGCGAAAGTTCTAACCTACCTTCCCCACCCCCTTAAGAAAACATGTTTTCTACATGTTGGAAATAATTAGTTATAGAATGAATCCCCTGCATTTTGAAGAAATGTGTTTCCAAACCTCCGCCCAAAAAACACAAAACCATAGTACAGTACAACTCCTACATCCATGGGAGATATGTTCCTGGACTTACCATGGACATGCAAAACTGCAGATAATAGTGAACCCTATTGAAATAAATGACTTCCAGCCCAAGCATACCATAGCGTTGTGCTGGAGGACCTAGAGATTCCTAGAGAACACTGTTCTAACCATTTTCTAGATCCTCCAGCACGGCTCTATGGTCAACTTCTAGCAGAAGCATACCATAGAATCACACTGGAGGACCTAGAAAATGTCTAGACAGAACATATTTTTCAGACATGGGTGAGTGAAACCATGGGCACCAGTCCCACAGCTATGGGGGGAGGGGGAGGTCAGACTATATGTGGCTTTGTGTCAATTAGTATTTAACAGCATACATAATAAAGACAAATGGAACAGGCTCTTCTCATGTTTTCTGCCCAGGACACCACTGAAATCTCAGGAGAAACACTGGGAAACATTTTTGTACCATAGCTCTCAGACGTGCTAGGAAGAAGACTTTGGGAGTTGTAGTACAAAAAAGTCACCTTTCCAGGCTCTGTATCTCAGATTATAGGAACAGATGAAATATTTGGATCTTTAAAAGGAAACAAAATTTAAATTTCCAAGAAAATATAGATAAAATATTTAGGAACCAATAATTGACACCCAATCAATTATTGATTAAATTAATATATCAACACATTGATATATACTAATATATACTTATTAAATTTATATTGAAAATTACAGATTACATACCTAAAACTATAAGTTGATAGAAACTTAAATAAATTACAGTGAATTTAGGAATAATTGATTAAGAGGGATTGATTAAATAGATTAATTGATTAATTAAATAATTGTTTATGAATTGACCAAGGGATTAATTGATATTGATATTGCTTAGTGATATTATTGATTTGAAGATAATTGAATCATTGCTATTGTGGATTTAAAATAATCTGACTATTAATATTAGATGGTGGGTAGACTATTGATTAGACTAGATTAGATTAGACTGACATTATAAGATATTGTATTGACATAACTACTGACTTTATATGAATGAGTAGATTGACAAACTCTGTAAGCCAACTTTAGGAAAGTGTAGTTGATTGTGAGTTGACTGTGACTGTGAACTGGATTGTACAAGAGATCAAGTTATTGTGGATTTGAGATAATTGGTGAATAAGACAATGGCGGAGAGTACTAGAGCTAAAGCAGCAGGCTTTACAAGAAGAAACTCAACAGATAACCCATCGAAACAAACCAATATCGGACTACAAATATTGGAAGAGCTTAAGAATTTTAAGAAAGAGATAAGGGAAGATCTCAAAACATTTAAAAGAGAAATAAGATAAAATATGGAGAAACTTGATAATAAGTTGGATAATTTATCAGCAGAAATGACAAATCTTAGGACTAAAGTGAATGACATAGAAAGCAGAGTGGGCAGCTTTGAGAAACAAATAGAAGAAATGAAAGATGAACAAAAAAAGAAGAAAGGAATATGATCTTATCACAGGAAATGAGATATAGAGAAAAATGCCTTAAACTGAGAGGTGTTATGGAAAGCCTGAGAGAAGACTTATGGGAAAAAACAATCCCCAGTATGGCAAAATTTACTGAAATGAAGGAGGAAGAAATGGAATTGGCAATTGATAAGCTGTTTGAGTCAACTCAGTAATAGCGACAGAGAAGATTGAAGCAAGGGATATTATCGTTTGCTTCAAGCTATTGAAGATAAGAGACAAAGTAGTTCAAACAAGTTATTTAAGAAATCTCAATATAGAAGGGAATGATATTAAAATATTTAAAGATATCCCAGAAGAGGTTCTGAAGAAAAGACAAGATTACCGGCCGTTGACACAGAAATTTAAAAAAACTGGGGATTGCATATAGATGGGAACGAATAGAAGGGGTAGTGTTTATGTATCACCAAAGAAGACAAAAAATAAATACATTATAAAAAGCAAAACAATTTCTTAAAACATTGGAAGCAGAAGAGAAAAAAGAACAGAAGCAAGAGGTAAAAAGAAAAGAGGGGAGGAAGGGAAGAACTCACAAAGAAACAAGGAAAGGAAAAAAATCTCCAGATAAAAGACAGGAGGACAAGCAAGATCGAGAACAACGAGAAAGAAAAGATGGGGAGGATAAAGAAGAAGAAGAAGAAGAAAGAGAAACAGAAGAGGAAAAGGAAGAAGAAGAATTAGAAGAGAGGGAATAACTACGATGTGAGGAAGAAAATACAGATAAGGAAGAACTGGCAGATTCAGAAAGGAAGAATTATAAAATTTGGAATTATAGAAATATAACAACAAAATGACAATGCAACAAAAAAAGGAGTAGCATTATATATTAAAAACAAATATGAAGCAACAGAAATTCTGAATGATAAAGAAGGGCATTACATTGGAGTGGAAATAAATTTGATAAATATGAAATTAATCGTGATTGGCATATATGCCCCACTAGAAAAGAAGGAATTTTTTTTACAAAGAATTATATCAAAAAATTGAGGAAATGAACAAACAAAATATTGTTTTAATTGGAGATTTTAATGGTGTGATTGATACAAAGAAAGACAGATCCTCAACAACAAATAACATGCCTCGAGGGGAACTACCAAGAATAGGTAAAAGTATCTTAGAAAATCTTAATTTGACCGATGTGTGGACAGTGAAATATGATGGGAAAAAAGGATTTACTTTCTTCTCAGAGTCATATAAATCGATGTCAAGAATTAACATGTGCTGGATATCTACAGGAATGTTAACCAAGGTAAAAGAAATGGAAATAGTTGAAAGAATTCTATCACATCACAATCCAATAGAAATTAAATTAGCAAATCCAACGAGAGAATACAGATGGAAATTGAACGAAGGATTACTAAAAGATGAACAATTTATAAACAAAGTAAGGAAGGAAATACAAGAATTCTTTAAACATAACAATACTGAAGATGTCAATGAAAAGACGACATGGGATGCCTTTAAGGCAACTATTAGAGGACTTTTCCTTCAAAGAGGGGCGGAACTTTAAAAAATCAAACAAAAAAATTTGAAAACTTGATAAAAGATCTAAAAGAAAAAGAAGAGAAATTAAGGATAAACCCCAAAAATACAAAATTACAAATGGAAATAAAGTTAATTCAAGAAACACTGAAAGCAGACTTAACGGAAAGGATGGGAAATAATTTAAGAAGGATAAAACAAAAATATTTCGAAAAAGCTAACAAGGTGGGTCGTTGGTTGGTGTACCGCTTAAGAAAAGACACTGAGAAAAAAGTAATCTCAGAAATAAAGATTGGAGGATTAAGCTATATGACGCAGAAGGAAATCAAATTAGCATTTGTGAATTATAAAACACTCTATGGGAAAGCAGAGGAAACAGAAATAGAAGAAGCGGAAGAAATTAACTACATTAAAAAGATTGGAACAAGACGCTCTCGGAGGATACGAAGAAGAAATTGGAACAACCAATTAGAAGAGAGGAAATCAGTCAGGCAATAAAACAATTAAAATCAGGCAAATCACCTGATCAGGATGGCTTTATTCCAGAATTTTATAAAACTTTTCAGGAGGAATTAATTATTCCATTGCAACAATTACTGAATAAAATTACATTAGAAGGCATACCAGAGCCATGGAAGATAGTGAATATTATACTTATTCCCAAGGAGGGGAAAGAAAGAACAAACATGGCAAATTATCATCCAATCTCTTTATTGAATGTGGACTACAAAATTTATACAACAATTATAGCAAACAGACTAAATACTATTATTAAAGAACTAATTCATGATGACCAATGTGGATTCATCAGAGGAAGACATCTATCAAGTAACAGCAGAATGATGATTAATGCAATAGAATATTATGAAACGGTTAACAACAAGAAAGCGGCACTTATATTTCTTGACATGGCAAAAGCATTTGATAATGTGAAGTGGTCATTTATAACTGCAACATTGAAAAGCTTGAATTTTGGAGATAAATTTATTAAAAGTATACAAGCGATATATGGGTTGCAAAAAGCTTATTTAACAATAAATAATGAAAACACTGAACTATTTGATATCTTTAAAGGAACTCGGCAGGGATGTCCACTGTCGCCTCTGCTCTTTATTTTAACTTTGGAGAGTCTTAATAATCAAATAAGAAACAACAATCAACTACCAGGACTTAAGATTAAAAATCAAGAATACAAAATTAGAGCATTTGCGGACGATATTGCTATGATTTTAGAGGACCCAGTGGAGAATAATGAGAGGCTATTTGAGATAATTAAAAATTATGGAAAATTGGCAGGATTGAAAATCAATAAGGATAAAATGGCAATAGTAACAAAAAATTTAACGGTGAAGGAAGAGGTCCAATTAAAGGAAAAATCAGAATGTAAGATTGAAAAAAAAGTAAAATACCTTGGGGTATGGATAAATTAAAAAAATACTCTGTACGAGAGCAGCTATAAAAGACTGTGGTATGAGATAAAGGCTGATTTAGAACGATGGAGTAGATTAGACCTATCCTTATTTGGAAAGATAAATACTATTAAAATGAACATCCTCCCAAAATGTCTTTTTATATTTCAAAATTTGCCAATATTACATAATGAAAAATATTACAAAAATGGACATTTGAATTAAATAAATTTATATGGAGCAGCAGGAAAGCAAGGATCAAGTGGACTACACTAACAAAGGATCAGAAAGAAGGAGGCACTTCATTAAGTAACTTGAAAATATATTATATGGCATGTGGATTTAATTGGCTTTTGGACTGGATAAAGCTTGAAAACACTAGAACATTAACACTAGAAAGCCATTCTATTAGATTCGGCTGGCATGCTTATTTAGGTTATGATAAACAGCGTGTGAATAGAGAATTTGAGAATCATATTACCAGGAAAGCCCTGATAAGAATTTGGCAAAAAATTAAGAAACAATTTTATTACCAATTGCCCACTTGGATCTCTCCACAGGAAGCATTTTTCAGAGGATGGGAAACTACTGAAAGTTGGATAAGGTACAGAGAATTAATAAATCAAGAGAGCACTAAAAGAGAGGAGACAACGGTCATGTACTCTAGAGAGGAGCTAGAAAAGAAAGGAATCCACATGAATTGGTTTAAATTTCTTCAAATTAAAAATAAATTTCAAGAAGATAAATTGAAGTATGAATTTGAAGATATCGAAACAGAGTTGGACAAGATAATTTGGAAAGAAAAGGACAAAATAATATCAAAGTGTTATAAGCTTTTTATGGAGAGAGAAATAGAAGCAGAGAGGATCACGAAAGCGATGACGAGATGGGCACAAGATCTCAGGGAGCCAATAACTTTAGATGAATGGGAAAAGGCGTGGAAAGAAACACATAAATTCACAGCGTGCTTAGCCCTTAAAGAAAATTACTTTAAGGTAGTGAACCGATGGTACCTATCACCATTAAGACTCAGTAAAATCCACAAAACAAGAGACAACAGATGCTGGCATTGTGAAAAGGACATGGGTACCCTATATCACAAGTGGTGGGGTTGCCCCATGACACAGAGATTTTGGTGCAAGATTCATAAAATTAACAAGAAATGTTTAAGATACAGTTTGCGTTGGACCCGAAACTGTACTTATTAAACATAACATCAAATCTAGAACAAAACTTTGCAAAACAGTACTGGAGAATATTATTATATTCAATAACAGCAGCAAGATTAATTACTGCAGCTAACTGGAAGAAAAAGGATCTACCTCCAGTAGACGAATGGGAATTAAAATTGAACGAAATGTTAGAAAATGATAAACTGACACATATTATAAACAAGAAAAAGATTAAAAAGTTGGAAGAAGAGTGGCAGCCAATCCACGAATATTGGAAAACAAGATGGAATATTAAAGCAAACATATAAATAATATATAATTAAAAGTAATGAAGTTAGTTTAGAGAATAAAACTAGGGGATTTGGGAGATTAACAAGAACACGGAACTGGAAAGCTAAAGCAATGGAAGACAAACTGTTAAGAAAGTTAGAAAGGAGCTTCAAAGGAAAACAAGATATTTAAAGATAAGGACAAAGAGGCTGAATGAAAGGATAGAGAACAGGAATAGAAGTAGGGAAAATGTCATGTAAGAATGGAAAAGGGGGATGAAATGGTAAACATGCGGGACGCTGAGCTCAAAGGAAAGGAAACAAAGGAAGTCAGAGGTAGAATGAGTGGGAAGGATGAAGGAAGATGGGAGAAAGAGAGAGTAAATACAGTAAGGGTGGAGTAAGTGAGATATGTAAGATGATGTTTAGAGAAGAATAGGAAGAAGATTAAAGAAGAGAGAGGGAGATGGGAAGAATGGGAAGAATGACAGGAGAGTTGGAGGATATGGATTGGATAATATATGGGAATGTGAGGGGAAAGAAAATATGTATGTATGTAAGAATGTTTATGTGTATGGGTACACATGTATTTGGGAAAGTATTTGTATGTTTATAATTGAATTTATAAAAATAATTAAAAAAAATATTTAGGAACCAAACCTTGAACTTAATCAGCTATACTTAAAAAATTAATTTAAGTAAAACTTAACTGCTCACTATCTGTTGTCACTTGTATAAATTTAGATCCACTATTTCCTATAGTAGATCTATAATCCTTAAATTATTCTATGGATTACAGATCTACTATAGGAAATAGTGGATCTAAACTTATACAGGTGACAACAGATAGTGAGCTGTTAAGTTTTACTTAAATTAATTTTTTAAGTATAGCTGATTAAGTTCAAGGTTTGGTTCCTATCCTGAATCTTCATTTGTGAAGAGAAGCCAGAGAGAGAAAAAAATTATTCTAGCAGATGTATATCTCTTAAAATGTTATTTAAGAGTTAATCTGTGTTTTGCATTTTTGTTAATTGATGAAATCAGGCTGATCAACTTACTTTTATATCAGTTGTATTACTTTATTCTCAGCCTCTTTGAGAACAATGTATATATTAGCAATATCTGGCAGAATTTTTAGCACATTGTAAACATATACAGGTCGATCTCCATATCCATGGATTCAATATCCAGTTTCACTTATCCATATCTGGGGGGAAAAGTTCTCTCTAGGCATTTCTAGGTCCTCCTGTGCAATTCTATGATCAACCTCTGACATTTGTCTCAATGAAAATAATAGGGTTCCCTATTATCCATGGTTTCAGGTATCCATGGAGGGTCTTGGAACATATCCCCCATGGATACAGAGGTCGACCTGTAATAGATGAATGATAGGTGGTCCCATTGATGGTGTTCCCTTCCAAAGGAAAGGTAGGCTGATCTGTAGTCCTTCCACTGGCATGCAGAGCCCTATATTATTTAATCAGACTGTAAATCAAAATGGAGGCTGTAAATCAAAATGGGGGCTGTAAATCAAAATGGAGGTTATAGTCAAGAAATGAGATGAAGACTAGAACATGGGAGAGTAACTAGGAAGGAATTAGATAATATCTTCAAGTGTAAAAATATATTATTGAATAGCAATGTCATGATTGTCCATGCCATTGTATTTCCAGTTTCTGTGTATGGCTGTGGAAGCTGGACAATGAAGAAAGGAGACACAAAAGAGTACCAATTCATTTGAAAAGGGGTGCTGGAGGAGAATTTCATGTTTACTTTTGACTGCCAAAAAGACAACAAAATAGGTCTGAGAGCAAATCAAGTCTGAACTCTCCCTAGAAGCCAAAATTATTAAACCTTGAGGCTATTGTACTTGGGTCATACCATTAGATGACATGTTAGAAGAGATGATAATCTTGGTAAGGTGGAACATGCTAGGAAAAGAAGACTGCATTACAGGTGTATAGATTCAGTCAAGGAAGCCCCAGCCCTGAGTTTGAAGACCTGAGCAAGGTTGCTAATAACAGAGTCTGTTGGAGGTCTCTCATTCATAGGATTGTCATAAGTCAAAGTTGACTTGATGGCACATAATAACAAAGATGTTCAGCAACTCACTAGCTGCTGAGGAAGGAGCTTTACATTTTGGGTGTGTGTGTACTCTTAACTGAAGTAATTTCAAAATTGTTTTTAAATCAGTTAAATTTTCATAATTATAAATGTGCTTAACTGTGTTTTACAATGATACTTTATGGGTCAGAATCATGTTGGTGGACTAGACTACATGAATACAGGAGGTGGTGGCAGGATAAAAAAAAATATCCACAGGGGCAGTAGCCATGAAGGAATGAACCACTGGAGAAATAGGCTACTTGGAGCCACAGACTTTTCTGTTTTTCTTTGCCACCACTGTGCAACCTTGGAAAACTTCAATCACTAGTGCATGGCTCCAGAAGGATTCAGGACAGAGTGTTTTATCTCTTGGATCACACATGCAACACACATTCCTAAGAACCACACAAGGATATCGATGACAAAGGCAGAAATATTGGATAGAGGGACAGATTAGGGGAAATAGGGCAATAGTTACCAGTCTTAAAGAGCAGAGTTTTGGGTAGCGAAGTACTCAGACAGTAGTCTGAGGGTGGCACAGGAGGTTTCAATCTGGAGGCGCACTGAGAAAGAGAGTGGCCGGATTCATCCACTGTGGCACACATTTCTATTCTTGGGTGTCTGGAAAAGCAGCTCAAAATGCCAGCAGGATAAACAAGGGCTGGGAAAGCAGCCAAACCCCAGTGATAGTTAATCAAGGAGAGCCAGATAAAGTTCAGAACAAGCAAGATTCCATTTCTTGGAGAAGCAACAATACAGGCAAGAAGACACACAGAGAAGAGTCCAGAATACAGTCCAAAGGTCACAGCTTACAGAAGGCAGCGTTGTCCAGAAGTTGGTCTGTGGGTCAGCATGATCAGGCAATAGGATGGTCAGGAACAGTTCATGGTCAAGGCATGAGTCAAGGCAGCAAGGATTCAGGCACTGAAGTCAGCAGGAAGCTTTCTCCACTTCAAAGAGATCAGTTGATCTCTGACAAAGCCCCCATTGCCTCTTCCAGCCTACATAAAGCAATTACAGCTTTGCCAGGTATTTCTTAATGAGCAAGTTCTTCTCATAAATTCTCAGAGACCTCCTTTGAGCCTCCTTTTGAGCTCGCTGCTGGGTATACGATGGTGGAGGTAAGTCTCTTCGTCCTTATCTAGGTGGGCAGGACTCTCTGCTGGGACTGGGGCCAGCCCACTCGGACCAGGCTCTTCCTCTGCTCAAGCCTCCAGGTTGGCAGGGTTCCCTGCTGGCAGAGGTGTAGATAAATCTGTGCCAGGGTCCCTAGGGCTGTTCCCTGCCATGTCCTCCTCCTCCTGACTCTATAGCCTCATGAGGTTCATGGGGCATGGCATTGGGGGACTAATACTTATAACCTGCTTCATATCCTGAAGGGGTACTCTGGCTAGGACAAAGCCTGGCTAGTTTTCCCACTGGGTAAACAAAGGAAACTGAAACTTAACTGGATGTGTTAATGGCTGAGTGATAGGAATTTATGGATTTACAACAACTTCATAATGCTGGACAAGAGGGGGTATGAGGTGAGATTTCCTTAGAAGTAGATTTGAGAATGGTCACTTAATTGTTTAGTTGGATGCCTCACTGCTAAGGTGCCCAAGATGGAATTAGCACATACCTCCTTAATGGCTTTGTTTAACAATCCTAATATGGACTTGCTTTACCAAAATATTTCCAAGACACATCCCAAGTCAATGTGACCTCCACCTGTCTTCTTTTTGGATCACTCTGGTCAACTTGACCCCCCAAAGTATCCAATATTTCCAATTATGAGATATTATAGGAAGGGGATAGTAGGGTATGCTAACATTGTGCTGGTTCGCGTGTTTATTTGTACCTGCTATTTGATCTTATTTTGAGTCCCAGTATAGGGAGAAAGATGGTGTAGAAATCAAGGATGTACAGACATAAACATAGATTCTAGAAATTGTTTGAGAACTTTCTGCAGAAGTCCTTCTTCATGTACTTCAGTGGAGGGATAACTCAGTGTGCACAAATAGATTCATACACAGAGAGCCTTTAGCCATTCATTAATGCTGATGACAAAGGATGTTCACTCAGACCTCTGGCTGCACAACATGAAACCTTTGATCAGAGTCAATGTATTTTCAATCAATTTATCAGATGATTACTGTTCTGCAAGGCAGCATGCTTGTACCCTCTCTGCCCAGCTTGTTACCTATTTAGCCATTTTTCTATCAAAATCCTGCTTCTAAGTACAGAATGTCTACATAACAGCATTAGCTTCCCACTAACACCCTGTGAGCAACTTATCAGTGCAAATGCAATAACTGGTATAGTATTCAGTCTCATTTATCCAACTGTCCTGGTATATTTAGATAAGCTGAGGTTTTCTAGGGTGCTTTCTGGTAGATGCGCTTTTAAAACAACCCAGATTATAGTGGTAAGAGCCAGATGGTTTCCAGGTGATCCAGAGGCAAAAACAATTCTAAACATGTTGCCTCTGATATTTGGAAACATCTGAGACCAGCTGCAACCAGTAAGAGCTGATCTGTACAGTGCTGAAGACTTCTGCTGTGTGAATAACATCCTTGCTGGATGAATGGGTAAGTTTTTGCCTGGTATTTCTTGACATGAGCAGCTGACACCTTTTTTTAAAAAAAGCTGGAAGGTGAAAAACACCCTGAGGTCTAAATGAACATAACACTACAACTTTGTTCAGATGTCATCTGCTACCAGGAAAACTAGCATTGCTTTTCTTTACCACCACTGTGCAAAGGGGGAAGAGAAAGAGAAGGCATGATTGCAGTTTCTCCTCAAATTGCTCCTTTTGCTCTCAGAATCCCCCCAGATATGCTGAGGTGAGGTTAAAAAAATAGGTTTGCTGTGCTCCAGGCGTGATCTACTTCACAGAAAAGGAAAGGCAGATCACTGAAATGATGGATTGATTGGTGGAACCCCAAGCTCGACTCAGTTTGTGAGAGTGACTAGATGGGTGGGCGTGGTGTTTAATGGATAGAAGACAAGGCCTGTGGAGTTCTTGGGAGTAAGAATATAGGATCCTCAGATCCTTAAAAGAGGGAGGTGTTATTGTTCTGCAGTTCTGACCCTGTCCATGGCCACAAACCAACTCTTCTAGCCTTCCCAGACACACAATAGAAAACCTGGGATGGACCATCTATATCTGAGAACATTCTAACAAACCAGGCCTCAATCAAGGAATGGCTCTGATGCAAACATTACAGTGAGCACTGGCTCAATAGCAAACGTAGACTGAAGAGATCACCTCAGACTGTGGAGTATCTCCTGTTTCTCTCATTTTTCCTATTTTCTTTTTGTGCCACTTATGTTTCTTTTTTGAATGTTGATATGATGCTTTCAGGCAAAGAAGAAGGGTGGTAGAGGTGGTGGTGGTGGTGAATTTCATTTCTACACCTCCCTTTCCACTATACTGGGACTCAAAGTATGGGATGTAATGGCACTTGCTGGTCATCTACTTTGCACTATTTAGGTGACACTGGCAGGAAGCAAACTTAATTTGGTGAGCAGAAGAGAAGCTATTTTATGGTGCTGATACATTTATAACCCATACTTCAGCCCACTTGATCAATGAGATTTACATATGTGCAGCTGGTTGTCTCAAACAGACTGCCCTGCCTCTTCCTCTCCTTGGTGACCCTTCCAACCTCTTGAAAATAAAACACCATCCTTCTTCACATCATGGCTGCATGGAGTGAGATGTGGTTTGGTGAGGGAGGATGGAGATTTTCTGAAAATAGGCCAGAGGTTCTTTTCCAAAGTAGAGCCCTTATGCCCGAGGAATCCTGGATCCAATGTATTGAAGCTCTACAGTATATCCTTAGCTTTTGTAGAATAATCCAGAGGTAACCAATCTTAACCAAACAGGGCACTGCTTCCATTAGTTAAATAATATAATGTGGTAAAATATGCTATGTAAAACAATATGAAACAGAAGCAATCAGGGCCATGAACTTGAACAACAAATAGTATTAATGTGGCAGATATGGAGAGCCACTGATGAAATGCTCCACATGTTTCCACCTTCCCATATAGAAGACATTTCCATTAACATAGAGCTTCTGTAAAGGTCAGAGATTAACAAAAAACCAAACCAAAACAAAAAACCCAAAACACCAGGGCCTCTTGAACATAGGACTTTATCACATTATAGGTTTGTTGTATGATTGCACTGACTGAGTTCCGTGTTTGATCTTTCCTTATCACATGACGCCATGACTCTCCTGTTGTTGCATTGCATTTCCATCATTATTAGATCACCCCTTTTCATTGACAGGGAAAAAAAACAATTAATGGCTCCAATATCACTGCTGTTAAGCTATTGTTTCTGGTGTGATTGTTTCATTTCACTGCGGTTTTGATATTCTAGCAGTCATGTGGTGTGAGTGGGCATAGTTCTCTTTTTGTCCCCTTGCCAAGCAGGGTGAAGCCAAGTTGCTTTTATTCCGTTCCCTGGGTTTAGTTTGGTTTGGTTTTGCTGTAATTGTGCAATTATGCTGCTGTATGGATCACCAGCATGCCACAAATACACAATTATGGCAGTGCCCTCCGTTTGTGAGAAACATCAAAATCATGCAATTGTAGCACAAATAAAAAAGAAAAATAAATGAATAACATGCAGTGTTACATAGAGCGAACATGGGTAGGAAGGCGGGGTCAAGTGAGGCAGTGTGGAACACTGATTGCAGGAATGTGCATCACTGAAGGGCTATTGGAGAAAAGCATTAAAGCACCATAGCGCTATTGAAGAGGTGTGAAAGTGATTGTCTCCATATTGGTATATTTCTGTTTACTTAAACAATGCAATTGTTTGCAAAACAATAGGCTAGTGTGATAAAGTCCATAGAAGCTAAACCTTCGCCACACCCACACCCAAACCCACACCCACCATAGTTATACTCAGTTAATGTATAAACACACATGGTGCAAAGGAGGGATGCAGCTGGGTCACCATAATGAAGCACCATCTGATGTTTCAGCCTTGGACCAAGTGATGCAAGGAGATATGGCAATATCACTGATGTCGTCTGGCCCATGGAGATGTTGGGGCATGCAGAAGCCAAGGGCTGTATTAAGTAGAGCGAGACAAGCAGCAGATTTTGGGCATCATGAAAATATAGCAAATGGTTAACTGTTTACTTTGCTATTATTATACCAGAGATGGGGAGAGAGAGGAGATTATCAGATGGGGACAAATATACCATCCCTGTCTCACTGTCTCCTCTCCTGCCCCACTCCCATCCTTGTACTGGCTTAATTTTTTTTCAGACCTGCCTTAATCACAGAATAAAAACTGTTCCCCTCCCCTCCAGCAGCCCAGGAGTGAATGTAGCTCTCACGGAGCTGAATTCACTTCCTGGAAAGGAAATCCCAGCTGTTTTCACAAGTGGACGATTGTGCAGGAAATTCAAAAAGAAAAAGAAAAAGGTAAGAAGTGACAGCAAGCATAAAAACACACTAAAAAAAAACAAGCAACCCAGGGATGGTAAAAAAAAAAAGAAGAAGAAGTGTGTCACTTACCTCCTTGTCCTGATCGTACCCGGAAGTGTTTAGCACGGACCTCCCAGTGATGCTGGCACAACACCAGCATAACGGGGCATCTTTTCGCTTACCCACCATTCTGTGACAGAAATGGAATGACAGGTCAATTCATGGCTTAGTCCGTGAATAAAAAGGAGTGCGGGGGAAATGGAAGGGGCACTGGTACATAACGACACAGGAACGATGATGTCTGAAAGGGAAGCCCTTTCATGGTCTCCTGTCGTCTCTGTGATGGATTAATTTGGTCATCTGATAATATCCGGAGTTTGGTGTGGTTTTCTGAATCACATGTCAAATTAACTTGACTGGCTATGGCTTGGATTGCATTGTTAGTTCTAGCCAGAATAGATTAATTGGATGGGATTTACCTAATGTTGACTCACCATTTAATAATTGAGTCATGGAGTCTGTTCTAATTGGGAATAATCAATCAGATCTAGACTTTTGGGTGCTGTGCACCTTCAATTGGACAATAGGATGGTGTTATCATGTGTTCCACCTCGGGCAGCAAAATGTCTTGGCCTGCATGCACCTGTCCATCAGACTTAGATGAATATCATGATACAGAAGAGGATGTGCTACTCCACCTTCATTGGCCACACACACCAAAGATTATCTATTTTAAAGTATTTGTTCTCATGAATGGCTAATGCACGCACACTGATTTCTTAGGAGTTAAAATCTATCCTTCAGACTTCCTATATTGATCAGGCAATTTTTGTTTTTGTTTTTTTGTTGGTTTTTTTTTTTTTTAAGAATTAAACAAGCTCTTGAGTCTGCTGCGGATCACTCCTTGGAAAAATTACATTTTGAACTACTGTACAAGTCCCAGAACCCCACAATCAATCTATCCAAACATGAATAGTCCAAAAAAAAAAAGTAGCTTTTCAAAACAGTTACGTACAGAAAAACCTTTCCCAAAGATCCAGGATAGAATCCAGCCTTTTTGAATAACATTTAAATATGATCATCATTATCAATTTGGTAGACTCATATTTTTAGCTTATAATCCAGTGCCAATATCTACTTTTACCCTTTTTCATTCTCTTTCCTTGTGCAGAAAAACAAAAGACACAGCAGCTTATATTAATGTATCATGACTATCCAGGAGCTCTTCTCTCTAACAGTGGGTTAGGCTGCTTATATCCAGTTCTCGTGCACAGTTAATAGGATTGTGAATATGAGATGCAGGATGCAAGAAACCATAAAGATTTCCTTTCATATTTGACATGGGATTCCAGTAGCACTCATTTTACGTTGGGTCAAGAAATAGATTGCTATGTAGTAATGAACAAACCAGTTGAGAAGAAAGAGCAGCTGACATATCAGTATGGTACACACCACACCAACCATTTTCACATATAGTTGAAAATGGATATTTTGCTGGCCTCTGTTAGAGGTTATGCAAGAAATGAGTAGTTTTATTAGAAATGCATTTGAATGAAAACTGCGAGGGTAGAAATCTGAATTTGTTACATTTCTCAGGATACGGTGCTTGCCGGAATACAGAAACATTTCATAAGCAAGTGTATAATAATAATGCTATCTTACAAATGCCACTGAAGATGAAAAATGCTCAAACCAAAACATCCGTTACAGAATGGTCTTTCTGCCTACGCTTGAATGCTAGGTCCCTGATAAATAGGCAGGGTCACTGAGGGTTCATGCTATTCCCTTAGCTTAAGCAGATGGAGATAATTTAGCTTTAAACAGGTCAAGAGTTTTTAAGCTGTCACATCAGTACTGGTAATGCCGCTGGATAACAGTTTAGTAAATAAGGGTATGTTTCAGAAAAAAAGCAGCAGTTACTTTTTACAAGGTAGCTAGGCCTGGACCTGTCAGCTTAAGCAAATGCAGTCTTGTGGAAAAGAGCTTTGAAAAGCTCCTCCGAAGGACTGGTGAATTCTTTATTCCCATATGACTGGAACTCTATGTCCACATGCCAGGTTTTTTTAAAAAAACAACAACAGGAGAATTGCATTTTCAAGGAGAAATGACTGTCTATAGCTTTCTAACTACAGAGCAACAAAATGGATCACTTACAGTGGAAGGCATTCATGTTTTAAAACAAATTCCACGGTACATGTGTTGAACTCCTTTTAAATGGCTCCTTTCATGGGCAAGCTTGTCTTGGAAGACAATACAGAAATATTTTAAATGAATAAACAATAATATAAATTCATGTTCTTGCAGGATGCTTTTGAATGCTTATTGATTTTATTTTTTTATTGAATATATACACAAAGAGAATGATTGTTAGGCAAAAGATGTTTAGTATCTGAAAGGAAGAATTTTACCTGAAACATAGGACTTTATCAGATCACCCCGCAGAGAAGTTCTTTGGCCAGCATAAATTGTTGCATTTTTATGCCAGCAAAAGAACCCCACCACCACCACCACACTTATCTTTACAAGCGAGCACCAATGAGGCTTCCCTGGTAGTAATGGAGCACAAACAGCTCTGTTTACTTCTGGGATGCTTGCATGGGAAATTTAAAAAAGAAAACAAAAAAAGCCACAGAAAAAGTTCAGGAAAGCACAAAAACACAGTTTAAAAGTCCCAAGTACCGGGGTGTGTGTGTCATAAAAAGAGCGTACCCTACCTGGCTGTTGCAATCTCACCTGCAAGTGTTTGCCCATTCATGCTACATTCACATGAGTTCAATGACACCCAAATTCAAACACTGGCAATGCTGGCAAAAAACCGTTATGGGGGGGGGATCAATTGACAACTTGGGCCGTCAATAAAAAAGTATGGGTTTTTAACCAGATAAGATTGTGAAAGGGTGACATTGTCTGGTACGTGCCGCCCTTTCACGACCATTAGGCATCCTTAGGACGCCGTATTTGCTGCATCTGATAAAGTCCATAATAAGCCACTGATGACCAAGAATCTCACACCAACTGTTAATGTATGGAAGGTATTGGATATTTATTTATTAATACATTTATAATCTGCCTTTCAGAGTAAACCAAGAACTTCCCCACAGGGGGGCTCAATAAGGATGATGACCCAGCATCTCATTAAGACAAAATATAGATTGTTTAAAGCAGGGGTGGCCAAGGTGTAGCCCATGGGCCTCATGCAACCTCCAGGGCTGTTTTGTGCCCTCCAGGGGCAATGGAAGCACTAGGGGGTGCAGAGAGGCCAAGCCGCACCAGTGACACCATCAGAGGGAGGGGTGACACCAGCCTTAGTACCGCCACAGCCTAGGAGGATTTTTCATTTTGCTAAATCTCTCAAAATGATCTCTAGGGGTTGTGAAGGGCATTTCCACTTATTTGGAGCCTCCAAACCACTCAGCATTCAAAGTGAAATTTTTTCTTTGAAAAAATGTTGCCTCAAAATGTCCCAAAATGCCCTGTAGTGGCCCAGGAAGTCCCCCAAACATATCCCCCCCAATGTCTCATAGATGGTATTTTGGAGCAAAAAAAAAAAAAATTATTATTATTTTTTGCAGGAGCAGGTGTGTCCCTTGAAGACCACCTAGAGGGCTAGTGTAGCCCCTCTAGACTTTCACAGTTGCCCTCACCTGCTTTAAAACCATACATAGATCAAGATTTTTAAAGTCATACATACAGACCTTTTAAAGCCATACAATGCTGGCTGTGAAATCCTTTGACTTCACTCAGTTCTGTTTGTTTCCATTCCTGTTTTTCTGTTTATATGGGTGGGGGTTGATGCTCCCTGGTATTCTAATTGATTGATTGTTTCTTTTTAGTATTCTAACAGCATTCCTCTATCTCATTATTTTAGCTATTGCCCCTTCAGTGATTTCAAAACAGTATTTGTTGTCTTCTGGTACCAGTTATGAAAACTAGAGACAATTTCCCAGTCGCTAGGGAAGAGAAAAAGACAGCTACAGTAGATTGAACCCTCCTGTTGCCAAAGATAATGGTGGGAGCATGCCACATCACAATTTTAAAATGATTTTATATGTTTTCAAGTATTGATGTTTTAAAATATTATCTTATTTGCTTGTGTTTTAACTTTTGTACTGTTGATTTTAATTCAAGTAACTTGTTTTTAACTCATGTGTGAGCTGCCTTGGGTCCCATTTGGAAGAAAGGCAGGATATAAATTAATGAAATAATATGCAACAATAGGAAGGAACTTAACTGTTGGAAGAACAGAATGCAGAAAAACAAAAATATTGCACCATGTCACCACACTCATAATTGTTGTTTCAACACACATTGTGTTCCAAATACAGCTGGACCCCCCATATCTGCGGGGGGGTTGGTTCCTGGACTTACTGTAGATAACAGAGAACCCTATTAATATAAAGAACTTCTGGTAAAAAACATACAATAGAGTTGCTTGGAGAACCTAGAAGATGCCCAGAGAGGATGATTCTCTAGGCTTTTTCCAGGGCAACTCTATGGTATGTGTCCCTATTTTGTATCCCACAGATAACTGAAACTGTGGGTATTGGTTCAGCGGATACGGGGGTCTGTCTGTAACACACACAAAAAAGGTCACAAGTAATACCTTCTAAACAAGAAACTCATCAACACATGAAAGGGTACCTGGGAAAACCTTGAATGAAGCATGTTGGAATCGCCCAGACTTTTAGTTTTGGGTGACTTCAACATTCCACTCGAGACCAGTTTGACAAATCTGACTGGTGCGGTTCGGAAGTTCATGGAAACCATGACAAACATGGGCCTATCCCAATTGGTTGTCAGGCCCACACATTGTGCGGGTCATACCCTCGATGCGGTCTTCTGTACGGAACAGGAATATCCATGGGCGGAGGTTATTAAAACCACCACATTGTCATGGACAGCTCATTTCCTGGTCAAGACTGAACTTAGAATCTCTTCCCGCCCCACTGGGGGTGGTGGACCCATTAGAATGGTCTGCCCCTGAAGGCTAATGGAACCAATAGGATTCCAGAAAGCCTTGGAGGGTTTAATGGTTGGTAATGCCGGTGACCCTATTGAAGCTTTGGTAATACCTGGAACACCGACCTTACCAAGGCTATTGACATGATCGCTCCCAAGCGTCCTTTCCAACCCGCTCCAAATCGTAAGCCATGGTATACATCAGAGCTTAGGAAAATGAAGTGGGTTGGACAACAACTAGAGCACAACTGGCAGAAAACTCAACTCTTATCTGACAGGACTTGTCAAAGGAACTTTCTTTGGTCCTATCAAGAGGCAATACGTGCAGCACAGAGATCCTTCTCCTCTGCATGTATTGCATCAGCAGAGTCCCGTCCAGCAGAGCTGTTTAGGGTGGTAAGGGAGATGACGGAGGTTAAACCTGCGCAGAACCTGTTGCTTAACCCAACAACGGCTTGCTGTGACGTGTTTAACAACTTCTTTGCAGATAAAATCTCTCGGATAAGAGCCGGCTTAGATGCCAGTATTTTGACAGAAACAACTGACGAGGTGTCCAGCAGCTCCGTTGATGTAAATTTACTGGATCATTTTCAATCCATGAGTACCAAGGACATGGACAAGCTACTTGGTAGGGTGAGGAAGATTACCTGCCCTCTCGATCCTTGCCCTTCATGGCTGGCTATCCGGGTGTGTGTGTGTGCCTTGATGGTGTTCCTTAAGGACATCATCAATGCATCCCTCAGGGAAGGGTGCTTTCCATCCTGTTTAAAGGAAGCGGTGGTTAGGCCGTCCTGAAAAAACTTCCCTGGACCCCCTGGACATGAACAACTATAGGCCGGTTTCTATGTTCTATGCAAAATGATCGAGAGGGCAGTTGCTCTTCAACTCCAAGTGGTCTTGGATGAAACCGACTATCTAGACCCATTTTCAAACTGGTTTTAGAATGGGATTTGGAGTTGAGACTGCCATGGTTGCCTTGACCAACGACCTGCATCTAAGCATCGACAGGGGTAGTGTGACCCTGTTGGTGCTTCTAGACCTTTCAGCGGCTTTCGATACAATAGATCATAGCATCCTCTTAGATTGCCTGAGTGGGTTAGGAATCGGAGGCACTGCGCTCCAGTGGTTCTGGTCTTTCCTCTCGGGCAGGTCCCAGAGGGTGCTGCTCAGGGACAGCTGCTCCAGCAGAAAGGAGCTTACTTGTGGCATTCCGCAAGGCACCATCCTGTCCCCGATGCTGTTTAACATCTATATGATGCCATAGGGTGAGATTATTTGGAGTTATGGAGCTGGGTGTTATCAGTACGCTGATGACACCCAGATCTATTTCTCCTTGTCCCGATCATCGGCCTCGAATTCCGATGGCATCTCTCCTCTTAATGATTGTCTTAAAGCAGTAATGGGCTGGATGAGGAAAAACAGATTGAGATTAAATCCAGACAAAACGGAGGTGCTCACGGTAGCGGCCCCGAAACCAGGAGTTAGGTTGCAACCTCCAGTCCTAGATGGGGTCATGCTTTCCAGTAAGGACTGTGTTCGCAGTCTGGGGGTGCTCCTTGATTCTTTGCTTCAGATTACTAGTCAGGTGAATGCGACGGTCAGGAGTGCCTGTTATCAGCTTCGGCTGATATGCCAGCTGTGCCCTTTCCTGGAAGTAAGGGACCTCGAGACTGTGGTGCATGCACTGGTAACCTCTCATCTAGATTTCTGCAGTGCACTCTACATGGGGCTACCCTCGTGCTTGGTCCGGAAACTTCAGTTGGTACAAAATATGGCAGCCAGAGTGTTCTCGGGAACATCTCAGAGAGACCATATAACTCCAGAATTAAAATCTCTCCACTGGCTTCCTATCAGTCTCTGGGCCCAGTATAAGGTGTTGGTTATTACCTTTAAAGCCCTATATGGCTTGGGTCCAATTTATCTTCAGAACCACCTCCTCCCATACAATCCTCCCTGCGCACTCCGGTACTCTGGGAGGAATTTGCTTCAGCCACAAAAATCTAGGCTGTCTGCAACCTCCCAGAGGGCTTTTTCGGTAATCACCCGCAAATTATGGAATGGCCTGCCAAACAAGATCCGTCAGATGATGAGCTTGAGTAGCTTTTAAAAAGCACTAAAGACAGATCACTTATGGCAGGCCTTTCCTGATTAGATCCCGGCCTCAGGAGCTGCGTCTCCTGGCCTCTTTTAGACTTGCTGGCTGTTAATTTTTCTATTTGTTTTTATATGTGATTTTGGTTAGGTGGTTTTTAATTTTATACGAGTTTAATATCTTTTTATGGGGGAGGATGGGGGTGGGTGGTGCTTAGGGATTTTAGCCAGCTGTATACGCACAATCCTAAATATACACTGAACTGACTATGTGATGAATGTTGCTGTCCTTGAACAAGCAGGGATCACCAGCATTGAGGCCATGATATTGAGAACACAGCTGCACTGGGCAGGACACATTTCTAGGATGGAGGACCATCGCCTCCCAAAAATAGTACTCTACCGTGAACTCACCACGGGTCAGTGTAAGAGGGGCGCTCCAAAAAAGTGATACAAGGACTCCCTGAAACAACATCTCAGGCTCGGCCAAATTGATCACCAGCAATGGTCCACCCTGACCTCACATCAGGAGGCATGGAGACACACTATCTACAATGCTGCAGCCTTATTTGAAAACTCACACCGAACAAGTCTTGAAGAGAAATGACAACACAGAAAGAATCACAACCTGGAAACATCACCCAAGGAGACCTTCTGCTGTGCTTTCTGGATCCAGACTTGTTAATCTCGGATTGGCCTTTTTAGTCATCAGTGAGCTTGCAGAAAGTGCGGGATGAGTCCTTCCTGAATCTTCCTTTGCGAAGAAAAGCCAGAGAGATTGTATTTTAATGGTTGTAAGCTGCCCTGATTGTTTTTAACAGAGGGGCAGGGTAAAAACAATTATTATTATTGTTGTTATTGTTATTGTTGTTGTTGTTTGAGTAAAAAGCAAAGGATTCCTAGAAGGCAACATCTTAGTGTGAAATTGCCTAATGGTAGGGCTGGCTCTGTACACACACTGGGTAAAGCACCCACCTCAAGTGACAGATTTAGAGGTAGTGAATTGTGACTATTTCATTTTTAAAACTCTCATGAGCAACAGGCATATGGATTTTCTATCTTTAGCACCAAATTCATAGGGAAGAGAAGAGACCTCTGTTTACGGTTATGGCTGCACACAAAACATATTCAATAAGGCAGAAGCTACGTGGATTGGTGGCTGTCAGATCTGGTAACTGGGTATGTGACCTGTCCTGGATGGAGCTGCATTCCTCCAAAGGGAACACCTACATAGCTTGGAAGTACTCCTAGAACCACCTCTGTCACTGGAGGCTCAGGTGGACTCTAGTTTGGAGTGCTTGGACCAACTTCAGTTGGTCCACCAGGTCCTATCTTTCTTGGACAGGGACAACTTAACCACTGTAGCTCATGAGCTGCAAATTTCCAATTAGACTACATCAATGTACTGTACACGGGGCTGCCTTTGAAGATGACTTGGAAACTATAGCTCCTATAAAATGCAACAGCTAGACTACTGACCTGAAGATCATATAGAACCCATATAAAACCAATCTTGAAGGAATTGCACTGGCTGCCAACATGCTTTCACTCTGAATTCAAGGTGCTGATGCTCTACATGAGCCCTAAAATCAAAGCCCTAAATGACATAGGACCTCAATACTTGAAGGTGTATTTCTCCTACATACACCTTCCTGAGGACTGAGTGAATCTTCCTCTGTGTCCCACCGCATGAGTGGGAGCAATGTCCTGTGTGAGAACATGGGAGAGGGCTTTTTTATTTGTAGTACGGTACTCAGTTTGTGGAATACCCTCCTCTTAGAGGCCCATTTGGCAATGATGCTGGCTTCAGTCCAGCATCAAGTTAAAACATGGCTTTTTAGTAATGATTTTGCAGTCTTTTGGCTTTTACATGCACACATGGTTTCAAACTGTTTTTACTTTTTTCAACTGGGTAAATGTTGAATATGCATTTAGTTCATTTAAATTATTGTTTACTTTTAAAACTTTTAAAGTGGTTTCAATTAATTTTGATTGTATCCTACATTTTGATTGTCTGGGATCCTAAGACATGGGTTGACATCCTACATCAGGGATGTGTAGCATAAATCTCCATATCTGGAGTTACACCTCACTTGTGCTACACAATCATTACACTAAATGGCAAAGTTGTGCAACTGAATGCACACGTGAATTTGCAATCAAATGCCAAATTGAATGTGCATGTGTATGCACGTATGCACGTACAGTACTTCACACTGATATCCATGCTCATCACATTGGACATGCATGTGCAGTTCATGCACAAGGGCACTTCATCCACAACTCTGCTTCTATAATGCTGAACTAAATATGGATATTCAGCATCAAACAAAACATGTCTAACCGGTTTCACAGGGGGACTTATGCATGCATAACACCAATACACAAACAGGTTTCTGGACATAGGGCAGGGTATAAAGATTTGAAGAAAATAAAGTAAATAGGACAAAATAGGAGAAAGGAGAGGAGGTTATCTCTGCTCAATCATTCATGAGTCAACAATAAGAAATTGCTCCCTGGGTTATTTTGTGCTCTATCCATTTGACCACATTGACCTCATATACAATCTTTAGCTTGAGGGAAGAAGCAGCAGGATCTTAGGGCAGGTCTTATGTTTCCTTTTTTCACAGACTTAAGAAGCAGAATTGAGGAAAAATTCCAAAACCCTGAACTATAGAGAGGCCTTATTTAGTCAGTGACCATGGAGATTATCAGACGCGCTAAATATGGTGTTATCATGATGCTAGGAGATCACTAAAGGGCTTCCTTTTCAGACAACGTTGTTCCCATCTTGTTATGCACCCATGCTGCTGCCATTCTGTCTGTGGTGCTTTTTATGGATGGGCTAAGCCATCAATGGCTCCCCCGTTCCGTTTCTGTGACAGATTTGACAGCATCTGAAAAGGTGGCCCTTTCGGCTGCGCGATCCCAGCATCGATGGGAGGTCCATGCCAGAACACTTCCTGGTGAGATCAGGACATCCAGGTAAGTGACACACTGTTTTGTACCCTCCATAGGTTACTTGTAAAGTTTTAATGACTTTTTGTGCTTGCTGTCACTTTTGGGGGTTTATTTTGCTTTTTTATTTTTGAATTTCCTTTGTTCTCGTCTTCTCATGAGAGCAGCCAAGATTTCAATCCAGGAAGTGAAAGGAGCTCCTTTAGAGCTCCGTTCACTCCTGGGTAGACATGGATGCACGAACAAAGTAGGTGTGAAAGTTTTAGTAACTCTGCCAGGACAGGGACGGGAAGGGGGTGGGATAGGAGATTGTAGGACAGGGATGCTTTTTTTGTTCCTTCTGCTAATCTCCTATGCCTTAAATCATTTTGTTTGTTTACAAACCGTGGTTTTCAGAGAGTAGAAGATAGTATGACAGAACTTCTGTTGCCCAATATGGCCTCTAACTGAACAGACAAGTAGGTTTGGTAGAGTTTTATACCCTTGAACATTTCACAGATGAAAAAAATGGGACACGTGTGATAAAACAATATTAAGAACAGACACCCCCCCCGGATCCTGAAGAATGGTGGATCCGGGGGAGGTGTTTTAATGATGAGCAGGGAGGCGAACCCATGAGCAGGCCTGGGCGTGGACACGCCCCGGCCGGGAGGAGTCAGGGGAGGCGCCAAAGCAGGGCCTATTTTACCCCTTGCCTCCCCTGGTCTCCTCCTCTTTTTCATCTGATCGAGGAGTGAGCTGTTTCATAGGACTGCGATAAGTTTTTTCTTTGTTTGTCTTTGTTTGGTATTAGGTGTTGGGCTAGGTATTAGGTGTTGGGGCTGGGGTAGTATTGGGTTGTGTTCTACCTTTTCTACCCTTTCCTGCTTCTCATTCTCCGTTCTCCGTTCTCCGTTCTCCGTTCTCCGTTCTCCGTTCTCATCATCATTCTCTGTTCGGCTGGCTTGGGCTGCTTTCTTGGCTGCTTTCTTGGTGACCCCCCCTCCCCCCACCGCCCGGTTGCCTGCCTTGCTCCCCGCGCTCGGTTGCCTGCCTTGTTCCCCGCGCCCGGTTGCCTGCCTTGCTCCCCGCGCCCGGTTGCCTGCCTTGCCCCTGCGCCCGGTTGCCTCAGCCCCTCCAGCCTCCCTTGCCACCGCCAGCGCCGCCATTCTAGCGCCGTTCTAGTGCCAGCCCCGCCGTTCCAAGCTATCTCCTGGCCGCGGTCCCCTTGCGCCCCCCCCACTCCAGCCATCTCCTGGCCGCGCTGCGGTCCCCTTGCGCCCCCCCCACTCCAGCCATCTCCTGGCCGCGCCGCGGTCCCCTTGCACCCCCCCCACTCCAGCCATCTCCTGGCCGCGGTTCTCCTTGCGCCCCTTCAGCTTGCCGCCCCCCCCCGCCTTGGCGCCGCTGTTTCCGCCGCTCTTGAAGGCGCGCATTCCACCCCTTTTCCACCCTTATCCTCTCCCACGGGCTAATTTTGAAGGCGCGCATTCCACCCTTCTCCTCTCCCACGGGCCTTGGGCCTTTTTACGGTTCAGTTTTCGGCCTTCGGCCTTTGTTTGGCCTCGCGCCACGTGGCGCCCCCCCCCACTCTACACTGGTTCGGTTTTCGGCCTTCGGCCTTTGTTTGGCCTCGCGCCACGTGGCGCCCCCCCCTTGCCTAATTCATTCATTGCCTAGGCTTGATTTGCTTGCATTTAATTTTGTTTTTAATTCTTTAATTCAGTTTGGTTTATTTTAATTCAATTTAATTTTGTTTTTAATTCATGTAGTTCAGTTTGGTTTATTTTAATTCGATTGCTTGCATTTAATTTTGGTTTTAATTCTTTACTTCAGTTTGGTTTATTTAATTCAATTTAATTTTGTTTTTAATTCATGTAATTCAGTTTGGTCCAATTTAATTCGATTGCTTGCATTTAATTTGGATTTTAATTCATTTAATTCAATTTGGTTCAATTTAATTCAATTGCTTCCATTTGTTTTGATTTTAATTTGGATTTTAATTCATTTAATTCAATTTGGTTCAATTTAATTCAATTGCTTCCATTTGTTTTGATTTTAATTCATTTAATTCAGTCTGTTTTATTTTAATTCAATTGCTTGCATTTGATTTGGATTTTAATTCATTTAATTCAATTGCTTGTATTCGATTTGGATTTTAATTCATTTAGTTCTATTTGGTTCAATTTAATTCAATTGCTTCCATTTACTTTTGAATTTAATTAATTTAATTCGGTTTGGTTTATTTTAATTCAATTGTTTGCATTTAAGTTTGATTTAATTCATTTAAGCCAATTTGGTTCAATTTAATTCAATTGCTTCCATTTGCTTTTGATTCTAATTCATTTAATTCATTTTGGTTTAGGTTAATTCACTAGTAACTGTTTTGGTTTATATTCTCTTGCCTAGATTTGCGTTGCCTATAATTAAAAATTTATTTTTATACAATTTAATTCTATTTGGTTTGTATTCAATTGTTTAGACTTGACTTGCTTACAATTTAACGGGTTTGTTATACTTCCTGGCCTGACTTGCTGGCATTTTAATTTGTTAATTCAATCTACTTCAATTGGGTTCATACCAGTTCACTTTAATGGGTTTTTGTTTTAATTCATTTAATCCATTTGTTTTGTTTTGTCGTCTCTTGGTTTGGTTTGTCTTCCTGCTGCTCTATTCGGGGGTCGTTTTAATTTCTATTGCATTCTATTGCATTAATTTCTGCATTAATTAATTGGCTTAATTTCTGTACTTCTCGTTTGCTGCACTGTCATGGCCCCCAAGGCCAAGAAAGGCGGAAAGGGCAGGGTGCCAGCCCGCCCTCTGGATCCGGTCGAGCCTGCCCCCCCAAGTGGCCCGGTTGAGCCGGTGTCTCCTCCACCCCCGAGGGACACAATTGAAAACGTGTTACAACAAATCTTGGATCGCTTGCAGGCCTTGGAGGACGTTCGTCTTCCCAGGCCTCCAAAGCGTCCTGCCAGGGATAATGAGGGGGGCCTTTTTAGTGAGGTAGCTAACCAACTTCTTGCTCGCATACAGGCTTTGGAAGATCAAGGCAATCCGCCTCGCGATAATCAAGATGGGGATGAGTCACCGGGAGAGGGTCCGAGCACTCAGCCGGCGTCGCTTCATCAGAGTGAGTCCACTCCAGACACTAACACCAATTATAATGCACAGGCGTGGCCTTGGAGCCTTCCTGAACCCAACACTGATCCCGGGGTTCAGGCATTTGCTGCCTCCCCTGGAAGCCCGCCCAGCACAATGTTTGGTTGGTACCCGCCTATGCCCTTGGGGTCCCCTTACTCCGTTAACCCTTTGGCTTCGCCCCCCGGTGGCCAGGCTACTATTGGCCTCCCTCACGTTCCGGTAGGCTTGGAGCAGGCCCCTGCTCTGGGTGAGCATTTGGCGCCTGCTACCAAGGAAAAAATCTTGAAGGGGGAGTATGTGGACATGTTTTCACTCCTCTTCCGCAAGCTGGAGAAGAAGGAGAGGGATGAGCTGGATGACAGGGAGAAGGAAAAAATTAGGAAGAGGCGGGTCGACAGGAATTGGTCCAACTGGTTAGCGGGCTTCCTTATTTATGCGGGAGTGGTCTCCCACAGCCAGCCACACAAATCCTATGCCCTCTTTAGGTATCTGGATATTATTTACAGGGCGTATGTTGATTTTGCGGGCCCGGCTTGGCTTCAATATGACGAAGCATTCCGGCAGATGGCTGCTTCCTACCCTACTGTGAGGTGGGACATTATCAACTCACACCTGTGGTTACAAATTATGTCCCCCAGCCGGCCCATAGTGGGGGAGCGGGCACAGAGTGGACACCTGCTGCAGAATGCTCGCCCTGGCAGTTCACCCCGTCAGGCTACTCAGCCTAATCAACCGGCGATGCCCAATCGCCGGCTGCTATGCTGGGAGTTTGGCTACAGAGGTACGTGCTCTCGCCGTCCGTGTGCCTTTCGCCACGAATGTTCCATCTGCGGTGGCACACACTCGTTTCGCAATTGCCCAAAAGGAAGGGGACAGTTTGGCAGGGACCAACCGGGAGGCAAGAAGGGTCCCAACAACCCTGGACCTCAAGGAAAAGGGGCCCAGCCCAATTAGGCTGGAGGTTCTGGCTGCCTGGCTTTATGTATACCTGGATCGGTCAGCAGCCCAGTACCTCCGGGACAGGTTCCATGAGGGCTTTCACATTCCTTATCAGGGTGTGCGCAGGCCTTACTTGGCACCCAATCTAAAATCCGTTCGGGGCTTAGAACGTGTGGTCAGACAAAAAATTCGGAAGGAGGTCGCTGAAGGTCGGGTCCTAGGGCCGTTTAAGCACCCTCCCTCTCCTTGCTTGCGGGTCTCTCCTTTGGGTATCATCCCAAAGAAGACACCGGGCGAATTTCGATTGATTCACCATCTGTCTTATCCGAAGGGGCAATCCATTAATGATTTCATTCCTCAAGAATTATGCACTGTTCACTACACTTCTTTTGATGCAGCTGTTAAAGTTGTGAAGCGACATGGCCTCGGTGCTGAACTTGCCAAGTGCGATATTAAATCCGCTTTTCGCCTGTTGCCTGTTCATCCAGACGATTTTGAGTTACTGGGCTTCTCATTCGACGGCCTATTCTATATGGATCGGGCTATGCCTATGGGCTGTTCTGTCTCCTGCGCTGCGTTTGAGAAGTTCAGTACCTTTTTGGAATGGGCGATTAAGCATCACACTGGGCATCGAGGGGTTGTACACTATCTCGACGACTTCCTCTTTGTGGGGCGGTATGGCACGGGGGTCTGTCGCTCCCTTATGGAGCAGTTCCAAGACCTTATGACGGTCTTTGGGGTTCCTCTGGCTCAAGAGAAGACGGAGGGCCCCAGTCAGCGATTGGCTTTTCTGGGCATCGAAATTGACACGGTGAATCAGTCTTGCTGCCTGCCCTCGGATAAGATAGATGACCTACTGCGTAGGATCACTGACTTCCTTCACCGCAACAAGGCCACACTCAGGGAATTCCAGGAAATTATTGGCCACTTTAATTTTGCATGTAAGGTAATTGCGCCGGGCAGGGCTTTCCTCCGGCGCCTATGCGATGCCACCGCCGGGGTCTCCGCACCACATCACAGAATACGTATCACCCGAGAAATTAAACTGGATTTGGAGGTCTGGTATAGCTTTCTTCAGCAGTTTAATGGGATTTCCTTTTGGAGGGACGAAATGCGTTTGGGCGATGCCCTTTAAGGTATCTTCGGATGCCTCGGGCTCCTTGGGATTTGGGGTCTACTTTGCAGGGCGGTGGTGTGCTGAACGATGGCCGAGCTCTTGGGTGGCTTCGGACATTACGGCAGACCTCACCTTCCTGGAGCTCTTCCCTATCCTGGTGGCCGTCAGGTTATGGCCACATGAATTTGCCAACTCCACGGTGCGATTCTGGTGCGACAACATGGCCACTGTTCAGGTGGTAAATTCCCTGACTTCCAAATCCAGAAGGGTGATGAATTTGGTTAGGGCATTTACCCTGCAATGCCTCCAGTACAACATTCTGTTTACTGCGTCACATGTAGCGGGAGTGGACAACGGCATAGCCGATGCTCTCTCCCGTTTGCAGATGGACCGCTTCAGGCGATTAGCTCCGGGCGCCGCCGAGATGCCGGACCCGATGCCGGAGGATTTGTGGGAGCTTGGACTGGTGAGATAGTGAAGGCTATTAGCCTGTCCATCGCTCCAAGCACCAGGAGGGTGTACAAGCGGTCTATTCAGGAATTTTTTGAGTTTAGAGTCTCGGTGGGTCTCCCCAATTCCTGGCCGGTCCCAGTCCCTCACTTGTTGCACTTCTGTGTCTTCCTTAGGAAAAAAGGCCTTGCCCCCCAATCTATTCGATCCAGATTGGCCGCCTTGGCCTTCTGGAGTAAGGCTCAGGGCCTACAGGATAATACATCCGACTTTAGGATAAGGAAGGCGCTGGAGGGTTGGGCCAGACAGCGAGGCAAGGCGAATGATGATAGGCAACCACTCTCACCGGCCATTCTAAAAGGCCTGTTCCAGATATGGCCCAGCATATGTTCCACCCCTTTCGAGGTAGCGTTGTTGCACGCCGCTTCCTTGACGGCCTTTTTCGGTGCATTACGTGTCAGCGAGCTGGTGGTGGCATCCAAAAAGGACTCTGCGGGCCTTGCACTAGGTGTGGGTGACATTACTGTGGGCCCCAAACAGGTCACTCTAACGATTCGGCGATCCAAAACTGACCAGATGGGCAAGGGTAGCGACATTACTCTACGCGAGTGCTATGACCCATCCCTTTGCCCCGTTGTTGCCATTAGGGAATATTTGAAATTGCGCCCTTCTGTGCCTGGCCCCCTTTTCTGTCACGCCGATGGTTCCCCGTTGACTAAGTATCAATTTTGGTCACTTACAACTAAAGCCTTGACTCGCCTGGGCTTGGGCGGCGTGCGCTTCTGTTCGCACTCATTTAGGATCGGGGCGGCTTCGACGGCCGCCGCCATGGGGATGCAGCCTGAGGCAATTAAACGGTTGGGTCGTTGGAAGTCTGCTGCCTACAAGGGCTATGTATGTCCGCTATGCAATTGATTGTCTGTGCTTTCTTTTACAGATATGAGGTACTGGGTACTGATTTGTGGCCACAGCTTTGTGTATTGGGCAGCGAGACATGCCAAGAGGAGCCCGTTGGGTCCGCAGTAGGGTCTTGGAGACATTGCCTCTATCGAATGGCTTGGCAAACGGGGTTTGAGGTGGAATGGTTTAATCTCTTTCCTGTTGCAGGAGCGTCGTGGACCTCCTCCGCATGTCCTGGTTATCCACCTTGGAGGCAATGATCTCGGCCTTTTGAAGGGCAGAGCCTTGTTGATACAGGCTTTGGCCGACTTGTGACGAATTAAGGCAGAGTGGCCGCGTACCTCTCTGGTTTGGTCTGACATCATTCCGAGACTATCCTACCCAGGCGACGGTCCCCCCAAGCTGTTGGACATTGCTCGGAAGAAAGTGAACAAGGCGGTTCACAGGGCTTTGTCTGAAGGCCTTGGCCATTTTATTCAGTACCTGAGCATTTCATATAAACGCCCGGAACTCTATCGGGTTGACGGGGTCCACTTATCAGACATGGGGATCCAGCTCTTCCTTGATGGTATGCAACAGGGGGTGAGGGCTGTGTTAGCTTCTCTCGTGGGGGATAGGGGCTAAGTGGACACTTGCCCCTATCTATGGCAGGGAGCGGGGAGATGATAACTTGGCGTTCACCTATGGCAACCTCAAATTGAGTGGAAGGATATCTATCACTGAACTGTACCGGCGTCCCTAATGGATAGGGTACAGGGATGTAGGATATCCTTAGGGTCAGACTCGGGGGGGAGATCCTTCGCAGAAGCTATATGGCTTAGGGGTTTCCTTCCCGATGCTGGGCCCTCCAGCAGATGGCGCCCAAGGGGAACCCCGGATAACGGGATCCCCCTTGGGGCTCAGGTGAGTCGCCCAGGGATGCTGGGGGTTAGGTCGGTTGTGACCAACCGCCCATGTGCGTGCCCCCGTGAGGGACCTCTCCCCCCTTTTTCCACAGCCGGCATACCTCAAGAAAGTCACAATAAATAGGAAATCTAACAATAAAGTGGCCCGTATTTCAACCCAATTTTATGTGTGTGGTCTCGTCATTTCTGCGTCAATCATTAACAGACACCCCCCCGGATCCTGAAGAATGGTGGATCCGGGGGAGGTGTTTTAATGATGAGCAGGGAGGCGAACCCATGAGCAGGCCTGGGCATGGACACGCCCCGGCCGGGAGGAGTCAGGGGAGGCGCCAAAGCAGGGCCTATTTTACCCCTTGCCTCCCCTGGTCTCCTCCTCTTTTTCATCTGATCGAAACCCACCCACCCTGCCTCTGCCACAGTATGACATCTCTGGTCGCATTCTGGGCCGGGTAGGAATTTTTACCTGCTCTTTTCCGAGGGGTGTTTTGCCTACCCCATACTGTCGCTTGGGACGTTGACAATTGGCTCCGGGTGTGTTTCTTTAACTAGGTGGTCACTTGCAGGGAGCGGGGAGATGATAACTTGGCGTTCACCTATGGCAACCTCAAATTGAGTGGAAGGATATCTATCACTGAACTGTACCGGCGTCCCTAATGGATAGGGTACAGGGATGTAGGATATCCTTAGGGTCAGACTCGGGGGGGAGATCCTTCGCAGAAGCTATATGGCTTAGGGGTTTCCTTCCCGATGCTGGGCCCTCCAGCAAATGGCGCCCAAGGGGAACCCCGGATAACGGGATCCCCCTTGGGGCTCAGGTGAGTCGCCCAGGGACGCTGGGGGTTAGGTCGGTTGTGACCAACCGCCCATGTGCGTGCCCCCGTGAGGGACCTCTCCCCCCTTTTTCCACAGCCGGCATACCTCAAGAAAGTCACAATAAATAGGAAATCTAACAATAAAGTGGCCCGTATTTCAACCCAATTTTATGTGTGTGGTCTCGTCATTTCTGCGTCAATCATTAAATGGTCAAGATGGGGTAAGTTATTAATGAGGAAGAACAGACAAGCTAGAAGATGCTGCAGCAGTTTGCTTTTGCCTGAGCCTACTGGGAAGGACAAGGCTCCACCCTCTTCTCTTCCCCCTGCCCCGTTGACTTAAGTAAGTGAGAACTATTTTTGCTCTTTGACCTCAGTTTGCAAGAACTGAGGACAAGAGGGAAAGTGGAAGGAAGAGACTGAAACTCAGACATTTTAAAAGTGGGATGATAGAGGATTGATCAGGACAGTCCCTGCAAGTCAGGGCTGTTGGAGAGTATGCCTTTCAAAAGGCTGTGAATTGCTTGACGCCCCCTTAAAAAAACCCATTTGCATACCAGGCAACTGCAGCTATTGTACAGTGATCAAGGAGATTATCAGACACAGGGGAACATGCAAAGAAATCATGTCCCCAACCACATCAGAAGATCACTAAAAGAACAGAAAGGGAAACCTTATCAGATGCCTGTGTACTTCTGCCATTCTGGGGGTATAATGCTGCCGCAGATGAGGCTTCCCTTTTCCATTAACAGGGAGAAGCTGCAAATGAAAAGGAAAGCCTTGCTGACACTTGTGCTACACCCCCAGAACACTGGAGGGCAACATCATTTGGTAAGGTTGCCCCTTTCTGTTCCCTTCCTGTTCTTCTAGTGATCTTCTGACGTGGTTTTTGCCATGTCTGATAATCTCTGTAGAGTCGAGTCAATTGACTTGGACTTGATCAGACTCAAGTCACTTCAATGACTTGACTTGGACTTGACTCTGCCCTAAATCAAGCACTGACTCGACTCAGCTTGAGATTTGGATATTTTTAGCTACTGACTTGCTGGCCTTGGAGGAGGAGGCGCCTTCTGAAGCATTTCCTAGCAGCAGGCAACACTCACTGCAAGAGCTTGGGAAGCGTTTATTCGAGGGAAACACAGCAAATGAGTTCAGCTATAAGCTTGAGGTGGAAGGATCCTCTAAAGCTTGACTTTAAAGTAGCAGGCAAGGTCACAGGCTGCCGAGCAGACCCCAACCCCCACCTCAAGCCCAACCTCTAGTTTAGTGTTCCTGTTTGCTCTCATATCCCTCCTGCTTCTTCCTCAACCCAAATGAAGTTAGTGTTTCTGCAGCCAGCCTGCAACCTTGCCTACTCATCCTCACTCTTTCCTTTGTCCCACTCTCACTGACACTTCACCAGCTCCCTCCCTAGATTTCCAAGCCCTCTCCCATGCTTCCCATGCTCTGGGAGCAAGTCTTGCATGCTGCTGCTCTTAGGAAATGCTTTAGAAGGCTCCTCTGATGTGCAACAGAAACAGGCTGGTTTCTGAGCAGACCCACCTCAAGCCCAATGGCAACTGCACATCAGAGGATTCTTCTAAAGCATTTCCAAAGAGCAGCAGCATGCAAGACTTGCCTCCAAAAGAGTTTCTCTGAGGGAACAGCAGCAAACAACAGGCTGGGGGCAAATCTTGTGAAAAAAATAGTTTTTCTAAAATGCAATCTTAATAAATTTGATTAACAGCACAGTTTTGTTTAAATAAGACCTATGATGATTTTTTGTAATTTTTGTGCACATCTTTTTTCTAGTTATTGTGCACATCTTTTTTTTTTTAGTTATTGAAACTCCACCCCCTCCACAGACACCAACACTACCTCTTTTTTTTGGTTAAAGTTCACTCCCAGACTTGAGACTCGACTTGAGATTTGATTTGAAAGTATCTTGCAAGGACTTGAGACTTGACTTGAGGCTTGGGATAAAAGACTTCAATACATCACTGCTATTGTAGATGTTCAGCTCCCCAAAAAGCTACCAGCACAATACAGCCCTTGGCTGGGGCCCTATCTGGAATGTTCATCCATTGGTGACTATGTGGATCCATACAGTCAACGACAATGATAGTTGTTGTTTTTTTCATGCCAATGGAATGTGAAGTAGACTTTGATTGCTGGCTGAAAGGGAAAACTTCCTTGCCTGACATCCATTCACAACTTATAAATTGCAAGCTGAAAAGAGAAGGAAACGATTTGACAAGTTCTCGGTCATTTTTAGATCAAACAATTGGCATGGCAACATTATTAGTTATAGCTTTGAAAGCTCTAAACAATAGACAGTACTGCTGTTATTGTCACTTCTTCTGGAAGAGTAATTTTGTCAGAGTAATATTACTTTCTGGTTTGTATAGTTCTGTTTTCCTCCTAGAATGATACAGAAGGGTTTTATTGATTGTACATACATTAGATCACTTTACTCAACATTGTAATGCAGGCTTGCTGAGGTAGAAAGGGAGAAACTATCACAGTAAAAAAAAAAAAATCCCTTATGGACAATTGAGTGTTAAACTAAATGCTTGGGGGTCTTAAGAACCCTCTGAATATCTATATTAATTTAGGCAATTAATATACTCAGCTTGGCAATGTTAGAGGCAGAACCTTTTGACCTATTTATACCAGTAACAGGGAGGAGACATAACTAGATAGTACAATAAATGATCTTTATTTGAGGAAAACAATACTTACAACATTCACACACACATTCAGGCTTCAAGCATTCATGCAAGACTAGCGAATAAAGTGGGAGAAATTGAGATAGAGGAATAGCGAAGGGAGTTTTCAGTGGGTGATACGACACCTTTCCTCTAGAGTAGAAGTTCTACTGGAGAGGAAGTAGGAAAGGCTGTAAAATTAATCAAGTTTACATGGGAGAACTTGGCCATGATCCTCCTTTATAAACAGAATTGCCCTTTGATTTGTCCTAGTTATCCTGCCATGTGTCAGGCAGTTTGACCAAAGCCAACTTAATTCTGTCATACCTTGAAGGTTCTGGCTAACCTATATATTTTCTATATCATTTTCAAGGCAAGGCTGACCATTTGTCTGTATTCTTACTGATTCAGAAAAAGAATAATGTGCCTGATAACAATCACAGTTTTAGAGAATCATCATCATAATCATCATCATCATCAATACACTGCCTTTCCCTCAAAGCCAGATCCAAAGCAGCTTACACATTAAAACAAATATAATACAGTTAATTTGTTGTTGTGCCTTTTAAGTTGTTACCAACATATGACAAACCTATCACAGCAATTTCTTGCTGAGATTTGTTCAGAGGGAATTAAACTCAACTGACTGCTTTGGTTCCTGCAAGACAAAACATTGATGGTTCTGCAGCAACCTCTTAATGAGAGACTGTGGCTTGCCCAAAGTCACCCAGTGGGTTTCCATGGCCAAGTGAGGATTCAAACCTTAGTCTTCAGAGTTGTAGTCCAATCATACACTAAGATACAAAACATAAATTCTTAAGAACCATACAAGGCTATTGAAAAGAAAGGTGGAAATATTGAATATAGAGAGGTCTGGGGAAATAGGGTGATAGTTACCAGTCTCGAGGAGAAGAGTTTCATGCAGCGAAGATGCTCAGACTAGCATCTGAAGGTGGCACAGAGAATCCAGCAGAGTATCAGTGTCTATCTTTGGCACACTTAGCTGAGATCTAGGCTGGGATATTTATACCTGATTTCATATCCTGAAGGGGTACTCTAGTTATGACAATAATAATATATAATAAAAATTTATTTCTATCCCGCCCCTCTGCAACGCAATCAGGGCGGCTTACAAAGCCTGGATGGCTTTTGTACAGGATAGACAAAGGGAATTAAACTCAACTGACTGCTTTGGTTCCTGCAAGACAAAACATTGATGGTTCTGCAGCAACCTCTTAATGGTTGGTCAGGTAGGGGGTATAGGAGAGATTTCTGTAGGGTATGGATTAAGGAATGGTTACTCAATTGCTTGATGGCATTATTGCTGAAACGCCCAAGGCTGGAAGAAAGGATTAGCACATACCTCCTTAACATTTGTGTTTACTAAGCGGCTTTCCACATAATCCTAATTTGGGTTTTCTCACCATTTTATTTCTAGACACATCTCAGGTCATTGTGACCTCATACTGAACACCAATCTGCCTAACCTCCCAAGCAAGTGACCCTGATAAGTGTCCAATATTTCCAGTTATGGAATACCATGGGGAGGGTGGTGGTAGGGCATACTAACAGTTCAACACTCAAACCACTACAACACACTGGCTCATCATTGTCACATGGCTTACTAAAATGATGCATGGCCAGCAACCTGTGGTTATCTTATGCATGCATATGTTTCCTTATGGAAGTGGTTTGACATTTTTATCCAATGGATAATGGCTGTGTTCAGTTCAAGGTTATGGAAGTGGAGCTGCACATACAGTACCATTGTGCATGGATGCTCATGGCACACTGATGGTCATTGCACATTGGGCATGCTGATATGCATGTGCATTTGGCATTGCAAGTAACTCCAAGAGTGTAAAGTTCATAACTCAATGAACGTGATCACATCATGCTCCTCATCCTTGACACAGGATCTCTGCTTACATTCTACACTGTAGGGGTCATTTGGTTATGCCTAGAGGATGCTTTTTTTTAAATGGGGTGCTTAGTAGTCCTATGCCTCCTATTTCTGACTGTCATTTCTTGAATTATTCCTTTCCTCCACTAACAGTGGAACAAACAGATGGACTGATTTCCAACTCTGCTCATGATGGTGTCTCTTATTCCATGCCAATGTAGTGCCAGTAGAGGTACAGAAGCAGCACAACATCTCCTTGGAAAGCAGATCTTTCCTCTTGCTTTCCATTGGTCCAGTCCAGACACACGTCCCAAAATATACAACAATTATAGCAGTCTTTGATAAACAGAGTAGTCCTTTTGGCCTTTGGGAACGCTTCCATGGTTTTCTACTGCAATTGACCAGACCTAATTTTTGGAACAGTGCATTTTACACAATCCCTTCCTGTTACCATCAGAATGGATATTAATAGCCTGGGAGTGGCTGCCAGTCAGGATGAGTGAGAATTTTTATTTCAGTTTGCTTTTGACAAGAATATACCAGCATCCTCAGATTTCTTCACCTCTTCAAGATGAAAAGAATTTGAGTGTTAAAGAATTCAAATGAGAGAAAAGCAAAACTGGCTGATGTAGACACCCAGGGCCAGAACTTTCATTGCTTACCTCATCAAGGTTCAATCTTTGGGTGACAAACTAGCATTCCTGCCTTTTTTTTTTCCTGAAAGGCTCCTCATCTTTAACATCAGTATAACAGACATGTACATGTACTAACTGTCCTTCTCAGTGCTGGAATTAGCTGTATTTATTGAATTTGCTTGGTCCAGATAGGAAAACATTTTATTTATTTCATTATTGAAGACAAGGGGTTTGTCTACATGGGCAATATACCCCATTGTGACCCCTGTCTCAGAGTCCTGCAGTCTTGATGACGCAGGGCCTTTGCCCCGTTCTTCCCCTGGGCAGTACTCACCACCCCTGGAGCACCCCCTGAGATGGGGAGGGAGATGGGGTAAGGCCTGAAACACCATTATAAGATAATACCTGGTTCATTCTGTTTCCACTGGGAGGAAACAGATCGGGCTCCACATGTTCACAGAAGCCAATCTCGGCAGGCCATCCCTCATTGCTGCTGCCATTTCCCTCCCTGTCTTGTAAGGCAGGAAGGAGTTCTGCAGCATGTGACCAAGGCTGGTGACATGCAGGGGGCTGTGGTCACATGTTGTGGGCCCCCTTCCTTCCCTCCAAAACAGTGAGAAAAATGGCAGCAGGAGCTGCAGCGATGGACCAGCATGCCGATCAGGACGTCCTCCTATTTCATAGAGGAAACGGGGTAACAACGGGCCTGACCCACAGCCATGGCAGGGAGATGGCATATCCTGGCTCATGTAGATGAGACCTAGAGACCTAGAGCTGCTGACACACTGCAGAAATAATGTAGTTTGACACTGCTTTAACTGCCATGACTCAACACTATGGAATTCTGGGATTTGGGAATACGTGTAATCTGAGTGTAATCCGGGAATTTGGGAATTCTGGGAATACGTGTAACAGAGCTTTAACCTTTACCTCTGGTTGTCATTGGAATTCTAATGAAAAGGAACTAACTCCCAAATTCCCTTAAGGGTTCAAAGGAAGGAAAAAGAATTAATGGACTGATAGCAGTTGATTGTGAAAGATGCATCCAGAGGCCCTTTCATACCATACAATTATAGCACTATGGCTGTAGCCACACTGCAGAATTAAATCAGTTTGACACCACTTTTACGGCCATGGCTCAATGCTATGGAATTCTGGGATTTGTAGTTTTCTGAGATATTTAGCCTTCTCTGTTAGAGAGCTCAGGCGCTGCAACAAACTACAAATCCCAGAATTCCATAGGATGGAGCCATGATAATTAAAGCAGTGTCAAACTGCATTATTTCTGCAGCATGTCAACAGCCTTTGACAAAGTTCACCAATGTCTTCATATTCAGGAGAGAAAGAACCTGAGATTTTAAAAACTCAAATGGGGTAGAAAGAATTAAAAATACAGATTGTTCCATCCCTAGCTGCCATGCCCTGGTCTGACTCTGGAAATGCTTGACAGAGGCATGTTTCATCTAAGAATCCCATGGCAGATGGAGGTTGTTTGTTTTTAAGTGTCTTTACACTGCTCCAGAATATACCAACTTCTGAAACTGCCACATGAAAGTGATAAAGAATCATAAAGAGAAGAACTATCTTCTAATGCCTCCACAAACTTCCAAATCATAGTTTTGTATAGCGAAGAAAATGTCATTATTTCTAGGCTGCTTTTTTTATGTTTTAGAGTTTTGCTTTCAATTAAAACACTTTCTCTATTTTGTTTCCTGCCTACTTCCTGCTACAGATTCTTCCTTTAAAAACAAATGCTAAGTACAACCTTGCTGCATCAGCTTTACCTCTCATTGTAAAAAAAGGGCAGGTTAAATTTATAAAAGTTGTATGAAGGCAAAAAGTCTTAAAATTTCTGATGTTCAAATTCTGGGATTCTCCCCCTTGGAGATTATCACACGCTGAAAATATCCCAAGACAGGGATGACAGGAAATAGCTAAAAGGCTTACCTTTTAGACGACGGCATCCCTGTCCTGGGATGCTCCCGTTCTGCTCCTGTTCCTCCCCCACTTCCTCTTATTTATAGGAAAATCCATGAATAAGAAGCCCGTTCCGTTATCATATGGAATGATGGGCAAATAAACAGAGGACCCGTTATGATGGCGAGATGAGATCATGACATGACATCTGCTGGAGATCCATGCCGAAGACTTCCAGGTTTGATTGGGACAGTCAGATAAGTGACACCTTCCCCAGATTACTTGGGGTTTTATTTTTCTGTTATGGGGCTTGGTTTTCTTTCATGACATTTGGTTGGGGTTTTATTTTTAAATTTCCTGTGCGATTGTTCTCTTGCTAGAACGAGTGGGATTTGGCTTCACTACAGTAAAAGCAGCTTTATGACAGCTGCATTTACTGCTGTGAAGCCGAGGGGAGGGTGAGTCATTTCTCTCCCATTTTAAGGTAAGTGTTTGAAAAGTTTTTTTGTTTTAGTGTTACAGGGATGGGAGTGGGGCGGGAGTGGAGGCAGCAGGACAGAAATAGTTTCCAGGGACCTGTGTGATAATCTCCCTTGTAGGAACTTTGAATGTGACCAGCTCCTATCTGCATGAAGGTAGATGTTTTCTCCTAAAGACAACCTTGAGCATACTCAAGGAATAACCAAGAACCATGTTTACTAGAACCATGTTAATACCAGAACCAAACTTTCAGTCTTTCTCCATCCAAGGTCTCCAGATGTTGTTAAATCACTACTCCCATCACCCTGTTCATATCAGCTGTATATAATATCGTCCCAAAGGCTGCTTGATATCCATGATGTCATAACTATATTTTCTTCTCCTTGTTTATTAGAAACCATCAACCGATCAGGATGAAAATAAAGTGAGATCTTTTTTTGAGACAGGGAAGGGAAGAAAGTAAATGTGGATCTAGTAATAGTAGAAAAGCACAGATTTCAAAGTGCCAATCATTTAATGATAATAGAAACAAAATTGTTTCCCCTTCTTATATTATACTGCTGAAATGAAGAAAGGTTATGGTGACCTAGAGTGGATTTTTGTGCTGAAGGACTGTGAGTTCAGTTCACTTCTGGTATTCAGAATAAATTCCTGGGTTCAGAATCCTTTGATTCTAAGGCCACTTCTTTGCTCAGGATCCACCTGGTGAATCTCATTCAGGCTTCTAGCAAAACAACACCTCCACAGCAAGTTGATCTCATGAGCCTCAAGCTTGCCTGCTCTGTTCTATGAAATACTATACCAGGTGAAACCCTACAGAGGATTTCTTGAATCATGTTTCTCAGAGTCAAACTATACAGTATGGTTAACATGTATTTAAAAGATAGTCTTCCTCAAGTGGTGTAATATGTCTCTTTGTCATAGAACATGTTTTTCCTCACCTACCATGCTTTCTTTTGTGACTGATCCTTAGAAGATAAGCACAGGCTTAATTTGCATATCTGATAGCTTAGCCATGTATCTCCCACCACTGAAGGGGAAATGTGTCAATCATTGTGGAGATTTTCAGAAGGGAGAAATAACCCCCACGGAGATTGGGAGAGAAACGGGGCTGTTCCGCTGTCAGCACTCCGTTTCACACACCCCTTTCCTTCTCCCGATCTCCATTTGTTCTCCCTCAGTCCTGCTTTCATTTTCTTTCAACTATTTTCTACTAACGAAGAACTTCCGCTAGTAAAAAATAGCAGAAGGAAAATGAAAGCAGGACTGGGGGAGAAAAATTGAACTCGGGAGAAGGACAGGGGTGTGCAAAACAGAGCGCTGGCAGCAGAACAGCCCTGTCTCTCTCCTGATTTCCACAGGGATTATTTCCCCCATCTGAAAATCTCCAGAGAATATATATGTCCTTTAACATGTAATGCCATTTGAGAACAGTTCTTCTTTACAAAAGACCATGAATCCAGAAGTCATCCATGCAGTTATGCAGACAGAGGGCTTGTCTACATGGGCAATTTATCCCACCTTGCCCCCATCTTGGAGCCCTGATGACACAGGGCTTTTGTCCTGTTCTCTCCCCCCCCCCCCCCGGCAGTCCTCATGACCCCTGGAACAAAGATGAGGCTACGCTGCAGTATGACCCATGGGAAAAAAAAGATTGCTCCTGCAGCTTTTTCTCCACGACCTGACAGCAAGTGACTGAGCAGAGATTCTCTTCTCTCTCAGCACAACTCTGGGGGAAAGGGATGCACTCCCCCCTACACTTTTCAAGCCTCTACCTAAACAATCCAGAGCCACAGCTCCCCCTTTCTGTCCAACCTCCTCTTTTTCTCTACCCAGAGACAAGGAGGAAACAACATAGAACACAAGAGAGCCACAAAAACCTATCTAACTTTCAAGCCGATGCAAAGTTCCAAAAACTGCTGCCACCATGTGATACAGCTGGGGGGGGGGAGTTCTTCTGCCTGAGAACCCCTAAGCTGCCCTTTTGAGATGCAATCTTGGGATTCCTCTGCTAAATTTTGCCCCCTTTTGGTATAGCCACCACCACCCTTTGAATCTACCCCCTTTTTCACACAGTTCAAAGGAAGACTGTGAGGATCCCTTTCTCTACACCCTGCTACTTGCAGAAATGTACCTTCCCCTCCCTTCTTTCCTAAAGAGAGAGAAATGACTGAGCAATCAAAGCACATGTATATATCAGCTAAGAAAGATTAGAAAAAGCTATTTATTCTAAGCAGAGTTCATACATGCAGATAGTTCTCATGGAAAAGACTCTCCCTTTTCTAGGTACATTCTTAGAGTTACAGATATAGTTAGCATTCAGCCAAGTGGGGAAAATAAACATAAATTCCCTAATGCAAACTAGCTAATACAATTCCTGATCTACTCACTGATATGGAGTTTAGTCTGTTGACTTCCGGGGCTTGGCTGGAGCAACATGTCTGTTTCAGACCAGTCTCAACAGCCTTCCTCTATCTCAGAGTCGTTTGTTCTTGTTCATTTCTGAGATGTGATGTTCCCATCTCAGGGTCTCTCCCCTGCCTCGTGGCACTGAGGCAGTATATATAACCTTGCAGATCGCCCTCTGTGAGTCTTGATTAGTCAGTGTCTTCCTTGTGACCTACAACATCCCTGATGATGTTACCCTAATGGTGTTAAATTTCTGCAGACCCTAGTTAACCCTTTGTTTACCTGATTGCTGAGCTGGCAGATAATGGGAGATGGAGTCCCATTATCATAGCCCATTACAGTGTTTTGTTTTTTTAAAATACCTGTTTAAATCTGTTCCAGCTGGCAAAAACGGATTGGGCCCTGTATGACCACAGAAGCCCATTCTGGCATGCCAGTCCATCACTGCAGCTGCCCTCTGCCTCACTTTTCCATAGCCAGGAAGGGGGCCTGCAGCATGTAACCGAGTCTGGTCACATGTAGGGGCCTTGCTCATGTGCCGTGGGCATGCTTCCTGATATCAAAGAGTGTGATGTAGAGGGTAGCGGCAGCATCTGCCGGGACAGGCCAGCGTGCTCATCTGTACTCCAGCCTATTTCATGCCAGTAACAGGGGAGGAATGGGCCAGATCTGTGGGTGGAATATGCTTGTGTGCAGAAATGGATAAATTGATAAATTTAATTAAAAGTCATCAGATAGTTTTAAAAGAGAATGGGAGCTTGTAATTGAGTATATGATATGGGAAAAATGGAAGAGATTAGCAGTTACAGAATTTGAAGAATAGCAAAAAAGAATAACAAGTAGAAATGCATTTTATTTAATCAAGTAGAGGATGAATAGATATTATAATGTGTTTGGTATTAGAGAAGGTAGATTTACCAGATAACTATAACCATAGGTTGGCAAGTTGGGAGTCATATATATCCTTGTTTTCTTTGTCTCCCCTCCCTTTTTTCTGTATGTTATGTTGTTAGTTGTAGCAGTTAGTTTGGGTAGTTGTGTGGTAGTTTAACCCTGTATGTTGTTTTATATTATTGAATTTATATGTTAATAAAAATACATTTTAAAAAAGCAATTAACAACAAAAGATCATCTGTGAAAAGAGTGTTTTTAAATTCAACCTGACATGCTGAAATTGAAGATAGTTTTTTGTTTACAGTTCCAAACACCAGCTACCACCTTCCAGCTTCCAGACTATGAAAAAACAGTTACCTGTCAAAGGAATAGTGTGTTACATCTGGAAACTCTCTTGAGCTGGGTCACTACATTAGCTGAAACCCTAAACTGCTTCATAGAGTTAAATTGAGGATAGAATTGAGTGGGGTGCCTGGCATCTTGAGTTCCTTGCAAGAAGAGTGGCATTAAAATGTTATAAATGAATGAATTCATCCTTAAGATTTTGTAAAGTTAAAAAGTGAAGAAGAGAGGCTGCTTTTTGAATAAGACAGAATTACAAACCTAATGACAATTTTGTACATCTCAAGACAATGTTCAACATGTAATTTTGTGCATGCCAAAATAAGGTTCAACACATTCAACATAGTTTCTTGGAGGACTGACTTTTGGGAAAACACACTGAGCATCTTCCATTAGGAAGTTCTCTTGCACAATCTCTATTGGCATGTTTTAGAATTGTGCACAAGAATGGAAACTTCCCTGGTGGATTGTGTCCATTATGTTGAGATAATATGTAAGTACTAGAATAGAAACAAGGGACCTACATACCCTGAAGACATCAGATCCCATCTGATCTTCGAAGCTAAGCAGGATCAGCTTTAGTTAGTACTTGGATGGGAGACTGCCAATGAATACCAAGTGCTGTAGGTTATATTTCAGAGGAAGGAACTCTCAAAACTACCGCTGAGCATTCCTTGCCTAAGAAAACCCTATGAAATTCATGGGGTCACCATAAGTTGATAGGCAACTTGAAGGCACTGATACACACACACAATAGAAATGAAGCAGATGTTTATAGCCTCACTAAAGAATTGTAGTTCCTGAGTTCATTGTCTTTGGTTTTGATATATGTTTTACAATATTATATTCTGGAAGGAGCTCATTTCCATATAAAGTGTAGCTACTTTCAATTTTACTATGTGCTGTGTAGAGAGAGAGAGAGAGACTTTGATTTGTGTGCCTGAGGGTGGATCAAAGAAATGCATAATTTCCTTTAAGTCCCCACTGTCATGCTCCATCTGTAAATTGCAATACAGCTCACAACACAGATAGTTAGTTAAAAGAACCCACACCAAATGAAAACGGGAGAAAATAACAAATGTATAAAGGCTGAGAGAAAATTCCATTAACAAAGGATATCAAATCAAGGAGAACATATAAAAAAGAGGATGGTTGAAGTCCCTTGATTACCCCCAATATTTTAGGCTCATACTATATTGCACTGTTTTCAGTGACAACTACAAGTTAGTATCAGAACTGGGAGGAATTTCATAACTCCCATATGAATTTCATCACAGCAGAGCTATCCTCTGGGCTGAACCTAGATGTTTTTATAGCTCATATAAAGTTCAGCATAAAACCTTCGGTTTTCTATACAGTGAAAATACTCCTCATAAAATTTGAGGAGAATACGATTTGTCTTAATGAAATCCCACATCAATCAACCATATTTGGAAAGAGGGGAGCCAAAACCTTCAAAAACTATGCAGGAAAAGCCTTTGTGGCTTTCCCCAAAGTTTTTAAAAGGCTCCTTGGGGAATGCGCATTTCCGCTCTTTGGGACAACCGATTTGCTTTGCTGCATTCACAATATGAGCAGAAGTGGAAAGCTGATTGGTTAGATATGCACAGGGGGTGGAACTTGCTGGCAAGGCAAGGGCCCTGAACCGCCATGTTGGATTTTCACCATAGAAATCATGCGCTGAGTAGATGAAATAGCCATTTCTCTCTTCTTTTCTATTTATTTAAGCAGAATATCACACTTCCACACCTTGGACGTGCTTTTTTTGTAAAAAATAAAATAAAATACTGTTTGGCAGCAGCAAATGATGACAATAAAAATGTGAGTAATTCACTCGCACCTGCCATCATGATTTACAGGCATGCCCATTTGGACATCAAATGTGGATAGCTTCACATGCCTGCAATCTTGCCAAAACATTGTAGAGACAAATGTAAGCTGCTGCAAATTGGCATTAGTGCACATCAACCCACAGCCTCATATAGACAAGCCCCTGGAGTGGGTTCCATAGAAACTATTGCTGCTTCATGGTATGCATGTCTTTCATCTCACATCCGCAGAATTGTCATGGATCAGGGCCTTCCTCTGTTTATTCTCCCAAAATGGGATTCAAGGTGGCTTAAAATAATTTTTAAAATACAACTAAAACATCACAAGTTACAAAAGTTAAAAAAGAATTAAATTAATTACCATTATTAAAATATGACAGTTAAAAACACAACATGAATTAAAAACATAGTATCGATAAAAATACAACATTAAAAGCAGCATACCAATTAAAATTCACATTTCAAATGCCTGCCTAATAAAAAAAGCTTCAACTGCTGATGCAAAGAGAGCAGGGAGGGGGCCAACCAGACTTCCCATGGAAGGGAGTCCCACAGTCTGGGAGCAACCATGGAGAAGGCTTTCTCCCGACTCCTCACCAACCAGGCCTGTGAAGGTGGTGGGACTGAGAGAAAGCTCTCCCCTGCCTGTCTTAACACTTGAGTTGGCTTGTATTGAGAGATACGGTCTTTCCGATAGTCTGGACGCAAGCCATTGCAACAGACATGTGTGTCCTTTGTGGAAGACTACACAGAGGATCCATGCAGTGTTCTGGGGCCAGCTCTGTTCAGCTAGTAGAATAGGGGCAGGGGTGTATGTCTACAGCTTTGTGGCAGTCCAGGAGGTGCTGGAGTTTAGCTCCTTCTTCTGCCACCATGGTAACATGAAGAATTCCTGTCTCTTTTGTTCCAGCCAATTGGGACAATGTTGACAAGGAAGGAGTTACATTCTGGCTGAGAGCATTGCACATTATGCTAGGGAAGGGGTGGACACCTTGGTGCCTTTCAGATATTTTCGAATATAGCTGCCATGATCCCTAACTATTCTAGGGCCTAAGATGAACAGGAAGGAGGCAAGCCAAAGCTGCTCCACTGGCGTTGAGAGAGCACACAAGCAGGGAGGGGCTAAATGGAAGTTAGGCCTGTAAAGGACACGTTTTGCATAAAAAGAACTTAACTATACTTTCATTCACTTCATCAGCATTTAGGGTAGCCAGATCTCAGGGCCTTGCCTGAGTCTCAAGTTTTTGTGAATCATTTCCAGGTGAGAAATGAGGGTACAAATTCTCCACTTTTTGGTGGGCTCAGCTGTGGGAGGAGAATGGGCTGTGTCCAAATCGCCAGCTCAGCTAGTAGAACAGGAGCAGAGGTGTGTGTCTATTACTTAGTTTCTTCCTTCCCTCCCAGTCCGTGTGGTGCCAGAGTTCACTCTCTACTCTGCTCTGCTCTGCATCCACCTTCTGGCTAAAAGCAAGTAGGTTAGATTAAATGTTCCATATCCTATCTCCCATCTCCCCAAGTAAGAAATAAACCTCTCATTTCACTTTGAGCTGAGAATAATAATAATAATAATTTATTTCTATCCCGCCCCTCTGCCATGCAATCGGGGCGGCTTACAATATAAAAACTCCATAATTGCAGTACCCTAGCCCACCCACCCCTTAAAATAATATTAAATTAAAAAGGATTTAAAACATACAATAATTAAAAATATATTAAATTAGAAAAAAAATAAAACATACAATAATTTAAAAGGAAAAAAAAATTCCAATGGCAGCTCAAAGGGAAAGACAGCTGAGTCTTGGGCCGGGATAGTTATTCAGGAAAGGCCAGCCGGAAAAGATCCATCTTGACAGCTTTTTAAAAGCTGTCTAAGGTGGTAATAAGACGGATCTCATCCAGCAGGCCATTCCATAATCTGGGAGCGGCAGCAGAGAAGGCCCTCTGGGAGGTCACCGACAGCCTTGTTTTCATAGGTTGTAACAGCTTTCTCCCAGAGGAACAAAGTGCGTGGGGAAGGTCATATGGGAGGAGGCAGTCCCAGAGGTAAGTTGGACCCAAGCCATGTAGGGCTTTAAAGGTCATAATCAAGACCTTGTACTGTGCCCAGAAACTAATAGGCAGCCAGCAGAGAGCTTTTAGCACAGGTGTTATGTGCTCTCTTCTGGAAACGCCAGAAATCAACCTGGCTGCCATGTTCTGAACTATCTGAAGTTTCCGAGTCAAGCACAAGGGTAGCCCCATGTAGAGAGCATTACAGAAATCGAGACGGGAGGTTACCAGCATATGGACCACAGTTTTGAGGTCCCTGGTTTCCAGGAAAGGGCGCAGCTGGCATATCAGCCGAAGTTGATAACAGGCACTTCTGACCGTCGCATTTACCTGATTAGACATCAGGAGTGAGGGGTCCAGAAGCACCCCCATACTGCAAACACAGTCCTTGGAAGAGAGTGTAGTTCCATCCAGGATTGGAAGTTGTATTCCCAGACCTGGTTTCAGGCCCGTAACTGTTAGTACCTCTGTTTTGTCTGGATTCAGTCTCAATTTGTTTTTCCTCATCCAGTCCATTACTGCTTTAAGACAATCATTGAGAGGAGAGACGCCATCTGAAGTCCAAGCTGACGACCTAGACATGAAGAAATATATCTGGATGTCATCAGCATACTGATGACACTGTACTCCATGCCTCCGAATGATCTCTCCCAGCAGCTTCATATAGATGTTAAATAGCATCGGGGACAGGATGGTGCCCTGAGGGATGCCACAATTAAGCTCTATTAAGAACAGACCCTTTAGCTAAGATTTCTGTCTTAATCTCCAAACAAGAAAATATGTGCATTCACACTTTCTCCCTCCCTCCCTCCCTCATTCTCCCTCTCCCCTGCCCCCATGTCTTTGAATGAAAAACTATAAGCAACTACAGTTGGTACTTAATGCATAATGCTTAATTACACCACCAGGGGCCATCCCTAGGTCTCAGATTTTGGCCTAGAAACATCAGTGCCTGAATTGGCAACCCAGTGGTAGGAAAGACTATTTCCTGTCCCCACTAGAACCTTTTGATCTTTGAGGCTTGATTTCCTTAATCAGACTTTTATGTTTACCATGACAATACAAAAAAAAAAAGCGCATGTATACAACTCATCATAAAGTACAGCAGATAGCCAGGCCTCACATTATTCTCCTTGATTGCCTGAATTATTTGGATGCTGACAAAGAACTAGGGTTTGGTTCCAGGACCCACCGTGGATACTAAACTCCATGTAGTAAAATGGCGCCCCCTATATAAAATGGCAAAATCGAGGTTTGCTTTATGGAATTTTTTTAAAAAAAAATCTAACTGTGATTGGTTGAATCCCTGGATGCAGAATCTGTGGATACGGAGGGCCGACTTTATCACAGAAGTCCTGTATAAACCAAACTCATGATGGTCCCCATTTTTTGATTAGCAGTCAGAGTAACTTTTGGTTTTTTGGGATAGATATGAAGGTGTCGAACTATGGAGATTATCAGACATGGGGGAACATGCCAAAAAATCTCATTTCCAACCATGTCAGAAGATTGCTAGAAGAACGCTAGAAGAATGCCGTTCCGGGGGCATAACGTGGCCATGGACAAGGCTTCCCTTTTTCAATGACAGGGACAAGCCACCAATAAAAAGGGATGCCTTACTGACACCTGCACTACACCCCAGAACACTGGAGGTTGATGTCATCTGGTAAGGTCACCCCTTCCTGTTATTCTAGTGACCTTCTGACATGTTTTTTGCCGCATCTGATACTCTCCAAAGATCAAGGGCTTTTCTCCTTGATATTTGTTTTTATTTATAAGCTGCTGTGAGTCCCTGTTTTGGAACTGATGATGATGATGATGATATTTTTGTCTTTTGCAAACAAATATTTTAACCTCTTAAAATGAATGAGGACTTTCCCTCCCCCCATGCAAATTGTAGGCTTGGGTCTCCTGGATCAAGACCACAAGAGGAGACAAAGTTTTAAAGCCCTCCTACCCCACCTCTAAATCTTGATCTCCTACGCTAACTTTTGAATCAGAAGAATGAGCAGACATAGCTGCATATTGCATATCAAAAGTGACATCTCAAAAAAGTTTGGTGTAGATTTGCAGTGTAGAAATGTGCTTTCATCCCCTAAATTCCTGTTCCCTATGCAGGTGAATTTTGTTGTAGATATTTACCCCACAACTTTGGCCATGCTGGAAAGGGATTTTACAGGATAAGGACAATTAATCTTACAGGTTAAGACATACAGGATGCATTTTTCAATCCTTCCTCTTGGAGCTTGTAAAAGTGACTTCTTCAAATTGTGCTCCCACATGAAAGTTTGTATATGAGAGTGATGTACAGCAGTGGTCAACTAAAGATGGAAAAGGAAAATGCTCCCAATATGGAGTCCTGAAATTGGGCCAATGAATTGCTACTCACTCACCCTTTGCTTTCCCTCTTTCGTGCATACATTTCAATCATGTATTTCCATAATATGATCCAGTGCTTTGTTCATGACAGTAAGAAGTGGAACACAGTTGTCTGAGAAGTGAGATCAATGTCAGATAGCTTTTAAATCTTTCCTTGTAGACTGAAAGGATGACTCCTGCCACCCAGTGTCTGTCTGGGTCCACAAATCACCCGTATCTTATCTGTGTAAGAGTTTCAACCTTTTGAATGAACTTCTTTAGTGTTAACAACTTGCGTTAGGAGTCCAGTGTCTGTAATAGCAGTGCTGCAAGCAGACATTTTACAGGCAAGGCTATCACCATAGCTGCTTCTGCACACCAGGAGAAACCTCACTTGCTGAATTCTCAGCTCTTAAAATGCACAGAGGACCTGCAGGGGGGGAAAGCTGACAACACTAAGCAGGTTCAGAATTCTCAGTTCTTATGGATAGCAGAATTTGCATATGCATATTGCATATCCTTCCAATCTTCCATGTGTAAACATTGGTATGGAAGCTGTAAGAACGTCAAAGGTTGTGACAGTCGTGTCAATGTTAACACTGACAGACGGGATGAGTCACTTATACTAGCAGATGAATGCATTTGTATTTTCCTTGGTTAGCAATATCTCCTCCCCCCCCCCTCTATATATTTATCAAAAAGTAAAAATCTTCTATTCCTTGACATTCGTTCTGCAGATTTATTTTTCTATTAATGACTCACCATTCTTCAATTTGTGTTTCTTCCTGACAGATAATAGTCTTCCCCCCCCCCCAGTGTTCTTTTCTCTTAGCTCGACTTTTGCCTTGTTTGCAGCTTGTTACTTGGACTCTGGCAGAATCTAGATACAAGAGGTTTCCCATAATCAGCTCAATAATTCCACTTCAGACCTAGTAATACTATCATGGCTGACAACTCATTATCCAGAAACCAGGGTAGGCTTGGGGTTCTGCCTATTAGCTGTTCTGTGAATACATCTTCCTTTCTTTCCTCTCACTCCCACCCTCCCACTCTTTTATTCCTGGTCAAAGTCCTTGCACTGAATTTTCCTCTTGTTTGTGAAATCAATAAGTTGCACAGCTGTAATTGAGGGCAGATTCTTCCCCCTGTCATTTATGCCAACAGTTCGGAAAGGATAATGTGAGTGAGCTTGTGGAGACCTGTGAAGGTCTTCAAATGACATTTCTTGGTAAGGCAGAAAGAGGAGAGAGCATGCCTCTACTGATGCAGCCGGTCTCTTCCAGCCACTCATGTATGAATGATTAGAGCTGACTCCCAGACAGAACACCTCCCCATCTGAGAAATGGGGGGCCCCTTGGCCTCTCCCTGGAGGCAAGGAATTATAACAGCCTCTCTTTTTCTGCATTGGGAGTAAGTGGCACAGAAAAATACATCGACTCGCCCGAGGTCATGTTGAGTTGCAAAGTGTATTGGGAACTGAACACCAGACCCCTGCTTAGACACAAGACCTCTCATTATTGGCAGAGACTGAATTGGATTTCCTTAGAGGAGAGAGCAAATGTGCCCTCTTTTGGCTCCATTAATAGTGGACCCATTTGGGGCAGATGTTCATTGTTTGCTCTGCTTTCTGGAGGCATTTTTTTGTCTGTTTGTTTGTTATGCTTAGATCTCATGTCAACATCCACATGTGTGTAGCAATTTCAGCACCAGGAAGAATCAAGTATGTTGATTGGTACAGGTTAGCAAAGAAGCATTTTGTTTCAGGTTTGAAGTAGGGCAGGGACCCTGTCAGATGTAAAACTCCACTGAGCCTTAGAACCTTAGCAAAACAAGTTGTTGACAGGAAACAGGCCAATCCACATTGTCCTGTTCCTTTGGATGAAAAGTCCCTGAATGTTCAGTAACATATATGTTATGCTCAGCTAGAGTTACACATAATCAGTAGGCTCCAAAAGTTCTGTGTCTGTAAACAAGATTGGACAAATGCAGTTTGGTTGCATAAGAATGACTTTTCTATGGACATTCTATACAAGCTGTGCTGTAACTGAGAGAACAGGGCTCCTTTCATACTACATAGTTATAGTACTACAATTTCACTTTAACTGCCATGGCTTCATCCTATGAAATCATGAGGTTTGTAGTTTGGGGAGGCATTGGCGCTATTTGGCTGAAATTCCAAAATGTCCCTCCCTAAACTCCAAATCCCAGAATTCCATAGGATGGAACCATGGCAGTTCAAAGAGAAACATAGTGCTATAATTGTATAATATGAAAGGGTCCATAGTCAGACCTGCCAGTCCCAGACTATGAGGATTACTACACAAGCGTTAAATGCAGAATGCATCAGTAAGAGCAGCAGAATTGAAACAAACATCACTACACGATGTTGGCTGAATTCAGTGGCCTTTCCATGAGTATTCTGTGACAGATACATTTATTTCCCTTAATGGGGATTGTACATGAACAGAAGCCTTTGTGATTCAAATCCACCTCAGTTTGTTGTGCAGAAGAACAGCACCGATGCTGTGACTGGATGATGTAAAAACACGTCAGCGGAGGGGGCGTGCCTGCTCTGCCCAAAGCTCCCAGAGGTTTTGTTCCTCCAGCTTCCCTGCTATTCAACTTCCGGTGGTCAGTGCAAACTCACAAGCTGCAAACTCTCTGCAAACTCCCTGCAAACTCACAGGCTAACTTTTAAACCTCAGATTAGCAGTAGCTAAATTTACCAATGCAGTAATTTAGCAATACTTGCACTGAATGCATTTAATATACTGTTTTCTTCCCATTTAAAACACATGTATTCCTTGTGCTTTGAAAACCTATTCCCTTGCCATCAGGGCTCTGCTATCAACCTATGCAAATTTGAAGGCTGTGGGTATTTAAATAAACAGAGACCTGTTTTGCTAGAATATCATGAGTTCAAACCTGCCTTTGGGAAAATTTTAATTCCTCCATTTATCATTTTAAGATTTTTAGAATTTTGAGCCCCCCTTCCTTTCTTACTTGGCAATGCAATTAAAATCCTTTTTTGCTCACAAAGGGGTGATTAAGGGGAAAAAGTCAAGCAGTTGAATGCAATGTATGAACTTAGAAAAATGCCACCTTGGGTCCGTCTATACAATTAAAAAAAATCCTTTTGGGGGGTAAAAAATACGAACAGGCAATCGTTCATATGCATATGATCCGCTTACACGATTTTTTACCCCCCTAAACTTTTTTAAATCTCCTGCTGCTTTTTTTTAATTTAAAAAGGTGCCTGCTGTGTAGACATTCGGTTTTCCCTATTTACAATGTAATATATATATATATATATATATATATATATATAATTCACGGACTTACTGGACTCTCACTTAGCTGGGAATCCAATATGGCGGGCCGCTCCCAATTCCCCTACTTGCTAGCCCCTCCCCTTCTACTTGGCCAGCCAATCAGATTACACTGCCTGTTCGTATGTGTGCGAATGGGGCATACAGACCATCAGCCATTCGAACGGCTGTACGGATTTTATGCCAAGATCCGCTACTCCTTCTGAACGCTGAATCCAGGTAGTTTACAGGGGATTTGCTTGCCCCCCTTCTGAATGTCACGTATGAATCCGAACGACCGTGTGTACGGAAGAGCAATCTTCCAAACTGCGTACGTATTTTTTTTACCATGTAGACGGGCCCCTTGAAGCAGGAAAAGAGTTTCAAAACATCTGGGCCAGAATCCTGTATCAGCTTCTTAGTGTAGTGCCTTAAATAACAAAAATAAGTCTTTTGGGACAGGCAGGGGGAGAGAGGAGTGGGGAGGAAAATTTTAAATGCTAAAAGATAAATTCACCCAAGGTGAGATTTAAACCAACAACCTTTTGTATATGGGGCAGGGACATTTCCTGTTTGCCACAGCAGCTGACACTGGTTGGTACTGGAGAATTCCCTGAATAGATGGATTTAAAAGGGGTTCATGGGCATGCAAAATGGAGGAAATGACTTTTTAAAGATTTAGGGAGGGGGGGAAAGAGGAGATCGTGGGGAGGCATGGTTAACAGATGGTGTGTGGAAACTGTCCTCCACTTTTGAAATGTGTCGTTGCATTGCAGAAACGAATGTCAGACTATATGCAGTAGATATGGTTTCTATTCCACAATGCTTCCACTATCTTTTGTCCCAGTTCTGCCACTCTGAATATGCCTGGTGTGGTATTTTATTCACACTACACAGTTATGCTCCTATGATTCCATTTGAACTGCCATGGTTCCTATGAGAAAAAGGAGCACAGTATATCTCAGGGTTTGGGGATTTGCAGTTCAGGGAGGGGCATTTAGAATCCTTAGAGAACTCCAAATGTGCCTCACCAAACTACAAATTCCATAGGATGAAAATTCAAGTGGAATCATAGGACTTTATAAGACCACCCAAATACAGTGTCATAAGGATGTGTAATGATCATGAAAGGGCGCACATACCAGACAATGTTGCCCTTTCGTGATCATGTCCAGTCTAAATCCCATCCAATTTTATTGATGGCTCAAACCACCAATTGATCCCCGTGGTGCTTTTGTGCCGGCATTGCCGGCATTTGAATCCATGCACCATTATACTCATGTGAATGCAGCATCAATGGCCGGTCTGGTGAGAACACTTCCAGATGAGATCACAACATCCAGGTAGGTGACACACTTTTTATGACCCTCCTCAGTTTACTTGGAAGTTTTTTTAGTGTGTTTATGTGCTTAGTGCTTTATGTGTTATTTTTGTTTTGTTTTTGAATTTCCCATGCTATGTATTCTCGTGAGAATACGTGGGATTTCAATAGAAGAAGTTAACGGAGCTCTGTTCAATCTTCATTCATTGCCAGGAAGCCTTTTGCCAGAATGGAAGTTAAGTGTGGTATGGGGATTTCTTTTGCTGGCAAAAACCGGCAGAAATTATGCTGACAAAAAACGGGGTTTAGGGGGGAGGTCTGATAAAGTCCATAAACTGTAGCCACACTGCAGAATTAAAGCAGTTTGACACCACTTGAACTGCCATGGTTCCATTCTATGGAATCCTGGGATTTGTAGTTTGTTGTGGGCACAAGACAGAAAAGGCTGAATATCTCAAAAAACTACAAATCCCAGAACTCCATAGCATTGAGCCATGTGTCAAATTGATTTGATTCTGCAGTGTGGCTACAGCCATGGTGCTATAATTGTATGGTATGAAAGGGCCTCTGGATGCATCTTTCACAATCAACTGCTATCAGTCCATTAATTCTTTTTCCTTCCTTTGAACCCATAAGGGGATTTGGGAGTTATTTCCTTTTCATTAGAATTCCAATGACAACCAGAGGCAAAGGTTAAAGCTCTGTTACACGTATTCCCAGGGCCGGAGCCTCAATATACATTTTTATGATTGTTCATTAAATATTTCTATATTGCTCAGAGATATTTTAGGACAAAATGGAATAAACAATATCCTGATTCGTTCTGTAGATTTTCTTGGATGAAACCAATTATGATGCCTGGGACTGTACCTGAGGCTTTGGACAATACTACTGAGCCATGGCAGGTCAAGAAGCCAGGCTTAAACAGAACTCCGCAGTTTTCAGTCATGGGCAAAGCAATCCTATGATGGATGGATCCATGAAGATCAAATTCACTTCCTAAGAGTGACCATCTCATTACTACCCATGGCAGGGAATGGAATCTGGAGTAATGGCCTTCTTCCCTCATCCTCCTATTTTCCTTCCTATTGACACCAGTAAGATTGAAAAAAGCATTTTCAGCTCTGGGCCAATATCGTTTGCAGGGCTCGTCCATGGGCGTGTCAGGGGACTGTGGTGGTGGTGGGGGGGCTGGATTGTGTGAATCCAAAGCTACACTAAGTGCAACTACAGAATGCCCTGTTCTGGGCCGTACCACTAGTGGGAACACTGCTGGGGAATGTGTTATATCAACACCCATGGATCTTCTCACAGATGTATCAGGAGACTTTGCAGTCGAAGTATTGTTCCATGGCTGCTGATGGAACTCTATTGCATCCCACAGCCCCTAAACTAGTTTTGGGATTATGGTGTTAATTAAAATATTGTTATCATGTTATTTTTCCAGTGCCTAATGCATACACTAGTGTACTGTACAGTGTACTGTACTTAGGTTTTTAGATTTAAAAACAAAATAGCTTCATGAGAGCAGAATCAACAAAAGTCAGAGTTGCTGGATTCAGAGCTTTGCATGCTTAGCAAATCAGCTCTTGCTGTAGAATAAGTTCCTCCTGACAAACATGTTTCATTTAATATGTATAAATTTTGCAATATTTTTCTGCACTCTGACTCAACAGAACTCCTGAAGAATTACAGTTATTTAGCCTCCAATTAAACTCCCTACACACATCCCGTATCAAGCTTCACCCTTAATCTGTAGCTGTACCATGCTGTCATCTAAAATTTAGGTTCTAATTAAGACTGCTATCACACCCCTTGATAGATCATCTGGGCTAATACAAAAATAAAAAGCCATTAAGCATACAAGTTTTGATCTGGTACACAGTTACGTACACAGATTTCCACTAAGTAGGGTCTACGTGCCCATGACTACATACAGAATTGTGGTGACGGGGTCTAGCTTAAAGTGAGTAACAGATGGACACTGGGGCTGGCACACAACCTGTTTTATTACAGCTTATCTTCCAACAGAAAAGAGCTTTAACATTTTTGTTAGTAAAAATAAATATAAGGGAAGGAAATTCTCCAACAAATTCTTCAAGGAGGAGGAGGAGGACAAGGAAGGGAAGAAGAAGTAGCAGCCCACCCACCCCCCTCAAGATACAGTACATGCTGAAAGAGACTCCCAATAAACCCAATGGAATGAAATTTCTTGTGCAAAATAGCTTCAAAATAACCTTCAAGTAGAACAGAACAAACTGATTCCAACCAAGAACATATAATGGTGTCTGCCTAGTTCCTCAGTACTAACAGTGAAGTTGCCAGGTGGACTTTTCTGCAAAGGACGATCTAAATAGGAACAGAACAATTTTTCCAGTCACCACCAGCTCCTCTTCTGTAGGCCTAGAAAAGGGCGACCAATGAAGATCTGAGAGAATCATTAGGTGTGTATGGAGGAAAGATACTTTTTGATTTAGCCTTTCAAATACCTGAGATCCCAGAACTCTATAAACAAAATTATCCACTTGAGATACAGTCAGAAGCAGACTGGAGCCAAGGGAGAGGGGCCAAGCAGGACCGGTTTAAGGAATTTGGGGGGGGGGGCTGCAATGCTTTATTTTTGTGGGCCCCATGTGTTTATCTCAGGTCAATGCAACCTAACCTAATCTATTCACAGTATATGATATTCAGATTATTACTAATAATGTTTTTGCAGGAGGAGGGTTACAATGGCCTCCTCCACACTGACGGGGCCCCTGTGGCTGCAGGTGCTGCAGGGCCCTTAAACCAGCCCTGGGGCCAAGGAAAATTGAGCTGAAAGAAAACTGAGGCAGGTCCAGACTAGGGGCAAGGAATAGTCTCTGCCAACTAACAAACAAGCCTGAACATTAGACCAATTAAAATCTAGCCTGTTACAAATGTGTGTAGCCCCCCCGTGTGTGTGTGTGTGTGTGTGTGTGTGTGTGTGAGAGAGAGAGAGAGAGAGAGAGAGAGAGAGGGTGGATGGGTGGGAGTTACACCTAGAAGTGGTTGGAATAAACAAGGTGAATTAAAGGGATTTTCAGAAAGGAAACATGACAGATATATGCATTCCGCATAATGGAAGGAGACTATAAGAGTCAGAGAAATGCACATAGGAAATAGGGAAATGTTTGCTGGATTGAAGCACTCCTGGGACAGATCCTGAGAGCAATCACTTATGAAAAAAGTAAACATGAATTTGATGAAATGCCATGATTTAAATAAAAAGGCAAATGCACTTGGAGCCACACTATTAGAAAAATGAGTAAAGCGATAGATATGGATCCCTGTGATGGGTTTCAATAGGCCAAGTTCATTGTTGTCCTGCTTTTATTCAGAGAAAATAACAAGAGCAGGGAGTTCATTGGAGGCACTTGGAGGAGTGCTGACATTTCCTTTCTCCCTTTGCTCCCACAAGGTCTGAACACCTTCAGATAAACAACCAGGCGGCTGCTCTATTTAGCCCGCCTGTGCCAGAGGAAACTTGCTGAGTAGGAAGGGATTTGACATTGATGGGGGTGGTGTTTTGTCACATTAATGACATGTTTATGCTTTCCAGTCATGGTGAAGGTATCTTGAGGATAAGATGAAGAGGAAGAGAAGCTGTAATCTCTGATGAGGATGTTAAGAATGCAGAGTTCTTTGCAAATTGATTGATTGCAGGTCAGAGACTGTCACAAGGGCCCAGTGAACTCCTAGGCAGGCCTTGTAGGAGTGGAGGGGCAAATGTAAGTGAGGTGCAATCTCAGAACAGAAGTGATCCTTCTTATTATATTTTCCCATGTGATAATTGTCACTGTGCCTTGAGGACACACAGAACTGTTCCCATGCATCAGATGTGGGTCATTGTCTCTTTTCTTGTCAAGCAATTTCCTGGGAGGCGATAAGCCAATCATGCTTCTGGCATCACTTCTTGAATTGACTCTGTGGCCTCATTCTTGAGGATCTGTAATAGGCCTATCAATTCTGATAGTCAAGATGATACAACCTGAAGTCTAAACATAAGGTGCTAAAGCCCCCAATTTACAGCACTATATACTATGCAAAGATAAAGGGATGAAAGGAACTGAAGTGAGGGGAGAAGTTCTTCAAAGAAAATAGGAGCTGAAGTCAACAGATTGTGAGGAGAGATTATAGGAAATGAGGCCAGTATTTCTAAAGGGCCTATATGCTTAAAAAGAAAAACACCTTGAATTATCTCTTTTACTTCCTATTGTGTTGAGTATGTAGGGACCTAAGACATTACATATGCTGGGCCCCATGTATTTCAATCCGTGCAGCTGCACATTACAACTCCAAAGTTACATCTCAATCACTTCCAAACTCTATTTATTTAAATATTTGAAAACTGACTTTGAACTGGATCTTTGACTGCCAGAAACATGATCTAGTTTTGTGCCTTGGCAGAACATCACTCAGCAATGCCAAAGCCAAACTTTAGGACTTAGCAAGCATACATTTATATCCCTTTATTGTCTGTATCTCTTTTGGTGACTTTCTTTTTTCCCCGGTTTCTAAAAACAATGTGGTATAATCACATATTTACCAAAGTGGTAATTTGATACCTTATATATTTCCCTTTAGCTTCAGCAAGGAGAACCCTGTTTTAATTCAGTGGATCAAAGATCTTTAATATCAAAGCCGTTCAAGATCTGCCATGAAAATTTGCTCTCTGTTGCATTTGGGGATTGCTATAGTCCCACAAGGAGCCTAGCTGTTTGAAGTCATCCCCGATAATATAAGAAAGTATTGAACTCTTTGCTTCAGTGTTTTCCAAGCAGCTGTTCTGGAATGATGTTTCGGCATTCCAGATATGATATGAATTGGGTTTGCTAAGGACGAGTTAGAAAATGTATTATTGGTGCTACTGTTGTAATTTTTTTTACAGATTAAAGAAACAAATTTATTACAGTTGCCCCTCCACAGTCGTGGCTTTAACATTCGCGGTTTTGATTATTCGCGGTTTTGGGGAGCCCCCCTCCCAAAAGTGGCAACGGGGCTTTAGAAGCCCCATCGCCACTTTTGGGAGGATGGGTGGGGGGTGGAGAGGAGCAGCAACAGGGCTTCAGAAGCCCCCGTCGCTGCTTCTGGGAGGGCGGGGGAGTGGAGTGGAGCAGGGACGGGGGCCTCAGAACCCCCATCGCTGGTTCTGGGAGGGCGGGGGGGTGGAGTGGAGCAGGGACGGGGGCCTCAGAACCCCCATCGCTGGTTCTGGGAGGGCGGGGGGGGGGTGGAGTGGAGCAGGGACGGGGGCCTCAGAACCCCCATTGATGGTTCTGGGAGGGCGGGGGGTGGAGGGGAGCAGCGACAGAGGCCTCAGAAGCCCCCGTCGCTGGTTCTGGGAGGGCGGGGGTGGAGAGGAGCAGTGACGGGGCCCTCAGATGCCCCATCACTGGTTCTGGGATGGCAGGGGGGTTCCGGGAGGGCATGGCGTGACCTATTTTTTATTCATGTTTTTTTCACATTCGTGTGGGTCTTGCAGCCGTAACACCCGCGAATGTGGAGGGACAACTGTATTTGCTTTATAACTCTGTTCCTAGAACGATTTTCAAAGTTGTAAACAACCTTCCTCATCATGGAATCACAGTCTTGCATAACTGAATTAGAGTTTAATTTCAAGTCTACTTGGTTCAAAGGTAGACAGAAGCCAGATTTACTGGAATACATACATACACACACACACACACACACACACTCCAGATTTCTCATGCATACAATTGTCGTTATCTTTGGAGATTTTCAGACAGGGGAAATAACCACCCATGGAGGTCAGGAGAGAAACGGGGCTGTTCCGCTTTCAACGCTCTGTTTCACACACACCCATCTTTCTTCTGATATTCATTTGTTCTCCTACAGTCCTGGTTTAATTTTCCTTCCACTATTTTCTGCTATTTTTTACTAACAGTGTTTGAAACTTCACACCATTATACATACCCACATGAATGCAGTGTCAATGCTGGTCTTTTGAGAACACTTCTGGGTGACATCACAACATTCAGGTAGGTGATGCACTTTTTATGACCCTCTGCAGTTTACTTGGGACTTTTTTTAGTGTGTTTAGGTGCTTTTTGTATCTTTTTCTCTTATTTTTGTTTTCTAATTTTTGAATTTCCTGTGCTATGTATTCTCGTGAGAATACAGGGGATTTTAAAGAGGAAGTGAATGGAGCTCTGTTCACTTTCTCTTTTGTTGCTGGGGAAGCCTTTGGACAGGAGGGAAGGTAAGTGTGGCTGTCATGATGGAGTCCCATCATGCTGCCTTAAGCTGCAACTCCCATCATTCTGCTAGAGAACTATAACTCCCTTTGTCTGTAAACAGATTGTCTTGCCAACAAAGTATCAGATAAGAAAAGGGTTAATGGAAGGGACGGTCTAAAACACCACCTCCACAGAGCTAATGAGATGACATCAAGGCCATGTCATCATATGACCTGGACTGACCAATTACAGCTCTAAACCTGGGAACTCTGATGAAGATTTAACTGCTTTTGTTTGAGGCCATTTTTAGATTTTTGAGAGAGATGTGTGAGAGAGAACATGGACTGCTATGGCTGGTAGAGCAAAGCCATCCCACACCTGGCTTGGCTCCCAGCTGCCTAGATAACATTTTAAGGCAACAAACTGCAAGTACTTAGTAGAGATTAGGGCATATTTAGCCATGTTAGGGAATTCTTTTTAATTTCTTTACTTTGGTTGGATGTAGTTGAAATTAGTAACTGAATGTAACTTGAGTAATGTAATGCTTTGATCATAATACTCTGTGATTGCTATAATGTTAAGCCTGCCTGAGGTTGAGAGAAGCCTACCTCCTGTGAGATTGCATGACTGATTTCAACAACAACAACAACAACTTCATCACTTGAATAAAGTAAATTTATTAATCTTCCTGTAACTGATGCTTACCATGTGCCTTACCTCTTGACTATGCTACTTTGAGTCTCCTCTGGGGTTAAGAGGAGGGAGTTAGCTGATTCTATACTGGCAAGTGGTGCCACTGGTTATTAGAGACTACGCACAATTTCCCATTGCATTGTGCATGGAAAAGGGGGGGTCCCAAGGGGAAGGACCCCCCAGTTTAACTCAGTGGGTGGTGGCAGCGGGATTGTTTGTCTGTTTGTTTTGGGGGTCTGTAGGGAGCATCCTGGAGTGAGGCTACTCAGGATTACCTCTATAGGAGGGCTAATCTGGGGGGTCCAGGGGAGGGAACCCAGGTTTAGCCCTTAACAGTGGCATGGGGAGTTCTTTTGCCAGCATAAACATGGTAAAGTTATGCCAGCAAAAAAAACGGGTTTAAGGGGGGTGATCTGATAAATTCTGTAGTCCAACGCTCAAACCACTACGCCACATTGGCTCCTACATATATACAATATCAAACCTATAACCCTAGAGAATTTAAACTGAGAATTTTGGAAAGCTTTGCTGCAATTAGACTCTCCTTTTTCACCATTATCCCCTAAGACCCTGGAAAGAAACAATTAGATTCTGCACAGTTGAAGAAAGGAGAAAGGGAGGTGAAAGAAGGGATCCCCTCAGTTTCAGTTGCAATTTTATTTCCTGACATATTCTTTCGGTGAGAGCAACCATTATTTAATGCATTATTCTGTGATGGGGTGGGTGTGAAGCCAGGTGCCTTCCTAGTGGTGCGGTGGCCTTACTTATCCCACCGCTGCCACCACTTCTGTGATGCACGGCCTCCACATCACAGCTACACTATGTCTCCCAATGGTGTAGCAGAAGCACTCAGGTGTGGCTGTGCATTCCTGGCTGTGTCTCCTTGCCTGAGAATCACATGCCAAGCTAGATGTATTTGGAGTCCACCATCCTCATTGGCACACTAGCCATCTGTTATAGTGGGCAACTGTGGGAAGGTAGGATGCTGCATTAGCCCCAGAGGAGATCTTGTAGAGTGCACCTCCCCCCCCCACACTTTTTTTTTACTTCAAGGTGACCCAAGCACCATCTAGGAAGTTTGGGGGGGCATTTTTGCCATGGGATCCTCAGGCCATTTTAGGCCCAGGAGAGACTCCCTGCTTTTTAGTTAAAAATTCAGAATTATAGAATCATAGAGTTGGAAGAGACCTCAAGGGCCATCTTCTCGTTTCATAAAAAGTCCCCTCCTGCACTTAAAATGGCCTAAGGATCACAAAAGCATAGTGGAAATGTCCCCTCACATTACCTAGTTAGTGTTTGGGGGCATTTTGAGGCAAAAATGTTTTGGGAAAAAATAGTTGTTGTTTTTTTTAACCATTTACTATATCTGGGGGCCCTGGGAACTCAAATAAGTCCCATGCTTTTCCCATTCCTGCTGTACACTACTCTACCATAAGAGAATTACCTCCAGATGTATTAGACTATGACCCCTACCACCCCAGCCAGCCTGCCCAATAGCAGTATGGGTTGAAGATCTCTGGCTTTTCTTCACAAACGAAGATTCAGGAAGGACTCATACCACGCTTTCTGCAAGCGCATTGATGACTGAAAAGATCAATCTGAGATAAACATGTCCGGTTGCAGAAAGCACAGCAGAGAGTCTCCTTGGGTGATGTTTCCAGGTTGTGATTCTTTCTGCGTTGTCATTTCTCTTCAAGACTTGTTTGGCGTGAGCTCTCAAATAAGGCTGCAGCATTGTGGATAGTGCGTCTCCATGCTTCCCGATGTGAGGCCATGGCGGACCATTGTTAGTGATCAATTTGGCCGAGCTTGAGATATTGTTTCAGGGAGTCCTTGTATCGCTTTTTTGGAGTGCTCCTCTTATGCTGACCCTTGACAAGTTCACCGTAGAGTACTATTTTTGGAAGGTGATAGTTCTCCATCCTAGAAACATGCCCTGCCCAGTGCAGCTGTGTTCTCAATATCATGGCCTCAATGCTGGTGATCCCTGCTTGTTCAAGGACAGCAACATTCATCACATAGTCAGTTCAGTGTATATTTAGGATTGTGTGTAGACAGAGCTGATGAAAGTGTTCGATGAGTCGTAAGTGGTGGCGATAGGTGACCCATGTTTCAGACCCATAAAGGAGAATAGACAGTACAATGGCTCTATACACACTGATTTTTGTGCTTCGTCTCAGGTGTTTGTTACTCCAGACTCTTTTGTAAAGTCTTCCAAATGCGCTATATGCCTTTGCTAATCTGTGATCGATCTCTTTGTCAATCTTGGCATCTGAGGAGATGATGCTTCCCAGATAGGTGAACTGCTGAATGGACTTAAGCACAGATTTGCCTACGGCAATGTGAAGATAATGGATACTTTAATCAGACACATCTGGAGGCCTCTACTCAGAGAAAGCTGGTCAAAGTGCTTCGGAGAACTCCATTACAATGTGGACACTGACAGTGAAACCACCAGCCCCTACTAAGGTTTATCTAGATGGGCTATTTACCCCATCTTGTCCCCATCTTAGAGACCTGCAGTCCATATAACACAGGGCTTTTGTCCTGTTTTGCCCTTGGGCAGTCCTTACAACACCTGGGGCAAAGGCGAGGGGGAGCCCATTAAAACATTTCAGCAAAATTCCTGTGAAAAACCACTTTGTTGTGGAAGAAATGGATCAGGCCCCATGGGAATGCAGGAGTCCCTACTGTCATGCCAGCCCTTCTCTGCAGCCGCTGCTGGTTCCTTCCATGTCGCTCTCTCTGAAGCCAGGAATCAGGTCCACAGCATGTGGCCAAGGCTGGTCACATGCAAGGGACCTTTATCAGGTGCTGTGGACCCCCTTTCTGGCTTCAGAGAGACCGACACAGATAGAAGCAGCAGCGACTGCAAAGATGGACCATCATGGTGGTATGGACTCCAACCCACTTCATGCAAGCAACAGGGGAGTAACGATCCTGATCCGGGGCCAGAATATGCCAGTGGGAAGCTGTCATATTCTGGCCCCTGTAGATGAGACCTAGGTCTATGGTTTGTCACATTTTTGTTGTTAAATAAGGGAAACTGAGGTCACATTGACTCCTTAGTCTTGTGTGGTTTACTCCCAGGCCTCTCCCTCACACTTGCTTCCCTCCATTCACACCCTCCATTTTCCAGAAAAGGTGAATATGACACATCTTAAAAGAGCAGTATACAAGAGTTCCTTTTTATTTATTTATTTTTTTGGTCAGAAGAAAGATTAAGGGGAAGAGAGAGATAAAAGGAAAAGAACCCAGATACACACAACTACAAAATAAGCACTAGATCTCCTGATGCAGCCTGGTGTTCAGGTTGGGCCCTCAGTTTTCAGATGATTGATATCTCCTTATCTATACAGCTGGCTCACAAAATGGATCGGACATTATGCAGCATAATCCTATGCAAGTTACATAGGATTGTACTGCCCATATGTAACTGTGATGGAGTACATTCCTCCACTGCTATCCATATTTCACCCATTTATTCTTTCTTCTCTCCCCATTGTCTATACAATAAACTGCATGCTCATTGGAGACTGAGAACCAGTCCTGGTTTTGCTTATGTTGTAAAAATGTTTCCATCATTATTTCTGTAGTAAAAAACAAACAATAAAAGCTATCCAATTTCTTTAGCATTTTACTTCAGTGAGTGACAGTTAACCTATACGCTGTCTCTCTTTCTGCTCTTTCTGCTATATATGCTCGCTCTGGCTCTCACTCTTACCCCCACCCCCATCCCCACCCACACATATACACATATATGTTTCTCCCACCTGTCTCTTCAGTCTAGTATTTCTTGGATTCTTTGAAGCCCCTGCATGAAGAACGTGGGTTGTTTCGCCTTGAGAAGAATTTCTATATTGTTAACTGCCTATACTAGCTTTTGATGTAATGAAATTTGATTATTGAGTGCCGCTGTGGTAAAACTAGATACCACTGGGGCCCAACATCCATTTTGGTTGTTCAATAAATCACTTTGTCCAGAGTGGCTGTAACTCTGTGAAATCCTGCCTGCTAATGGACAGAAGGTTAAAATCTTCCTCTCAGTGTGACAGAAAAATCTCTTAATAGCTGAAGTTGACAATAAGACTGACACCACATTCTGCTTTTAAATGCTGAGCTCTTTGTGCACACACACACCCATCCTGAGATGCCCTGGGAATATCTGAAGCAAGAACCCTTGTCTGTAAAAGAAATATGATTAATTATTCACCAGGCACCTTAGGAATAACTGACACATTACAGGCATTTGCAGAATAACAGGCATCCACCATAAAGGGGAAAGACTGTGTTACCTTTAAACATCATAAGAGAGATAATCACACCCCCACCCTAAGAAATAGAAAAGAATGTGTAACAGTTTAGAGGTGAGTGGGATTACAGCGATATCTATTTTGTTTGAATATGTGCACATAGCTTTCTTGTCACAACATATTACTGAGAGCAAAGCTCTGGTAGGTAGAATTCAAAAATCAGCTAGGCAGATGGATTTGCAACTTACAGATTCCACTTATTATTGTGTTGTGCCATTCAGAATAAAAAATGGGAAATGGTACCAGCGTTAAGGGAATGCAATTACTGCTGTATGCTGTATATTAGCAACAAAGGTATGCTAGGCACAGAAATGACATATTCGAGGCCCAGAGGGCTAAGAGTGGAAGCCAAAACAACAGGACAACAGTGGGAGAGAAGGCTAGGACTTGAGAAGGAGAAGGGAGATGTGATATGAAAGAATTAACAGGTAGGGAAAGGATTTTTTTTTTTAATGAGCAAATAGTGGCTTAGAAAATGTTTGCTGAAAAGGTTTTGGGAAAGGCCTTTAGGTCGACGACAAGGAAATTTATTCATTTATTTATCTGGCTTAAATAATGCCTTTCTTCCAGGGTTGGGATGCAAGGCAGCTTCTGACACAATTCAAAAAGTTCCAGTAAAACACAATAAAATATACACTACAGGATACAAATTAAATTAATTATACCATTAAAGGAGCAATTAAAAAAAAACTTTAAACAACACAATAATTTTAAAAACTGGTAAAATATTCCAAAGTTCAGTGCATTAGTTCTAAAGCCTCAGATTGTAACACACAGGCAGTTCCTGAAGGCCTGCCTGAATAGAAAAGTGGAATGACAAGAAGTGGAACTAATGTCTTTTGGAAGGAAGTGTCATCGTTTGGGAATGACCAACAAGAAGGGCCTCTCTCATGGCTGCTCCAGGTATGTCTCTGAAGATGGTGGGACAGAGATTGGGGCCTCTCCTGCAGATTTCAAAGTCTATGGAGATTTATACGGGAGAATATGGTCTTTCAGATAGCCTGGGAAAAATTGATATATGGCTTTATAGGTCATGTATTTACTTTGATTTGTACAATCAGTGGGACTGTTATGATAGGGGAATTATACATTTTCTTACAAGGAATCCTGGTCAATAATCCTGGTCAGTTTGGGACCAACTGAACATTCCTAACATTCTTCAAGTAACATAGAGTGCATCCATAGTAATCCAAATGAGATGCATGTACTACAGTAACCAGATGAAACATCTCCAGGAATGGACACAGCTGGAACACTGGTTTTACTTGCACAAATGAATTCTTAGCCACTACAGAAACTTGAGATTCCAGATTCAGGGTTGAATCAAGGAGTAGATCCTAACTGCAAACCTACATCTTCAGGTGGAGTATAACTTCACCCAGCAGAAATGGAATGCCTGTTACATGATCTTCCTTTTGACTCACCAAGAGTACCTCTGCCTTGTCTATATTAAACTACAATTTGTTCACTCTCACATGGTCCATTATGAACACCAAATACTGGTTTAGAACTAAAAGATCTTCCTCAGATTTGAGTGGAAAGGAATGACAAGAGTTGGGTGTTGCGAGAGACAGCAGAGCCATGATAACCACAGACAGCCAAAAGAATGTTGAGAAGGAAGGCTCAGGGGAAAATAAAAGGAGAATTTTGACAGTTTATTGGCAGGTGGGTGGAGGTGAGAGAGCTGGAGTGGTGGTAGAACTGTATGAGGGCTCATCCAGAGGGTAGGTGTTCTGACTGGTATTTTTAAACTCTCCAAATCACGTGCCTCCTTTCCGAGTGTATTGCCTATGAATTTTCAGCACCAGCTGTGACTTTTCAAACCCAGGGCAGGGGGATGGTTCTGTCCCAGGAGTTATTGAGGCAGGCAGGGGTTAATTTCCCATATCTGATTCCATCCTCTAAGTTCTGTCTGCACTTCTGGGCAGTCTGATGACTCCTACTGAAGACTTGTTGCATGTGGGAGGATGTGGAGGGAAGTGAACCCCACCCACAAGACAGTTAAACACATGCCAAACAGGATCAAGAAGATGGACAAAACACCAGCTTCTTTACCCCCGCCATCAAGAAACAAACTAGCCTGACATTTACTGGGACTATTGGCCATCTGGAGGAGCCCTAAGAGAAGCTGGAGGAGGGTAGCAGGTGAGAGTTCAGGAGAGTATAAGCATTAATAAAGGTTAAAAAATCAATCAAAATAAACAGAAACGTTCTTTAACCTTTGCCTAAGTTATTCATTTAGGGGACTGTGAGTGTATTGATCACACATACACAAACATGACTTCAAAACAACACATCCACTGCTCCATAGTTAGAGGCACCTTAGAGCATCTACATAGTAAACCCAAGGAGGTTTAAATTGTGGAGGCAAGGTGGGTGACAGGATCCCAGGGATAAATTCTGTGTGACCAACCTGGATGAGGCAAACTGTTATAGGGGTCATCGGCATATTGGTGGCACCAAACCCCAAAATTCTGGACAATGTGTCCAAACTGCTCAGGATAGACATTAAATAGCATGGAGGACAAGAAAAAGCCCCAAGGAATGCCACAGGCCAGTGGCCAGTTTATCAAACAGGAATCCCCCAACAAAGCCTTTTAAATACTTCCCTCCAGGGAGGCATGAAGCAACTATACCTCCAGCTCCCATCCCTGCCAGGTTGTCCAGAAGGATACAATGGTCAATGATATCCAAACTCACTGAGAGATTCAGCAGAACCAATAGGAACACCATTCCTCTACTTGTTCCACCAAGGCAATCAAAGCCATCTCCACCCCATAACCAAGTCTGAAGCCAGACTGAAGACAATTTGTACAATCCAGCTCATCTAGCAACCTGTGGAGCTGAGAGACCATCACACACTCCAGAACCTGATGAAAAATTGAATATTGGCGATTGGTTGGTAATTATCCAGTACAGGAGGGCCAGGGATGGTTTTTAAAATAATGACCTCACAACGGTCTCTTTTAGGCATTGTGGAGTGTTCCCTTGTTGCAAATTCTCTTCTCACTCTAGCTGCTTTTATAAGCTAGAAAGGGCAAGGGTACAGAATACACATGGCAGGAATCCAATGTTTTTGCAGATTGAATAAGTCTCTAAACATGATGATAGTCAGATAACATCATAATATTCTCAAAATCTCAAAAGGAAGCATTCTGTTAGCAGCTGCAATATCTTACAATACTTATTTCTTTAAATACTGCTCTCTCTAAATTCTCTTGCACTGTTCATTGAGTAACTGTCTAGTTTTCCACATGATTATTACTGTGGCTACTTGCACATATAGTTGTCCCTCCATATTCATGGATTTAAGTATTCACAGCTTGAAAATATTCTTTAAAAAATAATAATCCAGAAAGCAAACCTTGATTTTGCCATCTTATATAAGGGACACCATTTTGCTTTGCCATTGCATATAATGGGACTTGAGTATTCACGGCTTTTGGTATCCAGAGGGAGTCCTGGAGCCAAACCCCAGCAAATCTGAAGGGACAACTGTAATTAAAAAGTGGAAATGCAGCACCAAAGAGGATAGGACTTATAAAATTTGCATTTGTTAATTTCTATGTTTAGATGCATGTCATAGTTAAGTCACTTTCACCAGTTCCACCTGGATAAGTTAATGAGAATTAACAATGGCCGTACAAGATGGAACTGCTACACCCCTTCTGTCCAGCTCAAGAGGTGTTCATGCATTATAATGTACATGTATTCACACTGTGTGTACACTGGTTGACATGTTGGTGAGAATATCTGTACCTGTGTAATTTCTGATTTGTATCCAAGTACAACAATCTTCTTACATTCAGAGAAAGGATAAAGTGCACAGCTGTACCTGAAAAGAAGGAACACATTCATTGTTGGAACACATGTTCACTCTGTGTATGCTGTAAGTGTAGTAGCCCCCTACAGCTTGCCTGGAGCACAATTCTTTGTGTCCCTAAGGAGCTGCCATAGGAAAGTCTGAGAAGAATATTTTGTTTGTGCGTGAGAGAGAGAGGCGAGGGGCAATGCTGAGACAAAGTGGAATATTGGAGAGGAGAGAAAGAGACCAAAGTATACACAGGAACACACTGTGTGAATAAGAAGCAACAACTAGAGTGGTAGATTTTCCTTGGGTTCTTTCCAGGCTGTGAGGCTGCGTTCTGGAATAGCTTCTTTCTGATGTTTCGCCTGTATCTGTGGCTGGCATCTTCAGAGAATGGTTGTGTAGTTGTGTGTGTGGAGTTTATATGCTGTGAACCCCTGTTGGGGAGTATATGTAAATTTGTGTAATTGAATGGTTAGTTTTTGTGTATAGAAACGCAAGGCTCGTTAGTGTCTGTTTGGCTAATGGTTGGTTGATGAGCCATTATCTGCTGGGAATCCCCCATCCCTGGGTAGAATTCTTTGGTAAGTGTTGAGTTTTGAAATACAATAGAATCAAAACTCAACACTTACAAAGGAATTTCACCCAGGGACAGGGGGATTCCCAGCAGATAATGGCCCATCAACTAACCATTAGCCAAACAGACACTAACGAGCCTTGCATTTCTATACACAGGAACTAACCATTCAATTACACAAATTTACATATACTTTACAGGGGGTCACAGCATATAAACTCCACACATGGATGCTGGTCATGAAAGCCTTCGACTTCACAACTAGAGCAGTGCTTCCTAAGCTATCTGATGCGGGATACTTAGCAGGTTTTTCCCTTGGCATTCCAGAGATTGGCATTATATTTGTGCCCATTGGCTACAATTGTTTCTTGCTTTCCCGCAAACTTTTTGGATCAGTAGCTAATAGCTTGCACACTGTCACTGGTCCATGGACCACCACTTTTAGTAGCACTAAACTGGAGAAAGTAGCAGAGGACTGATCTTCAGTCAATACCCTCAACATAGCCTACATCCAGCAGCAGCACAATGGCCAGGGAGTGTCAGGATAAGTCAGACAGCTGTATCCTAGGGCTATGTAGCAGCAGATAGACCTTCCGTGGATATCTGACTTAGTGGATTTCATCCTGTCCTACATTCTTTGTTTTATTTTGAAGCATAAATCCTATAGTTATCTAAATTGTTCCATTTGCTTTTGTTCTCTCTTTCCCACATCTTGTCAAATAAATTAAAGTCAGCAACTTTTTAAAAAAAACATCAACACTGATATTCCATTTTCAAAATTTCATTTTTTGATGGGTAGACCTGCCTATATACCCTAAAGGCACCAGATCCTGTCTGGTCTTCTAAGCAGAGATGGCCCTGGTTAGTAATTGGATGGGAGACCACCAACGATTACCAGGTGCTGTAGGCTACATTTCAGAGGAAGGAACTTGCAACTCTACCTCTGAGTAGTGTTTGCCTAAGAAAACCCTATGAATTTCATGGGGTTGCCATAAGTCAACAGGTGACTTGAAGTCACATATATTTATAATTGATTAGATAGAACTAATACCTTTGCTTGAGGGTACAGTCCTATGCAAGCCCCACTAAACATGCTAGGACTTATTTCTGTGTAAGGCATCAGCACATTTATGAATAATTGCATAATTTTTAACAAGTCAGTTTATGCAAATCGCTAAATTCCTTATTGCTACTGTTTTTCAACAAGAAGCATGAATACTTCAATATCGATGTAAACTCAGAAACCTTACAATGAACATATTTGCATTCCATAAGATGTGAATAATGTATACAACGAACACATTGAATGTTACTTGTGAAAAAAAATCTATGTGCAGCTTAACAACCCATGTTGTTTAACAATCTATTGAATGTATCATGTGAACATCCTTTCTTTCTCAACCCTGCATTGTGAAGAGTCTCAAGCTAACACAAGATTCAGAATTCAGTAGTAATAATTAAGCAGTCAGATTATTTCACCACACTCTGACCTGGGAGAACCCAATTAACCCAGGAATCCAAACATACTAACATTGGCACCTAAACAGGTTCTCATTAGAACACAGATTTTTCTCAATAATGAACAAGTTCTTTGAGCATTCTTAAACACCTTCAGGCATGATGCTGTGTTGCAAGAGTACCTCCCTGAAGGGTATATGCAGCCAGGCTAGCACAAAATGAAATGTACAGGAAGACATTGAGGTAAGACACGATTTCTTTACATTTAGAGCTAATTGTGTGTGATTGGGTGTGTGAGTGTGTGCCTTCCAATTACCTATCGACCTATGGAGATCTCCTGAATTCACAGAATTTTCTTAGGCAAGGAATACTCAAAGATGGTTGCCTTTCTCTAAAATAAAGCCTACAGTACCTGATACTCCTTGGAAAAGAAGTATAGCCCACTTGTGTGCAAGTGCTGTCCAGGTACAACTAAATGTGGATGGGCAACTTCAAGACCCCCCCAACTAGACTTGTTCTGGACAACCCTAGAAATAGAGGACTGTCCTCTGTAAAGCAGAACAGATTGCTGCTGTAATGGTTGTCCATCCATCACCTGTCACTATCTTTCTAATCCTCTTTTCTTAAGATGGTCTACTTTCCTCTCAGTGTGGCTTTGGATTTTGAACTGAGTGGAAGGAGAAGAACCGCAGAGAATATATTCTTTGAAAGACAGTTTAAAGCTTCACACTTCTCTGTAACAACCCAAAAGGGAGATTGCACACTTTTGGACTTCACAAAGAAAGCAACTTGTCCATACTTCCTGTTCTTCCTCAGTTTCAAACAGCCAAAGCCATCTATTTTATTCAGGCACTGTGAATTAACTGCATACTTTCCCAAGTAAACTAAGCATTCAGGTCTCCATGCCCTCTCTTACCTTGTGTTAACAACTATGCCAAGGAGCCATGTAAATCCTGCTAATAAAAATTACCAGCACCACTGGGAAGCCAGAATTCTGTAGTTATCCAACCTTTCCACAGTATATCTCCCCCCAGACTTTAGATCTTTCTTTTCAGTCCCCCAGCTCTCCGTTCCAGTTGCATTTTCAGCAGCTGTGTACTTAGGTCATTTTAGACTTTCAGCATATTTATTGGTTAAAAACAGCACATTTAACTGGTCTAAAAGCAAACCGGTCACCAATGCAGATAAAATAAAATAAGTTGTATGTTCCATAAGTTAGCTCCAATAGAAACCGACAGATCCATTTTGGACTGACTGAAGTTTCCAAGCACTTTTCAAAGACAACCCCATATACAGGGCAGTTCAGTAGCCTTCTCAAGAAAAGAACAGGGCTGATCCACCAACTAGGTAAAACAAGGTATTTGCCTCATTGCAAGGGCACTGGGAGTAGCAAATATTGGTGTTCTCCTCTCCCTGGAGGATTCCTGTCCTGTTCAGTTTCCCTGAGCATCTGGCCTTCAGTGCCTGGCTCTGAGAAAGGACCATTCTCTCCATGGCTTACTCCATGAGTGAGAGAGAAGATGCACAATGGTCTCAATGGTGGTTGGAAATAACAAAAGGGGTAGGCAGTGGAGGAGGTGGTGATTCTTCTTCAAGTTCAGGCAGTGAGAAAGTTTGGACGATTGCTGCATTTGGTACAGAAGCCTAAATTTGGTACAGAGGCCATCCATTAGTAGATCCAACAGCACCCCCAAGCTATGAACCTGAGCTGTATCCACATTGCACAATTGTAGCAGTTGTATACTACTTTATCTCTGGCTTTTCTTCGCAAACGAAGGTTCATACTACTTTAACTGCCATGGCTTCATCCTACAGAATGCTGTGATTTGTAGTGTGGTGAGATCCTTAGGATTTTTTCAAACGGGGAATAAAACCCCTGTTGAGGTCAGGAGGAGGATGACGTCGTCTCGTTTACAGCACTATGTTTCATACGATGTTGTCCTCCTCCCAACTTTTCCCTGATGCCGAGGGCAGGAGAAATGTGCTGCTTTTATTAACGGAGAACCCTGTCAATAAAAAGTGGCATGTTTCTTGCTCCCCCGGTACAGGGGAAGGCCAGGGGAAGGTCAGGAGGAGGATGGAGTTGTATGAAATGGAGTGCTGTAAGCAAGACTGCACCGTCCTCCTCCCGACCTCAACGGGGTTTTTATTCCCCATTTGAAAAAGTAAGTCCTTCGAATTCTCTAGTGCCCTTGCTTGAAGGGCTCTCTGCATTAGAAGTCTCTGGCAGAGAGCATTAGGACTAAGTACCACAACTTCTAAGTACTACAAATGAATTCTCAGCACTACAAATGAAACTATAAATTCCAGGATTTCAATGGATGGAAAGGGGTACTAAAGTTAAATAATAATACAGTATGGCTATAGCCCCAAACTTTAAAGAATTATGCACCCCTACCTAGAACAAGCTGTATACCTGCTCCCAGTTGAGAAAATGCAGTCTGAATGTACCAGAAATGTCAAACAAGAAGGGGACATTTAGTGGACAGCAGAAGAAATGTGGTAAGAAAGGTAGATAATGCACCCTTACAAGAAATTCACACACTACAATGCACAAAAGACCAGATTTGACCAAGACATTTCTGTTAAGATCATGACAGGAGTAATCACACACCAGAAGAAAGCCCTTTTTCCTAGTTGCTTCTTTCTTCCATTCAGTGTATTCTTTTTGTCCTTTTCTACCTATCTACTCAACTTGCTGTCAGGAGTTAGAACTCCATTTAAAAATGGCCAAACAAACTGCAGAGTCATGCTGAGTTAAAACGGCTGACTCCATGAACTGCCTAGTCTTCCTTAGCTTCAGAAGGAGGGTTCTTATTGGTGTGTAAGATCATGTGCTTGAGTAAGCCAATGCCCTGCAGCTGTGGATATGGGAGGGCTCAGAGCAGAGTTCACTTCTCTTCTTCCTGTGAATGCTGAGGCCTGGTGAAGCAGTTTCTCCTTCAATTGTAAATATTTGTATATATTGCAGCTATTTGACTTTGAAGATAAAAGTGCCTCCTGCTTACTTGGACATCAAATACTCTGTGTGTGAGTATTCTTGGGAAAGATTGCTACTGAATCTGCTGAGATAATTTTTGGGCTTCTGCTGGGGATTGCATGTCCTATCATCCCCTGACAGTGGTTATGGGCTGAGCTGATTGATCTCAGATTAGATATGGTGCACCCAAAAACTTCCCAGAAACTCTTTATTTTTGAGTGTTTTTGGCTAGTTGGCTGAGAAACAGTTAAGTTTCAGCCAGGCCCTGTAATATCTTCAAGTAACTTTGAAGTGCTGCCAGCTGTTTGTGTTTTCATAGCTGGAGAATTGTTGACTCTATCAGCAGAATGGCAGATAATAGTCTCGTCCGCTTTGAAAAGCTGGCTGATGGAAATTATTCAGCATGGAATTTATATATGGAGGCTTTAGTAATTAAGGACAATTTGTGGCACATTTTCGAGAATGAAAGTGTGATCCCAGAGGATTCAGAAGATGAAATAGCAGCGTTCAGACTAGCAGACCAGAAGGCTAGAGCTGCAAATCTCTTATCACTCAGCCCCTGCCAGTTAATACATGCGGACCCAGCAAAACCAGCCTTTCAGCTCTGGACAGCTTTGAAAACAGTTCATCAGAATTCGTCCTGCCTCTCCAAGATGATATGGACTAAGAGACTTTATAACACAAAGCTGTCTACTGAAGGCTGCGTGAAAGCCCATTTGGAGGAAATGAGGCAGCTTTTTCAAGAGGTGGCCAATAGAGGGGTGGATATTCCAGAAGCCAATAAGTGTTTTATTTTATTGGGCAGTTTGCAAAAGGAATGGGATTTCCTAATCTACAGTCTGCAGACCACCAGGGAGAGTGATTTGTCTGTAGACCTGGTAGCTGAGCGTATTCTGGAAGAGGTCCAATGCAAGCAATTTGATTCCCGGATGGAGGGGAATAAACAGCTGCAAATTACCAGACACAATCAGGGGAGCATTGAAACAGGCACCTGTGGAGGAGGGAGCCTGCAGCTACGTGAAATGCTATTTCAGATCCAAAAGGCCTGGACATTTTAAGAAGGACTGTAAGATGCCTGCACCGGATAGGAGGGGTGCATCCTTTCAGACTGCAAGCCATGCCTTTATAGGACAGAACCATCCTGATGGTACTGAGGAAAGAATTTGGTTACTTGATAGTGGGGCCATGCACAATATGGTTAATGATTTACAGTTGTTAACCAATGATAAACATGGTCCAATAACAAATATTACCCTTGCAGATGGTGCTCCCAGCAAGGTGCAGAAAATGGGCACTGCTTATGTGCCATCGTTTGGTAAAGATTTTGAAAATATGTTATGTGTTAACAAACTAGAGAATTGTATATTAAGTGTGTCCCAAATGACTACTGATGGTTATAAAGTGATATTTGAGAGGGAACACTGTACAGTAACAGAAAGACATAACATCAATAATGCCTGTGCAAAAGAATAAAGAAACATGGGTTGTATTACATGCTGCTAAAGGGAAGGTGGCAAATGTGAACCCTGCAGACAATGTGCTCCTACATGTTAAGTGTGTTCATTACTACCACAGGCTAATGGGCCATGCTAGTTACAAAAGGTTAAAGGAGCTAGCAAAAGTGTGTCCTGGTTTAAGCATGAAACACTGCCCAAGGCTCTTAGAATGTGCAGTGTGCAGGAAAGTTAAGGTGAAGGCTTTCCCTATTGCCAAAAAGACCCAATGTGTCACCAAAAGACCCTTTGAGGTTGTCCATGCTGACTTGGCAGGCCCCTATAAGCCCATTGAAGGGGGTAATCGTTATTTATTTGTAATTGTGGACAGACACACTAGGTACACCTATGTGTAATTACATAGGTGAAAGGAGAAAAATCAGGCTGCAGATAGGTGCTGTGAATGGGTGAATGTGGTGGAACGTGAATTTCCTTCTCATAAGGTTTCCAGTCTAGTGACGGATAGGGGAGGGGAATTCTTATCCAACAGTCTGCAGATCTGGATGCATAGGAGGGGCATTAGACACAAGACCACAAACCCAGCATCTCCAGGGGAGGATGGGCTTGCAGAAAGTAAAATTGGGATGTTGAAGTGCATGATGGAGTGCATGATGGAAGATGCACACGCCTCAGCTGGGCTGAGGGGGGAGTCAGTGAAGACTGCTGCTTATCATTTAAATAGACTGGATGTCTAGTCAAACAGGCCCCATATCGTCTATTTTATGGTAGAGCACCAAATCTCAAGCACCTGAAGGTTTTTGGACAATACGCAAATATACTGATTCACCCGAGCCTAAGGAATCCTGGGCAGCCTAAAACCAGGAGGCTGTGTTTCCTAGGCTATGAGGGTAATAAATACGTGTTTTCTCTCCATCCTGGAAAGGTTAAGTTCTCTAGGAGTGCAAACTTTGAAATGCACTCAGGGTGGGACAGATTGCATTGCAATCAGGAGGTGTTTGTTACCTTGGGGAGGGATGTGCCAACAACTCCCCAAAGTCCCACAAATGGAGGGGTGGTAATGCCGGATGATGAAAGGGAGGTACAGGAAGAAAAGCCTGACACTTCACATGCTACGCCAACACACATACCACGACAAACAAGCATTGAGCCTGACACAGGGAGAGATAGCAGCAGCAGTGCAAGTGAGGATAAGTCAGACAGAACTAGGTTGCTCATCCCCAGAAGGTCAACGAGGGTCAGAAAGGCTCCTGACAGATTTGTAATGTCATGGCAGAGGAGCCTGCAAGTTTTCAGGATCTCATAAAACTTCCCCAGGAAGAGCAGGAGAAGTGGAACCCAGCCATGGACTCTGAGTTCGAGTCACTAGTTGAGAGGAAAGTGTTCCAGGTAGTTGAGGGGCCCAAAGACCCAAAGGTTGTTGGTTGCAGGTGGGTGTACAAGCTTAAGGACATGCCTGATGGGACACAAAAATATAAGGCACGCTTAGTTGTGAAAGGCTTTTTGCAAGAGCACTACACCAATTTTGACAAAACGTTTTCGCCCATAGCAAAGCCAGAAAGTCTCAGGTTAGTATTAGCTGTAGCAGCCAAGAGGCAGATGGTTGTGCAATACTTTGATTTTGAAACAGCATACCTGAATGCTGATCTTGAAGAGACAGTGTTCATGGAACAGGCCCCACGGTATGATAGTGCAGGTGAGAGCAAGGTGTACTTGTTGCACAAAGCGCTCTACGGCTTGAAACAGCGCACGTTGCTGGCACAAGTGCATACACCAAGTTTTGGTGTCACTAGGTTTCACAAGGAGCATCGCAGATGCCTGTGTGTACACCAAGGGGGCAGGTGATAGTGCTGTCATGCTAGTTATCTATATGGATGACCTTTGTGTGGCAGCAAAGAGTGTCAGTGATGTCAAGTAAGTGGAGGTGGAGTTAGAAAGCCAGTTCAAGTTAAAGGACTTAGGCAGCCTGAGATTTTATCTAGGAGTAGAGGTAGAAAGAACCGGTCTTGGAGAATTTTTCCTAAGTCAGAAGAAGAAAATTGACAGTCTTGTGGCCAAGTGTGGGCTTAGTGAGGCTAAGATGGTCAGGACACCAATGACCACTGATTTTGTGAACTTGGAGGCAGAACAGGAATTTGAAAGGCCAGACCTGTACCACTCAGTTGTAGGCAGTCTGTTGTTTATTGCAAACAGCACAAGGCCTGAAATCAGTTTTGCAGATGGGGTGATCAGCAGAAGAGTCTCCAAGCCAAGGAGGGTGGATTGGGAAGTCCTGAAGAGGGTAGTTAGATTTCTCAAGGGGACCAGGGACACGTGTTTAAAGCTGACAGGAAGTCAGGTGACACTGGAGTGCTATGTCGACAGCTCTTTTGCTGCCGAGGCTTCAGACAGGAAGTCAGTGACTGGGATGGTAGTCAGGTATGCAGAGACCCCCATAGTGTGGAGATCAAGGAAGCAGAACTGTGTAGCCATTAGTACCACTGAAGCTGAATTCGCAGCCTTGTCTGAGATGGCAAGTGAGGTACAATGAGTAAGGCAGATGCTTGCTGATCTTGGTGAGCTGTGCCAAATGCCTGTTGAGGTGCATGAGGACTTACAAGCCTGCATAACGATGGCAGAAACAGAAAATCTGAAATGCAGGACAAAGTACATTGTGGTACGCTACCAAAATGTGAGGCAGTTAATACAAGAAGGTGTCTTGTGTCTGAGGTATTGTCCATCTGAGGACAATGTTGCAGACCTGCTCACAATAGCCCTTCCAGCAGGAAGCCATGAGGAGTTGGCAAAGAGGCTGGGCCTTGTCACTAGTGTGTAAAGTGAAAGGTGTCAAAAGGGAAGGTCAACTGACAGACGATTGATGTCCAACAGTGTATGTTAATGATGTTATGTTGTGATGATAACATGTCCTGCGCCGTAGTTTGGCCATTTTGGAGGGGATTGTCAGGAGTTAGAACTCCATTTTAAAATGGCCAAACAAACTGCAGAGTCATGCTGAGTTAAAATGGCTGACTCCATGAACTGCCTCCATAAACCTCCTTCTCCCTTAACTACAGAAGGAGGGGTTTACTGGTGTGTAAGATCATGTGATTGAATAAGTCAATGCCCTGTAGCTGTGTATATAGGAGGGCTCAGAGCAGAGCTCACTCTTCTTCCTGTGAGTGCTGAGGCCTGGTGAAGCAGTTTCTTCCGGAATTGTAAATATTTGTATATATTGCAACTGTGTTTGAAGATAAAAGTGCCTCCTGCTTATTTGGATGTTAAACACTGTGTGTTAGTATTCTTGGGAGCTGGTTGCTACTGAGTCTCCTGAGACAGCTTATGGGGCTTCTGCTGGGGATTGAGTGGCCTATCATCCCCTGACACTTGCAACATACAAAAGAATGCCTATCATCATTAGGCATGCAGCAGATCTGTTAACAAAAAAAGTTTCTTGAGTATGTTGAAACTGAAGGAAATTGCTATAGAAAAATGTAGATTTAATTGCTATTTCTGACAAGGATAAGTTGAACCTCGGGTGTTGTTTTGATTTTTGCCTCACAGATACAATTTTCCATTGAGTAGTGTGAAGGTATAATATTAAATGCCTAAAAAAACATAGGAGCAACTTTTACTGCTTGAATAGTTGAGAGCTGTAATTCATCAAATGCTCTGACAGTACATTATCAGAGCAATTTCCGGTGGAAGGGGGTATTTTATAAGAACTTTAAAAAATATGAGTGACCTAGGTACATTGTTTGATCAAATATTGACACTCTAATTTACATTGGTGTGAGTTCAGGAGAAAATAATACTCTGTACTGTCAAATACATCCTTTTTAGAATGTTTTCCTCACAGTTGTTTATAAATGGCGCTGTCAGTAAGATGTCCCTTATCTAAATAATTAACACTAGAATTTTAAGTGGAAGAAACATATTCCAGATATATGGTGATGAGGAAAATGCTTACTGAACTCCAAAGAAAAGTGGCAAGGCAGCAGGAATGTTCCATCTTCCCTTCTGTCTCACCACATGATGTCATCATTCTTCTGGTGTTCTTTCATTTTGGTCCTGTAGGGGACCAAGGTAAAACTGCATCTTTTTGTTAACAAGTTTTTCCAGTTAGCAAAAAGATGCAGTTTTATCTTGGTCCCCCATGGGACTGGAAAGAAAGAAAGATGATGTCATGCGGTAAGGCAGGAGGGAAGACGCAACCTTCCTGCTGCCTCGCTGTTTTTCTTCAGCGTTTGGTAAGTGTGATGAGCAGTTGATGGAATGCTGCTGAGTGAATGGGAAGAGAGCATGAGGGAGCCAATCCCAGAGCAGGAAAATGTTATGGGAGGGGTTTCCTAGATTTTGAAGGATGTATATGACAGCTGAAAGAGGCAATTAATGTCTGTGTGCTTTTGAGTGCAGTTATGTGATGACTGTGTGTAGTATGGATTGTGCTTCAGAGAGTGTTGAGGCTGAATGGATTATATAGTGAGCGGAAATTAGGAGTATAAGAAAGAGTGATTGAGTCTGGTAGTTTCTGGTTTTATTATTATGGGCTCAAAGATTATTATTTGAGCTGTTATATGTAATTGGTCGCCACAGAGTGGGACTAAGGAGATTTTCAGACGCGATTTTCGGGTCTATATATTCCAAAACAGCTCTGTTGCTGCTGCGTGGCACAGGAGCAGTTTTGGACGACGCCGTTCCTCTGCCGAACCCCTCTGTGTCACTTCCGTGACAGAATGGAGGAAGCCGCGTCATATTTCACTCACGGGCAACAATTTTGAGTGAAATATGACACAGCTTCCTCCGTTCTGTCACAGAAGTGACATAGAGGGGTTCGGCAGAGGAACGGCGTCGTCCAAAACTGCTCCCGTGCCGCGCAGCAGCAACGGAGCTGTTTTAGAATATATAGACCCGAAAATTGCTTCTGAAAATCTCCTAAGAGATATTTAGTAATTAATAAAGCTGGAGGCACAGTATTGAAGCATTGCTGTTATCTCTCTCTCTCTGGCTTTTCTTCGTAAATGAAGATTCAGGAAGGACTCGTCCTGTGCTTTCTGCAAGCGCGTTGATGACTAAAAAGGCCAATCTGAGATAAACAAGTGCAGAAAGCACAGCAGAAGGTCTCCTTGGGTGATGTTTCCGGGTTGTGATTCTTTCTGCGTTGTCATTTCTCTTCAAGACTTGTTCGGTGTGAGTTCTCAAATAAGGCTGCAGCATTGTGGATAGTACATCTCCATGCCTCCTGATGTGAGGCCAGGGCGGACCATTGTTGGTGATCAATTTGGCCGAGCCTGAGATGTTGTTTCAGGGAGTCCTTGTATCACTTTTTTGGAGCACCCCTCTTACACTGATCCATGGCAAGTTCACCGTAGAGTACTATTTTTGGGAGGCGATGGTCCTCCATCCTAGAAACATGCCCTGCCCAGTGCAGCTGTGTTCTCAATATCATGGCCTCAATGCTGGTGATCCCTGCTTGCTCAAGGACAGCAACATTCGTCACATAGTCAGTCCAGTGTATGTTTAGGATTGTGCGTATACAATGCTGATGAAAGCGTTCAAGGAGTCGTAAGTGATGGCAATAGGTGACCCATGTTTCAGACCCATAAAGGAGAATAGACAGTACAATGGCTCTATACACACTGATTTTTGTGCTTCGCCTCAGGTGTTTATTACTCCAGATTCTTTTGTAAAGTCTTCCAAACGTACTATATGCCTTTGCTAATCTGTGATCGATCTCTTTGTCAATCTTGGCATCTGAGGAGATGATGCTTCACAGGTAGGTGAACTGCTGAACAGACTTAAGCACAGATTTGCCTACGGCGATGTTATAAACATCCAGTTAATAAACCAATCTTGGTGTTCTGTTTATAAAATCCAGACTCTTCATGAATTATTTCCCTCACTGACATCTATTAGGCACGCTTACCAATTGAGTCCATACAATCATATATACTATCCACAGAAAGTCAGACCCCAGTCCAAAGAAGAGACAAGGGGAATCTGAAAGGAAGGTGGCCATGTAAGTGGAGAGGAGGCCAGGCTGAATAATAATTAAGTAAATTCGGCTGGTGTGTCCGGTCCTCCACAATAATCCCTATGGCATTGACATGAGTGCTAAATAATCCTTCAGCAATTGATTCAATAGGTCTTCTATAATTGGGATTAACAAATGGAGTTAATCCTAACCTTTCCCCCCACCTTTCCTATCTTTTGGCAGTGATAAAACATTTCTTTGCTTTACTTATGTAGCCAGACAGTTCTTTTCTGAAAGACAACTCACCCATGACAATCTCTGAGTAATAATTTTGGCAAACATTAGGATGGGCTATATTTAGTTTTATTCTAAAACTCTAATAAACAAAGGATGGACATTTTTGAAAAGTCCGCATGCATTCACAGGATAAACAGTCAGAAAGGACCTTTTTGAAATACCCGTGTTCCAGTTGCAAAATGAAAGCAAGCAGCAAGGGATTAAAAGGCTGCAGCCGCCACTTTGTATTGTATACAGTTTTTGTTTAGTTTTTCAAAAACATTATGAATGGTTCACACACCAAGTGGATGGTAAAGGCTTACTGAAATTCCCTTAGCAAAAAAACAACATAAAGAAAAAAAATTATTTTGCAAAAATGCTAGTAAGCAGTTTTACTTGACTGTGGTTCTGGCATACAGGGGAGAAAATTGTATTTTTCTGAGATTGCTAATTATCCCTCTTCAGTACAGAGTTCTGAAAAATATACTTTTGTAGATTAAAACTGGTCTAAAATGTACTTTTTCGGATCTTAAAAAGTTACTTCTCCAAGTTGTGCTTCAATGTCACCTGATTCTCCAGTGGAATCTACAAGTGTTTCTTGTAGCTGTTAATCCAAGCTATGTGCTTGGTAGACCTATTGGTCTGGTTCCATTCTTTTTCTCCCCTGCACATGTTAAATTGCTTTTTAAGTGCTAGGTTTTGATGTTGCTTCCTCACCAAGTCCTTTTCACTAGAATTGCTATCCTTTGTTCACATACTTTTATGACAGAGAAGCTGCACAATGATGTTGTCAAGTAGTTGGATTCCAGTGTTTTCTGTGCTGTTCTCCTATGTGGTTTTTATTATTATTATTATTATTTTGAGACCTGACATCAAGAATGTAAAGCCATATGCTGTTCAGTCTTCTAAGGACTGTAAAGTCCTTTAGAGGATTGTAAAGTCCCTGGTTGTGGGCAGCTTTCCCTGTTTTAGTGTTTTCCAGCTTGGACACCCATGCAGAATTGTCCCTTAATTTCCCCTTTTAAAAAAAGGTGTGCTTAATATAATAAATAGTTTAGGCTTCAGCCAGGACCAGAACCTTGCTCCACTGTTTAGCATGGCAGCAAAAAGGAGGGGACATGCTTCTACATGATAGGCTTTGCCCACCCACATAATCCACAGCCCATCACTTTTTCAAAATCTATAGATCCAAGCAAAACTAAAATTTCCAAGCACAAGCCAAAGGTAAGAGGAGGGCATGGAAAGAAAATGCACAGTTAAAAAGACGACAGCTGGGGAAAGTAGTAAGAACCAACATCTCCCTTGTACCATCAGCGTAAGGTACAGCCTAGACTTTAGAATGGCTCTTTACTGGAGTTTGGGTAATATGTGTTTCATAAAGCCATGCTATCAGGATCAGACCCCTTGGCTCCTGTTTCTGTCTTTTTCACTTAGTTTCCTGCAACTTTGGTGTAGAATGTGCCTAGGAGTTTGTGTGGGGAGTGTATGTGTAACTGTCTGGGTTTTGCTTGGGAATAAAGAGATAATGATACAGCTGCAATTAACAGTTTTAAAAACCTGGGAAGAAGGTATTTTCGTTTTAAGGAATGTTTGTGTCAGTGGATGATGGTTGACCAATGATCATTCAGTCCACAAGATTTTGTTGATTGTAAATGCTTTTCACTTATAGTGTATTGGTTAGGCCTTCATACTCGCAATGACTTTGTATTGTATACGGACATTTTCAGACGGGGACTTTTGCCCCGTTCCTCCCTTGCTATCCCCAGTCCCGTTCCTGCCATGGAATCAAGGAAAATCTTTCAGACACTTTCCTTGATCCTGCGGCAGGAACATCCTCCCCCTCCCCTCACTGGCTAGGAGTAAATGCAGCCATCGTAAGGCTGCATTTATGACCCGGAAATGAAATCCTGCTTGTTCTCGCAAGAGAACGATCATGTGGGAAATTTAAATATAAAAACTAAACAAAATGTCAAAATAAAGAACGAAGCCCCAAAACAAATTTTAGAAAACCAAGTAACCTGGGGAGGGGGGGAAAGGACGCCACTTACCTCCTCATCGCAATCTTCATTGGAAGTGTTCTGAATGGACGACGACCACCACCCCCATGGCTGGCATCGCGGGACGGGAACGGGGCTCCTTTTCCCCACACCCATGATTCCGTGACAGACACGGGACGGGTGTTCTATTCATAATGTTTCATCATGATTACTATATTCCAGGAGCAGAACTGGGGCAGCACGGGGGCAGCATGGGATGGGTCAACGTCATCTGAAATGGAGACCCTTTTTCGAACCTGTTCCGTGCCTGCCACGGAATACAGAGCCCATCAAAAATCTCATACTTCTTGGATTTCTGCCAATAACATTTTCTGATGAACTCTGAAACTGGTGCTCATTGAGTCTGGGAATGCTAAGATATGCTAAGTTTGTCATGACATCACTACAGAAAGGGAGAATGAGATTTCCTCTGCAATTTCCTTTTTATTTTGGAAGTTCAGAAATCCATAGAGATCTGTATAAACACTAGAAGATAAGCCTTGTAAACACTATTGGAGAACGACCTTCACTGGGATTCTTTACTAGCCACTGACATAATGCTAATCCAGATGTATTTGAGTTTCCGACAGCAGACAGGATTTCACAGTAAGGTTAAGAAGCTCTGGTGAGGTGTGGGAGTAGAGGAGTCTTCACATTCAAGTCGACATAAATATTGTTGCAGAAATGCTCCAGAATCAGGAAGAGAACCCAATGCAGTGATAACACACTATCCAGAAATTTGCTGGCTCTAATATGCAGCAGAACAGTGATCTCTTTAGGTGGGAGATATTCGAGTTAGTGACAGAACCCTTCCAGCTGTTGTCACAAATGTGGCCAGATGTTTTCTTTTGTTGGAAGACAGAAGAGGTATATGCTAAACATCCTGTCCTAGGATCCCTAAATTAGCCTGCTGACTCCCTGGTGCATTGAAGGCTGCTATTGCATCGCCAGGGTTGAAATTCTGCTACCAGCCCAGTCTGCTTCTGAATGTGGACTAAGGAGAAAACAATCATTTTGTCCTTCTCCTCAACAAGCAAAAGAACTTGGACACATTGACTCTTGTGGTTATTCATGTTATGGAATCCTGGAGTTTGTAGTTTTGGAGTTACTTGGAATTATCTGCTAGCAAGCTCTAGTACTGTAGTTCAGGAGAATGAACTAGAGCGCTCTAGCTGAGGAATGTAAGAACCTCACGAAACTACAAATCCCAGTATTTGTAGCCTCTCTCACTTCCTCTCAAGTCTACAGCAACACAGCCAGAGAACAATTTTGCATCACCAAACAACAGATCCTGGGATCTCATAGGACAAAGCCATGGCAGTTAAAAGTGGTATCAAACTACTATACCTGTGTAGTATAAACAGACACTCTGTTTGTGTAAGAGAACAATAGCAAAATCCCAGGGAGATGTTTCTGTCTGTGCATATTTGGTTACAATGTTCACTGAGTATTGTAATCATAATAACGTTAACTTATCACTATCTTCTTTGAAACCGTTTGCTTTCATTATGTTAACCAATGTACATGGTGTACAGCAACTCCTGGCTACACTAGGGAGGTTAAGATGTATGACAAAAGTTCAGCGGTGCAGACATTAGTTAGTCCATTAGCATTATAACTCTACTCGCACAGTGTCCATATAAATAGAAAACCCCATTTATATCCATGTAATTCATATAGCTGTGACTCTGTTCTGCCATAAATGATTATTTGCAGACTTCATCACTCTTTAAAGTTATAGGACCACAGGTTACACTGTAATACAGAAAAGAAATGATATATATGTTTTATGTTAAAGGTCCTATTTTATGCAGAAGCCCACCCAAGTGTAAAATGTTTGCATAATTCTTATCTCTTGTGAGGATGCAGGGGATCTGGTGGTTGGGATAGGGAGGCAAGTAGGTCAAGCAAGGAGATCTTGCCACAGATCTCTTACATGCTTCAGCCAGGTCTGAAGCACTAAAAATTAGAAATGTTATGACATTGCAATGAAACTGAAACCTAAACAGATGGTGACTGATTAGATTGGCAGGTGTTGACAGGCAGGAGAGAAGAACTTCCACCCCCATGGGCCTAATTCGGCATGTGCAAGAAGACCCCAGAACACCAAGCTCAAAAAGTCACTCTACAAGGCATACTGGGAGCCACTATCAGATGCTTTGTAACAAGTATAGTTACAGAATATGAACTTCACATTTCTTTAAGATAGCCAAATGGTGTAGTACACTGCTGGCCTAGGACTATGGAGACATGGTTGCAAATTCTCACTTGATCAAGTAGTTCACTGGGTAACCTTGGACTACTAGCTGAACCCACCTGACAGGGTTATTCTGAGGACAAAATTTGGGGGGAGGACCATGTATACCCCTGGAGCTTCTTAAAGAAAAGATGGGTTATACAAGTAAAATAAACTATCTCCTCCTTCTCCTTCTAGAAGGAAATTAGGGATGGATGAATCAGTTTCAGATGTATTCAATCATAAGTCTATTTCATTCAGTTTCAACAACAGTCTGAATATTTATTTTTAACTGTGCTAAAACTGGGAGCTAGTGTGGTATAGTGGTTTGAGTGTTGGAGTAGGACTCTGGCAGACAAGGGTTCAAATCTACGGTCAGCTGTAAAAACCCACAGGGCAAGTCAAGCAACAGCATTTTACACATCTACACCACTTTATAGCACTCTAGGCACTAAGTGGTTTCCAATGTGTGTTAGCTATTTGCCCCCACAAGCAGGGTACTCATTTTGCCAACCTACGAAAGAATGGAAGGCTGGGTGAACCTTGGAGCCCTTGGGATGGAACTTGCAATGTTGTAGCTGCAGTACTGGCATTTAACTACTGCACTACGAGGGCTCCCTTAACCACTGTGCCACCAGGGCTCTGAAGATGCTTTTGCCAAGAAAACCCTACCATGGGGTCACCATAAGTTTCTATTGACCTTTAACAATAACAAGAATAGCAAGCACAAAGACTAACATTAACTTCCACATAAGTCAAAGTCAACTTGATAGCAGTTAACAACAGTACTGTACTCATTTCGCCCTAATCTACACATTTTAATGCACCATTGATATGCAAGTTTTTGAGTTGAAAAAGAACTTTGTTTCCAATCTGTATCTTTGTTTGGGAATATACATTTAGTTGATCCACTAAAAAATGCAGACCAAACAAAATAGTTTCATATCCCTAAAAGAAACCAGCAATATTTTTATATCATAAAACATATAGGCAATGTTTTCCTCACCAAACAGAGCTAATCTCTATGATAGAATAGCATAATTTCTGTACCATCTGCCTAATTGCAACTGGCAGCAGCATGTTAAAAGTAACAAAAGACATTAGCAAGAAACTTAAAAAGTGTATGTTTACTTCTCACATATATTGCATTTTGCTTCTTAATTAGTGTTCCAGCTTTTAATTACCACAGCTATTCACTGTTCGGTTCATAAATATAAAATGCAGTAACATTTTCTAACTCAGCAAAATATTTTATTTCATAACAGCAACCTACTCCACTATCATTTGTGAATGAACTGATTAAAAACACACACAAATGCTAACATTTCCACAAATAATGTATCCTGCATATGGAATCATATACTAGAAGCATCAAGTGTGTGTGTGTGCGCGCACACACGCGCACGTGCCTGCCTTCAAGTTGCCTGTTGACTTTTGGTGACCGCATGAATTTCATAGGGTTTTCTTAACCAAGAACCAGCTGTATTTTCTCTTACCACTAGTCTATCACAGAGTCATAGAGCTGGACTCTGATGACTGAAACACAATGACATCAATGTCATTGAGCTGTGAATCTGAGTCTGAACCTGAAAGGAGCTATCCACTTGGGATGTAGGGCTCAGTGCCTTGGATAGCTCCTTTAAAGTTCAGACTAAAACCTGGAGCAGATTCACTGCCTCAATGACATGGTAGCCACAAAGAACCATTTATCTTAAAAGATCATATAGGCCAGTCGTTCTCAACCATTGGCACATTCCAAGTGGAATGCAGGTCTTCATAACAATTACTAAGAGTTTGTGCTCTCTCAATCGCCTTGTCCTCCTGCAAGTGTGATGTGCCCTCTCTGACTGACCCTGCCTGCCACAAATTATTCATCTATATGTTGTTTTGGTATACTTTTAGCAACTCTGGACATTTGGTGCTCTTCCCAATCCCTCATCCCCCCTGCCCACCCCTGAGTTTCATTGATAAACCACTGAATCCTGTCAAGGATTATCCATATTTTTCAGCTAGTCATGGTATCATTATTTTTGTTCATTTGTCTTTACCCACAATAACATTACTGCAATATTTTATGTCTTAAAAACTTACTGCAAATGATAAACACAATAACAGAATGCCTGTAAACATATCCTTATCGGGAAGAAAAATGGACTTTTCATTTCTGTCATGGTGAGATGTGAGTTCTCTGAATGAGTGATAGGTAGGGAATAAGATATGAAAGACTGAGAAGCACTGTTCTAGGCCAACACCCTGCTGATGTAAGGAAATCCAGTCAACCACCTTCCCAAGAAATCTGTTCCAAGGTTAAACAGCTCATATCATGTTTAGTCAAGGTTTTTTTCAACACGCTTATCACACTACATCACACTACGGAGATTTTCAGACGCCTCTTGCTATGCAAGCAGCCTCCGGAGCAGTAACGAGGCTGCTGCGCGGCAAGGGGTCCATTTTGGATGACACCGTTTCTCTCTCAGCGTCATCCGTGACTGTTGCGACTAGCATTGGAGGCGGCCACGCTGTTTTTCACTCATGGAAGTTGTCCGTGAGTAAAAAACAGCACAGCCGCCTCCAATGCTAGCCGCAACAGTAACGGACGATGCCGAGAGAGAAACGGCATCGTCCAAAATGGACCCCTTGCCGCGCAGCAGCCTCGTTACTGCTCCAGAGGCTGCTTGCGTGGCAAGAGGCGGCAAGAGGCGTCTGAAAATCTCCTACATTGCACATACTATTATTCAACTTTAACTGCTGTGGCTGCCTCCAGTGGAATTCTGGGTTTTGCAGTTTAGGGAGGGTTTTTTAGCATTCTCAGCCAGGGAGCTCTTAGGCTTCACTAAACTACAAACCCCAGACTCCACAGGAGGCAGCCATAGTAGTTTATGTGGAATAATAGTGCTACAACAGCATAGAGCAATAATGCTAGCGTTGTTTTTTCTTTGTCCAAAAAAGTCCTAAGTCCAAAGAAGTAGGGATAGAAGGAATATTTTAAAACAGTTTTAAAAATGGTAGAAAAACATGTTTCTCGAGTGTCAGGAAAATTCAGGACAAATATCTAGCACTGCAGCAACTTAAAATTTAGGCTGCATCTGCACTGCAGAAATAATCCAATTTGACACCAAAAAAAAAAAAATCTTTGTTGTTTGAGACTTGTTTAATGCAAAATTCATACTTTTTTGTGCTGATCAGTGCAAAAATTACCAAATGGTAAATAAAACCTGCACAATTTTCAAAAGATTTTCTCAAAGCCAGAAGAAAATTATAGAATCATAGAATTGTAGAGTTGGAAGAGACCACAAGAGCCATCCAGTCCAACCCCCTGCCACGCAGGAAATAAATTGTTCAATTACTCATTGCTACTCAAAATTAATGATGAATTGCATCTTTGCAAAGAAGAGATGTGTACGAGACCTCTTGTCTGGCTTCAAACATCACATGGGTTGGGTACTAACATGTCTGAATGGCTGCCCATGTGAAAAATTCCATCGACACATAAAACCATAAAAAGACTAGGCTAAGATTCTCTCCCTGACATCTGGTTTTCTCTGTTCAGGGAGAGGTGTTTTTTTTAAAAAAAATTGTTCTGCTTTGTTTTTGTTAGGAGAAGCATACAGTCACAGAACTCCCCACTTACAGCTTAAAAGGGGTATACCTTAGAGACCCATTACCACTATGGTGGGCAAACATGAAAGAGAGCAGGGCTCTTCTGCCTTTACAAGTGGTATATAAGAGGGAATTCAGAGCCTGGACTGCTTTTTTGGCCAGTGGTCATGCTGGTTGGGAGATTCTGGGTGATGTAGTCCTAAAAGTGACCTTGTCCAAGTTCTGCTTTATCTCCTGTATCTCCCCTGGGCTATCTGGCAAGGCCCTGCCATCTAAAAAGCCTGCAGCGTTTATGTCTCCTAGATGGCAAAGTGAAAAACCAGAAAGGTGCAATGATATAAAAATGGTGGCTGAAGAGAAAACTGAATTTAATAGACAGCTTAATATCTGTGAACTCACAATAACCTCTGGAAGAGAGCAAGCCAGTAGCATGATTGACTGTGACAATTATACGTAGGGACTTCTCTTATTGCAGGTACCTTGCTATTAATTATTTTTATTAAAGTTCACTTTTTGCATCATTTGAATCTTTCCAATGAGTCTCGGTACATTTGGTCTTCTATAGCCTGATAATATTAGATTATAGCATTAGAACAATACATAACTCCTTGTTTATATTTCCCCTATCATGCATCTCAGCAATACATCATCCAGGGAAATTGTTTTTTCCTCCCATGATGAATGACCATCTTTACCCCATTACCCTCTAAGCATCATAGAAACATTCATTACTGCAGCATTTTCAAAAGTTTGGCTAGTGGATGCAATAAAAAGCTGTGATAATAAAGATAAATACACTGGAGAAGTAAAATGGTTAGGTGTTGAAGTACAGGGTTGGGTGTTGTTTTTTAGACAATCTGTGTGCCAAAGAATATAATCTATCAAGCTACCTAAATATCTCTCTGTGTTATGGCTTGAATCCAGAGAAGCATCCACTGAGCAATACTCATGCCCTAAGGATCTCTTGTTTCCTATTACAGTTCTTTCTGACCCTGAAAATCTGTCCCTAAGAGCCAGGGAATTCTCTCTGGAACCATTTGGGATGGGATGCAAGAGGGAAGGAAGCACCACAGATTTCTCCTTGTGTAAGCAGACATCCCTTCTGCTCACACAAGGGACTCTCTGGAGTCCCTGTGTATGACATTTTCCTACTGGGAGTACTTTGTTTACACAAAAGGCTTACCCTAAATGGCTTAGGGCCTGGCGGTCAGAGGGACCCTCTATCTTGTGATAAATCACCCAGGACATTAAGATTAGAAGAAGCTCTTTTGAGAATCCCATCCCCTGCAGTGGCCCATTAGACAGCAGGCACTTGGGAGAGGGCTTTACCCTGTGTTGATCTCAGTTTGTGTGGAATGCATTCCCCGCAGACTAGAGCTGTGATTAGTTCATAGTCTCACTTCTTTTAAGAAGCGCATGAAGGCACATCTCCTCAAACTGACCTTTTAAAAGTGTTTTGATATTTACTGTAATGAATTTCATGGTTTGGATTATGGTGACATGTTTTAATGACTTTGTTACTTAATTTGTGGTGCTTTTACTTTGTTCGCAATGATGGGTGTTAACCACTATTTTTAATGGGACAGTGGGATAAAATAACACATAGTTTATTTTTTATATAATATTTTTATATAATATAAATATAATGGCTGGTATTCAGTATTGCAGTTACAGATTTCTTACCTAGAGTTACTGATCCATAAGTGGCCTGTATTCAGTAAGAATATGTAATCTCACTGTAAACCTACATAAATGCCATCCCAGCCTACTTTAAGAGCCAACTGCTGGACTGAGCAAAGGAAGTCCATTCACATTAAAAGCCTGCTTAAACAAAAAGATCTTTTCCTGCTGGTGAAAGGAAAGTAGGGAGGATGCCAGCCTAGCCTCCCATGGAAGGGAGTTCCAGAGAGTGAGAGCAGCCATTGGAAGGAAAAGAAAAATGAGGTATGCAGCATTCAGCCAAGCCAAGATTGTGGGTGGCTGTATCCATTCCAGGCAAGGCAAGACAAGAGAAGAGCAAGGCTGGCAAAGAAGGGGAAATTACTTTATTACTTTGTTGGACTACACCATTCAGAATCCTCCCCAGCCAGCATAGCCACTGAGAGGAGGAGTTTAAAAAAAAAAAAAACACTTTTCCAAGTTCTTCCCAAATCCAGATGTAGAGAAAGCAGGCATTCTCAGACCATAGGAGAGTTTTTCCTAGAAAGCATCCTGGAATACAGAGGCACAAGAATGGGCACTAGGTGGAAGGTTTTCTGGGAACAAATCAATGTTGGTCTCCTTACTGGACTGTGCTCAGAAATGACACTTAGCCCAAGGGCCTGGAAGCAGATATCGTAACAGAGCAATAGGAGTTTTCTTGGTGGAAGAGGGTTTGTTGAGGAAATCAAAAGGGTTACATGTGCCCTCAGAAAAGGGGGAAGGAGGCACTTGTTGGGTGTGTTTGATATTAAGTGGAAGATCACAAAAACATCCAGGGGACTTTTCACATTCTACAATTATAGCACTATGATTCCACTTTAACTGACATGGCTGCATGCCATGGAATCTTGGGGCTTTGTAGTTTGGTGATGAGGAGCTCTCTGAATGATCATTCTAAATCCCCATCCCTAAACTACCAGTCCAGGATTCCATAGGTGGGACCATGGCAGTTCAGGTAGATGCATAGTGCTGTAATTGTGTAGTGTGAAAGGGCCCATGGACTTTTGGAATTGTCCAATAGGCAGCAAGATGTTATTTTGATTTCATTATGGTGCACCATGGGGAATTAGGAACACAAGAAATGATTGTCTTATACTAGGTCAGATCATTCGTCCATCTAGCTCTGGATTATCTGCATTGACTGAAAGTGTCTCTTATGGTGGCCATCTGTCCTTCTTTACAGATGGCAGTCCTCTGCTTGAAGGAGACTTTTGTTCCAAGGATTGTCCAGTCCAAGTCCAGTCTCAGCCTAAAGAAACACTAGAAAGAAGAGCAGGGGCCTTGTGGTCATCTGTCAGCAATGACACCTAGGAGATGACTGAAGAAGCGCACAGCATAAAGAAGCAATCAAACGTTTTAGGGTAAACTACACAATCCACTGTGCTTTCTTCTATAGCTCACCACCAAATCACCTACAGAACAAACAAGCATATAGGGTCCAGACAAATTCAGACATTTTAGAATCCCATTGCTTTCAGCAGAAAAGATTTAAGGAGCTGTTTAGGTCTTCCACTGAAATGAGACTGAAGTAGGCCTCAGTTTATTTGTTCTGTGCTCAGTATGTCTGAACTGTGATGACCAGGAGGTGGGGTTGCTGGAAACAACAGACTGTTTTTGTGAGAAAGTTAGGTGACAGCATAGCAGCATCTCCTGACAGCATATCACCAACCAATCTTACCATGGGGTAGCATGAAACAATAGCACTGAGCAGCAGATTTGGACATCATGATGACAGGACAGCAAATAGTTGGTTGTTATTTTTCTGTCAGAAATGGGCAGAGTTGCTTGTGGGATATTCTGCCTCAGGTGCCAATCAGGTTATCCCTGCTTATCAGAGATGGTTTCTGACTTTTTGGACCCTTGAACATTACATAGTTATAGCACTATGATTCCACTTTAACTGCTAAAGTCCCATCCTATGGAATATTGGGGTCTGTAGTTTAATGAGGCACTAGTGCTCTCTAGTTGAGAATTCTAAATAACCTTCTCTAAACTGCAAATCCTAGGATTGTATAGGATGTTGCCATAGCAGTTAACATGGAATCATAGCTCTGTTACTGGGCAGTGTGACAGGGCCTCCATACCTAGGAACCATTTCTGATAAGCAAGAAAAGGGCCCCTTAATTCCATCCTTACTTATTCACCACAGATTACATGCACTTCTAGCACTGCACACAGGGCTTGGAAAAAGTAACCTCCTTTCAGCTATAATTTTATAACCCAGCTAGTGTGCCCATTGTCCATATTGTTTAGGGGACTTTGAGAGATGTAGGAGATAATCAGATGAGCGCCTAAAAATGTTATTATGGCACTATATTTTACAGCATTTGTGTTCTGGCACAATGACACATGTTTTTGCATACTGCCATGATAATGATACAAAATTGCCCCAAGAATCTGGCAATATGAGTGCTCATGCCACTTCCGTGTTTCTCCATGAATGAGATTTCAGTGCATCTCACAAGAAGACACAAGCATGCTAAAAAGCCCCCAAGCACTAAAATTAAAAAAGAAAACATTCAGAAAAGAACAGACACATGTTTAGAAACTTGCAAGCAAGATGGGGAGGCTCATAAAAAAGTGTGTACAGTATCTAGTTCTCCCATTTGCACCCGGAAGTGTTCTGGCAGGACTGCCCATTGATACTGGAATCATGGCAGCAGGACGGGGCACCTTGTCACACACACGAAAATCCAGAATACAAACGCTACGGGAGATCAATTTTTGACTTTTCCCCGAAAATAAAAAATAACTCCTCACAATGGCATCAGAACACTTGCATAGCACTGGGACACAACGTCGTCTGATAAGGAAGCCCTTTTACGATCTCATGGTGTCATTATAATGCCGTTTTTTGACACATCCGATAATCTCCATAGTTGTTTGTTTTTTTTTAAAGAACAACTTCTTGTGAACTTTGACTCTAAGGGAAAGGAACATGTATTTGGTAATGGGCACCATACAACAGAAGTAGAAAAATGAATGAGTAAAACCTGAAATGAATCACAGCCAGCTTACAGTTCATTAAATGCAGCAGATCATGGCAAGAGAAGATGATGCTGGTGGGCTGACAGAAATCTCCCCCCATTAGTTCTCAGAGGCCGTAGTCCTTGCTTCCTTGATCCATGGTGGTTCAACAGCTCATTGTCCCTCACTTTTGAACCTGAACAGAGTTGCACAAAACTAACCACCAATATGACAGGGGTCGTTTGAGTTTTTCACTGATGACAAAGTAAAATCCCTCTCCTCAGCACACACCTCATCAAGTTCCCATATATTACTTACTCCCAGCTTTATGTACCTCGAGCTCAAAAGAATAATCATGGCCTCATTTATTACACATTTAGAGACAATTTATACTCTCCTTCTAGATGCAGGACCAGATGGAGGCTAGAAATTAACAGGAGAGTAGCTCTTCCCTGGCAATTGCAAAAGCTTTGCACAGCATCTGTCATCCTTTTTGACTTCACCTGCCTGAAACCCACTCCTGGTGTACCATTCTGGTTCTCAAGTTGGACTATCAGCTTTGAAATGGCTACTAAAGGGAGTGTCTGTGAAGGCTAAGAGCTTGAATAACTTTGTTAGTGAAAACAACAGAGTCCTGTGGCATGTTAAAACCCACCACATATTCAGAGCTTGGCAGTGTTGTTTTTTATTATTTATTATTTATTTTTATTTTGGTAGAGAGTCCTCCAGCTGTGGGACTGAGAGAGTGGCAGCATCTTGGAAAGTAACTTTTTAGAAGCATGAATATTAATCCTGTCTGTTTCTTTTACCTCTATCAAAAAATAAGGTTTGTTCTTTTAAAAGAAGAAAACTTTGAAGAAACACCTCATATATCTATTAGTATGCAATTTGTCAGGCATTATTTCCTCTGAATGGGCCACTAATCTTGCAAATTTCATCCCACTGTGTGACAATGAAAACAAAAATATCTGCTGTTTCATTGGCCTATAATTATGAGCTAGTAGAACATTCATAAATAATGTATCAAAACTTGACTGCTCGAATCCTCCTGTCTTATATACAGTTGCCCCTCCACATTCGCGAACTCAGCATTCGCGGTTTTAATTATTCGCGGTTTTGGGAGGGCCCCCCCAGCCCCCCCAAAACCGCAAAAAGGGGCCTCCGGAGGCCCCTTGAAAGCCCTGGGAAGGAGCGGGGAGGGCTGGGGAGGCGTTCACGGGGCCTTTGGAGACCCTCCAGAGGCCCCGTGAAGGCCTGGGGCGGGTGGGGGGAGGCCGCGGAGGCCTTCACGGAGCGTTGAAAGGCTCCGTGAAGGCCCCAGGGAGGGAGGGTGGAGGGTGGGAGCCTTGGAAGGCTCCATGAAGGCCTGTGGAGGGTGGGGGGAGGCCGCGGAGGCCTTCACGGAGCCTTGGAAGGCAGCCTTGGAAGGCTCCGTGAAGGCCTGGGGAGGGTGGGGGGAGGCCGCAGGGGGCCTTCACGGAGTCTTGGAAGGCTCCGTGAAGGCCTGGGGAGGGTGGGGGGATTCCACGGGGGCCTTCATGGAGCCTTGAAAGGCTCCGTGAAGGCCCCGGGGAGGGAGGGTGGGGGGAGGCCTTCACGGAACCTTGGAAGGCTCCATGAAGGCCTGGGGAGGGTGGGGGGAGGCCGCGGGGGGCCTTCACGGAGTCTTGGAAGGCTCCGTGAAGGCCCCGGGGAGGGAGGGGGAGGGTGGGGGGAGGCCTTCACGGAGTCTTGGAAGGCTCCGTGAAGGCCTGGGGAGGGTGGGGGGAGTCCACGGGGGCCTTCATGGAGCCTTGAAAGGCTCCGTGAAGGCCTGGGGAGGGTGGGGGGAGGCCGCAGGGGGCCTTCACGGAGCCTTGGAAGGCTCCGTGAAGGCCCCGGGGAGGGAGGGGAGAGGGTTGCAGAGGCCTTCACGGAGCCTTCGAAGGGAGGGGGAGGGTTGCAGAGGCTCCTTGAAGGCCTGGGGAGGGTGGGGGGAGGGCAATCAATATTCGCGGTTTTTTGACATTCGCGGGGGTCCGTGGAACCTAACCCCCGCGAATGTCAAGGGACAACTGTATATGCTTGCTGATCACTCTAACTCTAACCCATGAAGGTCAGAACACCTTTGTAGCAATTGGCAGTTACAGTAGCTACTAGGTAAGGGTTATGCAAGACACCAGTTCAACTTTCTCTGGAGCGGATCTTCACTTTTCACCCCTGCTGTTGCTTTCAAGTGAGTGTTATCTCTCAACACATGTGCTTAATTTTATATAAACCTCACTTTTTAAAAATATGTTACTTCAGAATTTTTATTGTTTTCACTTCTTGATCATGCCTTCTGTTGTGTCTTTGAGTACTGACATGCTCTCCAGTCCAGATATATGATTGAAAGTACTGCAGTGAGTTACCGTTTGAGGGATAATGAAGAAGTAAGAGGCCTACATTTCAAAAGGAATGTAACTTTTGGTAATGGTGTTATCTGGTTTGGTATAGAGCAATCCATTATAGTCATTTTTAATAGTTAACCTTAAAACACTTTTTAAAGTTGTATGCTACAATTAAACAATGCACAATGTGTTTGAAAGGTGAGCACAGCACATATGTTGGGGCATCCATGGGGACCATCTAATGTCCTAATATTAATTTGGGGGATTTACTTAGCTCAACCTGGCATGCAAGAGGCCGGGCAATGGCAGGATCTTTTAACCTATGTATACCAAGTAGTAATGTAGGAGACTCTAAGCCAAAACGTGCAATTAAGTTATCTTTATTGGAAATTAATATCAACAGCATTCATGCAAACACTCAGGCTTCAGACACTCACACAAGGCTATCAAGAATAGTAGGAAGTATTTGGATAGAGGAATAGATTATACTATACCAATCTTGCAGAGCTGAGATCGTGAAGTACACCAACAGAGAAGAGGTCCGGATGACAGAATGGCTACATAGGCTGACATAAAGTCAAGAGGAAATGGAACTGTGCATGTTTTGGTGGTGTTTTAGGGTGATATATATACTTGATAATTCCCCTGAAGGGATAGGATTTTGAGTGGAATATAATGTTTCTCGGAGGTTCCCAGGACTAGACAGTGGGTGCTCTGGAAGAGTTAAAGATTACTAATGGGTGCTGTATTTGGAATTGAATAGGAGCAGGCAAGGTCTTTTGTTGGAAAAGGACAAGGGAAGGAAGGGCCCATTTTACAAGCATCAAGGACTCTACTGTCATTGATTGCATTAGTGAATGACTCACCACCAGGTGTTAATTTCTGACCTGAGTATTTGGTTGGGGAATTTCCAAAGGCCCCTCCCTTGGTCATACATGACTTCAACCTTGGTGTTTGGGGATCCCTGGTTTACCTGCTAACCATGTAGAAGGGCACATCAAGCCAAATTATTAAATATAGCCAATTATTTGATATTCCCGTATGGGGACTATCAGGGTAGGTAACACCACCATCCACAACTAGCAACCAGATAATGGGATTGGAACATACCTGGGAATGTCTAGTTTTGGAGAATCCCACTTAGACTCCTAAAATAATACTTTTGAGGGGGCTACAACAAAATGTGCCAGTCATGGGCAACTGTGTCAACCAAGTTTTATATTGCCATAGCATTACGTAGATTCTAACACTTAACGAAATGGCAAGATCTCCTCCATCCAATGCTAATACAAGCAGGTTATATTTTTGAGCTCAGAAAAGCTCAACAAAACATGTCAAGTTTTTTGTATTATGTGCTAAGCTCTACTTCACTCCAATCTACTGGCTTGTTCCATAGCAGCTGGTTCTTCCTTGACAAGAAGGCCCCTGAGCCTTTCTTTTATGGCCATCCCTGGTTTGAGTGGGCCTTCAATGAATTATTCTCTCTGATCCATTTTAATTTCCCACAGTGCTCTAGAATGATGATGGTGCATCCAGGGGCCATTGAATTGTTTTAATATGGTGGGCTCTCAACACTGGCAGGTTGTTATTAATTTGCTTACTTGCAAGTACTCACAGGGGAAGGGCAAATTATTTTTTCCCCATTATCTTTGGAACATCCTTAAATATGAAGACTCTTACAACCATAATGTGTTTTTAGACATCCCTCTCATGTGCTCAGTGTCATCTGCTTCCAAGTAAGTGTGCCTAGGATAGATTGCAAGCAGGTTTTATTACTCCTTGGAAAGCACAATGACCATTGCTGTTTTAATGTTTCTCAGTGCATGATCATTTAATACTTTTCTGATTGATAATTCCTAAGGAGGCTCAACTACATGGTAGTCCACTTTGGCCAGATCATTTCAGCAAGGCTCAGGCCCCCCCTCCTTTGGCCTAGTTCAAGGGGGACTCAAGCCTACCTGCCCCCACATTCCAAGGTCCGTGTTTGTATTGGAGAAATGGTGGGAAAGAGCCACTTGCTAGTGTCAAGATGTCCTTAGCCAAGGGCCAAGGCAGGTGATAGTTCCACTGTGCCCTGCAAGGACTGTGGGGCCCTGGCAGCTGCTTTAGTTTGTTAAATGCTGAGGCCAGGCCTGCCCATGGGTCCAGAGTAGTGCTGAAAGAAGAACATTTTCTTAGGCATCAACAGTATAGCCATGCTACATACTACGTAGACTGAATCAATGGTGGGTAATTGATGCCTCAGAAAGCCAACATGCTTGCATTGCAATTTTGTTTCACAGAGTTATTAATGTTTCTCCATTTCATTGCCATGTTTGTATCATAGGGCCAGCGCAGGGCTGTCTCTGCAGGCTTTTACCCCTTAAGTCTTAAGGTTTAAGAGCACAGCATGCCAATCATTTTTGAACTGCATGGACTGAAAAAGGCAAAAGGCCAGCCAAGATCAATCAACACATCATCATCTAATAATAATACACTTCCTTGATGGCATTAAAGTTACTTAGACTAGAGAAGAATCAATGGAAGATCCCAGTTCTTTTCAGATGCAACACAACAATTTGTTGTCTCTCAAAACCGATTTGTGGAGTTTCTATTATTCTGGCTGACATTGACCATTAGCAGTGGCTGCATCTGCAGCAAGGAGATGGAGGAAGGCTGCAGTTGGTCTAATGATAGTTCATTTAGGCTGAAAGTGATCTGATACCAGTTTATAAAATTACATAATGTAAAATTGCAGATCCCACAAAAAAGAGTTATAACATTGTTGTGTGAGAGGAGGGGGAAGAGAAAGGGGGACAGTAGGAGAGAAAGAAGGATAAGTTAGGGGAAGTGGTCATAAATTTAGATTCTGTTTGTCTTCTCTTTATTCTTCCACTTCTGACAAGGAGGATTTCAAATAGTTTCCTCTTTAAAGCATGTCTTGGTCTGCAGACCATCCTATTTAGTATTATGTGTCAGATATCCTTGGAGAAGACCTTTCAAAAATTCCTTTGCAAACATCATTCAAATTTTAGTCTTCATATAAGCATCAATACTCTCACAGCAAATAGCCCTTCAGTAAAATGGAATCATTATTTATTTCTTTAGAGCATTTATACCCTGCTCTTCAGCCACAAAGGCTCTCAGAGCAACTTACAAACTGTTAATTTGACAGTTCCCTGCCTTCAGGTTTATAATCTAAATAAGACAGACACACAAGGAAAAGGGAATGGCAGTGGGGAAGGGGATTAAGTCCAGTAGATACTGCCTTTTCCTCTCTCGCTTCAAGGCCAGGGCTGTACTCTGTGAATGGGTGAGCAGCCTATATGTAAAAACAAGCCATAAGGCAACCAATAATAAGCAGAGATTTCAGTTTTATCCAAAAGACTGGGGACTTTATCAGAGGCACTAAATATTGCATCATAACAACACCAACGCAAAAGGGTGCGCGTACTGCATGATGTCACCCTTTAGTGTTTATGTCCTGGCCAAAACCTGTACTTTTAAATTGACAGCTGAAGCTGTCAATTGATCCCCCTGTGGCGCTTTAGTGCTGGCATTGCCGGCGTGTGAAACCTTGTGCCATTGTACTCACGTGAATGCAGCATGAATGACTGGTCCGGCGCAAACACTTCCAGGTGAGATTACAACATCAAGGTAAGTGACACACTTTTTATGACCCTCTCTGGGTTACTTGGGACTTTTAAAGTATGTTCCTGTGCTTCTATTTACTTTTTCTCTGTTATTTTTATGTGTTTTTTAATTTCCCGCACGAGCATCTTCTTGCGAGAATCTGCAGGATTTTGAACAGAGCTCCGGTCACTTCCTCTTCATTGCCGGGGAAGCCTTTGCCGGGAGAGAAGGTAAGTGTGATGGGGGGCATTCTTTTGTTGGCATAAAAATGGATTTTTTTATGTCAGCAAAATAACGTTTAAAGGGCCTCGTCTGATAAAGTCCTGGGCTGAATAAACTGACATGAACTATGACTAGTTTTGTCACTGCCTGTTTATTACAGCACTTTAAAAGTTCTTCTCATACAGCCATGCATGGAACTTGCCTGTTCATGAAGTTCATGAAATGTATTAATCCCACCTTCACCAATTACAATAGTTCCATGTTCTTCTTGAAATATCCAGCCATAAGACAAACCCACAAAAACTTATCTTACCTACAATTCTATTCTAATAATGGCCAACTAAGAGACTTTTCAAACTACACAATCATAGCCCTGTGATTTCACCCTGGCTGCCATGACGCCATCCTATGGAATCCCGGGATTTGTAGTTTAGTTATGTGTATTTAGAATTCTCAGCCAGAGAGCTCTGGTGCTTCACCAGACTATTGTATAATGCCCTGAGATCCCACAATGAAGGGTGGGACATAAATATTTTAATAAAATACAGTCAGACCTGCAGGGGTTCAGTTCCCTGACTTACTGTGGATACCAGAAAACATGGACAACAGTAAACCCTATTAAAATAAAGGACTTCCAGTAAAAAATACCATAGAGTTGTATTGGAGGACCTGTAAAATGCCTAGAGATGACACTTCTCTAGCCATTTCCCAGTGTGACTCTATGGTATATGTCCTTATTTTGTGTCCCATGAACAATTGAAACTTCAGCTATTGTTTCCATGGATACAGGGTCCAACTGTAGAATAAATTAAAAAAAAACAGGATTCATGGCAAGGGTTAGACTAGATGGCTCTTCTGGTACCTTTCAACCCTAAGTTTCTACAATTTTTATGATTCCATAGGATGTTGCCATGGCAGTGGTATATAGGGCTATAACTGTGTAGTATGAAGGGCTCCAGATGCCTCTGGGAAGTCCACAAGTAGAATACGATGACAATAATTTTGTAGCCAGTCATGTTGCAATTGGTCAATGAATAGTAGGTAAAAATAGTGGTTGCATCAAGTAGAACCCTGCAACAGATTTCAATGCTCTCCCTTCTCTCAGGAATAAGTTTCCCATAACATAAGACCAATCATGGTGGATCATACCAAAATACAACATTCTGTTCAAACAGTGGCCAACCAGATGCCACTCACAACCGGCATTAGGACACTCACAACCCGGGACCTGTGGACAATAGCACTCTTCCATCTGTGTTTCATAATAATTGGTATTGGAGAGATATACTGTTTCCAGTCCTGGAGAAAGAATACAGCCATCCTGATTAGATTTCACCAACAGCTTTGTCCTCCATAAATTCATCTAATCTCCTTTTCTCTTCATCTTATTTATGTGTGCAACCAATATAACATTCCTATCTCTGTTGTCCTCTTGACAGGGATAAGTTTCATCCATTCTTTTGCATGGGGTAGGTAGTACAGTCCCTGACACTACCCCTTCCTATACACACTATACAATCCTAAGAGAGAGCCAGTGTGGCAAAGTGTTCAGCATGCCAGAATCAACTATCCTGTAGATAGGATTCCTGAACCTAATATGGGATGCAAATCCCCTTTTGTGCTCAATCACAAAGCTTTTTTTGGAGGCGGGCAGCTTGGGCCCCTCCAGATGGTTATTGGACTGCAATTCTCACCAAGCCTAGACAGCATAGCCAATGGTGAGGGAAGATGAGAGTGGCAGGCCAACAATATCTGGGGGGCACAAGTTGCCTGCCACACCTTATTGGGGGGACTCAGGGCAAGCCATTTGTTGTCAGCCAAGTCAATACCACAGTACTGCATAAAAAGAGGAGACCATGTGCATAAAAATAAGAAACGACATGTTATCACCCTCTAAGCTCCATGGAGGAATTGAGGGATAAAAATCAAGTAAACAGAAGATCCCAGAAGTCCCTAACAGGTCCTTTTTCTTGACATGACAGAGACAAAGGAAGTGAAAGAGAAAAAGGAGGGAGCTAGAACAGCAAATTTTTATGTCCACCCTTGGTTATAGGATCTTAGGGGTCTCAGTAACATTTGTCTCTTCCAACTACTTGCATATTTCTCCTAGTTCTAGCTGATATATAGAGGGAAGTGGGAGCAAACTATGAAGAGCTCCAAAGGGGACTGGAAATGGAGGTGCGGGGAGATTGGCCGGTGAGTTTTTAGTACATTAAGTGCAATTCATCATTTACCAGTATGCCAGGAGTAAATGGTTCTAAGTAACCCAAGAAAGATATCTCAGGAACATAGAAAAAGTGCATTGAAAGTCTTGGCTTATTGCTTCCTGGGAGGGGAAGGGGGAAATTCCTTGGAAGGGGCTGAAAGGAAAATTACATTCATTATATTGCCATTATATAAATTATAATAATTCCTCATTTAGAATACTTTGGACAGTTCAGGTCACTGTAGATGTAGCCAGCTCTATGAAAGAAACATGTATTTCTCAAAGGAATATGGTGGCTATCTGAGCACATCTTATCCAATATTTTACCTGTATTTATCTAGGTAGACCCCCTGAACCCCACCCCCCCAAAAAAAGAGGAGAAGGAGAATTGAAAGCACCCTAAGCATGACCCCAGTATAGAGAAAGGTGTTGTTCTGAGTCCTCTTTTGGTTACAAAGAGAGACTTTTTTTCTGGTGTGTGTGTTTAAAAATTGCTGCCATTCAGACTTCCCTCTCTAATTCTTCCTTCCTTCAAAAGTATTATCTGATCATTGTCCTAGCATCCATCTATAGCAGAAAATAACTGCCGTACTAATAGCGGCGGTAATTCTTTCAAAACAATGCCACACTCTGTTTTGAAGTAGCACTTGGGTTCTTGGCATTCAAAACAGAAAGACTAATTAGTTTTTTGAAGTGGGTTGTTCAGAGAAAAAACAGGAGGGGAGACAGAAAACCACAAGGTTAAAAAAAATCTCTCACACACAAATATAATTATGTCTACAGTATTTTTATTACAGTTCTTGTTATTTATTGTTATTTTAAATATTCATCTAGCATAACTATCCATTTGTGTAACTTCTTAGAAAGCTACTTAATCTCCTTTCCTTCTGGTGCTAAATCCAGATAAGTCCCAAAGAAGCAATGGGGTTTATATAAGTGCTGATTTGCCATTCAGCAGTTGCTTCAGGGGTCTTCTCTAGTTGGGACTAGCAACTGGATTTAGGTCTAGGCACTCATAATTCTGTCTTCTAATATTTTGTGCCTCGCCCTTCCCAACTGCCTAGCACCTGCTGCCTGAGGCAACTACCCTACACTTACTAATGCTAGGGATGGCCCTGATTGGACCAATATTTGTCCTTCATTGAATGGAAGACCTTCATCTATTTGCAGATGAGTCTTCAATCCAGCAAAGGCTCCTGCTGCAATCAGGGAAGAGAAAGATATTTTCACTCATTGCCTTTAGCAGACTTCACTCTACACCATATAATACACTGTCCCTCTGCAGCAAAATTTGGAGACAGGTGGTTGGGAGTTGTATTTTGGCAAAAGCTTCTGCCCTTTTCCCCATTGGGAACATCCTTTGAATGGTATTCTTCTCATGGGATATCTGGATCTAAGCCCAAATAGTCTTAGGGGTAACAATGGAAGAAGAAAGGAAGCAAGGTGGTGGAAGGGGAGGAGGGAAATGAGAAACAAATATAAGGGGCACACAGGTTTCATTTCAGTTGGTAAGGAAGACAAAAGGATCAAAAAGAGGGATTTGAAAAGAGATTAAAAGTGAATAGGGAGGTGGTACCCATATAGTTGTTCTGGAAGGGAGTTTCAGGCATAGGAGGTGGCAGCAGGAGAGAACAGAGGAGATTTGCCAGTGGCTGACCATAGCAAAGATGTGAGGCACAGACATCAACAGTATGCTGCCTGTCAGGGAAAATAGTTTTTGAGATCAGGAGTTTGTCTCCCCCTCCCTGAATAATTTTTTAGCCAGACATGCCTGGCGCCATCTTTAGCTATCAGAAGGTAATAAATCTGTCTGTTTTTTGTTATTCTGTTTTTTGGGCTTGTATGTGAGAAACGAAACTTAAGATTGGATTACTTTCGGTTCTCCCAAGGACTAAGTGTTATGGTCTATATAACTGGGAGGGGTTATATTGTTTTGTTCCTGAGATAGAAAAGAGCTTCAAGCTTGTGTGTACCTCTCTTGCTTAGAGAGAACCTAGAAAACATGGTTAAATGCTTTCTGTTATTGTTTTCCTTTTTATTTAATTGTTATTAATAAAAGCCTAAAAGAATTTTGGCATGGACTTACTTTTGCACCAAAGGAGTATTTGTTTGCTCACAAAGCACACGTTTTCGTTGCTTATCCCCTGTTCGGATGAACAGGGAGTGACTGCGCTCTGCACAGATCTGTGACAGGTTATGGGATGCCCAGGATTGCTGGCTGAAGAGTTTATGAGCCGTGAAGCTCTTATGCTGCAAATTGTTTAAGCCTGAGCTGAGAGGGGCTTTGAACAAGCGGCAAGTTGGGCAACTTGTCCCTTTGGTGTGAAGTCTTTTTTCTTTGAAGCTGTTGGAGCTTGCTTTTGTTTACGCCTGGCAAGAGCTTACAACCCCAGCAAGGAGGGGACTGGAAGGTGAGAAAGCCTGCTGTGAGGACTGCTGAGACCGAACCATTTACAACGCCCTGCTGGTAAGCAACCCCTGTGTGAGGGAAGCAGATAATCAGTTGAGAGGGGCTAAAGAGTTTATGGACAATGGCTCAGAGTATGGCAGTTTTTCCCTTCCAAAAGTTAAATGATAAGAATTATCATTTGTGGGCTGTGAAGATGGAGGCTTATTTGCATCAACAATTGATACACGCTCCCATTTTAGCCCCCCCTGCCCAAGGCGCTTCTGTATTGCAACAGCAGTCTGAGGAACGCGCTCGAGCGTCTCTCATTTTGGCAATTGAGGACAGTCAGTTGATGTATGTGCGAGGCTGTGCCACGGCCAGGGACATTTGGCAAGCACTGCGGCAGGTTTATGTCCATGCTGGGACTGGTTCACAGCTTATGTTAACAAGGAAGCTGTATAGACTAAAGCTGCAGCCAGATGGCGATGTAGCCACACACATTTCAACTATCCGGCAATATTTCCATCAGTTGCAGGAGATTAATGTCCATTTTACTGAACAAGAAAAAGTTCATATCATTTTATCAAGTTTACCAGAAAAATTCGATGCCTTAATATTCTCCTTCAAAAATATGGCAGCAGCAAATATGACCATTAATTTTATTACTGGTCGTTTGTTGGAAGAAGAGGCTAAGTGGTTGGAGAGGAAAGGTTCTGCTCAAAAGGCTGTACAGGCGAAGACCCGCAATTCTACAAATGATCCAGTAGATGGCTCTAAAGACTCCAGTAAGGGTATGGTCCCCGCTTTTGCTGTGAAATCTAAGCTTTGCTGGAACTGTGGCAAAGATGGACATTTTGCAAAACAGTGCAAAGCAAAAAAGAGCAAAGAAAGCAAGAAAAAGCCTGCTTCATCTAGTATGACTGTTTCTGCAGTTGTTTTGCAAGCTGTGAAGGAGCAAAATAGAGATTTATCTCAATGGTGTTTGGATAGCGGCTGCAATGCTTTTATCTCCAATAATAAAGAACTCTTTAAGGACTTTAAAGAGACTAGCCCCTCAAGTGTGAGTTTGGCTGATGGATCCAAGTCAAAATGTTTGGGTAAAGGTACATGTTTTGTACAATGTTTGAACATGGATGTAAAAAATGTTCAATATGTTCCTGATTTAAAAATGTGTTTACTCTCTGTTGTTAAATTGACACAGGAGGGCTATGAAGTACAATTTAAAGGGAACAAATGTTATATTTTAAAGGATGGTACTGTTATGGCTGAAGGGGTTTTTCATGACCAACTGTATTATATGTATAATAGTGTACAGGAGCCTCAAACCAGTACTATAATGGCAAACTCTCCTTTGCATGATAATTGTGTACATCTGTTGCATAGGAGATTTGGCCATGCTAGTTTTAAGGTCCTCAGGCAGATGCCTGACATGGTGGATGGGTTAAGTTTGAGGGCTTGTCAGAAGTACCTGGATTGTAAAATTTGTAAAAAATCGAAATCCAAGGTCCATCCTTTTCCCAAGCATAGTGAGAGAAAGTCAAAAAGAATTCTAGAATTGGTTCATATGGACCTGTCTGGCCCCTATCCACCTTCCCTGGGAGGAGCCAAGTACATCCTGGTCTTGGTCGATGATTTCAGTCGTTATTGTTTCCTATTCTTACTCAAGAGTAAGGATGAGACATTTCAGACTTTTAAAAATTGGGTGGCTTATGTTGAGAGACATTTTCCCCAGAAGGTGTCATCTCTCCAGTCAGATAGGGGAGGGGAATTCATGTCAAATGAGTTCCAAAATTGGCTAAAACAAAAAGGAATTTTCCACAGACTCACAACCCCTTATAGTCCTAATGAGAATGGAATTTCTGAGAGAAAAATTGGTGTTTTGCAAACAATTAAAGATAGCCTGATGTTTGATGCAAACATTGAGCAGAAGTACTGGGGAGAAGCTATGTTAACAGCTGCTTATTTAAGTAACCGTGTACCCAGTTCTGTGGTTTCAAATACACCCTTTTTCATGTTTTATGGCAAAAAGCCATCTGTGAGGCACATTAGGACCTTTGGGTCCTATGCATGGGTGAATATCCCTAAGGCAAACAGAAAAAAGGGGGAACCCAAGGCTAGGAGGCTCAGATTTGTCGGGTACGACCAATCATCAAAGGGCTGGCGGTTCGCGTTTGGGGATGGGAGAGTTTTGATTTCCAGGAATGCTGAATTTGAGGAGCAGGCCAACTGGTCTCATGTCCATGCTAATTTAGATGTGGTTTTGCCTTCATTTGTTGGTGAAAATCAACCTGAACAACAGCAGCAGCAACAGGCTGCTGAGTCAGGCACTGGTATTTCCCCAGACTTGAGAGGAGAGGGTTCCAAGCATGAATCCTTTGATGTGGAAAGTGATTCAAATGCAGATTCTGACAATGATCAGGCTCAGCCTGTTGTCCCCCGTCGCTCTAACAGAGAGACAAAGGGAGTGCCTCCTTTAAGATTCACAGCACAGAATGTAAAAGTTTGCCAGGTAACTTTTGAACCTGATAATTATACTGATGTATTAAAGTTGCCAAAAGAAGAACAACAAAAGTGGCAAGAGGCAATGGAAAATGAAATGGAGTCCATCAAAGACCATGATGTTTTCGGTATTGTGGCATTGCCACAGGGAGAAAAGGCTGTGGGTTGCCGTTGGGTATATAAGAGAAAGCAATTGCAGGATGGGGGTGTCAAATACAAAGCACGTTTGGTTGCAAAGGGGTATTCACAGATACAGTATCAAAATTATGATCAGGTTTTTGCACCCACTGTTAAAGTACAAAGTGTAAAGATTGCTTTATCTATTGCAAGTTTAAACCAACTTAAAGTCAATCACTTTGATGTAGAGACTGCATATTTAAATGCTCCATTGGATGAGTGCATCTATATGGAGCAAGCTCCTGGGTTTCACAGTGGGGGAGCAGACCAGGTTTATTGCCTCAATAAAGCCTTGTATGGTCTCAAGCAAAGTGGCCGATGTTGGTACCTTTGTTTGGATGAACAGCTGAAAAATGTTGGTTTTCAGAACAGCATTGCTGATCCATGTTTGTATACAAGGGGTGTTAATCAGAATTATGAAATCGTCGTCGCTTTTGTGGATGATTTCTGCCTGATTACACAAACTGATGTTCAGGTGCAAAGATTTAAACAGGAATTGGGTTCAAAATTCAAATTGAAGGACCTTGGTCAAATTAGAAACTATTTGGGAGTAGATTTCCAAAGGTTTGAAAATGGTGATTTTAAAATGAGTCAAGTTCAAAAGATTGAAAGAGTTTTGGATCTTTGTAATATGTCTCAATGTAAGCCTGCTCGAACTCCTATGTGTTGTGATTTCATAAATGTCACAGATTCTAGGCCATTTGAACATCCTGAACTTTTTCATTCTGTAATTGGAAGTTTATTGTATATTGCAAGATGGTCACGTCCAGATATACAATATGCTGTAAATGTTTTGTCTAGAAAAGTGTCAAAACCAACTCAACATGATTGGCAAGGTTTGAAACGCTTATTAAGATATTTGCGTGGAACTTTGAATTATGGCGTAAAAATAAGTTCACAAGGTTCTCATGAGTTGGAAGCTTTTTGCGATGCCAGTTTTGCCAGCGAAATCCAAAATAGATATTCTGATTCAGGGATGATAATTTTTTATGCTGGCACTGCCATACACTGGGGGTCAAAAAAGCAATCCACTATTGCTTTAAGCTCGGCAGAGGCAGAATTTGCCGCGTTGTCAAGCATGGTAAATGAGCTGATTTATCTAAAACAAATTTTTAGTGATTTAGGTATGCCAATTTCAGAAGCTGTTAAAGTTTTTGAAGACTCTCAAGCATGTATAGCGATGGCTACAGCACAAGGTGTTAAAAATAGAACAAAACATGTGGCTGTAAAATTTCAGAATGTTAGAGAAGCTGTTCAAAATGGTTTAATTGATTTGGTGTATTGCCCCAGTGAAGAAAATATAGCAGATTTATTTACTAAAGCGTTGGGAAATATTAAGCATGATTTTTTGTGTGACAGACTGGGTATGATATGTCGATGTCTGGATGAAAAATTAGAGGGGTGTCAGGGAAAATAGTTTTTGAGATCAGGAGTTTGTCTCCCCCTCCCTGAATAATTTTTTAGCCAGACATGCCTGGCGCCATCTTTAGCTATCAGAAGGTAATAAATCTGTCTGTTTTTTGTTATTCTGTTTTTTGGGCTTGTATGTGAGAAACGAAACTTAAGATTGGATTACTTTCGGTTCTCCCAAGGACTAAGTGTTATGGTCTATATAACTGGGAGGGGTTATATTGTTTTGTTCCTGAGATAGAAAAGAGCTTCAAGCTTGTGTGTACCTCTCTTGCTTAGAGAGAACCTAGAAAACATGGTTAAATGCTTTCTGTTATTGTTTTCCTTTTTATTTAATTGTTATTAATAAAAGCCTAAAAGAATTTTGGCATGGACTTACTTTTGCACCAAAGGAGTATTTGTTTGCTCACAAAGCACACGTTTTCGTTGCTTATCCCCTGTTCGGATGAACAGGGAGTGACTGCGCTCTGCACAGATCTGTGACACTGCCTGCTGACCACCATGTGACCAAACTCTTCTCTCTTCTCTTCCTGTAGTCCTCATCAGTCATGCTTCTGAGGGCTTCCCATTCCCACTGGCCTGGTTTTAGGAGTTCAGAGGGAACTGTAGTAGGAAGGGATATTGCCCTCCCCCTGCTCCTGGATCCTGTGAGAGGAAGAGATCCCAGTTCCACAGGAACTTCCATTCAGTAGCTTTCTCACTGGCTACTCCCAGCTTCTGGAACACTTTACCTATGAAAGCTAGGCTGGCTTCTTCCCAGCTGTCTTTCCCTTGGCAGACAAAGACCTTTTAATTAATACTGGGCCTTTGGCTACTAAACTCACTTACTGTGGGAGAAGCTTTTACATCAGTGGGTGCTGCATTTCTTTTTCCTAGTGTGGTTTTTCCATTGTGTTGTGACTTGTTAATGCCTGTATTCGTTTTATATTTCAATTCTGTTTGTCCTGTTTAATCATCAACTACCTTGAAGAATATACAAATCCCTCCATGTAAACATCTCTGGGTTCTGGTCAGCGAGAAAGCAAAAAGAGGAAGTGATTCAAGGCTGTGGGGAGACACTTCAAAGCAGGGTTTGCTCTTGATGCTAAAGGAGAAGAGAGCCATTGAATGAATCTAAGATAGTTCATCCCATGATCTAAGAAATGAGAAAAACACTCAAGACTTTGGATTAAGGTTATATTGATAGCTTTTTCCTGAAGTCTTATTGATATGATTCAGTCAGACTTTGCATTATATCCTCTGACTGCTTTTGCTACATCTCTCATCACTATAAGATTTTCACATGGGGAAAGTAATCCCTGGGGAGATCGGGAGAGAAACGGGGCTGTTCCGGTAGCAGTGCTCTGTTTCGCACACCCTCTTCCTTCTCCCGATCTCCTGTCATCCTCCCTCTGTGCCACTTCCATTTCCCTCCCGCTATGTTCTGCAACTTTTTACTAACGAAGAACTTTCGTTAGTAAAACATAGCAGGAGGTAAATGGAAGCAGCACAGAGGGGACGACAGGAGATTGGGAGAAGGAAGTGTGTGTGTGAAATGTAGCGCTGCACCCGGAACAGCCACGTTTCTCTCCTGATCTCCCCGGGGATTACTTTCCCCATGTGAAAATCTCCTAAATGCCACCCCATTTCTTCTTAGATTTTCATTTCCTGAGTAAAACACTGTGTAATTGTCTGACTCAAAAGGTCCCATTCCTGTCCACTTGAGCTCACTCACCCCATTTTGCAATGTTTATACATTCCATTTCTTGTTTTACTATGTCTAGCATCTCCTGATTCATGCTTCTCACATTGTATAATATGTGTTTTGCAGCTTCGTACTTTCCTTTTGCTTCTGAGCATGTCAACAACTGAATGTCCTTTCAGCTTGAGTCCAGTTGTGTCATTAGCCACAGCACTACTCATCATTGTTCTCTACTGTATCCCAGTGGCTTGTTGAGTGCCATCTGAGCCGGGAGTTTCATCTTCTGGCACTATCTCTTCTTTCATTTTGAATTGTTTCATCACGGGTTTTTCATGGTAAAAGATCTTCACTGTGCCTCCCTCTGTGCAGGACTAACAAGCATTTGCTATGGTGCCACTGTCATTGTCTCTGAGGTTGCGTTTACATGAGCAAATATCCCCCTAAATATGCTGCTAAGATTGCTCATTGTTCCCACAGATCGTGCCACACTATCACCTCATTCAGAAGGGGGGAAGGTAAAAAACCCGAATATAGCGTCTCAGGGGATCTCGCTATTTTTGCTGGCTTATTTGAAAAGTAGTGCGACTTAGCACAGTGTTGATTGCGTAAACAACCATTTTGCTAAGGGCTGTGTGAATTACCAGCAATCTTCCCGATACAGTTGCAGCAGGGCTGCACTGTGGGATTGGTTCTTATGATGAAGGGGTGGGCTGGCTAGATGTGGAGTCAAGAGGGAGATTCAGTAGCGATCAGGAAATCTTAAAATCCTTCGTGTCTACTGCTTGCTTTGGTGCCAAGGGAAGTCTGTACAGCGAGTTGCAGGGGGGAGGCAATGGCTCTGTGTCAATCAGCTGTTACCCACAGAGAAAAAAACTTTTGCGTCTGCATTTTTATTTGGGGCCAGGGAGCTACAGAGGGGAGGCAATGGCTCAGTGCCGATCAGCTGTTACCCACGGAGAAAAAAACCTTTGCATCTGCATTTTGATTTGGGGCCAGGGAGCTACATGGGGGAGGCAATGGCTCAGTGTCGATCAGCTGTTAACCACGGAGTTGGGGCCAGGGCAGACATTCCTATTGCATTCCTTTGTCCTTCTCTCCAATGTCTGGCCATGCCCCCCCCCCATTTGCCTGTCTGGACCACAAAGCGGGGGAGGGGGGAGGGAGCAACAAAATACAACTGTTTCCTCCATACACTGTGTAAACTACCCACCACTGGTGCAAAAAAGTGTTGAAGCGCAATGTATCGCTATAAAACCTGCTGTGGTAATTGCAGCCTGAGAGATCTCCACTAACGCCATCCTCCACTACTGCTGCTACCCAGTATCTGTCTGGCACATTTAGTCTGGCTTCTCAGCAAAAGCCTCTCTGGCATGGGAGACCCTACCAGCAGCACTGCTGCCATCAGCATAGCCTCTTGCCTCACAGGAGCATAAATCCCACCACTACAGAAAAGTAGTGCTGTTGTTGGGGATATTCATGGTATCCTATGGCAATATGTTCTAAAGAGAAAGAAGCAGATATTCATGGCATCATATGACAATCTAAACTAAAATTTAGAAATATTACTATTTTGAATGATAACTCCCAGAATGTCCCAGATGCTGTAACCACTGACCATGCTGCTTAGATGACTCTGGGAGCTATTATCTAAAAAGTAACTTTGTCCAGACTGTGGTAAGGACATAGCCTTAGACCAAGCCCCAGCATGCTTCATATCATCCTGCAGTAACTGGTAGCTTCAGGGTTTCAGATCTTAGTCTTTGCAGCCCTACCTGAAGGCTGACTCTGGGAATGTTTTGCATGCAAAGCAGGTACTCCACTACTGAGCTGTGGCATATACATGAAACAATATTTCCCAGGTTTCCAAGCTATGTTTTCTACAAAAGTTTTAGAGATACTTTTTTAGAATATGATTGTCCCCTGCACCTATCATCTGATCTATGTTTGTCTTATTTTCTTCTTTAAACCAGCTTGCCCTGTTCTTCTCTATTAACCACCTGGTGTGTTTTGATATATTTGCTTAGCTATAAAAGTTAAGGATCTGCTTCTGAGTTCACAGCTGAGATTAATCTTCTTGGAACAGCAAAACAGTGAGACAAACACAAATGTTCCCAAAGCATACACAAATAGATTAGGCCCGGAAAAATGTAAAAAACACAAACAAAATTCCAAAAGCCATGAAGTCCAGTTCCTATCACTTTTACCTATCTATTAAATCGAATTGTTAAAGAAAACACACAGTGTTGTATGTAGCTCACCTGTTGAGAGGCTCTTGTCTCCTCCAGTAGACCTGACCATGAAGATAAGACTCTCAAATGAAATTATTCCTCTTTGCCAATGACTTTTTTTCTACATGTGCAATAAATATCACAAGTTCCAATTCTAGACTCCCAAAATTGCCTTGCAGTTCACAGAGCTTTTCTTAAACAGACATATGAGAGTGTATCATGAGACTCATCCAGTATGTTCTTGGGAACTTAGCTCACACATGACATAGCAGCAACGAACCCAGGTTTGCCTACCAGTGGAGCTTGGGAAAAGCTACTTTTTTGGACTGCAACTCTCAGAACTGGCCATGTGAGTTAGGGAATTCTGGGAGCTGTAGTCCAAAACTTTTACAAGCTCTGGCTACCAGTTACACCAAAGAGGAAGCAGAAACAAATTCTTTGTGTGATACATATTTGTTTGTGACAGTCCCATTTTTAGCTATACACTAAGGAGATTATCGGACGGGGACAAAAATAGCGTCCCTGTCTCGCTATCTCCTCTCCTGCCCCACTCCCATCACTGTAGCACTTTAAAAAGAAAAGTTTTCAGACTTACCTTGATAGCGACACAGAAACTGCTCCCCTCCCCTCTGGCAGTCCAGGAGTAAATGGAGCTGTCACGGAGCCCCACTCACTTCCTGGAAAGCAAATCCCGGCCGTTCTCACGAGAGGACAATTGTGCAGGAAATTCAAAAAGAAAAAGAAAAGGTTAAAAAGTACACCAAGCATAAAAACACATTTATAAAAAAAAAAAAAAAAACCCAAGTAACCAGGGGAGGGGAAAAAAGTGTGTCACTTACCTCGATCTCCTGATCTTAACCAGTAGTGTTCAGCAGAAACCTTCCATCGTGGCTGGTATCACACCAGCATAATGGGGCACCTTTTTGCTCATTACAGAAACAGAATGATGGGTCAATTCACAGTTTAAGCTGTGAATAAAAAGGAGCACGGAGGGGGGGGGTGCGGACGGAAGAGGCACAGGGGCATAACGCCACAGGGACGCCGTTATCTGATATTAAAGACATTTACCGATGTCCTGTCACCCCTGTGGTGGGATATATAGTGTGTCTGATAATCTCCTAAAATGAAGACAGCAACTTAAGACATATATGTATGAAAAAGTGTGTGAGTGATGGGTCCCAAAGTTCCCAGTACAGCTGCCTGTCTCAGGCATTCAGAATGATCTTTCCCTGCAAGATCAGAATGTACCTCTTTCAGCTGCTTGCTGCTCCTTACTGCTTGCCACTTTTATCATTCCCTGCACTTAGAGCTGTGAGGTATTTGGGGGGGGGTTATCTGTTTTTGTTTTTGTTTTGTTTTGTTTTGCTCTGGGATTCCTGAAGCGCCATGCTGTAAACATGACATCCAGAAAGTTGCAAGAACAAAAGTGGTGGGTTGGTTGTTTTATATTCAGTCTCTCCCTCACCCCCACTCCTTTTATTGGCTTCAAGGCTATATTCACTTTCAGAAACAGAGAGCGCAGGACTTTATGTTGGGATTTCAAGGAAGGCTGCTCTTATAAATTAGTAAAATGGATGAGTCACTCCACTGTTGTGTTTGATGTTGCTACCGGCCAAGCATAACATTTTAGCATCTGTGCAGACTACAGCATCCTCTTGTATTTGGGAGCCCAGCAACCCTGAGGTTGCAGGGAAGTGCTGCTATAATAATATGCAAACTGCCCTACTAGACCTGATAGATTGCAAAAACAAAGCAAAATCTGCATGTGTGTGTCAGAGAGAGAGCTGGAGAAAGCATCAAATAATGCCTTTAATGACCCTCATGCTAATATATGTATTTTTAAAAAAGCTCTTTATAAAAAGTAATGACATTTTTATAGCCAGCATAGCCAATGGTTTTCATGCCACTGTATTGCTTAAATTATGTTTCCTCACAGAAATTGGCTGGATGACCTCTGTTTAGAATATGTACCACTATGCAGGACAGACATCTCAAAGAGTACCTTGGTCACATAGCATTGTTTTGTACTGTAACTATGAGCTCCAGGTGGTATAGCAACACAAATGCCACTCACTTCCTACATGCCCACACCTCTAAGAGGCTTATTGCATGAGGGAAGAGACACAGCAGTGCACCCCGATAATAGCACCTCCCATGCTGCCTTATCGCACAATGTCAGGATTCAACAGCTGTTCTTCTTTTCCCATCCTGTGGGAGATGGCAGTAAAAACGAGTCTTTTTTCTAACAGTTTTTTTACTGGAAAAAAAGACTTGTGTTTATCACTGTCTTCCATGGGACCAGAACAGAAGAACAGCTGTTGAACACCAATGCTGTGTGATACGGCAGCATGGGAGGTGCTATTATCGGGGTGCACTACTGCTTCCCTCCCTCATGCAGTAAGCTTAGTCAAAAAGAAATCAACCATTACTGCATACCTGCTGTTTATTTTTAACAGGTACAAGTGCCTACATCTGGAATCCTTCCAGTCTTTCTGGCTGATACTTTAGGTAAGTATTTCCTTACCTGGTCTAGCTTTCCAAGGGGAAAGGGGTCAGTTTTCCTTCATCATCACTCTTCCTTTGTCTCCTCATGATCAGGACCTTCTCTGATGTTCCAAATGGAGAAGGTGGAATGTGTCCAGAGGAGGGTGACTGGGATGGTGGGAGGGCTGGAGGCTATGCCCTATGAGGAGCAGCTTAGGGAGCTGGGTATGTTTAGTCTGGAGAAGAGAAAGTTGAGAGGGGGCATAATAGCCATGTTTAAATATTTGAAGGGATGTCATAATGAGGATGGGGCAAGCTTGTTTTCTGCTGCTCCAGAGACTAGAATGGAGCAATGGGTTCAAACTACAGGAAAAGAGATTCCACCTAAACATTAGGAAGAACTTCCTGACAGTAAGAGCTGTTCAGAAGTGGAATACACTGCCTCATAGTGTGGAGTCTCCTTCTTTGGAGGTTTTTAAAGAGAGGCTGGATGGCCATCTGTCAGGAATGCTTTGATTGTGTATTCCTGCATAGCAGTAGGTTGGACTGGATGGCCCTTGAGGTCTCTTCCAACTCTATGATTCTATGATTCTATAAGCCTTGCTTTTCTATCAAGTGATCAATACAGAAATGCATCTCTAACAAAGTCCTCTAGGTGAACCACATAGATAAACCATCTCTCCCTCTGGCAAAGGAAATTGGAATCCTGGGTGTTCTTTTACGACACAGGAACCTTACCTGACTATTTGCATAATGCTGGGTTAGCAGTCCTTCCCTAGAATATTCAGATTTCCTGCCTTTGGCCCCTGAAAATCCCTTCTGGGAGATGCCAGGGCATAGGGGCTGTTCTTCCCTTGGACTGACCAATTTTCCTACTTGCTTTTTCCTCTGTGCTATTCTTACCCTTGGTCCTAAGGGGAAATATTCATGGAGGAAAAGTATTCCTAACTTCAGTGTCCACAGTGTAAGCTTTAATTAATTAATTAATTAATTGTGCTGCCATTGAAGGTAAGTATGGGATTCCTTCCTCTCCTGTGTCTTTATGAACCATCATGTTTTAATGGTTACCTCTTGTGCCTTTTCTTTCCCAGATCTTCTCACCTTCATCAGACCTTTTTTCTTTCTTGCATGATCCCCCCACCCCAGTTAGAAGAATATTTGCATTTCCTCCTCTTTTTTTTTTTTTTCATTTTATCCTTTTCTGTTACTTGCCTCATTCTTCTTGGGTTATTTATTTATTACATTTACAGTTTCATAGATTCACAGAATCATATAGTAAAAAGGACCTCAAGGGCTATCAAGTCCCAACTGCCCATGATGCAAGAATACAGAACTAAAGCACTCCTAAAACATGCCCATCCAAACTCAGTTTAAAGACCTCTGAAGTTGTAGAGTCCACCACCATCCAAGGCACTCTACTCCACTGTTGAACAGTTCTTCCAGTAAAGAAGTTCTTTCTAATGTTTAGGTAGAATCTCTTTTCTTAAATTTCAATCCATTGGTTTGTGTAATTTGAATCCATTGGTTTGCGGTAGAAAGCAAGCTTCCTCCATCTTCTACAAGGGCTTACCACACTCCAAAGCAAAGCAGCAGTGCAGCAGGAATGTTCTGTCTTCCGTGCTGCCTTACTGCATGACGTTGTTGTTCTTTTGTTCCAGTCTCGTGAGGGACCGAGGTAAAATGGCACCTTTTTGCTAACTGGAAAAACCCGTTAGAAAAAGATGCTGTTTTACCTCGATCCCCATGGGACTGGAATGAAAAAACACTGGAAGAATGATGACATCATGTGGTAAGGCAGCATGGAAAACGGACCATTCCTGCTGCCTTGCCTCTTTTCTTCAGAATGCAGTAAGCCCCTCAATCTTCTCTTCTCCAGGGTAAAGAGACCCAACTCCCTCAGTCATTCCTCATAGGGACTGGTTTCTAGACTTTTGACCATCTTGACCGCTCTTCTCTGGACACCTTCCAGCTTGTCAATATTCTTCTTGAACTGTGCTGCCCAGAACTGGACACAGTATTCCAGGTGAGATCTGACCAAATCAGAATAGAGAGGCATTACTACTTGTCAGGAGTTAGAGACTGAACTCCATTATAAAATGGCCGAACAACTGCAGAACCATGTTGAGTCATAATGGCTGACCGCATGAACTAACAAGTCATGCCTAGTCAGGCCACTAGAGGGCAATGTCCTGTAGATGTATATATTAAAGAGCTCAGAACAGAGCTCACTTCCTCCTCTCTTCCTGTGAATGCTGAGGCCTGGTGAATCAGTTCCTCCTTTAATTGTAAATATTTGTATAGAGGTCCAATGCAAACAATTTGATTCCCGGATGGAGGGGAATAAACAGCTGCAAATTACCAGACACAATCAGGAGAGCACTGAACCAGAGACACCTGTGGAGGAAGAACCCTGCAGCTGCGTGAAATGCTGTTCAGATGCAAAAGGCCTGGACAATTTAAGAAGGACTGTAAGGTGCCTGCACCGGATAGGAGGGGTGCATCCTCTCAGACTGCAAGCCATGCCTTCATAGCACAGCACCATCCTGATGGTACTGAGGAAAGAATTTGGTTACTTGATAGTGGGGCCACGCACAATATGGTTAATGATTTACAGTTGTTAAGCAATGTTAAAAATGCTTCAATAACCAATATTACCCTTGCAGATGGTGCTCCCAGCAAGGTGCAGAAAATGGGCACTGCATATGTGCCATCTTTTAGTAAAGACTTTGAAAATATGTTATGTGTAACAAACTAGAGAATTGTATATTGACTGTGTCCCAAATGACTACTGATGGTTATAAAGTATATTTGAAAGGGGAACACTGTACAGTAACAGAAAGGCATAACATGAATAATGTCTGTGCAAAAGGGATAAAGAAATATGGGTTGTATTACATGTTTTCTAAAGAGAAGGTGGCAAATGTGAACCTTGCAGACAATGTGCCCCTACATGATAAGTGTGTTCATTACTACCACAGGCTAATGGGCCATGCTAGTTACAAAGGTTTAAAGGAGCTAGCAAAAGTGTGTCCTGGTTTAAGCATGAAACACTGCCCAAGGTTCTTAGAATGTGCAGTGTGCAGGAAAGTTAAGGCAATAGGCTTTCCCTATTGCCAAAAAGACCTAATGTGTCACCAACAGACCCTTGAAGTTGTCCATGCTGATTTAGCAGGCCCTTATAAGCCCAATGAAGGGGGTAACCACTATTTATTTGTGATAGTCGACAGGCACACTAGGTATACCTACGTATCCATACTGAAGGAGAAAAACCAGGCTGCAAACAGGTTCCGTGAATGGGTGAATGTGGTGGAATGCGAACTTCCTTCTCATAAGGTTTCAAGTCTAGTGATGGATAGGGGAGGGGAATTCTTACCCAACAGTCTGCAGACCTGGATGCATAGGAGGGCCATTAGACACAAAACCACAAACCCAGCATCTCCAGGGGAGGATGGGTTTGCGGAAAGGAAAATTGGGATGTTGAAATGCATGATGGAGTACATGATGGAAGATTCACAAGCCCCAGCTGGGCTGTGGGGGTAGGCAGTGAAGACTGCTGCTTACCATTTTAAATAGACTGTGAATGTCTAGCGTCAAACAGACCCCATATTGTCTATTGCATGGTAGAGCACCAAACCTCAAGCACCTGAGGGTTTTTGGACAGTATGCAAATGTACTGATTCACCCGAGCCTAAGGAATCCTGGGCAGCCTAAAACCAGGAGGCTGCATTTCCTAGGCTATGAGGGTAATAAATATGTGTTTTCTCTCCATCCTGGAAAGGTGGTGTTCTCCAGGAGTGCAAACTTTGAAATGCACTCAGGGTAGGACAGATTGCACTGCAGTCAGAAGGTGTTTGTTCCCTGAGGGAGGGATGCACCAACAACTCCCAAAAGTCCCACAAATGGAGGGGTGGTAATGCCTGATGATGAAAGGGAGGCACAGGAAGAAAATCCTGACACTTCACATGCCACTGTGATGTACAATGGGTAAGGCAGATGCTTGCAGACCTTGGGGAGCCGTGCCAAATGCCTGTTGAGGTGCACGAGGACTCACAAGCCTGCATAGTGATGGCAGAAACAGAAAATCTGAAATGCAAGACAAAGTACATTGCGGTACGCTACCAAAATATGAGGCAGTTAATACAAGAAAGTGTCTTGTGTCTGAGGTATTGTCCATCTGAGGACAATGTTGCAGACCTGCTCACAAAAGCCCTTCCAGCAGGAAGCCATGAGGAGTTGGCAAGGAGGCTGGGCCTTGTCACTAGTGTGTAAAGTGAAAGGTGTCAAAAGGGATGGTCAACCGACAGATGATTGATGTCCAACAACGTATGTTAATGATGTTATGTTGTGATGATAACATGTGTCCTGTGCAGTAGTTTGACCATTTTGGAGGGGATTGTCAGAAGTTGGAGACTGAACTCCATTATAAAATGGCCAAACAACTGCAGAACCATGCTGAGTCATAATGGCTGACTGCATGAACTGCCAAGTCATGCCTAGTCAGGCCACTAGAGGGCAATGTCCTGTAGCTGTATATATAAGAGAGCTCAAAAGAAAGCTCACTTCCTCCTCTCTTTTCTTCCTGTGAATGCTGAGGCTTGGTGAAGCAGTTTCTCCTTTTTTGTAAATATTTGTATATATTCCAACTGTTTGACTTTGAAGATAAAAGTGCCTCCTGCTTATTTGGACATCAAACACTCTGTGTGTGAGTATTCTTGGGAACGGGTTGCTACTGAGTCTGCTGAGATAGTTTTTTGGCTTCTTCTGGGGATTGATTGTCCTATCATCCCCTGACACTACTTCCCTCATTCTGGACACTATACACCTGATGATGCAGCCCAGACTTTCTTGGCAGCTGCATCACACTGTTGACGCCTGTTTAGCTTGTGATCTCCTAAAAACCCCAGGTCCTTTTTTCATGTAGTGCTTTCAAGCCAGGTGTCACCTGTCCTATATTAGTGCATTTCATTTTTCCTACCTAGATGTAATACCTTAACATTTATCCTGGTTGAAATTCATTTTGTTAGTTTTGGCCCAGCTATCCAGACTGGACAGCTATCCAGTCTGTCCTTGAATTCTGTCCTCAGGAGCAGTGGTTCTTAACCTGTGGTCTGTGGACCCCCCTGGGGCTGTGATGTCTTTACAGGAGGTCTATGAAGACTTGAAGACTGCTTGGCCCACCTCCTCCCCACAGTGGAGCAACCATGTGACAGGAGCCAGGCAAAGGCTGGCTGGCTGCCATTCAATCCGCTCCAGCTACAAACTTGCAGGAAGAAGCAGGAGAAGTCTTCCCTCCCACTCCCTGCCTCTGAGGGAAGGTTTAATGGATGGTATATTGTTGTTGTTGTTCTTATTTTAAATCTTGAGTTAAGTCTTGTGGGTCCATGGCAACAAAAGATATTTAAAAGGGGCCAGTCCCTGGTTAAGAAAAGCCTAAGAGCCACTGCTCTGGAGTATTCACTGACCTTCCCCATTCGGTTTCATCTGCAAACCTGTCCTTTTTAAAGCAGCAGTAGCTGGAAACTTGAGTGGCAATTACTTAGAAGTGAGATAGTGAATCTTTTCTGAATTTTAATCTGAACATTAAAAAGGTACTATCCAAGGTGATGAACTTTTTCAGGAATCAGGTTCAACACCCTGGATCACACCTGAAGCAGATCCATTGCCCTTTTGACATGTGACCCACCAGGCTCTTAAGTGACATACACAGTTCTCTCTCTCCCTCTCCCTCTCTCTCACAACCACACCCACCTTGAGCACTTTGCTACCACTTTCACGGCCATGATTCCAACCAATAGAAACCAAGGTTTGTAGCTTTGTGGGGTATTTACACTCCTCTGCCAGTTGTTGGTCCTAGTGGGCTTTACAACTGAGTAAAGATTTGAATCCAAGTCTCTTTTGCCTTAATCCAGAGTTCTAACTACTGCACCACATGGGGTCTCAGCAGCTGCAAAATATTTTGAGCAGAAGGCCCATGAGTTTAAACATGGCATGTCATCTTCATTTTAAAAGTAACCTTCACCCGTTTCCATTGAGGCTATAAGTAGAGCATTGCTTTACATTTGCATTTAACAAGTTTTAAGCTGCAGCAATAAATTGGCAACCATTTTCTGTATGACAGCTGTTTGAAGGCATTTGGAAATGGTTAAAAAAGGGAAATTATCCTACAGAAGAAACATGCCCTTCTCTTCCTAACACAAGCAAAGACATAGAGCCTTATCACACACTGAAGTAAAGCAACAGGGCAGGCGGAAAAGGTGCTGCTTTCCGTGCTGACTTACCTCATGACACTGTCGTACTTCTGGTGTTTTGCTGTTCCAGTCCTGTGGGAGACCAAGGTAAAACTGCATCTTTTTAATAACAGACTTTTCCAGTTAGTAAAATGATGTGGTTTTATCTCCATCTTCCATGGGACTGGAATGGCAGAACTCTGGAAGAACGATGACATCATGCTGTAAGGCAGCATGGGAAACAGAACCTTCCGGCTGCCCTGCCCCTTTAGTTCAGCATGTGATAAGGCTCGTAGAGTGAATGAAATAACACACTTATTACATTCTGGGTCCTCAACTGAAATTGTACTGCCTTCCATACTTCCACTTGATTTAATAATCTACTACAATTTAGGCCTCTGATAAATTAAATTGTTCAGAAACTTGGTTTACTGCCTAAAATCTGTGTGCTGTTTAATGATGTCTCTTGTTCTGAGTGCTTTATCTTGAGGATAAACGAGGACCAAATGAGATGTGAAGGGAGTGTGTTTAAAAGATAGATTTATCCTAATCAGGTCAAAAAGAAGGATGGAGTACTATCATTAGCAGAAAAACTGTGGCATGAGTGAGAACAACCTGCCCTTCCCCAAGGATTACTTCCTCACAACCTTTGTCCTCAAGCACATTTTTTCAGCCTGAGCACATTTCCATTGCAACAGTTCAGCTGAAGAGGGAAACACCTGAGGCCCTTTCACATTACACAACTGCAGCAATGTGATTCCATTTTAACTGCCGTGGCTGCATCTTATGGAATCCTGGAGCTTGTAGTTTGTAGTCAGAGGTGCTAGAGTTCTCTGGCTCAGAATGTTAAAGCAGTTAAAAGATTTAAATGCCCTTTAGGTGTTTTGGACTCCACCTCCCAGAAACCTGAGCCAGCTGGTCCAATGGTCAGGAATTCTGGGAGCTGTAGTCCAAAAACCTGGAGGGCCACAGGCTGGACACCACTGTTCTATAGATTACTTCCTAAACTGCAAATCCCAGGATTCCATAGAAAGTTGTCATGGTATTTAAAGTGTAACCATAGTTACACCATGTGACCCAGAAACCTGGGAAAAAAACAGCATTTTGGATTGCATGTGGGGCCTCTGCAGAGAGAAGAGGTTCTCCTCTCAGGCTATGACTGTTCATGCAAGGTGAGCAATGTGACATTCTGCAGCAACTTGAGACAGACCCAAACCTTTTTTTAAAAAAATCATCACTTGTGATGAAAACTGGATTGTCCAGTATGATCCTGAGATAAAATGACAGTCAATGCATTGGAAAACACCATCATCACCAAGAATGAAAAAAGCACATCAAAGCAAGTCCACATTCAAAGCCATGTTCCTTGACTGTTCTTTGACACCAATGGCATAATTTTGGCAGAATGGGTTCTAAAAGGTAGAACAGTGAACCAGCATTATTATGAGGAAGTTTTGACAAAGCTGAGAAAAAGATCCAGTGAGAAAAAGATCCAGAACTGTGGGGAAATGGTTTCAATCTTCATCAAGACAAAGCACCTGCTCACACAGCACTTTCTGTGAAGCAGTTTTTAGCCAATAAACACATTACTACACTTGAACATTCTCCATATTCACCAGATTTGGCACCATGCAACTTTTTTCTTTTCCCTAAAGTGAAGCTGGTGCTTAAAGGAACACATTTTGAGTCAACTGATGCAGTACGAAGAAAACGGCAGATGTGTTGAAACAGCTGACAGAAACTGATCTGCTCCACACCTTCGACCAGTGGAAGACAAGACTGCATCGGTGTGTGGGTGTGAACGGGGAGTATATTGAAGAGGACAAGCATTAAAATTGTAATACAGATAAATAAAGATGGGTTATTGTATCGCTCTTGTTATTTAATAGACAGACCTCATATATCTTAATTCATGTTTTGTATGTATTTTAATCTGTGTTTGTTTTAATATCTTGTAAGCCACCAAGAAAAGCTGGGACATAAATGAATAAATTAGTAGTACTTAATAGTACTGTAGTAGTAATAAAGTGATGGAAGGAGGTAAAGCTAGCATACATCTCCTCATATACTGCCTGGAATCCTTTTGTTTTCCAGCAGAGAGAGGGGAGGGAGTCCTTCCGATTGGGTATTGGCTCCGCCTCCGGCTTCAGACAGGCAGAACTATCTACAAATCAAAGAATAGCATACGTTCCTCCTGGAGGTGGAGCCAACCCCACAATCCCCAGTTCCGTTCTGCCTCGCTAGGGACAGGTCAGGGCTTGCTTCACTCCGGCGTTAATTAGCCAGAACAAAGGATCCAAGATGGCGGCCCCCATGAAGAGACACGTGTAGGGGAGCGACTTATCCTCTGAGGAGGAGGAACCCAGTTTAACCTTCATTGGGCTGAATGCCCAGCATGGAGGTCTTTCGCTCTGCGCCCCCTCCAAGGGAGGCCCATTGAGCCAGCTGGTGGGCGACCCCACTGACCGCAAGTGTGATGAGGTCTCCGGACAGGAGACGGACCACACGGCTGCGTACGAAGCCGGGACATCTGGATCAGCTGAATAGCCCATCCGGGATGAAGAGGAGGAGGACGTTGGCACCCAGGAGGACTTGCCCCCCTTGGTCCTGGGAGGTAAGAAGTTTCCGCCACAGCTTGCCGTGTGGATCACTTTAATCACGCGGCAGACTCTGGCAGCAAGCAGCCTTGGGAGCCTCCTGGGGGTGGGCGATCCCCTGACCGGGGGAGGGAGCCCCTCATTCCCCCTTAAGAACCACGCGCTTGTGGCCGGGACCGATGGGAACAAAGTGGGGGGGGGGTGAAGAGAAAGTGGACGGCATCGGCTGCTACCGCAGCAACACCCCAGGGCAAGACACCACACACAAATGGGGGAGACCCCTCCCCACCCCGAAAGAGGGCCAAGAAATTAAAACATACTCAGCTCCCAGACTGGGAAGGAGAAGGGAGCGGGGATGAAGGGCCTCGTCCACCAAGGAGGAGGGGGAGCTCTCCTCGGAGGAGGAGGAGGATGCTGGGGAGGATGGTGCATCTCCCAGGCTGTTGGAATCTGCCACGTTTGGTGTGTTGGCAAAAAAGATAAGGGCTCTGGAATCGGAACCTCCCCAGGCGGGGGCAGGGAAGGCAATCAAAGGGGTTCCTGAAATGAGAGTGCTGGAGAAGGGTGCTAGCAACGTGCTACCCTTTCCCAAGGCATTTAAGGAAACCTTGCTGGGTGAATGGGCCCATCCTGGGGCATCCAAGTCCCAGCCAGCTTATGTTTTACTCGTACAGTAGCGAGATCATGGACCTGCTTAAATTGCCGGCCATTGATGCGCCAGTTGCTGGTCTGGTTTCGGGATCTCTGTTCCCCCGGGATGGAGATGAGAATCTTAAGGCACCAGAGGATAAGAGGATTGAAACCTTTTTACGCAGGTCTCATGAGGCCTCAGCTTTGGCAGTGAGGGCAACTGCTGCAGCATCTATGTTTGCCAGGGCCTCCATCAGGTGGGCTAGGGATATCCTAGCCTTACTGCCAGAGGATGAGGTTAAGATTTGACAAGGGATCAATAAAATGGCCAAGGCCTCCGCCTTTGTAGCGGACACCAGTCTGGACGCCTTTCGTTTCTCGTCTAGGGCAATGGGGGCCAATGTAGCAGCCAGGCATCAACTGTGGTTGAGAAATTGGCATGCGGATAACAAGGCCAAAGCTAATTTGTCTGTTTGTGCCTTTAAAGGAGGGAAGTTGTTTGGTGATACTCTGGATGAGGTTTTAGTGGAAACCAAGGAAAAAAAGAAGGTGTTACCCTCCCTCCCTAAAAAGGAGGAACATAAATTCCCATGCAGTAACTATCAGAACTACAGGAACTTCAAGACAGGGAATCAAAGAGACTTCAGAAACCATAGGAGCAGTTGGAATGTTCCAAGATACTTTCCCAAGGGCAAGACAATTGCCTTTGCCAAGACAAATGCACCTCAAACATCCAAGCAGGGGGGAAAACCCGGGCAGTCGCTTTGACTACTCGAGACTTCAGGTGGGAGGCAGGCTGGCCATGTTTGCAGAAACCTGGGCACATACATCCTCAGGTGCCTGGGTCAACAGAACAGTCAGCCAGGGTTACACGATAGATCTTATGGCCAGGCCTCCTCCCACCTTCGTTCAGCCTTGCCAGACTTTATCCCCAGAAAGGCAGCTGCTGATGGAAAGGGCTATTGCTCATCTAATTCAGATACGGGCAATAGAACCCGTCCTGATGGTGGAGAGGTTTTTGGGAACGTATTCTCTGCTTTTCCTGGTTCCCAAGAAGAACAAGGATTGGAGGGCGAGCCTGAACTTGAAAGGTGTCAATCTATGGGTCGCAAGGCGCAAGTTCAGGATGGAGACCCTCCGCTCCATTCTGGAAGGCATTCAGGAGGGGGATTATCTGGCATCTCTGGATTTTCAGGAAGCGTATTTTCACATCAAGATTCATTCTGCACACAGACACTTCCGACGCTTCCTACGATTCGCTTTCAAGAAGAACCATTATCAATACAGGGCCCTACCATTCGGTCTCTCATCATCGCCCAGAGTGTTTACCAAGGTCTTAGTGGCCCTGGTGGCTTCTCTCAGGGCGGAGGGAGTACATCTCTACCCGTACCTGGACAACATCCTGATAAGAGCATCCTCGAGAGACATGACAGCCCAGGATGTAGAGAAGTCGATTCAGTGCCTAGAGGCACATGGATTTGTAGTAAACAGGGACAAGAGCCACCTAGTCCTGTCTCAGAGACTACAGCATCTGGGCAGCATCATAGATACCAGAGCTTACAAAGTGTTCCTTCCAGAGGACAGGAAACAAAGTTTACAGGACCTGGTTCAAATGGTCCTGGCGCAAGGAAAGAGCCCCTTGATGTCACTGGCACGGTTGCTAGGACTGATGATAGCTTGTATAGATTCAGTACCTTGGGCAAGATTTCATCTCAGGGATCTCCAGTGGTTTCTACTTCCCTTTCAGGATCTGATTACACGGAAAGCATGCAGGTGGATAAAAGTACCTCCGGTGGTGAAGGAGTCACTGAAGTGGTGGCTGACAGACAATGGTTGGACGGGAGTTCAGATCCAGGAGCCCAGGAGGGTGGTAGTTACCACGGATGCCTCTTTGACAGGTTGGGGGGCCCACTGCTACGAGCAGATGATAGAACCTGGTCGGCACAGGAAAGGGAATTCAGCATCAACAGGCTTGAGCTTCGTGCAGTGAGATTGGCACTGATCAAATTTTGTCCCCTAGTGCAAGGGAGTCATGTGCTCATTCGCACAGACAACATCTCAACCAGAGCTCACATAAACAAACAAGGGGGAACGAGATCACGAACGCTCATGCAGGAAGCAAAGTGGCTGTTTCAATGGGAGGAAGCTCATCTGGCCTCCATCAGGGCCGAGTACTTGAAGGGGACTCTAAATTGTCAGGCTGATTGGTTGAGCAGGAACACTCTAGCACATGGAGAGTGGAGCTCAACAATCTGATTTTTCAGATGATAGTGTTTTGCTTCGGGGAACCTTGCGTGGATCTGTTTGCGTCGGAAGAGAACCACAAGCTGCCGGGCTTCGTATCCAGGTTTTGGACCAGAGGAGTGTTAGCCTTCGGTGTGCTAACGATACCCTGGCCAACGGAATTGTGTTATGCTTTTCCTCCCATGGCGTTGCTGGGGAGGGTTCTACGAAAAATTCATCAGGAGAGGGCCGAGGTGATCCTTGTGGCCCCCCGGTGGCCTCGGAGACTGTGGTTTCTGGGTCTGATTCAGTTGCAGGTACAGGAGCCATGGAAGTTACCACTTTGGCCAGACCTGTTGGTGCAAAACGGGATGTTGCATCCGGATCCAGGCTGGTTACAATTACATGCCTGGAGGTTGAGTGGAAATGATTGTTAAAGAAGGGATATGAGAGTGAGGTGGTGGAGACTATGCTGGCGGCCAGGTGGCCTTCTACTATTAGGTTATATGAGGTTACTTGGCGAGCCTTTTGCAGGTGGAGCAGGACCAAAGGAATACGACCTCTGAGGGCATCAGTAGGTTCAGTTCTAGCCTTTCTGCAGTCAGGCTTGAAGAAAGGTCTGGCACCAAACACGTTGAAACGACATGTTTCAGCCTTGGGGTCAATACTAAAGGGCAATGGGAAAGGATCTCTTGCTTCTAACCCACACATTCGAAGTTTCCTTAAAGGGGTGATGGCCTTGCAGCCTCCTATGAAGCATAGATTTCCGTCATGGAAACTAAATGTGGTTCTCAAGGCTCTTATGGATAAGCCGTTTGAGCCGTTAAGTTCAGTGAAATTGAAGTTCTTAACATGGAAAGTGGTTTTCCTAGTGGCCATCACCTCTGCTAGGCGGGTTTCTGAGTTGAGTGCCTTATCGGTTAGGGAGGAATTGTGCGTGTTCAGTAGGGACTCTGTGACCCTTCGCTTAGACCAGTGATGGCGAACCTATGACACGCGTGTCAGCACTGACACGCGTAGCCATTTGGGGTGACACGCGGCCGTAGGCTTCCCCCCCGCCTGCAACTTCACCACCCTCCCTAAAGTGGTGACCGGTCACCACTTTAGGGAGGGTGGGAGGGTGGAGGAAAGCGGCGGGTGGGGCTATGAAGCCCCAATCGCCACTTTAGGGAGGCAGGGGTGGAGCCTCCCCCCCACCTGGCCAACCCCCCCCCCCCCCGAGGCCTGCCGTGCTTCCCCAGAGCCGCCTCGGAAAGGCCGGGTAAGGCAGTGGGCGGGCGGGCAGGAGTCTGCCCGGCCAATCCCCGGCCTTCCTGAGGGGGCTCCAGGGCTTTGAAGCCCCAGACCCACCTCAGGGAGGCTGGGGAAGGCAGCGGGAGGGAGGGAAGGACTCTGCCTGGCCTCTCCCCAGCGTTCCCGATGGTGCTCCAAGGCTTCGAAGCCCCGGAGCCTCCTCTGAAAGGCTGGGGAAGGAGGCAGGTGGGTAGGTGGGACTCTGCCTGGCCTCTCCGCAGCCTTCCTGAGGGGGCTCCGAGGCTTCGAAGCACTGGATCCGCCTCAGAAAGGCCAGGGAAGGTGGCTTGTGGGTGCACGGGAATCTCCCCAGCCTCTCCCCAGCTTTCCTGAGGGGGCTCCAGTGGTTTGAAGCCCCGGAGCTGACTCAGGGAGGCTGGGGAAGGCAGTGGGAGGGTGGGTGGTAGCCTGCCTGGCCTTTCCCCAGCCTTCCTGAGGGGGCTCCAGGGCTTTGAAACCCTGGAGCCTCCTCGGGAAGGCCGGAGAAGGTGGTGGGAGGGAGTCTGCCCAGTCTCTCCCCGGCCTTCCCGAGGGGGCTCCAGGGCTTTGGAACCCCGGAGCCACCTCGGGAAGGCTGGAGAAGGTGATGGGAGGGTGGGAGGGAGTCTGGCTGGCCTTTCCCCGGGCTTCCCGAAGGGGCTCTGAGGATTGAGAGGCCCATATAGCCTCTTCGAGAAGGTTGGGAGGGGTAGAGGGAGTGCGGCGTAGAGGCTTTTCAGCCCTCCCCCACCCTCCCAAAGCTGCAACAAGGCTTAGAAAAGCTCAACAGTGGCTTTGGGAAGGGTGGGGGGGCTAAAAAGTGCCTTTCCCACCAGCTCCCCACTCTCCCAGGGCTTGGCTCTCCCCCTCCCAAATGGAGCCAAGCCCCAGGAGAGCGGGCGTTGAGGGCCTGGCTTGCTCAGCAAGAACTCCGTTTAAATCAGCTCCTCTCCCTTGAGTGGGAGGGAGAGAAGCTGCTTTAAATGGGGTGCTTGCTGAGCAAACCGCAAATAATCAAAACCAAGAGGGTGAAAGCTACCTGCGAATGTGGAGATTTATGTTATTTAAACAATAAATATTGTGAAATAATGTTTTTTCCTCAAAGTGACACACCATCCGAGTTATGCTCAGTTTTTTGGCGAAGTTTGACACACCAAGCTCAAAAGGTTGCCCATCACTAGTTTAGACCCATCGTTTATTCCCAAGGTCAACTCAGCCTTTCATAGGTCTCAGGAATTAATTTTACCCTCATTTTGCCCAAAACCAACTTCTGAGTTGGAGAGGATGTGGCACATGTTGGATGTTAGAAGAGCGCTAAGGATGTGTGTGAAAAGATCTGAGGAGTGGCGTAAGTCAGATTCCTTGTTTATTGCCTTTTCAGGTAATTCAAAAGGAAAGAGAGTATCTTCTTCCACGATTGCCAGGTGGCTGCATCAATGCATCGAGCAGGCATATGCTAGCAGTTCATTACCAATACCAAGGGGTATTCAAGCGCATTCTACCTGGAGTGCTGCCACTTCGGCTGCATTGGGCTCTTCTCAGGCCATTCTGGAAATATGCAGAGCCGCAACATGGGCTTCTGCTTCCACCTTCACTAGACATTATCGGATTGATGCCTACACATCCGCGGATGCAGCCTTTGGGCGGCGGGTGCTACAGCAGGTGATTAAGGATGACTGATTGATTCCCTCCCCTCTTGATGGACCACTGTTTTAGGTCCCAATCGGAAGGACTCCCTCCCCTCTCTCTGCTGGAAAACGGAACATTGGTACTTACTGTGAAGGTTCCTTTTCAGCAGAAGAGGGGAGGGAGTCCTTACCCAGCCCATATGTGTGTGTGTGTGCGTGTATGTATATATATATATATATATATATATATATATAGGAAATGAGATGGTATGTTGATTTTTCTGTATTGTTGTTTTTTCTCGTATTATGTTGATATGCTGGAGCTATGTTATTCTTCCTGGGGATTGTGGGGTTGGCTCCACCTCCAGGGGGAGCGTATGCTATTCTTTGATTTGTAGATAGTTCTGCCTGTCTGAAGCCAGAGGCGGAGCCAATACCCAATCGGAAGGACTCCCTCCCCTCTTCTGCTGAAAAGGAACCTTCATGTTAAGTACCAATGTTCCGGTTTGTCCCAACTTGTGGAGACCTTTGCATCAAATATTGACTGGTGAGTCAAAACATGGGTAAATCCAATGGATTCAATGGCTCTCCTTCAGTCAGGACTAACTATAGTATTTAGCCATTGACAAATAAGTTACCCTGCACTTACAGAATGCCTGAAGAGTTTTGTTGTTGTTCTTTTTGATCCTGTTAACCATGAGTTTAAGCTCTGGGGAGTTTGTCCTGGGAGTGATCCAGATGGAGTGGGTGAAGGATAAGAGGGAATGTGAAAGAGAAGGGGGAATACAGATGGCTATAAAAGTGACAGGAGCCTTTCTATAAAGTGTTCTCTAAGAAATACTGGACTATCTTTCTTAAAAAGGAAAGGATCAACATAAAATTCTTTCTACACAAATGATGTATGATATGTGCTTTTTAAACATATAGTTCTACTGTGACATCAAGTTTGGCCCTAATTCATCCTCAAGATTTAAAAAAAAAGCAAAAAGAAAGAGACACCATTAAATGACATGCAGGTTTTAGGCAATGAACCAAATTTCGCAACAATTTAATTTACCAGAGGCCTAAATTGTACTAGATTATCAAATCAAGTGGCAGCATGGGAGGCAGTGCATTTGGGGTTCAGCACCCAGAATGTAATAAGTGTGTTATTCCATTCATTCTGTGTCTCGGTTTGAATTATGAAGAGAAGGGCACATTCCCTCTCTAGGATAATTTTCCATTTTTAACCATTTCCAAATGCTGTCAAACAGCTGTCACAAAGAAAAATGTTGCCAATTTATCACTGAAGCTTGAAACTTTTTAAATACAAATGTAAAGTAGTGCTTTGCTTATAGTCCCAATGCAGTGGGGTGAAACTGAACTGGGGTTTTTTTTGAAGGCTGCCTTTGCAGAGATTACAGCCAGGCAAAGCAGGAGCGCCAATGTGTGTGACCATGAGAAAAGGGAGAAAGAACATGCAGTAGGTTGTTGTGCAGTCAGTGCTCTAAACAAAACTTTCCTCAGTTACAAAGAAAATCTAGGGAAAGGGCACGTCCCCCTCCCGACACTTCAAACTAGGACTCAGCTGTAAAAAAATCATATTGTGTATACATCAATAGAAAAAAAATAGGAAAGAGAACAATTTAATTTTTCCTACAACATTGGGAAACAAAAGTGCATCCATGTAGGCCACAGTGCAAACAAAACAAAACAAAACAAAACAAAAAACTTGTTTTGGGCCTGAGTGAGGTCAGCTCATCAAAATGAAATCACACCAAACAACAAGAGGTTGCCCATAATAACCAGTGTACAGAACATACACAGTAGAGTTCCTTACAACAATGTTCCTGACATAGGAGGCAGATATAATAAATGCCCAAATAGGTTACAGACAAACAGAAAATCAGGCAAAACACAGAAAAGGGGTGATAAGCAGATATTTGCAGCCACCTGGAAGGAAGGAAGAGGAAGTAGCTGCACAGACAGGTGACTAGAAAAGATAAACCAATTGGGCTGGAAATATATACAACAATGATAACGACTGTGAAAAAGATTACACGGGGCAGCAATTAGATATCTTCGCTCTGCTTCTATTCCCTTTCACTTGTGCCTTTTGTTGGAATATCGATCGGGTGAAGAGGAAAGCTCACTGCAGCAAAAAGGAGTTGGGGGCATAGGTATTACGCAGCATGGAAACATGAAAGTGCTAGTATGTGTCCTTCTCCTAAGCCCAGTGGCAGTGAGCAGAAGTCTCCTGGAGTCCTCTCATCACAGCAGTCCACCCTTCCATCATGGCTGACACCCTCCTCTCTACTGTTAAAACAGACTGAAACATGAACCTAGAAACTTTCCTCCCCTATTGGTTTCATTATTCCTTTTCATCTCTCTTGTATATCACTCGCTTTACAGTTTCTTTTTCTCTTTTTCTACAGTTTTTTAAAAAATGTTTGATTCTAGAACTTGTTCCTGGAATTTTGCGAAGTCTGCAAACAAAATGTAATGTTTAAAATGTGTTTGGATTTTCTAATCAGCTCTTATAACCTATGAAATGTTTTCAAGACAGGTTACAGAAATTAAAACTTACATTTAAAAAGGCTTATTGATAAACTAGGTCCATCTCTCTTTCTCACTCTTGGAACCTTACCTCAGGGAAGACAGAGCTTATAAATTTTATTTTTGTATTTATAATTATTCATTTGGATGTTCATATCTCTTAGGTATGAGTTAGAAGCGACACACCCTTTTAAAAAGTAACACTAAGGTACCATGTTATGCTTTTTTCCAACTGAAGAAAAATTCCAAGGGCAACCCGTGAGAGTTTATATTATTTTAGTTAAGAAAACACCAGAGAGTATATTTATTTGTATACCATTTTTCAAACAAAAAAGCTCTTAAGGAGGTTCACAATAATAAACGGCACAAAAGTTTAAAAGAATATCAAATTAAACAACACTTAATTTAAAATTAAGAATAGCAATTGCTCAGCTAAGCAAAACAAGTTTGTGTTTGTTTATTTTAATAACACAACATTAAACCTCCAAGATGATCAACAGAAAAGGCATGGCAATATTGATGGACCTTTAGTTCTCTCTACCATAAAGGAGACAGAGTTTCATACTTTAAGGGTCACTGTGCAAAAGATTCTTCTCCTGGTTTATTATAGTGTAAGCACTCTAAATGAAGGGACATGGAGCAGAGCCTGCTGGACACATACTAATGTTGGGTGGAGGAGAGGGCTTATATCTAAGAAATCTGTTTAGTTTTACACACACACACACACACACACACACACACACATCTAGGGTCCCATCATATGTCCATTATTGTAAAGGTTGACTTGGGCCAGAAAATCTGTCCCGTATAGGACTGGTAGGCTGAGGATTAGAAAGCTTTTGCAAGCTGAGGTGAGATAGCTCCCCCTCAAGACTCCCCACCTACCCATTCAATAATGACAACAGACCATGGAGATTTTCAGACTACACTGTTATAGTGTTACTATTCCACTTTAATTGCTCTGGCTTTCTGCTGTGGAATTCTGGGGTTTGTAGTTTAGTGAGGCCTAAGAGCTCTCTGGCTGAGAGTTGTAAATGCTCCTCCCTAAACTGCAAATCCCAGGATTCAACAGGAGGCAGCCACAGCAAATAAAGTGGAATAGTAACACTATAACAGTGTTGTCTGAAAATCTAGATAGTGTGCAGAAAAGTAGTATTGATACAGAAATGTAAGGTGGATACATAGAATAAAAATTGGCAATAAATGGCCACAACACATCTTGGTGATAGTTGCCTGGTTGGCTCTTGAGCATGGGTAGGAACCAAATATCAACCGACCTGCCTGTTGGTTGATGACGCATCAGTTAGCCCGCCTGCTAACCGATCACATGACTGGTCATGTGACAGGGTCACGTGATCCAAACCCAGAATGGGGAAAATCCTGCCTCTTCCCCCCCTTGGGTCTCCATGGCCATGAACACGAACATGACCTGTTGATGACCTGGCTCCAGTACCGGAGACCCCCAGACCCTGAGTTTGGAACCAGAATCCACCCATGCTCACCACCAACCCCATGACAGTTGTGACAAAGGTAACAAGATACAAAGCAACATGTACAGAAACCACTAACCATTCCTAGCTAATAAAAAAAAGAGAGACCTAACTGAGGGAGGGTGGGTGGGTCTTCGGCTCTCAGGAGCCAACTGCCCCAGGTCCGTCGAGGGCTGGGAATTTATTCCTAGCCGCCAGACCTGAGAGGAGACTGCAGGCAGCAGTCTCCTCCCCCTTTGACCAATCAGAGGCCCAGCTGGACCTGAGCCTCTGATTGGCCAAGGTGTCCACCTACCAGCCAATTGGGGATGAGCAGCCTCTCCCCCATTGGTCGGTTTACTATCCTCTTTCCGGCCAGCACAAGCCAGCTGGAGAGAGGATGCCGACAAGATGGCAATGCCCATGGCCCCACCATGCGGTGGAGCATCCTGGGGGGCTCCCCAGCTGCAAAAGACAGCCGCTGGTACTAGGTAAGTCCCGCAGCCAACTTCCTTTTATATAGACTGAATGACATGTCAAAAAAGGTCCTGTATTTTGGAGTGTAGGTTTTTATAAAGACAGAAATGTGTGCATTGTATAAATTATGAATGTGGAGAATATATTAATTTTACAGAGAAATACATGGCTAAGTTAACTAAAACCAATATTTTCATTTGGAATTTTGGTAGAATACAAACTTGTTAATAGCTACTTCTTGATAGTCAACCCTGCATGTCATAAATTTCAACTGCCCTTATTGCTGTTTTGAAAACCTGGCAACACCACCACCACCCAACACACACACATACACAGAGTGTAAGCCAGCAGACAGACACCAAAAAAAGTATACTGGTTTACAAACTAGCTCTGTCTGTCTGATAAGAAGAAACAGGGTCAAGGGAAAGTCACTTGCCTAAGGCCATAGTAGAGATTAAACTTTAGTTTCACTTTCTTCAACATTCTTAAAAAAAAAAACACCTCATGTTCTTAAAAAAAATGTTCTTATTTTAAAAATGAACAAAATCCTCAGCCATCTGCACTGGCTAAATTGAGTAAGCCCTTTCTCTGCATGGAGAGGACATGTCATGTAGCTGTTAAAGATGAGGAAACTGTCGGGCAGGGTGAGGGGAAGAGGCAGCAAACCTAATTCAGTACTGCAAAGGTGGTTCACAGAGATTCAAACGCAGGCTTTCAAGAGCTAAGCTCACACATTTTGCTGTCTCAACAGATGAATTGGCCAGTTCTGCTTTTTTAATGAAAAATTTGAAAACATCTTGTGAAAAAATGAAGAGAATACAGTTGTCACCTAGCCCAAACATTGAATCCATGGTACAGTTGGCTCTGTACTCTAATTCAAAGTCAAGTTGTTCCTGATCATTCACAGGTCTTGCTATTCCAATCCCAGTTCCTGTTTAACCTACTCATGCCCTTCCTCCCCCAAACGTAAAAGACAACAGTGAAAATACCTTCACAAATTTGTATTCTTTTCCTGCCGCTCTAGTTTTTTTCCTCTCCTAATAACTCTGAGATTCAGGTCACTACATTATTTCTGCATGCAGATGGAGAGCTGAAGCTGATAGACAGCAACTTCGCCAAAGCCAGACAGTGGTTCTCTGGCAGGAAAACCTTGGACAAAACTAGAGAGTTCATGCCAGAACACACCATTATTAAACTGAAGAGGGCTCTTCATTGGGTGGTAGAGCACATAAACATTCATAAGATCTAGCTTCAGTTTCTGGAATTTTCAAAGATCTCAGGAAACACAATTGAGAAAGAATTCTTTCAAAGACCTTAGAGAGCTAACTGCAGGCAGGATAGGCCAATGATCCAACTTAGTACAGTTGGCCCTCCATATTTGAGGATTTGACTTTTGTGGATTTGATTATTCACAGGTTATTTGCTGCTGTCTCCTCGGCTGCCCTATGCCATGTTGAATTGGGACTGCAAGCCTCACAAGACTGAGAAAGGCTGTGACTGTGTGGTGAGCCTTGTAACTGGCATAGCGCAGCAGTGGAGGCAGCAGTAAGCCCTGCCAGCTACCTGCTTCTGTCTTACAAAGGAACCCCTCTGCCTCTAAAGCATCTGCAATGGGTAGAAACCACAGATCGTACTTTTTGTGTGTGTAAAACATAGTTTGGAGGTCCTAGAGAATTTCATGGTTTTTCCACTTTCACATGGGTCCTGTGCCCTTAACCCCAGTAAATATGGAGGGCCAACTGTTTAAAGAACTTTAAATTGTCAAGGATTCTGGTTGGGCTGTATCTTTTTTTCACTAGCAAATTGCTTGGTAATGGCTCAGCGTGTCCTTTTAATATGAACTAAAGTAATGACTAGCAAATAGGTGTCTCTTGAATGCTCTGAATGAAGAAAGTAATTGGTTTGGGGCAAGGGGTGCTGGGGCCTTCCAGATGTTGAAACAACATCTCCATCTGTTCTAGCCATTAGCCATGCTAACTGGAGCCAAAGGGAAGGGAGTTAGTGTCCACAACATCTGGAGGACCACAGGTTGTCCAATCCTGCATCTGGGGAAGCTGCCAGCCCTTCCACCAATAGTGAACAGGTCTAGTATGTGTATGAAAGGGCAACCACTGAAGCAACTTTGGAACAGACCAAAGAGAGAGTTATCTAAAGACTGAAAAGCATCCTGTGAAATGGCTTTCTCTGGACATCTGATGTGGGGCAGTGGATTTTAGCCTGTCGGCATGTTACAGCATCTGCCTCAACCAATGCTCTTTTTGTGTGGTGGTGTTGCATGCCTTCAAGTAATTTCCAACTTATGGTGACCATAAGACAAATCTATCATGGTGTTTTGTTGGCAAGGTTTGCTCACAGGGAGGTTGCCTTTGCCTTCCTCTGAGGCTGAGAGGGTATGACCTGCCCAAGGTCACCAATGGTTTTGCATGGCTGAGCAGAGACTCAAACCCTGGTCTCCCAGAGTCCTAGTCCAGCACTCAAACCACTACACCAAGCTGGCTCTTCTTGTACATTTGTAGCTAATTCAGATATTTCAAGGACAACATAAGGCTTCAGCAATCACCATTAATTCTCCAAAGAAAGCCAGATCCAATCACCTTGACCCTGGAATGTGTCAATGCTGAGAATAGCTCAGGGAGTATTCGACAATAGATGACATATTGTATAGTTTTAAGTGGGGAGTGAAGTTGACAAAAAGTGGTTCACACTTGCCCACTCACTGAATCCATGGCAATGGCAGTCTTAAGCAAGCACTTCCTTGCTTAGAAGTGCCATAAAGATGCTGGTGGTGAAGAAGTATACTGGAGGGGATTTTGAGCAAATACTACAGAAAAAGGTCAAATATAACAAAAGAACCTGCTTGGGTAAGTTGCTCCAGTCAGTCTTTCTGGGAAAGCAATTCCCTTGAAAAATTTATTCTTTATTCATTTGAATATTCACACATCTCTGAAGATCTCAGAAGAGAACCAATATGATATAGTGGTTTGAGAGTTCAGCTAGGACTCCAGGAAACCTGGGTTCAAATCTCTGATCAGCCATGGAAACCCACTGGGTGACATTGGGCAAGTCACATACTCTCAGCCTAAGAAGGTGGCAATGGTAAACCCCCTCTTAACAAATCTTGCCAAGAAAACCCACGGTAAGGTCATCTTGGGATCACCATTCGTTGGAAATGACTTGAGGGCATAGAACAATGACAAAGTTTTCAGAATGTAGTAGGAACTTAACCACTTTGTTCAATGGTCTTTTTCATATCTCTCCAAAAGTATATTGTGTGTCAGAAGACACAAGGTCCCCGCCCCAACCCCATAAAATGGGTTCTCCAATATCCCTGAAGACAGAAGGTTTAGAATGCCAGGGGTGGGGAGCAGGTTAGAACTGGTTTGTTTTCTCCTGTTCATCTCTTCTCACCACTTCTGAGCTCTTTCCTCTATGAAGATGTAACATTTCTATGAGATTTCTCATATTTGTTTGTTTTATGGGGAAACATCATTGTTCATTACAGTGTAAAAATGACATTTACAGGGCTGCTGTTCGGAACTGTCCTCTTTTTCTCTGCACCAGCTAGCTCATGAGTGTAACCCACATCAGCCAGTTCTCCTTAACATCAACAATGTATATGTTAAGTCATAGGAGATTATCAGAAGTGTAAAAAACAGCATTATAATGACACCATGAGATCACAAAAGGGCTTTCTTATCAGACAATGTTGTGCCCCAGCATTCTGCAAGCGTCCTGCTGCCATTACGAGGGAGTTATTTTTTATTGTCGGGAAGAAGTCAAAAATTGATTTCCCAAAGCGTTTGTGTTCTGGATTTTCGTGTGTGCAACAAGGTGCCCCCTTCTGCTAGCATGATTCCAGCATCAACGGGTAGTCCCGCCAGAACACTTCCGGGTGTGAATGGGAAAACTAGGTACCATACACTCTTTTTATGAACCTCTTTTTATGTCTTGCTTGCAAGTTTCTAAACATGTATCTGTGCTTTTCTAAATGTTCTCTTTTTTTAATTTGGGTGTTTTGGGGCTTTTTAGCACACTCACGTCTTCTTGTAAGACGCATCGAAACTTTGTTCACAGAGAAATGCAGAAGTAAGCAGCATGAGCACTTGTATTACCAGATTCTTGGGGTGATTTTGTACCATTATCACAGCAGCATGTGAAAACGTATGTCATTGTGCCAGAACACAAATGCTGTAAAATATAGTGCCATAATAACATTTTTAGGTACTGGCCTGATAATCTCCTTAAAGAGATAACATTCTATTCCAGTGCTTCCATATATATTTCCCTAGTCCTCATTTCCTTTTCCCCTCTATTTGACTTCATCAAGCTTCTCTCCTGAAAGCTAAGTCCTAAAAAGTGTCTTGTTCCCTTTTCCATATAAGGTGTGGGTATATATACAGACAATACTCCTCCCTCCACCCTCCACAGATTCTGTGGATCTGTGAAAGGAGTGTAGGATTATGGCATCTCACCACACAACCTGACCCAATTTGCTGTGAAGGCCATACTTTCAGCATTCTGAGCAAGAGTTTCTAATGCACAGAGTGCTGCCCAAGATTACTGAAAGGTATAGAAGAAATCCACCAACATACCCTTTCTCGCCAAAGCTGAAATGTGTGAGACTGGAGGGCATGGGCAGTGGACAAGGCTAGCCAAAGATGCATTGATCCCTGCAGCAAGATATCTTTCTCCCTTGAACAGAAGCCAACCAGTTAGGTTGTTTAATTTCAGTTCAGCACTGGCCATGGGACAGAATCCTCCACCATACATGCAGGCAGGCTAAGTAGAACACGCAACTGCCCTTCCAAACCCTGACAGGTACCCCACCCCACAGCATTCCCTTCTTGAGGTGGCCACCTTCTCCTACCAAATTGCAAGGTTTGTGTGGCCAGGGTGGTATGAACTCACTGCCTCCTCAAATGTTCACTAATCACATGACAGGACTCCAATATGCCAGCCTACAGTACTCCTCCTCCTTTTAAAATCCTTCCCCCTCCACATTCTACTTTGACTCATCATCAAATAAAAGTCATTTGTCCATTATTTCAAACTCTTATTTGGTAGCTTTGGCCCATATCTGTAGACATCTAGGGAAACAGAGTCAGAGGTCACGATTAGAGTAGGTCCTTTGAACCAATGGAACTTACATAAGTGTTGACTTGGCAAGTTCTCATTGATGCAGTGAGTCTTTTGTAGTTGGAACCAACAGTTGTGTTTGGGCTGGAATTTTATTTCCTTGATAAATGAGTCTGCATTTTCATGTATTACAGATGTTTTTCATGTTGTCTTGGCACCCAGATGATGGGATCCTGAAGCAGCCATCCTACTCCTGATCTACTTTCATTTATTAATGGAGCACTTAAGTTACTCTGACTTTTTCTGCAGTTGGCACAACGTACGGTAGATTCTCAAGCATATTGTACCTAGGCCATATCTCTAGTTGCTTAGCAACTGTTACTATCTGCCCCATGCTTAGGTCAGAGACACAGGTTCTCCTTCATATAATAGAGAATGCACTAAGTGCCAGTATGTAACTGCCTGAAGTGCCAACAATGCCTCCCATTTTGCTCAAGTACTAAGAAACTGAAAGGTATAGGAGTTCTGAATGAGTTGGCCTTTACAAAGCTAATGAAAGCCAACATTCAAAATGAAAATACAAAAGCAGAATGTTCCTCTGAGAATCGCTTCGTGTACTATATTTTTAGGTGTACAAAATGGAAATAGAAATGTAACGAGTGAATACCACAAACAAAAACAAAGTGCCTGCAAAGCCATGTATTGAATGAGTGTTCCTATCAAGAAGCCTATGGCACTCTATTAAATTTAGATTTCAGCACTCTTATTAAATTTAAATTGGTGCCAAGCCCAGGTTTGTTTCTGTACTATGTGTGTGTGGGGGGAGCACTCAAGGAAGGAAGGAAGAGTGAATCAGGGGCTGTCTTCAAGACTGGATACGGCATAAGATAAGGACATTAACAGTGCAAGCCTATATATGGTGGGCCCTTGGTATCCACTAAAGTTTGGTTCCAGGATACCCCCCCCCATGGATACCAAAATCTGTGGATGTTCAAGCCCTATTATATACAATGACACAGTAAAATGGTGTCCCTTATATAAAATGGCAAAACTCGTTTTTTTGGAATGTATTTATTTTTTAGTATTTTCAAGCCATGGACGCTGGGATCCGTACATGCAGAATCCATGGATATGGAGGTCTGACTGTGTCTAATCAGAAGTGCTTAGCTGGTAAGAGCTATTCAGCAGTGGGATGCACTGCCTCATGAGATAGAGTCTCCTTCTTTGGAGGTTTTTAAACAGAGGCTGGATAGCCATCTGTCAGGTGTGCTTTGCTTGTGTGTTCCTGCATGGCAGGGGGTTGGACTAGATGGCCCTTGTGGTCTCTTACAACTCTATGATTCTATGGACTTTATCAGGCACAAAACACATTAACACTCCTGTCCCACTATTAGCAAACTCATTCCTGTCCCAGCACAATAGCCCAAAATATCAGACTTACCTCCAGCAGCGTTAAAAAGCAGCCCAGGCATGAACGGCACACTAATGGAGCTCTGCTCACTTCCAAGTTAGAGATCTTGCTGATTCTTGCAAGAAGACATGAGCATGGCAAATTCAAAAATTAAAGAAAAATAAAAACAGAAAAAATTTACACAAGCACAGAAACACACCTTAAAAAGTACAAGTAACCCAAGGAGGTTACTAAAAATAGCATTGCCTACCTGATTTTCACGATCTCACCCGGAAGTGTTCTGGCTGGACCAGCCATTCGTGCTGCATTCATGTGAGTACAATGGCATGAGGTTTCAAATGCCGGCACTAAAGCACCATGGGGGATCAATTGACAGGTTGGACCATCAATAAAATGTACAGGTTTTGGCCAGTATATAAACGCAAAAGGGCAACGTCATCTGGTATGCGCGCCCTTTCATGTTTATGTAGTGTTGTTATGATGCTGTATTTGGTGCGTCTGATAATGCCCTATGATTCTATGATTATTACAAGGCCCTTTGGGTTCAGCGGCATTTACTTCCAGGTAAGTGAGTATAGAGGAGCCAACATAGCATAGTAGTTTGAGCATTGACTACAACTCTGGAGACCAGGGGTTGAATCCCCACTCAGGCATGGAAACCCATTGGGTGACCTTGGGCAAGTCACACATTCTCAGTCTCAGAAAAGCCTGTGACAGGTTCACCATAGGGTTGCCATAACTCAGAAATGACGTGAAGGCTCACAACAACAACAAAGTAGGTATGGGATTGCAACCAATTATCAGGATGTTTATTGGCATATCCTATAATGTCATATGTCTTGCCTAATAAAAATAATATTACTATATACAGCAATTTACTCCCTCTCTCTTCATTTATTAACAGTACGGACTTTATCAGACAAGGCAAATAGCAGCAAAAAACACATCATTTAGGACACAGCGATAGCACTAAAGGCAAAATTATCAGATGTCCTCATCACTTACCTTTTCCCTCTGTGTCACGCTGGCTCGAATGAGGCGTCACTTTTTATTGACAGGCTAAACTGTTAATAAAAAGTGATGCCTCACTCCAGGGCATTTCACACTTCACAATGACAACACTGTGATTCAGTTTTAACTGCCATGGCTGCATCCTATGGCATCCTGGGAGTTGTAGTTTGGTAAGGCACTAGAGCTCTCTGGCTGAGAGTTCTCACAAGAACTCACAAGACAATAATCCCAGGATTCCATAGGATGAAGTCATGACAGTTAAAGTGTTGTCAAAATGCTATGATTTTGTAGTGTGAAAAGGGCCACAAACATATTTGGTGTGGAGCAGGGGAAGGCTAAATCCAGCTCCTTCTCTGCCCTCCAGAACAGTCACTTGCACTGACTGTGCTTTGAAATCTCTACTAGATCACAAACCATGTGCACAGTCCATATTCAACTAGAGATACACACATGGTAAAGTCTTCTACTTCATATCTATAACTCCGGAAAGGACTGGGACAAATATGTTGAGCAGACCACATTGGAAAAATTCACATAGACATTCAGTTACTGTTCTAAAACCCTGCATTGATTTACTGCCCCAAATTCACAATATTAGGATTTAAGGTGATTTATTCCCATTGATTTCAATAAGAGAAAGTTAGATTAAATCCCAGTACTTCCATTGAAGTGAACTGCAGATCAGCCTGCTAATTGGTCTACCTAGAGAGGAAGATGTCCTGAGTCAGCCCTGGAAGTAATTAAACACTCCAGGGTGCCTAATTATAACAAATGTAGTGTTTAGACCGCTAAGCCATTTCCCTAGTGCGTTAATCAGCTGCTTTAAAGAACATGTTTTTAACCTATGAGATTACATGACACATGGGATAAAGACAAAATAGTCAACAATGTCCTGCTGAGAGACTATCATTTGTCTTAGAGGAAGCTTGATAATTTGATTATATGGTATTATGCAAGTAATTTAGATAAGAGAGATTGTAGCCTGTGTCATTTGTTCTCTACGAAGCTCTTCCCCTTTAATCCTGTCCTCTTGCCCTGTTTGTTACAGGACAGCTTGCAATGGACCATGGCCAGTTTCTAGATACTGTTAGAAAAGTGCCTTCTGATGAACCATTTTAGCTTCTCGCAGTGCCCCAGAGTCATGCTGTCAAGGTTATTCTGGGAAATCAAGGAGTTCTCACAGCTACCACCTTAAGTAAACTCCCAACTGAATGCCCAGAAGCTGTTTTAGGGTATCATATGCTGATGCTAGGCTTAGGATCAATTCATATGACCATCTGCCATGGTAATAACTTGAACACTAAGATACTGCCACCCAGTACCTGTAACCACGGTGTGGGAGGGTCACCTGTTATCTCAGATCATAGTTAAGCCCCATCCTCATTGCTGCTCTTCCACCTCAACATATTGCTCATGGGATGGTGGTAATCCTAGGATTCGCCTTGCGGAGGGGAACATTGGTGGGTCTGGGGACCAATTCCATCACCCTTAGAGTCAGACCAAGTATAGGCTAGCTACTCACACACAGAGCATTAAAAAAGTACCCAAAATCAAAACTGGAAGAGACTTCTGCTTCCAAACCATTTCCATCACCAACCAAATTTGGGAGGACTTCGGGGCAAAACAAGGCATGCAAGGGCCATGAACATTTTTACATATATATATAGGGGAACCATATTTCCTTGAGCATGGACCTCCTTACTTTTGAGAGGGGGGTAGGGGAAACTATCAAAGTTAGCAACCTTTGCTTACCTACACTCACTAACTGCTGGTTTGCATGTTACTCTGTAGGAGAGGGAGAGAGAGAGAGGGCGACTTCCCATTTCTTAGGGTTTTTCCCATGCCCCCTTTCTTCCTGCAACACTGTAACCTTCAGCCATTTCTCTTCCCCCACCATCCATTATACCATGTATTTGATAATACCCAAGTAATCTGTAAGTAAAACAACTTCTATATGTTTTACAAAGCAAACTAAGTTTATTTTCATTCTCTGTTAAAGCTCTGGCAGGTGGGCAGGTGTGGGACTAGTTGCTGTTCAGCTTCTGCATTGCCAGTTTATTCTGCTTATGAGATCCACTACTATCTCTCACTTGGAAAACTTATAGTCATGTTTCCATTTTGTAGCATGCCATCCCACATGAATGTTTCAAAGCAATGATTCTATGATTCTATGAAATCTCACAGAATCATGGACTCATAGACTTGGAAGAGACTACAAGGGCCATCCAGTCCAAATCCCTGCCATGCAGGAAAACACAATCAAATCATTCCTGACAGATGGCCATCCAACCTCTGTTTAAAAGCCGCCAAAGAAGGAGACTCCACCATACTCCGAGGCAGTGTATTCCACTTCCAAACAGCTACCTTACACTCATGGAGAATTTACTTGCTAATATTTTGGTAAATCAACTGATTTTGATGTTGTTTTATTCTCCTTTGTTATCTGCTTTGTAGGCCCCATCCAGGCCTGAAAAGCCTGTTAATACTTACATAAAAATAGGCAAAGTAAATAACTCTACTTCCATGATATTTGGCATGATCCCACCAAAGCTTAGCATGCTGTTTGGACTGACACTGTGGGATATACATCTGAGAAGTAAACACATCCAAGTCACGCTTGTACAGTTGCTTTTAGATGGGTAGCTCTAACGAATAGGTGCTTCTAGTTTTTACTGTTGTAGCTGTAGTTTCCACGAACACACACGTGAAAGATGTGTGTGTTTCAAAAGTGAAAGCCTCACCAAAAAGTTAAATATGCCCTTATAACCCAGCTGTGATTTGGATGTAAGAAAGTCATCTTTGGGAAGAACAGCTCAGTTTAGCAGATCCTAATAACAACTATGTGGTCCCCCTCCCCCACCCCACCAGCTCACTACGCCATTTGGTTAACTTATTATGTGTCTGACATTTTCTCACAGTTCAGAAGATGCTGTCTCTCATTTGTGTAACTGAAAGCTGATGGGAAGACCTAGCTTCATTATAGCAAGGCTGGTGGGCGGATAAGGCATTTTCCCCCTTCAGCCTATGTAGCAATGTGTAAATTATGAGGAAATGGCATCATGAACCTTCTATCGGGGATAACACCACAACTGACAGACATTATTTCACTTTTCTATCATATTCAAGGCAGGCAACAACCCTCTCTTTTTTGAAAAGAGTTGTTTTGGTTCTGTTCCTTCCCCCATCAGAACATATGCTGCATGAAGAAGAATCATGGATACCTACAGAAAGTGACACATACACTCTCAGTTGCTAACATTTATAGCAGTGTGGACAGTTTTCTATTAAAAAAGTTGTTGGCAGCATATCATCCTGAGGTTGTTGAATCATGCAACTGAATCAGAGCCATTTTGAGAAACTCAGCTTTGCCTTCTAAAACCTGCTGATATCATTGACTAATACCATCGTACATTGTCAGAAATTTTGTTTATATATATTAGCATTTCTAAAAATGTACAGTATATTCCCGGAGCATACCAGAATTTGTTCCTCACCCCTCTCCCCAAACTAATATAAGAAGCATATTAACCCAACATCAGGAATGGGGAATATGTAGCTCTCTAGATGTTGCACTGTCGTTCCCATCATCCTTCAATATTAACTATACTGTCTAGGGCTCCTGAAAGTTGTACTCCAACAATATCTAGAAGGCCATACATTCTCTACCTCAGGTGCACAATTTTTCAAAGGTGTATTCTCTCAGATCCCAGAACAATAGCCATGACTTGCCTTCAGCTGTAGGATGGACAAGTTATTATTGTTCCATAGTATTATGTCACTCCTTTACCTATTTATACTTCTTCCAGATAAGGACTGTACTGCAAAATCATCCTGCCTCAAAGAACTTTAAAGGGTTTCAGGCAAATCATGTTTGCTTTGTAACCTTCCTGTATTTACGTTCAGCTTCTTCCATATTCTGCTTCTATATCTCTTAAGAATGAAGTTACCCAAAAGCTACATAATTCCCTTTGCTTTGTACTGTCAAGAGCCATGGCAGCTTATAGTCACAGTAGGAGAGTGCTTCATCCTACACAAGGTGCCCTTGCCCCTGCTCAGACCACATATGACTGGTATGAGGAGCCCTCCATTTGGTTAATGAGGTCATCCTGTTTTCTGGGCAGGAGTTCTGATTCAGGGGTTCCCTATCAGCTGTAACCTGTGCTGGGTCATAGATCACCTTGAAGTGATGTCACTTGCATAGGTTTCAGGGTCTTGCAGGATCCCCCCACTCCTAGAACCAATGAATGATGGATGCATCCAAAACCAAAATTTCATATTTAAAGGGTGGGAAAAACCTGTTTCTTTTACAATAAAGGGACTAAATGACACTAAACCAAACTTACCCTGATGCATAGTGTAGACTCACATGACCACCAAATTGGAGAGTGTTCCTTGTTCCTGTCTCTTTAAAGGTGGTGTAGAAGAGGACATTTCAGCAAGTGTTGCTTGTTACCTGATTGCATGACAAGCAGCACCTGCTGAAACTCTGGTTTTGTTTAGATGACAAAAACATCCACAAAGAATGCAGGCAGAATACCTTTTGTTTAGATGAGCTCCTGCCAGGATTCACCATATTGGGAAGAAGGGGGGGCTGAAAATTCCAAATAGATCGCAATAACAGCATTTGCTGTTTCTTGCAATTTTTTTTAAAATTGCAAGAAAATGCACGTAACAGGCCATCTGAACAACCAATTCAAATAGGAGCACATGATTGGCCGGACCTTGGTGGGGGTGAGCTTACAAAGGACAAAGCGGCCTGAACCGCCTCCCCCCCCCAGGTGAACAATCATGTGCACAATCGTTCAAGCAACAGAGCAAAACAAAAAAAAAGTTTTTTTAAAGTGGAAAATAGCTCTTCTGCATCTGTCATTTAATGAGGGAATGGAGGAAGATTTTCAGCAGGCAATTCACTTGCAGCCACCATCTTTTTGAGGGGAGCATGCTCCATGTAAACTGCAAACTCTGCCAAGTTTCCATGCCAGTGATCTTGTGAATGAGTTGTGGGCACAAATGAACACTGCTACAATAGGGAAGTAAGGTGCTATTTTTCTCTATTAATTCTCCTGTCTAGCTGTGCCCTCCCTCTTTTACACAACCATTAAAGGAACAGGATGCAACTCCAGTTTTCAATCTGGCAACCCTACCATCAGATTGTGGATGCGCAAATGTTAAACCACCAGAACTATAGAGTTGTCCCTTATAGAAATATCTAACATAGATATTACTTATTTTAATATCCATACCATATTCTTGAAGATAGACAAGAGACAAATAGATGCTTTAGATCTACCTACACCATAATGTAATCCCCTGTTCTACCTTCATGGGGTTCCCTAGAAAGGAAAAACTGCCTCAGCAGGATTTCCTTACTTTCTAGTTGCTCCTTGAGCAATGCTTTGCAAGACTTTTTACCAAATTTCTTAAGAAGATAATCTGGCTTCAAAACCTTTGTCTTTTCCCTAATGAGAATTCTGTACTACAGACATGTCTCTTCTCTCTTCTCTGAGAGCTGTCCACATTTCATGGGATTGGGATGTTATTCCAGTGAACTGTCAAGAGCAGAAATTCACCACCACAGCTTAAAATGCTCTGGAATTACTAGATAGTTTAGGAGGCTAAATACTCTGAAGGCACTAGATCCCATCTGATCTTGGAAGTTAAGCTGGGTCAGCTCTGTTTAGTACTTGGATGGAAGACCGCCAAAGAATACCAGATGTTGCAAGCCAAATTTCAGAGAAAGGCAATGGCAAACCAACTCTAGGTATTCCCTGCCTAACAGAACCCTAAGGAATTCATGGGGTTTCCAGAAGTCGATAGGCGACTTGAAGGCATATGTTTACACACTTCTACCCAGTTCACTCTCTGAATTGAGAGACATACTTCAGCTTGCTTTGCCAGTTGGACACCTATTGAAAAGTCAAGGGACAAGGTCTCCCAGGTGAGCCACAATCTCCAAATTCCCAACTGTCCAAAAAAAAAAAAAAAAAGAGGCCATTTCTGGCTCTTAGAAAACCAAAGCCAGGAAGCAAAATCTGTAGTCATTATTTTGCCCCTATATTTTGCCCCTAGCCTATTCCCCTCTTTCAGTGATTTTTGCTAATGAATGAAGCCAGTGGTACTGCAATTATTGAAATATCCATTATCTGTCTTTGGGTGTCATTTGGAGCTATTTTTGTCCTGGAGAAGTGATTGCTGCCTCATAGAAAACAATTAAACAATCTACTGTGATTAGACAGCAGTGATTAGGGCACTGTGATTAGGCAGCAGTGCTTTTACCCTCCCCCCACCCCAAAAGCTGCAAAAACAGGAGCTGGTAATTTTTCTCAGATCTTATTTCATATGTTATTTTCTTTAAACCACTGAGTTCATGGACATTTTAAAAAATTACCAAGCCAATGCAGATAAAATCCATAAATTTTATGCCTGTGTTGTGCAGAGTTGGGGCTGTGGATGAGAGAGAAAAGTGGTGGGGAGGGAGAGATTGTATATCATCAGCTTGACAAAATAACTCAGAGATGATATAGCTATTTTGCTCTTTGTGTGTCTCTCTGTGTGTGTGTGTGTGCATGTGCGCTGCCTGTGATGGTGTAATGGAGCCAGGGATCACTAGGGCTAAATCCATACTACACAAATAATCCAGGTTTAAACTGGATTATTTGCCATGGCTCCTTTCTATGGAATCCTGGGATTTGTAGTTTTACAAGGTCTTCAGCCTTCTCTGCGAAAGAGTGCTGGTTCCTCACCAAACTACAAGATACTAGGATGCCATAGAAATCCTGGTATCCCATTTCAAACTGGTGTATTTGCATAGTGTGGATTTGGCCAGAGTCAGAGCACAGGGATTTTTAAATGACAGACATTATGTTATCCACCTCCTACTTCCTTGTTTTTTTCCACAGTAGCTAGGGGAGGGGGATCCTCTCTCATTCTGGAAAATCTTGAGCTCATGTGCATATATGTTTATCTCCAAATAGACACATAGATAAGACATGAATTGCATATAGGTACAGAAAAATAAATACGGACTCACATTAATGACTGCAGTTTGAGAAGTGTGGGCTATGGGGTTGTTATGTTGGTCACTTGCACTTCCAAATCTACCAGTACTCCTCTAAGGAGAATATCAGATGGGGACAAATATAGCGTCCCCATCTTGCTGTCTCCTATTGTAGTAGCCATTTGCATTCTAATGTCTATTTGCTGAATGCTGTCACCTTACGATCACTATTTGGGGTCAGACTAGATAACCATGAGACTCTGGGACTCTGCAAAGTCTTTTTCCTTTAACTCTCAGGCCTAGTCAATGTTCCTTACTAATCAAGTCTATGGTCCATAAACATATGATATGCTAATGTAAACAAATTCTTTCTCTAATAATGGTCGAACTATCTTGCCTTGAACTATCAACAATTGTCTCAAAGAAGAGAAATTGCTGACACCAAAGAAAGGGAGGAGGGAATTGTTTTTTGCATACTGAAATTACTGTATAAAGGTATTCTGTAATCATAGCTCTTGGCTCTGACTCTTTGGAAGATATTCCAGTCAGGCCCACCGGTGTAATAAAACTCACTTTCTAATCCGTGGGTCTGCTGTTCCATGATTTCTGTAACACTATCCTGCCCCACTCCCGTACCTGTAACGGTTTAATAAAAAAAATTCAGACTTACCTTAATAGCACAAGAGAAACTGTGCCCCCTTCCCTCCGGCAGCCCAGGAAAGAATGCAGCTCTCACAGAGCTGCATTCACTTCCTGGAAAGGAAATCCTGGCCATTCTCATGAGAGGACAATCATACGGGTAATTCAAAGTTAAAAGGAAAAATGTGCATCAAAAAGTAAAACAAAGCAGCTAAACACACTTTAAAAAACCACCAAGTAACCCAGGGAGGGTAAGAAAAAGTGTGTCACTTATCTCAATGTCCCGAACTCAACTGGAAATGTTTGGAATGGACCTCCTAGTGATGCTGGCATTGTCCCAGCATGATGGGGCACAGTTTCAGATGCCTGTTATTCCATCATAGAAATGGAACGGGCGATCTATTGACATAGATTTTCCTTGGTTTTGTTTATTTTTCACAGGCTGTGAGGCCTTGTTCTGGTAGAGTTTATTTCTGATGTTTCACCTGCATCTGTGGCTGGCATCTTCAGAGAATGGTTGGGTAGGAGTGGGGGGGGGGTTATATACTGTGAACCCATGTTGGGGAGGATATGTAAATTTGTGTATTTGAATGGCTAGTTTCTGGGTGGAGATATGCAAGGAGGATTAGTGTCTGTTTGGCTAATGGTTGGTTGATGGCCCGTTGTCTGCTAGAAATCCCTTTGTACCTGGGTGGAGTTCATTTGCAAGTGTTGAGTTTTGATTTTAGTGTTTTCCAGGACTGGAAGCCAGATTTTGTTTACTTTTAGGGTTTCTTCTTTCCTGTTGAAGTTGTCCAGGTGTTTGTGGATTTCAATAGCTTCTCTGTGCATTCTGACATGATAGTTGTTGGCCTGGTCCAGAATTTCGGTGTTTTAAAATAACATTTTATGTCCAGGTTGGTTTGTAACATGTTTTGCTACTGCTGATTTTTCTGGCTAGCTTAGTCCGTCAATAAAAAGGAGAGTGTTGGGGGAACGAAAGGGGCACAGGAACATGATGACTAGTGAACGACGTCATCGGAAAGGGAAGACCTTTTGCGATCTCCTGGTGTTCCTGTAGTAGGATATTTAGGTCGTTTGATGTGTATATCAACCCTGCAGTCTCATTCTGTGATATTATCCAGTTTCCTTGCTTTATATTTTGGGAGGAATATGTTGTGGCAGGAACTCTTGGTTCTTTCTTTTATTCCTTTCACTCTCTCAAAAAGCAGGACAATCAATTCTACACTGGAGAGAATGAAAGGAATAAGAGAAAGAACTTAGAGTTTCATCCACAGGTGAAAAGATACTACCCAGCTACTATCCATTGTTGGAAACCAACTTGGCCTATTAAAGAACAATGAAGTATACAAATTTCTTGAAAGCCATGTCTTTCCTGTTCATTCACCAGATCTATAGAAGTGGGAGACTTGTTCTCCAATGCTGATTTTGAATTCATATATTTGGCTTCCATCTCTCCACTGTGGATTTAATTCTTAGCTAATTTTCTTCCAAATGAAACAACTATTAATTTTAGTAATTTTTTTCTCACGGTATTTTTCAAAACTATTCACTATTCAAGATTTACTCTGCACATAATGATCATGTGGTTTTTTTTTGTATAGAAAATAGCATTTTCTGCCAAGGAAATAGTATTTACCTACACAAAAAAATTATAGTTTCTGCGCAGAATCACTATTTTACATGCAAAAATTTTACTTAGAAAATGGTCATCAGTCCATGTTTCAAATATTTTCAAATGTTCTTCCCATCCTACACTCCACTCCACCAGAAAAATCCTTCTGGTTGCCTATATTGCAGGTGTAGATTTTACAAGCCAAACAATGACTTCACATGAGGAAAAAGAACATGTTAAGCTGTAAAATAGAAGGTAGTCAGAAAGCTGAGATATTCTAACCTAGGAAATGTTATAAAAGCCAGTTCTTAAGACTTTTCTTACAAAGAACTAGACTTTGGAAACTTACTTTTGAGAAAAATGAATATAATTACCAATTGAAACCATCCAGAACTAGATGGGTTTGGCATGTTGTTATATTTATTTTCTTTAAAGTAACTTTCCAAGCTCTGCAAAGAACTGATCTGGTTTGTTAGTTTGCCTTTTTTCTTTCTTTTCTCTGCTTTGGAATGTTTGGGTTTGTCTAAATGGTGAAAATACCTCTCACAGAATGCGAGGGGAAGACAACCAGTCTTAATGGGGTCCCATGGTTTGAGGTATTGTAAAAGAGGGGGTAAAAAAGGGCAAAAGCCATGGGGGGAAAAGCCTTCATGGCTTTTCCCTACTTAAAAAAAAAAACAGACAGGGATGTGCATTTCTGCCCGTTAGGACAGCAATTCAATCAGAATTGTTGTCCCATCCATAAGGTAGCATGACCCTGATTGGCTGGAGAAGTGTGGAGGTGGGGCTTGCTGACAGGACAAGCACCAGCAGCCACCATTCCCCCCCCCCACCTAGCCATCAGGGATGGGGAAGGGACATGAGTGGCTGTCATTGCCACCCACCCACTCAGCCCCAGCCACTGCTGCCATCACTGTCACAGGGACTGGGGAAGGTAGGAGGGCGGCTGCCATCTTCTCCCTCTTCCCTGGCTCCCTGCCCCTCCGCCCCCATCAGTGCTGTCCTGCCAGTGCTGGCACTGTGCCCACGGGGACCAAGGAAGGAGGGAGGTCTCTCTCACACTCTCATCCTTCCTCAGTTCCCTGCCCTCATCACTATCACTGTCCCGTCACCACCGCTGTGCCCATGGGGAAGGTCTCTCTCATCCTTCCCCAGTTTGCTCATACCCCCCCCCACCGCCATGCCACTGATCCCTCACCTGTCATCTTTGGCTCTGAAGCTTATGGGGGCTTCTGGGAGAAAAAGACCATTAAGACAAGTTGCAGCTGCTGCAACATGCTCTTACTGTAGGACACTACATTTTTGGAGGGCTCATATAGACGAACCCTTTAAACGAATGTTCAAGAAACTGGTTGTTATATGGCAACCAAACACAATGAAGAAATGTTAGAGGGGGACTTCACTGGGTTTGTTTTTTCTGTGGCATTATTAGCATGTCGGGAGAGAACAGTTTGGAACTTCACAATAGAGAAGTATTCCTGGTGCTTATTCTATTGGCTTGATCTCAGACTCAGCTGTTGATGCCCCCAAACTTCCTTCTTATGTCCATATTATGGACTTAAACTAATTTCAAACTGGTTTGTACATGGCAGGTCCCAAATAAAGAATTCTTAAGACTGTAGCTCTGTAAGAAACAATTGCTTTCTAGCAATGAAAATGCAGCACTTGCATAAAACTGCATTTCCTGTGGTTCATAGGGATGCAAGGGTAGCCATGTTGATCATAAAATAATGTCCAAAGTCCACATTCAGGTTAATACATTTATTAGGCCAAACAAAAAAGTCACAACACTCACTGTGCTAGCTTTCAAAACTTATAGGCTTCTTCATCAGGCAAAGGTGGTAAATAAGTGATACGGGGAAGGAAACTGATAAGGTAAAAGTCACATAGCCTACATGTTGTTGTAGAGCTTCTTCAACTATCTGATGTAGGGGACCAGCATTTTTTTCACACAGCATGGCATTTTTTGCACAAATGCCATATTTGTGCCCAATTGTTTCTTTCTCCAGGGACCAGCACTTTGAGTAGCACTAGTATAGAAGACGGCTCTGTGTAGACTGGAAAACAGCAGGCTTATCTACATGGACAGAATACGCCAGCTTCACACTGGTGTATTTTGTCCATGGATCTGGACCATTGCTCCCCTGTTACCTACACAGAATAGGAGGAAGTCCAGACTGCCATGCTGGATAGTCTCTGCAGGCACAGCCACTACCCATGTCCCATGCTTTGAAGCCAGGAAGCCAGCCCATAGCACGTGAGGAAGGCCCCCTGCATCTGACCAGCCTGATCACATGCTGCAGACCTGCTTTCTGGGTCCAGAAGAACAGTGGCAGATAGCAGCTGCAGCAATGGGCCAGCATGCCAGAATGGGCTTATGCAGGCATGCAGCTGGAGTGGATTTTACCATAGACTCATGGAGTTGGAAGAGACCACAAGGGCCATCCATTCCAACCCCCTGCCATGCAGGAATACACAATCAAATCTTTCCCGACAGATGGCTATCCAGCCTCGGCTTAAAAACCTTCAAAGGAGGAGACTCCACCACCCTTCAAGGCAGTGTATTCCACTTCCGAACAGCTCATACTGTCAGGAAGTTCTTCCAAATGTTTAGGTGGAATCTCTTTTGAGTTTGAACCTATTGCTCCGTGTCCTTGTCTCTGGTGCAGCAGAAAACAAGTTAGCTCCATCCTCAGTATGACATCCCTTCAAATATTTAAACATAGCTTTCATGTCACCTCTTAACCTTCTCTTCTTCAGACTAAACATACCCAGCTCCCTAAGCCGCTCCTCACAGGGCATGGCTTCCAGACCTCCCACCACCCTGGTCACCCTCCTCTGGACTTGTTCCAGCTTCTAAATATCGTCCCTGAATTGTGGTGCCCAGAACTGGACACAGTATTTCAGCTGATGTCTGACCAAAGCAGAATACAGTGGCACTATTCCTTCCCTTGATCTAGACACTATTCTCCTATTAATGCAGCCTAGAATCACATTGGCTTTTTTAGCTGCTGCATCGCACTGCTGACTCTTGTTCAGTTTGTGGTCTACTAAGACTCCTAGATCCTTTCACATGTACTGCCATCAAGCCAGGTGTCACCCATCCTATATTTGTGCATTTTGTTTTTATAAAGGAGATTATCACACTACACTTTTATAGTGCTATTATTCCACTTTAACTGCTATGTCTGCCTCCTGTGGAATCCTGGGATTTGCAGTTTAGGGAGGGGCATTTAGCATTCTCAGCCTGAGAGCTCTTAGGTCTCACTAAACTACAAAACCCAGAATTCCCAGGAGGCAGCCATAGCATTTAAAGTGGAATAATAGCACTATAACAGTATAGTGTGATAAAGTCCTTACTGTCCAAGTGTAGTATCCTACATTTTTCCCTGTCGAAATTTGACCCAGCTTTCTAATCTTTTAAGGTCATTTTGAATACTGCTCCTGTCCTCTGGGGTATTTGCTACCCCTCTTAATTTGGTGTCATCTGCAAACTTGATAAGCATACTCTCTATTCCCTCATCCAAGTCATTGATAAAGATGTTGAATAGCACTGGGCCCAGGACAGAACCCTGTGGCACCCTGCTATTCATTTCTCTCCAGAATGAAGAGGAGCCATTGGTGACTACCTTTGGGTTCAGTCAGTCAACCAGTTACAAATCCACCTAACAGTTGCATTGTCTAGCCCACAGGTTACTAACTTTTTTGCAAAAATATCATGGAGAACAGGTGGGTTTTGTTTAAAAAAAAAATAGGGCTTGTCTAGATGGGCTATATACCCCATCTTGGCCCCATCTTTGAGCCCTGCAGTCCAGACAATTCAGGGCATTTGCCCCATTTTGCCCCAGGGAAGTCCTCACAACCCCCAGGGCAAAGACGGGGCCAAGATAATAATAATAATAATAATAATAATAATAATAATATAAAATTTATTTTTATCCCGCCCCTTGTTAAAACAATCGAGGTGGCTTACAAAAATTAAAATACCAATACAATTTAAAATCCCCAAACACCACCCACACCCACTCTCCCCCATAAAAAGAGGGGAAATTATCTAATTAACGTATCTAGAAATTAACAACATGACAATAATAGAAAGGTAAATTACATCACATTAAAAATAAATATATGTGATCGGTGCTAATGAGCAAACGTATAACCTGGTAACAAAAAATATTCTGTTTTGTTCTTTAACATATCTAACCGTAAAACAATAGGGACAATGACGAAAAGGATTCCATCTAGCTGATTTTAAGTTTGATACAAACTAGGCTGTCTCTTTGACTCAAGGGCCGTTCGGGGGCAAACCTTCCACCAGCAGTGGATAGAGCCCATTATGCTGTTTTTAAAACTACCTGTGAAAATCTGCTCTAGCCAGCAAAAAATGGACTAGGCTTCACATGACCACGGGAGTCCATTCCGACACTCTAGTCCATCGCTGCAGCTGCCATCGCTCTTCTGCAGCCAGGAACCAGGCATGCAACATGTGACCAAGGCTTGTCACATGCAGGGGGCTTTGCTCATGTGCCTTGGGCCAGCTTCCTGGATCCGGAGAGTAGAATGTGGGTGATGGCTGCAGCGCCAGACCAGCGTGGTGGTCTGGACTTCTTCCCATTTCATGCCAGTAATAGGGCAGGAACAGGCCTGTTCTGTGAGCAGGATATACTGTTGGGAAACTGCTGTATCCTGGCTTGTGTAGATAGATGTACCCAGGGTGATGGACCTTACCCTGCCTTCCCCCTCATCTTTGCCCTGTCTTTGCCCTGGAGGTTGTGAGGACTGCCGGGGGGGGGGATGCCCTGCATCATCTGGACTGCAGGGCACCAAGACAGGGGTCAAGATGGGGTAAATTGCCTGTCTAGATGAGCTGTAAGTCACAGCCTAGTGAACATCAATTGACTGAGGACAAAATCAGAAAAAGAAAGGTCATTAAGTTTGGTTCTCCCTTTGTCAGTTTGAAAATACAACTAACTCTCTCCCCTCTCCACAATCTTTCAAAATCCATGCTTGACTCTAACTAGTTATTTTGGGGAGCAATGGCACAAAACAACTTTCATATCTAACTTCACAAGGTAGATGAGTACTGTGATTCCATCAGCTTCATAATGTTCAGAATAGCCATATAACTCTTCTAATTTTCATTTAATTTTCTCCAATTAGCTTATGAGCAACCTGATGTAAAATGGAAAAAAAAAACTTAAAACAAAATGGATGATTTGGGGAGCCAGAGGCAACATTTGCAGCTATTATATGAGGCACTCAGGTTCTGTTCTTGGCATATCAACCCAGATTCTCTAAGCTGGCAGGCATGGTCTTTGCACTCTACACTTCTCCCAGATATACAATGGAACTGGTATGCAAATCCTTTCATTTTGGTATTCATTTAAGCTAACACAAAACAATAAAGCTTCTCAGTTTAAACTCACTGTTTAAAGATGAGCTCAGCTTTAGCCCAGTTCTGGAAACAAAGTTTGAATCTGGAGCCAATTCCACTGTGTCCTGCAAAATGCAAAGGAGGTGGCTTTGAAAATTGGTTACGATCCAGAGTATTATAGAGAGAAGATACTATGTAAATCCAGAATCCTATGGTCAGGGGCTGTGCTGCAAAGAAAATTCATGTTGTGGAAATAAGCTTTACCTTTAGAAGTGTAAAGAAAGAACAACAGAGATTGGAAATGAAAATGGATCTCTCTCTCTCTCTGGCTTTTCTTCACAAACGAACATTCAGGAAGGACTTGTCCCGGGCTTTCTGCAAGCGCGCTGATGACTAAAAAGGCCAATCTGAGATAAACAAGTCCGGTTGCAGAAAGCACAGCAGAACGTCTCCTTGGGTGATGTTTCTGGGTTGTGATTCTTTCTGAATTGTCATTTCTCTTCACGACTTGTTCAGCGTGAGTTCTCAAATAAGGCTGCAGCATTGTGGATAGTGCGTCTCCATGCCTCCCGATATGAGGCCAGGACGGACCATTGTTGGTGATCAATTTGGCTGAGCCTGAGATGTTGCTTCAGGGAGTCCTTGTATAGCTTTTTTGGAGCACCCCTCTTACACTGATCCATGGCAAGTTCACCGTAGAGTACTATTTTTGGGAGGCGATGGTCCTCTATCCTAGAAACATGCCAAGAAACAATATAGTCTAACACAGTGGCTCTTAACCTTTTCTTTACCCGGGACCCCCTTTAAATATCTTTTGTTCCCTCAGACCCCCAAGACTTGAACTCAAGATTTAAAACTCTAATAATAATAATAATAATATACCATCCATTAAACATTTCCTCAGAGGCACTGGAGGAAGAAGACTTTTCTCCTGCTTCTTTCCTGCAAGTTTGTGGCTAGAACATATCGAAGCCAGCCTTTGCCTTGGCTCCTGTCACATGGCTGCTCCACTGTGGGGAGGAGGTGGGCCAAGCAGAATTCAAGCCTTCGAGGATCCCCCATGAGGACATTATGGACCCCTGGGGGTCCGTGGACCACAGTTTAAGAACTACTGGTTTAACATTGCTAGAAATATAACATGTCTCCAATAAAATGTATGAGAACAGTAACTTTGAGGGTGTACAGAAGGGAGGATGAAACTGTGGCTCTCCAAATCTTATTGGATTCCAGATATTATTGAGGGATTCCTCACCACTGGCTATGCTGGTGAGGGGCAATCAGAGTTGGAGTCCAACATCTGGAAGGTCACATGTTCCTCACCCATTGTATACAAAGATAGGCCATGCCTCCAACAGATTAATGCACCTGTTTGTTAAGGACATATTCATACTTAGGCAATGAAGTGTTACAGTTAACAAACATTGTCATGCATCACTAAGGCTGCTGCCACACTGCAGAAATGCAATGCAATTTGACACTGTTTTAACTATCATGGCTGCATCCTCTGGAATCCTGGGATTTGTGGTTTGTTCTGGCACCACAGCTCTTTAACAGAGGCTAAATATCTCACAAAACTACAAATCCCAGAATTCTATACCATGGAGCCATGGCAGTTAAAGTGGTGTCAAACTGCTTTATTACTGCACTGTGGCAGCAGTCTAAGTCTACAGCTTCTTTCTCTCAGGGCTTGTCTAAACAGTGAAAATATTCCTTATAGAATATGAGAATACCTTTTGTCCAAACAGGACCCTGTGGTGATTCGCCATATTGAGAAGGAGGGGGCAAAAAACGCCATATATTGCCCGGGAAAAGCCTTTGCTGCTTTTCCCAATTTTAAAAAATAATGCGAGGGAAATGTGAATTCCTGCTCATTGGGACAGCCGATTTGGATTGCAGCACATTCCCAGATAAGAGTGGAAGTGCAAAGCTGATTGGTTGGAATTGTGCAGGGGAGGAGCTTGCTGGCAACAAAGTGGCTGGAATTGCCATGTTGGATTTCTGCAGTAGCAGTTATGCACTTTCTGAAGCACTGAGGCAAAACAGTTTTTTAAACTTGTTTAAATGGAAGATCTCACTTCCACACCCTGGATTTACCATTTTAAAAAATACTATTTGGCGGCAGCAACTTGTGGAGAATAAAACCATGAGTAATTCACTCACGGCTACCATCTTGATTCAGAGCCATGCCTCCATGTGAACATCAAACATGGATAGCTTCACATACCAGCAATCTTGCCCCAAAAAAGTGGAGACGAATGCTGCTACGAATTGGCATTGCTGCGCACAAATCCACATTATATTACCTCATCTAGACAAACCCTCAAAGATGCTACAAGATCCTTTTGCATATTGTCATGCCTATACTGAGTAACAGTTTGCATGTGTGCAGACTTCCTATTTGTTTGCTTTACCACACCCATTGTCTACCTGAATCACTCTAACCTGCAACCTTTTTGTTTCCTGTTCTCCCACTTTTCCATTCAAACATGTATTGATTATGCACAAGTTTTAATAAGGTAAAGCTACTTTTATATATTTTATGACAAACACTAAGCTTGTTTCTTTCACTACTAGACCCTGTGGGTGGGTGGATACAGGACTGGTTATTGTTTAGCTTCTGTCTTGCCAATTTGATTGCTCTGTGTGAAACATCCAGTACTATATTTCACATTCCCCAACAGGAAGGATTTATAATCTCACTCACCCAGGCTGGCATTGGGCCCTCCTGAACAGAAAGAACTATAAAAGGCTTGCTGTTTAGGCTGGGACTTTTCCGGCTCTGGTTTTTGTTGCACATGTCTTTAGCTCTGACTTTAGACACCATGGAGATTTTCAGACGCGTTTTTCAGCGTCTTGCCGCGCAAGCAGCCTCCAGAGCAGTAACGAGGCTACCGTGCGGCAAGGGGTCCATTTTGGATGACGCCGTTTCTCTCTCAGCGTCGTCCGTGACTCTTGCAGCTAGCATCGGAGGCAGCCGCGCTGTTTTTTACTCACGGAAGTTGTCCGTGAGTAAAAAACAGCGCGGCCGCCTCCAATGCTAGCCGCAAGAGTCACGGACAATGCCGAGAGAGAAACGGCATCGTCCAGAGTGGACCCCTTGCCGCGCGGCAGCCTCGTTACTGCTCTGGAGGCTGCTTGCACGGCAAGACGCTGAAAAACGCGTCTGAAAATCTCCCATCTCTTTGGCTCTGTCTCCATGGCATAATTTCTGGCTCATTGCTGATTGCTGCCCTCATGATTGCTCACCCTCAACAATCTTTATAATAAAAAGATTGCTGGTTTTGTGCCTAAAAGACTTGCACTGAAGCACTGGAAAGAGTAACGCCCAGCCTGTGTTATACAACAGCCTAAGAACCTCATAACCCTTTCATCATATGCCACATATATACTGCAACTCTATTCATATGTTTACTTGGATAGTGACTCATCTTTTCATGGAATGTTTGTATAGATTTTTTTCCATTGCTGTATTTTCAGTTTATTATCTGTCAATCTGTTTTAAATTAAGTTCGTTTCTTTATTTCTTTTGCTTCAGTATGCTTTTTGTGCAATAAAAAACAAATGCATAATCGTTTGCTTTCTTTTAGTGGTACTCCAAAATCTGCTGTGTGAAGTGGCCCATCTCACTCTGCCTAATAGTAGGGCTGGTGCTTCTCACCCATGTTTCAGACCTGCTTTATTGAGTCAGCTACAACTCCTGGTATACACTGTTGTGATACTTTTATTAGGCCAACCAAAATGTGCAAAATATACCATATTGATCTTGCAAGCCCACGGGCTTCTTCATCAGGCAAAATTAGTATAAATAATGATCATATTCATAATAATACAGGGGGAAAGAATTGACAGTGTTAGAGTTCCAGATCTTTCTTGATGTGTTTGCTCATTGTGGTGCTTAAGATAGTCTTGAGGGAGGGGTAATGCAGAAAGAAAGGTTAGGCCACATTCCATGCCAAACAAAAGGCAGCAAAAGAAATGCAATAAAAATGTCCTTCTTCAATGATAGCTACAAAGTACCTTCTTTTGAGAACTGGCTCTGTCATGATATGGCTCTCCTGAATACTTAGGCAAGAGCTCATTATTTTTGTTTTTTAAAATTAAGCCTTACAGGCTTGGGCAACCACGAATAATCAGATGAAAGATCATGTTCCCCTAGAATACATTTTGAATAGTACAGAGATAATGGTGGAATAGTGAGGCTCCTGTGAAATATGGTGCTAACAGGACCTTCCTTTGGGGCACAGAGAACAGCTGCATTGATGTGTCCCTTTAAGATGTAAACTTGGCTGGAGAAACACACAGATGTAAAGATGTAAGCTTGGCTAGAAATGGATAATGGATGTTTATCCTTTGAACAGTGTCACCAGCACCACTTTGTAGCCCCTTGTTATTCAGTCATTAACATGAGAAAGAAACTCTACAATAGCAAAATAACTGCACTTTTTATTTAGTACGTGTATTTCTTTTTTTAAAAAAAATCATTTATTAATTTTAACACAGATAGTGTAATTCACAACCAAAATAGAAGGAAGAACAGAAACAAAAAGAAAAAGAGAAAAAGAAATGCATATATAAAGATACACACACACCATACATATATAGATAGATAGACTAAGGAGAGCATCAGACAGGAATACAAAAAAACGTTCCTGTCCCACAATCTCCACTCCCGCCCCGTCCCGAAACAATCACCACCCCCCACCACACTTACCTTCTCTCACCTCCAAAACACAGCCCAGGCATGAACAGAGCTGTAATGGAGCTCTGTTCACATCTTGGAGTGAAATCCTGCCCATTCTCACGAGAAAACGGGAGCACAGGAAATTCAAATATAAAAAGAAAAATAGCAAAGTAAAAGTGACACAAGCACAAAAACACACTTTAAATTTTACAAGTAACCTGGGGAGGGTACAAAAAAAGAGGGTAGCTTACCTGGATGTCCTGATCTCATCCAGAAGTGTTCTGGCAGGACCGCCCATTGACGCTGGAATCTCGCCAGAAAAATAGTGCACTTTGTCGCACATAGGCAAATCAGGAACAGAAACAGAACAAGAGAGCAATTGCTGGCTTCTCCCCATCAATAAAAAAGAATGGTCTCAGAATGGCAGCGGAATGCTTGGGAGACTATAGGGGATGTCATCGACAGATAATTAAGCCCTTTTGCAATCTCATGGCATTGTTTTAACACCATTTTTGACGCATCTGATAATCTCCTAAAACTAAAGCTAAAACACAATATTAAAACAATAAACACTGACTAAGACATTAAACACTAACTAAAATACAAAAGGGCTCTGATCCCCCTCCCCATCCAAACTTTAATGAAAGGAGGAAAAATTCCAAAAGAGGAAATACATTATTGTACCACTACAGATCCATCTAAATAAACCTACTAGGAACAATAACCACAAATTATTACAGCTTAGATTTCTTATTGCTCAAAAAGTCCGTAAACGGTTTCCAATCTTTCAAAGAATCTTCAATTGTTTTATCCTTTAAAGCCCATGTTAGTTTGGCCATTTGGGCTAACTTGGCAACCTGAACAATCCATTCTTCCATTGTTGATGCTTCGGTCTGTTTCCAAGTCTCAGCAGTGTTTTTGCTGTTGTTTTCATATATCCAATTCTTTGTCCATAATACCCAGCAAAAACATTTCTAGTGACACTGCAAGATCTACCCTTAAAATTGGATTAAAATTTTGGATTAACATGTGAATCTTAGACCAATAACTATTCATTTTCTTGGGGGCTTACCGCACACTGAAGTAAAGCAGCAGTGAAGCAGGAAGGTTCCATCTTCCATACTGCCTTACCACATGATGTCATCATTCTTCCAGTGTTCTTTCGTTATGGTCCAATGGGAAACTCAGGGAAAACCATATCTTTTTTGCTAATGGGTTTTTCCAGTTAGCAAAAAGACGCAATTTAACCTTGGTGTCCCATGGAACCAGAATGAAAGAATGCCGACATCATTCAGTAAGGCAGCATGGAAGACAGAATGTTCCTGCTATACTGCCGCTTTAATTCAGAGTGTGGTAAGCCCCTTAGAAGTCCACCACATATGAAAAAAGGAGCCCCCCTTGTCTTGACAGCCCCAACATGGATTTGAAGCATTCTTAGACATTTTCAACAACGTATATGGAGTTAGATGCCATCTATACATCATCTTATACAGGTTTTCTTTTAAGTAAAGCAAATTTTATATCTTTAGTCCACATTTCCCTCATACATCATTTGAACATTATGCCCTAAATGTTGGTCCCACCTTATCATGTAATCATTTACAAGTTCATCTCCTGTTTCTTGTTTCAAAAGGTATTTACACACTTTTTAAATTACATGATCATCATCCTTACACAGTTCTAAAGAAAACTTATTTTCTCCAGCCTCTATGACTAGATATCTCCTATCTTGATTAAATCTCTCCTTACATTTCATATAAGCAAACCATTTGCAATTTTTGCCTTCCTTAATAAGCATCTCTCATATAACAACCTTCCTCATGGAGAGGCTAGCTTAACACACTCCTTGCTATCTTTCAATAGACAAGGTGAAAACTTTTTTATTTTTTATTTTATTTACTGACTGTTTATGGGGAAAGGGCTTTTAATGATGAGCTGTACTGGTTGTTTGATTTTTATTAATGGGTATGCTTTTAAATTGGCTTTAATTCTATTAATAGTTTTAGTGTATCTTGACATTTTATAATGTGAACTTTTAGCCATTTTGAGACTGGGAGAAAGGCAGGATACAAGAAATAAAATAAATATGTAACTGTCAGGAAATGTAAAGTGCAGAATGGGTGCCAGATATTCAAGACCTAACATCCTTGTCAAAAATATTCTCCACCTGATGTTTCAATTCCTCTCTTATCTGAAAAAAGAAAATCCTTCCAATTGTCAAGCAGCATCCCTTTTTATGAGGGCAGCACAAACATATGTGTCTTCTTCTTGCATTTCCACTGTGTGCCTCTGGCTGTCATTCTGACAGCATTTTCAATCCAGCTACGTCCTGCAGAGATTTCCTGGCATTCTTAAGTCATAGACACATCTTCAAAGCTCCCTGCATGCACAGAGGGAGTAATTTCTTCCCTAAGAATTGCCAATCTTCATAATAATAAGGCAAGGAAAGGTTACATGCTGAAAGGTAGATTTGGTTCTCCAGATAATTTGCTACAAAGATGTCATTCAGAACCAGTTTGTGAGTGGAATTATGGCCATCATACACATACAACATAGAGAGAAAGCGAGAGATGGAATTGAAAAGGATGATTTGTCAACAATTTCACCAAAAATGACTAGATCTTTTTCTGTTATATTTGGGGGGAGTGAAATGAAATTATTTTGCTGGGAAGGGAATGAAACAGCCATTATTTATTTTTTCCCAAGAAGTCCCTGTTCTGATGCCATTTTCAATTTTGAAACATTCAAAATGGCTGCCTTTTTTGCTACTCACCAGAGAGACTGAGTGATAGTGTTACAGTGGGCAGCAGTTGAATATCTACAGAAAAACACCCAGTGCACAGGTTGTTCTGCTGGCATCATATTTTATTCAAAAGGTACAATATCAGTCAAAAACATTAGGGAACATGGAGGAAAAACTTTGCTGAAATATTTTCTCTTTTGAAGAAAGAGCAGTGATTAAAGCAGGACATATATATTTAAGTACACAGTGCACTCTTCTATGCAACCTTATTTTTAAATCTGAACTACTTGGGCAAAATATATTTAGATTTCTTTGTTTTTGAAAGTTTTTCAAAATATGTTGAAGTTGTGCTATTCAAAAAGAGACCCAAAATTTAAAAGATGTCTCATGGGAGGGGGGCAGTGGATTAGAGATTAAAGTCAGATATTCAATCATATATAGAGAAACAATATTAATGCAGTAAAATTTCCTAAAATTTTGAAACAGAAAACTTTTTTCTGAGAAAAATTAAATTTTAGGAAAAATTGACATATATGTAATACTTATTTTCATATCAAACCTAAATTTCTTTAACTTGTTTTTAGCAACATGCATAACTTTAGTTAGCATATACAATGGTACTATCTTCCATAGTTATGAAATTTAAAAATAAAAAAGTGTTAGTTTTATACAGGTAAAATGCAGAGAAGTATTTTATCTCCGCACAACTGTTGTCAGAGGAATGGGCCTTGGTTAGAGCTTGATTTTTACTCAAATGTTCTAACTCAGATGTCTTGGTACCTCAATCATCTTTCTTTGCCATTTGAACCAACAGCAGGATTCCGGTAAGCCCAGTCTTCCTTTTTCCCTTGCATTTTATTATACTTTGAAGTTCAATTCCAGCTGGCTCCAAGGTTCACTCAGCCTTCCATCCTTTCGTAGGTCGGTAAATTGAGTACCCAGCTTGTGGGGGGCAATTAGCTAACACACATTGGAAACTGTTTAATGCAGTTAGATGTGTAAATAGCTATTGCTTAAAACAATTTGTAAGCCACTCTGATAGCCTTATGGCTGAAGAGCAGGGTATAAATAAATAAATAAATAAATAATAAACTTAGCGATATCTTTTTGCCACTGCTTCCACTCCCTTCTTCTGAGTTTTCATTCTCTAGGAAGACAGGATAATAACCTGCTTGTTTTCTGATTTGTAGTAGAGTTTCTGTGTCATAGGTACTTGAGGGGACAGGTGAAAAGGTTGACCAAGGCATTCCTCTGACTCCACTAAAGTAAAACAAAGACCACCAGAAGAAAGAAAGCAGAAATTCACAGGCGATGAAAACACCACCACCACCACCTGTGTGCAGATGATATCACCCACTATGTGCAGAAGTCCACCTTGAATCTTATATGTGTCTAAGGGAGGTCCAGGAATTTTTGTTCTCTTTTTCTGTAGAACAAGTGTTCTCAATGTTTGTTCCTCCAAATGGATTGGACTTCAACTCCCAGAAGCTCCAGCCAATATGGCCTGTGTACAGGGATTCTGGGAACGGAAATCCCAAATATCTGGAGGGCCAAAGGTTGCAAACCAGTGCTCTAGACTGTCTTCAAATACACATTTTTACAGTTCTTACCATATAGTTACTAGCACTTATTGTGACAAAAATTTGGGGTCACACTGGAGTCTGATCGGGGAGCATGCTGACAAAGGATGTGGCAGGGTGTCATCCATAGTGGTACACAGTGCTATTGTCTGGGGACTAATATTTATACTGTATTTTGTTGTCCTGAAGAGGTATTTGGGCTTAGAACAAAGCTTAGATGGGCTTTCCACCATTTAAACAAAGGAAGCCGAAACTCTGCTGATTGCTGTTAATGGCTGAGAGATAGGAATTGATGGGTTTATGTAGCATGTAGGGGTGTACCTTTCATATGTGCCTGAACCATAACATGGTGAGAATCTGTAAAGTGAGCTGCACAACATGTGGGAAAACTCACATGTCAGGGTTTTATCACATTTATCACATTTCAGTCTCGGCCAAATTGACCACCAACAATGGTCCAACCTGGCCTCACATCGGGAGGCATGGAGACACACTATCCACAATGCTGCAGCCTTATTTGAGAACTCACACTGAACAAGTCTTGAAGAGAAACGGCAACGCAGAAAGAATCACAACCCGGTAACATCACCAGAGGAAACCTTCTGCTGTGCTTTCTGCAACCGGACTTGTCTATCTCGGATTGGCCTTTTTAGTCATCAGCGCACTTGCAGAAAACACGGGATGAGTCCTTCCTGAATCTTCGTTTGTGAAGAAAAGCCAGAGAGAGAGAGAGAGAGAGAGAGACCCATGTATTTGGGCCAGTACATGACCAGCCAGGCTGAAATCATAAGCATGCTGATGTTACCCTAAGACAGTGATGGGCAACCTTTTGAGCTTGGTATGTCAAACTTCGCCAAAAAACTGAGCATAACTCAGGTGTTGTGTCACTTAGAGGAAAAAACATTATTTTGCGATATTTACTGTTTAAATAACTTAAATGTATACAATTGCCCCTCCACATTCGCGACTTCGACTATTCGCAGAAAGCCTCCAACCCCCACACTCTCCACACATCCCTTCCCAAGGCACCAATGGGCTTCTCATGAAGCCTGTCGGTGCCTTGGCAAGGGGAGGGTGGAAAACCTCCCAACCCTACGCTTTCCCCCCTCCCTTCTCAAGGCACCGATGGGCTTCCAAGGCTCCCACCTGCTGCCTTCCCTGGCATTTCCAAGGCGGCTCCAGGGCTTTTAAACCCCGGAGCCCCCTTGTGAAGGCCGGGGAGAGGCTGGGCAGACTCCCGCCCATCCTCCTGCCAGCCTTATGCCTTCCCCAGCCTTTCCAAGGTGGCTCCAGGGCTTCAAAGCAATAGTTACCAATCTTGAAGAGCAGAGTTTCAAAAAACTCAGAAAGAAGTCTGAGGGTGGCACTGGAAGTTCTGACTCATGGGTGCACCAAGAAAGAGAGTGGCTGGTCTCATCCACAGTGGCACGTTGTTCTATTGTTGAGGGACTAATATTTATACCCTACTTCATATCCTAAAGGGGGTACTTTGGCTAGGACACAACCTGGATGGCTTTCCCACCAGATAGACTAAGGAAATGAAACTCAACTGTTTGCTGTTTATGGCTGGGTGACTGGAATTGATGAGTTTATGACAACCTTGCATTGCAGGACAAGAGGTGGTTCTGAGGGGATATTATTATTACTAGGCTGATCATATCATCTGTCACCAACACCACCTCTGTTGCCTCAGAGTTGCTGGGTAAGGGAGATGGATTTTCCCAGAAATAATACACTATTATGACCCACACCTCTTGTAATGCAAACAAACAAATGTACACACACAGCTGAGACTGGCCACCAGAAGAATATACTACCAGGACTTTGAAGTTGGTTTCCTTTAGATGAGGATGTTGGTTCAAATGTATTTCATGTTAAAGGTCTCTTGAGCAGCTATCTCCACCAGCAAGCGTTTAAGATCAAATAGTCTGCTGTCCTGAGGAAGAATGAGGAGCTTGGACAAGTTAGGTTTTTGCACTACTGATGGAGGCACCCCAGCTAGCATGGCCACTGACCATACTGGCTGGGGAATCCTTACAGCTGTTCCAAACTTTTCCAAGCTCTGCAGCAAGGACTGGGACGAAAGTGCTTCCCTCCCTTTTTCTGCAAAAGAAAGAAGGAAGGAAGGAAAGACCACAAACCTATATCCACTTTATACCCATTTATCTGTTATGGTTTTTTCTGAAGGAAAAATTATAGTTTGGTGAGGGTTTTAAGAATTCTCTGCCATGGGAGCCATACCCTCCCTTCCCCTCTTTTCTCCCCCCTCCATTCTTGGATTCTCTCTTGATTCCTACTATCTCCTTTGCCTCACCTCATGCCTTTATAATACATCCCTTCCTTGCTTCTTCCCCTTTGTCACGCACTCTCCTTTCCCCCTCCTCCCCGCATTGCCTCACCTCATGCCCTTGCTATGTGCCCCTGCCTTGCTATTTGCACTCTGCCACTTGCACTGCTCACTCTCCCCTCCTATTCCCTTCCTCACCAAACCTCACACTCTCACAATGCATCCTTCCCTTGTTTCTTCCATGCCACCACTTGCACCATTCACTCTTCCCCTCCTACTCTGCCCCTCCTGTCACCTTGCACACTGCTAATGTGTCCATTCCTTCTTGCACTCCATCACTCACCCCATTCAGTCTTCCCTCTACTATGGTCCTCACCTAACCTCGCACACTTACTATGTGTTCCTCCCTTGCTTCTTCCACCCCCCTCACATTGCTCACTCTCTTTTCTTTGGTACCTGAAATTCCAGGGCACATTTGTTTTGACTGCATTTTCCCCATATCTCCATATGCATTTTCCCTATATCTCATTTCCTACAAGAGTTAGAAACTTTTTTAAAAAAGCTTGCGATCCATACCGCGTGGCCGTCCAAATGGGCACTGGGTGGACATTCCTAGAATAAAGATGAACCCCAGACAAATTGGGAGTATGGTAACACTACATATGTCCTAAACAGCAGGCAGTTCTATGTTCAAAGATCTGTTAGAGGACAATCCTCTTTTTGAAAGTTTCTCTAGTCTATGTCCTATTTAAAGATAAAGGACTATAAGAAGGGAGAACACTGAAGTGCCCATCACCAATGAGCACCTGAACCACAGACTGTATATGGTCTGACCATTGTTTACCTGGTCACAGTCTTCCCCACTACAATGAGATGTGTTTTTATTTAAAATATAGTAATTATTTATACATTTATATCAATACAGGTCAACCCCTGTATCCTCAGATTCGGTATCCATGGGTTCACTTATCCACATTAAAAAAATGTTCTCTCTAAGCATTTCTAGGTGCTCCAGATCTCTGGTCAACTTTCAGCGTTCATCTCATTGAAAATAATAGGATTCCCTATTATCCATGGTTTCAGGCATCCATAGGGGGTCTTGGAATGTATCCCCCACGGATATGGGGGTCGACTTGTACATATAAACTACTTTTTCTAAATATTATGGAAATCGGTGTCCTCTTTTATCCTCTTCTTTGGGAACATCTTGCAGTGATTATTCAGTATCACTGCCAGCACTTACAACAGGAGCATAGCCTAAGTTTCAGGTTAGGAGTAAGAGAGGCGGTCAGATACTTACTCTGTATACCCTTCTTCCTCTCTTCTTTTTTTTCAGTTCAAGCTTTTTATTATTACTGTATTATTTTTGTCCAAAAGGCTTTTGCCTCTTTTATCCTGGCCTGTTTTTAACTCCTTTCTGAAACTTCCTCCCATTCCCACATCCTTCCAAAGGGTCTGTAAATCTGAAGTTGCATTAATAAAGAAAGAAGCCAAACGTCAGTCAGAGCTGCTGGTTTTGGCAGTGACTCATCTGCAGCCTCTAACTGAGGGGAAAGAAAATCAAACTTTAATTGCTCATTGTAAAGTGGTATCCTTCTAATGAGGATGTTTAATAGCTCATTCTGTGAAAGTATTACAGAGTAAGACACACACACGTGCATGGATGTGATCATGTACACAACCTAGCTCCTTCTGCACCCTGCTGCTAGCATGTATGTAGGAAATTCATGAATTCACAGATGACGATGGCAATGAGCTGTTAAAGCATAGGGCTTTGGCACTTTGACCCTTGCACCCGCCCTCTAATAAATAAACCATCTCCTAGGGGAGCTACTTTTATGTTTGCTCATGGCTGCCCCTTCCTTGCCACCAGCTTCAAACAGCAGCTTCAAGGAGAAAAATTCTACCCACCACCATTTTTTTCTCTCTCTCCTTTTATTTCCTTATAAATGCATAATCCTTATCCCTCCTATGGTTTCAGTCCAGAATATTCAATATTCAGTCCCTCTGGGCAGGTTTAGGGAGCAGCAGTTCATGTTCCATCAGGCGCACTACTAAGAGCTTATAACACAGGAATGAAGAGGGAATGCAATGTTCTAGCCCTGGACAATTATTAAGACATTGAGCTTTAACATTGTTGTATTTTGTTTTTATTTTTAAAGTACTGAAAATATGTTCCTGTCCTCTTTTAGTGTTGTTTTAGATTGATTTGTTTTAATTTTTCTCCCCCTTTTTGAGGCCTGCACAGTTAGAGCCATGGTAACTATAGTACTCAGCTCTAAAGGGGTGGGAGATAGATAGATAGATAGATAGATAGATACTCAATAAAAATTTGTAGATGTCTCAGAAATGTTCTTAAGAAAACATTTCTTACAAGGTATGCAGCATATTAGCCTATCTGCAGCACTATTTCCTTAGCCTAAAATGGATGAAGGGTTTATAGGGGTGCAAGTGGTATTCTCACCAGTTCTACCAGTGAAAGCTAGAGGACCACATAGTGACAGGAAGATGCTGCAAGTGAATGACTGGCTATGCAGGTGGTGTTGAAAGGAGAGTTTTGGCTTCTGGGATTATCATCTTCACTTTTTAGATGAAGGCTACAGATGATGATGGCCACAGATTATGGCTACAGATAGTCGACACTGCACAAGGATGAAGAATGTATTTGGCAAAACCATGGCAAATCTGATCAAAAGGGCTTTAAACTAAGTCTGGGAGGCAGGGCGGGGAATGATAACTCTCAAACATCTGTCCAAAAGCAAGATCTAAATACAAGGATGTGAATTCTAGAGGAGAAGTTGAGGAACAGACAGGGAGCCACAGTAAAACTTGCAGTAAACTAAATGAGAACAAACAAGGCTTTAGATGTCTATACACCAATGCACAGTTTGGGAAACAAACAACATGAGCTTGAAGTCCTAGTGCAGGAAGGTAAATATGACTTTATAGGTATAACAGAGACTTGGTGGGATGATTCTCGTGATTGGAATATAATAATTGAAGGCTATAAGCTGTTCAAGAAGAATAGACATAGAAGAAAAGAAAGAGGAATAGCATTATATGTCAAAGACAAATTCACTTGTAAAAAACTCCACGCAAGTGATCAGGATAGACCAACTGAGAGCATTTGGGTAAAGATAGGTGGAGAAAGAAACAAAACTAACGTTGTTGTAGGAGTTTACTACAGTCCACCAATCCAAGAGAAGGTGGTAAGTGACAGTAAAGGTGGCTTGGCAATGGAACTAATTGCCCAGAGAATTGGTGGGATTTCCTTTGCTGGACATCTTCAAAAAGAGACTGCACAACTGCCTGCTGGGGATGCTTTAGCTGGAGATCCTGCGCTGAGCAGGTGGTTGATCTCAACAGCCCATGAGGCCCCTTCCAACTCTATAATTCTGTGTTTCTATGAATTCGGACAGGAAGTAGAACTGACATAGATAACTCTGAACTACAGGTAACAGTTCTCAGCTTTGGCCTGCCTGCTGATTCTATACAGTAGCCAAGGAAGGCACAATGAATGCCAAAGCCTCTTCAACTGATGTTCTAGCCAGTCATTGGATAGAGTGAGCTGGCCACTTTAGGCAGCTGACAGAGAGTATCATGAAAGGACAGTAACCTCTTAGCCACAGATGGTTAATGGTTTTTCTACTACAGTGTGTGTGTGTGTGTGTAATGGAGGCATTTGTAGGATTTTCTGCCTTCGGAGCCCAAATAACTGGGCCAACCTTGGGTGCTATAAACCTTGACATGTAGAGAGTTGCCATTTGTTGCTTTGCCTCAGGCAGCAAAATTATCCAGCTTTTGCCGTTCCCAAAAAAAGGACAGCCATACCACTTGACAATTGATAAGGATCTACAAACCAGTCCTCAGACAAGTGTTCTATCTAAATGAGATGACAGTATCACTGAAGAAAGGTCTGGCCCCACTTGAGGTAGAAAGCCAGCCTCCTCCCTGATCCCACGGGTTTTCTGTTCAAAAACAACAAAAGAATATATGAAACCCATTTGCTCTTCCAAGCTGCGGACTTATTTATATTTACTTGGAAATAAATCCTACGGAAATGAATGAAACTAACTTCTGACTAGAGATGGGTAATATCATGTTATAAACAAATACCTCACAGTTTAGATGGAGCAAACAAAAAAAGTCCCCTGCCTCAATATAATAAGAGTCAACCTAGTTTTGGCCTTTATGGGTGCCATACCTCAGCTGCTTTTCTTGCAAGTTTCTTGTGGCTTTGTGGTTGTTTGTTTTGCTGCTATATCTGGGACAGATCTCATCAGCCCTAGAAGGTATCTCAATTAACCTTGGCATCCCTCAGAGTCCATCCTTGGTTCATCTCAAGAGTGAATGAAAATATAGGCTTCTGCTGTAGAAGCTGTAAGCATGATATGCTGTTGAAGCTATAAGATGTCAGCACCCTATTTCCAGAGGCATGGTCAGTGCTTCCTCATAAGCTAGTGGCAGAAAATTACATGTGGCAGAAAATTATTCAGAGCCTGTAAAAGTTACTTTTTGAACTGCAATTGCCAGAATCCTGGCTGAGGGATTCTTAGAGTAGTAGCATAAAAAAGGAACTATTTGGAACTCTGAAGAATATTGTGTTTCCTTGTAAATGAATTATCCTTATTTTTGCTGGAAATCCTTGTAATGGATTGTCTTTATGCTAAGTAGAGAAGGGTAGATTATAGAGGTTTTTTTTTTTCTTATTTGTCCTTTTAGCCTTCTTCCTCAGAGCTCAGGACTCCACAGTGGTTAACCCCCCTATTTTATTTACTCAAAATTCATGCAAAGTAGGCTATGCTGTGGGAAAAGTGGCTGGCCCATTGTCAGGTTTTTTCTTTTAAAAATCTGTCTCAGAAGAGCCAACTGACTTAAAAGAGTTTTAAAAGCTTTGGTTGGCCTTATAAGCAGCTTTGGTGAAGAACTTGACAAGAAGATTGGTATAAGAAATATACAGTATAGACAAAACTCAGCTATGCATAGAGGAAAAAACTTCCAAGAGATGTGATAGTTCATTTCACACAGAGAAGTATCAAAGATGAAATATTAAGAGCACACTCTAAGAAAAGTCTTTAAATAAATGAGAATGAAATAATTATATTTAAAGAAATTCCCAAATGAATGCTGAAAAATGCAGAGAGTATAAATTCTTGGTGGAGATGCTCAGGCAAAAAGATATAACCTTTCACTGGATAGTCCTAGAAGGTTTGATACCACTTATGCAAGTGAAAAATATATAATAAACTCATTGGAGATACTGAGAGATCTGTTCAAAGTGTTGAAGGAAGAGGCCCCCAAAGGAGACATTTAAATGGTTGAGAAGTTTGGAAATAATTTCATGGAATATAAATGTACTGAATTCACCCCAGAAAAGGGGGGAAATGCATTTTTTTAAAAAACCACCAGTATGAAATTATTTATCTACAAAGATGCCCTTGTGGTCTCTTCCAACTCTACAGTTCTATGATTCTATGATTCTAAGAGGCTCGTATAAGAAAAAGAGATGGTAGACTTTTGCAGAATAAAAGTATAGGCCCAGAGTTTGTGTCAGCAAACAAGAACAAAAGAAATTGAGTAGCCTTTTACATAAATCAAACATTACAACCAAAATTGATTTTTGGAGATGGTCAGGGTAGATGGATAAGGCAGATGTGTAATTGTGGAAATCAACTGGAATGACAAGATGGTGCATTTAACGGATATTTCTGGCCCCAATAATGAGAAATCACTGTTTTATGAAAATTTGTTAAGAAAGACATCTGAACTAGATGAAACCTACAAAATCTGATTTGGATGGGCAATTGGAATGGGGCTGTTGATCCTAATAAAGATAAATATTCCAGTAAAGGCATTAAGAAAGTTTAAGGGAAACTACCTAGAACCTTCTTTTAAAATGCAGAGTTACTTTGGATTAATAGATGGTTGGTGATAAATAGAAATATTTACACAAAAACTCTAAAGACTATAGTGTTGTTGTTTATTTCAGATCACCATGAATCTTTTTTAACAATAGATAGGTTCTCGATTTCTAAGAATATGGGTAATTTAATAAAGAGTATGGACATTTTACCAAAGAATAGACTACCTTTTGTGAAATGGCAGAATGAGATGTCTAGATTTGTCTGGCAGGAAAAAAAAACAGAATAAAACACTGTATGGTGCTAAGGAAAGGGGTAACTTGAGAGTCCCTAATGTCACATTGTTTGTCGTTTAGTATGGCAGAAGGAATAGATATTGCTTAGAGATGTGAGGCTCTTGGAACATGAAGGCCATAATTTAAGATTTGGGTAGCATAGTCACCTTTGGTACGATAAAGTCAAGGTCAGATACTCAATTTAAAAATCATTGTAATAGAAAGTCTATCATTATAATTTGGTATAGGTATAAAACAGAGACTTCCCCCTAAGATAATATTAGCCACCTTACCATAGGAAACCTTTTTTTTTAAAGGAAAAAATGGGTTAAAATTGGCTATGGTTACTTTATAATGATCTTTTGTATTTTGAACAAGACAGCTGGAAGTTTAAATCAAGAGAGATGATACTCAAGGAAGGCAAAGCTCTTAATTGGTTTACATATATGCAACTTAAGGAGGTATTTAATCAAGATAAGATAAATGCATCCATAGAGGTTAGAGAAAGTGACTTTTACTTAGAGTTGTGTAAAAACAATGGCCATGTAATTTAAAAAGTGTATAAATGGCTTTTGAAACTAGAGACAGAAGATGAGTTTGTAAAAGAGTACAGTACATTATAAGCTGGGCTCAAAATTTTGAGCACAATGTCAATATGGATGCATGGGGGGAAATGTGGTCCAAAGATATAAAAGTCACTTTACACACACAGTTAAAAGAAAACCTGTATAATATGATGTATAGATTGTATCTAACCCTAAATAAGCTGTTGAAAATATCCTGGATTGTTTCAAACCAATACTGGGCATGTCAAGATAAGGAGGGCTCCTTTTTTCATATGTGGTGGACTTGTAAGAAGGTGAAAAGTTACTAGTCTAAGATTTATATGTTAATCAAAAAAAAAATTAAGGTAGATTTTGTAATGTTTATCAGAAATGTTTTTCTTGGGCGTTATGGATAAAGAACTGAAGAGTAAATATGGATTACTTCTTTGATATATGACAACAGCAGCAAAAATATTGTTTGCTCAAACTCGGAAATGTACTGAAGCACCAATGATAGCGGAATGGATTATTAAGGTTGCTGAATTAACCCAAATGGACAAATTAACATGGGTTCTAAAGGATAAGCCAACTGAAGACTTTTTGAAAGATTGGAAACTATTTATGGATTTTTTGAGCAATAAGAAATTTAACAATGCAATAATTTTTGTTTATGGTTTTTAGTAACTTTAGTAGAAATATTTAGTTTAGTAGGGATATTTAGTAGGAATACCTGTAATGGCAGAATAATTTTCTCCTTCTTTTTCATTACAGTAAGGATTGCATGGTCAGAACCCTACTGTGTATTTTTTTTTCTCCATTTCTTCTCTGTCTCTCTCTTTTCTGTTTCTTGATTTTTTGAATGTATATTACTTTGATTGTAAATTAGATTGTTCGTGTTAAAAATATTTTTTTAAATAAAAATAAAAATGGAGAAGCCTGGGATTGAATGTAGGTCCTGCTGAGTGCAAACTTAATGGTCTCCCCATTCAGCTCATTTAAGAGTCCTCCCAAGCGTGCTCCCTTCTGCTGTTCATTTTAACCACTGTTTACTCTCATTAACAATGTTTTGTAAATTAGGATTGTACATTAGTTTTACATGACTGTTCTTTAATTTGCAAGCTGCTTTGGGAGTTTCTTAAACAGAAAGACAGGTTAAGAAATCAGTGTCACATATCATTGTCTACATCTCAGGAATGAATGAGGGTAGCCAGCAATCATTCTATTGGCTTTCTTCCCATCCAAGGCCTCTTAGCATTCAGCCCCCATAGAAGAGGCCACACAGGGAAGATCAAGAATGAAAAGATAAACAGCCTTCTGCCTCCCAAAGACAGCTGTAGAGAAAATCCACAGGGAGTAGAGGGTTTAGTACATGCTGGCTGAGGATGACAGGAAATGTAACACAACATGTCTGGAGGGCACTAAGGCTGGGGAAGGCTGACACAGGGCTCATCTACACAGGCCAGAATACACAGGCTCCCCACCAGCATATTCTGCCCGCAGATCTGGCATGAAACGAGCTGGAGTCCAAATGAGTATGCTGGCCTGTCCTCGCAGCCACTGCCGCTACCCTCCATGTTGCACTCTCTGACATCAGGAAGCAATCCTGCAGCACGAGAGCAAGGCCCCCTGCATGTGAGCAGCCTTGGTCACACGATGCAGGCCTCTTACTGGCAACAGAAGAGCAAGGCAGAGGGCAGCTACAGCAATGGGCCAGTGTGCCGGAATGGGCTGCTGTGCTCACGTGGGGCCCGATCCATTTTTTGCCAGCTACAATGGATTTAAACAGGTATTATTTTGAGACATTTCATTGGGCCCCGCCTCGTCTTTCCCCTGTCATGGCCCTGTCTTTGCACCAGGGGGGTCATAAGGACTGCCCGGGAGCAAAATGGGGCAAAAGCCCCACATTTTCAGGACTGCAGGGCTCCAGGATGGGGCAAGATGGGGTAAATTGCCCATGTAGACAAACCCTTAGTAGCATAGCCCTTTCCCAACCCTTTTCATCCTAAACTAACTGAGATACAAGTTACAGTTTTGGATCATATCTGTATCCTGACAAGGGAGCCATTGCTCAAAAGATATCAAATATGACTCCAGACAGATCAGAATAGCAAGAAAGAGGACTTCCTGGGCATCTCTTCCTGCTTAGAAGCTACACCTCTCCCTTGGAAACGGTTGGGCTGAGTCAAGCCCTCAGGCCACATGCATTTTCTTCTTATTGTAGCCCTTCACAGTCAATCCCAACTCACCCTTTGTCAGGCTAAAGAGAATGGGGGTTGTGGTGGGTAAATTGTTTTTCCTAGAAACCTACAGGAGAGGTGATTGTCCTTTTAAACAGGTTGCATGCTCTAACATTAAAAATAATTTTAAAACATAAAACCAGAAGCAGACACTTGGCCATTTGTGGTTTCAGTGTAGTCTGGTTTGGTTTAATTTTTTTCAGTCTATTTGGCCCTCAGGGTAAACAAAAAAAAATTATTAGCCCCTGAGTCCAACCCTGTCCTAGGAGAACTGGTACCATAATGGGGTATTCTTGGGCCAAGAGGACCATATGACAGAGTCCAAGGTCTGAAACCACTGGTTATTCCCAACTAAAGCAGACCCATTGAATCAGTGAAACTGGGATTGGAGAACGTATGCTCTTTGGTGCACTTTAACTGAGCCAATCTTTCTGCTGCAAAATACTTTAGAAGTCAGAGGACCAATAAGTTAGAATCTGTAGATTTGCTCAAGGACAAATTTCCATTTAGCTTGATTAAATTTGTAAAAAGCAAGACACTGAAACTTTAACTGCATGCTATATTTCATAGTTTTGTCTTTCTTCTCTTTCTCTCTCACAGGGTTTTTTCCCCTCAAGTGCCACATAAATACCCAGACAGAATGCCCCATTCTTTTGACACAGGAAGGCTATGTCATGTATTTTTAAGAACAGAGCTTTGGTACCTGAAGTTGCCCTCTTGCCAGAATAACCACAAGGCATGAAACAAGTTTTCTTTGAAAATGTTAGCTGAACAGACAGCTCCTTTTGCAATAACAAATGCACAGTAATGTCTGTCTGAAGGAGTCAGTTCTGTTCCTCAAACCCTGTGCTGGGGAGGCACATGGAAATTCCTCAAGTCTCAGCTGAGTTCCATTTCTTCCGAGCTCACCAACATTTTCTTTCCATTCTTGCTTCATGCTGAGTTGGGAGACCATTTATGCATATTCTGGTACACATTTTAATGCATTTTTCTTCATGTATACATTTTTATACATTTTCCTCATTACCTAAAGCAATTTGGGCACATTTTTCAAGTCAAATTATGCCACTTCATTTGTGGGTAATTTAGAAAAAAAACCAAAAAAAAACCTACCACTTCCAATTTCTTTCCTATGACACACCTAACAACACACCCATGCTTTTGCTAATGATCTTGTGTACAGCAAATTAGACGTGTTCATTTTTTAAAAAGTTGTTTAACACAGATTCCTTCTCCCTTTCTGTAAACTAGGGAGATTATCAGACATAGCAAAAACTGTGGCAGAAGATTGCTAGGAGAACAGGAAGGGGTGACATTATCAGATGACGACATCCTTCAGCATCCTGGGGGCATAGTACAGGCATGAGTAAGGCATCTCTTTTTATTGGTAATTTGTCCCCATCAATGAAAAAGGGAAGCCTCAACAGCAGCAGCGCTACACCCGGGAACAGCTGAAGGACACGGGCATCTGGTAATGTTGTCCTTTCTGTTCTCCCAGCAATCTTCTGATGCAGTTGGGAATGCAGTTTTTTGTTGTTTTCCCCCATGTCTGATAATCTTATGGCTTTTAAACTGGGTTTGCTTAATGTCCACTTTGACCTTAAGTCTCTTCTTCTGCAGCTGGGAAGAGTGTATCTAGGTGTTCCTTTCACCACAGCAATTAAAGGACAAGTTCCACTCTTTTCTGGCATGCATATTACTGTCATGCAATATCAGGCACATGATTTGGGACAGACACTCTAAACACTGCAGTCTTCCATGGCCATTTCAAAGCCTATGCATTGGCAAATGTGTGTTTCCAACTCTACAAAGCAAAGCTTGCAAAAAAAAAATTGTCCAATGTCCATGCTGGTTGTGAGGATTCTAGGAACTGTAATTCAAAAGATAACCTTTACAAATTCTATGGGGAGCCACAATTAATACATGGTGCAAATATTTGCAATGTGAACAAATGCATTAGCCACACCCATGCACTACAACTTGGCTGGTAGCCACAATAACACTGAACACATGGGGAGGATCTCAGCAAGCAAGAGAAAAGATAGTAATAAGATGTCAAAAAGGAGGAATATGATGCTAGCATGGTGGTGAAATAAGCCAGTCAGTGGCAAGCAAATGGTCTAGAAGGATTCATTGGCAGTATACAGGCCAGTTCTCAAGGAGGTTAAGAAGAAATAGTTGGAGGCTGAGCATTCAACAAGTTGATAGAAAAATAGTTCTAACTTTCATCAAAGAAAGCCAAAGCATCACACTTTCAGTCTCAAAATTGCACCATCAAAATTGAACAATAAAACATTGTATATCCAAGGGAACTTCATCACTGAGGAATGCTCTTCTTATTTCTTATACAATTATTATAGCAGTACATCATGTATCAGTGCTCCCGTCTGGCTTCTCACCAGATTTGTTTAGAGAATCATGAATTTGCAGGTGTAAATTTGCAGAGGGAAAAGTCCACAATCCAGAGCTATTCAGTATACATCAAAAGCTGTTAATGGATCTCACAGTCTTGGGTTTGAGAGTTGTTACTATCCAGATGAGCATACTGTGATGTGTTACAAATGGGGCAGACTTTGGAAAGAGTGCTTGGTCCAAAACAGAGCTATGAATCTTCTAACAGGACCACTTAGATCAAACAGCTCTCTCCAGTTTGGGAAGAATTTCACTTTCTGCTTCTAGCATTTTTCTGTGAAGAAATCAAAAGTGTTGGTTTCAGTCTTTAAGGGACTACCAGTAGGAACTGCCGTGAAATGTTGCAGTGTGGTGTATTTCCTCTTGAGGATTCCAGCCACTCCAGTCTATTCCCTGCTCCTCCTCTTTCCAGCCCCATTCCCAAACAGTCAACATTCCATGATGCTGAAGCATTCTCACTCCTCACTGGGTTGTTAATAGGGTGTGTCCTCCTCACCCCATCGTTAGGGTTTTTACTTTTAAGTGCTTTCTACATACCTGAGGGTTCCCCCAGGCCTGCTGATACTTCCCTCTTCTGTGTGGTAGATGCTGGTTTGGCTAGGCAAACAATGGCATTCACAGTGAGACCACTCCTCCTGGATCCCAAGCAGAGTTACTTTACTGTTGTTAATGGAGTTTATATTATATTGCCATTTGTCCTCATCCCCATATGGCCAAGAGGGAGTTGCCGCTGCTTTCACTGTGGGTGCATCCACACTACACAAATAATCCAGTTTGAAACTGGATTGTTTGCCATGGCTCCTTCCTATGGAATCCTGGTATTTGTAGTTTGGTGAGGCACCAGCACTCTTTGGCAGAGAAGGCTAAAAACTTTGTGGAGGAATTTTATCAGGAAGGTCCCAAAATTCTTTACTTTCATTATTGGTTAAGATCTTGAGGGTGTTACCCTAAGAGTTGGGGAGTGCTTTAGAGCCCCACCTGTGATGCCAAAATCTATCTAAGGGAATTATTAGCTCAAACAGAAGTTTGAGAGAGAAGGGCAACTTTGGGGATCTTTTCACCTATGTATACCAATTCTAACTGCAGAGAGAACTCCAGTTAAAGTGAAATAAAATATCTTTATTGGAAATAACACAGATGATACACTAGCACACACTCTTAAAAACTATACAGCTATTGGAAAGAAAGGCAGGGAGGATAGATAGAGGTTCAGGAAGATAGGATGATAGTTACCAGTCTTGAAGAGTTCCATGTACCTGTCATCTGAGGGTGGTACAGAGAATCCGGCAGAGTGCTGCTGTCCATCTGTGGCACACTTAGCTGCAGGCTAGACTGGGATATTTATGCCGTATTTCATACCCTGAAGAGGTCCTCTGGTTATGACAAAGCCCGGATGGCTTCCCCACCAAATAAACAAAGGAAACTGAAACTCATCTGGTTGCATTAATGGCTGGGAGAGAGGAATTGAAGGGTTTACAACAACCTCACAAGGTTAGATAGGAGGGAGTATAGGAGAGACTTCCATAGGACTAAATTTGGGAATGGTCACTTGATTGTTTGGTTGAATGAAGTATTGCTAGAGGCACTCAGGGCTGGAAGAAAGGATTAGCACATACCTCCTTAACTGTGTTTACTAAGGGGCTTCCACACAATCCTAATTTGGGTGTCGTTCCCATAACATTTCTAAGACACATCCAGCTCATTGTGACCTTCACAATGGTTTGCCACAGCCAACCTGCCCCCCCAAGTGTCCAATATTTCCAATTATGAGATATTGTGGGTAGTAGTAGGGCTTACTAATAATGGTATCTACATTACACAGTTATAACAGTTTGATATCATTGTAACTATCATCCCATGGAATCCTGGGATTTGTAAGTTGGGGGGAAATTTGGAATTCTTTGCTACCCAGCTCAACCTAGTGGTTCTCATTCTTTACTTCCCCAGTTATTTTGGATTTCAGATCTTAGATTCTCTAATAATTGGCCATGCTGACCTAGAGTTCTGGGTTTTGAAGTCCAAACCTTCAGGAGGACCAAAGGACCTACTATAGCTTTCTAGTGGATAGATGGGACAAAGCCCTCATTTTGCCCTCCTGTAGCTACAGCCCAAAGCAAGTACTTTTTGTATGTGAACAAAATGACAACACTGTGTTGTCTTTCTCACAAGGGCAGCCTGAGTGGTGGCTGGTGGCTTCTCTATCAGCAGGGCACTCCAGGTTTTAAACCAGACTTCAAAAGACTTATCAAGGATGTTGTACCTATTGGGGGTTAAGATTCAGCACTTTAAAGTTTGGACTAAAACCCTGAGCAGATTCACAGCCCCACTGAGATAGAACCCACCAACTGCCACTGGGAAGATCTGCGCATAGATGACAAATTTGTGAGGGTCATGATAGATACTGGGAAGCTATAAGGGCCCCTTTAAGCAGGGAAGGGATGGTTTATATCGCCATGTGCCCTTCCAGTCTTCCTCTCTGCCAATTTGATCCAACCATTTGTTTAATAGATTATGTATGATAGTCTTTATGTTGAGTTGAATTGCACAGACTGTATTCCTGTGAACCTGAGCCAACATTTATGTATGTATGTATTTTTATTTATACATGTTTGCTTATTTGTTATTCCACCTTTATCCCAGATGGGACCCAAAGTGGTTTGCATGTAAATTGAAACAAGATACAAGATAAAACAACATTAATTCATTACCTGTGTGGGTTGCTTTGTCTGCAGTTAGGACTTCATATTGGTGAATAGTATAAATTTATCAGCTAAGTTATTGTGTGTGTGCACATGCGTGCATGGGCATACATACAGACATAGTATCACATAACTAAACCCATGTCATTGTTTATTTACTTTTGTTTCATTTGAGATGGTTGTTTATCAGTTGTTTGCCATGTTACCACAGATTGTATTTCCTGTTCTGCATTTCATGAATTAGGCTTCTAGTCAAGTTTTCTACTCCCTTATGCATTTATATTGTTCATTCAGACTTCTTTCCATACTGTAACTTAAGAACGAATAGGCTGGCATCTTGTTACTCAGTTATGATGTTGTAAGCTAGGCTTATGTCTGCAAAACTGCTCCCTACTCACATTTAAGATTTTGGTACCATTACTACAATTGTAAGTGCCCCTGGAACCCACCTAAAAGTCAGTCAGTGATGGCACTGGCTTGTGGGGAGCTGAAGGATGAAGTGATTCCTCCTACGAGCAAGCAACCAGGCAAGGAGTGGAAGCTGCGGAGTCTTGTCGCAACTCTTGGTTGCCCTGTCACTTACTGGCAGGAAGAGTCGTGCCATTGCAGCACTCTGTCATTCATGACAGCTCACTGGTTTTTAAGGTGGGTTTCAGGAGAAGGAGCAGGAGATGAAATGCAGCCACAATATCAAACCTATGCCTCTGATGCTGGATCTCAACCATTCTTTTAAAAATATTTCTACTCTTGTTTTGACATGTTCTTTCTTATCCATGATTCTCTTTACTGTGGTCTTTGGTGTCTGAGACCATTCCCTTGTGTGTGTGTGTGTGTGTGTGTGTGTGGTGTCCCTCCCATCTGACATGATACATAGTTGTTTTACACTTGCAGGCATATCTTCTTTTAAAGGTGTCATTTTTGCCTTCAGTTTTGCACTGCAGCTATCAAGCATACCGAGAGGGAAGGATACAGAAAGAAGGTGTTGCAACCTCTGCAGCCAGCCCTCTCAGTGCTTGATACACCCAGAAGGCTCTGTCCTTGTTAACTTCCTTATTGTGTACTTTCATGGACTTCTGAATAACAACCAAAAAGCAATCTGTCTTCCACCACTAGATGGCCCAAAACTAGGATGACGTTTTGCATGAGATGGCTAGATAATTGGTTTAATCAATCATATGGATTTAGTCTGAAGGATCTGCCGCCAATTCACCTTAAAGCATATGGAAGGCACATGATGTTCTTGTTAATAAACAGAACTTTGCCAACTGTAATGCAGCAAATCAATTCAGTCCAGACAACCTCAATATTATCTTGAATAAGCATTATAGTCTGAGTTGGCACTTGTTAAGTCTCTGGTTATTACTTGAGGTAGCACCTTATCACCCCAGGCATGGCTAATGAACAAATTTCCCAAAAGTGTCAGATCACATATCTATCCTCTTACATCAGAAGTGAGCAACTACAGCAGGTCCAGGGACTGACTTTCTACTGGCGGGACTTCTTGGGCCACTCAGGCTGCCAAAAATGTCCCCCAAAACCTCCCAAAAACAAAACTAGCTGGCTAGAAGTCCACATCTGGTTTTGAAAAACTGTTACTTTTATAATGAAGTAAAAATGATTTAATAGGGAAATGGCAGCTTCCAGAATTAAAGCTTCTTTGACTAGAGAAAGCGGAGTTTGGGGACAATGGAAGGGCTGACAGCTGCAAGTATAGCCATGGGGAAGGGGAAGGCATGTAGCCAAGGGCTACACACTGCCTACCCTTTGTTAGATCTATCCCCAACTCAGCCCTTTTGATAAATGAAGACAACTTGCCACAATGGAAAAGAAAGTCATATAGAAAAATGCCCTTGTTTGCCTCCATTCTGTGCATACACATGGGAAAGTAGAATCGGGTTAGGGGCCGTGGCTGTTCCCACTTACAAAACCAGCCAGTCTTGTTTATTTTTCAAGTCTGCAACTATGTGGCCTACAGAGGAATCTGCCTTATACTGAGTGAAACCATTGGTCCATGTAGATGAGCACTATCAGCTCTCAGTGGCCTCAGGTCTCCATGGCTCTATGCATGACTCTTTCATAGCCTGGTAAACCCTGATGGTGTCCCAACCAAGTACTAACCAGGGTAACCATGCTTAGTTTCCAAAATCAGACAAACACAGGTGTATTTGGACTAGTACAGTTAAACTGCAGTACATGTTTTGTTGAAAAAGTTCACCTTATAAGTATCATGTACAGTAGCAACCCCACATCCGCTGATTTGCCATCCACTGATTCAATTATCTGCAGATGGTGACAGCAGGGAGGGAGGGTGGATGGGGGAGGAAGGGGAGGAGGAGAGAACTCACCTCCCTTCTCCCTTCATCCTCCCAGGATCACTCCCGTGGTGAGAATGGAGACAACGTGGCAAAGGGAGGGGAGGAGTAAATCTGCCTCCCTTCTCCCTTTGCCCACAGGATTGCCCGCCGGAATAGGTCCCGTGGTAGGAATGGTGTTTGCTATTATTTGCAGATTTCATTATCCATGGGGGGGGGGCGGAACCAATCCCCGACAGATATGGGGGTCCTGCTGTGCCTCTAAATTCAGGTGGAGAGTAGATTTCACTGATGGTGGGAAGGAGAGGTGAATGCATTCTTCCTGTATGGATGGGCAGATGAGTTCAGATTACAATTGTCTGTTACTTATATGGTACCTGTATCTATCTGTGGGTAGGGATGGACAAATCAGTCTAATTTTGGTATGTATAAGTTTCACAATTATCAAGCTATCTTAAGACTATTCCATCCAAAATCTGAATTAGTCCAAATTAAAAAAACACATTTATTTTTCTTTTCAGTTTTCTTTAATATACACATTCAGTATAAAACTGTTAGAGCCTCAGAAAATTACTCTTTTGGATTACAACTTTCAGAATCCCACAGCCAATATGACGGTGGCACTCTTCAAGCACCATGTTTTAAAGTGAAACTGTGCTTTTTCCCTGTTGTCGCTACACAACCAAAATTGGATGGCATAGTGCCAGATTTTTTAAGTGAAAACAGATTTTCTGGCAGAAGCAACAGAGGTTGCTCCTGAAGGGTGACTGCAAGCCAATGCACCCAACTCCAGAAGCTTTCTGTCCCTGCTCTATACTGTTGCTTTTAACTGCTATCAAGTCGACTTCAACTTATGGCGGCCCTATGAATGAGAGACCTCCAAGTCACCCTATAATCAACAGAACTGCTCAGGTCTTGCTCAGGGCTGTGGTTTCCTTGATTGAGTCTGTCCATCTGGAATGCAGTCTTCCTCTTTTCTTACTGCCTTCTACCTTACCAAGCATTATTCTCTTTTCTAGTGAATGATGTCTTCTCGTGATATGGCCAAAGCACCACAGTCTCTATTTAGTCATCTTGGCTTCTAGGGAGAATTCAGGCTTGAATTGCTCTAGGACCCATTGGTTTGCCCTTTTAGCAGTCCACGGTATCTGTAGAACTCTTTTCCAGCACCACATTTCAAATGAATTGATTTTCTTCCTATTAGCTTTCTTCACCCTCCAGCTTTCACAACTATACAGGAAACCGTGGGAAATATGGCATGGACAATCCTAACTTTAATATTCAATAATATATCTTCACACTTGAGGATCTTGTATAGTTCCTTCGTAGTTGCTCTTCAAAGGCCTAGTTCTCTTCTGATTTCTTGACTACACTCTCCATTCTGATTAATGACTGAGCCAAGATATGGAAAATCTTGAACTATTTCAATGTCTTCATTGTTTAATTTAAAGTTATGTAAACCATCTGTGGCCATTATTTTTGTTTTCTCAATGTTCACCTGTAAACCTGGCTTTGCACTTTCTTCCTTGACTTTCTTCAGTAATCGTTTGAAGTCTTTGCTCTTTTCTGCTAGTAGTATGGTGTCATCTGCATATCTTATATTGTTGATGTTCCTCCAGTTTTCACATCTCCTTCCTTAACTGCTTAAAGAGTTTCATCTGTCATCCATTGAAGCTTCTCTTTCTTTTTAGTGCCTTTTGTCAAAAAGAGACTCCATGGCTTCAGTCCAGAGTTCTTCTATCTCCCAATCAATTGGCCTTAATAGTGCAAATCTATTTTTCACATTATCTTTAAATTCTATGAGAATGTTCTTCATGTTGAATTTCAACATGATGGTTGGTTTAGTGTTCTTCTTTAGCTTTACTCTAATTTTTGATATTAATAGTTCATGGTCTGTGCCACAATCTGCTCCTGGTCTTGTTTTTGCAGAAAGAAAGGAGCTTCTCCATCTTCTGCTTCCAATTATGTAGTGTATTTGATTCCTATATTCTATATTTACATGATGTACTGGTACATGTACACAGTCACTTCTTGACTTTCTGGAGGAATGTGTTTGCAATGAACAAACAGTTGGCCTCACAAAATTCAGTCAGTTGGTCTCCTGCTTCATTTATTTATCCTAGGACAAATTTCCCTAGAATCTTTTATTCTGTTCTGTTTCCTATTTTTGCATTCCAATCGCCTGTGATTAACAAAAAGTCCTGTTTGGGTGGGTGATCAGTTTCCTTCTGTACTCCAGCATTGAATCTTTCTATTTCTTCTTCTTCTGTCTCTGTAGCTGGAGCATAAACTTGGATTAAGGTTATATTGATGGGTTTCCCCTGAAGTCTTATTGACATGTTTCAATCAGACTTTACATTCTGTCCTTTGACTGCTTTTGCTACATCTCTCCTCACTTCTTAGATTTTCATTTCCTAAATAAAACACTCTGTAATTGTTTGACTCAAAATATCCCATTCCTGTCCCTTTAGCTCGCACACCCCAAGTATTGCAATGTTTATATGTTCCATTTCTTGTTTTACAATATCTAGCTTCCCCTGATTCATGCTTCTCACATTCCATATTCCTATATATGTTGTGCAGCTTTGGACTTTCCTTTCACCTCTGAGCATGTCAACAACTGAAGTCCTTTCAACTTGAGTCCAGTTGCATCATTAGCCACAGCACTACTTGTAGCTGTCCTCTGGTGTATCCCAGTAGTTCATTGAGTGCTATCCAACCTGGGGAGTTTAATCTTCTGGCACTATTTCTTGATTCATTTTGGATTGGCACGTCATAGGGTTTTTGTGGTAAAAGATCTTCAAAAGGAGGTTTACCGTGCCTCCCTCTGCACAGTACTAACAAGAATTACCTGTGGTGCCACTACCATTGTCTCTGAGAGATCCTCTGCCAGTGTCACCCTCCATACTATCTTCAGAAAATATTTGTTACCTTGAAACACACAAAAGAAAAATGTGTGAAACTGTGAACCTTCAGTTCTTGAATCATGGAAGCAGTCTTTTGTCTTTGTCATAAGGGTAGGTAATTTCATTCCAGTTTGTTTTTCATAGGAATTGACCCCCAAAAATCACATATTTATTTGTATTTGCAATGGAAAGCACTATATTTCTGTTTTCAAAATGTGAATTTGGGTGGAATGTGGCAGAACCTTGAGTGCTTAACTCTCAAAAGTCTGGGCTTATATTCCTGTGCGTTCAAATGTATTAATGCTGAATCAGGATTTCTGCCTCTTCTTCTTTAACAACTCTAAAGCAAGCAGCTCTTGTTCATGCTGGGAATAGTTGTACATATTGAATATGGCCTGATAATTTTGTTTCAGTTTGTTTTTGAAGAATTTACTCAAATCCACCAATTTCTTCCAATTTGAGACAGAAACAACTTGAAGTTTTGGGAAAGTGAAGATAAACCAATTTTTCCCATCCTAGCCTCATTCCACTATATTGGAAATGGGGTGTTTGTGATTTTGTGTATGGAAGCCATGGTGAGCAGAAGGAATTACACAGAAGCCAATTTTGCTCTTAGCAGAAGGAACAGAGAACTGATCTAGTAACATATAGAAACATATAATAATATACAATAACAACTTTATATGAAACAGAAAGATTATTATACTTTTAATTTGATCCAGTAATAGAGAATAGGCTTGCTTCGTTCACATTTCTTACTTTTAAGAGGCAACTGTGTGCCCCAGACTAATACTAGATAGTGGGGATGAAAAAGTGGTGGCCTTTCAGCTGTTGTTGGATTACAACTCCCATAATTCCCATCCATTGACCATGACAGCTAGGGTGGATGGAAGTGCTAGTTCAGCCACATCTGGAGGGCCTCAGATTGTCTACACACTGGTCTTATAGTTTCATGTAACTCAGCTTGGGTCAGATTCTAAGGCAAAGAGAGGAAAAGAAATGCCACCAGATCATTTAGGACTTGCAAAACAGTGAATACAGACAGTGTCTTGTTTACTGGGGTGTTTAATCAATACCACTTTTCCTTCTCAGATTGGCCACAATTTCAGAATAAAAATGGTGCAAACGTAGATGCTACACTTTTAACCTTGTGGTGCTGTTTTCCCATCTTATCCCAGGTAATCGCTCTCATTCTGGAGAGAGTGGGTATTGTCTGCTGAACACCTTTTAAATGCTTTTGTGGCTATCTTCATGATAATAGGAGCAACAGCCACTGCAAAAGTAGCATTAGACCCAACAGCAATAAAAATCCAACTACTTCTCTGAATAGCCCCCCCATTGTGCTTCCCTGTAATGCTGAGTGCTTTTTCTCTTCTTTGAGCCAAAAGGATGCTTCGCTGTTTCTGTTCTTTCTTTATAGAAACTCTATTTGAGAGTCTGAGCTATTGTTAAACATTCACATCATCAACTCTTGAATGTGTCGTACAAAAACAAGAGCGGCAAACCACAGTGTTTCCTTATGAGATAACTTATTTATGTATTCATTTGTTAAATTATTAATGAAAGGACAGATTTATTTATGACTTTAAGCATTTATAATACATTAGGCTTATTCATTTATGATTGATTGATTGATTGATTGACTGAGAAATTTCTAGACTGATGAGGACCAAGCAGTTTTCAATACATGCAAAAACAATAACATACCCTCCAACTGTCTTAATTTGGCAAGTACAGTGCAAATTAATCCTTTGCCATCCAACTTTTTCAGCTGTTTTTTAAAAAATGTCCTGGTTTCTCTCTCCTCCCACTTTTCCCCTTTGCCCTTTAGCTTGCTTCAGTTTCTGCAAACTAGGTTCAAAGTGCAAAAGTAGTTTGCTCTCAATTCACTGAAAAAGGAGAGAGGAGAGAAGGGCATGGAATCTGGCACTCCCAGTAGGCTCTAGCAAAAGAAAAACTGCTGCAGCCTCTCCTAGCTTGTTTGTTCTTCCACATTAATTATGTTTTGCATCTTGACCACACTCTGATGTTACTTGGCCACACATGCCCTTGTTTTCAGCTGTGAAATGTTGGGAGATACGCATTAACATCCATCATTAGGACAAGTTGCAAGTTTTTAAACAGATTTTTTATTTAAAAAGTGGGGGGGGGGGTAAAAAGCCCAATTGATTAAATGAGTTAAAACTTTGGCATCAGATCTAACTACCATTGGAAGTCAGAAAAACTAACCTAAAATCTATCTGTGCTGGGGCTAATTTAAGTTCTTTCAGGAGAGTGTTCCCTAGGCACAGTCCTGCAGTGGTGAAGGTCATGTCTGGCATTCCAGCCAACCCAAATTCCATTAGATTATAATGGGATGAAAAGCAAGGCCTTTAGAGATGGCAGTAACCTATGGGAAGTGACTGACATGGAGCTACCCTGTGTCCAAAGAGTTAAGAGAAGTGAGCAGTGGTGGAAAGTTGGGTGGCCATTTTTGGTTCCTCCCAACCCCATGCGGGCTTCACAGTGATCATTCTCAGTAAGCAGAAGTGACATTCTTGCCACTTCCAGTCATTTGGGGGGCGTTGCTGTTCTGAAGTGGGACTTCAAATAGTGCCAAAATGGAAAACCAACAGCCTAAGGACATTATACAATGCAGCAAAAATCACAGGATTACAATGCCACAGTAGTGAAAACATGTCCTGCTACCACATGACGTCATCATCTTTGTGTTGTTACAATGTGTTCCAGCTGCAAAAAAGGCATTTCTTCTAATTCACGGGGCAAGCTGTGAATTGATCTTCAATATCACTTTTTTCACAGCATTGATAGCATGTGGAACCATGTCTCATTGTAATTGCAAGATTACAGCATGAATGGGTGGTCCTCAGCAGGAAAGCTTCTGGGTGAGAACATGAAAATGAAGCAGAGGATGTTCTTTTTATGAACTGTTCCATTTAGTTTGCACATTTTTATGTTTGTTTCAGTACTTGTGTGTTCATTTACTTTGTTACTTAAGGTGTTCTTGGAGTTTTAAGTGTGCTTGCATCTTCTCACGAGAACCGCCGAAATCTTGCTCATGCCAAATCACAGAAATAAATTCCTGTTCTTAAAGTGCTAGTGGTTGTTGTGCAATAATTCCATGGCGGTTCTTTCACACGATTACAGTAATGTGTGATAATAAGTGGCATAATCCCATGATGTTTCTGCTATCCTCATTCGTGGAATTACAGCATTTTTAGACACTACTCTGATAATGTCCTAAATGTTATTGTTGGCTTGAAAATTTCTGTTAATGAGTTATGATAGTGTTAAGTCCAACTTAACCCATTTCTTTGATTGTTATGAAGGTCAGAAGTCTTTTGGTCACACCGTGACCAAAATTCCCTTCTCCCCACCCCCCAAAAAATCCATCTTTAAAGTGATGCAGCTCCTACAATAAAACCAATTCCGTGTCATTGGAAAGCAGGGGGATCAGCAGAGATGTGTCCAATGATTTTCCTGTACTTTAACATGCTGCAAGGACATTATCTGCAGGGGCCTCTCAAGGACCCATGGAAGTCCCTGCAGATGTCTGTTGAACTATGTCCAGCTGCAGGGAGATAGTTGGACATGTCTCTGCTAACCCCCATGCTCCAATGACAAGAAAATGGCTGTGTCACTTAAACAGTGGGATTTGGAGGGTAGCACTAGGAGAGATAGCTATGGTGGGATGGCGATTCAGGTGAGCTGAGGACTACATGAGATCCCTCTCGGGGCCACATATGGGCTATGGGCCATATGATTTCCACTACTAGTTTAGAGCTAAGAACCAGAACACTGAATTGTGTCTGGAAAGAATTTGGAAATGAATGCCATTGACAAAGCTTGGAAAATTATTTCTTTTGACTACAACTTCCAGAATCCCTCAGCCAATGAGGAAGAATTATGGAAACTGTAGTCCAAAGAACTTAACACATGTCTCGGATCATGCTCTGCTCCTGGGTAGGTGAGTCCATGCAGAAAAGATTCCCTGATGGTGAACTGGATGAAAATCCTTGCACTGGAAAAAGTAGCACAGATTTAATGAAAAATGTACCTGTCTACAGGTTGATTTAATAATGGCTCAGGAGCCTTTGGAATAGCAGTTTTAAATCCACTTAGCGCATTCTGTCAGGATGGGCTCAGAGGAAAGGAACTCTCTTCCTGCAATAGGATTATAACAAGCAGAGGTTCTAAATATAGTATATATGCCACATGCATAGGGGATGAACTCATCCAAGAGATGTGTGTTACAGATTTATGATGCACAGCTCATTAAGTTTTGCTGTCTTACTCACCACAATTTTGGCAAAGACAGATTGCCATATGCGACTGGAGGGAATGGAAATCAGGCCAAGCTATTCCATGAAAGAAGGAGCAACACTTCCCAGGCAACACGCAACACAGCAAACCTTTTAAATCATTTGTGTGTTCACATGATTTATGTGGGATAATCTGATTTGATTACCGGTATATTTCCTACATCCTCATCATGCAATATTTATTTAATCAAAAGAAAAGGAAGCAGAAATGCAGTGTGGGTAATTGGAGGATTCATCAAGAACCATGCAAGGGTCTGGTCTTGACATTACTTGGGTGGCTATTTGGGGACAGGTGAGCTCTTTGTTTTATCATTCCTATCCAAGAGGATCACCCACTTTGTGCAATTCATGCATGACACGTACATCAGAGAGAGACAGGCAGAAAACAAATGAATCTCTCTCCCAACCTACTATAATAATCCATCTTTAAGAAGACACAAGATCTATAATGCACAAAGGCTGAAGACAAGAACATATTTACAGGTTTATCTTATGTGCAAAAACATAATCCATTTCCTGGGGCATGATTTAGTATGTATCACAAAAGAATGGTGATAAAATAAAACAAATCCTTTTTAATTTTACTGAGGCTACACAGGTACTTAGTGGAAATTCTGCAGAATGGGCAATGGGACTTCTTGGGAAATAATGAAATCCAGAAGCCTTCCCATTGAGTTGAGCAGTTAATTTCTAATTTATATTTAAGCTCTGGTTAATCATAATATGTACGTATGTATGTAGGTAGGTAGGTAGGTATCTATCTATCTATCTATCTATTTATTTAATGTGTATGCCAGCTTTTTTAAAAAAAAATGGCAGAAGGCAGCTAACAGTAATTTTGAACAAAAACATTAATACAATTAAAACATGAAAACAGATTTAAACCACAATAAAATGTATCAATGGAAAGAAATAACCAAATGAGCGGGGGGACAGAAAATCCCTGCAACAGCAATCCAGTTTAGACTCTGAAGACTTACCTGACTAAAAAAATGTCTGAATATATCATGTGTGGAATTGAGATTCATGCAAAATCAAGGGAATGTATGATTCCCTAGGATATTTAGACAGGAGCATTGCCAGCTTGGAAATCAGGGCTGAGCAGATTTTAGGTCCTGAGGGGCAAGTGGTACCAGATGGTTGGAACATGTGCATACATATGCACACACACACACATGCGGGACTGAGGTTTAAATCTCCCCTTCTGCTGAAATCTGGAGATGGGATCTCTGTGTGGGAGAGATTAAAGTTTCTCCCACCTTTCAAGTGATTTCACCTATATTGATACAACTGGGGATCGGGAGTGTATAATTGCTCTCACCTCCTCCCAGTGCAATTCCAGCTGACATCACAGGGGAGAGTTAAAGTCTCTCTTTCCTCCACCTATCAATCTTGACAAAAATCACTGATCGTGACTGCACTCCTAATGCTATTAACAGCAGTGCTGAAATAGTAGTCATCTCAGGGGAACAGTAGTCTATTCAACTGATGCAAGTGAAAGTGAGTGGGCCTTCCAGGAGTTTGGGAACACCACAGATATTGGCACCTAAGCATGTAACCCTCAACATACTTTCTAGAGCAGGGTTCCCCAAACCTTTGGGGGAGTTGTGAGTACATATGGAATTTTGAAATGTGCGTACTTGGAATGTTTCCGTGCCCATCTGTACATGAACTCTCTTTCATTCTCTCACTCAGTCTCTGTGTTTTTTCTCAGTCCCTGTCTTGGTCTGCATGCTGCCCTTCTCTCTACAATGATTTCTATCTAACTTGCTTCTCTGATTTCTCTTTTTTCCATCGTTTCCACTCACAGCTCCCCATGGCAGCTAAGGGATCTCCAATGGCTGGAATGCAATCTCGTGAGATCTTGTAGCTGGTGCAGAATCTCATGCCAACACCTTCTTTGCTCACAGTTATGAGGTGACAGAGCAGAAAGGAGATATAGGCCTTAGGGGTACTATGATATATCTCCAGGCATGCTATGGCACCCATGAACACCACATCTGGGATTGCTACATTAGGAAGTAAAACTTCCTTTTCAGTAAATATGTTTCAGGCTACATTGTTAATCAGACTATTCCTGACAGCCATTACTTAGGAATTTTGCTCACCTGACAAAAACATTCATTCAATGTGCTTTAGATAGGATTAGAAGTGATCTGGGTGCCAGCTGAAGTCTTGTTGTGGTTCTCCCATGTCTCCAGGTAGAAAGAAAAAACTCAGGGCAAGTAGCACTTGAAGGAGTTCCCCCTTTTTTGCCACTATCTGCTACATCTTGTATGTTTCGGAGCGGAGGCTTGGGAGCAGATTGGTACCCACAGTATAAGTGAGTTGCACAGAGGACCCTGGTTCCTTCAAGGCTCCTTGCTAGGAAACCCCTGGCTATAAACTTGAGGGTCTTTCTTTCTTTCTTTCTTTCTTTCTTTCTTGTTTAATTTCAGTATTGAAATTAAAATTAGTTAGGTGAAATAACTAGAAATCATTAGTGAATCAATGTAAGGAGTTAATCAACAAAACAATTACAAACAGTGGTGTGAAAATATAAAATATCTTAGATTAGTCTACTTCAGGGCTGATGACCCAGATGAGTGCAAACGTATCTGTTTATCCGTCACAATGGTGTCTCTGCCAATTGTAGCCCTTTAGAATAGATCTCTGGACAAGGCACGGTACCTGCCTTTCTCTCACTCCTTGCTACCTTACTCCCGCTAGGAAGCAAAAAGTTTTCATGAGGTATTGCTCGGTGAAAATAGTCATTTGGCTTAGCTTCCCTGTCTTCCCTAGCCAGTGCTTTAACTTGTTCTTCCTCAGTACCTTCTGTGACTCATTTGGTGAGCAAAACCTCAAAATGAACTTGGCAACACGAGGAAGCAAGCTAGGCCCACGAAAATGTGAAAAGGAAACTAATCCAGTCCAGTGTAAGAAATTGTTAAAGTAAATGATGAAACCAAGGTAGGGAATGAAAACAGTGAGTATGCACAGTAAAATGAGAAAGTAAATTCCACAGCCAGCAGCACTTGTCTGCCTAACCATGTACTGCATAAATAAGAGAACAACTAGGTTTATGATAGGACCCCAAGTGAAATTCCATGGAGTGTATCAAGTTGGTAGAGGAGGTGGATGGAGAGGGACAATGAAGGAACAACTCAAAAAATGGATTTTGCAAGTTTTATACTGTTTCAGTTGAGGTAGCTTTGGTGGACAGCAGCCATGTCCCAAGTTGAAGAGCAAAGATCCACTTAAACAGGAGATGCCCAAGAAGAGGAGCAATGAGCATCAGAAACTATCTGAAGATGTTAAGAAGAGAGGGGAAGGAAGAGTTAATTCTTTAGGCCAGATGCATCCCTTGCAGGTTAACCTCACCTGCAATACTGTATCTAGTTCTGGGCACCACAATTCAAGAAGGATATTGACAAAATGGAATGTGTCCAGAGAAGGGTGACCAAGATGATCAAAGGTCTGGAAATCTTATGAGGAACAACTTAGGGAACTGGGTGTATTTAGCTTGTAGAAGAGAAGACTAAGAGGTGATCTGACAAGCTATCTTTAAATATCTGAAAGGATGTCACATAGAAGATGGAGCAAGCTTGTTTTTGGCTGCTCCAGAGGCTGGAACATGAACCAATGGTTTGAATTACAAGAAAAGAGATTCTATCTTAGGAAAAACTTTTTTTTATTATAAGAGCTATTTGACAGGGGAATAGATTACCTTAGAAGTTGGTGGACTCCATCTTTAGAGGTGTTTAAACAGAGGTTGGGTGGGCATCTTTCAGGAGTGCTTTAGTTGTGTATTCCTGCATGGCACAGGTTTGGACTAGATGGTCTTTGTGGTCCCTTCCAACTAAAGATTCTATTATTCTATGAACATTTCACAGATGAAAACTGAGACACATGTGGCCAAGCAACATCAGAGTATGGTCAAGATGGCAAAAGCTATTAATAAGGAAGAACACACAAGCGAGGAAAGGCTGCAGCAGTTTGTTTTTGCCTAAGCCTCTTGTGAGGGGGAAGATTCTGCCCCCCACTACTCCCCCTTGTGCTGAGTTAACAGAATGTGAAATATTTTGCACTTTGAACTCAGTTTGGAGCAATGGTAGTAAGCCAGGGGCAAAGGGACAAAGTGGAGGGAGGATAGAGAAACTGGGACATTTTAAAAGCAGCTGAAAAAAATAGGATCACAGAGGATTAATTTGGAGTGTTCCTGCCAAACTGGGATGGTTCGAGGGTGTACAGATGGGAATCTGGCTGCACCTGAAAGCATTTTCCCTGCAATAGACCGTTATCTACAATAGGATGGGATTTCCTCAGAAATATATGCCTCAGGAATCAGACTTGCAAATTAAGCCCATGTTTACCTTGTAAAGACCAATCACAAAACATTAAGTGACAGACACACAGGTGAGAAAAATCACATGCTATGATAAAGAGACATATTTGTCCACTTGGAAGGTGACCTCTGCAAAGGTTATAAACATACAGTTTAGTTCTAAGGGAAGGGAAGTATGGCCTGTGGTCTGCATGACCCCCCCCCCGGACCCCCATTCCATCCACCACCACCACCCCAAATTCCATATTTTAAAAAATTGAAAACACCACAAACACAACTATATGGGGGATTTGCCATTTTTGTACTGCTTCTGTTGCCTGTTTTATGCCTGAGAGAGGCCTTTAACAAGTAAGTCCAGTAGCATCCCTGTATCCACTGATTCAATCATCCATGGGACACAAAACAGTACACTTACCATAGAGTCCTCCTAGAAAATGTATCCTCTCTAGCCATTTTCTAGGTCCTCCGAGGCATTTTAAACCAGGAATCCCATTATTTTCAATGATGTTTGCTATTATCCATGGTTTTCTGTATCCACGGGGATTCCCAGAATCAATCCCCAGCAGATACGGGGGTCCTACTGTAAAGAGGAAGTTGGGTTCTATTAGTTCCTTGATACTAGAGGAAGTAAATTGGTGATGAAAGGGGAAAGTGAGAGAGAACCCAGGACATTTTTAAAGCAATTGAAAATGTATTATGACAAGACTATCCTTGCCAAATTGGGAAAGTTGTACGGTATAGGTGTGTGTGTAGCAGTGGTTCAGACTTCCCAGACCTTGCAGGAGGGTAAATATTTCCTAAATGTTTTTTTTTAATTAAGTTTTTTAAAATGTTCTGAATTGTTTTAAATTATACTTTCATACTCTTTTGTGTTAAATGGTCTATTGCTGTTTGGTGTCTCATCCTGCCCTGAAATATTTTCATGTGGAATGGAATATGTGAGGTCTGTCTTTTAAATAACGAAACTGATACAATAGCCAATCTTTATTTATATGTATTACAATTCTAATGCTTGTCCCCTTGTCATAGCTAAGGCCTCTCTTCAAGCAGGAAGAGAAGGCTTCCAGATTATTTGTACAATCTGAAAACACACTCTCAAGGTTTCCTCTAGTCTAGAAATCCCTTTCTAAAGTAAGAAGCCAGACAGGTTGTGTTAAAAAGCAATAATAACCCTTTTCTCTATCCTAGAGAAGTTTTGATAGCTGACCAAGAACGTACATGATTCATGGAAGTTAGGAAATAACAGAACAGCTTTATTTTAGTTCCACAGGCTTAAGGCAACTTAGGAGAACATGCCCCCAGGATCTTAGCTTAGATTTACAGATACATTCAGTCAGAGTACTCAAAGTAAATAATAACAACACAACTAGCTAGACGATCCCTAAGCTAAGAATAAAAGGTAACTTACAATTTATGATGTCCATCATCATCAGTCCCAATGGGATGGTTGAGCCAGGCTCACCCTAACACGCCCCTTTTTAGTCTCTGGAAATGGAATTCAGAGTCCTTTTGGGATAGAAGCGTCCTCCTGGGCTTTAGATATCATTTTGGGGCTTTTTTGATGTTATCAAGCCCATGAGAGTGAGATTGGCTCCCCCCAACCTCTGTTATCACAGTTTAGCATCTTGTTGGCTAAACCATGTGGCTCCAACATGTGGCTCTCTCCATCTGCCCCCAGGAAGATGGCTAAGCCATGTGGCTTTTGCAAGAGTCTTGAGCATGTGTTCCCCCCAGAACAAAGGAAGGTCAGAACTTTTAAGTCTTTCTGTGGTCATCTCTGATTGGTTCTGCATTGCCAACTTCTGATTGGCTCTCCAGTCAGGTGATGGGATGTCCTGTTTAGTAAATGAGGTTCCTACCCCCTTACCATACCAAACAAGGAGTGGAATTTTCCACTGTTGTGAACTGTAGGTTTTGAGATGAAGGACTTTTTCGGACGTTTAAAAAGCAACGCAAGCAGCCTCGTCAGCTTGCGAGGCTGCTGCGCTGCAAAGTGTCAGTTTCGGATGACGCTGCCCCCTGGCGGTACTGTTGCGGTACCGCGGGGAGAGTTGAGCGTCATATTTGCTTGATTTTTACTCACAAAAGTTGATCGTGAGTAAAAATCAAGCAAATATGACGCTCAACTCTCCCCGCGGTACCTCAACAGTACTGCCAGGGGGGAGCGTCATCCGAAACTGATGCTTTGCAGTGCAGCAGCCTCACAAGCTGACGAGGCTGCTTGCGTTGCTTTTTAAACGTCCGAAAAAGTCCAAAGTCTCCATGGTGGCTGGGCAGGCCATCATGACACCTCTTCAATATACTCCCCTTCACACCCACACAAAGAAGCAGTCTTGTTTTCCAGTGGTCAAAGGCATGGAGCAGATAAGTTTCTGTTGGAGTGTATGAGTATAAAAATTAAAAATTTATTACAGATCCCAGGTAGCAAGCCCTATGGGAATATCTCGAAAAATTTTCAGTTTACCAAGCAGAGTTAAGCAAGTACACAAAGCGAGGCAGACTCGATTAGCATTTCTAAATACTCTGAATCACCCAGTCATTAAGGCCACTCAAATTGAAATAAAGACAAAAATACATTTGTTTAAAAATGCATATCAAAACTGATGAAGAAACACAACCTCCAAACAATCTACAGACCAACCAAGAAAATCCAAGAAATGCTACGCTCAGTGAAGGACAAAAGAGACCCTCTTACAGCTGTAGGAGTTTACCGCATACCATGCAGCTGTGGACAAGTTTACATAGGGACCACTAAATGCAGTGTTCAAACACGAATCAAGGAACATGAGAGACACTGCAGACTGGGCCAACCAGAAAAATCAGCAGTAGCAGAACATGTTATAAACCAATTTGAAAACACAGAAATTCTGGACCAGGCCAACAACTATCATGTCAGAATGCACAGAGAAGCTATTGAAATCCACAAACACCTAGACAACTTCAACAGGAAAGAAGAACCCCTTAAAGTAAACAAAATCTGGCTTCTAGTTTTGAAAAACAATAGAATCAAAATTCAACACTTAAAAAGGAATTCCACCCAGGGACAGGGGGATTGTCAGCAGATAATGGGCCATTAACCAACCATTAGCCAAACAGACACTAATCCTCCTTGCATTTATACACCCAGACCATTCAAATACACAAATTTACATATACTCCCCAACATGGGTTCACAGTATATAAACTCCACACACACTCCAACCCAACAATTCTCTGAAGATGCCAGCCACAGATGCAGGCAAAACGTCAGAAGTAAACTCTTCCAGAACAAGGCTTCACAGCCCAGAAAAAAAACAAGGAAAATCTTTGGATGCTGGCCATGAAAGCCTTTGACTTTACATATCAAAAACATTTACTAACAGGTTTGCAATCTACATACTCAAAACAAGGCTAGCTCCTTAACTAACTAAAAGGATCTTCAGGATAGTGAAACTCACCCAATCCTGGGAATTTTCAGTTTAGAATAGGATAAACAAGGCAGGTTTTCTAAGTATTACAGCAGTAATATCCATATTTCATTATTCTTCAGAAAAGGTGAATATGTGAGAGCTTTAACTCTCCTCTTCATGATTGGAGGTGAGATGCAGGGTAGGAAGGGAAGGGAAGGAATGGAGGAACCTCATGTGTGAGGCTTCTCTTCCAAGAAGGAATGAACAAAGGATCATAAAACATTTAAATCAGGAGGTCATGTGATGAATGACTCAACAGTCACCCCATAGCTACAAATGGCTAAGATGTTTTGAGAGAAGAAAGGGGGTAGGAACTTAAGCATGCAAGGAGTTTCCCTAAACTTACTAAGTTGGGGGTGCATGAAGAATGCTACATTTCCCACAGTTTCTGTCAGCTGTGTCAACATATCTGCTGTTTTCTTCTTTACTGCATCAGTTGACTCAAAACATGTTCTTTGAAGCACTGATTTCACTTTAGGAAAAAGAAAAAAAAGTTGCATGGTGCCAAATCTGGTGAATATGGACAATGTTCAAGTGTAGTAATGCATAAAAACTGCTTTACAAAAAGTGCTGTGTGAGCAGGTGCATTGTCTTGATGAAGAATGAAACCACTTTTCCACAGTTTTGCCCTTCCCTCCCACCCCCGACTCTTTCTTTCAGCTTTGCCAAAACTTCCTTATAATAATGCTGGTTCACTGTTCTGTTTTCTGGAAACCATTCTGCCAAAATTGCACCCTTGATGTAAAAAAATAAAATAAAAAACCAACAACAATGAGTATGGCTTCGAATGTGGACTTTGACATGCTTTTTTTTTTCATTCTTGGTGATGATGGTGTTTTCCAGTGTGTTACTGTCATTTTGTCTCAGGATCATACTGGAAGATCCAGGTTTCGTCACAAGTGATGATTTTTTGAAAATGGTTTCGTTCTGCCTCAAGTTGCTGCAGAATGTCACGTTGCTTGACTTTTAAATTTAGCATTTTTTTCTGTCACACAACAGGCAACATAGCTGCTTTAAATAATGACTGACAATTAACTCAACAGCCGAGAGTGCTGATGTTTGTCATGTAGGTTCAGACATGTTCAAGGTCACCACTGAAGCATTCACAATCAGTTCTCCCTGATTTGTCTGAAAGGTAGAAACACAGTCTCGTTATTTAATAGACAGACCTTGTATAGGCTTTGGATCTTAGCCTCTGAGGAGAGAACAGAAGGTGAACTGTGTTTTGGGGGTCATCCTTGACTCTTTGACTGTGGGTATTTGTTTTGAAGGCTTGTGTGAGGGCTTTTGTTTGGTTTTGGCTGTGACCTCTCCCTGATCACACATGGTCTAAGGGGGCAAGGCTTCTGCTGAGTCATTGACTTCCTTGGGGGCAGAGCTAGCAAACACTAGCTCTATATAACTGCTGCCTCAGTCTTTGGAACTCAGTCTTTTTTCCCCCCATTATTTATTTACCAGATAATCATTAGTACAACACATTTACATTTTAACACATCCATAATCCTCATATCTTATGCTAGGAGTTTTTCTGTATAACACAAAAATTACACAAAATAATATCTTCTCTTCTTAATTCTGTACTCTTCTTCCCCACCCTTGACTTCCCCTGTTTTACAAGCCCAAAGGATTTATTCCAATTTAATTCCTTTTCTCTCTTTGTTCCAAAATTACCATAATTAACCTCTCAAATATGCATTGTTGTATTTTTTCTCTTTTACGTGTAATTTGCCATTTATTCCCAACCTGTCTTCATTTGCTTCCAACACATATGGAACCCTCACCTCCACCTGATACTTTCACTACTGATCAACCATTCCTCTTTTATGTAAATAATCCATAATATGCTTCCATTCATCTTTCACTTCTTCCACATTTCTATTATATATGATCTGTGTCAGTTTGTCATTATTCTCCATCTCTATCAACTTATCTAACCATTGTTCTAACTTTGGTACCTCTTTCGCTTTCCATGTTGCAGCTATCTTCAGTCTAGCGGCCGTAACTAAATATAATATCACTCTCCAATATTTTTTTTTCAATGTGCTTTTCTAATATTGTTGTTATATTCAGCAAGTATAGTTTAGGATACATTACAAATGTTATACCAAATATCTTTTGTATAGTGTTGTGCACTTTTTCCCAGAATCTCTTTATCTTAGGGCAACCCCACCACATATGATGAAAGGACCCCACCTCTTTTTCACATTTCCAGCATTTCTTGTTAGTTAACTTACAGATTTTACTTAATCTCGCTGGTGTCAAATACCATCTGTTAGCTATCTTCAGAAAAAATTCCTTCAGGTCTTGGTTTGCGGTGAATCTATTTGTTTTAGTCAAGGCACATTCCCACTCCTCCAAACTTATGGCCTCACCTATATCTTTGGCCCATCTTATCATTGAATCTGTAATCAGCTCTTCTTCTAGTTCTCTTTCAAGGAATATCTTATAAATTTTGGCTATTTTCCCTCTTTCTTGTTTACAAATAATCTTGTCTATTTCATTTCTCTCTTTTGTAAACCCATATGTTATTTTATCCTCTCTAAATCTATGAATTAACTGAGCATGGGTTAACCATTGTATATCATATCCTTGACTCCGTATTTCCTCTCTTGTTTTTAAACAACTTTCTCCATTAGGCCATTTTATCAGGTCATTATAAGTCAACCAATCTTCTTTTTTTATCCACCTGGCCTGGAATGCTTCCACTGGTGATAGCCATAAAGGAATGTTACTATAGAATTTTTGCTTTACCTGGCTCCAAATTTTCAATAAAGGTCCTCTGACCGTATGATTTTCAAATTCTCTGTCTACTTTTATTCTGTCATACCACATGTACGCGTGGATTCCAAACTTCTGATTACCACATTCCAAGTTTATTATCCTATCATTCCTTAAGGTTATCCATTCGCTTATCCAATTCATCCCGCAAGCCATGTAATATAACTTAAGGTTTGGAAGGGCTGTTCCTCCTCTATTCTTTGCATCTAGTAATGTTGTCCATTTTATTCTGGGTTTTCGTCCATTCCAAATAAAGTTCTTTAGGTCTTTTGTCCATTCTTGAAAGGGTTTTTCATTAGTTAATATAACCAAGTTCTGAAATAGGAACATCATTCTGGGCAGGATGTTCATCTTGATCATGGCTGTCTTCCCTAGTAATGACAAATTTAGTTTTTGCCATCTTCTGAGATCTTCCTTTATCTGATACCAAGTTTTTTTATAATTATTTTCATATAATTGTTCGCTTCTTTTAGTCAACCATATACCTAAGTACTTTGTTTTAGTTTCTATCTTGCTGCCTGATATATCTTTTAAATTAAGTTCCTCCAACTTTGTTAAGTTCCTGGTTAATATAACTGTTTTTTCCTTATTGATTTTAAAGGCTGATACTTTCCCAAATTCTGTTATTATTTCCAATACTTTCCCCATGTTTTTTATTGGGTCTTGGATTATTAACAATAAATCATCTGCGTAAGTCAACAGTTTGTACTCACGACCTTTCAGTCTCAGGCCAGGAATTGTTTCTTCTTCTCTGATTTGTTTATTTAGAACCTCCATAGTGAGAATAAACAGTAATGGGGACAAAGGACAGCCCTGTCTGGTTCCCTTCTGAATGTTGATTAAAGTAGATCTCTCCCCATTTACTAATATATGTGCCTTTTGTTTTTTATAAATCTGATCGATACATAGATAGAATTCTGAACCTATGTCAATCTCTTCAAGTACACCCTTCATATATTGCCATCTCAGACTATCGAAGGCTTTTTCCGCATCTGCAAATATTAAGGCTGCCTTCTTATCATTATTCTTTTCATAGTATTCCAAAACACTTAAGGTCAATCTTATATTATTTGTTAGTGTTCTTCCTGGAAGAAAGCCATTCTGATCTGGATGTATAAACGTTGCCAATACTTTCTTCAGCCTATTAGCAAGAATCGTTGTGTAGATTTTATAATCAACGTTCAAAAGGGATATTGGACGATAATTTCTAACCTCTGCCCTGTCCTTCCCTTCCTTTGGAATTATAGTTATATCTGCAATTTCCCATGTTTCAGGGATGCCTTCTTCTTTTATCTTATTAAACATTTCCTGCATATACTGTAGTCAATTAAATCCTCCTCAAATATTTTAGTATTCTGCAATGAAGCCATCTGGACCTGGCGATTTCCCCATCTTCAGATTCTTTATAACCAAAGATATCTCTTGTGTCGTTATTGGCTTTCCAAGTATCTCCCGTTGTTCATCTGTAATCCTCCAGATGTTGTTGTTCTTTATATATTTTTGATCTCAGGATCGTTATTTGTATCTTCACTTTTGTCAGCTTATAAATTTTCATAATATTGTACAAACTTATACATTATGTCTTTCTGCGAAGTATATATTTTGTTATCTTCTCTAATCGCTGTTATAAGTTTCTTATCGGATTCTTTAAGTCTGTGTGCAAGCCATCTGCCCACTTTGTTGGCATTAACAAAGTAATTTTGCTTAACTCTTTTTAACTTATATGCCATTCCTTCTATTATCTCTTGATTCAATTCATTTTGTATATTTTTTATTCTTGTCAGAATCTTTTCATTGCGAGGTTTCTGTCTTAGTATTTCTTCTTTCTCTTTTAGTTCTCCCTGAAGTCTCTCTTTCTTCTCTTTTCTCTGTTTTTGTATTTCTGCACCTCTTTGGTGGAACAGGCCCCTCATCGTCACCTTGAAAGCATCCCATCTTACTTTACTGGAGGTTTCTTTTGTGCTATTTATGTCAAAATAGTTTTTTATCTCCCTCTATATTCTTGTTACAAATTTCTCCTCTTTTAACATTCTCTCCCTCATTCTCTACACATATTCTTTTTTTTTGTAGTGTTTAAAATCATTTTTAACGGATTATGATCCAATAGATTTTTCAGCAAAATATCTATATCCTTGATTTTTGTGCACATTTCTTTTGCCACCCAGTACATGTTGATCCGTGACCAGCTTCTGTGCACCTCTGAATAAAATGTATATCCTTTTTCTTTATCTTTTTTGTAAAGCCATGCATCAATTAAGTTTAAATCTTCCAGAATCTCCTTGCAGTTCACTGGGAGGTTACCATGATGTTTCTTTTGGACCCCTGATCTATCTCTAGTAGCATCCATGACCCCATTGAAATTGCCAGTAAAGATAATGTTCTCACTTTCTAGTTTCTCTATATCCTTCTTTAGCTGATCAAAGAATTGCTTTTTCTTTCCCAGAGGTGCATACAGTGCTATCACTGTAATCTTGTAATCTATCAGTTTTATTTCTGCACCTACATAATGGCCGTTTGTATCTTTCAGAATCTCTCTTGCTTCAAATTTAATTTTTATGTATAATGCTACTCCTTTTTTCTTATGTGTATCCAAAGAGTAAAATAATTGTCCCAGCTTCATATCCTTCAAATATTCTTCCAACGTTCCAAAGAATATGAAGAAAAGAAGAATTGGGAACTCAGTCTTTGAGGGCTGGTGGCATGTGTCTTGAAGCTTGCACAGTCATATCGGTAGGAGTTATTACAGTCTAAAGGGGGTGAAAAAATAACTGCGAGGATGGAGACAGAAGGATCTTTCATTGTCTGTTGCAATGTGTAAGCAAAGTTTATTGCCAGAAAACCTCACAGACTTACACTTTCTACAAGCGCAAACTGGTAGCTCTCTTGGAAGAGAAGGTCAATGCATTGCAGCTATATGTTAAGACTCTTCAGTGCATCCGAGAAATGAAGGATAGAACAGAGGGAGAATTGATCCAACAGAACCAAGAGGAAGAAACTGCCAATGAAAATGAAGAGGGTTGTAACACTGAGGGAGCACACTGGAGAACAGTCACTGTCAGGAGCAGACCATGCACAAGGGATTTGGAACCACGACAACTAAGCAATTGCTTCCTGCATCTTCCTGAAGAGTGGTGGGGCAGCACAAACAGGAGAACTAGCAGCAAGAGGCACTGCATAATAAGGAAGGAGCCAACCTACCCACCAACTGCAGCAAGAAGAAAATAAAGGTGCTGGTGTTAGAGGATTCATTACTCAGGGATATAAAGGGAACCATGTGCCAGCTGGAGAACAGGAATTGAGAAGTGTGCTGTCTTCCTGTTGCATATATCCAGGATTTCACCAACAAGTTGCCAAAGCTCATCAAAAACTCAGAACAGTACCCCTTTCTTCTGATTCATGTGAGTACCAAAGATACTGCAAAGATGACCTTTGAGCAGATCACCTTGGACTAATAATAATAATAATAATAATAATATTTATTTATACCCTCCCCCTCTGTTAAAAACAATTGGGGTGGCTTACAAAAATTAAAATACAAATACAGATTAAAATCCCTAAACACCATCCACACCCACCCTCCCCCATAAAAAGATATTAAACCAATATAAGTTAAAAACAACTAATCTAAAATCACATTAAAAAACTAATAAATAGCTAGCAGACTAAAAAAGGCCAGGAGCCTCTGAGGCCGGGATCTTATTAGGAAAGGCCTGCCGAAAGAGATCCATCTTTAGTGCTTTTTTAAAGCTACTCAGGCTCATCATCTGACAGATCTCGTTCGGCAGGCCAGTCCATAATTTGGGGGCAATTACCAAAAAGGCCCTCTGGGAGGTTGCAGACAGCCTAGATTTTTGTGGCTGAAGCAAATTCCTCCCAGAGGACTGGAGTGTGCGGGGAGGATTGTATGGGAGGAGGCAGTTCCGAAGATAAGTTGGACCCAAGCCATTTAGGGCTTTAAAGGTAATAATCAACACCTTATACTGGGCCCAGAAACTGATAGGCAGCCAGTGGAGAGATTTTAATACTGGAGATATATGGTCTCTCCGAGATGTTCCTGAGACCACTCTGGCTGCCATATTTTGTACCAACTGAAGTTTCAGACCAAGCATGAAGGTAGCCCCACGTAGAGCGCATTGCAGAAATCTAGACAAGAGGTTACCAGCACGTGCACCACAGTCTCGAGGTCCCTTACTTCCAGGAAATGGCGCAGCTGGCGTATCATCCGAAGCTGATAACAGGCATTCCTGACCGTCGCATTCACCTGACTCGTCATCTGAAGTGATGAATCAAGGAGCACCCCCAGACTGCGAACACAGTCCTTAATGGAGAGCGTGACCTTGTCCAGGACTGGAGGTTGCAACCCAACTCCTGGTTTTGGGGCCGCTACCGTGAGCACCTCCGTTTTGTCTGGATTTAATCTCAATCTGTTTTTCCTCATCCAGCCCATTACTGCTTTAAGACAATCATTAAGAGGAAAGACGCTATCAGAATTTGAGGTCTATGATCAGGACAAGGAAAAATAGATCTGGGTGTCATCCATGTACTGATAACACCCAGCCCCATAATTCTGAATAATCTCAACCAGCGGCTTCATATAGATGTTAAACAGCATCAGGGACAGGATGGCGCCTTGTGGAGCACCACAGGTAAGCTCCTTTCTGCTGGAGCAGCCATCCCCGAGCAACAACCTCTGGGACCTACCTGAGAGGAAGGATCGGAACCACTGGAGTGCAGTGCCTCCAATTCCTAACCCACTCAGGTGATCCAAGAGGATGCTATGATCTATCGTATCGAAAGCCGCTGAGAGGTCCAAAAGTACCAACAGGGTCACACTACCCCTGTCGATGCTTAGACGCAGGTCATTGGTCAAGGCAACCATGCCAGTCTCAACTCCAAATCCCATTCTAAAGACAGTTTGAAATGGGTCTAGATAATCGGTTTCATCCAAGACCACTTGGAGTTGAAGCGCAACTGTCCTCTCAATCACTTTGCTCAAGAATGGTAACATAGAAACCAGCCTATAGTTGTTCATCTCCAGTGGGTCTAGGAAAGGTTTTTTCAGGAGCCGCCTAACAGGACTATGAAGCCCTGGACAGGAAAGTGAAAAGTTTAGAGGCACAGGTGGTATTCTCACCAATTCTACCAGTGAAAGATAGAAGACCACACCAGGATAGGAAGATACTGCAAGTGAATGATTAAGTATACAGATGGTGTTGACGGGAGAAGTTTGGTTTCTGGGACCATCATCTTCACTTCTTAGATGAAGGACTACCAGCTACAGATTGGCTACACCTCATGAAGAATGGGAAGAATGTCTTCGGTGAAAGCATAGTGAATCTGATTAAAAGGGCTTTTGTCAGGATCAGCCCATAAAAGCAGTATCCCTGCCACCAAACCTGTATGTGTTAAGTTACTGTGCGTGGTCATGATGGAGACTGTTTGATGTTTGCATTCTTTGCAGTTGAAACAATGTAGTAGCTGAGAATAGACATGGGATTATAGACTCTGTCTATTAATGGCAAAGATGGCCTTGCACCTGCGGGTGTTATGAGAATCAATAGGTGGAGCTACAACTGGGTGAGAACGAGGTATGTGGATGATGGGTAACCAATGGGCAGAGTGCTCACCAAATTTTGACTAATTGTGAATAATTTTTCTTTTACTATATTTCCTATGAGCCTCATTCGAAGCAAAGTTTTGTATATGGGTTAAGCTGTCAATTAAAAGGGACACGTTATTCACGCCCACACTACAGCCCTGGAGTGGCTGAAGGATGTTGTTGTCTGGTAATGTTGCCCATTTTTGTTCTAGTAGTATTCTTCTGATGCGGTTTTTGCCATGTCTGACAGAGTCCAAAGCTTGGATTTCAGGAAAGCTGTTTTTATCAAGTTCAGAGAAATACTGGGCAGAATCCTATGGCTAGAGATGCTAAAGGAAAAAGGCACCCAGCATGAGTGGGATTTCATGAAGAAGGTGTTATTAAAAGCATAACCACAAACCACAAACAATTCAATGGAAGAAGAAAAATGGGAAACACCTGAAAAAGCCAATGTGGCTGCACAGTAAACTCAGGGAGGAAGTGGGGAGGGGGGAGAACACGTAAGGAAGGACAAATCATCAAGGAATAATACACATGTGTAGTCCAAGCTTGCAGGAATAGTGCAAGGAAAGCTAAAGCTCAAAATGAGATGAGATTGACTAGGGAAGCAAGGAGCAACAAAAAGCGGGGTTTCAAGAATGTCTGAAGCAATCGAATGACAAAGGAAATGGTTGGGACCACTGCTCAGCAAGGATGGTAAAATATTAACAGAGCACAATGAAAAGGCATAACTGCTCAGTACCTATTTTGCTTCAGTATCCCCCCAAAAAAGAAGGCAGTGTTCTTCCATGCATCAACAGAGACCTTGGCAAAGAATCTGAGTTGCGTATCATGATTAATAAGGAGTTAGTCAGGAATCACCTAGTTAACCTAAATGAGTTCAGATCTCCAGGGCCAAATGAACTGCATCCTAGAGTATTGAAGGAACTTGCTGATGTACTTGCAGAACTACTTGCCAACATTTTTGAGAAACTTTGGAGAATGGGTGAGGTGCCAGAGGACTGGAGATGAGCAAACATTGTCCCTTGCTTCAAAAAAGGCAAAAGAAAGGAAGAAAGAAGATCCAGGAAACTACAGGGCAGTCAGCCTGACTTCAGTACCAGGAAAAATATTAGAACATTATATAGGAGTTTATCTGCAAGTTTCTTGATGAAAATGCAGGGATTAGTAGGAGCCAGCATAAGTCTGTGAAGAACAAATCCTGCCAAACTAATCTTATGTCTTTGTTCGATCCAGTCACTAGTTTAATAGCTGGTGGGAATGTTGTGGATGTCATTTATATGGATTTCAGCAAAGCATTTGATAAGGTCTCCCATAATATTTTGATTAGCAAATTGACTAAATATGGAATACATGGAAGCACCATCAGATTTATCCATAATTGGTTGGAAACCCATGGTTAAAGAGTTGTCATCAGTGGCTGTGCTTCAAACTGGAAGGAGGTCTCAAGTTGAGTGCCTCAGTGTTCTGTCCTGGGGCCCAATGCTCTTCAATACTTTAGTCAATGACTTGGAGAGAATCCTTATCAAGTTTGCATATGACACAAAACTGGGAGGGATAGCTAACACAGTGGAAGATAGAAATGTTACCTAAAGTGGTTGGAGGTGCTTTAGAGCCCCAAATGCAATGCCAAAGCTATATTAATATCTGAGGGAATTATTATTAGCTCAAAAGGAATGCTGCAAGTGATGAGTTAATTTTGGGACCTTTTCACCTGGCTTGCTGACCTCCACCTGACTTCCTTCTGGATCACCCCGGTTAACTTGACCCCTTCGAAGTGTCCAATATGTTCAATTATGGGATATTATAGTGAGGGGGTAGTAGAGCATAATAATAGAAACAGAATTCAAAAGGACCTTGATAAACTAAAAACTGGAGTGAATTTTTTAATAATGAAAATCAGCAGAGATAAATGCAAAATTCTACATTTAGACCACAAAAACCAAGTGCACAGGTATAGGATGAGGGATACTTAGTTTAGGAATACTACATATGAAATACCTTGGGATTATTGTTGAACATAAGTTGAACATAAGCCAGCAGTGTGATGCTGCAGCAAAGAAGGCAAATGCTATCCTATCCTGCATTAATAGAATCATTTTCAAGTCAAGGGAAGTAATAGTCCCACTATATTCTGTGCTGGTCAGTCCTCAACTGGAGTATTGCATTCAGTCCTGGACACCTCATTTTAAGAAAGATATAGACAAGTTAGAATTAGTTCAGAGAAGGGCAACAAGGATAATAAAAGGTATGGAAAACAAAACATATGAGGAGGGATTGAAGGAGCTGGGCATATTCAATTTAGTGAAGAGAGGACTGAGGAGGTGACATGATTGCACTCTTTAAATACCTCAAGGGCTGTCATAGAGAGGAGGGAGCAGGCTTGTTCTCTGCTGCCTTGGAGACCAGAACTAGGTCTAATGGTTTTAAGTTACAGGAGGGGAGATTTCAATGGAACATTAGAAGGAACTTCTTGACAGTGAGAGCAGTTCTGCAATGGAACCCATTGCCTAGAGAGGTGGTTGGGTCTCCTCCTGATGTCTTCAAAAAGAGGCTGGATAGCTACTTGCTGGGGATGCTCTAGCTGGAGATCCTGCATTGAGGAGGGGGTTGGACTTAATGGCCCATAGGGCCCCTTCCAACTCTTTAATTCTATCATTCTATAAATATTTTGAATACACAAAGTAATAAAAAATAAATAATCGGGAGCTGCCATTTAAAGAAAGCTGTCTGCTTCGACAGACAGATTTTGGGGTACCATGACCACAATTATTCTGCTTTTCTTGTCTTCACACTACAGGGCGAAAACCTGACCTACCTCGTTGGGGATTTTTAAGTGTCTGTAAGTGGTGGTATTCAGCCATTATTGAAGGTAGTTGGAGTCTTTCTGCACAGATGCCTGTTCCAGATCAATGTGCAGCAGATGCGTTAGAGTTCATTTCTAGGAACTGACTGGCTTAATCCTGCTTATTAGTAGGACTAATAGATGTGCCTAGGGGCACTGCAGAAGTGAATACAGGGCTCAGATTCGATACCTTTGTGATATATTCTGGCATTCTGCCAGGTAAACTGAATTTAATAGCCCATGAAAGAGAGGGTATGTAATACAGTTCTAGTGAATTAGTTGGGTAAATATCTTGGCTGGAGGCTACAGGAAAGCATGTTGACATCAATTATGTTGCATTCCTTTAACAAGCAGACCAAGAAATTGGGAGGATGGCTTTTGTTAACTTAAAAAAAATGCTGGCTAGGACACAACACAGATAGAATGACAAACAGAAGATTAGGAAGTTGTACTTGTTCTGTCTCTATTTGTGCATGGATGCATAGGTACACATACACATTTTAAAAGCCTATTTATTTATTTATTTATTTATTTATTTAAAACATATAAAATTGGTTTACATTTGTTTTAAAATATTGCTTCAGAATCTAAAAAAAAGTTGGTTTTATTGCTCCATTACATGTTCTTGCTCTTATGGGATAACAAAGGCATTTTATTTTATTTGTTTTCTTGTAAGCGACCAACAGAACTTGATCATTGAATAGGACAGAAATGTTTTATGGTTGCATCTGAAGCTCTGTTCACACATTCAAAGAGTCCTTGTAAGTACAAAAGTATAAAGATATAATATTCTGTCCCTGGATATCTAACTGCAAGGAATATTTTCAATACTTTCAGCCAAACATAATTAGAGTGGTATCAAACTCTACGGAGATTATCAGACTCGTTAAAAGTGGTGTTATGTGAATGCCAGGAGACCGGAAAACTCTTCCCCCGAATAATAATAGAGATTCTGGCATTACAGGTCGGACTCTAAAGCACCCCCCCAACTCTTAGGGTAACAGACTACTCAAACTCCTCCTGGTGCTTGTGCGCCTTTTTTACCTTCCCATCCCCACTTGTTCAGCAGCTTCTCTCCAAGCAAGAGAATAGTGGCAAGACCAAGGAGAAGCAGAAGATGCTTCCATTTGTCTGGACATTTGCTTCTGCCCTGTGGTGCAGACTGGATGGGAAAGGACAAATAGATGGAACATGTTGAGAAGGTCAAGGAGCTAGCCCCACTCAGAGCATCTCTCCCATGGAACCCCCCCCCTCCAAAAAAATCTGGACCTCCCACTAAACAATAAGCATGATAAGTGAAACAGAAAAAGAAGCCTGTGACACCCTTAGCCCTTCTTTGGTATTGTATAATGTTGCTATCTCTTGCAGCTAAATTTCACCCATCGAACACTGAATCTTTATTTGTTCTTCCTTCAATGTGATATATGTCATCCTATGTCAAAACTGTCTCTCTATACTCTACATTGGACAAACAGGACAGTCTCTACACAAGAGGATAAATGAACACAAATCTGGTATTAAAAGGGCAATACCGAAAAACCAGTTGCAGAACATTTCAACCTTCCTGGACATACAGTATGGGATTGAAAGGTTGTAGTCCATGAACAAGGAAATTACAAAGGAAGATTAGAAAGAGAAACATTGGAGCTCAATTGTATTTACACATTCCAATCCATTAACAGACATATGAACAAGGACAATAGCTTCATGGCACACTACATATATTAATACAAGAGTCCTCATTGCTACTGTAATGAAAGGAATCTTCTCAGAGAAGGTTTTGAATGCAAGAGACTGACTTTTGGTAAGCAGGTTTATCGCCTTCACACATCAACACTAACTGACCACTGTAAACATCAGAAAGACTTGTTTCACATTATGCAACCCTTTGAAAATTTAGGCAAGGGACATGATTTGCATCCTTCTGGTTCCTGTTACATTCCATCCCACTCCCACAACTTTGTAAATATGCTTTATAACTGAGCATTTATTATCACTCTGTACTGCCTCTGAAGAAGTGGGTTTATATCCACGAGATCTCATGCAAAAATAAAAACCAATTACTGTAGTCTTAAAGGTGCTGCTACATTCCTTTTCCCCTTCCCCGCCCTTCCTCCTTGTTATTCTAATATCAAATTGAAAAGCAAAGCTTTCTGAATGCAAGATACATGGGTGAGAAAAACCACATGATATGACAAATATATGTCTTTTACCACTTCAGTGAGCACCCTTGCATATGATGATGATGATGATAATGATGATGATGATGATGATAAACATATCCTCTAATTTGACCCTAAGGCATTTGTTTCAATATGTATCAAGTATTTGTCATCAAAGAGCTCTACAAAGCTTCCTGTTGTTCTGTTGCTCTGCTAAAGATCAACGTGCATTTCAGCATATGCAGCAACGTTTTTTGAAAAGCACTACAAACTGTTTTTAACTGGGTAGTCCCTGAATTTACAAGCCAGCTAAGTCTGCCAATTCATTTCATTCTTAGCTGAATGCACAGAGCAGATATTAGTATGCACCACTACATTTGGGTGCAGAAGTAAAATGCTTATGTCTTGGTTTTAACTTCATTCCTCCAGAAACTGTAACTACCAACACTGAATATTAAACAGATGCTACCATTTAACAAATAGGTTCTGTACTGAATTGCCAAATAGCCTCTATTTTTCCCAGTAAAGCCTGTATTCCAATTTCCTGGCTCGTTGTATGTATGCCTAGCTTATTAATAATGTTTGGCATATATAGTTTTCGTATGCTTTCCTCTTCTCTAAAAGCTGGATAAGCTTTTCCTTACCATTCAGGACACAGCCCTAGCTAACAGCTTGGAATTGTGCTATTATTAATGTTTATTTGATCTGTTTGTTTTGTGTCGGGGTGTTGTTCAGAGTTTTTGGGGGGGGCTTGGTGAGAGAGATAAGAGATTATCAGATGGGACCCTAGAAACTGCCCCTGTCTCGCTAACACCACCGCACCACTACACTCCCACCCCACTCCTATCCCTCTCCCAAAAGGGAAAAAAATCATACACTTATCCTACCGCACTATAAGGATTCCTCCCCCCTCCCTTCAGCAGTCAGGGCATGAACTGAGCTGTCACAAAGCTCCATTCATGCCCTGGAAAGCAAATCCCATCCATTCTCAAGAGAGAATGATCACATGGGGATTTTAAAAAGAAAAAGAAAAAGAAAAGTAGTGACAGCAAGCACAAAAACACACTCAACACTTTAAAAGGAACATGAGGGGAGGGGTTTCACTTACCTCCTCATCCCGATCTCAACCAGAAGTGTTTTGCAGGGTTCAGCAGGGACCTCCCACCGTGGCTGGCATTGCGCCAGAATAATGGGGCTCCCTTTCAAATGCCCAATATTCCATGACAGAGATGGAACGAGCAACTAATTCACGACTTAAATCATGAATAAGAGAAAGCGGGGGAGGGTAGATGGAAGAGGCACAGATGCTTGACACCACGGGGATGACGTTGTGTAAACAGGAAGTCCTTTGGCGATCTCCTGTCGCCCCTGTTGTGGGATAAAAAGGTTGTCTGATAATCTCCAGAGAGAGAGAATCATAGAATCATAGAATTGCAGAGTTGGAAGTGACCACGAGGGCCACCCAGTCCAACCCCCTGCCCTGCAGGAAATCGCGATCAAGGCATCCCCGACAGATGGCCATCCAGCCTCTGTTTAAAGACCTCCAAGGAAGGAGACCCCACCACGCTCCGAGGGAGTGTGTTCCACTGCCGAACAGCTCTTACTGTCAAAAAGTTCCTCCTAATGTTGAGGTGGAATCTCTGTTCCTGGAGCTTGCATCCATTGCTCCGTGTTCCAGTCTCTGGAGCAGCAGAAAACAAACTTGCTCCATCCTCAACGTGACACCCCTTCAAATACTTAAACAGGGCTATCATATCGCCTCTTAACCGTCTTTTTTCCAGGCTAAACATACCCATCTCCCTAAGTCTCTCCTCATAAGGCACCATTTCTAGACCTTTCACCATTTTAGTCACCCTTCTCTGGACACGCTCCAATTTGTCAATATCCTTTTTGAATTGTGGTGCCCAGAACTGGACACAGTATTCTAGGTGAGGTCTGACCAAGCCAGAATAGAGCGGCACTATTACTTCCCTTGATCTGGACACTATACTTCTATTGATGCAGCACAAAATCGCATTGGCCTTTTTAGCTGCCGCATCACACTGTTGACTCATGTTCAACTTGTAGTCTACTAGGACTCCTAGATCCCTTTCGCATGTAGTCTCATTCAGCCAGGTCTCCCCCATCCTATATATATGCATTTCATTTTTTCGGCCTAAATGCAGTACCTTACATTTCTCCGTATTGAATTTAATTTTGTTAGCTTTGGCCCAGCTCTCCAGTTTATCCAGGTCATTTTGAATTTTGATCCTGTCCTCCAGGGTATTAGCTACTCCTCCTAATTTGGTGTCATCTGCAAATTTGGTAAGTATGCCCCTAATTCCCTCATCCAAGTCATTGATAAAGATGTTGAATAGCACTGGGCCCAGGACAGAACCCTGTGGCACCCCACTGGTCACATCTTTCCAAGATGAAGAGGAGCCATTGCTGAGCACCCTTTGGGTTCGGCTGGTCAACCAATTACAAATCCATTGAACAGTTAACTTGTCTAGCCCACATTTTACAAGCTTGTTTGCAAGAATGTCATGGGGAACCTTGACAAAGGCCTTACTTAAATCAAGGTATGCGGTATCCACAGCGTTCCCTTCATCTACCAAGCTGGTAATTTTATCAAAAAAAGAGATCAGATTAGTCTGGCATGACTTGTTTCTCTGAAACCCATGTTGACTTTTTGTGATTATGGCATTGCCTTCTAAATGTTCATAGACTCTCTGTTTAATGATCTGCTCTAGAATCTTCCCTGGTATTGATGTCAGACTAACTGGATGATAATTGTTGGGATCTTCTTTTTTCCCCTTTTCCCCTCTTTTTTGAAGGGGAAATTCAAAGAGATTGAATTCAAAGATTGAATTCAAATCTCTTCAAAGAGAGATTCATTGTAGCTTATCCTGAAAATCCTGGATAACATAGTGACATCATCTGTAATTCAAACAACTCGGTCCTATGCAAATTATGCAACAGTGGCACCATTAAAAATATGATCAGGACATTATCACATGAGCCTCTGTCTCACCGCAATCACATTATTAAAGGAAATGGAAACATGCCAGTTTAGGAGCATTCATTATCTCACTTTTCTGGAATAGTGCAAATATGCTGCTTTGGTGATATATGATTTCACATGCTCTCTTCCACATAACCACCTTAACCCCGCCTTCCTGCCCTGTGCCCTACCCAGTGTGCCTTTTCAGGGGTATTTTTATGTTTACCACAATTGCACAACTACAGCAATATGTTGAAATTTTTAAAAAAGAAAGAAAAGAGATAGAAATAGAAAAGGAAAGGATATAGAAAGGAAAGGAAAACAGCCTGCTTGGGAATAGCAAGGGGAAAGGGTGAGAGAGAGAAGAGGAGGAGAATCATGTCCACCGCTGCTATGTGACTGCTCAAGATTGGAACTGCAGCAGGAGGAATTTATCACACCTGAAGACTAGACAAAAGCAGCACGATTGGGAGCTTACTGGTGGGTTTTCTCATCAATGACAAGGGGCATTCTACCAATGCTTTAAAGACAAAGCAGCAATGATAGGGAGGCAACGCGTCATGTGATAAGTATAGTCGAAGACACTATCCTCCAGCTTTAACTGCAGTTTCAAAGCCTTGTGAGATAATGTCCTGTAAGGCAGATGTCTTTGGGCCCAGAGCAAAGGACCTCAAATGAAAGACAGCAGGATGGCACTTTGACCTAGATCCAACACTACCACCATCACCACCACTACTCTCCTTATAGCCAAAAGGACATACAGAGCTCCTGCCAAGCTGCCTATGCCAGCGGTTGGCTTTGCTCTCCTGCTATTGTTCATGTGTGGCCATTGTGTGAGTGAGGTAGCTGTTCCCAGGCTCTGGAGCTGTGTTCCTAAGAAGGCTAGACTGATTCCCTCCTTCTTGGCCTTATGTCAACATACGAAGCACTTTTTAGACAAACAGACCTTTGGGAAGTGACTCTTACAAGAAAAGAGCTTTCCTTCATGTGCTGTAGTCCCTTTTTATCCTCTGCTTTTAAATGGAGTCTTTTTAAATTAAAAAAAATTAGTTCTACAGATAGTTTAATACATTTTAAACATATTTTGTATGCTTCTTTAATCTATATGTGTGCATATTTTACTTAAATTTCTTTTTATTTTGTAAGACTCCTTAAGTCTCAAGTTTGGGGATGAGACAGAACACAAATAATATAATACCACAGCAATGCAATACCAAACCATGGAAGATGGAGGCTGAGCTGACAAGAGGGCTTTTCTGCAAGCATGAACTGTTGGACTTCAGCAGGCTGGTTTTGCTGGAGGGAGAAGCAACACAAGTTGTGTGCCAGAGTTTGGAAACAGAAATTTTCCAAGTTGTGACAGCGACTGCCTGGCCTTGTGTGCCTTCTGACATCTGAGCCTAAGAAGCTACCCACTACCACTGCAACTGGAACAGAACTGTGCAGTTCTGCCTAGCTAACAAGAGCCAAAGTCACTCATTGCCACAGAGCCAGGGACAGGAGCTAAGCCAACTCACCATCACCGTCCTTCCCACTCCAGCAAAAAATAAGCAAGTCTTCAAACACTCCAGCCTATGAATGTGTCTCATAGTTCAAATGACAGAAACAGAGATTATGCATTTATGCACTTCTGCGTTAAGCCCAGGTAAATGTGCATAGAATGATTGCAGTGTGAAGATGGAGGAAGGAAGGGTTGGGATAGATGAAAGCACTGAATCAATTATCGAGCAGCAGGATGCTGGGATCTTTTATCATGTTCAAAGGCTGCCTTTCATTTCCCTCCATTAAATGTTCCAGCAAGACTTTGTGACTGATTCATTACCTCTCTTTCATCCATTATAGGATAAATGGTCTCGCAATAATTAGGAGAGGGCAAATATTTGGTCCAGCTCTAGTATGCATTGGCAAAATCACACTCCCAGTCAGCACTTGGAAAACTGACTTTTTTGAATTACAGTTCTCAGATTCTCTCACCCAGATGGCCAGTGGCCAGCCTGGCTGGGGAATCTGGGAGTCATTGTCCAAATAAGTAACATTTCCAAGTTGTGCAGATAGCTGTACAACCGTATCCTCATTTGCTATATGACAAGCTTCCTCTTTTCTTTTCTTTTTTTAATTATTATTTTTCCAGCATATAAAATCACATATATAAAACAAACAACACAAACATAATAAAACATAATAACAAAAACAAAACAATACGGTACAATAAATAAAAATCATACATGTATTAGTACTTCCTTTCAACAGGTTTTGAACTTGTTTCGTTGTCCTCTTTTCAAACCTTTCTGCTTATCAATCAAACTTTCTTTCAACCTATAATACTATATATTACTTGTTCATATTATCATAAATTATTTGACTCTTTAATTGCTACCACACCATTTTATATCAGTTAAGAGAAAAAAACTATTTTCTCCTATGCATTCATAAACTACATCCGCTCTTAACTGTTCTAACAATGCTGCTTAATCACCTCTTTATGCTATCTTTTTGAATGCTTTTCACCATTTTCAACCATTATCATATTTCATCCTAATCTATTAACCAAGTTATTACATTATTATTCCACTCAGTTTTCCAAAAATCTATCAGTTTCCCCCAATCCTGCTTAAATTTATTCAGTGATCTCTCTTTGATCCAGCAAGTACATCTTTCCATCTGTGCAACCTCTAACAATTTTGCCATCCATTCCTCTACTTTTGGGATTTCCTTTTGTTTCCAATAACTTGCGTAAATGACAAGCTTCCTCTTTTCAACAGGAATGTTTTAGGCCTTCTGGGGTCTGACCATGAGTGCCTTTCCTCCTGCCTTAAAAACTCCTTTAAAATAAGATGGTGATAGGCGTAGGGGCAGATTGTTCATAACAGATATAAGACACCAACGCTACCCATATATTCCGGCGTATAAGACAACTTCTGAGCACTCAAAAATGCCCTCCAAAATTGAGGGTCGTCTTATACGCCGGATATACTTTTGCTTCTCCTGCCTACCTATCTCCTGCCTCTTTGCAAACGGAGCGAAGAGGCAGGAGATGGGGCAGGGAGGTGAAGCAAAGTGTTTAGCAGTTCATTCACCCCCCCTCCTCTGCCTTCTCCCCCTTTGGGGAGCAATGGAAGACAGAGGAGGGGGTGAACATTGCGGTTTGCCGTGGCCACTGCTCGATCGCCTCTGCAGCGGCCGAGGCAAACTGCTAGATCCGCCCTTTTGCCCCACCTTCCTTGAAGGTGGGGGAAAAGGGCGAAAATGCCCCGTTTTGCTCCACGTCCCCGATCCCTCCTTCTGGGCTCCCTTCCAAAAGGAGCCAAAGCAGGGCAAATGGGGCCGCTAAGCCAAACCACTAGATTCACTCCCTCTCCCCATCTTCAAGGAAGGTGGGCAGAAGGAGCGAAGATGCCCCGTTTGACTCCGCAGCCCCGATCCCTCCTTCTGGGCTCCCTTCCCAGGGGCTGCGGAGCCAAACCCCTAGATTTGCTCCCTCTCCCCACCTTCAAGGGAGCCCAGAAGGAGGAGCCAAACAGGGCATCTTCGCTCCTTGAAGGTGGGGAGAGGGAGCGAATCTAGGGGTTTGGCTCCAGAGCCCCGATGCCTCCTTCTGGGCTCCCTTCGCAAGGGAACCCAGAAGGAGGCATCAGGGCTGCGGAGCCAAACGGGGCATCTTCGCTCCTTCTCCCCACCTTCCTTGAAGGTGGGGAGAGGGAGCGAATCTAGGGGTTTGGCTACACAGTCCCCATCCCTCCTTCTGGGCTCCCTTCGCAAGGGAGCCCAGAAGCACGCATTGGGGCTGCGGACCCAAACGAGGCATCTTCGCTCCTTCTCCCCAGCTTCCTTGAAGGTGGGGAGAGGGAGCGAATCTAGGGGTTTGTCGCATCTACCCCCGTTTCCCCCGCCTTGGTCCCCTTCGGAAGAGCGAAGATGGAGGGAAGGGGGCTGCTGAGGCAAACTGGGCATTTTCACCCCTTTCCTCCACCTTCGAGTCAAGTTTGACTGGAAGGTTGAAGAGAAGGACGAATGTTGCAGCTGGCTGGCTGGCTGGCTGGGAGAGCCCTGCCAGTGACTCCTGTTCACTTTCCCAACTCACGAGGAGATCCCCGTGAGTTGGGAAACAAAGAGGATCAGCTGGCAAGGCTCCCCCAGCCAGTCAGCCAGCCAGCCAAATTGGGGTGGTGGTGGTCTTATATGGTGAATATATGCCTAAGCCTAGATTTTTGTTTAAAAATGGGGGGGGGTGTCTTATATGCCCAGTCGTCTTATACGCCGGAATATACGGTACATTGAACCACAGGAAGTTTTAGCCAAAGTACACTGCAATCAACAAACCTGGTATTTTCTGGTCAGGAAACTATTTGCACAACAAAAAAAAACTGGCATATAGAGCAGACAGCACCCACCACATGTTGTAACTGATGAAGATGGATGGAGAGCAACTAGAAGCAAGAACCTTTGATGAAACAATGAACTTTATCTGTACAGTGATTAATAATGCTGAAAAGGTACTGTTCTCCTGCTGTTGTCTATTGCTGCACAGAATGCATTGGGTGTTAAATTACCCTCCCTTAACTATTGCCTAAGCCCCAGGGAATTCCCCAAACTGAGGTGTCTAGCAAATGGATCTGATTTTAAATGTCAAACAATGTCTTCCAGCCCATTTCAACCATGGATTTGCAGTGTGCCCTTGCATAAGCTTGCTTTTATAAAGCTGGGGGAAGTGCTAATTAGCATTTCATTTCTAGCATGCGGAAGTAATCCTCTTCCCCAAGCTGAAAATGAAATATCAATTTGCAGACGTTATGGACTTTGAAACTACTATATAATGTCACACACGTAAGTGTGCCTGCCCACTTTGACCTCCTGAAAAACATTTTGCTAGTTCAAGTGGAAAGACTGCAGTCTGAAAGCTGAGGAAAGGAAGCTAAATAGATCATATTTGGGGAACCAGCAGCAATCTTTCAAGCTTAGAGCATAGAAAGAGTTTTCCAAACAGCCTTTCCCCTTCCTAGAAACTGCAAAGGGAAATATCACCAGTGTCTTCCTTGCTATGTGGAAGCAGAATTCTGTTATCTGCAGCCACTATTTCAATTCAGACTCTCTCCTCAGTGCTATTTGCATATCTAGAACCCACACACCTCACACCAAGGAAGTAGGTAAAGCTTGCCCCACTTAACAAGTCCAATAGCACAAAGTCAAGATGCTGAAAGCTGGGTTAATGTGATGACCCACAACCATCAAGCAGTGATGCAACAGCCATCTGAGAAGATAGGTGGGTGGCACTGGAGGACTTGGGGAGCAAGGAGACATTCCTCGTGGTTTGATACTAAACAAAAACAGTAACATGTCCAATTTATTATGGAAAGACTGGCATATACCTAGAACATACTTCTCTGTACAGGAGAAGTATAAATTAATTCAAGTGTGCAAATGTGTGTTATTCTAGGGGAGGAAAAGGAATTCTTGAGAATTGTTTACACATGAAGTAATTGCAAAGTACTACTATCAAAGTTGCACAAATAACAGGACATTTTAAAATAAGAGTTGTGTGTCCAAATGAACACCCAGTCCTAGTTTTTGGAGACAAATCAACGTATATAACCAATGAACCAAGAACACAGACTCAGAACAAGAAGCTACATTCCCTAAAGATACCATATAATGTGTATAAATATATTTGCATCTCTATATTTACTCCCTTAAAAAAAATACTTTCTCCCCAATCTGAATGTCAGGATTGCATGTACCAGAGAAGTTTCCACTCATAAACCATCTGAATGAGAAAATGGACACCCAGTAGGAATTGATTTTAAAATGCCTTTATAAAATAATATAATTGAGACCTGGTACAGCATACAAATGTACAGTGAATCAGATTTGAAACTTACTTCTACCTTCGGAAAGTCCTTCCATCTTTCTATTAGCCTCTGCCTCCTCAGTCTACAATATAGGAATAACATTGCTGCCTTACCACCAACAACAAAAAGTGTTATCTTAGAGCACCTATTAGTACAGTATCCCTTGTAATGCAGGGATACAGAATATGGGATCCTCTAGATGTTAACTACATTTCCCATCAGCCCAAAGTCAATGGTGAGGGATAATGGGAGTTACAAACTAAGTACATTTGGAAGGTCACACAAGAACCATCTCTGGCTTATAAGGAGATTATTAGACAGGAACGAAAAAAGCATTCCTGTCCCACAGTCTCCACTCCCGCCCTGTCCCATCCCTGTCATGCCACAATCACCCTCTCCATCGCACTTACCTCCTCTCCCATCATTCCGGCAGCCCAGGAGTGAATGGAGCTCTAACGGAGCTCCCTTCACTTCCTGGACTGATATCCCACAGATTCTCATGAGAAGATGCGAGTGCAGGAAACTCAAAAATAAAAATAAAAAGAACACGAAAAAAATTGCAGCAAGCACAAAAACACATTTTAAAAGGTAGAAGTAACCCGGAGAGGGTCATAAAAAGTGTGTCACTTACCTGGATGTCCCAATCTCATCCGGAAGTGTTCTGGGAGTGACCACCCATTGATGCTGGGATCTTGCCAGCATAACAGGGCACCTTGTTGTACGCAGGAACATCAGTCACAAGAATGGAATGGGGGAATCTAGTGATGGCTTCTCATGTCAATAAAAGCAGCGCTGGTGGAACGGCAGCAGAATGGATGCATAACAAGGGGGGAACAACATCGTCTGAAAAGGGAGCCCTTTTGCAATCTTCTGGTGTTCCTCTAATACCACTTTTAAAGTGTCTGAGAATTTCCTTATTTTTTAGGAAACTCACAAGATAATGTGTGTGAAGTATTTTGAACACATCATTAGGAGGAGGAGGATGACAATAACAACAATATAACATCTACATTGACTAGAATTTAACAGAATTAGCTGCTTTAAAATATGTACCTCTTTCACTTCCTAAGCCACATAAATAACCATTACACATGCATAGAAACAGAGGTCCTAAAGGCAATTTTATGCTATGTGCAGACAATTATTTTTACAGAGTGATGGTGGCTGTGCCCACATCAGCACTTGTCCTGCTCCACCATGAGTAGCTGATAAGAGAACCAATGTAGCACTAGGGAGGATGGCATTGCAGGACAATAGTCTGCAAGCTCTCAGCTGCTCAACTGCTGATTGCAGCCAGGAGCAAGCAGTCAATAGACTGTGGTGAAATTTACTGGGATGGAATGGAAGAACTGTCTGGTTTAGTCAAGTTTTATAGTCTTATTAAAGGGAGAAACCTTGATTCCTCAAAAAAAAAAAAACTCATTCCTTCAAGTGCTAGAGAAAGTGGGTGCAAACTATTCAAAGAAAAATAGATTCCAAACATAAGAAATCTCACTTTGCTGCCAAAAGGTCTGACCATAGAATCACAGAGTTGGAAGAGACCACAAGGGCCATCCAGTCCAACCCCCTGCCATGCAGGAATAAACAATCAAAGCATGCCCGACAGATGGCCATCCAGCCTCTGTTTAAAAACCTCTTCCACCGCTGAACAGCTCTTACTGTCAGGAAGTTCTTCCTAATGTTTAGGTGGAATCTTTTTTCTTGTAGTTTGAATCCATTGCTCTGTGTCCTAGGACTTTATCAGACAAGGTACCTACCACTAAAAAGCCAACTAAGTCATCAGTTTAAAGTGATGTCTCATTCATGCCCATGCTACATCCCCGGAATGGCTGGACAACAATAACATCAGATAATTTCACCCTTTTGTGTTATTGTTGCATCGTTATGATGCAGTTTTTGCCATGTCTGATGAAGTCCCTAGTCTCTGGAGCAGCAGAAAACAAGCTTGTTCCATCCTCAATATAATATCCTTTCAAATATTTAAAAATGGCTGTCATTTCACCTCTTAATCTTCTCTTCTCCAGGATAAACATACCCAGCTCTCTAAACCACTTCTCATAGGACATGGCTTCCAGACTTTTCACCATTTTGCTTGCCCTCCTCTGGACACATTCCAACTTCTCCATATCCTTCTTGAATTGTGGTGCCCAGAATTTCAGGTGAGATCTGACCAAAGCAGAATAGAGTGGTACTATTACTTCCCTCATGACACACACACACAACCTAACAAAATCTGTACACTGGTTCCCTATGTACCACCAGATCCTGCACAAACTCTTTATTTTCACTTCAAAGTCTTCTATGGACACAAACATATCCCATTTCTTTTTCTGTAACTGTGCCCCACTTATACTTGCCCATCCTCTACAACTCCACCACCCACCACCACAGCTGTCTCCTATTCCCTCAAAAGACCTCACTCAGAACTGTAGCTATGGAGGGAGGGAAATGGGGACATGGCTCCTCCCAAATAACAATTCTTCTCCCCGATGAACTTTTCTTTCACTCCCTAAGTTTCTACCATTGCAGAGAGGGAGACATGGGAACTCATTCACACCTAGAACTCTTATATTTGCTATGTTCCCATTCCCTTGGTAACTTTGTCTGCTCCTTTTTGTTGGATTTCTAAATGCTCAACTGAAGTTTTAAATTACTACAATGGTAAAATTTGAGGACTGAAGGAAAATTTAATTGGGGGGTGGAATTCTTAATTGGGAGGGGCAATGCCCACATTTTGCTCCCCCCCCCACCGCAAGAGCTACTCTCCTGATCCCACCCCATCCCCCTTCTTGCTTGATATACTTGGAACAGCCTCTCAGCCACTTGGAACAACCTGTGTGATGCCACTTACCTTCTTTGGTTCAAATCCCACTTCTGAGCTTTCTGCAACTCATCCTGTAACCAGCTTATAACCAGGCCTAACCATGTGAAACTTAAACTACTGTGTTTTGCCTTCCTGTTTTCCCCTACCATACCCTTTCCCTACCATTTCTCTCCTGCATTATGTTTTAGAAACACAGTTCCCAGAAACCCTAGCCTGCACAGCCGCTGGCGAAGAATGCTGGGAGATATAATCAAACATCTGAAGGACCACACGATTCCTACTCAAGTATTAGATTGTACATTCTTTTGGTGTTGGGACCAGTCCTCTTCTACTCTGTAAAGCACCCTGTAAAGCACATCTGATGGTGCTGGAGAAATTTAACAACAACTGGTGTTGTTTTTCTCAAATTTATAATTTTATTGGACATTTTTTTTCCATAACATATTCAAAGATTCCTGAAGTGGTGGGAATCCACACTACCTGCTGGGTTACTGGTTGCACACAAGCAGAGCACATATTCTGAGCACAAAACAGTCACAAAATAGCACAGGCCTAGGCAATGGCTTGCTTCACTTATTGTTAATATAAAAACCACAGGTACTGTCCATTAGACTTCTGTGACGGCCGTGCAGACTCATCCAGCACAGCACTTGGGAGAACAATAAATGTACAAGTTAAAGATATGGGGAGAAGAGTTTTTTTTCAGCAACAAAATATTGCTTGAATGGTGCAGACAAGTTATCTCATTGCAAGAGGAGTTATCTCAGTCCAACGTCTGAGCAACAACATCTGGACCCTCTTGTAACAAATGAGGAGGTGCACTAGTGAAATTATTGCACTATAAGCTGATTATCTGGAGAAGTCCTAAGAGTCCTAACAAAAAATTATTGCCTTGTTGGATTTTAAGACAATATACCTGTCAAAGAGCTAGAAATCAAACTGTTTGTGTTTACTGAAAACCCTTGTAGAGCTAACTGGGTTTAATGAGCCTCTGACTTGCAAGGAATTCAGCAGAAACAACTGAGACTCGATAGAAATACAGCGAGAACTAGGCCCAGTGGGGCATAAAGGAGGTCATTTTGAAGAAAAGCAAGTACTTCTACTTCAGATGATGAGCCAAGCAACCCTACTGAGGGCATACCTCCAAATTCAGAACTGAGGGCCCATCTACACGGTAAAAAAAATACGAACGCCATTCGGAAGATCGCTCCTCCATACACATGGCCGCTTGGATTCATATGTGTCATTCAGAAGGGGGGCTAGCGAATTCCCCATAAACTACATGAGGTCCGGCTATACGATTAAAAAAAAATCTGTTTGGGGGGTAAAGAATACAAATAGGCAGTTGTTCGTATGCATATGATCTGCCTACATGATTTTTTACCCCCCCCCTAAACTCCGTATGAGCCCCCTTCCCCAGCTGGCTGGAGTGAGCAAGCCAAGCGGCGGTTTTAAATCTCCCTCCGCTTTTTTTAAATTTATTTAAAAAGGTGCCTGCTTTGTGGACATTTGGTTTTCCCTATTTACAATGTAAAATAAAAATAAATATATAAAATTCACAGACTTACTGGACTCTCGCTTAGCCGGGAATCCAACATGGCAGCCGCTCCCAATTCCCCTCCTTGCTAGCCCTGCCCCCTCTACTCGGCCAGCCAATCAGGTTACACTGCCTGTTCGTATGTGTGCGAATGGGGTGTACAGACCATCAGCCATTCGAACGGCTGTACAGATTTTATGCTGAGATCCGCTACTCCTTCCGAATGCCAAATCCACGTAGTTTACAGGGGATTCGCTAGCCCCCCTTCTGAATGACATGTATGAATCTGAACAGCTGTGTGTATGGAAAAGCGATCTTCCAAACGGCGTACGTATGTTTTTTACCATGTAGATGGGCCCATGGATTCGGCGTTCGGAAGGAGTAGCGGATCTCGGCATAAAATCTGTACAGCTGGTGTTAGGGAGTCCCTGGTTTACCTGTAACCATATGGGTGGTCAGCTTAGCCAAAGTATTAAACATAGCCAATTATTTGATATTCTAAGATGGGGCTATCAGGGTAGGTAACATCTTAAGACTGGCAGACAAAATCCTTATAAGTAGGGCAACTGTGCCTACAAATTTTACTCAGTTCTGACAGAAAGAAGAAAAATTGCAGCCATCAGTTAATTTTCAGCAAGGCTTGAGGTACAAAGATTTGGATTTTCAGGTCAAGTTTCATATGCAGACCTGTGTGGAATCAACCAGACTTCAGATCAGGCCAAGCTGAATAGGCCTTTTCCAATTTGCTGTATGGTTGGTATGCACACTGTTCCATATCCTATATTCTGTCATGGGCCTTGTCTACACTGGCCAAACAAAACAACCTCACCTTGTTGTATTGACAAGCTGTCCAGACAATATATGGCTTGAATAGGGGCATTCAAGTATTTCAGGGCTTTAATCTGCATTTTTTAAAAACAGGATTTACTCGGATCCCAGTGGAAAATCTGAGTGCATGTGTGTGTGTGTGTACTGCCCTCCATGGTGACATCAGTATGGGATGGGGGGGAGTTTTTGTTGGGTGGGCAGAAGAGGTCGGGAGGAGACACCCTGAGCCAGGTGATCAGCTGACCTTTCCTGCTTTTTTAATTTCACTTTTTAGCACTTTTTACCCCTCTGAGCTGTGGGAAAAGACATATCTACATTCACGTATGTGGGGGGAGGGGAAAAAACAGAGCAGCCACAGCCATGCGTTCACATACTGGGTTCAGTTTAGATGGTGTAACTGTGTGGACAGTGCCCTCAAACTCACCTCTGTGTGTGTGGTGCTTGTGTAGACAAGCCTGAGGTCACCGTGTACCAGGGAAACCCAAAGATAAGCCAATGTTTCCTTTCAGTGTAAATGAGCCCATGATGACACAGGCAGAGCCTTTGGCTCATGGTGGTCATTATTCATCCTCCATTAACTTCAGTAGGAAGGAATTTTCTCATGTTATTTCCATTGTTAGCATAACATTCTGCTATCTTCAGGGCCCCAAAAACACTACCAAATTATAGTGCTTGGATTCCACTTTAACAGCCATGGTTCCATGCTATGGAATCCTGGGGCTTGTAGTTTGGTGTTGAGGCACTGGAGGAGCTCTCTGGCTGAGAATCCTGAATGCCCCTCCCTAAACTGCCAATCCCAGGACTCCATGGGATGGAAACATGGCAGTGTAATAATTCTGTAGTGTGAATGGGCCCCAGGGATGTGGTCAAGGCCTGTAGAGGTATCAGTTATGGCACAGGTCTGCTCCTCACCTCTCCTACACATGTCCCCCCGTGATGGTGCAAGGTGGAAGAATGGACAAGCCAGTATACTGTTGCACAGGTGTGTCTGAGCAGCTGTGCCAATATATCTGCCAAATTGGCAGCAGGTATATCATACATTCTGCCAGTGTAGCAGGGTTTCCACCATACCCTATATCCTACCATAAGGTAGGATATCTCAAGGAAAGCTTTGTCCCCCAAGATAACAAAAATATGCATGTGCTTTTGCGGGGGGGGGGGACACCACATTAAGCCAGCAATTTAGCTTTAATGAATATTTTATGGGCTGCACTTATTTCTCTCTGTGACCTTTGCTGACTTGCCCCCATTGTCTTTTTCCATTCCCTGGGCACAAAAGGGTTTGCGCACACTTGAGTGAAAGTTATTTTCCATTTGGTTCATGTTTAGAAAGAGCTGAAGCAACAAGAAGCAATATGTTCCTTATGCATTCATAAAAGTTTGCCTCTTGCTATGCTGTTTCATTATGAACAGAGTGTAAAATCACACACCTCACCCAAAACTTAATTTTTATTAAAAAAAATTAACAAAAGCAATCATGTTGTATGTCTCTACAGGGAGAGAAGAACTGAGCATAATGCAAAGTATTTGGATAGTCGGGCATTGGAGGAGGAATACATCTCACAGTTAGATGCAAGAGAGGAGAAGATAAGTGGGGAAGGCAAGGAGAGTAAGCAAGAGAGAGAATAACTGTGAAAACAAAATAAAAGCCTATAGACGACATCCAAACTAAGGAGATTATCAGACAGGAGACTCTTTCAGACAGGCTCTATATGGCGTTGAAGGCACAGAACAGGGTCAAGAAAGGATTTCCCTTTCAGGCAACATCAACCCCATCCCGTGCTGACCCCATGCTGCTTCCAAGTTATAGTATTTGTGGGGAAACATTGTGAATAGACCACCTGTTCCACTTCTGTCATGGAATCACGGATGGTCTGAAAGGTGCCCTGTTCCTCTGCCATTATGCTGGTGTGATGCCAGCTGTGGCAGGGGGGGGGGTCCATGCTGAATACTTCCGGTTGAGATCAGGACGAGGAAGTAAGTGACACCCTTTTCCCCCCTCCCCGGGTTACTTGGTTTTTTTAAAAAAATTGTTTTAGGACTTGGTTTTTCATTTTGATGTTTTGTTTAGTTTTTATTTTTAAATTCCCCATGCGAGCGATCGTTCTCTCATGAGAACAGGCAGCATTTGCTTTCTGGGTCATAAATGCAGCTTTACGACAGCTGTATTTACTCCTGGCCAGCCGAGGGGAAGGGGAGGATGTTCCTGTTGTGGCAGAAGATAGGTATGCGAAAAGTTCACGTTTATTCCATGGGCAGGGATGGGAGTGGGGCTAGCGAAGCAGAAACGAAGTAAAAGTCCCTGTCTGAAAAAGTCCAAGAACACAAAAAGTGTTCCTGTCCCACAACCTCCAATCCCGCCCCTGTCCAAGCACAATAACCCTCCCTATCACTTATCTTGTCTCATGTCAACAGGCAGCCCAGGAATGAACAGAGCTCTGTTAGATCTCCATTCACTTCCTGGACTGAAATCCTGCCTGTTCTCGTGAGAAGACGCAAGCATGGGAAATTCAAAAATAAAAAGTTAAATAACACAAAAAAGTTACACCAAGCACAAAAACACACTTTAAAACTTACAAGTAACTGGGCGAGGGATATAAAAAGTTTATGAATTACCTGGATGTTGCAATCTCACACGGAATTGTTCTGGCAGGACCACCCATTGACGCTGCATTAACAAGAGTTAAATGGCCCGAGGTTTCACACATCGGCAATAGCAGCACCAAATCACAATGGGGGATCTATTGATGGCTCAGCCCATCAATAAAAAGAAACACCATAATGATGCCAGCAGAACGAAAAAGGATGTCGTCGTCTGATAATGGCATCCTTTTGCATTCCCCTGGCATCATTATGGTGTCACATTAGCTGCATCTGATAATCTCCTTCAAGTGTTTTACTTCTTAAATAGCTCTACTTTGAGCCAGCAAAGTGTAGTGGTTTGAGTGTTGGACTGAGGGCTTGACCACATGGGGGGTAAAAATCCAGATGATATTCACACTACTTTGGCCCAGAGTAGCAGCACATGACATTCAGACTACTCTGGCCCAGATTTAAGCTCCACACCTGCCAAAGCACAAATCTGCATTGAGTTTTTAACCTGGCTTCCATTCAAAGCTGTTACTTACTCTGTTACTAAGAGCTCTGGGAAAAGCAAAGCACCAGTGGTATTCCCCCTCTCTGAAGCCAGAATGGGTGGCTAGCCTCATGATGGCTAGTGTGAACAATTCATCTGCACTGGATTTGGGGTTGGTAGGGAGAAGAGGGAGGACAAGTGCTCCTTGAGGCACTGCCATTTTCCCCCTCCTCCGTGCCACTTCTCATTCCAAAGGCAAAGCCCCAACAGTAGTCACTCTCTGTGAGGTTGTCAACTGGATAGGGAAGTCTTGTTCATGGGAGGGGGTGGGCACTGCTATCAATGAGTCTGTCCGGTCCTGTGAGAGTCCCTTGATGGTGAGGAAGCACAGGGATCTGACTCAAGTTCCCCTCCAACTACTTCCCAGCATTGAGGTCCCATTCCATAGAGTGGCTGTGGATGTTTTGGGACTCCAGCCTCGCAAGGGTGTGAGAGACCATCATGTTATCATGACTTTTGTGGATTTTTCCACCCTGTGGCCTGAAGCTACACCACTAGGGAATGGCTCAGCCAAAGCCTCTGATTCCCTGCTACCTGACATACTTATCCAGAAGTTTGTGACTTCATTCTCTAATGACTGGGACTTGGTGCTACTGCACTTCTTGTGTGTATACAAGGCTGTCACATATCCCAGTTTCTCCCTTTTACCTTCTGAGTTGGGGCACGGCCATGAGGTTGCATGGCCATTACAGTTAGTACAGAGCCAGTGGGAGGGAGATTTGTCTTCTGCGTGGCAGGAGACGCCCAGGGCAACCTGGGTGGCTGCAAATGAGAACCTCCCACTAGCACAACAGCAACCGAACCCCTGGCTCAACCAGAGTGCCGGGGAAGGTTCCTTCAGACCAGGAGATCCAGTGCCAGTACCCCAGCTGATCCCATCCGCCGAGACGGAGACGTCATGGAGAGGTGTAGACACAGCCTCAGAATGGCTTGGGACTGTGCCATGTCTTGCCCTGTTTCCAGTGCTTGAGACCAGCCAAATGGGGTACCAGATGACCTCCCAGCAAATGCTCTTCCAGAGACCTCAGTATTTCATGGAGCTTCCACTCCCGGAAGCAGAAACAGAAGGAGGCCTAGGCAATGCCAGAGATACCCGCCTGGAAGGTGGGGGCCTGGTGGAAGTGGCACCCCCTTCTGACCTTAACCTGAGATATCCGCAGCAGTTCAACCAGTTGGCAGCCCCAGCTGCTTCATTGTTCTCATCTGCTCCCGGTCTCCTCACGCATCCTCAACATGTGATGGCTGCCGATGGCAGCAGGCTGTCTTCAGAGCAGCCCACTTGTGTGTCGCCTGCGGGGCTGCAGGTCTTGGAGGAGGAGGTGTCCCCTGACTATTTCCCCATGCTGCATGCAAAAGACTTCTTCAAGACTTGGGGACTCTGTCTGTGTTTCTTCTTGGTGCTTTTGCCCATAGGCTTTTGGCAGTTGGCCTTCACCGTTGGGCCCAGTTACAGCAGGGCATGCATGACCCAGCTGGATCCATTCAACTTCTCTGTTCTTCCTTTTGGCCTTCGCTTACCTCCCACACCGTTCGAGGGACTGGAGACCTCTCTGATGTGGGCTGGGGGGGGCAGAGCGAATGCCTCCTTGGTTGTCATCGATATTTTCCCTGATGACTGGGGTGATCACCTGCATCACCAAGAGACAATCTTTCATTGGATCCAAGATGCCAGTACAGCTGTCAAGGCAAGGCAGTGCCAGCGGCTGCTGGACAGAGTGACTTACCTTGACCATGGGGTGGCTCATGGGACCATCCCCCCATTGCAAGTGACAGTGGAAGCTAGCCAGGCTTGGCCTACTCTGCGCACCAGGAAGTCAATGCAGTTCTTCCTTGGTCAGGCAGAAGACTACCGGAGGCTCGGGCCTCGGTACCACCAAGCAGCGGCTCCACCTACAAATTTGCCTGGATCCAAGATACAGGACCTGATACAGTGGACAGTGGATTGTCAGGAAGCTTTCGACCTCTTCAGACGTGCTCTCACCTCCGAACCAGTCCGGTTGGCACCAGACTTCAACAAGTAGCGCATCGGGGCTCCAGATGCTTTTGACAGGGAAGTTGGTGCAGTGGAGATGCAAGCCTGTTTGGATGGCATCTCGCAGCGCATCCTGTTCTTCGCCCAAGAGTTGGATGTCCGGGAGACGACTAGGTCCATCCTGGGGAAGAACTACTACACCATTGTCTACACACTGGACAAGCTGAGACCATACGTCTGGGATCAACGCTTCACTCTTCAGACTGACCATGCCGCTCTACGTGGGCTCCATGCGATTCAAGGAGCAACTGACAAGTTACTGCAGGAACCTCATTCCTGCATGACCTTGACTTTGACCTGCATGACTTTGACCTTGATCTTCAGCATGTTTCAGATACCCCAAAGTGGTTTTTGACTCTCTCTCACGCAAGGGACTGGTGGGAGGGTAGGGAGGGGGTGCTGTTATGTACTGTCTATGCTTATGATTTCACCGTATTGTTGTTGTGCTTACATGTTAACCTTTTTCTTTTTCCTTCAGCTAACAGGTGGAAATCCCAGCCAGTCTGGTCCTTCTTTCAGCGTTCCAAACCATCTGAGATTTGGGGGACGTGTCATGCTGGCTTGCTATGCCAGCATGGGAGCTCACCTTCACAACTCACAGGATCAATATTGGAAAATTCTACTCCTTATTTGGAAATGGGAAGTGGGTGGAGACCCTCATTAAATAAACATGACATCACATCACCTGACTAGGATAGCCACTCTGATTGGGCACTGGCAGAGCCAATCAGGAATCAACAAGAAGGACTTTTAAAAGTTCTTTATCCTTCCTTTGTTCTGAGTCAGGCTGGCTGAGCACATGGCCAGCTAGATGGAGCTAGCTAAGATGGACTCTGACCCCATGGCCTAGCTCTGGGGCCCGATGGCCTACACAGCCATGAAATGCCCCAAAAGACACTCTGTGATACCAAAGGGTTGGGAGGAGCCAACCTTATCCAGAGGCCTCCAAAAAGGATCCCAAAAGACTCTGAATTCCATCTACAGAGACTGTAAGTTAATCTGCATGTAGTAGTTAGGGAATGTGTAGTTAGATTGTGTTAGATTTTATGGTTTTATTTCTAAGTGCTCTGAATGAATGTATATGTATAATCCTTAAGCTGAACCTGGGAATGTTTAACCTTCTCAAGTGACATAGATCCTATGATTGCAATAAAAGCTTCTGTTATTTCTCAACCTCGCCTCGAAATCGCCTGCTTTGGTCAGCTATCAAGAACCTTCTCTAGAGTAGAGAAAAGAGTTATTATTGTTCGTTTATTTCATCTTGTCTATGATCTCCCTGCCTAGACAAGAAAAACCAGCAAAGACAGGGAGTGGTGGCAACGAAGAGGAATCCCTGGGTTTGGGATAGGAATAAAGGCCAACCCTGGACTTCAGGCAGCAGAAATCCTTGGGTGGGCCGTTATGACAGAGGTCAGAACCCCCAGTGAGCCCCGCCATCGTCAGTCCAGCTGCCTGTTCTGTCCCAGTCTACTGCTGGGAGTTGGCTTTCTGGTGCACAATAACCCCTCTGAACTCTGGGGAAACCAAAGCCCCAAGATTTGCAGGAAAGGCTGCATGTCATGTGGTATTATTGGGCCAGATTTGGTGGGGGAAGAATTTAGGGGTTGTCACTGGTGTAGACAAGTCCTGAGACTCCAGGAGACCAGGGTTTGGATTGCTGTTTGGCCACAGAAACCGACTGGATGACCTCAGGCAAGTTGCACACGCAGAGCTTCAGGGGAAGGCAAAGTCTCTGAACAAATTTTGCCAAGAAAATCTCATGATAGGGTTGACTTAGGTTTGTCATAAGTCAGAAACAATTTGAATACATACAGCATCAACACAGCTGTACAGATTCCTAAGAATTTTTGTACTGATGTATTTTATTAAATCCTTCTCAGAACAGATTTCTCTAGCAGAGAGATAAGGATCTTCCAGCCTCAACTGCCCATCCTGTCAGTCCAAAAGTGAGTTTCTGCTGGGGCGACCAGGTCAGGAGCATCCCAGACCCTGAGATTTGAAGATGAAAACTTGAGACAGACCCTGATGGTGAAGATTATCAGACACTTAAAAAAAAAACAACCAAGGAGCTTACGAGAACAATGTCACTGTACCGCCAAAGGGTCCCAATATTGCATGACACTGACCTCCTCTTGTGCTTCCTTCATTCTCCCTCCTTTCTGAGGTGATGAAAAACGCACCATTTTTCATTAGCAGAAACCTTTTTTGTCACTTAATCACAGAGAGAGGACAGAAGAAGCACGCCAGGAGGACAGAAAGTGTGATATTGGAACCTTTTGGTGGTACAGTGGCGTCGTTCTCGCAAACTCTTTGGGTTTTTTTTCTAAAGCATCTGATACTCTCTGGTGTCACAGGGGGTCATGATATATTAGCATTAAGTACAGTTGACCAAAGCATGTCATTCAAATAAAAAACACAAAGTCCAGCCAAAGAAACTCTTCCATGCAAAGAGAAAGTTTCCCAAACTCTGGTTTTAATGAGTTGGTCCCACTAATGAGTGCCCTTCACTTGCCACATTTTTGTCATGGTTCAAGGTTTTCTCTGAAGTAGGAGGAAAGGAGAAAAGGTAGAAGAGACAGAGATGGAGGGAAGAGGATGAGTCTTGCTGGGATAAGTGGAGGTAGAAGAAGAAAGAGGATGAGAGAGTGATAGGGAAGGAGAAAGAAGAGAGTTGCAACCAGGAGAATTGGTAAAGGGCAAAAGGAGAAAGAGGACAAAAGGAAAGGAAAGGAGGCAGACTAAGGAAGAAGGGCTGAAACTACGGAAACTAGACCCCTGTCTACACTTTGGGGGGGGGATCACCTTCCTATCTCATTGTCTTGGTCTGCAGTGACCCTGCTAACACCACACACACCCTGCACATCGAGCCTTATGTTTTCCCCTGGTGAACTCACTTTGGTGCAAGGGGGAAGTCCACATCTCCCTTCCCTCACATTATTTTTGGCTGCACATCTCAGCTCCACTGTTTTTTGCCTTCCCAGCATGCAGAAAACTATCAACCAATAGCCCTCATTGATTATCTGTCAATCTAATGGCCCACCTTGCCATGATCGGATTCCTCCATCATCCAATCCCCTTTCCCCTTTGCCCCCAGTGAGTGATCATCAGTAAGGGAAGGAACTTTAAATGTCTCCTGCCACACACTAACACTTTTCATCAGGGCCACCGCCCTCTGCCCAGCTGAGCCCAGCCATGAGAACTATGGTGAGGGAGTAGATCAGGCCCTCCCTCTTCCTCCCCCTGACCAAGTGTATGAGCAATTGAGTGAATGAGCCAGTGAGCACATGGCCGCTCCCCCAGTCCTCCTTGTGCCCATCCAATCCCACCCACCCATCAGTCTTGTGTCAACATTTTTTTCTTCAAGTTATGTATGCAGATCTCCACATGAGTGTGTGAGCAAACAAATGAATGAGTTGATGTGGGGGAGGAAGAGGGAGGGACCACACACTCACAGGCTCATTCAGTCACTTGCTCGCACACTTGGGCAGAGATCCACATACATACCTTGAGTGAAGAAAAAATGTTGACACAAGGCTGATGGGGGGGATTGGATGGGTGCAAAAAGAGACTTTTTCAAAACTGCATTAACAAGTAAAAGAAGCACTTTTACTGTGAAACCAGCTGTATGTTGTGTGTTCCAATAGAACTCAAAACAAAGTGAGTACAGGGTTGTTGTATGTATGTATGTACATATGTATTTATTTATGTATTTTTGCCTATGTAGTAGACAAGCCCTAGGAAAAGGAAGTTGTTTTGCCAGGAGTCAGGGCCAAAAGAGGCGAGAGAGAGAGAAAGATTGAGAAGGAAAGAGGGAAGGGGGGAGGGAAACTGAAAGACAAATAAGACATTTAGGACTTTACCAGAGGTGGGGAAATGCAGCACAAAACCACGCCCCCAACTGTGTCAGAAGAATGCTACAACAAGAAGGGTAACATTATCAGATGCCCGCATCCTTCAGCCATTCTGGGGGTGTAGCACGGGCTTGAATAAAGTGTCCCTTTTTTATTGACAGGCTAAGCCATCAACAAAAAGGGACACGTTATTCACACCTGTGCTACACCCCCGGAATTGCTGAAGGATGACGCCATCTGGTAATGTCACTCATTTTTGTTCTTGTAGCGTTCTTCAGATGTGGCTTTTGCTGCATCTGATAAAATCCTTAGGCAGGAGGAGGAGGAGAAAGAGGACAAAAATGAGAGGGAATAGGGAACAAGGGAGAAAACTGTAGGAAGCATTACTGAGGGGAGGGAACAGGAGTGAGAAGAGAAGGTTTAGCCAAGAATCGCAGGGTGGGAGGTGGAGCAGGGAAATTGCATGCAAAAGAGAGAGAAGTGAAATCAAGAATTAAAAGAAAAATGAATCAACTGCTTGAGCAGAGCTAAAGAGGAAAGACGTTCATATGAGGCCTTTTGCCAATAATGGTACAACCCACATACGCCTCAGACCAAGGACTTTATCAGACACATAAAATACGGCATCATAATGACACCACATAACCACAAAAGGACCCGCAGATCAGATGATGTTGCCCTTTCATAGTTACATTCTGCCTCAAAACTTTACTTTTTAATTGATGGCTTAAGCTGTCAATTGATGCCCCAATAGCGCCTTTGTGCCAGCATTGCCAGCGTGTGAAACCTCGGGCCATTTAACTCACGTGAATGCAGTGTCAATGGCTGGTCTGGCGTGAACATTTCCGGGTGAGATTGGGACATCCAGGTAAGTTTCGCTCTTTTTATGACCTTTCCCGGGTTACTTGGGACTTTTAAAGTGTGTTTAGGTGCTTGGTGTAACTTTTTGTGCTTTATTTTTTGTTTTATTTTAAAATTTCCCACATGATGAAGTCTTGTGGGATTTCAAATGAGGAAGTGAATGGGGCTTCGTTCACTTTCTCTTCATTGCTGGGGAAGCCTTCTGCCGGGAGAGAAGGTAAGTGCAGTGGGGGGTGTTCTTTTGCCAGCATAAAAATGGATTTTTTTTAATGCTGGTGAAAGAACATTTAAAGGGGGTGGTCTGATAAAGTCCGAAGAAAGGAAATTGTACTGTGGCTTCAACTATTTAGGGAAGGGTGAGGAAAATGGGAATTGGGAAAGTAAACAGTAATACAGGAAAGGCCACAAAGTAACAATGCTGCAGTACCATATTCAGTGACTCTGAGGCCACAGGTATTGAGGCAGCTCAGTCTTTCTCCACAGTGACTGCTCCTTCTCACTGAGCCTTGGTGCCAGCTGGAAATTTTGAGGCAAGGAACAAGCCAAGTGCCCTTGAGAGTCTACAGCAGCCACTTGGGGTCAGCTTGCAGCAGAGGCCAGCAATAAAGTGCGGGGGGGAGGCATTCATTTCATGGCAGTGCTGTTACCCTGAGTTTCCTCCCCTTCCTAATGACAACTGGAAAAGAGAGGAATGGCCCTGAGAATCAGGACCAGGAATGAGATCTGGGAACTCTCATCTCCTCCATCCTCCCCAAAGCCCCTCTCCCTCAGACAAGGGAGGGGACAACACCACTCAAGGCTCCAATTTCCTGGTGGTGCGGTGGTTAAATGCCGGTACTGCAGCCACAACGTTGTGAGTTCGATCCTGTAGGGCTCCAGGTTGACTCAGCCTCCCATTCTTCCGTAGGCTGGTAAAATGAGTACCCAGCTTGTTGGGGACAATTAGCTAACACGCATTGGAAACTGCTTAGAGAGTGCTTAACACTATAAAGCGGTATAGAAATGTAAGTGCTATTGCTATTGCTAGATTTCCTTCTTCTCCAACCTCTACTTCTCTGCTTCAGGAAAGTGAGGAGGGTGTGAGGCCAGTCCCGACTCTGCTGGTGCCTCAAGGGTTCATCTTTGCCTACCAGTGTCTATGTCTGATAAGGACAACAGTGGGCACAGGACACAGCTAGCACCTAAAGGAGTGGCAGCTAGAAACACTGGTTAAGTCAACTTTGCCCATGTGAATGACTGTGCCTGTATTTCAAGGCAGGATCAGCATATTAAGACAGCAGTGGATATGGCTTCAACCACTTTCCGTTGTAGCCCCCCTCCTACTGCTGGCACATAACTCCTCAGGCTGAATTAGTTCCCCACACCCTGCATTGTACCATATGCTTCAAATATAACAACAATTTAATGAATAAAATGGCTGTCTGTCAAGACTAGTTTAACTATGGGTTTCATGCATTACTGGAGGTTGGACTAGATGATCCTGGGTGTGCATTCCAAGGCTACAATTTTATGACTGTATGAAAATCACAATGGAAACAAAAATTCAACACGGAACGAACAGATATACTGACACAGAATAAAATATAATACAGATGCAAAAAAAAATGTTAAACTACCATAAGGCATCACATCCCCTTGGGAATCATTATGCAGGGAAAGCTATGTGTACTTGAATGCATACTGTGGCCTTTGAGAAAGGAGATTTTCTTGAGTTTAAGGAAAGGCAGAGTGAGATACCAAGGTCAGATATATTCAGCAAGAAGGGAGTTCATGATGGATGGGAGTTTCTTAATGGTGAGATACTGAAGACATAACTGCATATATGTCTACCTAAAAAGACAAGTGAGAGGTATCAAAAGAAAGCAGGGTGGGGGCATAAGGAGTTTTTGGATGACCCGTGATTTAGTGGGAGGACATGTAAAAGGAATGGAAGAAAGGGCAAATCACCAAGGAAAAGCCCATATTTGTGGGTCAAGAGGACTTAAGCTCAGAATAAGCATAAGCTTGAAAGAGAGAAGAAACATAAGAGAAAGGGACTTTTCAGCTATTTTCAGAACAAGAGGAGGAAGTAGGACATTTGCTGCAAGGAGAGATGATGAAATACTAATGGATGACAGAAAGAAAGCAGAACTGCTCAACTCCTGTTTTGCCTCTGCCTTCTCCCAAAAGAAAAACGGTGCCCAACCTGGTGAAATAGAATAAATGATGCAGTGAGAGACCTGCAGTTCAAGACGGGTAATGAAGCAGTACAGGAACACTTGACTATTTTATATAAATGCAGATCTCCAGAGCCAGATGAAATGCATCCCAAAAATATGCAAGGAACTTGCAGATGGACTTTTTCGGACAAGTAAAATGCAGCGCAAGCAGCCTCGCCATGTTGCAAGGCTGCAGCACTGCAGGGCATCCCTTTCGGATGATGCCCGTCCCTGCCAGTACTGTTGCGGTACCGCAGGGACATTTGAGTGGAATATTTTGGCGATTTTTACTCACGATCAACGATACATGCAACAGTACCGGCAGAGATGGGCGTCATCCGAAAGGGACGCCCTGCAGCGCTGCAGCCTCGCAACGTGGCGAGGCTGCTTGCGCTGCATTTTACTTATCCGAAAAAGTCCGTAATCTCAGAACTCTCTCTACAATCTTTGAAAATTCTTGGAGAACAGGAGAGGACTCTGAAGATTGGAGAAAATCAGATGTTTCTCCCTCTTTTGTACCACTCTACTGCCCTGAAAACATCCAGTCTTGTTTGATTTCAAAAGCTTAACAAAGTCGGGGCTTTTTAATACTGGGATGGAAGAACACTGGGGATTTCAGGGATTTCAACACAGGACTGAGGAAGAATTTTGCCAAAAGCCCTGGAGAAATCTTATCTGGTCATAACTTCAGAATGAATGCATGAAAATACTAACATCCAAGGTACAAGGTTAAATAATTTGCACAATAATGTCAATATACGCCAGCTGCACCCCTTCCTAGAATTGGAAGACCTAAAGATGGTAGTGCACATGCTGGTAACCTCAAGGTTAGACTTCTGTAATGCACTGTATATTGGGCTACCACTGTACTAAGTTTGGAAACTCCAATTAGTTCAAAATATGGCAGCCAGATTGGTTATAGGTCCATCTAGAAGTGATCATATTACACCAATATTAAAATCACTCCACTGGCTGTCAATTAGTTTCCAGGCAAAGTACAAAGTGTTGGTTATTACCTTTAAAGCCCTACATGGTTTAGGTCCAGGGTACTTCATGATCTCCTCCTGTACAGTTCACCCCGTATGCTCAGATCCTCGGGGGACATTTACCTCAACCAGCCAGGACTAGACTGGCAGCTGTCTCCCAGACAGACTTTTTTGTCAGCCACCCCAGGCTGTGGAATGGTCTGCTGGAAGAGATTCAACAGCTAAACACACTATTGGAGTTTAAAACAGTACTGAAGACCCATCTTTTCTGGCCTTCCCAGTTGATTTTAATCTATGAATTTTAAATTGGTATTTTAAGTTTATGAATGATTTTAATGTAACATTTGTTTTAATCCTATGTGTTTTAATGATTGTATGTCATATATTGTATTTTAATTCATGTTGTATCCTGCCTTGAGCCTTGAGGAGAGATGGGTGGTATTATTATTATTATTATTATTATTATTACGGCAGATAAAAAGACATGTAAGATCCTGTTATACGAGTAATAGAGTCAGGAAGAAGCAAGCTGTCCCAGAGGCCAAAAGGTAATGAATACCAAAAAGTCCCAACAAATTGGAAGTTTCTAAGATGCTGAATAAATCCAATTACAGGTATGGGCAAAGCAGCCAACAAATAATCTAATAGATAATACATCAATAGCAAATTACTTTACTTATAAACAAAACTGAATTTTCTTCAGCAGATCATTCACATCTTCTTCAGCACATACCAAGCTACAAGGAAAACATCTTAAAATGTGGGCTTTGATCTACAACAGCCTCATGTAAAAAAAAAAACACTGTAACAGCAATATCTCAAGGTCTTGATGTCTCTGAAACATTACCATAACCAGCAGGAGCAGCCGTCCTCCTCTGTTTATTATTCTGCTGTGCTTACAATTAAAGTAACTTGCTATTGTTACATTATCTATTGGATTGTTTGTTGGCTACTTCATCTGTACAGTAATTGGATTTATTCAGCAGTGTAGAAACTTCACTGATTTGTTGCGACTATTTGATATTGGCCTGCTGACATGTTGGTTCTGTCACTACTTTAACAGGATCGTAACTACACATATTGATATGATTGTGAATGCTCTATCCCTTGTCCCTATTAAATGTATTTCCATGCATTCATACTTCCATTATTGATACTGTGAATGTTTTGTCATTTTGCATGGACCAGATTTCTTTTTGACTACAAAAAGTGTTCACCCAGAGTTCACTTGGGTGGGTTTGATTCCCCCGCCCCATCTACTAATACTGTAATTGGGCTTTTGCTTCTTTATCTTGTTATTTTTGAGATCCTTCCTCCTGCTTGATTTTAGAACCCCTGAAGAACAATTACAGCCAGTCAGCGCTGACAAAACTGGGCTCGATGAACTCCTATGTTCCTTTGTACAAATAAGTCAAGGGTGGAGGAATAGACCCAGGGGAGGGGACCTAGGCAACTATCAGTTAGTCAACTTGACATAAAAGGTTCTACAACAAATAATTAAGAGGCCATCATCACACACCTTCCAACACTTCACAAATGAAAACCAGGATACATGTGACCAAGCAAGATCAGAGTTGGTGGTCCAGATAGTAAAAATTATCAGTGAGGAAGAACACATAGATTAGGAGAGGATGCAGCATTTTACTTTTGCCTGAGCCTCCTAGGAAGGGCAAATTCTAAACACCCCTCCTCTCTGCTCCCCCCGCTGAGTTAACTGAATGTGATATACTTTTGCTCTTTGAACTCAGCTTGCAGCAATTGAGGCAAGCTATGAACCAAGGGGAAAGTGAGAGGAGGGCCTCAGCTACACAGGATAATTCATTCTGGAAAATATCAGTTTACCTCCCTTTCGATGCAGTCCCCAGTTGTGCCCACGATGCATCTGAAAGAGCAGTGGCCAAAATTATCCGAGTTTGTAGTTCACATGCAGAATGCCCCTCCTCCGAAAAGCTGGTAGCCGTGAGTTGCTTTTTAAAAACCAAAACAGTCACTTTAAACTACAGATGGGGTCTCAGGTCAAGAGATAAGGCAGTCGCTTCTTTTGACCTGATCTGTGTGCTGACTGGAGGCTTCTAATATCCACAGACTCTTCCGGCCGGTATCCCCACTTTGGTGCCACAGCCCTCTGTCTGCCAGCTCTGCTCCTATCTCCCTTCCCACACCCCCTTGGAAACATCAAGGGAGCAATGCCAAGGACTCTGGAGCTAATCTCAGCCTGTTTTCAAGGAGGAATCTGACTCTGCATTCCATAATTCACTCCAGAAAATTGGATTCTTTCCTGGATCTACTCCCCACGCCCTTCTCCCGTGCTTGCTCCTCAGACCGGTGACAGCCAGAAAGGGAGCGAGGGAGCAACCACCACCACCCGCCCTGTCACAAGGATCCTGATGGACCCATCACCCGCTCACTGTCAGTCAGTCATGAAGGCTGAACCCTCAGCTGCAGCAGCTGCCCGGGCAGACCCAGCGTGTACCACATGGACCGCCTGCCCTGGGAAGCCACTGCTGCCAGAGACAAGGAGGGATGGGTGAAGCCACCACTGCTGCTAAAGGGCAGCTGAATGGCCGCCACAGAAGGGCTCCCCCGCCCCAAGCTCCAGCCGACAGGCAGACACTGCCCCGTCCCTGAGCTGAAGGGCCGGGCCAAGGGAGGGAGCAAGCAAGTGAGGGCTCAGCCTTCATGACTGCCTGACAGGTGGGCAGGTGGCGGGTCCAATGGGGTCTGTGTGCTGGGGAGGGGGCCGGGTTGCTCCCTTACTTACTCGCTTGCTGTCACTGGTCCAAGTGCAAGGGAAGGGGGTAAGAGAAGGGAGAGAGGAGCAGAGCAAGCAGATGGAGGGCTGCAGTGGCAGCGGCAAAGTGGGGAGACCATTCCATATAATAACAGCAATGGCGGATCCTGCATTGCAAGGCATCCCTTGCAAGCCTGCTCACTCCGAGGTCCGACCAATCACATTCCAGCTCTGCTGTGTGTGCCCCTTTTTCGAGATGATTGCTTGTTGATCAGACAACCAATTATGCAGGTTTCCCCGCACTTTTTAAAAAAAGACTGGGGAAAACAGCAAAAGCTGTTATTTCGGTCTATGTGGAGAGAGACACAAGGATGTTTTAAAAGCAGCTGAAAAGGCGGGACAACAGAGGGTTAATCAGGACTACCCTGCCAAATGGGGACAGTTGGTGTGTACATCATCAGTAATGAAAAACAGAGGCAGGGGGTGCCTGCTCTTCAATTAGGGCCTTGTTTTGTTCCCTGTTCAGTCAGAGAAAAGAGCATATAGGTCAGAGACAGCACTATGCCTATGTCTATAAGCCAGATATCTTGAACAGGATAGTTTGAATCAGCAAAACAAAAGATATATTGAGGTGTTTTTGTATAATCTACCCATTGTTTTTCATTACTCACCCACCCACCCCAAAATTGTATGACCTGCAACCATCAATTGGAAAACAAAAATGGAAAATGTTGCCTCAGTCAAACATGGCTGGTTTGCAAACTCTCAGTGTGGTTTTCTGGTGCCTTCCTGCCCCTAGTAATAACACCACTTTCCCCTTTCAGTTTAAAGGCAGCAATAGATATTACCCTAATGTAGTATTGCTGCAGTAAACAAAAATGTTATTAACATTAAATGGCACTAATCGCCTTCTACACATCCCTCTCCCTCTCTCTCCCCCTCCCTCTAGTTTGGCCAACTTTTTACAACAACAGAGCACCAGCTGGAAGAAAAAAAATGTTGCAATGGAGCCTTTTCTACTTAATCCCTTAATCTGCTGAGTATCTTCAAACACCAGGACTACCCTTTCAAGCCCAGCTGGAGAGTAACAGCTGCAATATCATAAAAAAGAAGACGCTCCAGAGGCAAATCCATTAAATTGTGAATTCTGTCTTTCTAAAGTAATTTGCTTTCACTGGGCTTTGCTAAGGGCCTGGCCCAAGCAGGCTTGGGAATGGAAATTCTTGCTTCAGCTTTATGTTTCCCTTCCTGTCTCTAGTGCAGGAGTGAGTAACATGTGACCGGCACCAACTGCACTCTCCACTTGATTTTGCAGCACCCCGGAGCCACACACTTTGGGGGTTGTCCACACAGTGAAAATACCCCTCACAGAATTTGCTCAGAAGATGACCTGTCTTAATGATATCCTGCATTGCCTTATCGTATTGTGAAGGAGGGGGTCAAAAAGATTTTAAACTACGCAAGAAAAGCCTTCATGGCTTTTCTTGACTTTTTTTTTAAAGCTCTAGTGTGCATTTTTGCTCATTAGGGACTTTTTTGGACAAAGAAAAAACAACGCTAGCAGCCTCGCCACGTTGCGAGGCTGTAGCGCATCCATTTCGCATGACACCCGTCCCTAGCGGTACTGTTGCAGTACCGCTGGGACATTTGAGCGTTATATTTAGCAGATTTTTACTCACGATCAACGAAATAGCGAGGCTGCTAGCGTTGCTTTTTCTTTGTCCGAAAAAGTCCTAAGACAAACAGTTTGACATGAATCGCTTCTCCATGCAGGACAATGTGCAAACCTGATTGCAGGGGGTGGGGCTGGGTTACAGGGCAAGCACCCACTGCCACCATGTTGGATTTTTGCCTTAGCGAGTGATTGCTAAGGTGATAAAACAGAAGTTTGTGCCATCTTTTTCTCTGTTTTATAGGTGGAATATCACTTCTGCACCCCATCAAAATAGTTTGTTTGTTTTTTAAAGTTCAACAGCAGCAGATTTTATAACGTAAGTAATGCCGCTGGTGTAGACAAGCCCTTTGTTCTCCTCAAAAATATTTGGCACTTTAACAAAACTGACAATAGCTCACTATCATTTTCAGTGAAGAGCCTTTTTGCACTTAGCTGGACTCGTCCTCAGACAGCCGGCATGCAGTTTACCACTGGATCTGTATCATCCTGATACAACTTACCCCAGCCATCAAGGGATGCCTCCACAGCACAATAAGATAATAGGTGTAGGGTGGATTTTGTGGAGGTACGCATGCACACAATGCACTTTTATTAGGGGTTTGTTTGTTTGTTTGTTTTGGTACTAAATAATACTCTACAGAACCCAAGCAGAATTGAGAATAGGCCAAGAGACAGGGACTTTTCTGGTTGGCCCCCTTCCTTATGGAGCACCTCATCCCAAGATGTATTCATGTTTCCCATTCTGTGTTTAAAGACCCTTTAAAGACCTAGTTGTTCTAGGCCACCTTTAATTGAATCTAGACCTGGTTTCTTCTGTGATTTTTACTGTTGTGACCCTTTGAAATGTTTTATGCTGTTCTGAGTAACAGTATTTTATATTTTAATATCTTACTCCTGTAAACCACCTTTGCCTCCAAAGGTCACAAAGAACTATTTTAAAGAAACAAACAATAAACACTGGGGACATTGCTCAAAATATATTATAGGCAGGCCAACTATAAGTTCAGTGCAGCCCAAACTGAGCTTTACACAATCCAGCTCAGTAGCTTAGTGGCTACTGTTAGGCCTAGCTTAACTTAAAGGTGTCTTAATGAAGTGGAAATTCTAGAGAGAGGAGCAGTTGGGAAAGGGAAGTGGAAGACCTGAGCTGGAAGTTTCAAAGAAGATATACTTCCAACGTAAATGAAAATATTGTTGCTATCAATTGCTGTCAAGTTGACTTCAACATATGATGATCCTATGTATGAAGGATTTCCAAGAGCCCCGATCATCAGCAACCTTGCTCTGGTCTTAACTGATAAAGTCCTATGATTCTGCTTTTACTGCCATGGCTGCATCCTGCGAAACAGTGGGATATGTAGTCTGGTGAGCCACTAGTGCTGTCTGGCTAAGAATTCTAAACTCCCTTCCCTAAACTACAAATCACAGAATTCCATAGGAAGTTCCCATGGCAGTTAAAGTTGAATCAAAGTGCTGTAATTGTGTAGCGCCAAAGGGCCATAAGAAAAAAAAACTTTCAATGTTTTCCAAGGAACACTTTGTTAATAGTTTCCTGCTATATTCACAGCTTTTTGACTCTTTTCTATTCTTTCTTTATCCTCCTCTCATTCCTACTGGATCTCCCTCAGGACAAACATCTCAAAATTCAAACTCATAATTAATAGGATACAAGTTACAACTCAGTTTCCATTCTTGGTGGCAGACAGAGCAGCCAGGATGGCCCAGGGCAAGACTTCCATGAGACTTGGGACATTATCACATGAGCCCAGTTCTCACTGCAATCACATTAGCAAAAGTAAAGGGATATGTACCAGTTTGGGAGCCCTCAGTACCGCACATCCCTTCAATAGCACAACTAGGGCTGTTTCAAGGGATCAACGGTCCCTTGGCTCTCTTCGGGACTCCCCCTTAACCCTACCTCCCTGCACTATTGCCCTACCCAGCATGCCTTTTGTGTGTTTTTAATTTTATTTTTAGTTGTAATGCAATTTAGCAATTATGACAATGCAATTTGGTGAAACAAAGAAAAAAGAAAAGGAAAGAAAGGGGGGAGAGAAAACCAGCCTGTTGGAGGATAGCAAGGGGGGGGGAAAGAGAGGGAGGAGGAGAATGAGCGCACATGACTGCCCAATCTCAGGACTACAACTGGAAAAATTATCACACCTGAGGACTCATGACACATCTGCAATGATTGGGAGCTTATAGACAAGTATTCTCCCATCAATGGCAAGGTACATCCTAGGCAGGCTTTGGAGGCACAGCAGCAACAAGTTGGAGGTGATGTCATGGGATAATTATTGCTAAAGATGCTCTTATCCAGCTTTAATTCTGCTTTAAAAGGCTCTTGTGATAAGGTCTTGGAAAACAGGGCAGGTAACCTGGAGGTCATCCAGATGTTTTGCACTACAGCTCTCAGAATTCCTGACAACTGGCTATGCTAGCTAGAATTTATAGGATACATAGTCCAAAACATCTGAACTACTCATATTTTAGATGCTGTAATGAATGTTTAGGTAGTGGGGAAAATGCTTAACTTTCTTCCAGAACTAAATGCTACTCCTCTAATACCCAAAGATGTTTGACTCCTTTTTTTCTTTTTCCTTTTTTAAAAATCAGTCACTCTGTCTACACAAAGATGTCAGGCTGATCTCCCTTATGCATTTTATTTTCACATTTCTGAGAAACAATGCACAGGCAGCATTTCAAGTGTTGGAAAGGCCTCAGTCCTCAGGAGGACAGTCCAAATTCTTGTGTTTTATGGAAAAAACTGGCAAATGTCGATTGATAATGCATATCTTTAAGGCAACAGCCCTCCACGAGAAAACATGTGGCCATGAAATCCAGTGACTAGAGCACTGAAATTAACTAGCCACCCGCTGAGAGACTATGGACTTTATCAGACTAGCCTCTAAAAATGTTCATTGCCGGCTTAATTAAAGCCATTTTTATTCTGGCAAAAGAACACATCCCACCACACTTACCTTTGTCTCCTGGAAAAAGCTTCCCCGGCAATGAAGAGGAAGTGAATGGAGCTCCGTTCACTTCCTCGTTCAAAATCCTGCAGATTCTCACGATAAGGAACTCGTGCAGGAAATTAAAAAAAAGAAACAAAAACAACACACAAAAAGTTTAGAAAAGCACACACACACACACACTTAAAAACTTCCAAGTAACCCAGGGAGGGTCATAAAAAGTGTGTCATTTACCTGGATGTCCCAATCTCACCCGGAAGTGTTCTGGCCGGACTGGCCATTGACACTGCATTCACATGAGTTAAATGGTGCAAGGTTTCATACACTGGCAATGTCAGCACTAAACCACCATGGGGGATCTATTGGTGGCTTAAGCTGTCAATAAAATAGGATGGGGTTTGGCCAGGACATAAATGCAAAAGGGCAACATCGTCTGATATGCGCACCCTTTCGCGTTTATGTGGCACCGTTATGACGCCATATTTAGTGCATCTGAAAAAGTCCTATCACTCAAATGAATTATAGCTATAGTTCCACACCACATCAATTATATCGACTTTTTTTTTCCAGCTTGCATTAGTGGAAAAAAAACAATTTTGTGCTCACCTAAGAAGTGTCTTTAGGCTATTTCTCACAATACAGGTATATCTCAATTAAGGAAGCAGATGTGTTCCTGGGCATTACGTCTTTAACAGAAAATTTGGAAGCAGAGGCAGAAATAACATGGAAAAAGTAGGGCTAGGTTCTGACACTATATAAAAGAAGAGGAGTTCAACATGTTTCCGTGCACTGTTTATTCAAAACTAACAATATGCACATGTGAAATGAAACCACCAAGATCAGGTAAGACTTGCATAATTAAATAAAAACAATTGGAATGTTCTGGAAATTACTTTAAAGCCTTCTTCAAAATAGATCTAGGGATGACTTTTTCTTCCACTAGCCTCCACTTTTCTTATGATTTCCATTTTTGTGGCCAGACTTCTAAATCTATGCTTTTTAATATGCTGTGGGTAGCTGGTGAGACAGGCTTATCTGCTCTCCCCCCTTTTTCTCCCTCTTTTGCTCTTCAAACATGCTCAGTAAGGAACTCTGGAGGTACCTGCTGTTTACCTTGCTTGCTGTAGGCAGGCACACATGGCTACTACAGGATTGACTAGAGCAGAATCCCAGGGGCCATTTACACGATGAAAATGTCCTGGGAAGAATTTGTGTCGATCCCTGGCAGTTTACACGTACATCGGGTCGGGTACGTGATTTTCGGAAGGGGGGCCACCTTTTATCCCTCAACCTGCGGGACTTCCAGTCCCGCAGGTTGTGCCGGGTTTTAAAAAAGTCACGGGAGGATTCGGAAAATCGGAAATGTAAACAGCGTGGGACAAAAAGTCTCGGTACTGGGATGACCGGAAATGGTGACTGGGGGAGGGCTTAGAGCTCAGGGACCAGAAAAGGAGGGGTCAGTCACCCGTTCAACAGATCCAGCCTCACCAGCCAAAAACAAAGGCACCCCTTCCAGCTGCACGAAGGTTGATGTGTGTGTGCGCGCACGAGCTTGTACTCACTCACCTTTTTAAATGGATTTCTACACTGCAAACCCTTCAGCTTTATCTTTTCCTCAACTGCATGTTACAGAGAGATCGTGGTAGCCCATTCATCCCCTGCCTTGGTCACCTCCCTGGCACATTAAAATATTCAAGCCTCTGAGCGAATTAGCACCCTTTAATTCCCCCTCTCTGTGTTTGTGTCTTTCAAAACGCCTGCCTATAGCCATCTCTGCAGCCAGCTGTAGGGGTTAATATTTTAAAAAGGCAAGAGGAAAACCAAGTGCTTGATTTCAAAAGGAAAGCACTCTGCTTGTTTTCAAAGCACTCAGCTTGATTTCAAAAGGAAAGCCCTGCGACTGAGCGAAAGATCTATCAGGATCTTTCAAAATGCTTTCTGCCTCTTTTGAAAGGGTTAAAATGTTCACGAAGCAAGGGGGAATAACAAACCTCTGCCCCCCTCTCTCCACCCCCCTCCAGCCAGCCAACAGCATCGCTCGTGGCGCAGAACTCTAAAGGAAGTGCGTCACCGAGGTTGTGAAAACATGAGTAATCGCATCTTTGATTGACAGCCAAAAAAAAAAAAATTAAAACCTAAACAAAACCGGAACTATGGACGTGTAAATATCAGTCACGGGACCACACGGGATATCCAGATCAGAGACATAAATCGTATAAACAGCAAAGGGCAGATTCGTGATCACTATGTCACGGTAGGCAACGCGACAATTTCTGTCGTGTAACTGGCACCCCACTCTTTCCCAGCTCAAGCTCTATTTATTACATTGTTTGCTGCAGCTACATTGCTACAACCTAACACAAAAAAATCTGTATTTTCCCAGTCCTCAAAGAAGCAGCACTGTTAATCTCTTGCAGCATAAAAAGGAGTGGGGGCGGGAGAGAAAAAGGAATGTGGAGGCACCTTTAAGACTAACTGGTTTTATTTCAGCATGTGCTTTCATGGATATAAACCCACTTCTTCAGAAGCAGGACAGGGTGGTGCTAAAGCCTCAGGTATACAGCATATTTATCCAGTTGTGGGAGTGGGAAAGAATGGCCCACTCCCATTTCTGGATCCTATTACATTCTATCCCACTCCCACATCTATATAAAAATACTCTATGCCTGAGGCTTTAATATCAGACTGTACTGCAGCTAAAGAAGTGGGTTTATATCCACAAAAATTCATGCTAAAATGAAAACCAGTTAGCCATAAAGATGCTGCCATGTTCCTTCCCCCCCTCTTTCTCCACTATCCTTCTTCACTATCCTCCCAATGTCGCTTTAAAAAAAAAACTTGCCAGGTAGAGATAAGATGAAGAAGAAAGGGGGCTGAGCAGCCATAAAAAGCCTTTGTAAAAAGGAGCTTCACTCTCAGAGGCTTTGTTAACTGAGGTATGCCTATATTCTCACTCAGTCTCTTTGTGAAAACATGAAAGATACATGCTTATGTTTTGCAATGTGTTCTAGCAAAAAGAATGGTCTAACTGAAGTCTCATTAGCATTGAAACAAAACAGTATTATTACACACATGCAGTCTTCATATTTAATGGACCGCACTTGTGCAGCGCAGATAAGTTAGGTGATCAACAGCAGCATTCAGCCTCTCAATGGTATGAAAAATAGCACTTCAGTTCCTGTGCTGTGGCCCCTCTGCAAGAGCAGCTGTCTACTTTTAAGGACAGTATTCTGCCACTAAACAATTGTTCCCACTTGAGCATTTATCTCACAGCAGAGCTGCAAAAGAGAACCATCTATTCTTCCATGAAGCCTGTGAGGCAGTTTTAGAGGAGGTTAGCCATATGTGGCACTAAAAAACAGATCTGAGCCATTCTCATTTTCATCACATCCCTTATGAAGGTGCTCATGCAAGACAGAACTTGGACAAAACAAAACAAAAAAAACACTGCACGTACACTGTGACCAGCAAAGGTTTTACATTCTTGTGTTAGGAACAGTTTGAGAACAAAATCAGTTTTACCCTTGGGTGTGAAAATGCACCTCTGCTAAAAGGTGATGTTGGTCCTGGTTTCTCTCTGAAATACGCAAGCAAATACAAAGGCGTGTGTGTGTGTAGTGTCAGCTGCATCATGCTTAGAAGATCATTGTGATTCTGTCTCATTCTTCAGGTTCTTTGTTCCTCAGTTTCTGAGTTGCTGCTGCTGACTGGTTTGTAGTGTTTTTTCATCCTTTGGTGATGTCTCTATAGCACATGACAGCTGTTGGGTCAAACCTCATCAAGGGAGAATGGGAATGTCTATCAGTTACATTTTAGCTCAGAGAATAACAGGATGGTCAGGGATGTATCTCGGAGTGCCTGGGAAGCCATTCTCTTGTTACAAAAGCTTGAAATAATTTGACTTTTGTGCATGCCCCCTATCAGCTAGGCAAGCTAATGCCTTCTTGACAAATTTCTGGTAGTGGCTAGTGGCACCGATGTCATTAGGGTAGTGAATCTCTTTTGAGTTTTAGTCCAAAGTTTAAAGGGACTATCCAAGGTACTGAACTTGTTTATGGGACAGAACCATGATAGTTCTTTTAAATGGACTAATGCCTGGAGTGCAATCACTCCCCTGTTGAAATTAGAGCAACCAGCAGTCACTGCAAATTTCAAACCTCAGACTGGCCAAGCAAAATTCTTATGGTCAGTCCCCCATCTGAAAACTATCATGTCTGTTGGGTGCCAGGGAAAGAACCTGGATACATTCTTATAGGATCATGGTACCGAAACATGTGTTCAAGAGATTCCTCTTGCATTATAGGACCATAGGACTATACAGTTGTCCCTCCACTTTCATGGGTTTGACATTCACAGTTTTAAGTATTCATGGCTTGAAAATATTCTGTAAAAAATCATTCAAAAAGCAAACCTTGATTTTGCCATCTTATATAAGGGACACCATTTTGCTATGCCATTGCATATAATGGGACTTCAGTATTCACGGATTTTGGTATTCACGGGGGGTTCTGGAACCAACACCCAGTGAATGTGAAGGGACAACTGTAGTTAATTTAGTTCAGATCAGAGGCAGGAGCTTTGTAATTCATTCATTTGCCCAGCAACAAGGAATTAATTCATTTACCCATTATAAAAGAGAAAACTAAGTTATATTTTGAATGTAAGTTAAAACCCTTATTCCTTTTGTGATGTAAGCCAGAACAGAGTACAAGTAGGCAGCACTAGGCACAGCATGACGCAACACTTGAAGCATGTGATAATCCTCTTCTACCACTTAGTGAGGCCATAATGAATAAGGTTGCATCCCACTGTGCTAGAAAAGTTTGAGTCCTTAGACAATTTAATGTGATGTGTCAGTTCTCCTGTTATGGATAAAGACCATGGGTAGGATTTGGTTGGTTAGTTCCAACTAGAGTAGACTCATTGAATCAGTAGCTAAAAAGTGAGTCAACACAAAGATAAATCCAATTGATTCAATGGTTGTGTTCTAGTCAGGATTAACAACTGAGTTCAGGCTCATATTCTCTTGTACTACCTGTCATTGGAGTTTGGATTGCTGGGCCATGTGACACTGCACAGTTATAACATTTCAATTCCACTTTAACTATCATGGCTGAATTCTATGAAATCCTTACATTTGTAGTTTGTGGGGAGACTAGAACTCTCTGGCTGAGAATTCTAAATACATCATGAACCTATAAATCTCAGGATTCCATAGAATCAAATCATGGCAGTTAAAGTGGAATCAAAGTTATCCAGTTATGTAGTGTGAAAGAGCCCATTGTTATTCTGCCTCCTAACCACTTGTAAATGAGCTGTAACCAAAAGGAAAGAAATCCAATCTTTGTGCAAAACATCTGTGTTAACATAATATAAATACTCAGTAATGCAAGTTCAGATGTCAATGAGCTAGTCCCAAATTAGTATAGAGCCACTGAAATGAATGGAACTTGCTAGTCACTACCCAGGTCATTCCTGTTGATTTCAATGGATTTATGCTGGCTGGGCTAACTTGGGAGCTGAGATCCTACATTTGTATAGCATTAATCTCTGCATGTAAAGGTACATATTGGGCCCATCTATACGAAGGGAAAAAATCCAAAGTACCTCATAGTACTGGCATCTCGTAGCTGCAGAGACGTGTCTAAACAGTTTTTCTGGCCTCAGAAGCCCCATAAGACTCGCATTCCTGACGGCAGCCATTTTTTTTCCAAAAAAAGTTGTCCCAAGGTGCACTGGTGTGATAGAGTGATTTTCCAGTTTTATAGGAAAGCAAAACAGAAAATATTCATCCTGTTTTATTGCCTTAGCAAGCAATCACTAAGGCGAAAATCCAACATGGCGGCAGCAGGCACTTGCCCTGATAGCAAGCCCCACCCCTGCTCTCCACTGGCCAATCAGTTTTGCGCTTCCCTTTGAATTTCCTGTCATTCAATAGTCCAAACAAGCAGGAATCTGCACCCCCCCTTGCGGTTTTTGAAAAAGTACAGGAAAATCTACAAAGGCTTTTACCACATGGTTTTTGCCATTTTGGGCCCCCTCCCAAATAGTGTGGATCAGTGCTGGATCCCATTTAGATAGGGTAGGATTCCCAGTGAATTCCATGAGGGGTATTTTCATCATTTAGACGGGCCAAGGGGTATCACATTGAGGATGGAGCAAGCTTGTTTTCTGCTGCTCCAGAGACTAGAACACAGAACAATGGATGCAAGCTCTAGGAACAGAGATTCCACCTCAACATTAGGAGGAACTTTTTGACAGTAAGAGCTGTTCAACAGTGGAACACACTCCCTCTCGAGCATAGTGGGGTCTCCTTCCTTGGAGGTCTTTAAACAGAGGCTGGACGGCCATCTGTCAGGGATGCTTTGACTGTGTATTCCTGCATGGCAGGCGGTTGGACTGGATGGCCCTTGTGGTCTCTTCCAACTCTACAATTCTATGATTCTATGATTATGTAGCCATTTTGTTAAACAGCAGCATTGTGTAACTGAATGCATAACCAAATGTGCATCTTATGCACACTCACCTTTACATGTAGAATGGTATCACATGCACAACCTTAAACCAAATGTGGATGATGCCCTTTGAACAAAAATGTCCCACAGCTTCTGTAAAGGAATATGTACATGCCTAAGACACCAACCAAATTCTGGCCTTGATTTAGTTCAATCTAAAACTAAAAAAGCTGACCGATCTCTCTGAATTTCTATCCAAAACATGGCCACCATGAGACCTCTCCACCACAAATGGTAATAGGTACCAATTTTGCTGCATCCCTGTCAGCGTTCAACATTTTCTGTCCCTTGAGATGTGTGATAATTTTATCAGGATAAAACAACTATCTCTGATGTGCTTTACCATACCTTCCCTGATACTGGCAGACATCAATTCAAGGTCTTTCTCGACATACTGAGGACCACACCTCATCTGGGAGAGATCTGTTCAGATTCTTTTTTTCTGAATTGCTCTCAGGCCTTCAAAAGAATGGTGCACAGCATGGGACCTTAGCCTCAGTCAGCTTAGCGCAGCTCTGGATACAGCAATTCCCTTTTTAGAAAATACATATAAAAGAATGCAAGGTGTGCAAGGATACCTTCTCAATTTGTTGCACATCAAGTGCTTGCTGAGGTCAGTGTGAACTTTAGCCTGTGCTCAGAATGGAATTCAACTTTTAAGGGTTCCTTGAGATTTCCCTTAAGGATGACGTTTAACCATTCACAAAGGGAAGAAAGAAAGTTCCAGCTTTCAAAACACTTTCCCATCATTATCCTTCTCCTGATTTTATTACAGAACTGGCTTTAGCAATGGAACAACACAGATTAGAGTCTCTACAAAAGATCACAGTATTGTATTTGTCAGCCGGTCCTATTATAGATTACAGAGTTTTGGGACAAGAGAAGAAGATAATAATAATAAAAAAAGAACTGATTTGTACTAGTGATCACCTTTCATAGAGTGAAAGCTTTAAGCAAACTCTTTTCATTTCCACAACACCACAAGACCAATAACATGACAGTGTGTGATGTCCTTACTTTGCTCCTGTAAAAAGCCAAATCCGCAGCAGTTTATTAATATGGCTTAAATGAGACCCAAAACTATTGTCATAGATTCAGAAGGGAACCCAACAGCATCATTAACTGCTTCAACAAAGGTTGGAGCAGACCAAATGACAAACCTGGAAATCTCCTACAGATGTGATAGATCAAAGGGAGGGAGGAATAAAGCAGTAAATGTGTGGGGGGGGTTATTGTTTTTAAAAACATAAAGGGTCTGATGAAGGGGTGGGGGGAGTTGATGGCCTGAACAGATGAAACAGAGAAAGAATGAGAGGAGAAGAGACAGCTCAGAGGCTGCTGGTGACAAACGTCTGGGCAAAATTAAGACTGACCTTTTATAATTTGCAAAGAACACACCTTAACATTAAGGCTAATCACCTTAATACTTAACATTATCACAATTTTTCAGCTCAAGTTAATTCACATTCATTATCTAGTTGTTATAATACCTTTGATAGCCTCCAGTGGAAGGAGACCAGAAGCCTTTGCGTCAGGCACAATGCACCATGACGTAGTACGTGGCGGGTGGGGAGACACAGGCCATAAGACCTGGCTGCCCCTCCATGTGTCTCTTTCTGAGTTCCACATCATGACCCACCCTCAGTGCAGTGTGAGCATTGCTGGTCGCTTCAAGGCTGGGTAGGAATTTTCTCCCCTTTACCAGGGGTTTTTCGCCTACCCCATACTATATCTGAAGGACATTGAAGACTGACTATATGGGTGGTGTCAATAAATAAGCTTCAACTTGGCAGGTAGCAGGGGAAGAATATAAGATGTTTGGCATACAACATCTTATTGTTGGGGCAGATGACAGAATGATCGTGGTAGCTCTGAGGCTTCCAAGAGAACTTGCCCAGGGTCCCATCAAATGTGGCAAACACACAGTCAATGAAAGCACCTCTGAAATAAAAGCATATCAGAACACTGCCAAGTACCTGTTCTTGGGTGGAAGTTTGCTTCAATTGAGCGACAAATATTTTTCTCCAAACCCACATCTTAGATGGACATGTAGTAGCCATTTCAACTCTAATGTCTATTTGCTGAATGCTGTCATCTTACAATCATTATTTGGGGTCAGACTAGATAGCCCATGAGACTCTGGGACTCTGCAAAGTCTTTTTCCTTTAACTCTCAGGCCTAGTCAATGTTCCTTACTAATCAACCTCTATGTTCCATAAACATATGATATGCTGATGTAAACAAATTCTTTCTCTAATAATGGTCGAACTGTACCCAAATGTTCCTAAGCTATCTTGCCTTGAACTATCAACAATTGTCTCAAGGAAGAGAAATTGCTGACACCAAAGAAAGGGAGGAGGGAATTGTTTTTTGCATACTGAAATTACTGTATAAAGGTATTCTGTAGTCATAGCTCTTGGCTCTGACACTTTGGAAGGTATTCCAGTCAGGCCCACCGGTGTAATAAAACTCACTTTCCAATCCGTGGGTCTGCTGTTCCATGATTTCTGCAATATAAATGGTGTGTTGGCCGGGACGGAAGCAGCAGGTGATGGAACAAGAGGTGGCATTTGCCTGCTCTAACTGCCGTGGCTGGGAAGGGGCCATGAGCACACACACTCATTCTGGGCACCACCAACCATTTGTTGGAAGAACAGGAGTCTGTGCCATGGCTGCCTGAACAGCAACGCGTACAAGGAGAACCCAGTAAACAGAGAAGGAAACTGAGCTGCCCTGCCTCCAAAGAAAACAGGCAAGTAAACAAGGGAAATATTGTGGCCCACTCCATAAGAGTGGAAGAGGGGCTTGATCACCCCCTAAAGGGCAACCCGAGTACCTGGATAAGACGCAGTGAAGGCGCACTGGTGAAAGCATTGTACCATTGAAGCATTGAGAAAGTGGTAATATTGTAATTTGGGGCAAATTGGGAAAAGTGGGAGGTAGGAACGAATGCCTGTGAATTGAATATATGCAACGTGTGTGTGTGTTTGTATGCGTGGCTGCTGCGGTTCTTGATACTTGCCGTTGAGTGTCCGGGGGTACAAGCCGGCAGCTGTGTGACTGGTGTCCATTTCCTCTTGGTTCGGGCAATAGGACCCCTTACCTACTGTCCACGCATTTTTTGTTTTTCCCTTGTGTCTCTTGTCTGTGTCTATTTTAGGAGGGAGGACATGGGTGGAGGGGGAAGCAAAGAAGGTTGCAACCCCTTGAGCTGTATGTTAAAGAACTTCAAAAAGGGGTTCAATCCCTTTGTGAGATAGAATGGCCCTCCTTTGGTGTTCGGTGGCCCAGTGAGGGGTCTTTGAAGTTAGATAAAATTTGGTGTGTGTATGTTGTAAATGTTGGTGACCCAGAACATCCAAATCAGTTCTCCTACATTGACTCAGGAGATACAGTGGTTCATGAGTCTCCCCAGTGTTTGAAAAGTGCCAAGAGATCCCAAGCCAAAGTTCTGGTATTAGAAAAGGAAAATTGGCCAATAAATTAAAGCCAGTGTTAGATTCCCTGGGAGACAACAACCTGATAGGGCCAATGGCATGCCCGCCTTACATTACACTGGAAGCGCAGCCCTAGCAGCCTTATCATGAAGAAAGGAGGGGCAAGATGGCAACGGACTAATAAATTCTGAACTGTCCTCCCATCACTATCTGGTATTAACACTTCATATACCCAAAAATGCCACCCAATGCCAAGAAAAGAATTCAGCTCAGCCCCAGCAATAACACTGGAACCTAGGAATCTTTCAAAGTAGAAAAACAGATGAGAATTGACTCATTTTCCCAGTGGCAGCAATGGCAGCTTCTTCACTTCCTAAGACACCACAGAAATCTGAACAAAACAAAATAGCTCCTCAAAATCAAAATATGAACTATTCTCTGGGACAGGGAGAAAACAGAGATAAACCCCCAGAACTTGCTGGCAGTATATTTTACAATAACACTACTCAGCCCTTCTACGAATTCTGCCAACCATCTGTAGAAACATTGATTCTTATATTGCAGAGATTAAATGACATTGCAAGCAAGGTAGAGAATTTTCAGCAAGCCTTTCAAAGGCAAAACTCATATGGCACGCAGGAGGTTAAAAAGGCAGATTTTTGGGAGGAAACCCACCCAATCCCATCACAACAACTCGATGTTGTAGTTAAACACTGCCGAGTGCTACAGAGAAATCAGCTTGTCTTACAAATATATCACAATTGTGTCAATTGTGAACACTCTTGCAAAAATGCCCAGTACTACAGATACATCCTCATCTAAAATGAAATTCCAGCAGCTATGCAAACCCAGCCCAAGGGAAAAACAGTCATTACCACCACCTATCTTATTGGATAAGCCAAAGGATGCTCTCCTCACTAAAGAGATAGGATCCATGCCTGCTTGTGATCCTCATTTTACTGCACTGGTTCTTCCAGCCTCCCTACCAGAACAGACAAAGCAGGAAGTACAGGAATGTGATCCATTATTCCTCCACTCACAGAGGAAGACACAGTTACAGTCATCCCAGTCATTTAAACAAGATAAATTACCCATCCAACCCCTGGCCTAAAGGGCAACTGCCTGACTTCCAACTGACCAGCACAAGGTTGCCCTAATGACTTGGAACAGTATGAATTGGAATACCCACTACACCTCATATACAGAGAAGCCTCAAGAGATTGTAGCTATGTGCTAACACTATGGCTTCACATATGCCAAATTGGCTAGACTGCCAATAGCAGCTGCTACTAACTCTATTCACCACTGAAGAGAGGCGATGCATTTTACAACATGGAGGAGTAGATAGCTTTGGCCAGAGCTCCCGAGAATCATGCTGATGCTCAAAGGAGGATGTGAGAGAGAGTGCCATCAGGGCAACCCCCGCTGGGATCCTTATGAGCTGGAACAGATAAAGCGCCTCATCCAATATCAGACCCTGCTATTAGAAGCCATGAGGGCAGGGATAAAGAAGCAAGTTAACATGACTAAAGTCTCAAAAGTACTGGAGGGAGCCATTGAAGCCTCTGGAGCCTACCTAGAGTGCCTCCTAGATGCCTATCACCAGTATACCCCCTCAACCCTAAATAACATGAGGATGGTTAACATGACTTTTGTAACACAGAGTTATGAAGGTTATGCAGGAAAGAATATGATGAAGGAATTGTTGGAAGTAGCCCAGAAGGTATAGTGTATGTGAATAGAAGGTGTAGTGCATGTGAACAGAAGGTGTAGAGTATGTGAATAGAGACGAGGAAGAGAAGTGAGAGAAGGACAGGAAAATAGTCAAGAAGCTAGAGTTGCTCACAGCAGCACTGGTGGAGCAGTGTGAGAGAGAACGTGAAAGAAGAATATGATGTGGGGATGAAAGAAAAAGCCTGGAAGAGGCAGAGAAGGAATCAATGTGCCTGGTGTGGACAAGAAGGACATTGGCAGCATGAATAGAAATGACGAGATGGAAGAAGAAGAGAGAGACTGAAATGGGAGAGGGAGGAGACAACTGGCAGATGAAAACATAAGCAGAGGTATGTGAAGAGGCTCCTTTCATTGGAATGGCAGAAGCAGAGCTCATTGAATAGAACAGACTGGGCACCCTAAATCCAGTGGAATTTACATTGTGCATATCGTCTTCAGAGTTCCAGACAAGTGAAGAGGATGAATCAGACAATAAAAACTCATCTGGTTAAGCTGTGCCAGGAAACGAAGCAAAAGTGGACAGAAATGCTGCCCTTGGCCCTGTTTAGGATTCATTGTACCCCACATAAGACTACTGGCTTATCCCCGTTTGAAATTATGTATGGTAGGCTACCCCAGATTTTGGTTGAGTTAAGGGGGGAACATGCAAGAGTTAGTAAATGTTAGCTTGCAACAAGAGGTGCAAATGCTAGTTAATGTATTGCAAGCCCAATGCTGTTATGTGCCCCAATCCCCAACACAGAAGTTCACACTTTCCAACCAGGGAATGAGGTGTGAGTTAAAGTTCCATAGCCCCACACCTGTTACAGAAAAAGCAATAACTTGAGTGAAATTTTAACTGTATGCAGTTCAAGAATCCCCTCAGAGTGCAAAAGCAGCCAAACCAAAGTCAGCCTTTGTTCCCCACTCCCATATTCACAGCAATTGTTCGTGTACATATCCAGTAGGTTAGTTCAGTGTGTCAGGGATATTGCACTTGTTAAAAACTCAAGGTGATCATGAAGAGGTGGCAAGAAGACTCAGGTTCGATTCTACCGTGAGCACTCTGGAGGCTGCTCACTCAATGTACAATCAAACCTGCAACTGGAGAGGAAAGAAGACGGGACTAGACCTTACTGCAGCTGACCAGATGACTGGAAGTTCCATCAGGCTGCTCAACATACGGTCAGATCCCAAACAAAATTAACCTGCATGCTGTAATGTTCATTTTATTGTCTTATGCTATAGCTAAAAGGGGGGGGGGCTCTGTTACGAAAGGTTTTCAGAAAACCTATGGTTACAATTGGCAAATATTTCAGGGGTGAATTTTTTCATTGTTTTCATTCAAAGATATTAATTATAATGGATCTAGGATGGTTAAAAGGATGGTTTATGTTATTCTTGTTGGCATTGTTCATTGTTGTTCTGCTATGCATGCTCATATCATGTATCTTCTGTTTCTTGCTTGCTATCCTACACAGATCAATACTGGATATGCTTTGATGGTTTAAACAGGGATTTACTTGTGTTAAATGTATTAATTGTCTTTGAAATTAATCATTTAATTTAAGGGGGGAATGTAGTAGCCATTTCGACTCTAATGTCTATTTGCTGAATGCTGTCACCTTACAATCATTATTTGGGGTCAGACTAGATAGCCCATGAGACTCTGGGACTCTGCAAAGTCTTTTTCCTTTAACTCTCAGGCCTAGTCAATGTTCCTTACTAATCAAGTCTATGGTCCATAAACATATGATATGCTGATGTAAACAAATTCTTTCTCTAATAACGTTTGAACTGTACCCAAATGTTCCTAAGCTATCTTGCCTTGAACTATCAACAATTGTCTCAAGGAAGAGAAATTGCTGACACCAAAGAAAGGGAGGAGGGAATTGTTTTTTGCATACTGAAATTACTGTATAAAGGTATTCTGTAGTCATAGCTCTTGGCTCTGACACTTTGGAAGGTATTCCAGTCAGGCCCACCGGTGTAATAAAACTCACTTTCCAATCCATGGGTCTGCTGTTCCATGATTTCTGCAACAGACACAGTCCCTTTCCTCACTAAATGACAGCTCATTTATCAGTCTTTATTAATACACAGAATTTCCTGTAAGGCATTCCGGTTTCCTTTGTCTACCCGATAGGAAAGCCATCCAGGCTTTGTCCTAACCTGAGTATCCCTTCAGAATAAGAAACAGGGTATAAATATTAATCCCCAACAATAGAAAGGTGTGCCATGGTGGACAAACCCTGCCACTCTCTTTCTTAACGTGGCTCCAAATCAGATGCATGTCTGACTACCTTTGCTACATGAAACTCTGCTCTTTAAGAATGGTAACTATCGCCCTGTTTCCTGAATCTCTCCCTCTATCCAGTCTTTCTGCCTGACTCCTCAATAGCCTTGTATGGTTCTTAGGAATGTGTGTTCCATGTGTGAATACATTTTGTGTTATTTCCAATAAAAATACTTTATTTCACTTTAAAGCTGTAATGTTCTCTGCAGTTAGTATTTGTATACATCAGTGAAAAGATCCCTGCAGTTACCCTCCTCTCACAGGCATCTGTTTGAGCTAATAATCCCCCCCACCAAATAATAGAGATTTTGGCATAATGGGTGGGGCTTTGCAGCACCCCCACCTCTTAGGGTAACACCTATGTGAACATTCACAAGGCCAGCTCCTCCAGTGCCTGGAAAAGTTAGAGGGTTTTGGACTGCAACTTCCAGAGGCTCCTAGGCAGCCTGTCCCATGATCATACTAGGTAGGGGAGTTTGGGAGTTCCAGTCTTAAAAATGTAACTTCTCCAAGCTCTATTCTTCACACAATGGTTTGATAAGCCACTCCACATTTACACTATTGGCATAGAATATGTTGGTGCTGGGAACCTGCACAGTAGGCTGTCCTGTCTATATCCTTCTTAGAGTCTACCATTTGACATTTATTGATTTATATCCTGCTTTTCTCTCAAGAATGAGACTCAAGCAAGCTTACTATTGAATAAAACAAGTGCAATCAAAAGATAAAATGAATAAAAGCACTAAAGCACAATTTAAAAATATAAGAATAAAGGAAAACACAACACTCATCCAGTTAAAAGCCAGTAAAAAAGGTCAGTTGTCACAGGCCCCATCTGAAAACAAAAAGGTCTTTACAGAAAGATAATATGGAGGAAGTGAGTCTAGCCTCCCTTGGCAGGGAGTTCCACAGCATGGAGCAGCCACTGAGAAAGTCCTGTCTGTAGTCATGTTTCATGTTGCCAATATAATTTGCTTTTAAGAAGTATTTATTTCTCTACAGATTCTTTCTATGTAGTTGGCAGAAAGAAACTCCCATAGATCTTATTTTTCTTGGTATCATTTTTCTAACAAGTACATATTGGAACCTTGCAATTCTTTTCTTTTCCCTCTCTTACAAAGCCCTCTCCATTATAAAAACATTAGCAACTAACCTTTCTTTCCCTCTCCCTTTCTCCTTCTCCTCCCTCTACCCCTAGCGCTCTTTTATCTGCTTAAATATCCTTGACTGCAAGACATCTAGTACAGAACGTTCATCAATTTTTAATTCATTTAATCTCTTGGTAACAGTGTACTTCTGAACTGAAGGGCCTCTGACAATGACATATACAGAAGCCTTTAAAGACTAGCCTCTTTTGTTGGATTCAGAGATGAGACTGTGTGGATACAAAAGACTCCGCTCCAATGAATAGTTGTTAACAGGACAGCCCCATTCAAAGGCAGAAGTAACAGTCCCCCACCTCCCTGTAGAAAAAAAAACATATTGAAAAAGAAGAGAGTGCATGTATACAAATGCTGCCAGAATATCAGCTAATGTCCCATGCTTTTCAGCACTCCTAAGTCAACGTGAGCCCCACTCCACCCAAAGCTAAACAGAATTAGCTTCCATGGCCCCTCTTCTGTGGGGGTAGGAGAGTCAGACATTTCTGACCTGAGATGCAAGTCAACTCTTCCTTTGGTCCACATTACCTGCATGTCTTTGCCTCCTTGGTGAACATAGCAGTACCTGCCCCCGGTTCCCTGGATGTTTTGGGTGGCAATCATCGCACGGAAACGAGTCTTAAGATAGGAGCTATCTAGATGCCAAGAATTCGGCTACAATGCTAAAAGGGAAGTGGGCCGATGGTTGGAAGAAGAGCAAGGTGTGACTGAGCATGCAGATGTGACTGTGCACCTCTAGGGGGCAACAGAGTCGAAGACAGGTAGCTAAAGAATTCCCCGCAGTGTCGCCTCTTTCTCCTCTGGTCTTTTGCTTCATATTCTCAGGCTGACTTCACCTCCTCTACACACTTCTCATCCACCTTCCCCATTAGTCATGTAGCAAACTAACTCATGTACTTTTAGGAAAACCCATCTTTTCTATCTCCCTGATGTGTAGTTTACACTAATAAAACCTTCTCTTTGCTGAAAACAGTGTTTTCCTGATGGTTCCAAACACCAGCTTCTACATACATTGCCATGGAGGAGGCAGCACCCCAGTGTCAGGCTATGATGGGCACTTGCCTGCAGAGTGAGTCTTTGTGGAGCTGGTTATTTTCTTGTGCTCCCTCTGCAGGGCTTTCTTTTTCTTCCCTTTGGCAAATAAACCAAGCAATTAGGGGAAGTACTAGGCTAGAGATTATTGGATGTGTGTCTCAATTCCTGTCCTTGTCCAGGGTGTGGTAGAGGACTGTATTGGGGACATAGGCTCCAAGAGATCCCTCCCTACCCATAGTTACACTTGGCATGTTTTTGACATTTTCAAAGGACAGATTTCCAAACTGAGAGGGAGGGACTGCTGGAGGGAATTTGATTTAGTATCTCCTCTCCCAGGTGTGACAGACAACCTCAGAGGAGATGTGCCCCTTCCTGTGGCTGGTAAGATGCATCTTTGGGATGAGAGATCCACAGCCTTAACAAAATGTCCTTGATTTCTTCCTAATTTTCTAGTCCAGGGAGCACATCAAATAGGAGGTGCTTAGAATAATACAGTTGTCCCTCCATATCCACGGATTTGCTATCCATGGATTTAAGTATTCACGGCTTGAAAATATTCTTTAAAAAATAATAATCCAAAAAACAAACCTTGATTTTGCCATCTTATATAAGGAACACCATTTTGCGGTGCCATTGCATATAATGAGACTTGAGTATTCACGGATTTTGCTATCCACGGGAGGTCCTGGAACCAAACCCCAGTGAATATGAAGGAACAACTGTATGTAAATCAGCCTTAAAACATGGCACTTAGAAATGTTGTGAACTTGTCACATTTAGTAGGCATTAGGCATTTTGACCATAATGAATGTACAGATTGCCCCCTGTAGCCACAAGTTTCCAGACTTACCATGGATACGTGAAATGGTAGATAATAGCAAATCCTATTCACATGAATGACTTCTGGCCCAGCTTCCAGTAGAGTATACCACAGAATCACACTGGAGAACCTAGAAAATGCCTAAAGAGGATTTTTTTCCCCCAGATGTGGATAAGTGAAACCAGTCCCATGGATACAGGGGTCTACCTGTAAATGTTAAAATATCTGTCTCCTTGGCTTTACTTTTAAAATAAAATATTATTCATTCATTTTTTAAAAGTTACAACCACTGAAGAAAAACATGATATAACATGACCCCCATAACATAATTTACATTAGACAAACATTGCCCAACCCTCCCACCCATTGATTAGACATATAACTAGTTCAAGTTTAAAATGACTTCCTGCTTAATCACCTCCAATCCCATATACTTTTTTATTTTTACTCCTCTATTATTCTTTATCTAAGCATTCATAATCAACTAAATTATACATATTGTATACCCCTTATTACTGACATTCCTTTCATTATTGACTTTAATATTTATCCAAAATAAGTACTGTAACTCTAAACTCAATTATATCTTCTTTCTGTCTATAACAACCTTTTTCTAACATAACTATTAAATTACCTTTTATACCAAAAAAATCCCTCCTTATCCTTATATACACATGGATATTAATTATTTAAACAGATTTTTTCTATTATATCCCTTTGCTTATTTATCAAATCTAATTACATTAATTGCCCCTTCTTTTTGTTTTATAAATTCTATAAATGGTTTCCATTTTTTAAGATAATTTTCTTTGAGTTACCTCTTATTATATTCATTAACTTATCTAATCATGTTAATTCCATTGATTTTTCTTTCCAATCCAATAGATGGTATTTCTTTAGTTTTCCACCTCTTTGCAAAACTAATTCATGCGGCCGTAATTAAATAAATTATTAAGTCTCTATGTTCTCTCTCCTTTTTACTCTCTAAATTTATCATATTTAGTAAATATAATTCAGGTCGTAGCCCTAGTTCATAACCCACAATTTTCTCTATTTCTTTATTTATTGTATACCAATATTTCCTTGTCTTCTCACATTTCCACCATGTTTGGTAGAAGATTCCTTTTTCACTTTCATATTTCCAACAAATATCTGAGGTTTTTGCATTCATTTTAGCTATGTTAACTGGAGACATGTACCACCTATAAATCATCTTATAGAAACTTTCTTTAAGGTTATAACAACATGTAAACCTTAATCCTCTCTTCCATACATCTTTCCATTGTACCATATAAATGTTATGTCCTATATCTGCTGCCAACTTAACAATGCAATGTTTCACCTGTTCATCATCTGTTTTAAATCTTAATAATAATTTATACAAGGAACTTACTAGGTGACTATTGCCTGAGTTTAATAATTTTTCAAATTCCAACATTTATTAATATTACTCTGCCACTTCTTAAGTATCTCATTTGTGTGGATAATTGGAATTACTTGAAAGAGGAACATTAATTTGGGTAGTATGCACATTTTAATAGTGGAGATTCTCCCCAAAAGAAATAGGAAAAGGTCTTTCCACCTACTTAAATCTCAACAACAAAGAACACTGAAATTAATAAGGACTATTAGAGGAATCATAGAATCATAGAATTGTAGAGTTGGAAGAGACTACGAGGGCCATCCAGTCCAACCCCCTGCCATGCAGGAAATCACGATCAAAGCATCCCTGACAGATGGCCACCCAGCCTTTGTTTAAAGACCTCCAAGGAAGGAGACCCCACCACGCTCCAAGGGAGTGAGTTCCACTGCCAAACAGCTCTTACTGTCAAAAAGTTCCTCCTAATGTTGAGAGAAAGACAAAAATCCGAAAATTCTATTTTCAATAAAGTGAAAAGGGGATTTAAACATCCCGTTCTATCAAAGGGATGCCTCTTCCTCCAGAGGGAAAAAACTCTTTTCGGTGATTAAGCCTTATGAGTTTTATTTTCAAATTCTATGTAAGTACTTATCTTTATTTTGTCGTAAGATCTAGCAGCTCTTGGCTGTTGATGGGCTTTCTGCTTTGCCCACCCTGCTCCCCTCCACTATGGCTGGCTGCCCAGCTGCTCAGCACGCCCCGCTTTCTCCATCCTCCTTCTTTCCTCCATCTTTCTCCTTTTGTAACAGTGGGAGCAGATTTTAATGCTCAGCTTTCCCAGCTTCAGGCAACCCACTGGTTCCCCCTTGCCTGGGGACCATTTTAATGGGATTTTTCAACATTTTTCAAGCCCCATAAGCCGATTTTGGAGGGATCGAATCCTAAGCTCCATTACGATTGTCCCAGTCCTCTCCAACCTCGACCGGAAGTCCTCCTTGGCTTTACTTTTAAGCATATATCAAAACAAGGAATGCAGTTCAGGATACAACAAGCAGCCCCTTCACAACAATCCTGTATGTGTTTATTCAGGAATAAGCTCTACTGAGTTCAGTAAGAATCACTCCTAGCTAAGTGTATACAGAACTGCAGCTGAAGTCTCCTCTTTGGGATTTCAACCCCTCCCCCTTTTTTTTACATTAACAAGATTTGAAAGTATCTAACAAATGCATGTTTATTCACACAAACATATTTTCAGTACATAGTTAGATCCAATGCCCCCCCACCCCGGTAGCTGGTTTACATATAAAGGTATGTGAGAATGTGCTTGTCACATTAGATGCTTAAGTGTGCTCTTAAAACATATTCACTAGACACCTAACAGGGGTATAAAATCAATGTGATGAAACCATGCTTGAAAACATGCATGTTATACAAATTCACTTGGGCATCATTGGGTGCAGATCCCTGCCACAAGTATTTGTTGTTGTGATATGCATTCAAGTCAACTCTGACGTATGGCAACCCTTATCGTATGAGGTTGTCCTGACAACATCTATTCAGAGGAGGTTTGCCATTGCCTTCCTCTGAGGATGAGAAAGTATACCTACCTGGTGGTCACCTGGTGGGTTAACATAGCTGAGTGGGGATTTGAACCCTGGTTTTCTGGAGTCCAATGCTCAAAGCACTGTACCATACTGGTTCTCTGGTATGGAAGCATTTCTCCTTTTAGTATAGCAAGCTGCCTTGTACTTGGTGGTCTTATTTATCTATTTTGTCCAGTACCAAAATGGCTGCTGGTGGCTGCCATGTCAATAGGTAGGTAGTCTGCTCTGAATTTTTGTATGAATGTTAAAAGGAGCTATGCAAGGTGCTGAACCCATTTGGGGGTTAGGGGATAACTTTTTAAAAGTTCACACTAAAACAGAGAGCAGATTCAGCAAGCCACAGACATGGCAGCCACCAGCCACCCTTGCAGTATTGTATATTCTGCCTGGCAATGATTCTCCATGCCAGACTCTCAGGGAAATGGTCTTCCTAAAACCAGCTGCCTGATATTTTCAATTGGAGGTTCCAGGAATGAGTTAAACCTGGAACCTTCTCCAAGAAAAGTAAATGCTCTGTTGTAGTGGCTCTTAACCTTTTCTTTACCAAGGACATCCTTTAAATATCTTTTGTTGCCGCAGACCCACAAGACTTAACTCAAGAGTTAAAACCCTAACAACAACAACCTGTGTGTGTGTGTGTGTGTGTGTGTGTATAAAACTCTTGGGTATGTTTCCTTTCCCAGTGTATTGATCAGCCACTTAGGAGACATACCCAACCAATCCCCTCCCTCCTCTCACTCCCTCAGCCAGTCATCACCCACATGCAAATTCCACCTTCACCTCACAATGCACTCCTGCCGCTCAATCTGCCTCTACACCCCCAGCCTCACAAGGGCTCCTCCCTCACACTCCCTCAGCCACTCACAACCCACATGTAAATCAATGCAATATTTTTTTCCTAAAATAATACCATGTAGTTGAAGCATATGAAAAGATTCTGAGAAAAAACACATAAAACCATTTATGAAATAGATGAATAAATATATAAAACGAGTTATTAATTTATAACCTTTACAATCTCCTATAAGGGCATATGTTGCGCCAGTTACAGCTATCCTAGTAATAGTAATAATAATACCTTATGGTAATAATAATACAATTACACCATCCATTAATACTTCCCTCAGAGGCACTGGAGGGGAGGGAAGACTTTTTTCCTGCTTCTTCCTGCAAATTTTTGGCTGGAGTGGATTGAACAGCAATGAGCAGGCCAAGCCAGCCAGCCTTTGCCTTGGCTCCTATCACATGGGCTGAGCAGCCTTCAAGCCTTCATGGACCTCCCGTGAGGACATTGTGGCCCCCTTGGGGTCTGCAGACCACAGGTGAAGAACCACTGCTCTATTAGTGCATTTCATCCTTCCTTACGTAAGAGCATAGAGAACAGAATGGGACTAAGACCTAAAACTACACATGATTTAATCATGCAGTTTTTCTTACCTCCATTTTCTTTTTTTCCTGGCAGCAATGATAAATTTCCCAGAGCAGGGACAGAAACTGGGGGGTTGGAGTTGGGGAAGCATCATGCTTATTGTCAATCCATTTACAAAAAACACCACCAGCAACAACAGCACCATCCCTTGGAGATAAAAGAAATGGGATGTCTTGAGAGTAAATCCATTTTTTTTCCCTCAGAAGCTGTCTTTTCTGCTTTTAGTATGTCCCTTCTACTGAATTATACCGGATATGAATGAAGGAACACAAAACACCCTAGGAACACACAATCCCCTCAGTGTTGCCTATTCTGATGCAGAACAAACGCTCTGACCAACACGACGCTTTCTTGGGGAAAATTTGCATTATGTTATTGATCGCATGGTATTTTTGCACAGCAAACCTCCTAAGCTCTTCGATCAGTTTCTCTTTAACTGGCTGATTTGTCAGCTATCACTCTGGAGCACTGGGCTGATTTTACTGGCAGCCCTCTCACTTCAGGATGGGCTGGCATCAGAGCGACATTACTTTTCGTTCTTTTCACCTGCTGTATGGAGTGCATGAGAAGCGAGGCCTCTTCACTGGGTGTTTTAATCCTTCCTCCCCACCCCCAACAGGTCTTCCTGGACAAAAGAGTTAAAACTCTTGCTAACAGTATCTGTCTGGCCCCTTTTCCTTCACTCTTTTATGCTATTGAAAGAAGGTGGGACAATCTCTTCCTTGACACTTTTTTCCCAAGAGGCTTATCCTTGTTCTTTTCTGCCTTTATTGTTATTCAGTTATTATCTGATATTCTGTCTTCTTTTTAAACTGTTCTCTCAGAGTCCCATTTTAACAGTGGAGCAGATTACAACTGTGGCACCTGCCTGCACTGCAGAATGGGGGGAAGGAGTCATAACAACCCCCCCACCCGCCATTCTGCTCCTGCCTTTGAGATAGATGGCACCAGTCAGTCTTGCTGGGTCTTAGAGAATTACACTGCTGATGTTTGTCCAGATAGAGGCACATAGCTGGATATTTCACCACTGCCCTGTGAGCCCTCCGTTGCAGATTATAGGAAGGTCATGTACACAGGAGACCTAGCCCTTCCCATTTGCCTATCCACAACTGTTACCACCTCATTAGGCATGGGGTGACATGGTGTGATATGATGTAAATGATCCATGATTGGTGTAAAAAATTACAAGTGGGTGTGTCCACACTGTCTGACAAGGATAAAAGGCCTTCCCTAGCCCCATTTCTCTGTTCCGAACCTCTCGGCACCCTGCTATAGCAGTTCTTTTCTGAAATCACTATCACAATAAAATTGGCTTTAGCCTCAAACCAAGAAAGGGCTGGTCACTTTTCCTGTTTCTCTGAAGCAAAGCTGGCCTTCTCAAGGGCGTGAAGGTCACAGCCCTACTCTCTCCAGTGGCCATGGGATGGAAACAAGAGCAAGGGGAGTTTTAAGGGTCTTGGAGGTTGTGCAGGGAAGGTAGCAAATTTTGCCCTCTGGAAAGAAATGCATACATCAGTGTTACAAGGTGCTGCAATCTGACACTGAAATTCTGGATTTCTCCAACCTTCCTTCACTATCCTCTTAATGCCAATGCTGCTTTTTTTTTTTTTAAGGCCAACTAAACAGAGGACAAGGAGGAAAAGGGGAGGCATAAAAAGACTTAGTAAAAGGGGGGCTTCCTTGTCAGAGGCTTTGTTAACTGAGGTATGCCTGTACGCCAGATTACTCAATTACTAACAAGATACCATTTCTGTTACTATTTTGCCACTGGAAAATATAGGAGAAATGGTTGCTGTCCAGATAGGTAGTCCCATTCTCCCTTCCCTCCCTCCTCCAGTGTGTGCATTCACACTGACTCTTTTCTTCTTTCTTTCTGGTGATAGCAACAGTCCCCCCTCCCAATCCTCAGAGTCACTTTCTGAGTCAGGGCTAGGGAGAATGAAGAAAGCAGAGAACTCAAGGTAACTTTTAAAAAGTCTTTTTTTAAATTTCCAGCTTGGGTGAGTCTTTACTGTAGCTTATGGCTAAGATCTTGCATGAACCTGGAAGGGCATAAATCTTCCTTCCTCCCTCCCATTCTCTCTCTTTCTCCTCATGCATGCCACCTATCCTCCTGCCACCTGGTCATGCAAACACTGGCTGGAGAAGGGTAGGGGGTGGCCAGGGAGCAGCTGCTGTTTTGCAGCCAGACAGACCAAGGTGACATAATCCTCCTGATCTCCAGAGGACCTGGGGAGGCATCACATGTCCAACTGCAGAAGTACAGTCAGATGCTGCCTAGCCACCCCCTCCCACTCTTTCCTGGCCACTAAGTGGATGACACTAGCAGGGAGCCAGTGCACATGGAGATGCTGGGTGCAACAACGCTAAAAGGACACACACAGGTGTAGTTTGCTGTCTCTTCTTCCTAGTTGCTCTCCCTTTCTCTCATGTCCTTGTTACCAGCTGCAGCACAAGGCAGCCACCCATGTGACCCATTCTTCAATCTGAGTGAAAATAGACCCGCCCAGTAATAGTTACATTTTCTATGATTCTCTTCCACCCATATAGACACATCTTCTCATTCCACTGAAAAGTGAAGCTGATACTGGGGGCGGGGGGGGCGGGACTCAACAGCACCTTTTTGTTGCAAAAGTAACTAGTTAGTAAAATAACTAGTCATAAAACAAGTTACTTCCGGGCTTTTTTGCACAAAAACATTGTATTTTCTGAGAAATACATTTTTGCACACAAAAAAAAATTCTTCCACAAAAACCAACATTTTTGCTACACCTGTTATTGGAGAGAGAGAGAGAGAGAGAGAGAGACTGTACAGGCTGGGGGTTCTGGAAGCTGGAGTTCAAAAAAGAAACTTTCCCCAGTGCTGGTTGTTATATTAATATAGCATATTAAGGAGAAAAGTCAGTCTTGACAAATGGTTTTTGAATGTGTACCAACATGTTTTTCCTGTTTTAAATATGTGGAAACATTCCAGGCATTTGATCCCTGATTTGCAGTCTGAAGTGGTACAATGTAATGACAGATGTCATCACAAGAGATTGCTGATCATGGCTCTCAGGCAGGGTCATGAAATACAGATGTTTGCACAATCTAAGGAATGACTTTCTGGTAAGAGAAGATCATGTTTTCTCTTTTGTTGGCTCTGAATTCCTAGATGTAATAAAATGTGATGTGTGCCTAGATGTGCCCTAGTGATAGCATTAATTAGGGACTCCTCCACCCCCGCTGTACCTGTAAGTGGCCAAAGTAAGGTTTTTTGAGTTGTTCTTTTTGCTAATGTGGTTCTAAAACTGTGCTTAATATGGTCAGAGTAAACAACATACAGCCATATATTTTGATTTCTAAGGCCTAGATACCCTAAAGGCACCATATCCTGTCTGATCTTGGAAGCTAAGCAGGGTCAGTCCTGGTTAGAACTTGGATGGGAGAGTGCCAATGAATACCAGTTGCTGTAGGCAATATTTCAGAAGAAGGAACTATCAAAACCACCTCTGAGTATTCCTTACCTAAGAAAAACATATGAAATTCATGGGATCATCATAAGTCAACAGGCGACTTGAAGGTACACACACACACACACACACACATTTCAATTTCTATTTATATGACTTACTTTTCAGCTATAAGTGAATTACAATGCACTGACAAATGACTTCAGAAATTACTGTCTCAAAAAAAAGTATCAGTAGGTGTCAGGGGCATAAAGTTAACATCAAAATACTAGTTGAATTCTATTGACTGATGCATCACTTGAGATTTTTGGGCCTGATTCAACCAGTTACACTATACCAGACATAGAATCATAGAGTTGGAAGAGACCACAAGGACCATCTAGTCCAACCCACTGCCCTGCACAATTGAAGCATTCCCAACAGATGGCCATCCAGCCTCTGCTTAAAAACCTCCAAAGGAGGAGACTCCACCACAATCTGAGGCAGTGCATTCCACTCCCTAACAGCTCTTACTGTCAGGAAGTTCTTCCTAAGATTTAGGTGGAATCTCTTTTCCTGTAATTTGAACCCATTGCTCCATGTCGTTAGTCTCCAGAGCAGCAGAAAACAAGCTTGCCCCATCCTCAGTATGACATCCCTTCAAATAGTTAGACATGGCTATCATGTCACCTCTTAACCTTCTCTTCTCCAGACTAAACATGCCCAGCTCCCTAAGCCGCTCCTCATAGGGCATGGCTTCCAGACCTGCCACCATCCTGGTCACCCTCCTCTGGACACGTACCAGCTTCTCAATATCCTTCCTGAGTTGTGGTGCCCAAAACTGGACACAATATTACTGGTGAGGTCTGACCAAAGCAGAATAAAGTGGCACTATTACTCCCTTGATCTATATATGTATACATCAATAGGCTTATTCAAAGAGTGACTGGCACCTCTCTCTAATTTTGTAAATTGTACTGTCTGCTTTCCAATCCTTAGGTTTTTGTTTGCAAGAAATAAATAATAGGAGTTTGTTAGGTTCCCTTAACTTTTCCCAAATCTCCCAATGCTTCATGTAATTAAATAATTTGACTGCCCTTGGCCAAAATGGTGGCAAATTACCTTTTTAGTGCAACATATCTGGCCCAATTACATTTCACAACAGACTGTGTAACTGCAGATTATTTTTTGTCCTTGGATAAGAGCAGCTGGAAACTGTTGACTGATGGAGGTGCCATGCAGTCTGCCAAGAGATGTCATCCTTCTCTAGCATGACTTCCTGCCAACCAATTTATCTCCTCCACTGCAAATTCACCTTGGGGTATGAACAATATGGACATTGCTATCTTGCTTTCCAAATCTCTCTCTTGTCCAGGATGATCCATGTGGTGTTATGACATACTGAGACATATAAGGCTATCTCTCTTTAACTTATTAAACCAAATAGGAAGCCTTAGCTGATCCTACACTTATTGTTGGATAGAACCAGCTGTGTCACTAGGGGCGTGGGAAATGAGGGTCTTAGCCCCACACACACACAAGAATTCCGCCCCCTCCAATGAAATGTTCCTTTTTCACATTTCTAGAACTGCAGAAACTTAAAATTCAGTAGAACATTTGGAAACAAGAGTTTATGCATCCAAAGAAAAGGGACAAATAATGTTACAAAGATAATGTGAACATAGCAATTATAAGAGTTCTAGATGTGAACAATTTTCAATGGCTCACTTTCTGCAATGATAGAAATTTGGAGACTGAAGGGATATTTCATTGGGGGAGAATTCTTATTTGGGGGGCAATGCCCTCATTTTACCCCATCCCCTGTACATACACTCCTGTAGATCAGCATTTGTTAATCAGCTGCTAACTAATTAACAGGCCAGTTCTAAGGATAGCATTGGGCTGCTCTCAGTTTGGGGAATCTGATTCTTCCAACATTTCACCAGGCTTTTGCCATGAGGATTAAGGATAGGTAGAAGCAATGTTGGCTTCTCTTCCTCCTTGGGTTGTTTTTAAAGAAATCTCTTTCTAGCTCTGGCCTAAATTCTCAACCCAGGCAGGAACACAACCAAGGAATGGGAGGAATTTGGATCCTGCAGAGTGAAAGTGTCTCCAGCACTGATGCCACAAATCCTTCCTCATTGTCTGTTGCCCAGTACTGGAGCTTCAGTAGATCTTTCTACATGGAGAAGGAGAAGGGATCCAACACTAGACTTCCTCTAGTATCACAGGCTTCTAATCTCTCCTATGACTGTAGGGTTGCACTATACATTATTTAAGCCTTTCAGAATTCAGCTGTTGCTCTAACTCGGGGTTGGAAATATCTGGCTTTCTACATGTTGTCATGTTGTTCAGCTGTAACCACTGGTGACTGGGGGCTCCCATCTCGTGTGTGTGTGTGTGTGTGTGTGTGTGTATCCATTCTGGGTTTTAATCTTTAATCCAGACTTTGAATGAGCTGTCTAAGGTGCTGGATCTATTATGGGAATAGGGTATTGCACCCTGAATAGCTCTCTTAAACTTTTTACTAAAACTCACAGCAGGTTTGCTGTCACATAAAACCAGAAGCCATCACCTACCCCTGACTGCAACTCTGAACAGGCTTGGCCAATAACATTTGGAGAGCCACAGCTGCTCACTGTGTGCTAACTATATTTCTTGACTAACTAACCATATGTTACAATCACATTACAGCCAGTAATGCTGCTGAGAGTCAATATTAGTCCATAAGCTGAATTTCCTAGGCTTACAATTCTAAAGTTTTTCAAGAACCTTGATTTCAATCCAGAAAGCTCTAATAATTTGGCAACTCAAACAAAAACTGATTAAGAGCTAATTTATATTTTTCTGCATTTGTGCAGTTTACATAGTTAGCATGACTATTCAGTCCTCCTCTGTCATCTTTGCACAAAGCTCAGTCATTTGATGCTGTAACATGAGGTGGGGATCATGCAGCCCTCCAGATGTTGCTGAACTGCAGTTCCCAGCATTCCTTAACACTGGTTATGATGACTACATCTTCCTGGGGGCCCATCTACATGAGGGGGGAAAAACAGAGTACCTTGTAGTAATGGCATTTTGCAGCAGGAGTGACATGTCTTAACGTTTTTTCTGGCCTCAGAAGCCCCCATAAGCCTCGCATTACAGATGGTGACTGCAAGCGATTTGCTCACATAAGTTCTTCACTGCCACTGATTTTCTTTTTTAAAAAAAAATGTCTAAGGTGCGCTGGAGCAATAGAGCGATTTTCAAACAGGAAAGCAAAAAACCAACAACCTGTTTTATCGCCTTAGTGATCGCTTGCTAAGGCAAAAATCCAACATGGTGGCAGCGGGTGCTTGTCCTGTTAGCAAGCCCTACCCCCACTCTTGCCTGGCCAATCAGCTTTCTGTTTCCTTTCAAATTGCTTGTCCTTTGGTTGTCCTAACAAGCAAGAATACACACATCCCTTGCTGTTTTTTTTAAAAAACTACAGTGTAGATTGGTGCATGATCCCATTTAGACAGGTAGGAGTCCCAAAAAAATCCATGAGGGGTTTTTGGACCATTTAGACAGGCCCTGGGACTTACAGTGCAACAATAGCTGTACGAGGCTTTAACAAGAAACTTTAACAAGAGATTGCTAATGGACTGGGACTTAACTCTTTGAGGTTCCTACCTCCAATAAAGGTAAAACTCTTTCATTTAGACTACACTTGGCAAGTTTCATTTGGCAAGTTTTACCTATACAGCACCTAAAAGTTTTCCCAGAGTAGCAGTATAGAGGCTTCTTAAGAAATTCAATCTTCTCTGCCTAAGAAAGGGGCAGTTAGCCTTGTACAGGACAGAGTTTGTCTGGATCCCAAGGGAATTTACTTTGCTGCCAATGGATTTGAAATTTTATTATTTGTGTTTTACTGCCCTTTGTCCCCTGTCTCCACATGGCCAAGAAGGAGAGTATCCTCTGCCTGCATCTCAACAGACAACAGAAGTAACATCTGAGACTAAATGTAGGCTTGTAACTCTAACATCACTTTTCTTGTCCTGTATGTTTTTTAACATCTTTGTGTGATGAAGAAGCCAGTGAAGCTTCAAAAGCTTGCATGATGTATTTTGTGCATTTTAGTTAGCCCAATAAAGGTATCACTGTTTTGTGTGTTTTGGATTTTGTTGTAATCTTATAGGAACAATCCAAGGTGCTGAACCCCATGGCCAAACTTGGACCAGCACTTTGGACAGCTCCCACAATGCTGGGAGTAGCCTCTGTAAAATCCAGTCTGGCTCCACTGCCTTAAAGGAGTGGAACAACCAGCCATTCCTGATGAAGATGCATTTTCATTTCTGCTTTTGCTCTTTCTGTTTCTTCAGCTGCTGCCTCCGCCTGTGTCTTCATTTCAGTCTACTATTGGAAACAAAGCACATTTGATTATAGACATTCAGAGAAAGAACAGAATGTGGACTCCCTGAAACAACACCTCAGGCTCGGCCAAATTGATCACCAACTATGGTCCGCCATGGCCTCACATCGTGAGGCATGCAGACGCACTATCCACAACGCTGCAGCCTTATTTGAGAACTCACGCCGAACAAGTCTTGAAGAGAAATGACAATGCAGAAAGAATCACAACCTGGAAACATCACCCAAGGAGACCTTCTGCTGTGCTTTCTGCAACTGGACTTCTTTATCTCGGATTGGCCTTTTTACTCATCAGCGTGCTTGCAGAAAGTGCGGGATGAGCCAGAGAGAGAGACTTTTATAGTTATAATATCACTAAATGAGGGAGGAGGATATATTTATAATTTGGATTAATAACTCTTACACATAACTTGGATGTTTAACATAGCAAGCAAATTATGACATGATCCATTCATCCATCACAAATTACAACTATGGATGAACAAAATTACTCACTGCAATCTGTTTCCATTCTTATCATTTATTTAAAAAGTGAGTCCCATTTGACATCTCCCCAGCCTAAAAACATTTATCTGAACTCAGTATATACAAACTAGCAATGAAATCATATTATATTCCATAGTAAACAGAAGCTTCCATACAGGGAAGTCACTGGCAAAGTTGATGGCATCAAAGATGTGTCCTGTTTCCCTCTCTGCAGCCCCTCCTCCTACTGCTTGCCCTCTGCTGCCTCTTTCAGGTCATAATGCTACAGTGAGAATTTAAGATGCAACTGACAAAAGTCAGATTTGCTCTAAGAGTTGTCTTTTTAGCAGTCCACACAGTATTTGTAGAACTCTCTTCCAGCACCACATCTCAAATGACTTGATTTTCTTCCTAGCAGCTTTCTTCGCTGTCAAGCTTTCACAATCATACATAGAAATGGGAAATACTGTTATCGTCCTGACACCTCCACTTTTCCAATAACTAATCAATTGGCTATATTTCATCAATTAGCCCATTTATTGGTGCTTCACAAAGGTTAGCAGTAGACCAGGACTTCCCCAGAAATAGGAACTTAGTGAAGGTTTGCTCAAAACCAAATGAAGAGTTCATTCCAAATTTTCCAAAAAGGACACACCTGGGTAGCAATCGTGTGGATGCCACCTTGGACGGTGATTTAGGGTGAAAATGTGCTTATTCTCCTGGATGCACCTGGAAGTGAGTCATTCACGAATTCAATCAAGTGACTAGAAAACTCATTATTCTGCAAAATTGTTTTTCCTTCACATATCTCTCCTCAACAATAGATGGTTGCCTGATGCCCATCAGTCTTAATGTCTCAGCCATTAGTGATTGTTAACACAGCCAGAGCTTCCATTGTTTAACTGTGGGAAACTCCATCTAACATTGTCTTCCCCTTAAAAGTAAATATCTAGTATAAATATTGCCCCAAAACATAGCCAAAGGATGCACAGCCTTCATACCTCCTGTCACTCTGTCAGTCTGCTGTGTGATCCTCAGAGCTCCATCTGAGTATCTTCTTCTATACAAATCTCTGCTCATTGGACAGGAACAGTATAGCACATCATCCCAAACTCTATTCTTCTATCCCAATACTTCCTACTTTCTTCGATAACCTTGTGTGTGATTGCTTGAAGCCTGAGTGTTGGTGTGAACGTTTTGAGATTATTTTTCAATAAAAACCATTTTATTTTATTTCCTGGCTATGAGTCTCATCAGTTAGCACTGGTATATATAGGTCAAAAGGTCCCGTAGCTACCCAGCCTCTCGATGCCATATTGAGCTAATTAAAATTCCTCATATTAATATCTGGATACAAGTGGGTTCTTCACAGACCCCACACAATTTGGGTAACAATACGATGGCATGGAGAATCCTAACTTAACATATTCAATGTCATATCTTTACCCTTCAGGATCGTGTCTAGTTCCCTCATAGCTGCCCTTCCAAGTGCTACTCTTCTTCTGATTCCTTGACTGCCATCTCTATTCTGATTAATGACTGAACCAAGGTATGGACAATCTTGAACTATTTCAATGTCTTGAGCATCTACTTTAAAGTTATGTAAATCATCTATGGTCATTATTTTTGTTTTCTTAATGTTCAACTGTAAACCTGCCTTCGTACTTTCTTCCTTGTCTTTTTTCAGAAATCATTTCAAGTCTTTGCTATTTTCTGCTAGTAGTATGGTGTCATCTGTCTTAAATTGTTGCTGTTCCTTCACTCCATGGATATGATGGAAGTAGACTTAAGTCTATGAAAGTTTATGCTACCAACTTCTTTCTCTCAGTCTCAATGGTGCTACAAGATTCCTTTGTATTCATTGTATTCATTCAAATCTGTATTCATTGGTTCAATTCCTCCTGTACTTTTGGGCAGTCCCATCAATGACATGAGGGTGTGACCTTTGCCACAGAGGTTTTCCACTGACCTTCTTTCCCTCGTTATATTTATGATTACCAGATGGAACATTTCTTTTTCTCTTCCTTTCCTTTATAGTTAGAATGCTAAAGTGGTTCATCACTATAAGGAGATTTTCAGATGGGGCAAATGTTGTGGGGCAGGCACGGAACAGGGTCGAGAAAGGGGCTCCCTTTCTGATGACATCGACCCCTTCCGTCCTGGTCCTGTCCTGCTCTGGGGGTATTCTATTCATGATGAAACATCATGAATAGAACACCCCTTCCATGTCTGTCACGGAATCAGGGACATGGGAAAAGGAGCCCCGTCCCTCTTCCGAGATGACAGGCACGGGGGAGGAGGTCTGTGCCGAGCACTTCCAGCCATGAATGGGACATCCAGCTAAGTGTCACCCTTCCTCCCCTCCCCGGGTTACTTGGTTTTTTTTTTAAATGTATTTTTGCATTTTCTTTCTTGCTTTGACAGCTGGGGGGGTATCTTTGAATTTCCCTCCCACCCGTTCTCTCACGAAAATGAGTGGGATTTCAGCCAGCCGGTTGTAAAGGCAGCCTTACGACAGCTGTGTTTACAGCTGGCTGTCAAGGAGGGAGGGAGCCCATTTCTGCAGCGGAATGGAGGTAAGTGTGCAAACATTTATCTCCATTGCATTGCAGGAACAGGGGAGGAGATGGTGGGGCAGTAACAGGGCATTTTGGCCCCATGTGAAAATCTCCTTGATCACATGCTGCTGGCCTACTTCCTGGCTTCAGAGAGTGTGACACAAATGGCAGCAGAGGTGGCTGCAGATACAGGTCTGCATGCCAGTATGGATACCTGCATTCCCGTAGAGCCTGATCCTTATTTTCCCATATGAAGTGGATTTTCCTAGGTATTTTAATAAAATGGCTTAACAGGCTTTATCCTGGTTTACTCTGTCTTTGCCCTGGGCATTGTCAGGATTGCTGAGGGGCAAAACAGGGCAAAAGCTCTGTGTTGTTTGGACTGCAGGGTTCCAAGATGGGAGCAAGACAAGGTAAATAGCCCATCGAGACAAGCCCTGAGGCATGCATCTCTGAGGAAATTCCACTTGAGGGAAAAGAAGATTTGCTTCAGGGAATATACAGTCCTCTTGACTTGTTTCTCCCCCACCCCACCCAACTTTCCACTATTTGAAAGGAATTCATCTCCTATGGGGAAAAAACATAGCTCAGAAAATGTATTTTTGGAACTACACTACCAAAATCTCCAGATGGCATGGCTGGTGACCATGTAGGCTGAAGGATTCTGGGAGCCATAGTCCAGAAAATAACTCTTCAAAGCTTTGCAAAACCTTGTATAACCCCACCTCCAAGTGAGCCTGCACACATTGTCACATCTCCCATCTTCCTTTCATTGAACTGAAACAAGGAGCAGTGAGCAGCTGTAAGAGTAATGTCAAAAGACATAAAACAAGCATTATGTATTATCCTGAAAAAAATATTCTCTTTCTTTTGTCAAATGGTTTTGCCATTCCCTCTTCAAAACTGCGTCAAAAACTTTTTATAACATTCAGCATTAAAGGTGAATTCTTTATTTCAAGTAGGCCAATAATCTAAAAGGCTTATATACAGTTTACAAATCACCAGTGCAAGCTTTGTAATACCATCTAATTCTGCCACATTTTTAAAGTATCATTTTTTTTTCCTTTTTTAAAGAGAAACTTCTTCCCCCTTCTAGTTTTAATGAGGATGCAAGACAAAATTTCACAATTTGAAGTGAATTTGCTCATTATTACTTGTACATGATGAACCCTTTAATCCTAATGTACATGTTCCTGGGAATAAGGCGCACTAAACACAAAGGGCTAAATTCAGCTAGTAGACTTGAGTAGATCTATTGAAATCCTGGTACTTACATAAGTGTTCACTTACTATCCAGCTGCTTATTCAATGGGTGTACTGGGAAGTGGATTTAGCCAAAAGGAACTTACTTCTGATTAGACATTTAGAGATCTGTATTGTGAGATGTATGTAACTATTCAGCCAATTTCCAGTAAAAGATCCTGCAGAGCAGGCAGGAGGTGGGTCAGAGTAGTAGAACAATCCATTTGAGGATTATTTTTTTTTCAAAACAGTGGTGAAAGACATGAGAGGGGCAGTCATAAGGACAGAAGAACTACCCTTCCCTCCTGCTTCTGAGGTGCAAAGTCATTAAGAAAGGGCCCAAAGCTTTCCTAAGTAATGTTTGGAAGCTCAAGGAATTTCTTTGATCAGCCTCAGCACAAAGACATGTTCTCTTGGAGTCAACAAACCTGTGGTCAGCTTCACAGAGAACAGGTCTTTTGCAAGGTTAGTGACTCTGAATTGCACACACAGGACCAAATGATCAAATTCTTTGGATCATGATGGACATATATCACAATACTATAGGGTTGCTTTGAAAATACGTTCCCCAACCCCCTGTTCCAATGAGCACTGGCCTTTTCCTTCTCTCTGGCTATATTTTCATTTGTGTGCAAAATCCTCTGATGCTGCTATTGCTGCATTCTCTTTAGCACTAGGAAATATGAAACATAAAAAGAAGAGGAAAATCAATTTATGGCTCCATATAAGAGTTTCCATTTATTTCCTCTCTCTGACTCACTGTTTACAGCACCCTCTTTTTTTCCAGGAAGTAGATGCAAATTTCATGGTGAAATCCTGTGCATGACTATTAAGCAGTAAGCCGTACTGATTTACTTCCAAGAAAGTGTTCATAGAAAGGACTGTGTTGCACCACAGAATCTTTTTCTGTTTAACTGTAGATGTGCAGGTTTCAGCTGCACTAATCTAAGGCATTGGGGAGGCTCTGGTATTGTAGGGTTACCAGACTGGAAATTGGGCCTTTATTGGTTGTGTAGAAGAGGAACTTTCAGCAGTTGTTGCTTGTTACAAGGTTGCATTACAACCTTTAAGTTAAAGGAATTGGGGGGCTGCATTGTCCCCCTGACCCTAGAACACTGCACTCTCTGTTGAGCATGCACACTCCCCCCCCCCATGCAATAAACATTGCCTTTGGGGGGACTTTTTGAAAACTAAAATGAGAAACAATTTCACCATGTTTTTAGCTTTCCTGGGTTGTTTAGGCCTAGGTGCGGCCTAAAACCAGGAAGTAAACCAGATGTCAATTTCCAGTTTACTTCCTGGTTTAAAATGGCTTCTCCTGGACCTGAAACAGCCTGGGAGTGGGGAACATGGCAAAAATTGAGTAGGGTGTTTTTTGTTTTAACCCCAGCCCAGCCCGGGAGTTGGGCGGGTGGGGGGGGGTTAAAACAAAAAATGCTCTACTAAATTTTTGCCACCCCACCCTAACTCCCAGGCTGGGCTGGAACCTAACAACCTTGGGCGTATGGTTGCCAGATCTTAGGGTGTGGCCCTGAGTCTTCAACTTCTGTGGGTCATCTCTGGGCAGGAGACAAAGGTCCAAATTCTCCAGTGGTAAGTGGGGAGGGCTTAGCTCCTGGCAAGAGGAAAGGGTTGTGTGCAACTAACAAGCTTAGCAAGTAGAGCAGCAACTTGCTACAATTTGCATGACATCATTGATTTCTTGCTGCAACTTACAAAGACTTCAGGGGGCAGGTTCTATGTATTTAGCTTTCTTCTTCCCTCCCAGTTGTTGCAGCCCCAGGGTCACCCTCCACTCTGTTCTGCATTCACCTTCTGGTTAGAACCAAATAGGCTACCTAAACGGTAGTCACCAATGGCTCCTCTTCATCCTGGAGAGAAGTGAATAGCAAGGTGCCACAGGGTTCTGTCCTGGGTCCAGTCCTTTGCTATTCAACATCTTTATCAATGATTTGGGTGATGGAATAGAGGGCATGCTTATCAAGTTTGCAGATGACACCAAATTAGGAGGGGTAGCCCCAGAGGACAGGATCAGAATTCAAAATGACCTTAACAGATTAGAAAGCTGGGCCAAAACTAACAAAATTAATTTCAACAGAGAGAAATGTAGCAGTAAAAATGAAATGCACAGATAAAGGATGGATGACACCTGGCTTGATGGCAGTACATGTGAAAGGGCAGTACATGTGAAAGGCAGTAGGTGAGAACAAACATGTGCTATGGCAAATGTTAGAAGCTCTCTTCTTCTAAAAACATGCTTAACATGTTGCCTGATTTGGCCCTGGATCATGGGAAACTTGTTACCTTTTCCCTTTTGTTTTTTTTTTAAACAAATCCCATAGGAGATTAATTCCTTTCAAATAGTGGAAAGTTGGGTGGTGATGGGGAGAAACAAGTCAAAATATACATGTACAGAGATGTACATGTGAAAGTACATGTGGGTAAGGGAGGCAGTACATGTGGTCAGTTACTGGACCATAAACTGAACATGAGTCAGCACTGTGCCATGGCAGCTAAAAAAGCCAATGCGATTCTAGGCTGCATCAATAGGAGTACAGTTGTCCCTCCACATCCACGGATTTGGTATTCACAGATTTAAGTATTCACCGCTTGAAAATATTCTTTAAAAAAATAATAAACCAAAAAGCAAACCTTGATTTTACCATCTGATATAGGGGACACCATTTTGCTATACCATTGCACATAAGGGGATTTGTGTATTCATAATAGGATTTTGCTATCCACAGAGGGTCCTGGAACCAAACTCCAGCAAATATGAAGGGACAACTGTATAGTGTATAGATCAAAGGGAGTAATAGTGCCACTCTATTCTGCTTTGGTCAGACCTCACCTGTAATACTGTGTCCAGTTCTGGGCACAACAATTCAAGAAGGATATTGACAAGCTGGAATGTGTCCAGAGGAGGGCAAGCAAAAAGGTGAAAGGTCTGGAAGCCATGTCCTATGAGGAGCGACTTAGGGAGCTGGGTATGTTTAGCCTGGAGAAGAGAAGGTTAAGAGGTGACATGATAGCCATGATTAAATACTTGAAGGAATGTCATACTGAGGATGGAGCAAGCTTATTTTCTGTGGCTCCAGAGATGAGGACACGAAGCAATAGGTTCAAACTACAGGAAAAGAGATTCCACCTAAACATTTGGAAGAACTTCCGACAGAGCTGTTCAGAAGTGGAATACACTACCTCGGAGTGTGGTGGAGTCTCCTTCTTTGGAGGTTTTTAAACGGAGGCTGGATGGCCATCTGTCGGAAATGCTTCAATTGTGTGTTCCTGAAGGGCAAGGGGTTGGACTAGATGGCCCTTATGGTCTCTTCCAACTCTATGATTCTATGATTCTTAGTTAGGGAGATTCTTTACCCCGTCTCCCTAACTAAGCAAGAAGGAATAGTCCCCTCATTTCACCTTGTCCTGGGAAGAGACCCTTTAGTAAAGATTTCTGTCTTAATTTCCAAACAGGGATATATAGTGTGTGCGATTGGTGGCATCACCAGTGCCTGTCACAAGGTCTCAGGTTTGGGCCCAGAAACTGCAGGGCTTGGGATGATCTTCAACTGCCGACCATAGTTGGTCAGCTTCCTGCACTTTATCCCCTCACCTGATTTCTTATGCCATTAATAGTTAACACATTGCAGCCTACTGGAGATTAGTTAGTTTATACTCACTCAAAAGAAATCTCTAAATGGCAGGTACCTCAGTACATAACAGCCATGCACATATGAATGGCAGGTGCTCGCAAGGGAATTCCAGATATTTGAATAATCAGAACTGAGGGTTCCGTGGCATTACACTATCGAACAGGTGGGTAAGGAAGACAGTAAATTTGAGCGGAGGCGTTTTGGGAACCAGAGATGCAAGGAGGCTTCTCTCTGTGATGAGTCAACCCTGAATCGCTGTCTGAGATCAGCTTCAGGCACAACAGAGATGGGGGGAGGTGGAAGAGCAGGAGTGCAGGAACCATGTGCACCCTGTCGCTGCATATTTCCATCATGTGCAAAACAGAATTTTCCTATCTCCCTTCGTATCTTCCAGGTGATGAGCTAGCTCCAAATGCAAATGTTCTATTTCCGGCTTGGCAGGGAAGCAAACAGATATGAAATTCAAGGCAAGCACATTTCCTTCCTTTGTCTGCACTTTCATCACGTTGCAAGCTTTGCAGAGCCCACCTTGATATTTACAAAGCCAGAGGTGTGTACTTTGGTCAAAACGCAAGGCTGACATCCATAACTGCTCCTTATTGATCCCAGGAGTTATGCTCTGGCCCTCAAGTCTTTATTTGTTTAATTAAAATACTTCATTGATAGTTTTTCATGGTAAAAAAAATGAAGCTCTCAAGGTAGTTTACAACATCACATCAATACCATGAAACCAAAAGCAAAACTCACTAATACAAACCAACATTACAATTAAAATCAGCCCCAAAAAACACGTTAAGATCAATAACAAATTAAAACACGTTTGATGCATCAGCTCATTAAACACCTTGAATAGAAAACCACAGAGAATAAATGAGGCTTTAAAGTAAGAATGGATGAGAAATTGGTTTGCATTTTAAAGTGAGGTTCACATAATTAATTAATTAATTAATATCCCACCTTTTTTTCCAATATAGGACCCAATTTACACTTCTGAGAGAACTGAATTCAGACCCAACCACAATTTGCATTCAGAAATCCACACATTTTCAAATTTGGAATGCCCTTCACAAATTCTTGGTTACTTTGAATATGTATGTATTTTTAATATGTATCTATAAAATAACTTTGTATCATATGTTGGATAGCTGAGCCTTGGACTACTCGGTTAGCACTAAAGAGGCTTTGAAAATGTTCAGCCCATCGATTCAGGATGGAGGCTTTATCAGTAATTAGTGTTTGACTGTCTGTACTGTATAAAGAGCTTTGGGCCTGATATGTAGGTCCAAACACTGCTTTAAGAGTTTCGTAAAATCCTCTAAGATCACCCAGACCTGCACAGCATTATGTCTTTTCTGCTATATTGATCCACCACTTGTTCTGCATGTCTCGGAGTTTTTGTTGAAGTTTACTACATGTGAGACGGAAAACTGCTTTTCTTACATGGCATATTGGCTGGGCGAGGTATGCCTGGTGAGCAGTTCTCTTCTTTGCCAACAGCTCCTGGATCTCTTGGTTGTTTTCATCAAGCCAGTCTCGATTTTTCTTGTGGGAGAACCTAAGGGATTCTTCCGCAGACTGGAGGATACTGTTTTTGATGTGTTGCCAAAGCACTGTAGGAGAAGGATTTGTAGGATGGTCTTCAAGTTTTGTTTGCAGATTTGCCTGGAAGTTGTCTCTCATGGTAGCTTGTTCAAGATTGTTGACTTGGAGTCTCCTCTTTAAGATGCCATCCCTCTTAGGTTTTAACTTAAGATGAAGATTTAGCTTACATCTTATGAGGCTATGATCTGTCTGGCATTCTGCACTGGGCATCACGCGAGTATGACGGACATCGCGAATGTTTCTCTGGCGGACTAGAACATAGTCAATAAGGTGCCAGTGTTTGGATTGGGGATGCATCCAGGTTGTCTTCAAACTATCTTTCTGCTGAAAGGTAGTGTTTGTAATAGTCAGCTGTTGTTCTGCACAGAACTCTAGCAAGAGATGTCCGTTATCATTGCAATTTCCAACACCATGCTTGCCTAAGACACCTTTCCAGGCTTCAGAGTTCTTTCCTACTCTGGCATTGAAGTCACCAAGGATAATAATTTTATCTTCTACAGGGACTTTTTGTATGAGGTGGCGTAGGTCTGTGTAGAATTTGTCTTTCTCTACAGGGCCAGCTTGCATAGTTGGGGCATATATACTAAAGAGAACAACATGTGGGAGGCGTAAGGAAATAAATAATGCAATCAGAGTGTCCTGTTGGCAAGGTTTTGAGTTTGGAGGCAATGGAATTTTTAATCATAAAGCTTACTCCTGAAAGATGTTTTTCGGTTTTGGGTTTGCCAGACCAGTAAAGTGTGTAGCCGGCGCCGTGTTCTTTAAGGCTGCCTTCCTCATGGAGACAAACTTCACTAACAGCAGTGATGTCGATATTAAGTCATGATAGTTCATGGGCTATTATACCAGAACAACACTCAGGCTGTCCACTATCTGCAGAGTCTCGCATGGTTCTGATGTTCCAGCACACAAGCATCAGTTTATTTACACCTTTGGAGGCTGGTGTCTCCTGATGAAAAATGAATTGGACATAGCTCCCACTTTGGAAGAGACCCTTAAGGCCATACAGCAGTTGAAAAACGGCAAGGCAGCTGGGATTGATGGAATCCCACCTGACGTTTGGAAACACGGAGGTCATGCACTCCATGATAAATTCCACCCACTCCTTGTGAATTGCTGGGAAAAAGGGGAACTGCCATCAGATCTCCGAGATGAAGTCAGCATCACCCTGTACAAGAAAAAAGGAACAAAAACCGATTGCTCAAACTATCGAGGCATAACACTACTCTCTATTGCTGAAAAAATCCTTGCAAGGATACTCCTGAACAGATTAGTTCCTGCTATTGCAGAAGAACTTCTTCCTGAAAGCCAATGTAGCTTCAGAGCCAATAGGAGTACTACAGATATGGTAATTTGCCCTTAGACAACTGCAAGAGAAATGTAGAGAGCAGAACAAGGGTCTCTATGTAACATTTGTCTACCTCACCAAAGCCTTTGACACTGTGAGTAGAAAAGGTCTGTGGCAGATCCTGGAAAGACTAGAATGTCCCCTCAAATTCCTTAAAATGATTACCTTGCTACACGAGGGCCAGGGCAGTCAAGTCAGATATGGTGATGCTCTTTCAGAGCCCTTTCTAATAACTAATGGAGTGAAGCAAGGTTGTGTTCTTGCACCAACTTTATTTACATTCTTCTTCAGCATGATGCTCCAAAGGGCTACAGCAGAGCTCGAAGAAGAAGACGGCATCTATATACATTACCGTACTGATGGTAGCTAGTTTAACTGAAGCCGTCTGAGGGCTCGCACTAAGACTCTAAACTATCTAGTCCGTGAGCTGCTCTTCACTGATGATGCTGCCCTTGTTGCCCACACAGAAGCAGCTCTGCAGTGCCTAACATCCTGCTTCACAACAGCTGCAGAGCTATTTGGGCTGGAAGTCAACCTGAAGAAAACGGAAGTGCTTTACCAGCCTGCACCACAGGACGAACACCACCATCCCCACATTGCCGTCGACAAATCTGTGCTTAAGTCCATTCAGCAGTTCACCTACCTGGGAAGCATCATCTCCTCAGATGCCAAGATTGACAAAGAGATCGATCACAGATTAGCAAAGGCATATAGTGCATTTGGAAGACTTTACAAAAGAGTCTGGAGTAATAAACACCTGAGGCGAAGCACAAAAATCAGTGTGTATAGAGCTATTGTACTGTCTATTCTCCTTTATGGATCTGAAACATGGATCACCTATTGCCACCAGTTATGACTCCTCGAATGCTTTCGTCAGCGCTGTATATGCACAATCCTAAATATATGCTGGACTGACTATGTGGCGAATGTTGCTGCCCTTGAGAAAGCAGGGATCACCAGCATTGAGGCCATGATATTGAGAACACAGCTGCGCTGGGCAGGGCACGTTTCTAGGATGGAGGACCATCACCTCCCAAAAATAGTATTCTACGGTGAACTCGCCACAGGTCGGTGTAAGAGGGGCGCTCCAAAAAAACGATACATGGACTCCCTGAAACAACATCTCAGGCTCGGCCAAATTGATCACCAACAATGGTCCGCCCTGGCCTCACATCGGGAGGCATGGAGATGCACTATCCACAATACTGCAGCTTTATTTGAGAACTCACGCCAAACAAGTCTTGAAGAGAAACAACAATGCAAAAAGAATCACAACCCAGAAACATCAGCCAAGGAAACCTTCTGCTGTGCTTTCTGCAACCGGACTTGTTTACCTCGAATTGGCCTTTTTAGTCATCAGCGCACTTGCAGAAAGCGCGGGATGAGTCCTTCCTGAATCTTCGTTTGTGAAGAAAAGCCAGAGAGAGAGAGAGAGAAAATAACTAATAAATAAATATATTTTAAAAAAAAAACAAATTAGAACACACGCACAACAGCAAACATGCAGCCATTTAAAAAAATATTCCCCAATGAAAGTGGATTAAAACAGCTCAAAATAATCTGTATCTTCCAACGTTGCCTGGTAGAGAAGCCATCATTCTCTCCAGCAGTTTACTCCCATATACCAAATGTTGTTGTTGTATGTCTTCAAGTCATTTCCAATTTATGAGGAAAACATACCACAGGGTTTTCTTGGCATGATTTGTTCAGAGTTGGTTTGCCTTTGCCTTCCTCTGAGGCTGAGAGAGTATGACTTGCCCAAGGTCACCCAGTGAGTTTCCATGGACAAACAGGGATTCAAACCATGGTCTCCATCCGGAGTCATAGTCCAACACTTAAAGCACCACACTGTCTCTCTTAGCAGATTAGATAATAGTTGCTAATTATACAAACCGACAGGATCTGAACTTGGATTCTTCAAGGTTTTGCTGTTTGGGGTTTGTTTGTTTTTTTAACTGAGATCAAAGTCTCCTTTAAGGAGGCGCTCAGCACTCAGGTCTTTGCCAGCAGAGGTTCTCAGGTTCAATCCCAGAAGAACCCCAGCCAGTCAACATCAACAATACTAGGCTAGATGAATGTTCTACAGACACAAGTCTGAACAATATCGTTGATGTAAAAGTTAAATAGACATGGGGCCAAGATGAATCCTTGTTTGACTCCATTCTGTATGCTGACTTCTTTTGTAGGAGCTCCATTACACCCAACTCTAATGCATGTACAATTTTGATCATATAATTTCTGCATTAACAAAAGAAGTTGTTTGTCAGTATTGGTTTTGCCAAATTTATCTGAGTTGTTGCTAGTTAACTAAATCAAAAACTAAATCAAAAACCACAAACGCTGTAAAAAAAAGGGACACGAAATAGATTTTGCAATGTAAAATATAGCATTGTTCCAATGTTGAATGACCCTTATGAAAACCTCCCTGCTCTTTATTTATAATTTTTGTAGAAGCTTCCCATTCTTGAAGTTTATGGAAAAGGTAATGTGTGTATAGTTTAGATGCCACATCTAAGAGGTTTATTGGTCTATAATTATGTGGGTCATCTCTAGTCCCTTTTTAATATATGGGTAATAGTAAACTAGAGGACCATGCTGAAGGTACATTTCCTGGATTATTGATGTTTGTAAGCAATTTGAATAGAATTGGCACCCACCCTTTCATGTTATCTTTAAATATTTCTGGATGTAACATATCATCTGTGGGTGCCTTGCTGGGCGTAAGCATCTGAATAAATCTTTCAATATCCTGTGAGGTTATTGGAAGCCAAATAGGAAGTTCTTGTTCTTGCTTTGTTTGCTGTGGTAATTTCTTTGAAATCCCTTTACAAAAGATGTTCTCAAAATAGGCTACCCAAGTGGTAGCAGGTATTTCTGGCTCTATGTAAAGCTTCCTTTCCTCTGGTCCTATAGAAACAAGTGTCCAAAACTTCTTTTCATCATGTTCCACCATTGCCTGATTTAATTCCCTCCAGTTGTTCACAAAATATTATTGGGTTGTTGTTGTTTTTCTCCTAAGAAGCGATTTGTACTAATTTCACATCTGCACTAATCTTTCTGACTTCCCTTCTGCGCTTTCTTTTTTGGAATTCTTTCTGAAATATGCAGGTACTTTTTCATTTTCCTACCGTCTTGATCAAACCACCCATAGATTTATGAGCTTGGATTTTTTGGAGTGCATATAGTTGGCACAAACCAATAACTTTTTTTTGCTCAGTGACCTTGATGCATATTTCCCTCTAGTTTTCAGGATATTGCTTTTGTTTTTAGTTTTTCTTGTTGTTTAACACTCTCCAACCACCTAATAAATAGGTTTGAATCCTCCCTAGCTACTGAGGAGGAAGAAGGAAAAGATTTACTGTACACTACTGCTAAAATTTACTTAGCTGCACTGAATGTTCATGTGCCAGAATCTAGGTTTTTAAAATGTATTAAAAGTTTTAAAGATCTAGCTTACCACAGCTGAGATCATATTTCTCTACCAATGTAATTATTTGTTGACGATGGAAGAGAAAGCAGTAATGGTTGTGAGGAGGAATAGGCTCTGGTGGCAAAGAAAAGAAAAAACTGCTAGCAGCAGTGGTGACTGGTAGCAGGCTTCAAACTGCCTGTTCCTTGAATGTTTGGCTTTGGGAAAGGTGAGTCCTCAGAATCAAGGTGCTATGGGAATGGTAGCTTAGACAATCACTTGTGGGACAGGTGACTGTTGAAGCCACCCCACTCAGAGTGCCTTGGTTCCAAGGGCACACTCCCAGAAATGCTCCAAGAACCCCCCATCTCCTTGAAACCAGACACTTCCGTCTCTGATTGCTACAGTCACTGGTGCTACTTCCATGAGCATGGAGTGTCAAACTGCTCACATAACAGACTGTTAACAGAAGTATTGTGCCAACCCAAAGTGGCAGGTGTTTCACAGAAATAACAAAAGCAAAAGCATCTTTAATGCCCGCAGTCCAAAGGAGGGCTAGTTCAGAGGGCTTTAGTGTGCCTAACTTTGACATTGATGGTAACCATTGTCCTTGAAGGCTGCTCCCCAGTGTGTTCTGGGGGATTTATGCCTTAAGATGCTTTCCTCTCCTGAAGGAGTATCTCCTCCTTCTACAGCCTTAGTAGCCATGGATATAGGCTTCTTAATGGCTACCCACTCTTCCTCCTCCTTCCATGTTGTGAGATGGTAACCCACGAAAGGACTTTGTCTTCTCTCACTCCTTTTTCTGAAATCTTTTCCAAGAGAGTTTCAGCTGCTCAGGTGGCTTCTTCATCTCACTCAGGTGGCTTCTTCATCAAAATCTTCCTTTTATGGAGGGAAGTGTTACTCTTTTTTATAATTACTCGTATGAAAGCACCTTCAAGAGAACATGTGGCTCCAATGACCTGTTCCACCAAAGCTAACCAGTGTTATGCTTCACATTCTCATTTCACTTTAATATTTCTTCTTGGTTCCATTAACTAGTTTTATTATCTCATAGGTATTTTATCTCTCTTTATTGTCAGCCACTTTGGGGACCATTCTTGGCTGGGGTATATATTTATGTAAATAATAGATAAATGTTGTAGCCAGCTAAGAACTCCTCACAGCAATCCCTCTCCTCCTGTGTCATATACTGAAGTACCTCTTCTTTGCATAATCATTTCACCCACTCAGATCCCTGTGGTGCCAGCACAGGGCCAGAAGACCCCTTCAGATTTATGTGGAAATTGGGCCTCAATACTTCCTGTTGCCATGACAACAGGAAATTGGGCCTCAATACTTCTTATTGCCTGACATTTGTTGGCCAGGACTTGAACTTAGAAAAATGTTGGTGGAGGGAGATTACAACTGTGTGAGAGAGAGATACACACACCCAGAAAGCATGGCTGTTGGCAGGGGTGTAGCTACAGAGGGAGCTAAATGTGGGTATTGTCCCCCAAATAAAATCCCTGCCTTCCCTCCCATGAAATTTTCCTTCAGTTCCCAAGGTTCTGCCACTGCAGAAAGTGAGATGCTGAAAATTGGTCACAGCTACAATTGTTATATTTTCTCTGTTTACATTCCTTTGGTAACATTGCCCTTTTTCTTTGGATGCTTAAACTGGATTTCTAAATGCTCAGCTGACGTTTTAAGGTACTGCAATGCTAGAAATTTGGAAACTGGAAGAAAATTTCATGTGGGGGAGCAAATTCCTATTTCAGTAGGGCAATGCCCTCATTTTGTTCCCCTCTCTTTGCTACACCCCTAGATTACCTATGTTGAGTGAAGGATGCTGGGAGTTGAAATCCAAATAAGTAATTTTCCTAAACTCCAGCCAGCATTCACTTTCTGTTAAGAGGTGTCTGTGTTTGCTTGCTTTAAGAGAAGCAATGTCAACTTTTCTTTTTGTAGAAGGGGAAAAACAGAAAGAATTAAAAAGATTTTTTTAAAGAAGTGGGAACTCATATTAGACCATCTACTCTGTAGATTCTATCATAAGATAAAATCTATCTAGGAAAAAATAATAACGCTAAGAGCCTACCCAAGGTACACTTTTAATTTTTTTGGTATGGTTTTTAGTGGTATTTTGGTATTTGCTGACATTTCTTACTTGATTGGATTTCATGCACTGTAAATACCAATAACAATTACTGGAGCAATACTATGTGCCCAAAATAATACTTCTGATCATTATTTCCTGTTATGGCATCCAAAGACTTTCAACATAGCAATTTCATTCATTACCTGCCTTGTAAAACTCTGGTCAAATTGCCCACCAGTGGTCCAACTTTCACCAACATTCACCATTTTAAAAAATAGGTTTTGACATTGATTTTCTTTTGCCAACTCCCCCTCCAAAAGAATGCTTTCATTACTGCGTTTCCTTCACCCTTGGGAGAGGGGAAATGAAGAAGCTGTTTCTTTTGTTCCCATTAATTTCTCTGCCTTTATTTTATTACACAGTCCATGTTTCCCAAGCACTTAGTGGTTTATCCCATTCAAATGTTCACGTATTTTCATAACTGTAAACGAGTGTGCTGCTCCCTGTTGGTGATGCTTTCATAGGAGTTCTTACTAAAATGAACAAATGTAAACACTTTCCCTTCCTTTCCAAATGTCTCATTTGAAATTAAATGCTATGAGATCCCCTTCCACCCCCACTGTTAGTAATAGTCTTGCGTCTGGTAACTTCCCCCTCTCCCTCCTCCCGCACCTCCCCCAGAGTCCTTTGTTCCTGGCTAATACATGACAGGGGGTGGGAGGTAGGGGAGGAAATATGCTTTGATTTCTGACAACAGCTTTTTCACCTGGACGCTTCCTGCTGTCTTCTGGCTGCTGCCCTTTGCTTCACTAGATAACTCTGACATCCCCCAGGGTTACTCATCTGCTTCTCAGTCTGGCTTCAGCCATTTCCCTTTAATAGCATTGGCAAAGCTATCCTTTGAATGCCCCCAAGGACTCTGAAAAAACAAAACAAAACAAAAAAACCAAATATGGTCGACAGGATCTGACCTCTTTTCCATCCTCCTTGTGCAGAAGGAAAAACAATTGGCAGTCAGTTCCTTTTTACTCATTGGTGAGAAAAACCTGGTTTACCCATGCTTAGTGGTGCTCTCTTCTGAATTACGTCTATGCACATAGACTGAATCCTGGATCAAATTGTGTTACATGCATTATGTGGCAGTGAATTGGGGTTTCTCAATAAATAAGAATCCACCCTGATTCTCAGAAGAGGTCAAGAAGAAGTGTGATACATGCTAATAGCAGAGAACCTGTGAGCCTCTGTTTGTTTAGGACTACAGTGGCAAAAATCCTCATCATTGGCCATGCTGGATAGTGTTTCTGGAACCTGAAGTCTAAGACATAAGGAGGCACAAAGTCTCCCCCTACCTGATGTATGCATTTGCAGATATTATTTCTTCTCATTTGTCTCCTACATCTTTACACAATCTGAGCTCAGAAGGCCAGTATAATTTGGTTTATGGGTGAGCTAGACACACTGTTTTTATGTAAAATGTGGCAAGAGCAAGGGGGCTGGGGCATGTAACACATGCCACATGAGGTATATATGTTGATATACTTCATTTTCTCTCATTGTATCTCCTGGAAGCACCATGCCCTGACTGGGAAGTAGTGTTACTGCACCTTACACCCTCTCCCTATAATATTTCATAATTTGGCCATATTGAGACACTTCACAAGATCTGAGTAGACCAGGGCAGATCAGAAGTCGGGTCAAGTGGGGGTCACCAGGATCTAAATAAAGGTGTCATGGAAAATTACCAACTACCAACAGTTTAGGGGACCTCACTTCTATCATTCTATCAGTCTGCAGTCCTCTTTGGAACTGACTTCCCTTTGGCACTCAGCTCACACAGCGAGGCTCATTTGCTTTCATAAATTTTCATGATCCCAGTTTTGTTGAAGTAGTGTTTGCTGGAACAGCAGTGTAGGGCACATATCCCTGAATATATATCAAAATTAACTTTGGTTTAGGGTGTTACCATGCCTTAAACCCATTCCGAATAATATTTCATATTTTGGCGATACTGACACTCCATGAGGTCTAGTAGATAATTGAGGTCAAGTGGAAGTCACCAGGACCTAAGGGAGGCGATGTGGAAAAGTACTGGCATCCATACCCAAGACAGGATTAAGTGGAGTCCCTAGTAAACAAAGCCATCACTGAGGTATGTGCTAATCCCATCTTGGAAGCATTGGCAATGAGTCATCCATCACAAACAAACAGTGACCAAAACCCCCATTATCCACCGAAAGCCTTTCCTTGCACCTTTCCTATCACACAATAAGAAGGTTGTCATAAACCAATCAACTCTAATTTCTCAGCCATTCATGACCATTAGCGAAGTTGTGGTTTCCTTTGTTAATGGTGAGAAACCCATCTAGGCTTTGATCTGCATTCAAAAAACTCATCAGGATATGGAATTGGGTATAAATATTATCATATATTCTGGCATATAAGACTGCTTTTTAATACTTGAAAATCTCCTCAAAAGTGGGGGGTCGTCTTATAGGCCCAGTAGATCTTTTCCCCTGCTGTGAGAATGACTGCTTTGTCTTTGAAGTGTTAAATTGCCTTGGAAGTTTTCCCAGCAGATCCTTCCCCCTGTTGTGAGAATGACTACTTTGCCTTTGAAATGTTACATTGCCCTCCATTTAGCTCAGGAGAGAAGAAAAACAGTCCATTAAAATGAGCCTAAAATTAGAATTCCTGGATTCAAACTTATCATTTTGCATCAAGTTTTGTCTATGGTGAAATTCTCTTATCTGAATAAAAGCTTCTGGCAGAGTTAAATCATTCTTTAATTGCAAGGTATTTATTATGGGATTGTATTTTGGTAAACTTGCCAGGAAGATTCCCATTTGCACAGCTTTGGGGGATTTCCTCTCCCGGAGCTTGCAAGTGGCTCTAAAATCATTAATGTGCTCATTCAAAAATTTGGGATTTGATAGTTTCATATTAATCAACACAATTATTAATGCAACCTTACTTTCCAAAGATGGAACACCACAGAGATTTTTCAAAGTATCCCATGCTTTTTTAGCTGTTCTCAGTCCTTTAATTTCACAGACTATTCCATTATCTACAACCACTGAGCTGGCTGGCTGGACGGAGGGGGGGCAAACTCTATATTTTAACTTAAAAATTGGGGGGCCGTCTTATACGCCCAGTCATCTTATATGCCAGAATATACAGTAGTCCTCAGACAATAGTCAAGTGTGCACAGTGCTACTAACACAGTCACTCTGCCGGACTGCTGTGTCACCCTCAGCAATAAGTTTGAGTCTACTTGGCTACCCAAAACTCTGCTCTTCAGGACTGGTAAATATCACCCATACATTCCTGAATCTATTCCTCTATCCAACCTTTCTGCCTTAATTGCTTGTTAGCCTGGTATGGTTCTTCTGAGCATGAGTGAATGCTTCTGTGTTATTTTCCAATAAAAACCATTTTATTTCATTTTGACTTAGAATCTCTGCAGTTAGTACCAATATACATAGGTGCAAAAAGGTTCCGCAAGTTACCCGACCTCTCACAGCCATTCATTTGAGTTAATAATAATTCTCCCAATTAATATCATAATTTAGTGTCACGAGTGGGTCCCCTACAGACTCCCAACAACCTGGGTAACAGTAGCAACTGGTTATTCAAGTGCTCACAGATGCTCTGGTACAGAAAAGTTATCCCCAGAAAAGCAAGGGTCATATCCAATAGGCCAAGTCACAGTTGGTACTTCCAGGTCATACCCAGGAAGGCAAGTCCTATGTGGAAGGCTGGAAGCAATCAAACTTCCAAACACTGGAGATGCTCAACAGGCATAGTATCTCATTACAATTGCTGGGGATATATGGGAATTGTGTGGCCCTCCAGATGTTCTTGAACTGCAGCTCCTAGCAGCTATAGGCAGCACAACCCGTGGTGAGGAATGCAGGAAGTTGCAGTTCAGTCTGGAGGAGCTTACAGTTTCCATCCTGTCATAAAGAAAGCCATTGTCCCAACCAGGGACTGTCAGTAACTGAGGGCATGAACAGCCGGGTCAACTTATTTACTTCAGAAGCTCCACCCATGCTGGGTACTGACTTCAAAAGTTCAAGGGCCCATGCTGATATTAGGACTTAATCACACTGTGCTGTTATAGTGCTATTATTCCACTTTAACTGCTATGGCTGTCTCCTGTGGAATCCTGGGATTTGCAGTTTAGGGAGGGGCATTTAGCATTCTCAGCCAGAGAGCTCTTAGGCTTCACTAAACTACAAACCCCAGAATTCCAAACGAGGCAGCCAGAACAGTTCAAGTGAAATAATAGCACTATAACAGCACAGTGTGGTAGTCCTAAGTCACTGCCAGCTCCTTTGAGGCTGAGAGGGACATCTGAGGTTTTGGGAGAGCTAGAATGGAAGACAAACTTGTGAGGAAAACTAACTTCTTGGGTCTGAAGGTCACATTAGGGATGAAAAGCATATTTGAAAACATTCCCAAAAATGGTTGAAAAACATACATTTCTTGAGTGGTGACAAAGATAATCCTAGATTGACAAGAATCTTCATAGTTTGGAATTTTATTCTGTGCAAAATTTGCACATGAGTGGAGGGTGTGTGTGTTTTTCCCCACAGAAAGCAGCATTTTCTGTGCAGGAAACAGAATTTTACTATTCTGTTATTTACTGTTTATTATACTATTTACTATTTACAAAATACTATTCAAGTGCAGAAATATTGTTTATTGTGCTGAAAATGGTGTTTTATTTAAAGAAAATGCTGCTTTTGGCAGAAAAAATCCATGTGTAATTTTGCACATAATAGGGCCCAAACTGGAAATAGTCTATGAAAGCTCTAAAGTTTTCAAACACATTCTCACAGAGGGAAGAAAACTGTGAACATTGCTAAAATCACTTGTTATTTATAACTAGTCACAATTAGAGTAGACCCATTAAATCAATATATTAACTTCCATTCAATAATTGATTCAATTTTCTGTGCATGGTTGTGAATGCTGGACAATGAAGAAAGCGGACAGGAAGAAAATCAACTCATTTGAAATGTGGTACTGGAGGAGAGTTCTATGGATACCGTGGACTCCTAAAAAGGCAAATAAATGGGTCCTAAAGCAAAACAGGCCTGAATTCTCTCCCTAGAAGCCAAGATGACTAAACCGACCCTATCGTACTTTGAGACATCATGACTTGCTGGAAAAAAATGTAATGCTTGGTAAAGTGGGAGGAAATAGGAAGAGAGGAAGAAGCATTACAGGTGAATTGATTCAGGGAAGGAAGCAATAGTTTGCAAGATTTGAGAAGGGCAGCTGACAATCAGAGCTCTTGGAAGTCTCTCATTCATAAGGTCGCCATGGTTCAAAGTCAACTTGAGGGCAAATGTTCGCAAATTGACTCAAAGAGTCTACTCTAGTTGTGGCCAGCAACTGGATTTAGGCCCAAGAGCTAAGCTATACAGTTTGCAGGCTCATGTATGTATCCTAGTGAGAGAGAGAAATCCTCCATACCTGGAGGAGTCAAGCATTTTGAATGCGTTCTCAACAAAATTATAGGTATGTCAGTCTGTTGCTGTACAATATACAGACGAGCCAAAAGTATCATAGAATAGAATCATATAGTTGGAAGAGACCACAAGGGTCACCCAAAGTCCACCCCCTGCCAAAGCACTCCCAACAGGTGGCCATCCAGCCTCTGTTTAAAAACCTCCAAAGAAGGAGACTCCACCACACTCTGAGGCAGTGTATTCCACTGCCAAACAGCTCTTACCATCAGGAAGTTCTTCCTAAAGTTTAAGTGGAATCTCTTTTCCTGCAGTTTGGATTCTCTGGGGCAGCAAAAAACAAACAAACAAACAAGCTGGCTCCATCTTCAATATGACATCTTTTCAAATAACCATTTAATATCAAGATGGGCTTGTGATGGTGGTGGGACAGAAAAAGTCTGTTTTAGATTTTAAGACTCATATAAGGAGAAAAGATCTTCCAGATAGTCTGGATCTAAGCTGTTTAGGGCTTTATATGGCATAACCAGCACTTTTGAATTTTGCTTGGAAACAAACCAAGAGCCAATGGAACTCAGAGTTGTTGCTTTATAAGGGCCACATCACTGTAAGGATTAAGAAGTTGTTAGGCAAAGCTTGGAAAAATTACTTCTTTTTAACTACAACTTCTTGAATCATACATGTACACACACCCTTCACTTTTCCAACTTCGATATTTTCCAGCAATCCAGATGCCTCCTTTCTTCTTGTACACAGGGATGTCATGTTTTCCAGGCCCTTAGCCTCTGTCAGCCCCACCCTCCAGCAATAGTGAATTGCCTTTCTAACAGTGGATATGTTTGAAAAATGCAGATTCTATTCTGCCAAATTTATTCTCATACTTTTTCTTTTAAGCCCTCCCCCTCCCCGCTACACAAAGTTTTGCACAAACACTTTACCATTCCAGTAAGGAAAATGCAAGCAGGTCTTAGCATACAATCTAACTACATACAATTCAGAGTAAAGTGGCCAGAATACGTATCTCTAGCAGACCAAAGCATGGAAGCCAGACCACATGCTGCAGGAAACAACAAGAACAACTAAATCAGGGCTAAACTAGAGTGGGGGGTGTTCCTGACTCCATTACTCTACCATTATCATCATTAACAATAATCTTGTTTATTTCCTCTTTTCTTCATTAGGAATAAATCCAAAGTGGCTCATAAATTAGAATCAATAAAACATTTTTTTAAATGCAAACTACAAAGAACCCAGGGGAAGGGATAGAAAAAATAATAAATATCTATTCCTATAGCAGCAACAAAGCAGGATAAAAATCAAAATTACATTCACCTACAAAGTTTTCCAAAGGAACCGATTTCAGGTTTTGTAGATAGGAGGGTACAGGGCACAAGTCTTGTGAACAAATATGTAAGCAACATTTCCAAAGGCTGGCACCACTACCAAAAAAGCACTGCTGCTTATGGATGGGTACTGGCCTTCATTCAGCAATCGCACCAGGAGCAAGTCTCCAGACACTGATACAGGAACACATGGCAAAGAAGATGCCTATTAAGATGCTCTCTGTCCTCAAGGTGTTTGGAGGGGCAAATGATATTTTAAAACAAAACTGCATAGTACTATTTAGTGAGCCCAGTGCAGTTCACACAGGGTAATTTGCACTGGGGGCCTTTCACACTTCACAGTTATACAGCGGCCCTCTATATCCACAGATTTGGTATCCATGGATTCCATTATCCATGTCTTGAAAATATTCCCCCAAAAGGGACACCATTTTAATATGCCATTGTATATAATGAGACTTGAGCATCCACAGATGTTGGTATCTACGGAGGGGGGGGTCCTGGACCCAAACCCCAGGGGATACCAAGGGCCCAATATAGTGCTATGAGTCCACTTTAACTGCCATGGTTCCATCCTATGGAATTCTGGGGTTTGCAATTTGGTGAGGCAGCAAAGGAGTTCTCTGGCTGAAAATGCTAAAGGCCCCTCCCTAAACTGCCAATCCCAGGATTTCATAGGATGTTGCCATGGTGGTTAACGTGGAATCATATTGCTACACTCTATACACTGTATAGCATGAAAGAGCCCCCTGAAAGAGGATGGACAATGGATCTACCACTGTGTGGTGGGCATTGAATCCACTCTTGATTTTACGACTGCTCTTCCTCCAGTTGCTCTAAGTTAAAAGGGACCTCTCCTGATGCTCGAGCCTATCCCTGGAGAGTTTCCACACCAGCTGAGCCCTTGTACAACTTGGAGCAAATGGAGGAGAAGCAACAGAAAAACTTACTGCCCCCGCAGTGGCAGATCCACAATCTGCCCCTGAGATTGGCCATGCTTTTCTCCCCAAAATGTGGGATTCAAAGCAGTTACTTTTTAAGTAACTTCACTGCTTTTGAACCCAATATGTTGCTAGGAAGAGCATAGGAAAGTTACTTTTTTGAGCAACATTTGCAGAATCCCATTCTGGGAGCTGTGATTTAAAAAAAAAAAACTCTTCTAAGCTCTGTTGCTATGAGATGAGTGACTACAATGAAGTCCAACTTGGTGGTACAGCACATGAAGTTGATCTAAAAGAGTTTCAGTGCTCAACTAGGTCTCTAGAAGACCAGGGTTTGAATCCCCAGTCAGCCATGGAAACTCACTGGGTGACCTTGGGCAAGTCACACACTCTCAGCCACAAAGGAAGGCAATGGCAATCCCCTTCTGAATATATCTTGCCAAGAATAATAGGGTCTCCATAGGCTAGAGCCAATATGAAGGTACATAGCAACAAGAAAAGCTCACCAAGACCACAGAAGCCTCTGGGAGCTGGACTAGATCCAAGACCACCATAAATTGATGACTTCTATGAAGAACAGACTGTACGAGGATTCCTGAATCAACATTAGAAGGGTCTCCCACCCACAGTATTTCCAGCTTATCAGGATTGTGTTTCAGTTGTTCAAGGCTCAGAGGTATACTTATTAAGATGCTAAAATGCTTTGCCACACAATAGCAACAGGAAAAATTATACTAATCATATGAAGCATTGTTCCAACTAAGAAAGAAAAAGAACATGAACGAGGTTCTTTGGAACCTCATTTTCTGAAATCTATCCTCTTGGGGACGGGGATTCATGGATTTTAGATTAAAATTCCCAGTGCTTCTTAACAAATCCTTAACAACAGTACTTCCATGCAAAGGTGGAATAACATTAATGGGTTGGATGAGAACAACAGGAAGATTTGGGCTTCATTTATATCAGCCATCCTAATTGATGGTGTGGAGATAATGTGTTAGTAGGAAATAGCATTTTTAAATTTCAGAAGCACTTGAACAGGAAATCAAGTTGTTCTGGGGGAAATGTAGCAAACTGCATGACCAATAACAAAGAATAATTACCGACACGTGCAAATGTATTGTCTAAATTTAGATGCCTAATTACAAGCATTGCTAAATTTCAATTTTCATGATGTACTAGATGGCCACGGGTGTTAGACCATATGGTGGAACAAAGTTCTTGCCTAAACATGTTTTGTATTGTGTTTTGGGTTTTTTTAAAACTGTCTGAAAACATCATAAAGAGAATCCAAGCCCAATCATCTCATAATGTGCAATTAACATTCTTTTCCAAGGTTTTAACTCACACTGTTCCTTATACTCAGGGGCTGGATCGCAAAAACTTTGAAGCATCTGCAATGTAAATGTGTTATCAGTGAAATACCACTGAAGTTCTATACATCTGACTTTTAAACTATACCAGAGCTTTTAAAAGTAACTTTTGGGATGATATCCCAGAATGCCCCCTGTTAGCAGCACTGTGATGTAGCCCAAAGAAGTCACTTTCCCAGACTCTCTCTCTCTCGCCTATTTATCTTTTTAAAAATAATATCTTGTGTCGCTTATGGAAAATGCACTGGCATACATTTTCAAAGTAGGGGAGAGGATACAGAAGTGGGGAGAGAAGGGAGAAAAAAAGCCTCTCCTGCCTTCCTCTCACTGTACTACTTTAATGCCTGGAAAGCAATTTCAAGAGGTTTCTGAGAATTCAGCTCTGCAATGCAGTGCAGTTAGTTCACAGATTCCTGGTTCTGCCCAAGACAAGTGGCTTTTTATCTGCAAAAAAAAATAAGTGGAGAATTTGCCTCACTGACAGATTGGGATGGTTCAGAGACTAATCATCCTTCACCATGCAGAAGAACTACTGTACTGGACAACACTCTGTGGATGTGGTATTAACTAGGGATGCTGCAAGCATTCAAATGAGGAGGGTGCTGAAAAATAAGCACCTGTGTTAAAATGCTTAGAAGCAGATTAGAAAAGACCAGGACATTGCTTGCAAACTGCTTTAGTAACAGAGTGCTACCTCCCCTCCCCTAGTTATGCATCACAGCTGGGAAATGTTACTCTTTTACATTACAGCTTCCAGAATCCTCCACCCATGTCCAGACTGTGGTGGGAACTGAAGTCCAAAAGCCTAACTTTTCCAAGCCCTGCAGAGGTTGTAATGGCAGCTGAGAAAGCTGTGCCCACTTCCCCAGGGTCCTGGCAGGCCATCTTTTCATGCCATGACGTAGAAACATGTACTACCTCTACTGCCATTGTCCACTGGCTACAAGGTATGTAGTTTAGGTCACAATGTGGGGAGGGGGTAGAGCCTGTTGCTTTGACCCCCATGAGTCTTTTGCAACTGCTCCATCCAGGTATATGAAAAAGATGGAGGTTTTCTGAATCCTTGACTCTTGATTGCTTGCAAAACCTGGAGCTTCAGGAATTCGACTTTAGGGTGCTCAGGCCACCCCTAGCCACAATAAGAGGATAATACAGTCAGCCCTCTGTATCCATGGATTCAACCATCCACGGCTTGAAAATACTCCCCAAAAAATCCAAAAAGCAAACCTTGATTTTGCCATTTATATATAGGACACGATGTTACCACATCATTGTATATAATGGTATTAGAACATCCACAGATTTTGGTATCCATGGGATGTACTGGAACCAAACCCCAGCAGATACCAAGGGCCCACTGTAATTAGATACTGTTGCTCACCACTGATACCATGTCATTGTTTGCTCATCAGATATCTGGGCCACGAGCAATGGACTTCAACCCCCCCCCCTGCATTTGAGGAAATCAGTCCTGTTTTAGTGAGTGACATGCACGCACACACAGAGACAGTTGCCCCTAGGTTGGATAACCTGTTCTGAAACTGTGGGGCGGGGGGGGGACTGCCTGAGTCTCACTCTTTCAAAGGCATGGATCAACATACTATCCAATAGGCCTACCAGGCCCAAAGGTTGACTGAGCTTGCTGGAGGATTCTGGGAGTTATTGTGCAAAAAAGTAATTTTCCCAATCCATGTCCAGGCTTTATTGATAGGCCAATTATAAAGATCAGTATCCTTGACTGTCCTTTAATTCAGATAGACCTATACAATTCAAAACCTGTTGTGGCTTTGCATTGGCATAAATGCTCTTACACAAGTGGTGGCACTTTCTTGCAGGTTGTGCAAAGGGATACTATTCAGGGTTGTGCAAACCCTGTTACACCAAAGTATTGTTGTACTGTTGAGCTAGAGGTTGTGCTGTTGTTTCTGTAAGTGTAGTCCTTAGCAGTGGATAGATGTTTAGGTCAGAAGTTGCACAAAAGGAGAGTGAACAGCCATACTGCCCACTGGACAATCAGTAGCACAATGGTGCAATCTACTAATTCAAGATTATATATATGCCATCATAAATTTTCATTTCACAATCAGTGAACAGGTTCTCAGCCTACATCTCCAGAACAACCTTACTGTTACCTTGATGAGAGCATAGAAATGAAAGAACCTCGTGTTCTCGGAAGCAGTTATACAACCTTAATGATAGTGGTCCTTTACATGCAACTTTTCCAGGTTAATCCAAGACCTCAGATAAAAGAGATGTCTCTCCAACTCTGCCAGCTACAAGTGGTGAAGGAGAACACACCAGGAGCAGAGATGGCTGCTGCACCAAGATCTGGGCAACAAGAATAGGCACTAACCCAGTACCTCTGGATCAGCTGAGTAGTTGGGTTTGCAGGTCCTGACAAGGTACATGTCCTCACGAGGAATGGGAAAAATATTCCAAAATATTCTGGGAATAGTTTTTAAAAATGGATTTCTTGAGTATCAGGAAAGCTTGACAAGGAGAATCCTAGACAGGTGGGAATCTTTACAGATCAGGACTTATTCTGCATGAAAAATACACATTTTCTTTGTGCAGAAAACAACAACAATGTGCTCCCCAATGCATCTAGCTGACCATCATGTGAGACAAGCATGTGTTCCTCTCACAGTAAACATTTCTCAAACTGACTCTGAAAGATCAACCTTAGCTTATATGGGTTGAAGTTAGGCTTACAGTTGTCAGGTTTGAGGACAGTGAATTGTACATACTGCAGTTTCAAACCCACTTAGTCTGTCTCCTGTAGTTTGTCTAACAACATTATATAAGTTTGCATGGATTCCGGTGTTGGCAAGTTTTGTACTTTTCAGGTGTGTGTTTCAAATCACTGTGATAGGCACGTTGTCCACTAGGAGCCAATTTAGATGGGCTCCTGATGGGAATCGATCACCACCAAGTTGTTAAGAATTTTTTTTTCTGAGACATTTTAGGAGAACTTTCATACTGGGGGAAAAAGAAAAGTAGAGAGCCCATTATCTAAATCCAAATTACACAGAGAAATCTCTGGATCCCTAGGACAGTATGTCAAGGGAACTCTGTTTAAACAGTAACTCTATTTATCCAGACTACTGAAGAGCTGCAACTATACCCCTGAAGAGTCTTGCATATCTATCATCTGTTTTTATTATCTTTTGTAGTTGTTCTCTCTTTTTCTTGCTTTTAACTGCTTATTAGTTACCCTGAGTGGTATGTAAACACTAGAAAGCCAAGAGATAGGTTTTTGACTCTATGCACAAATGTATGTATGTATGTATGTATACATGTTTAAATAAAGAAATATCTGGGGCCAAATGCACACTACACAAATAATCCAGTTTGAAACTGGATTGTTTGCCGTGGTTCCTTCCTATGGAATCCTGAGATTTGTTGTATGGTGAGTCACTTTGGCAGAGAAGGCCAAAGATCTTGGAAAACTACTGTTCCCAGGATTCCATAGGAAGGAGCCGTGGGAAATAATCCAGTTTCAAACAGGATTGTTTCTGTAGTGTGGATTTTGCCTAGGTCTGGTTAACCATGGATGAGAAGGGGACTCCCCCATCCAGAGCCACAGCGATGTCCAGCTGGTTCAGGATGGTCCAGATGAACACGGTAATGCGAAAGCCACTTCTGCATACTGACTTACCTCATTGGTTCAAGCCGTAGATGTTTCTACATCAGTAAATGTAAGGCTCTGAATCCCTGTTAGTTCACAAGGGCTCTTTTGTTTCTGCACAGCACATTAAATTATAAAGAAAAGGAAGCATACAGTAAAGTATCTGAATTCAGAAGTTATTGAATGTAAAATGTAATCCTTAGATATTTATCATTGCAAGTAAATATCTTTGTGCACAAACAGCAAATGTACACCAAATGTTCTCTCACAGACTTGATGATTTCAGATAATGTAGAACAATTTCTTATTCTTTACATTAAAGTGTTTGAAAGAGACAGGCTTCTCATTTTGCAAACATTAGGAAACCATTACCAAAATTGGATATTATATTTCCACTGTCTCTAAAAGCCCCTCTTTTCTTCTTAACATGAAAAGGCCTCCAAAGCATCATGTTTGCTGATGTGCAAATGGATTTCCCAGTTCTAGCACAATTGCTTTAGCAGAATTGATAACGGGCACAGTAATATGAGCAGTCTTGATTTCTTCCTAATGTTCAGCCCAAAAGGAAATATGTTTCTTCCTTAGAGCAGAGAGTATAATGGAAAATACTGACAACACCATTTTCCTGTCCCATTCACTTGCCAAAAGAGATCATTCAAACCAGAACCCTTCTTTTTAAAAACACAAGGACACAAGTCCCACCATTACCTGTTGTGCTTCTTCCCCTGTTGCCAGTATCTCACAAGAGTGAAGGCTAAGGATTCTGAAGACTGAAAGCTGGGCATTCTGAGAGAAGTAGGCCAAAAAAGTAACTTTTCAAAGCATTGGTTTGGATCCTAAGTGTCCATAAAAAGAAGGTGCTCCTTGATTTACTGACAAGTCAAAGATCTAGTGGAGGATCCCACTGGTGGAAGATAGGAGAACACGGTTTTCAATGCTGTTTCCCTCCTTGCAACCTCTCCTTAATGTCTATAATGATCCAGAGGAACACATTTGGGCAGGAGAGATATTTCTAAAGCTTTCTGGATGAAGAGGGAAACTGTAAAGTTGATTTTCTTCCTACCTACTCCCACTAGCAGAAGTATCTCCTGAGTGGAAGCCACATTCAGGGAATGTTTTTCCACTGGTGGGGGCAAACTCTGTATCCTGGCCATTGTCTTTGTTCTCTGGTCCGAACTGGGCATGTAAATGACACAGCTTGTAGTTGCAACACAATAGTGTCTTAGAAATAATGGCCTGAATTCCATATCACATTTGGAATTGTGGATAACCTGGTATTACCCATCTTTAACTGACCCATTTCCATAGGACTTTATCAGACACTGCCCTTAAAACATACTTTTGCTGGCATAAAAAACCCATTTTTATGTTGATAAAGTAACATTCCTCCCCGACCCTGCATTTACCTCCTTTCCTGGAAAAGGCAGCTCCAGCAGTAAAGAGGAAGTGAACAGAGCCCTGTTCACTTCCTCGTTCGAAATCCTGCGAGACTTCTTTGCATGGGAAATTAAAAATTAAAAGCAAAAATAAAGCATTTAAAGTTTTTAAAAAGCAGACACACACTTTAAAAGACCCAAGTAATCCAGGGAGGGTCATAAAAAGAGCAAAACTTACCTGGATGTCCCAATCTCACTTGGAAGTGTTCGTGCCAGAATAGCTATTGTCGGGATAAGTATGAGAATTAAATGGTCTGAGGTTTCACATGCTGGCAATGCCAGCATAAAAGCAGCAGGGGGATCTATTGATGGCTTAAGCCATCAATTAAAAGGTACAGGTTTGGGGCTGTTTTTAACTATGAAAGGCAATGTTGCCTGATCCGTGTGCCCTTTCGCAGTTATGTGGTATTATGATGACGCTGTCTGATAAAGTCCATAATTCCTATGTAGTCACAATTGTAACACTATTGCCACAATTGTAACTACCCTCCATCCTACTTAACCTGACATTGGCCACTTTGAGAAGAGGAGGTTTGTTCTGCTGGCAATTGGGATGTATAATGATGACATTTGCGATAATGGGAAAACCCCATTTCCCATTATCTGCCAGCTCAGCAATCAGGTAACAAAAGGTTAACTAGGGTCTGGAGAAAGGTAACATCTTTGGGGTTAGCATCATCACAGATGGTATAGGTCACAAGAGACACCGACCAATCAAAGATTCCAGAGTGGCAAACCTTTCAGATGCTTCAAAGAAGAGGTGATAAATACTGCCTCAGAGGCCACAAGAGAAAGAGAACAAAGGGACCCTGGGATGGGGAACATCTCATCTCAGGTGGAGAGACAACAAAGAAACATCCTGGGGTGAGAACCTCAGGCCGTTGGAGGAAGGCTGTTGGAGATGGGCTTGACAGCCCTGGCTCACAACCTTCCCTGAATTCAACAGACTGAACTTCATGGTCAGTAAGTAGATCAGGAAATGTATTAGACAAATTGTGTTAGAGAATTATGTTTATTTTTCCCACTTGGCTGAATGCTTAACTGTATCTGTAATTTCTATGAATGTACCTGGGAGGGAGGACCCTTTCCATGAGAATTGTCTGCATGTTACGAACTCTGCGTGGAACAAATTAAGCTTTTTCTAATCTTTCTTCAGCTGATGCATACATGTGCCTTGTTTGCTTGGTCATTTCTTTTCTCTTCGGAACAGAGGGGAGGTGGGAAGTAACATCTCTGCAAGTGGCAGGGAGCAGAGAAGGAAACCCCACAGTCTCCCTTTAGACTGTGTTGTAAGAGGTGTAGAATTCAAAGGGCAGCTAGATCAAAGGAGGCACAATTAAGGGGTTTCCCGGGCAGAGGAACCCCAAGATCGTGTCTCACAAACACAGCAGAGTCCTCAGAGGCAGGCGTGTGAGCGCGCACTGAGGCAAAAGCTGAATCACAACATTTCCACCCCCTTCCACCAGCCAGTGTGGCTGTGACAATCAGAAGCAGGACCCCTGCTAGACTTCATGTCACAGCCTTAATGGCTGGCAGTGGGGTGTGTGTGGAGACATCATCATTTATTCCCTGATTGCCAGCAGAATGGGCCTCCTTCTTTCAGTGCCACTAACACGTGGTGAATTCTGTTCAGGGGGAGTCAGACCAGCAGACACTACTTAATTGTCCATTTGTAACTAAGCAGCCCATGTAAAATTCCAGCCAAAGTTTTAATCTAATTGATTATTTAATGCTTTAAAAAAAAGTTTTGCACCACAAATTGTTTTAGCTATTTCATTTTGACTTATATTGTAAATCGCTTTGAATCCCATTTTGGAAGAAAGACATGATATAAATCAAATGAACCAATTAAATAAATAAATCATAAAATAATTTAGCAGCACACCTACTAAGCAGCACAAGCTCAAGATGCCCCAATATCTCTTGCTGTGCCACAGAAAATGTTGCAGAATTTTCAGGTTGGTTGTGTACAGGTGTGTGCACCTAACCTGAGTACACCGAGACACCAAACTTCTACCCTAAGACAAGGGTGAAAGGGGACATAGAGGAGCAGTGTAGTGATGCCCAGGTACCTGATGAGAAGGGAGCAGACCTTCTGAGTTCATTGGCCTCTGACTTGAGAGAGAAGTTTAATCCTATGGTGCATGTCTACTTTCCACACACTGGATTCTGACAACAAATCTCCAGAAAAGTGATGGGATAATCCCCAGGGGAGATCTGTCACTCTATACTTCAGTGTAGCTCCACAAGCCACATCAGCTAGCTTGCCTTTCCAGAGGTTCTGTAAAACCCTGCCAATATGAGGGCAATCTGGCTGCAACATCTGCCAGTCCACACACTGCCAGGGCTGAGGTGGGTAGTTGGCTAGCTAAGTGAATGCCCCCTCTCCTTCCCAATATTCCCTCCCAAAGCATCCCTCCCAAAGCTGCACACTTGAGGGAGGAGGACAACTCTGCCTGATAGAAGGAGGACACTTATTCTTCAGTACAGCATAGTGATGTAAGGAGCACAACCCTGCTTCCAGGAGAACTAGACAATCAGATTCAATTCTACTCAGTTCAGTCAGGATGCAAATATTCCTCCTCTCTTTAAGATGTGCTGCTTTGTTCCAGCCTGACTCCTTTCTGAAAGAGGGAACTATGGCTCCTGGAAGATCCCACTTACCTGATCCATTGGTAGGGAAATTGTTTCTGGACAAGCAGTTCAGATGACAAAGACATTGGCAGAGGCTCTTTGGTGGGAAACAGGCAGCTCACAGCTACTCCTCCCCTTGCTTTGACAAAGCATCTTTCCATCTCTCCTAGCTGCTGTTCAAGGTCCTTCCTTTGCCCTTATGGTTCTTCTGTGTACATTTTAAGCCACTGCCATCCCTTGAGCTGGCCCTATTATTCAACAGAGTGAGGTGGCTGCCTCAGTAACAGTTTTAGATACCTTGAAATGACATCAAATTTCCTCAGATAGTTGCTTCCTTTGTTACACAGGTTGGAAATGTTACTTTTTGGACTATAATTCCCAGAATGCCCTAGCCAGTATAGTCAGTGTAGTCTTAAAAAAGGAATTTCTGCTTTGTTAGGATTATATTTATACTGCCTGGGGGTGGAGGACAGGAAGTTTCTGCCTGATGGGCCAGAATAACTTGCTTGGTTGGTTTTATCTGCTCTGTATATACCTTAATTTGGATGGACTGGGAAAGGCATCATTTGCTTTTCCACCTCAGGCAGAAAAATATGTTGGGCTGGCCTTCATTGTTCCTTGTCTTCTTAGTACAAGTACACACATGTAAATAATGCATATTGGCCACTTCTAAAAAGATGTTTTGTGCAGTGCAAAATATGTGTGTGTTTTCAGAGAACCAGCAACTAAATGCATATGGCACAGTGCAGAGGGAGACTTGTGGCTGTCCAGCAGCTGCCTGAGGACACAGGAAAGGACAGGACACAACAGATGGAGGAGCAGCAGGTTCTCCTGTAATTGCTGTGCCGTGTCAGCACAAATCATAGCACGGTTGCTTGCTGGCCATGTAGTCAACAACCTCACAAGCACCTGTTCAGGCTAATTGCCCATTATTGCTTCTGAATTGTTCCTGGCTTGCAAAGTCCCCATCCAGCCACCATTCTACTACTAATTTCTGATATTGGTGAGAGCACTGTGACTATGCTATTGCTCATCCCACACCAGCCAAAGGGCAGCCAACTATGGTAAAGAACTGTAGAGGAGGAGGAGGAGGACCTGGAGTTATAGCCTTGTGTGGCTTTCCTTTGTCAGGAAGGTTGTTTGTTAATGGGAGTCCACGATGGGAGTGGGAAATCTCTGTCTCTCTTAGAGCAAGGTAGCCAACAGCACTTGACAAATGACTGGTGAAGGGAACTGCTATAGTGTGTGCATGTATGTGGGGGAGAGGGGATGAAAATAATATTCCACAATATTTTCATAACAGACAAAAACTTTTGAAAATTCTTTCAAAAACTCTTTGAGGTTTTTACCTCCAACAAAGGTAAAACACTTTCATTTGGACAACCATTGGCAAGTTCTACGTATGCCACACCTAAAAGTTTTCCCAGAAATAACAGTACAGGGACTTCTTGAGAAATTCAATGTTGTCTGCCTAAGAAAGGGGCAGTTGGCTTCGCGCAGGACAAGAGACTGCCTGGATCTCAAGGGAATTTACTTTTCTGTTGCTGACAGACTTCAAATTTCATTTACTGTCTTTTATTGTCCTTTGTCCGCAGTCGCCACATGACCAAGAAGTGGCTTCTGCCTGCATTGAGAGCCCTCAAAACCAACTGAACTGCAACAGAAAGAATATCAGATACAAAATGTAGGCCTGTGACTCTAACTTTGTCACTTTTCTTCTCCTGTATGATTTTAAACACCTTTTACCTGATGAAGAAGTCAGTGAAGCTTCAAAAGCCTGCATGATGTATTTTCTGCATATTGGTTGGCCAATAAAGACTTCACTCTTTTGTGGATTTTGGATTTTGTTGTATTTTTTTGCATGGCCAACATGGCTACTCCTGTTGCCTAGATGAAAACTGTGTTTCCCAAGTGTCAGGAAACCCTGAGAAAGAGAATCCTGGCCAGACAAGAATCTTCTTTGTTTGAAGTTTATTCTTCATGAAGAATGCACGTGGAAAGAATTGTTCAGAAAACAGTACTGTATCTTGTGTTATGTGAATTTTGGATTTTGTTGTATTTTGCTGCATGGCCAACATGGCTACCCCAAATATTTTTCCTATAAAATTGGATGTGGTGTCTGGAAAACCCAGGGTGGGTCTATACTGTGAGCCACCAACTGCCTTTGCTGTTCCTTGCCATGAGATGTATAGTTTCAGATCTATTTTTTAAAAAACTGATTAATTCATTTGCGAATGGATAATTAAAGAGATAAAGTAAAACAATTCCATGCATGCACATTGTAAATAGAATATTTTAATCTTTTAAGTTTCTTGCACATGAAATATAATTTTCTGTGCTGCAAATCACATTTCTGTGTAGAAAATCATATTTTCTGTGCAAAAATATGCATATTTTTTCACAGTATAAATCCCAGTTTGGTTTGAGTGTTGGACTAGGATACTGAAAGATGAGGGTTCAAATCCCCACTCAGCCATAGAAACCCACTGAGTGACCTTAGGCAATTCACACTCTCTCAGCCTCAGAGAAAGGCAAGAGCAAACCCCCTCTGAACAAATCTTGCCAAGAAAATCCTGTGATAGTTTTGCCTTAGGGTCAGAAATGACTTGAAGGCACACCACAACAATAAATCCCCAGACTGCAAATAGTTCTTGAAAACTGTGCTGTGGGAAGAAAAATGGTAAAATTGAATGAAATGTACAACGATTTACATCCTGTGTGCATGTGCATGTATAAAATGTAATGAATAAGCATTCCTTCCTTCCTTCCTTCCTTCATCCCTTCCTTCCTTCCTTCCTTCCTTCCTTCCTTCCTTCCTTCCTTTCTCTCTCTCAGAATCTAATGTGGGGCAGCAGTTCTTCTCTCTTCCCTTCCAGGAGAGGCTATTGTTTGCCTCCATTTATGCACCACTTGTATCTTTGTAAATAAAACAAATATTACAGAAATAACAGAAGCCTTTGGTGTTACCTTCTCCAACCAAAATCAAATCCAGATCACACAGCTCTCAGAACATCACAGTAGAGTTAGAAAGGGAGAGAAAATTCAGTGATATGATATTACTTTCTATTCCTTATCACAGGTCCAGGAATTATCCCACTGTTCTTCTGATTATTTGTTTTCAACATATATAGACCCCAGCAGGGTGACAGGAACAGGAGGGAACTGATCCTTCTGCACATATCTCCCTCAATAGAGAAAGGCAAAGACCAAGTAGATCCCAGCCTATCTCCACCCTCTGTTTCCAAGCAAACAATGATCTTCTCTTAGGTATATTTTTGTTTTTGCTAAGTATTTTCTCCACATCCTTTCTTATACCATAGTTATGCCTATTACTCTTTGCTGTCTCCTATCCTTCCATGGTACTTCCTGCTGCAATAGAAGGGCCTCTCCCAGACCTGAAATAGCTGCAGAGGGAGCAAAAACAGCTGGACTGACCAGGAATAAAACTGAAGCAACAGGACAGAGGGAGGCAAGGTTGGGGAGAGAAGTACAGTAGGACCCCTGTATCTGCTGACAATTAGTTCTTGGGGAGCCATGGATACTGAAAACCGTGGATAATAGCGAACACCATTGAAAATAATGGGACTTCCAGTTTAAAATTCCATAGAGTTGCCTTGGAAGACCTAGAAAATGGCTAGAGAGGACACATTTTCTAGGAAGACTCTATGGTAGGTATACTGTTTTGTGTCCCATGGATAATTGAATCAGTGGATAATGAATCAGTGGATATGGGGTTCCTACTGTAATTTCTCTCCTTTCTCCTATGTTCCATTTAGTGATAAAAGGAGGTCCACTCTCCCTCAGGTTAGCACACAATCTAGCAAGTACAGCTTAAAAGTAGCAACCCTGACTGAAGCAAAAGGATACAACTCCTTATCTTAGGAGTGTGATGCAAAGTAGGCTTAAGTAGGGCATGCCCTACCATTAGGCAGAATGAGGCAACCACCTCAGGCAGCAGACGCAGAGGAGTAGCAATGGCAACTCCCCAGAAATTCCTCCTGGACACACACACACCCCACTACCATTCGCTTCCTTGCTGAGGACCAAGCTATGTGTACCATGTGCCCAGTCCTGCTCCCACTAAATTAGCTTGCTATCCTTGAGTGTGAGGGACAAAACTGTCCCAATGATGGCCAGGATCATACTGGTGACCTACACCAGCTTAACACCCCAGTTATGCAGACATATGTACTGTGCTGGAAATTGTGCAATGAAGTATCCACTGCCTCCATTGTCAAGGTCCCCCTCCCCAGCAAAAAGGGCATAATTCCACAGCCAATTAATGGCCAGGGGGGCACAGAGGTACCCAGGCACCATCTGGCTGCAGTTGGTCAGACAGTGGGAAAAGGCAGTGGCTGCCCTCCCAGACCTCCAGCATAACACATCCAGCTTAACACGGAAGGTCTAGAGCAACAAAGGCTCTTCCTTTCTTCTGGCTGCCCAACACTACAGCCAGAGGGCACCTGGGTGCCTGACTATCCCTTCAGCCACTAACTGACTGGGTGGGGTGCCCTGGTGCCATCAAGCCACCTCAGAATGAAGAACCCCAGCATAGTAAGGTTAGCAGAGCTTTAGGAGATTATCAGACACAGCAAAAACTGCACCAGAAGTTTGCAACGAGAACAGGAAGGAGCAAGATTATCAGACGACAATGTCCTTCAGTGTCCTGGGAACGTAGCATGGCCGTGAGTAAGGTGTCCTTTTGTATTAGCGGCTTGTCCCTGTTAATGAAAAAGGGAAACCTCATCCGTGGCAGTGCTACACCCTGAGAACGGCTGAGGGCACAGGCATCTGATAATGTCACCCTTTCAGTTCTCCTCGCAATTTTCTGATGCAATTGGGAAAGCAGTTTTTTGCTGTTTCCCCCCATGTCTGATAATCTCCTCACACTCCACTAGCTGTTCTATACTAGATTTTAGGAGGCCTCCATCTTGTCCTTTGCTTCAGGAGCAAAATGTATTAGGCCTGTCTTGGAAAAGCAGTACAATGTTGCTTTCATAAAAGTTCATTGGTTATTCTGTTCCCAAGATCAAAGCTGGGATGAAGATCCCATTCTAATATTTGTAAGAGATTATAAATTGAATGAATAAAAAAAATGGCTCAGCTAAAAATGTACAGCATATCAAGGGAAATGGGACGAAAGGAGAGACCAGGACCACAGACAGCTGTTATGGCTGGGTTCCACCTCTCCTCCAACACTGGCATTGTCTGAAAGTTTAATTAGACTAACCTCTCCAGGTAAGCGCCCAAAGTTCAGAGAAATCTTTTTTTCTTTCTATCTCACCATTTAAAAAAGCAGTAGGTGGGCAAATGAGGCTGGGACCTAGAGAGAAACAAAATTAAAGCTCTATTTGACTTCATCTAAACCTCTCCTCCTCCTCCTCCTCTCCCACCACCACTAACCCTGCTTTCTTCTTTTCCTTCTTCTTTTAAAATTCCCAAGCCTCTTTTAAGCATTTCTGCTTTTTAAGGACTTGAGCTATTTATTGTACTTTCCTTTGAAGACATTTAGGCTATGCTTACTGAACGGCAAAGATCAATGGAGCATGGGACAGAAATGATAAACCCAAATAGCTTCTACACAAACCGGAGCCTCTTGGGGAAAACCTCAAGCTGAGGTGGGCTAAAGAGCCACGTTTTATGCAGCAGTGGCATTATTTCTAAATAAAATTTGTGTTGCTACTAGAGCTGACAGATCCCAGGGCCTAGCCCCGAGTTTCCAGTTTTTATGGGTCATCTCCAGGCAGAAGACAAGGATGCAAATTTTCCAGTTCTGGTGGCCTCTGCTCCAAGCAAGAGGGAAGGAGTGTGTGCAAATATCAATTCAGCTATTAAAGCAGAAGCCTGCTAAAACGTGAAAGGCTTAACTGATTGGTTGTTGCAACTTTCAAAAACTCTCCAGAGTCTCTGTGTATTTACTGAGGCCCTTACCACACTCCAAAGAAAAGCAGCAATGCAGCAGGAGCATTCCATCTTCCATGCTGCCTTACCGAATGATGTCATCCTTCTTATAGTGTTGTGTCATTCCAGTCCCATGGGGGACTGAGGTAAAACCACATCTTTTTGCTAACAGGTTTTTCTGGTTAGCAAAAAGATGCAATTTTACCTTGGTCCGTCATGGGACCAGAACAAAACAATGTTGACATCATGCAGTAAGGCAGCGTAGAAGACAGAACGTTCCTGCTCCCCTGCCGCTTTTGTGGGGGGTTGCGGTAAGGCCCTGAGTTAGCTCGATTCTTACCTGCTAGTCATTGTAGTGTCAGGACTCTCTGCTCTGCTCTGCTTTGCATCCATCTTCTGTCTGGAAACAAGTGGGCTAGATGAAATAGTCCTTATCCCAACTTTCTAAGTAAATGAGAAGGAATAATCCCCTCATTTCTCCTTACTCTGGGAACTGACTCTTTAGCTGAGACTTCTGTCTTAATTTCCAAACAGGAAAATATGTTCTCTGTGCTTATGTTTGAATGACAAGTTGTGAGCAACTGTGGTTGCTACTTAACACCTAACACTCAAGTCACAGGTCTTGGCCCAGAAACTTCAGGGCCTCATCACAGGACCACCCATTTCCACTGACACGGGTTTGCCCACCATTATTGTGTGATGGTTTACTCCAATCTTGCAGCAATGAGTGTAGCATTTACTCTGCGGAACAAAGAAATTGGCTGGAGTTACGAAGTAGGTTCAGAGTTTCCCACCAATGTAGACAAGCCCCTGGATCCCCTACTCCAACTTTCTCTTTAACAGATGAACCACCACCCATCCTTCTCCTCCCTCCTTGATGGAAGAGAGCTGATTTGTCACACTCACAAATATACACTGTGCTTTTTTTAAAAGTGTCATTCACATTTCAGTTCATTCACAGTTTTTGATTCAGCTGTGCACTAATAACAAGGAAGTGCATGTCTGATGAGCTTCTGTACTTTCCATATGGTTAGGTAACTGACAGGATCTGCAAGACGCACCCAACACATACAATCAACAGCACCAGATTAATGACACTGCTGACTGTGTGTGCAAATCACATCCCATGGCCACGGTTGTTTTAGCAAGCCTTGAAGGGTAATTACACTGGAAGACCACTGGAGGTGATTAGACTGACTCAGATCTGCTGCTGTGTCCTTGCCTCGCAATAGGAAGGCAGATGTTTGTGTCGTTTATCAAATAAGCAAGGGCAAACTAGGAGCTCAGCAATGCTCAGAAAGGGCTTCCTGGGCTGCTATTTTGCTCAGCATTTGGCAAAGAGACCCACCAGGTGTGCGCTGCTGACACCTATGGTTGGGCACAGGGAAAATGATACCCCCTCCCTACACACACTCTCACCTACTCTAATTAAGCCCAGACAAGGAAGTGAAAAGCTAATCTACCCACTTGTTTAATGCTTTAGATTCTTCAAAAATGTATTAAATTGCAAACTGAGTTTCATAGAGCATGAGCAGAGTGTCTTTTCATGGATGAAAACAATGTTGTTTAAAGAGGGAAATGACTCCTGTTATGACCATAAGAATACCAAACCATCCTTTTAAAATAAGAACAATACATGTATATGTATATGTATACATATACATATACATGTATATGTATGTTGTATATGTAGACACTGTAAATATTGATAATTTTTGCTTTAGTTCAAGAATGTATTATTAGATAAAACTCAATAAAAATATTAATTAAAAAAAATAAGAACAATACACAATAAAACTTTTTTTCCCACAGCAACAGATCCCAAAAATTTTACTAGCTTTTTTATACCTGTTCTGCAACTGGCCAAGAGAATGAAATTAATTCCTAGGTAGGCCAGTAGAATCCTGGCTCATTTGTGTAATCAATTGTTATAGTTTTCCTTGGATTTTTTCCAGGCTGTGAGGCCGTGTTCTGGAATAGTTTCTTTCTGACATTTCACCTGCATCTGTGGCTGCCAGCTTCAGAGAATGGTTGGGTAAGAGTGTGTGTGGAGTTTATATATTGTGAACTCCTGTTGGGGAGTATATGTAAATTTGTGTACTTGAATGGTTAGTTTCTGGGTATAGAAATGCAAGGAGGATTAGTGTCTGTTTGGCTAATGGTTGGTTGATGGCCCATTATCTGCTGGAAATCCCCCGTCCCTGGGTGGAATTCCTTTGTAAGTGTTGAGTTTTGGTTCTATTGTTTTTCAAAACTGGAAGCCAGATTTTGTTTACTTTTAGGGTTTCTTCTTTCCTGTTGAAGTTGTCCAGGTGTTTGTGGATTTCAATAGCTTCTCTGTGCATTTTGACATGGTAGTTGTTGGCCTGGTCCAGAATTTCGGTGTTTTTAAATAACATTTTGTGTCCAGGTTGGTTTATAATATGTTCTGCTACTGCTGATTTTTCTGGCTGGCTCAGTCTGCAGTGTCTCTCATGTTTCTTGATTCGTGTTTTCACACTGCGTTTAGTGGTCCCTACGTAAACTTGTCCACGGCCGTGAAAGCCTTCAACTTCAAATTGTTATATTATTATTATTATTATTATTATTAATAACTGAATTTAGATCCCACCTATCTCCCAGGATGGGATTCAAGGTGGCTGTTGTTGTTGTTGTTGTTGTTACTTTTACTATTATGTACAGCTACTATTGGTCCTCAGAAGGATGCCCCAGATGGTTAATAAGGTTAAACATTTGTTTCAATATAATAAAAATAAAACAATGAAAATCTTTTTAATCACTTAATGAAGAATATCAACAAAGAAAAATTAACACCCTCAATAAAAGTGGGGGTCACTGTGCATGTCCCATAGATTTATTGTAGGGGGTAATGCAAAGAACAGCATGTCACCTGTTCCCGTACTTCCAGAACTTATGCAAAGGAGAGAGGTGAATGTTTTCCTGATATAGGATCAGAGCGCAAATCTTTCCTATTTGCATGTGACCAGATGTAAGGATAGACAATGGGGTTGTCTACATGTTTAAAATACTCTTCATTCAATTCGAATAGACTATGATCCAGCCACATGTGTATACATGTGCGAAAATGCGCACCCACTGGCAGTATGTGTCTAGACAAGCTCAAAGTCTGAGTCATTCAGACTTCATCTTGATGTTTCTCTGATGTCCACAATGCTGCCCTAGCCCTGTTCGTCCAATAGAGACATTCAGTGTTTTCATGAGTACTGACACTGACCTACGAACTTCTGTGGACGTGAGATAGTGGTTAATGTCTAGTCAAGCTACAATATCAGCCATGCTGAGGACATTTGGCTACAAATTTCTCACTGATTCAAGCAGGGGGTTAATGTTCTCAGTTTTGACAACACCAAGCATGTACTATGGTTTGTGCCCAAGTTTTCAAATTCAGTGTCAGAAATACAAATGTGAAAATCTTTCAGTCTTGATTTTGTTGCATTTCTTTGAATTTCACCTGCACTTTCTTTCTCTCCTTTGAGTTGCAAAACTTGGCAGGGAGGTGGTTCCGCCAAGAACCTGGCACACATTTTAACTATGACAGCACTAGGGGGTGCGGAAAGGCTGAACCACACCAGGTGACACCATCGGGGGAGGGGTGACATCAGCCTTAGTGACACCACAGCACTTTAACATAATTTTTCTACTGTATGCACTGATTTATTCACTTTCCCTAATCTATGCATCTCCCCATTGACTAAAGCATGTTTGTGTGCATTTCCCCCACCCCACAATAGCGCACAGTTCAGTCATTTGCAGTTTAAAATACAGGTACTGTTTTGCACAGATTTTACATCAGCCTCACAATTTTTGAAGTGAGGTACATTTCTTTTTGCAATGAGTCTTGAGATGTGTGAAAAGTCTACTTTCATCAAGACTGTTGAATCCAAGAAAATTATTTTTTCCATCCCTATTTAGAATTCATTTGCAAAGATTCTGTTCTGAGAGCTACATGGGTAGTGCTCTCTCTCTCTCTCTCTCTCTCACACACACACACACACACACACACACAGAGAGAGAGAGAGAGGGGGGGGGGAGAGAGAGATTGGCTCCTGCATATATGCACATAGCTTTTGCTGCAAATGTATGCTCTGTTGACAGTTTTCTCCTCTTCCCTTTTCAAACCTTCCCAATGGTCTAATGGCACACTGATACATCCTCCTGCAAAATGAAAATTGCAAAATAGAAACCTCCTTTTTTTTTTTTTTATCAAAGGGATTGTTAAAATGTGAAGAAAAGGCTTCCTCTTTTTGACCTCACAAATGTATAATTACATTTATCATCTTTGGACCATCTCCCCCGGAAGCCTTCAGGTTGAGCTACTGAAGCAGAGCATACCAGCAAGTACTAAAAGGAGGTATTAGAGAGACCGTAATGAATTCTGAGTGAACTACACTGCCTAGTGCCTAGAGATACCATTCCAGCTTTTAAAAATGCATATCAATCCAGGATATTCCAGAACCACCCAAAATGCCCATCAAACATCAAATCAATTTCACAGATCTGGTCTCATGGGGGGTAGGGGGGATACCTGGAGAAAGCTACAGACCCAGAAAAAGGTAAGAGCAGTAATCAATAATCAGCCTCAGGAGTGAAAACCAGAGGTGATAGATGTGCTTGAGAAACAAGCATAGCTCCCATGGTGGGAGCAAACTAATGCCCTTACACATGAATCACCCTTGCTCATGTCTGCCTATCAACTGTCTCATAGAAACTCTCTCTCTCTCTCTCTCTCTCTGTGTGTGTGTGTGTAGCCTGTACAAGCTATCAGCTAGACTAACAGTTGAGCCTTTTTCAGTATTCAAAGGGTCAGTCCTGCCATTAGAATGAGCCAGGTGATTTGGGTGCCATGAAACGGCAGCGATGGGATAATTCAAAGCATTATCCTTGTATGTTTGGACAGCCAGGAATGGAGAGGGGGTGCTCCTGAGATTTTCTGACTTAGTGGCCCAAGTAACTTGATTGGCTCTGGGGGCTAAGCAGCACTTGCTTCTCTACCTGGGATGGCAAAATGTCTTGGGCTGACCAACTGAATCACATGGTTTTCTCCATACAATTTTTATTAGGTTTAATAAGAGTGGCAGTTATTGAATGCAATTTGCATCAACCCTAGCCCGCATGATCATTGGTAAGGAATCACAGTGCTGTAATTCAATATCTGGAGGGCCATGTTCCCCAACCCTGCTCTGAAGGCAGTGTTTCAAAGACCTCAATAACTATCTGATATAGACACAAAGGTAGGGAGACAGGAGGGTGCTGTCATATGCAGAATCTGCTGCTCAAAATTTAATTTGATAAGTCTGGCCCTGTCAAAAGGAGAATTTACCTTCTTTGCCAGTCCCTAAGTGACTATTGTCTTAAGTGTGAAATATAATTAAATGGATTGAGGTCATAGCTAAGGGAGATCTGAAATACACATTCAGGTAAAAGCCTTGGAAGGCAACAATCAGAGCGGCCTATAACCACATTCAGTTCAATGCACTTACCATTCTTCTTCAGACTTTCCCACTCAATGGCTGGAATCCAACATCCCTTCAGTGTAGTATAAATATCCATAGGCAGAGATATGCTGCACCAGCACTACACAACCGGCATGCAGAAAAGCAACATTTCACAACACATGAGTAGTGTCCAAAGCACAACTACAATGTGTAATATTGCTCTGTGTGCAACTCCATGTCTGCCACTGTCACATCTGTTGTGCTATGACAAATAATGCACCTTGCATATGTAATGTGACTTATGCATGTGTATGTCATTAGCAGAATACCAGCCGATATAGGAAAGTCGACAGTGTTAAGGTTACCACATTCAGACCCTGCATAGATTCTGTTTATGAACACCTGGGTAGAGCAGATAACCTGGATGAGATAGACCCTCACCTACCAGATACTCTGCAAATGTTTTAGACTACAATTCCCATAATGCATGACTATTGGCCATGCTAGATAGTGCTTAAATGGAGTTGTAATCCATAATGTCTGGAGGACATGAGGTTGGGGAAGGATGAAGTAGATGTCCAGGCACATTTCAGTTTTTTTAACATATGGTTATGATTCATGTGTTCAGCCAAGGCATTATATGCCAGAAGGAAGATTACCCGGAATGGTGTGCCTACTGCAGAACTGAGAGATGCCAGTTTCCAATCATTTCCTTCATTATGGAAGATTATTATGTAACCAGTTGAATGATTTACAATTCCTGTGTACTCTTCATACTAACTTTTCTGCACTACACACACTCACCTTCTTTCTCAAGTGGAAATTGTTGATTTCAAGCCCAAATGGTATCTATTAGTATCATTACTGACCTTATGTCTCATTGCAACCTGGAAACATTTTGCTTGCCCTTTCACAGGCCTCATCTGTAACTTGTTGCAGCCCTTGCTGAATTAACTAATTCAGCATATTTTTATAGTGTCTTTCCATCTGGTTCTGCTGTGCTTTCTGCAACTGGACATGTTTATCTCGGATTGGCCTTTTCAGTCATCAGCGCACTTGCAGAAAGCGCGGGATGAGTCCTTCCTGAATCTTCGTTTGCAAAGAAAAGCCAGAGAGAGAGAGAGAGAGCCATCTGGTATGCTTGGTCCTAATTTGTCTGTTCATTAATAAAAGGTTACACAGATTTGCAGTACCACTTCTCAGGAGAGTCCCATATCAAAGTCCCATTCTAAAGAGTCACCATTTTCTACCTACCATCTATTGTCTTTATTGTTGAGCCAGTTAATGATACATAATCACACATAAAAAATTAAGCTATCTGATGTTGTAGAGGTTTTCTTCCCCCAACATGACAGGGACAGGGACAAACACCATATTTCTTTCCCCTCCTCCTCCTCCTCCTCCTCCTCCTCTTTCTTCTTCTTTTCATTTCTGTCCCAACTTTTATTTATTTATTTATTTATTTATTTATACCCCGCTCTTCAGCCACAAGGCTATCAGAGCAGCTTACAAATTGTTTTAAGCAATAGCTATTTACACATGTAACTGCATTAAACAGTTTCCAATGTGTGTTAGCTAATTGCCCCCACAAGCTGGGTACTTTCTCCCAATAATGAGACTCAAGACAGCTAGCAACATACTGTACTTAAAAACAATACAGATTAAAACTATACATAGCCATTCATAAAAGTTTGTGCCCATTGGCTACAACAGTTTCTTTATTTTTTGGAAACTCACCCCAGACCAGCAGTCAATAGCCCATGGATCAGCACCAGTCTACAGACCACCTCTTTGAGTAGCACCTGTGTACAGTATAATATAGTAGAACTATAGCTAGGGTATCCACTCTATTTCTCCCATATTAATAATATTGTTATATGAAAAGATCCACCCATCTACCAAATTAGGGAAGCATTACTCACATCTTTCACTGGTTATGGATATAATGGGTTAATTGATCCTGAGCAATTTAAGAAGGGAGCCTTAGAAGTGTCTTTACTTTTCTTGTCTCTTGGTCCAACTTGTGGGGCTGAGAAGATTTCGGAGAAGGAACTGGAAGAATACGAGTATACAAAGTGGGAGGTGCAAGTTCAGGCTTCCACCTAATGCTGGTGGTGATCATAATGAAAGGCAGAGGTGAGTTTTAAAACTGTCCAAACTTGCTCCCCTATTCCTGCCCACCTTGGCCAGTTTTTGTGGGGCTTTTTTGAGCTGTATGCCACTGGAAAACTGATGTCCTCCAGGTGTTTTGGACTACCACTCCCATGATCTCCAAGCATTAGCGATGCTGGCTGGGAGTGATGAAAGATATCTGGAGAGCATCAACTTTTCTGCCCCTGCCTTAAATTCCTGTCCACTGCACAAACCATTTCATTGGACTGCGTCCTAAGAAAACAGCTGGATGCATCTCCCTCCACGGCATCCCTTCCACAACTGTTCTACACGATGATAGCTTAATATTGGCCAGAATCCTGTTGGGGACTTAGAGCTTCATAAGTGGACTTACATCTCTGAGAATTAGAATTGGCTAGTTCCATAACATCCATATTGAGTAAAGGACTGCTGTTATGTTACTACATAGAGGAGCCAACAAAGTGACCAATGAACATTGGGACTGATCCACAATGGGACCAATGTACATCAGTCCCATTGTGCATTGGGGCACCAGCATGGGATTGCCAGTGTGTATCGGGACACTCTTGCCACTGTCCCATTATGCATCTGTGCAATTCACTAACAGGGTTTCTTAGCACTTCTGCTATGTAGCTACATATACAGGTCAACCCTTATATCCATGGATTCAGTATCCATGATTTCACTTATCCATTTCTGAAAAAGAATGTTCTTTCTAGGCATCTTTCCTAGGTCCTCCAATGTGATTCTATGGTCAACTTCCAACATTTCTCTCACTGAAAATAATAGGGTTCCTTATTATGCTCGGTCTCAGGTATCCACGGGGGGGGGGGGGTGTTGGAACATACCCCCCATGGATACAGGGGTTGACCTGTATATAAAGTTAATAATGCACAGCATGATAGAGGATTCCAGCCTATATTTTTAACCTTTGCATTTGGTACAATTTAAAGCTATGTCTCGTTTAACTGTTGTAAGCTGCTCCAGAGTCAGACCATATCCAGCTACCAGAACTCTGTATTTCAAGGGTTGGCAACCCTAAGCAGCACAAAAAATCCTGCGAGTCCCTCAAGCCTGGGACCCTTCCTTCTATGGGATCTGATTCTGATCCAGGGCAACAGGCACATGATCCAGAGGCAGGAGGTGGGGCCATCAACAGGAAGCAGAATGAGAGACCAGAACAGACAAACAGGAACAAAAGGTCAGGGGCTGCAGTCACAGTCTGGCTAAGGTCAAATGCTGAATTGGATAAACAAGAGGAAAGAGAACAAGATGGGGGAGGCATCACTGTGCCTTATCCCACTATATTGTTATAGCACTATTATTCCACTTTAACTGCTATGGCTGCTGTCTGTGGAATTCTGAGGTTTGTAGTTTAGTGAAGCCTAAGTGCTCTCCGGCTAAAAAAGCTAAATGCCTCTCCCTAAACTGCAAATCCCAGGATTTCACAGGAGGCAGCCAGAGCAGTTCAAGTAAAATAATAGTGCAATGTAACAGTGTAGTGCAATAATAAGGCAGACAGTTGATGAAATGTATGAGTAATGCAGGCAGCCTGACCAAGTTAGAAGGGGGCCTGCTATTCCTCCATTGGATTTCTAGGTCAGCTGACGCTCTTCAGGCTGGGGTGTGGTTTGCTGACAACACTCAGGATAGTATCTTAACTGCCCCTGAAGCATGGAGTCTTGTCCTATGAAGCCTGGTCTGCAGAAATAGTTGGTGGCAGACCCAGAGGGGTTGTGGTAAGGGAGGTAAGGCATCAAAGGCTCTCCATTAGTGATCTTTACTAGAGGCCCTCACCACTTTCAGCAGCTTACAGGGTCTCCCCTTCAAACTGGAAGGCATGTTGGGAGAAGGAGCCAAAGGGCAGGAGACTGGCTGAGATGTGAGAGAGAATTAGGACAAGTTGTGCAGGGAAAATGTAAAACATAATACTTGCGCACCATTTTGGAGACATAGGAGGAGAGTGGAAGGGAATAATCAAGCAAGAAGCTGCAGGGTGGTTGTTAAAGCAGGAAGGGAAATTTTAAAAATTGCAACAACTGGCTTACTGTATAAAGAAACTGCATCTTTTGGAAGATGGAAAATCAGTAATGGGGATTATAGAAGTGTCTCATGGGCAGAGCAAAACAAGAGATTTTCATAGTCTACAGCTGTTGGCAGCTTGGGCATTCTCATAAGCTGTGGGATTTTGAGCGTTCTTGCTATAGGCTCAAATTAAATCAACAAGCATCCTTAGCAACCTTGAGTTGCAAAGCCATTTTCTTTGCTTAGAGTCAGATCCATCTCTTACTGTAACCTTTTGTCACTGCTAGCAGCAGCTTAGTCTGTGGAATGATAATAAAGATATCACTCACATCAGAGAGAGAAAAAATAGTTTTTGAGCAACCTGGGCAGTATCGGGACTGTGAGCCCTTTGGGGCATGGCAGATTGCCAAGGAGGTGTGTGTTTCTTTGTTTTGCTGGATAACTAAGTTGTTGTTGGGCACATGCCAGTGAATGCCCAACAACTGTGAATCTTTGATGTTTGTAGCATCTTTCTGTGCCACACATCCATGTGCAGTAGTGTAATTGTAGGAGAAATGAGCAGTGCGTAAAAGAGATGAGCAGAGTTGTCTTGCTTTGGACAGATACGTATGTATTTGTGCTACATGTCACTTGCACAGGGTCTGCACAGAAATAGCAAAGCAAGAAGCCCTAGAATCATAGAGTTGGAAGAGACCACAAGGGCCATCCAGTCCAACCCCCTGCCATGCAGGAATACACAATCAAGGTACCCCTGACAGAAGGACATCCAGCCTCTTTTTAAAAACCTCCAAAGAAGGAGATTCCACCACACTCCCAGGCAGTGTATTCCACTTCCGAACAGCTCTTACTGTCAGGAAGTTCTTCCTAATGTTTAGGTGGAATCTCTTTTCCTGTAGTTTGAATCCATTGCTCCATGTCCTAATCTCTGGAGCCGCAGAAAAGAAGCTTGCTCCATCTTCAGTATGACATCCCTTCAAATATTTAAACATGGCTATCACATCCCCTCTTAACCTTCTCTTCTCCAGACTTACCTGTCATGTAAGGAGTCTGAAGAAATCCAAGGTATGTTGGGAGAAAACCCTTGCTATGAGGTTGGCCAAGGTGGCAACAAGGAACTGAAGATCATTCTCCATCTCTCTCAGGAAAGGAAATTTGAACCAGAATAACATGCTCAGATACTGAGAGCAAATGTTTTTTTTTAATCCTATGTTCAAAGAAAAAATAGAGTGAGAAGGGGAGAGAGAGAGAGGCAGATTAAAATGTCTTGAATATTTTAACTTGTAGTCTTTAATAATACTGTACTGTCTAAACTGTGTTTAATCAATTCATTTCTTCAAATCTTCTGGAGCTGAAAGGGAAGAAAGGGAAATTGTATTCGTAAGATCAAGGGATCTTGATGGTTTTAAAGCCAATTTGCAACTCTTCTGGATTTGAAAAGAAGCTGGCAAGCTGAACTGAACAAAGTCTATATTAGGAAGGCCTAAGTTAGAGTGACAGGCCTGGGAATAAAGTGTGATGTCTTCTTCACCCGCACATGTTAAGCATCCAACTCATACTGTTAAAATCTTTTGCCTAGACCTATTAAATGATATATTACTCCCTGGATTTTTACATTTTTTAAAAATACAGGTATTGAAGATAGATCCATGTCTGGGTTCCCTAGTTTCCCCCCACCTCCATCTTTTTTCATTGGACAACAACCACAAAATGGTTTCATCTCAGTTAAAAATATTATAAGAGCTTTGCACACGCTTCATTTGTTTAATGCATATACAATGACAGTTGAACCATCTCTCATTCTGGGTCAGCATGCAATAAACCTGGGGATCTGGAACCTGACTCTTCTTAGGCTCAGAGCATGGATGAAAATGGGGGATTTTTTGGTCTTACCCATACTGGCTTTGGGATTTGGGGAGTTGTAGTCCAAAAAGGTAAGTTTTCCCAGATCTGCATATGTTCTGCTTGTCATATGAAGCATATATGACACATTATCTGTCTGTGGCATTGAAGCCACCAGAGGATGAGCATGAAGTCATTCACACTACATGATCATTTTTTGCTCTCCCAAGAGGAATAGGAAGAATTGTCTCATGTGACAATATAATGATTCAGATGCTTTCCAGGACCTGGTCTGATTCTTTGGCCAAGGAGCAGATGTGCACCTCCTCCTTCACTAGGTAGCAGATGAAACCAATGCTTCATGCAAAGGCATGATGCATACTTCTCACCAACATTGCCACATCTCAGGACGGTGCCTGAAATCTTAGGGAATGACTGTGCTTCTCTCCATCTTCAGGCAACAAAACAAATTGAAGAATGAGTGCCAGACATGATTTTAAGGCCCAAAGGCCATATGAAAATGTAACATTGGCTGTCCAGCAGAACCTCAGTGGGGATGGAGCCAATTTGAGTTCTCTTGGGAGGGAGCCTCACACCTGAGGGGCTGCTTCAGAGACTGCCTAGTCTCATGTACTCACCAGCCTGGATAATAAACGGGGGTGGGGGGGCATGTATGGTTGTAGCAAGAGAAATGCCACCATACCACCTTAGACACATCCGAACTTGTCTGATTTAATTAGCTAAGCAGGATTAGGCCTGTTTAATACTTAGATAGAGGATCACAAGAAAATACAGGGCAGGGTTAGGGAAGGATCCTTCATGAAACTCTGAAAATCCATTGCTGCCACTCAGAGTTGACAATACTGGGCAGGCTGAATCAATAATTTGATTCATTATAAGGCAGCTTCCTATGTTCCTGTGTTCAAATAGATGGGGAGAGGTTGGGCAACTACCAACCAGTAACTAGGACATCAGTATCTGGAAAGGCTCTAGAAAAGATAATTAAGCAGGCAGTCTGTGAATAGTCTGAAAAATATACCATGGTTACCAAGAGTGAGCTTGTCGCTTTCAAAAAATAAGTCATGCTCTCTCTGGCTTTTCTTCGCAAACAAAGATTCAGGAAGTCATGCTAGGCTAGGACTAATCTTATTTCTCTTTTTTTGACAGAGTTACAAGCTTGGTGGATTAGGGGCATTCAGTGGGTGTACTAGATCTTGATTTCAGCAAGGCTTTCAACAAGATACCCCTCTTGGGGACAAGCTGGTAAAATGTGAGACAATGCTTTTGTTAGATGAATTGTAATTGGTTGATGGATGAAGAAGAATATTCACCAATGATTCCTTATCATCTTGTAGAGAAGTGACAAAGTTGGGTGCCAGAAGGGGCTGGCCTGGGCCTGGTGTTTTTGGTTGCATGACATCTCAATTCACTAATGCGGCAGTCTTGTGCAAGGGCTTTGTGAGTTTATGAGAGTAACTCCTGGAGCCTAAGGTTACACTCCATTTCCTTGATATACAGTAGGATCTCAGCCACTAAGAGTTAAGAAAGGGCAGCAAATTGTTAGCGATTTACAATGGCTGGAATTCTCTATTGGCTATGTTACTACATAAACACTGTAGTTACGTATCTTAGTAGTGTCTCCTGCCCCCCCCCGCCCCCCCCTGCCCCAGTTGTTGAGCAGCAACAGCCACTGTGGTCAATGGGGCTCTGTTCCTCTGTGGATCAGGAAGCAGCTGACTGACATTTCCATCCCTTCCTATGTGTGATCTCCATTGTGACAGGCAGAAGCAGGGTCCCTATTGTGATCCACCCTTGCACCAGAGATCACTCATTCAAGGACGGGGAAGCCAGTGAGGACTGGAGGATTTTCATAGTCCCTATATATTCCATAAAGCAGTGAATATGTAGAGATCATGAATACAACCAGTCAGAAATGTGTAACTCTAGGTTACACATTTGTAACTGCTTTAGAGAATTCCAGGCCATGTTATTATTTTGTTTTTACAACAAGGAGCAAAAGAGGCACTTCTGCGATTTTCTGCCACATGCACCAAAACAATTTGCCAGGTGCGGCATACTGCACACCTTGACTCAGATGACTGGAATAGTGCAGCATGTTTTGTTCTGTCTTGAGCTCCAAAATGTCTTAGGCCAGCCTTGCGTGTGGTTGACGCAAGATACCTGTTTGGACTATGGAGATGATCACACGAGACTAGTATCTTGGGGCAATCGTGTTATGAAAGGAACCAGGAACATACCACTTTGAAAACATTTCTTATTACACCTCTCTTATTTTGTGCAACTGTGCTGCTTTGAAACCCCCCCCCCCCGCATGATAAGTCCCTTCACTGCAGTTCTGGCATGACAGCAGTCAGTCCATGAGGGGGCCTGAATCTCTTCCTCACCTGCCTTCTCCCCCTCCCATTTATTATTCCAAAGCAGGCTAACTCCATGCCAGTCAGTTTTTTGTTTTTTTTAAGTTTAATGATTTTTGCCATAATTATGCAAACACAGCAAAGATAAAAATAAAAAAACGACAGACACAGAGTTAGCCTGCTTTGGAATAGCGAGTGGGAGGAGAGAGGAGGAGAATCAAGCCACCTCATAGCACTGACTGCTGTAATATAGGAATTCAAGCAAAGGGATCTATTGTACCACAGCCAGCATTGGAAGAATAGTGACATTTAAAGCTATTGATAGGCTTTTCCTGTCATTAAAAGGGACACCACAGTAGTGGTTTGACTATACACCACCTACAGGATAGTCCCAACATCATGTGATAAGGTTTGGCCATAGATGCTACTATCCTGCTTTAATTCCACTTGAGCAAGCAGGGATCACCAGCATTGAGGCCATGATATTGAGAACACAGCTGCGCTGGACAGGGCACGTTTCTAGGATGGAGGACCATCGCCTCCCAAAAATACTACTCTATGGTGAACTCGCCATGGGTCAGCGTAAGAGGGGCGCTCCAAAAAAGTGATACAAAGACTCCCTGAAACAACATCTCAGGCTTGGCCAAATTGATCACCAACAGTGGTCCGCCCTGGCCTCACATCGGGAGGCATGGAGACGCACTATCCACAATGCTGCAGCCTTATTTGAGAACTCACACTGAACAAGTCTTGAAGAGAAACGACAATGCAGAAAGAATCACAACCCAAAAACATCACCCAAGGAGACCTTCTGCTGTGCTCTCTGCAACCGGACTTGTTTATCTCAGATTGGCCTTTTTAGTCATCAGCGCGCTTGCAGAAAGCGCGGGATGAGTCCTTCCTGAATCTTCGTTTGCGAAGAAAAGCCAGAGAGAGTCTAGCCTTTGTGTGATAATCTGCTACAAATCCCAGAACGTCTCAGACAGAATGGCAAAGGAGATTCTGGGACTTGTGGTCCAAAAAAGTAACTTTCTCAAGCTTTCCTTAGGAGCAGCTGTGTTCATTGACTGCAGCCACATCAATAAAGAGCCCTGTATCTAATTAAAATAGGCTCTCCCCCATGAATGTTCATCATGCTACAATGCATTTGTCTAGATTCAAGGGACCACAGGGGCCTCTGAGTTTCATCCATGTCCATCATTTCATTTCCCTCTTAGTTTTGCTACATTTCTCTGTTTCTCTGGGGAAAGGAGGGAAGAGTTGGGTGGTTTACAGTGGTGGATAGTCCCCCTGGGCTCCAGTCTCCCAGCGGGCTGGCTATAAAGACTTCATTGGGTGCTGGCAGCGATTTTGACCTCTAGGGGGCACTCTTGAGTGAGGCTACTTGGAGTTACCCTTAGAGGGACGCTAATCTGGGGGTTCCAAGGTGAGAGAGCCCCAGTTTTAGCTACAATAGCCCTGTAGCTAATTAAAATAGGCTCTTCCCCATGAATGCTCATCATGCTACAATGCATGTGTCCAGATTCAAGGGACCACAGGAGCCTCTGAGTTTCATCCATGTCCATTATTTTGTTTTCCCCTCCAGCTTTGCAAGAAAGGAGTGTTGGTAGATCTACATGAATCACATGGCAGAAAGATGCCTTGTGCATATGTCCAGCTTGAAAGACTACTTTAGAAATGATACTTCCATTCCTTTCCATTTTGTCTATGGAAAATACCCTCTCCTCTGATCCACTTCACCATCACCTCTGCACCCATAACAGAGGAAGGGGCAGCAGCACAAGTCACAGCCCATGCCCAATGTTTGAACCATGCCACATTCCTCCTCCATCACCATCACCATCACCATTTAGAGAGGCCCATCCCTGTAACTATAAAAATGTAACAGTAACTAAAGCATTACACAGTTGCACCCCATAACGAGTGAATTTATCTCTTGTTAAACTATGGCCTTCATGGTTGGGGAAATGAATTAATTACAAGTAATGAGTTATCTGTAATGCATTGCTTCCAAGCTCTGCTGAGGACAGAGAGTCACTTTGGCAAGGCAGTGTGGAAGCATCCAGTGTCATCTCTTCAGTATAATTAGGCCCCAGGATTATTACTTTGTGCCTGAACAGCCTTTTGCTTCTGTTTAAAAAAAAACAAAAACGCTCTTCTGAATGTTAAATATCAGCCTCAGTCCTCTGTGACTCAAAGACACAAAAACAAATGTTGATTTCTAAACCAACACATGCTAAATAGCAGCTCTTTGGAAGTTTTTTTGTGCTCATCTGAATAATAACTGACTAGTTCGTAGTCAACAGCATTTAATAACTCACCGAAATGCTTAAATTAGAAAAAGATGCTGCTCTGTCACTCAACAGGAAGCCTATTAGAGATTGCGTTGATTTGCAGCATGCAAAAAACACAAGAAGTGGAAGAAATTGGAGCTTTATTCATAGTTAACTAGCCTGCTCCCAAGGTGCAGGTGGGGAGGGGATAATATCCAAACTGTAAAAGCGCCATAAGAGATTACATGCAAGAGTCATCAAAAGTGAGAGAAATTGACCCTGCCCTGCAGCAGCACTCTTTGGACTTAATAGGAACAGCTGGTCAGTGAAGTGTTTGCTCAAAATTTAACAAGGCTTCCACAATAAGAGGCAGGTGCCAATAACTCAAAGGGGAGAGCCCAGCTAAATGAGTTTTAATTTAAATTCATATATGAGGCTGGCTGATTAGGGCTTCATTGCTCTTTCACAGGCTTTGGCCCATGTTGGCATGGACTCTGGTAATGTGTGTTGTTTTTTCCCCCTCATCCAGCCTGGCCCCACAGTTCCCACCCTAGGTTCCAGTCACTCACCTTGCTCCTTTTTCACTCAAGATTCCTCCCTGGATCTGGTATTCTGGCCTCATGGCGTCCTCTATGCTGGATGAGTGGCTGTGTGGATCAATTGTGTGGTAAAATATGACCAATTGCCCCTTTCATTTTTCAAATGAAAACAGTCACACAGAGAAAATAGAACCAGAAAATAAAACCAGAAAAGATGTATTATATAACCATTAAAATAAACATGAACTCTCTGAACTCTGTATACATTCCCAGTTCCCAAAACCCTATTTAGATCTTATCAGTTCCTCTCTTCCTAACTGGTCTTCAGTATGTCTCTGAGTGTCCTGAGTAACCCTGCTATAGACAAGCCTCTAGGTAATAATAATAATAATAATAATAATAATAAATTTTATTTCTTAACCACCTCCCCAAGGCTTGAGGTGGGGTACAACATAGGTAAAACTATTTAACACTTAGTTTAAAGCACATAAACATAAAATTACAATAACCATTACACATTAAAATCATCTGTATATAAACTTAAAATACAGGTCACCCCCTGTATCCACTGGGGTATGTGAATATGTGAATACATGCAATCCTAAATATACACTGGACTGACTATGTGACGAATGTTGCTGTCCTTGAGCAAGCAGGGATCACCAGCATTGAGGCCATGATATTGAGAACACAGCTGCGCCGGGCAGGGCACGTTTCTAGGATGGAGGACCATCGCCTCCCAAAAATACTACTCTATGGTGAACTCGCCACAGGTCAGCGTAAGAGGGGCACTCCAAAAAAGTGATACAAAGACTCCCTGAAACAACATCTCAGGCTTGGCCAAATTGATCATCAACAGTGGTCCGCCCTGGCCTCACATCGGGAGGCATGGAGACGTACTATCCACAATGCTGCAGCCTTATTTGAGAACTCATGCTGAACAAGTCTTGAAGAGAAACGACAACGCAGAAAGAATCACAACCTGGAAACATCACCCAAGGAGGCCTTCTGCTGTGCTTTCTGCAACCGGGCTTGTTTATCTTGGATTGGCCTTTTTAGTCATCAGCATGCTTGCCGAAAGTGGAGGATGAGTCCTTCCTGAATCTTTGTTTGCGAAGAAAAGCCAGAGAGAGAGAGATCTACTGTTGATATGTGAAACCATGGATAATAGCAAATCCTACTGAAATGAATGACATTGGGCACAAGTTCTGGCTGAAGTATACCATAGAATCACTATGGAGGACCTAGAAAATGCCTAGAGAGGAATTTTTTCAGACATGGATAAGTGAAATCTCATATACTGGTCCCATGGATATGGGCATCAACCTGTATACCAATTTAAAATTCAGAGTTTAACATTTTCCCCATCATAGGCCTCCCTTCACAGTCCAGCTTGCTCAGCTTCTCTCTTCACAATAGCCATCTAGGGTTAGGGATGTATACCAGATGAAGATACCAGACGAAATAGAACTGGGTGGAAGCAGGGGATGGAGAGGTCTGCTTTATGGGAATGAAGAAACCGGATAAAGGCCATGGGCCCATTTGTAGCCATTCCTGACTTAGTGCCACCCAGAAATCTTGGACTATAACTCCCATCCCCAACCAGCACTGTGGTGCTGACTGGAAATTATAGGCAAGGTAGTCCAACATATCTGGAAAATGCCATGCTGTGGAACACTAGCATAAATCATTGACTTTTCTTCTGACTGAAAACATGAATAACCATAGCAGAGAATGATAGGAGACAACATAAACTGGTGCAGTGACAAGTTGGAATATAGATGTGTTGGGGTATATTTGGGATAACAGTAGGGTTGACAAGTTGGGATATAGACCCAATGTACTGAAGCCTCTTTCCCCCCCAAATAGTGAAGTAATACTACAAAATGTAGAAATAATGGAAATGCAGGTACCTAATGCTCTTAGACAATCAATACACTATCTGTCATTTCAACAAGGCAGTCAGATAGAGAGGGCGACCCTGCATTGCTCCCACAGTAAAAGTATTACTGAGGCAGTTGGTTTTGCCTATTGGAAGTGGAATTAAAACAGCTGTTTCACACAGGCTCTTAATATAGCACAGTGTTATCCAGCAATGTCCTGTGCCCTGGCCAAGGCCCTTCTCTAATGAAGAAAGCTCCGTTCAGCAGAGGTCATTTCCCATTGATAATCAAAAGTTTCCCATTTACAGATTCAGCCCATTTTCTTGCTTCCCTGTTCTATATGGCTGCATAAGATTAGTGATTAACTGTCCTGCAATTGCCACTTATTTAGTCATCTTCTGTTCTGGACAGTAAATGGGGGTGATGTTCAATTATTGGTTTCTTTCCTCCTTTGTTCTTTTATCTTCCTATTATAGTGAAATAGCACTATTCATGCTGCTTGTTATGCTGAACAAGCTACCAGTATCGCTTTGGATAATGGTAAATTACCAGAGCAGCTGGTGGTGGCTTCCAGAACAGTGGGATGGTGAATCCACTCTGGGTTTTAATCAGAACTTTTAGAAAGCTATCCAAGACTCTGGAGCTGTTTTGGGGATAGGGTTAGCACTTTGAATAGCTCCTGTAAAGTCTGGCATGAATTCACTGTCCCAGTGCTGTGGAAGTCAGCAGTCAGACAGGTAGGATAGTCTATGGTCCCCTTCCAATGTCTGGAATAACATTGAGTTTTAAGGAGGCTATGATAAGCAGCAACAGCTATTCCCAAACCCTGTAGTAAGAAGGCACAGAAAGACACACCTTTCTGCCTCAACCAGAAATCATCCATCTTTGCTTTCTGTCCAGCAGCCAGGAACAACCATTCAGCAATGCATAAATAAGGCTTCCCCAAGGCCAAAATGAGTCATGACTATCTAGGAGTAGGGTGAACCACTGAAACAGAAACATGCCTGAATTATAGCACTACATTCTAGCCCCTTGTATGCAGCACACTTAAGATTATGGCTAAACAAGCTCCAGTTTCATAATTCACAACAGGTCTATATTTAAAGATTTAAAATGTTTTTGTTCCCACTTGCCTTCGGATGTGGAACTCAAAGTAGAGCACAAGGGGTTCCCAGAAGCTATTCCATCCAGAGCCACTTAGCTTCAGCATTTTTGCTCCATAAACTGCCCTCAGGCCATGCCCTCAATGAAACATTTAACCCTTGTACACTAGGCCTCCTCCAGAGTCATCTTGTGTTGAAGTGGTTGTTTCTAACTTATGGCAACCCTAAGGCTATCACAGGGTTTTCCTGGAAAGATTTGTTCAGAGGGGATTTGCCTTTGCCCTCCTTTGAGGCTGAGAGTGTGTGACTTGCCCAAGGTCACCTAGTGGATTTCCATATCTGAGCAGGGATTCAAACCCTGGTTTCCAATTATAGTCCAATGCTCAAACCACTACATCACACTGGCTCTCTCTGTTAAAGTATCCAGACAGAATTAGACCTACAATGCAGAGATTCTGCAACATTGCCACCTGCACAAAATGTAAAAAATGTCCCCAAGTTTCAGTCACTTGCCACATACAGGTTTTTCCCCAGACAAACCAGAAATAGCTGGGACCCCAAAAATATCCCAAGAAGTCCATTGATTTTTGCCATGGGATACCTTTTTTTTTTTTTTTTGTACAAGCTGATGTAATATATTAGATTTCTTTAGCAATAGCATTACTTTAACACATCCCATATTACTTTTGGTGACCCATGATGTGGTGAGGCAGAAGTGACATGCTCAGCTGGTCAATAGGATTAGCCCATTTGAGGAAATCAACATTTCTTCTATGGGAAGGAATCCAGGAGTTCATTGAGTTAAGGAATTTCTTCACAAAACAAGTTCGTGGTGGTGGTGTGTTGTTGTTGTTGTTTTTAAAATCCAATTTTATTTTCCTTTTAATTCCACCTTGTATTCTCTGGCTGTGAGTGTACAACTGGAAGGGAATACATTAAATTTTGCACATACCAGCATTATTTTGGATGTGGGTCATATAGTACTCTGCAAAACACTAGAATTCCTACATTTCACACAATGCAAGTTCTTCTTCTTTTTTTATCTTAGTGCATGAGGGTTAACATGTTCTGTGTGATTAAACCAATTTTAATATATAAATACTTCTTCTGTCCATCCCAAACATTCACCTATCATTCAGCCCTGGTTCAGAGCTACATAAGGCAGAAAAATGCAGGAGAGATTATTTTATTTCTTGATGCAGTGCTGTGAAGGGAATCACTGCTCATAGTGTCCCTCCCATCTCTTCTGGCTGAAGTGGTGTCCAGGGTTTTAGCAGGGTGACCAGCTGCTGCATATAGATTAATCTATATTCACTGAGAGACTTATTTTCAGCATGACCACCTTTGTCTGTCTTCATTGCAAGATGCTCTCAGGCAAATCAAGTGTATTTGAAAGCCCAAAGAAGGAGGAAGCTCTCAATCTCCCAAGCCGATGAGCAGCAGGGAGAGGGGAGGGCACACACTCCATTGGCATCTCAAGTTGTGCTGGTGTGATAATAGGAACTACACATTATTTCTGTTGTACTAGGAAATAAATTCAGTTAAGCTGCAGCAGAGCTCTGCTGCTTTTGCAAGGCCCTTTGGTTTCAAGGTGAAACCTTCTTCCCGCCCCCCCGGCCCGTTTTGATTTGAGCTTTGTGGAAATCCAAGCATAAAAGCAGGAGTTTTTGTCAAGAAAGTCATTTTCTCCACTGCCCTTCTGCTGTGACAGACTCTGGCTCAAGTCTCACCATCTACAGGTTTTGGAGGCATACTTGACAGTAGGTGAAGTGTGATTATTCACTGGGCTGGCATTCAGTTTTGAACTCCATGACAGGAGGGGGAAATTAAATTTACTGCTCATGTGAATAAAAGCAACCAACTTGCCGGAAGGCCTCTGCATTACTTTTATGGGGGGGGGGGAACAAGCACATGTGGAGTTGTCACAGAACAAAGCAACTGCCGCTCAAAAGTGGGCAGGGGGAAATTGCAACAAAGAATGTACCGTAAAAGACCAATGAAGCCACTGGACTCCCAAGTGATATGAAAACTTTCCAGGGCATCTGGAAACATATTCATTAGCAATGTTATCAGTACTTTGTGTTCTATTTATCTTTTTAAACTTTTGTGTGCCTTTTAAATTATTTTATACTGTTTTATGTGGTGAGTTTAATTGTTTTACATTTTATTGTGAAGGTCTTTTATTTGACTCTTTCTGGGAGCCACCTTGGGTTCCACTCTGGGAGGAAGGTGGCATACAAATTATAGATAGATAGATAGATAGATAGATAGATAGATAGATAGATAGATAGTCTGAGCCATGCAAAACCCTAAAACTATTCTGGCTGAAATTTCATAGTTAGCCACTTTCTCTGACACATTAGTGAGTTCTTTTAATGACTTTCTGTAACCCAAAGAGTCCTAAATTGAAGCAGTTCTAAGACTTTTCATCACCACCAAAAGCAGTTCTTTTTAAAAACTTTTTTTGAATTTTATTTTTAACAGAAAATAAAAGAAATAAAAGGAAAAGATATATATCAAGTGTATGCATGTACAACTCATCTTGTCATCATACAGTTCTGTTTTCAAACATGAAATTAATATAATATTTTCTAGACTTCCTATCTTATCAAAGTTGGTTTTGATAGGCTTCTTTTTATTTCTTCTTTTTCTCCTTCTAGCATTAAAATCCTTGTTCTTCTACTCCCTACTGTTATATTGTATATACTTATGTTTCAAGTAAGTTACTTATCTGTCATACAGATATTTACATCCAATGTCATTTTTCCTTCTATATATTATATACAAATTAATAAGACTTCAAGTAGTACCCCATCTTTGTTCCTATTTGTTTGATATTTGTTCTTTGCTCTTTTTTAAAAAAAATGTTGTTTTTGTTGTTGTGTGCCCTCAAGTCATTTCTGACTTATGGCAAACCTATTACAGGGTTTATTAAGGTGAACCTGTCACAGTATTGTTTCTTACTCTGATAGACCCCATCTTGGAATATCAAATAATTGGCAATATCTAATAATTTAGCTTAATGTGGCTTTCCATGTGGTTAGCAGGTAAACCAGGGATCCCAAAATACCAAGGTTGGAGTCATGTATGACCAAAGGAGGGGCCTTTGGAAATTCCCCAAACAAATACTGATGTCAGAAACTATCACCTGGAGGTGAGTCATTCACTAATGCAATCAACGATAGCAGAGTCCTTGATGCTTATAAAACAGGTCCTTCCTTCCTTCTTCTCCTTCCAACAAAAGACTTTGCCTGCTCCTATTCATTTCCAAATACATTGACCATTAACTATCATTAACTCTTCCAAAGCATGCATTGTCTAGTCCTGGGAACCTCCAAGAAACACTGTATTCCACTCAAAATCCTATTCCTTCAGCGGAATTATCACACATAAATATCACCCTAAAACACCACCCAAATGTGCACAGACCCTCTTCTTCCTGACTCCATGTCAGTCTGTATTACCAGGCACACAGTTCAGCTTCCTCTCGACTTCATGTCAGACTATGTAGCAATTCCGTCCTCTGGACCTCCTCGCTGTCAGTTCACTTCACAATCTCAGCTCTACAAGGATCAGTGTAGTATAACCCACAATCCCCTTACTCTATTCCTCTATCCAAATACTTCCTATTATATTCGATGGCCTTATGCGAGTGTCTGAAGCATGAGTGTTTTCATGAATACTGTTATTATTATTTTCCAATAAAGATCATTTAATTGTACCTTTTGCTTTAGAGTTGCCTCTGTTATTACCAGTATACATAGGTTAAAAGATCCCACCATTACCCAACCTCTCGCTGCCATATTTGAGCTAATTAATATTCCCCATAATACTTTTGGACACTAATGGGATCCTAGCAGACCCCACACAATTTGGGTAATAGTGTTTTCTTGGGAGAATTTGTTTAGAAAGGGTTTGCCCCTGCCTTCTGCTGAGGCTGAGAGTGTATGACTTGCCCAAAGTCAGCCTCTGAGTTTCCATGCCAAGCAGGGGTTTCAACCCTGGAGTCAGTGTCCTAATCTAACACTCAAACCACTACACCACACTGGTTCTTTTAAAAACTAGCGACTCTTCATTCCCCATTAAAGACCAAGCTGCTCCAAAATACATATTACAGCAGGGATATCTCACAACAATATATTATTCCTGGGAATATCCATCACATACATTCACATGTGTGCATACAGTCACAGATACACACATACACCTCCCCACCAGCTACTTTGAGGATTGCAGCTAAGCTCAGAGGGGCCAGAGAGCTTGTGTGGGGTGACAAATAAAATTACCATCCCTGTTAATTAAAAAAAATCTTCATGCTTCAACCTTGAAAGCTCTTACTATGATACAACACTGGTTATTGCCATGAAAAGTGTTCAGAGCCCTTCCACAACTCCAGTGATTTTAGCCACTTAGCTCCCTCCCTTCATTGCATCTTGTCTCATTAAACTGGGAATTCCTCACAAGCGAGTGAAGGAAAGCAACGGATATGGCAGCTGATCACTGACAAATAACCAAATCATGCATCAGATACTCACAAATGAGTATTTTTCACACAGAGCTGCTTTCATATTTTCATGCCTGTTTCTAACAAGTTGTATTTTAAAAGTGCTTCTTCAGCTATCAGTTACAGAATCACAGAATCTTAAAGTTGGACGGGACCACAAAAGCCATGTAGTACAGGAACATACAGCTAAAGCACTCCTGAAAGAGGCCCATCGAACCTTTGTTTAAAGACCCCCAAAGATGGAGAGTCCACCACAATCTCCGAGGCAATCTATCCCAATGTTGGATCACTCTTGCAATAAAAAGTTCTTCCTAATGTTTAGATGAAATCTCTTTTCTTGTAATTTGAATTCATTGATTTGTGTTCTAGTCTCTGGAGCAGCACAAAACAAGCTGGCTCCATTTTCTACATGACATCCCTTCAAATATTTAAAGACAGCTATCATGTCACCTCTCAGCCTTCCATTCTCCAAACTAAACAATCCAGTTCCCTAAGTCATTCTTCATAAGGCTTAGTTTCCAGACCTTTAATCACCTTGGTTGCCCTTCTCTGGACACATTGTAGCTTGTCAATATATTTCTTGAACTGTGGTGCCTAGAACTGGACATGGTATTCCAGATGATGCCTGACTGAGCAGAATAGAGTGGCACTGATACTTTCCTGAATCACGACACTATACTCCTATTGATGCGGTCCAGAATTGCATTGGCTTTTGGTGTAGGGGCTGCTGTATCACATGGTTGACTCATGTTTAGTTTCTGGTACACTAAGACCTCTATATCCTTTTCACGTGTACTGCTTTCAAGCCAGGTGCCACCCATCCTATATTTGTTCATTTCATTTTTCCTGCCTAGATGTAGTACCTAATGAATGTTGAAATTCATTTTGTTAATTTTGGCCCAGTTCTCCAATCTGTCAATGTCATTTTGAATTCTGATCCTGTCCTCTGGAGTATTAGCTACCCCTAGGGTTGCCATAATTCTCTCCCAGAAAACCAGGACATAAGTATACAGGACTGGATTGGGCAGACCCCCCCAAAAAATCCCCAACAAACCACATTTTGACATTTAACATTGTTTTATTGCGTAGATATTTCAGTAGTAGTAGTAGTAGTTGTTGTTGTTGCGGTCCTCATCATCGTTTGTTTATTTAGCACTGTCAACTTACCTGGCGCTTGTTCGCTTGTTGCAAGGCTGCTTGAAAGTAAAGTTCCACATTCAGCATTGTCACACTCACCACACAAGACCTCCTGGGCTCAGCGTCTCTGCTCACCTCCTTTCCTTTCCTACCTTCAGGGCTCTTCTCTTGCACTCAGCACTCTTGCCTTCTGGGCTCTGGCTCTGGCACACCTGTGCCATACTACCCAGAGTGGCGTGCACTCCCAGTAATGAGGAATCTGGGATCTGATGCTTCAACCGGCCCAGCCAGCCAGGACATTTTTTAGTCCCTTCAATCCAGGATTTTCCCAGCTTTCTGGGACAAATGGCAACCCTAGCTACCCCCCTCCCAATTTGGTATCATCTGCAAATTTAATTAGCATGCCTTCTATTCTATCATCTAAGTAATTTATAAAGATTTTAAACAACACTGAGCCCAGGACAGAATCCTGAGGTCCTCTGCTAGTCACTAGTACTCTCTTGATTGGGTCTGTCAGCCAATTACAGATCCACCTAACTGTGACACTTTCTAGCCCACAGTTTACCAGCTTGCCTTAAAGAATATCATGGGGGACTTTTCAAAAGCCTTACTAAAATCAAGATATGCTACTTCTTGTAGGAAGGTAATGAGTCTAAAAATAAAATTGCAGGATCTAGTCCTTTAAAAACAACAAGAATTATCTCCTTTTTAAAAAGGTAAAATCATTCAGTCACATTTGACTTCACGCTTTATGCAGAGTGCGATTAAGAAGAAGACTTAAGCTCTATTATCATTTGAAAGTGTATTCAGAGATCTGGGATCACCCAGTTAAATTAGACTCATTACAAAACAAAGGAGTCAGTTTAAAATGCAAAACAAAGTTTACTGAAGGTATATCAGTCTCAACCTACATACTAAAACAAACATAAGAAAAGGTCCCTAAACTGACTAAGAATGGGTAGGAAAGACTCACCAGCCTTGGCTGGGTTCCGATGCATCATGGCATGGTTACAGGAAAACTTAAGATGCATCCATTCTCATGGAGAGTCAGATTCAGAAGAAAAAGAAGCAAGTTACACAAAAGCAATAAAATTCAAATTAGGTCATGTGTGAATCATCCAGCACTTCTAGTTGGCTAGAAGTGCCCAGTGAAGTAAGAGAAGAGAATTTTGGGAGAACAAAATGCATGCAGGGAAAAACCCTAGACTTATCTAAGATTGTGAATGAGGTACACAAGATTGCTTTTACATTACAATGATTATTTCCCCACATACAACACATCCACAGCACTCCCCTGATCTACCAAGCTTGTAAATCTATGGAAAAAGGTAAGATTAGTTTGGCATGACTTGTTTTTCAAAAACTCATGCAGGCTCTTAGTAATCCCCACATTCCTCTCTAACTGAGCACAAACTCACTGTTTTAAAACCTTTTCTGGTATTCATATCAAGCCAACTGTTCAATAGTTGCTCAGATTCTCTTTTTTGCCCTTCTTGACAATGGGGACAACATCTACCCTTGTCCAATCTGCAGGGACCTCTCCTGTCCTCCAAGAATTCTAAAAGATGATTGACACTGGCTCTCAGATTACATCTGCAAGTTCTTTTAGTATTCTTGACTGCAGCTCATCTGGCCCTGGAGACTTGGGAGATTCTCAGACGCCTCTTGCTGCGCAAGCAGCCTCCGGAGCAGTAACGAGGCTGCTGCGCGGCAAGGGGTTCATTTTGGACGACGCCGTTTCTCTCTCAGCGTTGTCCGTGACTGTTGCGGCTAGCATTGGAGGCGGCCGCGCTGTTTTTCACTCACGGAAGTTGTCTGTGAGTAAAAAAAACAGCGCGGCCGCCTTCAATGCTAGCCGCAACAGTCACGGACGCCGCCGAGAGAGAAACAGTATCGTCCAAAATGGACCCCTTGTCGCGCAGCAGGCTATTTACTGCTCCGGAGGCTGCTTGCGCGGCAAGAGGCAGCAAGAGGCGTCTGAAAATCTCCTTGAATTTATTCAGAGTTGGTAGGTATTCTTTTATTACCACTTTACCTATTCTGGCCTGTCATTCCCTTATTGCATGTTTTATTCTATTTTCTCCAGTTAGAGCACTGTTTTCCTGTTAGGAGAAGACTGAGCCAAAGAAAGTATTAAACAGTTCAGCTTTCTCTCTGCCCCGTTAGCATTTTACCATGTTTTCTATGCAGTGGTCCTATCGTTTCCTTGTTCTCCCTCTTGTTCCAAGCATAGCTAACCCATCCACCCTTTTAAAAAATATTTTTAACTTCTCTAGCAAGCCTGAACTCATTCTGAGCTTTAGCTTTTCTGAGTTTCCCCGTACAAGTATTAGCTATTTGTTTGTACGTTGTTCCTCCACATTTGTGGGTTAAGCATTCGCTGATTTGATTATGCACAGATTACTGTATGTGTTACCTCCGCCACTACTGCCCTACACACAACTGGGGGGAAAATGACCATAGAATCATGCTGGAGAATGTAGAATTGCCTAGAGAAGTGTTCTCTCAGGTAAAAATAAAATAGCATTTGTGATTATATACAAAGATTGCTATATGCAAAGGGTCCTGGAATAGATCCCTCGTGTAATACAGAGGCCTACATATATCCACAGTTTTCCCACTTTTGCAGGGATCCTGTGCCCCTAACCCCTGCAAAAGTTGAGGGCTGGCTGTATTCTTCATTAGTGTTTCCCCTTTCTTCCATTTCTTATACATTTCTCTTTTAAATCTCAGTTCACCTGGAAGTTCTTTGTGCACCCACCCTGGTTTCTTTAGACACGTCCTTGGGATTGTTTGCAACTGTGCTTTCAATATCTCACCTTTAAGAAATTCCCATGAACCATGAACTCCCTCTCCTTTGGTCATTTCTGAACATGGGATTTCACCTAGTATTTCTGTAAGCTTACTAAAATCAGCTCTCTTGAAGTTCAGAGTGAGTGTCTGAGTGCATTTGGCTTCCCCTTTCCTCAGTGTAACAAGTCTGAAGAGGACATGATCACTCCCACCCAAGGATCCCACTATTTCCACCCCACTGAGCAGTTCATCTCTGTTGGTTGAGGTCAAATCCAAAACAGCTGATCTCTTTTTTGCTTTCTCCACTTTCTACAGTGAAATTGTCTGCAAAGCTAGTGAGGAATTTGTTGGACCATATACTCTTGGCAGAGTGTGATTTCCAACAAATACGATGGTGGTTGAAGTTTCCCATTACTACTATATCTCTCCTGTTTTGAATATTTGATGATTTGTTTCAGAAAGGCATCATCCAAATTTTCATTCTGGTGGAAGGGGGAGGGGCTATTGTAGAGGCCCACAGTGAGGTCACTGTTGTTTTTCTCCCCTTTATTTTTTACTCAAAAGCTCTTGGCTTGTTTTTCATGCTCCAAGTCATGGATCTCCTCACAGATGTACACATCCTTGACATACAATGCTATTACCACTCCTTTTCTTGTTTGGTCTATTTCTTTGGAACAGGTTATACCCTTCCATTATTACATTCCAGTCATTAGACTCATTCCACCAGATTTAAGTGATGTGTATTAAATCACTGCCTTCCTGTGTTAAGACTCCAAGTTCATCCTGTTTATTTTCCATGCTTTGTGCATTAGTGTAGAGACATCTACGTCCATGGGTCATTCTCTCCAGTTGATTTCTTGCTGGGGTTTTTCTGCCTACTGTTGAGCTCCTGTACTATTGGCCCATCTGCAGAGCCAGTTGTTCACTACTAGTATTCTTCTCCTTCTTCCTGGGCCACATCAGTCAACAGGAAATGCCCCAAGAGCCTTTAGCTTCCTCCCAGGAGCCTGGTAGTCCCTTGCAATATGTTGAAGGCTTTATCTTGTTGTATGGTTTGTTCCAACATGGATCAGAAGGATATGGCAGACTGGCAACATTTTTTTCCCAGTGTGCCAAGGACTGGCACCATATTTGTGCCTAGCGACTACAACTGTTTCTTTGATTCCAATGGCTCACAGGCGAGCACTGGTCCAGAGACCATCAGTTTGAGTAGCACTGGTATAGAACACTTACCTTACATTTACTCAAGCTGTCTGTAGGGTCACCCATACCTGTACCTAATATTCTTATAATAGGGTTCCAGTTCTGTAACTTGAGGCCTCAAAAAAATTCTGAGGCTAAGTGTCCTACAAGTAAGTCATCTTCATTCATACAGGCTTGCATCACTAGGAGCTGGGATTTTATGCCTGAGATATTGTTATTCATCCCAAAACCTTAGGATGGGGCAAGGTATAAGGTTCCAAGTTTAGCATAAATTCTCTTTGAAGTCGGATGTGTGCATTTGTGAACCTATGGAAGCCCTGCTAGTGAAGGCCGATAACCCCAGCTCATGCTTAGACATTTTTAAAGACTCTTCTCTGTCTTTCTCTCAATCTCGTGTAGTAGTATCCTGAAATATACTATTCAGTCTTTTACAGTACAGCTGGGAACCAGAATAATTCTTATAGCAATAGTCCCAACACTCAGATGGAATTATATAAGGATAACAATATCTTCACTATGCCTATTGAATAAGCATGTTGCAATTTTATAGGTGCTTTTAGAAGATGAGCCTCTCTCTTCATTACAGACACCTTTCCATCACTCAGTTATTACTGTGAATCTAGACAACAGTCTTCCAAATCCACACAGGGTGGGTGGGTGAGGGACTTCTAATAACTATTCTGGACATTCTTGCATTGTTTGAGTACTGAGCTTGGTCTGCTTCCATCCTGATGGGGTTTGAGAATTTTGCAATCTATTTCAGGAAAAACAAGAAGGAAACAAAGTGGGTGAGGATCAGATTCAGTTATGAGATTGATCATGGGGACATGAAAGACTATTGTCAGTGACTGAGAGGGATGCCCAGATCTGCAGTGACTATGTGGAACATGGAGAGCATATGAACTTAAGGAGAGCTCTGTTGGATTCGACTAAAGACCAATCTAGTCCAATATTATATTCCTGTAGCAGCCAACCAGATGCCTATGGGAAGTCCCCAAACAGGACATTAGGGTAATATCACTTTCCTCATCATGTTCCCTTGCAACTGGTATCAAAAGCCAAACAGCCCTTGAAAACAGAGGTAATGTATAGCCTATTGACTAACAGCCATTAGTAGCCTTATCCTGTAGAATGTGGGGAAATTATTATTATAATGCAATACAATCTTGTCTATCCCATGTTAAGTTCAGTTTAGGAATTTCCCTGCATGTATGAGTTTTTTCCACTCCCCCTTCTTCCTTCCCTAGGCAACTCAGCCAACTGGAGCAATGGGTCATTTATTACATGATCTCCTAATTTAAATACTTTATGATGCTTTGTGTAAGTTCCTCTTAAGAGAAAAGCTCCATGTGGCTTCGCCATTACTTACTTACTTGCTTGCTTATGCTTTTACTTTTCACCCTTCACCATGCAGCCCTCATCTCTTAAGGCTGGGTGAGTTTTTCCTACCCTAACCTAATCTTTGTTAGTTAAGGACATTAGATTTGTTTTTTGAATATGTAGATTAAGATTGATATACCTTCAGTAAACTTTTGATATGCATTTTTAAACAGATGTCCTTGTTGTTTAATGAGTCTAATTGACTGGGTGATCAGACCACACATTTAAATGTTAATTGAGCTGTGTCTGCATTCCAATGCCTTTACTCTGCTTACTTTGAAAGAAAGGGGTTTTTTTTGTTTTGTTTTTTTACTTTTAAGAAGGTATTTTTATTTTTAAAAGGGCTAGATCCCTGGAATCTTTAATAAATTTTTAATTTTAGATTCATACCCCCTACATATCCTCCATGAATTTATCCAAGGAATGACACAAATGAAAAGAGAGAGAACAGAATAATATTTTTAGAGCCATTGGAAACTCTGCTTTAGAGTCTTAACCATGTTGTGGGTGATCTCAGTATTGTTGTTAGGGCTTCTGAGTGACACAATCAGAAAGAAAGAAAAATAACTTTCCACTACAACTTCTGGCTACGGATGGAGCAAGCATAAGCAATACGTATTCCTCAACCATTCCTACTTGCATCACTGAGGAAAAAATCCAACTGATTTTACCATTTACTTCTACATTTATGAAGAGAGTAAACTGGCCAGTTAGAGCCTACCTGGGTAGTAACTGATTCAAACTCACATCATACTGTACGCCTTAGATGAGTGGGATTCTGAATATAGTAAAGGGCAAGGGCATTGATGAGAAATTTGTTTCATTTTAACCATTTGTGTTGTCACACTTTTATTAGCTTTTGATTTGTCTGGGGTGCTAGATGGTGCAGATGGTGTCCTATGAAGTGAATCAATATAAATATGAAGTAAGGTTCAAGTACTGTACAGAACAAATCACTGTACTATTATTTGAAAAAAAAATTTACTAACAGTTCTTGGAGGGTATTTTGTTTTTCACCCTTGTTAATCATTTGTAATAGAATCTGTGTACATTAAGGGATGTATTTGCACACTCTTTTGAAAAACATGGCCACTCATGCAATGGTTAAACCAGTGGAAATCGATTTGCATAATCAGAATCTAGATACAGACTTTACACAGCCTCCCCCAAACATGCACCACAAGTGTAAGGCTATTTATAGCAGCAAGGGTCACCAACAGGACTCTAGCCAATAAAAGATGGCTGGCATCCTGTTAATGAATTACAGTGGCGTAAGTCAGACTTGGGCCATCACAACTCACTTTTATGGTTGTAATGGTCTGCAATGATCAAAATCACCCCCAAACTCACCTTGCAATCAGCACACCAACATGACAATTTCCATGTAGTTGCGGTACAGAAGAATGACCAAGGACATAGTCAGCTCTTTTCTTGTGGGTGGACATGCTTCAAGGATGGTGTCTGCAGAGAGCTTGCGAAGACCCCTGGAAGTATCTGCAGATGCCTGTTGCAGTGCTTCCAGCTGCAGGGAAATAGATGGGCACATCCTTGCTCATCTCCCTACTCTCCAAGAACATGAAAATGGCCATGTTGTGAGGGACAGGGTTTGCACTGCTTACAAGATGACTCGGTGGGGTGGGTAGTATCAGGAGACATAGGGAGGCATCTCCCAATGCAGGACCTGACCTGATATTTAAGGTTAACAAAGAAAAGAAATGAAAAAATAGTTAAACTCTAGTATTACACAGACAGACAGACACACACACACACTTCATTTGATCAAAATAATAATCCAAGTGCTATTCATTCTCTCATCCAGAGATCTCTCTGTTGCCTGTTGAACCCCCATTTGCTGCCTTGTTTCAGCTTGAAACATGTTTTCTATTGCCTGAAAAGGGCCTTCTCAGTAGTGGCATGCCATAACTGGGGTTCACTACTGAGAAGGCTCTTTCCAGGGAACAGAATGAATGAGCCCTGGTGGCGCAGTGGTTAAATGCCAGTACTGCAACCACAACATTATGAGTTCAATCCTGCAGGGCTTCAGGTTGACAGCCTTTCATCCTTCCGTAGGTCAGTAAAATGAGTGCTGTTTCTTGGGGGCAATTAGCTAAAACATTATAAACCAGTTAGAGAGTGCTTAGCATTATAAAGTGGTATAGAAATGCAGGCATTATTGCTATAGAAAACAGAAAGACTCATTCAATGCCTTCTTAGTTTTCTTGTCAGTTGAAAGTTTTTTGCTTGTTCCAAATTTTAAGTTGTGAACATTTGAAGCTCTGAATTTTAAATCTATTCCACACCTTTAATAATGTTGTGTATTTCCCTATGCAATGGATTTCAGTCTTGGTCCTTCAGATTATTTTTTGAACTTTGATTCCCATAATCCCTAGCCATTGGCCATGTTGACTGGAGTTTCTTGGAGCTGAAGCCCATAGGTTGAGAACCTCTACTGTTTTATTCCCTGCTGCTGAGACTTTTAAAAAAAAATTGTGGAATTTTAAAAAGAGAATGTGATTATATTTCTTCTTATGTGATTATTGTTGTGTTTTAATTATTTGTAAGCTGCTTGGGAACCACTGTTATTAGGCAGCACGTAAAAGATGCAAGCAAGTAAATAAATGAGTTCCTCAAGTCCTCCAACTGTGTAAGAACAAAAAGATATTTTGGGGATATCAGCTTACTTCTATGCATGTCTGGCGTGTGATTGTACAACAAGGCAAAACGCATACGGACTTTATTCACTGTGCTTTGCTTCCCTGTATTACCTCTGTCCTCTTGCTTTCTCAGGTCAGTCTAAGTCAATTGACTGGGTCAATCTGTGCTGAAGCACAGACAATTTGTTACCCAAGGGTAGTCATTGGAGATTCTTCATCCTGGAGATAAGTGACTAGTGAGGTGCCACAGCGTTCTGTCCTGGGTCCAGTGCTATTCAACATCTTTATCAATGACTTGGATGAGGGAATAGAGGATATGGTTATTAAGTTTGCAGATGACACCAAATTAGGAGGGGTAGCTAATACCCCAGAGGACAGGATCAGAATCCAAAATGACCTCAACAGATTAGAAAGCTGGAGCAAAACTAACAACATATACTCTGGTTTCTCTTCAGATTGTATAAATCTTTCGCCTTTTACAACATGAATTTCAACAGGGAGAAACATAGGATACTACACTTGGGCAGTAAACATGAAATGCACAGATATAGGATGGGTGACACCTGGCTTGATGGCAATACATGCGAAAGGGATCTGGGAGTCTTAGTGGACCACAAACTGAACATGAGTCAGCAGTGTGCCATTGCAGCTAAAAAAGCCAATGTGAATCTAGGCTGCATTAATAGGAGTATAGTGTCTAGATCAAGGGAAGTAATAGTACCACTGTATTCTGCTTTGGTCAGACCTCACCTGGAATACTGTGTCCAGTTCTGGGTGCCACAATTCAGGAAGGATATTGAGAAGCTGAAACGTGTCCAGAGGAGGGTGACCAGGATGGTGGGAGGTCTGGAAGCCATGCCCTATGAGGAGCGGCTTAGGGAGCTGGGCATGTTTAGTCTGGAGAAGAGAAGGTTAAGAGAGGACATGATAGCCATGTTTAACTATTTGAAGGGATGTCATACTGAGGATGGGGCCAGCTTGTTTTCTGCTGCTCCAGAGACGATGACATGGAGCAATGGAATTACAGGAAAAGAGATTCTACCTAAACCTTAGGAAGAACTTCCTGACAGTAAGAGCTGTTAGAGAGTGGAATGCACTGCCTCAGATTGTGGTGGAGTCTCCTTCTTTGGAGGTTTTTAAGCAGAGGCTGGATAGCCATCTGTCAGGAATGCTTTGATTGTGTATTCCTGCATGGCAGGGGGTTGGACTGGATGGCCCTTGACGTCTCTTCCAGCTCTATAATTCTATGAATCTATGATATCTTAAGAGGTGGGTCCCACCTGTGATGTCAAAATCTAGCTAGGGGAATTATTTTTAAAATTTAATTAAGTATTTATACCCCGCTCTTCAGCCACAAGGCTATCAAAGCAGCTTACAATTTGTTTTAAGCAATAGCAATTTATACCTCTACACTGCATTAAGCAGTTTCCAGTGTGTGTTAGCTAATTGCCCCCACAAGCGGGGTACTCATTTTACTGACCTGCGAAAGGATGGAAGGCTGAGTGAACCTTGGAGCCCTCTGGAATCGAACTTGCAATGTGGTGACTTGCAGCACTGGCATTTAACCACTGCGCCACCAGGGCTCCCTATTAGCTCAATTATTATTAGCTCAAACATGAGGCCTGTGAGAGGAAGGTAACTTGGGGGATCTTTCCACCTATGTATACCAGTACTAGCTGTAGTGGAGGCTCAGTTAAAGTAAAACAAAGTATTTTATTGTAATAATACAGAAAGTAAACTAGCATACACAACGTGTTCTTACAAACCTTACAGGACGATAGCAGAGTAAAGCAGAAAGGAGAGAGAGAGAGATTGGGAGATCTGGGAAGGTAGGGTAATAGTTACCGATCTCAGAGTAAAAGAGTTTCATGCAGTGAAGATACTCAGACAAGGGTGGCATAGGAGATTCCAATCCATGGTGTGCTGAGAAAGAGAGGCTGGGTCCTGTGGCCCACCTTGGCTATGACACACCTTGCTATTGTTGGGGCTCTAATATTTATACTCTATTCCATGCCTTGGAGGGGCGAGTTAGTAATAACAAAGCTTGGATGGCTCGCCCATGGAATAGATAAAAGAAACTGAAACACAACTGATTGCTTTAATTGCAGAGAGATAGAACATTAGTGGGCTTGTGACAACCTCATAGGGTTGGACAGAAGAGGGTGTGAGGAGAGATTTCCATAAGGCATGGAATGAGGAATGGTCACTTGATTACTTGATTGAATTATTGCTTGATTGAATGATTGCTTGAAATCCCCAGGGCTGGAAGAAAGGCTTAGCACATATCCCTTTAACAACTGGGTTGTTAGCATAAAACCATTATGGGGTTTGGTTTTGTTTTTGCATAATCCTAATAGGCTTTCCCACCATTATATTCCTAGACACATCTCAGGTCATTGTGACTTTCAAATGACCTCCAGTCTGCCTAAGCCAATGTGACCCCAAAAAGTGTCTAATACTTCCAGTCATGGAATCATGTGTGGAAGGGTGGTAGGTCATGCTAACAAATTGGCAATGCTTCTAATCATATCTAATGTGGGAAACACTGCCAATATTATATCTATCTATCTATCTATCTATATGAGACACACATGTAATGACATAATAATAGCATATCATTTGCATCTAAGAGAGCTCAGACTGCCCACTCTTAATTTTGCTGCTATTTTATAGATACAACAGATTAATGGAAATAAGGGAGGGTCAAGGCATAATTTGTGTTTGGTCACATCATACTTAAGATAGGCAGCTCCACTGTTCCACACTGATTGGTGAAGATCCATCAGATGCAGACATTTCATCAGCTCAAGCATTGTCTTCAAGGTGCCGTTTACACGATGAAAAAGTAGTGGTAGGAATTTGTGTCAAGCACTGGCTGTGTACACGTACATCATGTCGGGCATGGGATTTTGGGAAGGGGGGCCATCTTTTATCACGCAACCCGTGGGACTTTCAGTCGTGCGGTTTGTCCGTTTTTTTAAAAAAGTCATGGGAGGATTCGGAAAATCGTACGTCTAAACACCCCGGGACAAGATATCTCAGTACTTGGTGATGACCGGAAATATATGTGACCAGGGGCGGGCTCAGAGAGGAAAGGAGGGGTCAGTTACCCTTTCAGTAGATTCAGCCTCACCAGATGAAAACAAAGGCTTCCATTCCAGCTGCAAGTAGGTTGTGTGTGTCTGCATTAAATCACCCTGTTCAATGGATTTCTACACTGGGAACCCTTCTACTTTAACCCGTACCTCCCCTGCATGCTTGGTTTAAATTTTAAAGAGAGAGTAAATTGTAAAGAGATCACAGATGATCCCCCCTGCCTGCATCCATTCCATTTGTGTAAAAGCACAATAAAAATGCCACCATCTGAGCAGACAATCACATATTCATCCACACACAGACATGCCTGCATCCACTCCATTTGTTTAAAGGCACAGTAAAAAAATGCAGATGATCCTGCATCCTCACTTTCAATGGGCTTTAAATTGTGTTCTTTCAATTCAGAAGGACAGCAAAGGGTGTAGCCACTGGGCACCCCTTCCTTCCTCGCTTTCAATGGGCTTTAAATAGTGTTCTTTCAATTTGGAAGGATAGCAAAGGGTATAGCCACTGAGTGCCCCTTCCTTCTTCACTTTCAATGGGCTTTATCTGGTGTTCTTTCAATCCGGAAGGACAGCAAAGAGTGTAGCCACTGGTCGCTCCTTCCTCCCCACATTAGGTCACCGGATCACTCATTCCTCCCCTCATCCTCTCATCGCCTCATCCCCAATGCAACACTCAATCATCCCCTCATCCCCAATGCAGAAGCTTTAACAAACATTTGAGCCAGCCAATAGCATCACTCGTGGCATGAAACTATAAAGAAAGTACGTCACTGAGGTTGTGAAAAAACAAGTAATCGCATCCTTGATTGACAGCTAAAAAAAATATATCCTGGGACCATAAACCCGTGTAAACAAACAAACAAACAAACAAAAGCCCGGGGTAGTATATAGTGGGAGAAGGTACATATCACGGGACGTGATGCTGTGTAAACAATGATCCCGGGATATCCAGTTCAGAGACAAAAATCGTGTAAACAGGGAGGGACGAATATGGGATCAAGAAGTCCCAGGATGCTCCATGACAAAAACTACCGTCTAACTGGCACCCAGGTGTAGGAAGGTTTGTTGCAGAAAGATGGAGCCATCCATGTTTGGACTTTGCCCCACCCTTGAACATTAGGGTTTGGAACAACCATCTTATTCAGATTACAATCTTATTTGTTCATAAATCAACACACGACAGGGCACTGTTTCTCCTTCTACATAATTCCGTATCTATCTATCTATCTTGGTGTTTAGACTAAAAGTTATTTTAAATTCATGGAAGGAGTCACTTGTGCATAGTGTGTGAGACTTTTATGTTTAGTTTGCTTCAGTGGGTTGCATCTACACTGTAGAAATAATAACAGTTTTACACCACTTTAACTGCCATGGCTCCATACTACAGAATCCTAGGATTTGTAGTTTTGTGAGGCACAAGCACTCTTTGGCAGAGAAGGCTAAACAATCCCAGGATTCCAAAGGATGGAGCTACAGCACATAAAATGGTGTAAAGCTGCATTATTTCTACAGTGTAGATGCACCTGAATTCTACAAAAAAGATTGTATACATGTGATAAAAGGGGAACTGTTTCCCAATTTGGAGTGATGTCATTCCTTCTTTTCAAGCCTTAAAGAAAGCCTTGAGGACTCAGGATAATGGACAAGATAAGCAAAGGATTTGGGGATGTTGTTGGCTGTATTCTCTTGTTAGTCTCAACTAAAGTAAACCCATTGAATCAATGGGATTTGCCTACATGTTCACTCACCATTCAAAAATTGGTTCAAGAAGTCAGCTCTAGTTGGAACTAACCAACAAGAGTCAGACTCTCTTCTTGCCCCCAGTGATCATGCTGGATGGGAATTCTGGGAATTATAGTGCAAAAACAGTAACTTTCCCATGTACTGAGTAAACACCAGATTCATAGTATATGCCACACATACTGCAAACATATAAGAAAGGGCTCATTCCTGTCCAATGGAATTTGCAAATCCCAGCTAGAACATTGATGTTCTATCATAGCTCATACAGTAGGCCCTTGATATCCACTGGAGTTTGGTTCCAGGACCCCTCGTGGATACCAAAATCCATGGATGTTAAAGTCCCATTATCTACAATGGCATAGTAAAATGGTGTCCCCTATATAAAATGGCAAAATCATGGTTTGCTTCTTGGATTTTTTTTCTTGGAATATTTTCAAGTCGTGGATGATGGAATCCATGGATACCAATCCTTGGATACAGAGGGCTGACTGTACAGGTTGAGTATCCCTTATCCAGGAATCCAAAATACTCCAAAATCTGAAATATTAAAATATTTAAATAAAAAATCTTTTAAAAACCATATTATATAAAATTACTTCCAGTCTTTGTGTATAAGGTATACATGAAACATAAATTAATTTTGTGTTTATACTTGGATCTCATCTCCAAGATATCTTATTATGTATATGCAAATATTTCAAAATCCAAAAAAAGCCCACCCAAAATCCAGAACACTTCTGGTACCAAGCATTTTGAATAAGGGATATACTCAACCTGTATATTCTATGATGTTCTACCCCACCTAATACATTCTAAGGGTGCAAATGAATTGGGATACAAAAGGCAGATCTGCTGTTTCTTATAGAAGGAAGCTATACATGTCACCTAAAGTTAGACTGATTTCTAAAGTAGTGAGCAGGGTGTAGAAGACTGGTCTAGATGACCCGCAGGGTACCTTCCAACTCTACGACTATCCAGTTCTAAGAAGGAAATCTATGGAACCTTTGGGCTGAGATGCTGCATGGGGAGACAGAGTGCAAAGTTCTGCCCAGGTGGAACTCTTCTCCATTTCCCCTCTTCCCTCTTTCAGCACTCACATGCGACCCATTTGGTGGCCAGTGGAGAGGTGAGGATGGCAGAGAAGCAGATACATCTATGTCACTATAGTCAGATACACAATAAGAAAGGCTTTCTTAGGGAATTCCCATAGTCCCTGGGGCTTGTCTAAATAAGTGAAAATACTCCTCATAGAATTTGAGGAGAATATGTTTTCTCCCAGTGCGATCTGACATCATTTCACTGTATTTGGAAGGAGGGGGAGGGGGCAAAAACTCCAAATACTCCGCAAGAAAAGCCTTTGCGGCTTTTCCTGACTTTTTAAAAAAAATGTGCATTCCCACTCATTACGACAACTGATTCACATTGTTCCGCTTTCCAAATAAGAGCAGAAATGGAAAGCTGATTCATCAGACTGTGCACAGGGGGCAGAGATTGCCAGCAAGGCAGCATCCAGAACCGCCATGTTGGATTTTTGCCCTAGTGATCATGCACTGAGGTGACAAAACAGTCTCACCCTCCTTTTTTTACCTGTTTATTTAAGCAGAAGATTGCAAATCCTCACCCTGGATTTGCTTTTTTTAAAGAAAATATTGTTCAGCAGCAGCAACTGGTGAGAATAGACGTGAATAATTCACTTGTGCTCGCTATCTTGATTTGCAGGCATGCCTGTTTGAACAATAAACACTTACGGCTTCACATGCCTGCAATCTTGAAAAAAATTGGAGACAAATGAAAGCTGCTGCAAATTGGCATTAGTGGGCATCAATCCACATTTTTATTGCCTAGTATAGATGATTCCCTGGCGGTGGCATTTTGCATCCAGCTACAGGAGGGTAGCAGGGTGCTTCTCCACTGCCCTCCACCACTCTCCACTGCCCACCAAATGGCCATGTTGGTGGGGGGCCCACAGGAAACAGGTGAGTTTTGAGGGGGTGGCACAAAGGAGGTGGTGGATTCCCCCCTCCACAATACCCCCCCCCAAAAAAACGTGTTATCACTATGAAGATGCCATACTTGCTCGTCTCCATTTCAATTTGCAGTGAAATCAGATGCCTGCCCTCCCTTCCATCACCACCACCAAACAGCTGTTGTACGACTGGTTTCCAGGGCAGCCAGAACAGCACAGGACAAATGACAAGATTTTATGGGGCAGTTTATTCTTCAGAGAGATGCATTTCTGAGTTGTTTTTCTCTGCATTTATTTTCTGCATATGGGATGAGTCGTTTGGTATGCTTGATAAAATCAAGGACGATTAAACTAAATTGAGCTTTAATTTCAGGCTGAGAACATCCTTGTGCAGATGAGCACACATGCTGTTCTCTGCCCCCACCACCCCTCCGCAATATCAGATATCACACTGAAGAGCTGCAGAAGCCAAAAAGAAAAGAAAACCCTGAAACCAAACCCTGGGATGTTAGAACAAGATAAGGATGAGCCTATTGATTTGTCAGAACAGGGAGAGAGAGAGAGAGAGAGAACATAGAAATAGGCCAGAATTACAAAGTGAACCTCAGCTAATTATGATAAACAATGATAATCTGAGAAGCTCCTTGATTATGCAGAAGGTGAATTGGCAGTTCCCTCAGCCAATTAGATTCTGATCAAGGTACTAAGTGATCCAGATGTTGCTGAGTTCCATAAGAACAGCATCCTCTCAGCAGCAGCAGCTATTGAATTACAGGCCACACCAGACCTTTCCTAAAGCAAAGGCAGTGAGCAGTATGGATGTGAAAACTCTATCAGGATGCATCCACACTATAGCAATAATGCAATTTGACACCACTTTAACTGCCATGGCTCCATCCTATGGAATCCTGGAATTTGCAGTTTTGTGAGGCACTAGCACTCTTTGGCAGAGAAGGCTAAAGACCTTATAAAACTACAAATCCCAGGATTCCATAGCTAGAGCTACAGCACTTAAAGTGATGTCAAACTGCATTATTTCTACAGTGTAGATGCACCTTCAGCCTTATTCTCATTGCACCGCTCAGATTCCCATGTGCATTTGTATTCCACCCTGTTTTCATGTGCAGTTGCAAGACTTTTTAAAAATTTGTTATTTAATTATTTAGGTGGTGGTTGTCGCTGTGTACCTTCAAGTCAATGCTAAGGTGACCCTGTCATGGTTTTTTTTTTTTGTTTTGTTTTGTTTTGGCAAGAGTTGTTCAGAGGGGGTTCACCATTGCCCTCCTCTGAAGCTGAGAGCATGTGACTTGACCAAGAGCACCCCTGGCGGACTGGGGATTCGAATCTTGGTCTCCAGGGTTGTAGTCCAATGCTCAAATCACTACATCACGCTGGCTCTCTTATTTAGGTATGTATTTATTATTTCTTTCTCCCTGCATGGAAAGTCATGAGGGATGTGTGTGTGTGTGTGTGTGTGTGTGAGAGAGAGAGAGAGAGAGAGAGAGAGAGAGAGAGAGAGATGCTTTTTTCTTTTGTAAGCCTCTTTGTTATACATTCTTCCATTGACTAAGGTGTGTTTGTGCACATTTTTGAATGCCTAGTTGAGTATACCTTATGCCCACCCCATTCTGAAACGAATATGTAAAAATGCACAGATTTCCAAGGAAGGAAGTGTTCTGTTTTATTCATAACCTCCAACATTTCATGGATTTAAAACCAGGACACACGTGGCCAAACAACATTACAGTGTCACCCAATGGCAAACGTTATGAATGAAGAAGAACTGTAGCTAAGAGAAGTTGCAATGGTTTGCTTTTGCTTTTCTCTACAAGAAAGGGCTATATTCTGCCTCCTCCTCTCATCTCCCTCCTGGAGAGTTAACTGAGTGATAACTACTTGTATACTTTGAGCTCATTCTGCAGCAGTTAAAGTAAGCTGAGGACAAATCAGGAAACTGGAAGAGGACAGAGAAACTAGGACATTTTAAAAGCAGTTGAAAAGTGGGATGATAGATGAATAATCAAGACTGTCCTTGTCGAATCAGGACAGTTGGAAGGTATGTTTATTGCCAGCCCCAGGAGGACAAACATCTTTTCTGCCCCTAATAAACATGTAATTCAAAGGAGGTGTGGAAAAACATATACTGCAAACCAAAGGGACCAACTGCCTTTTTTCTTCAGTGAACCATAAGTCAGTTACAAACACTGTTCTTTCTTTCTTTCTTTCTTTCTTTCTTTCTTTCTTTCTTTCTTTCTTTCTTTCTTTCTTTCTTTCTTTCTTCCTTCCTTCCTTCCTTCCTTCCTTCCTTCCTTCCTTTCTCACCCCCTTCCTTTGTAGCTTTGATGCCTTCTCCAGGAAGAGTGAGAGCATTAGGAAGCCTTTCTCTGGAAAGCTAATGGCCCCCCAATATTCTCCATACAAAAGCCCTACAGCTGAAAGCAGATGTTCTGCCTCCGTATTAACTCCCCATCTGCCTTCTATTCAGAAAGCTCCCCTGCTCTGGTAGCTTTCATGCAAAGCCTGAGACTGCTGCATTTAGATGGGTTTTCATCTCGGGCTTTCTTTCCAAACCTTTGCTCACACACTCTCATTCACTCACTCTCTCAAACACCTGGTCACAAGAGCCTTTCAGGAGTGAACAGCTCAGAGGATTGCTTGCAAAATGTGCCATTTGAGAAAGTCAGGTCTGAGCTAATGGCTCTCTCAAAGCTCAAAAAAAAGTGAGAGTAAAAAAAAATATATCCAAAAACACCCTGATGCTTTCAAGAACTAAATCATGGTGACATAAAAATGAGTTTGAACAATGGGACTTTTTTTGCACTGGCACTGATGGGCATGAATCAGTCAAAGGACTATTAGAGGATTTGGACACAAAATCAATTTTCCTCCCTTTTCTTTTCCAGAGTTTCTGGATAAATTCAATTTTTTTAAAAAATGGGAAGAGCTAAAAAAGGCCTGTGAGCTTACTGAGCCCTAGTGAATCATTTAATTAGAGACCACACAGAGCCAGAAAGGGGGGAAAATGAATTTCACATCCATCAAAACTGCCTGTTATCACAGGAAGCCACAATGTCAGATGTTATACAGCTTTAAAAAGTTAATAAACCAAACCCTTTTTATTCTAAACCACTCATCATTTATGAGCCATACATCCAACATTTCATCCCTAAGCACAATGGCTAGATGATCAGCAGGTAATTATTCACATCATTTTTATCTACTTAAGTATTCTCTATTTATTTGTAAAGCACAAAAGCATCTCAATACAGCTCAGTGGCATTATTTACCCAATATTGATGCCAGAAAGGATCAGGATACAGTTCTTTTTTTAAAAAACAAATCCAGAATGACCTAACCAAAAGTCCAACACAGAATGTAGCAGCCATCTGTCTTTTTTTAATGTGCTGTTTTTTCAGTTTTTTTTTTAAACTGAAAGGCATATTCTTACGTTCATGGTTTACTAGATGAAAGGGCTTTTTAAAAAAAAATTGGCAGAAGCCCTGATATGCTTGTGGAACTCAAAAACACCCCTGGCACAACACCTCAGATGCCCCTGGGTGCTTTGGCTGTAGCAGTGAAATATTTCTGCTAGCAGAGCTGTTCGACTAGGAAAGATACACCAGTGAAAGGCTGAAGCAAGGCAGTCATTAGCAGCATGTGACCCATACATACAATTCTTTGTTCTTGTATTGTGAACCACTTTAGGAACTTTTACATGAAAAAGTGGTATAGAAATTAAGTAAGAGTTATGGCCAGAATCCTCTGTCACAGTCTACGGTACATAACTTTACATATAGTTAGCTATATAGCAGAGAAAATCTACATAGCACTAAGAAACCCTGTTAGTGAATCATGAAGATACATAACAGGACTCTAGCAAGAGTGTCCGGATGCACATCAGGTTCTAGCAATGTGCATCAGCACTCCCTAACTGGTGTCCTGATGCACAATGGTCTCGATGCACATTGGTCCCCATTATGTGCATTGCTCATTGTGCTGGCTCCCCTACATAGTAATGTAACAGCAGCCCCTTACTGGGTATGGATGTTATGGAACTGCCCAATTCTAATTCCTGCAGCAGTTAAGTCCACTTACGAGGATAGAAGTCCCCAACAGGATTCTAGCCAATACTGCAGATATTGGCAGATTTTGGCAGAAGTAACTGGGGTGTTTGAAAGCAGGCTTTTCTGCACCCCTGCTGATGGCATCACATCGGACTTGGCAGATATCAAATGATGCCACGTTCTCACACCCACTGTGATAATGAAAAGTGTGATTATCATGCAACAATTGAAAAAGAAAAAGGAGAGAACCATGTCCTATGAGGAGCGGCTTAGGGAGCTGAGTATGTTTAGCCTGGAGAAGAAAAGGTGAAGAGGAGATATAATAGCTCTGTTTAAATATTTGAAGGGATGTCATATTGAGGCTGGAACAAGCTTGTTTTCTGCTGCTCCAGAGACTAGGACACAGAGCAATGGACTCAAACTACAGGGAAAAAAAAGATTCCACGTAAACCTTAGGAAGAACTTCCTGGCAGAACAGTATTCAATAGTGGAATGCAGTGCCTTGGAATGTAGAGGGGTCTCTTTCTTTGGAGGTTTTTAAACAGAGGCTGGATGGCCATCTGTTGGGAATGCTTTGGTTGGGTATTCCTCATGGCAGGGGGTTGGACTCAGAAGGTAGTGGATGCTCCTTCTGTAGAGGTCTTTAAACAGAGGTTGGAGGTCTGTCTCTTAGAGGTGCTTTTACTGTGGATTTCAGCATGGCAAGGGGTTGGACTAGATGGCATTTGAGGCACATTCTAATTCTATACCATGATCATTAGAGGTGTGGGAAGCACACATAATCTTTCTTTCTCTCTCTTTTTTTTTCTGGGATACCTCCTAGCGCTCAGGAACATTAGTTTTTTGGACTCCCAGCTTCTAGATGCCGAGAGCTTAAAAAGTAAAAGGAAACAGCTTGGGAAGTACCTATACAAATACCAAAAGAAACCAAAATGAGTGCTATGCCTAATGGATTTATCATCCACAAGGGCTCATGCTAAAATAAATCTGTTAGGCTATGCATATGATACTGTAATTTAAAGGTGTAATTTTAATTTTGCTATTTGTCTATGTCACTACTATTGCATTCATTGATATATGGGAATTGTGATTTACGAGTAACAGTACAGAAACACAACTAAGGATTCTGTATGGTGTGGTACGGGAGGAAGTTCATGAAGGGACACCATGAATTACCGCACAGGGTGACACCAGCCCTAGTGACGCCACTGCTTGCTGGTTGGTCTAACAAAGGTATTTCCAATATTTATTTTGGATTTTAGATTTTGTTTAATAGTCAACACAACTACCACTGCATTCTTCCTTGAAAAGACATTGTGTTGCATTGCCTCTTCAAGGGGCAAGTCCAAAAGTGCTCAGCACTTGCATACAGGCTTTCAATTTTGAGCAAATTGCTTTTACATTTGGGATGAAGTTAGGAGGAGCAGTTGGGACTGGCATTACCTCCTCAAGGAACAATTCTGAGCCCCTTATTCCAATTATGTTGCTTTGTTCCCAAAAGTCAGATGTTGTCCTTTCTTCCATGAGGCTTAATAAACAGCTGTAAGCTAAAGATACATCTGCTTGCACAGTTTTCCATATGTTTCTGTGAGGCATGTCTGCGGACAAAGGCCTGCTAGAGACTGCCCCAACAGACAGAAAGAACTTTCTTCATCTCACAGTGTTTTGGGACTTTCACCCACTTCAGTTGAAATGTTGTCCACATTTTACCATAACAGCATACCTTCCAACATTTTACAGATGAAACCCAGAATCCTTGTGGCCAAGTGACACCAGAAAGGGGTCAAGATGGCAAAAAATATTAATGAGGAAGAACAGACAAGGTAAAAGAGGCTGCAGTGGGTTGCTTTTGCCTGAATCAACAGGAAAGGGCAAGATTCCACTCATCCTCTCCGATTCCCATCCCACCCTGGCTGAGTTAATTGAGGGCAAATTACAGTATAGTAGGACCCCTGAATCCACTTGGGATTGGTTCTGGGGGGGGGGCATGGATACCAAAAACCGTGGATAATAGAGAAAACCATTGAAAATAATGACTTCCAGTTTAAAATACCATAGAGTTGCCCTGGAGGACCTAGAAAGGTCACATTTTCTAGGAAGACTCTATGGTAGGTGTGCTGTTTTGTGTCCCACGGATAATTGAAATCAGTGGATACTGAATCAGTGGGTACAGGGTCCTACTTTACTTTTGCACTTTGAACTCAGTTTACAACTGAAGTAAGCTGAGGGGAAGTGGGGGAAAGAAACTGGGACATTTTAAAAGCAGCTGAGAAAAGTGGAGCAACAAAGGATTAATCAGAACCTGCCAAATCAGGACAGTTGGAGGATATGTAAGAGAACTCTTGAATATGCTTGATAGCTTTCTGTACAAACACAAGCAATATATGTCTCATCACTCAAAGGCTTACTTACTGTCTCATCCACAAACACTATCTTACAAATACAGGCTCAATTGCTAGTAAATATTAGGAAACTTTGACACAGAGGATTTTGTTGGGAGAATCAGCTTTTGAATTAAAGGATCCACCCCCCCAAGTGTGTCTAAAGGACAGAATATGAATAGAAAAGGGTGGGAGAAAGAGAGACCAGGAAAGCATAGTTAACCAGCAGCTCAAAGTAAAGTGTAAGGATTGTTTTATTGCTGGGAAGATGAAGGGAGAGGGTGGGTTGTAAAGAGACCAACAAAGTAGTGAAAATATACTGCCAACTAAATAGCATTGAATTTGCAACCCAGTGAGGTTGTCAAGATATTAAATTATACAGGACACCCAGGCAAGACTAAAAAATTACCTTCTGCCAAAGATTTGTTTAAGAAACATCAAAGCAGCTAAATTTAATCACATTGAGCTTAGTCTGGTATTCTCTTTCATTTTCAGCAAGTTTAGAAAATTAATAATGTTATTGGCAAACATTTATTCAGATCAGCCATGTTATAACACTAGCCTGCTTATAGTTAGAAGCCTTTGCAATAGAATATTTTAGCCACTTCCCAGCCAATTTGGATTCTAGAATGAAGATGTGTGTGCTTCTGACAGATAAGAAACCACCAGCAATGGAAAATTTTAGAGCCTATGAAAAATATACACCAAGATCACCACACAAATTTCCATTGAATCAAATCAAGTTGTGGGTATCAAATGGTTTAAATTGCTATATATATAGGGACCAAGCTTCAAAGCTGTGAGGCCCTTCCAGAAAATGTGTGAAACATTTTGTCCCAGAGGTGTCTTGCTGGGGGGAATGATAGTCCACTAGTGCCCCTAGGAAGTTTTCTCAAGGTGTGTGGAGGGATCAAGGCGTGTACGTTGTGTGTGTCTTCAAGTTGCCTATTGACTTATGGCAACGTCATGAAATGGGTTTTCTTAGGCAAAGAATACTCAGAGGTGGGTTGCCATTACCCTCCTCTGAAATATAGCTTACACCACCTGTTATTTGTTGGTGATCCCCCAGCCAAGTACTAACCAGGCCTGACCCTGTTTAACTTCCAAGATCAAACAGGATCTGGTGACCGACACACTAAATGGCGCCTACGTTCAGGGACACGTTTACATCTGCTTGTTTAATGGGCACATAATTTTTTAAAAAATTAGTGTTGCCTAATTTGGTGCCCTCCTTGTGTTTTGGACAGCAGCTCCCATGAGTTCCAACTAACATGGGTTATGGTGAGTAATTATTGGAGTTCATGTCCAGCAACATCAGCAGATACAAGGCTGGTGAAGACTGTTGTAAACTACCACATTCAATATGCATGTATGTATGTAACTATTTCTACCCTAACCTATATCCAAAGATCTCAAGGCAGGATACAGTCAATAAAACTACTTCCAAACTGTGTTAAATCAGTTTAGTGATTTAAACAATTCAGCAGGATCAAAAATAAAGATCTACAATCTAACAGACCCCAACAAATATAAAAAACCAACAGCTTGGTAAAAGCTGAACTAACCATGGAAATGAAGTTGACATCAGTTAGGCCTCCAAGGAGAAAACATTTCACAACACAGACACCATAGATGAGGAGGCTCTCTCCTACACAGCATACTGCTCCCCAATGGCCAAATTGAGAGGAGGTACCTCCCCCCCCCAACAGATCCTAATGCTTGGGCAGGCATATACAGGAAGAGGTGCTCCCACAAGCACTGAGGTTCCCGATAACTCCAATGATCTTTGAGAGATATCACCAACACCGTGAACTTGGACAACATAATGCAGTAGTTTAAAAGACCAATGTGATTCTAGGCTGCATCAATAGGAGTACAGTGTCTAGATCAAGGGAAGTAATAGTGCCACTCTATTCTGCACCAAAGAGGGTGAAAGACAGAACCAAGGAAAGATTATCTGAAAACTTGCAATGCCTGGAATAGTTACTCTGGACTACAGCTCCCATAATCTCCTAGCCCAGTGCTACTCAAAGTGGTGGTCTCTGGACTAGTGTCAGTCCCTGATCCTTTGGCTGCCCGATCCCTGGCAAGTTTCTAAGAAAGAAGCAATTGTACCCAATGGATACAAGTATAGCACATTGGAAAAAAATAATTGCCAGCTGTCCATATCAAAAAGCCTGAAAAGCACTGCCCTGGCCAGCATGGCAACTCCACACTAGCAGGAGGCATCTGGGAGTTGTAGTCCAAAACTCTGCTCCTCTAAGTTTCCAATTAATGTGATTAGATAGTAGTGTTTTGAACTGAGCCTTGCAATACCTTCATAGCAATGAACATCAACATTGAGAGAGAGACCAATTTTAAACTGGTTTTCTGTTTCATTTCCCCCCCTCTCCTGGAGTGGTGGAAATTAGAAAAGGCAGGAGGTATCTAGAAAGCAACTAGGTACCAGCAAAGTATAAACAGCACTAGTTTGGGAAGGGAGCCAACTGCTAATTAACTCACAGGAATGCAAACACAGTCAAAGATTTAGTCCAGTAGCATAGTCCAAAGGGTCATAGGCTTATGACAATCAGGCAGCGTGGTCCAAAGCAGTCCGTGGGTCAACAGGAGCAGGCAGCAGAGTAGTCAGGGACAGTCCAAGGTCTAAGCACAAGTCAAGGTAACAGAAGTTATGATAACTGGAATCCAGGTACCAAAGTCAGCAGGAAGCTTTCACCAGGAAGATCAGTTGATCTCTGACAAAGCCTCCATCGCCTATTCCAGCATATATAAAGCAATCAAGGCTTTATCAGGTGTTTCTTAACAAGCAGGTTTTTTTCATAAAGTCTCAGAGACTTCCTTTGAGCTTCCTTTTGAGCTCACTGCTGGGTAAACGATGATGGAGGTAAGCCTCTTTTCTTCTTCATCGTCCTTATCTGAATGGTCAGGACTCTCTGCTGGGACTGATGCCAACCCACTCGGACCAGGCTCTTCCTCTGCTCGAGCCTATAGGTTGGCAGGGTTCCCTGTTGGCACAGGTGTAGATAAAACTGTGCCAGGGTCCCTAGGGCCATTCCATGCCATGTCCTCCTCCTCCTCTGACTCTATAGCGTCATCAGGCTCACAGGGCATAACAGGAGGTGCAGTGGACTGGTTATCCCACTTGCAGCAAGGTTAATCCAGCTCCATCCCATTTTATGGAAAGAAAAAAAGCAAACAATGGTCCCACATGAAAGGGTCTTGGATCCTGAAGTCCTTTCTGCTCAAAATTATTAAAGTAAGAAATTATATTTGGCAAGACTCAAACTACAGGAAAAGAGATTTCACCTAAACATTAGGAATAACTTCCTGACAGTAAGAGCTGTTTGGCAATGGAATGCATTGCCTGGGAGTGTGGTGGAGTCTCCTTCTTTGGAGATTTTTAAACAGAGGCTAGAGGGCTATCTGTCGGGAATGCTTTGATTATGTATTCCTGCATGGCAGGGGGTTGTACTAGATGGCCCTCATGGTCTCTTCCAACTCTATGATTCTATGATTCTTGGAGAAACTATAAAAAATTCAGAACATGTCTACTTCCTTTGCGTGTGTGTTTTTAAAGAAGTCTGCTTTTCTTGTATCACATAACAATGAACATAAACAAGTTTCTTTCGGTCACTACAAATAAAAGAGGATGAGAGATAAACTAAAGCAGTGGTGGGGAAATTTTGACACTCCCCCCCCCCCGGGCAGTGATAAAAGTTTATAAGCACTCCCCACCCCCAGAAAAATAAATAAATCTGAGAGCCAAATCTTCCTTGACCCTGAATGGAAGCAGAAAATGAACCATTTGTGAAAATAAATCCACCTAAATTCCCCATGGCAACTCAAACATGGTTCTCTTGGATTCATATGTTATGGCTGTAGCAATGCATCAGAAGCAGGACTCCTGCTGCAAATCCTTGTCACAGTCTTGCTCATTGGTGGGAGGGAGGTAGAAACACTGCCTTCCTTGTGCCCCATCACCAGTTGAACAGACCTCCTTTGCTCAGTCTGGCAGCCTCTCTTGAAACAGATGAGGCCAGGGTTGGGCCAGGAGATGTTACTTAGTTACATCTCCTTAACTGAGTAGCCGATCTAGGATTCCAGTAATCATTTCTAAATTTGCCCATATATATATTAGTACATACACTTTTATGCAAACTGTATCTTTTTTGTCCTCTTTGTTGGTAACAACAACAACAACAACAACAACAATAATTTCTATCCCGCCCCTCTGCAACGCAATCAGAGTGGCTTACATCATAAAAATCCCATAATTACATTAATACCCTAACCCACCTACCCCATAAAACAATATTTAAATTAAACAGATTAAAAATGTACAATAGTTAAAAAGAGAAAACAATGGAATAATCCAGTGGCCACTTAAGGGAAAAGGCCACCGAATCTTCGGGCTGGGATAGCTATTCGGGAAAGGCATGCTGGAAAAGATCCATCTTGACAGCTTTTTTGAAGCTGTCTAAGGTGGTAATAAGACAGATCTCGTCCAGTGGGCCATTCCATAATCTGGGAGCGGCAGCAAAGAAGGCCCTCTGGGAGGTCACCGACAGCCTTGTTTTCAAAGGCTGTAACAGATTCCTCCCAGAGGAACGAAGTGTGCGGGGAGGATCGTACGGAAGGAGGCGGTCCCAGAGATATGTTGGACCCAAGCCATGTAGGGCTTTAAAGGTCATAACCAACACCTTGTACTGTGCCCGGAAACTAATAGGCAGCCAGTGGAGAGCTTTTAACACAGGTGTTATATGCTCTCTTCTGGAAACACCAGAAATCAACCTGGCTGCCATGTTCTGAACTAGTTGAAGTTTCTGAGTCAAGCACAAGGGTAGCCCCATGTAGAGTGCATTACAGAAGTATTAATGTTTAAGTGCAATCTCATGGAACTTAGAATTTGTGTCAAATGCAAAGATAGTTTGCTGAGTAGCCAAAACCCAATGAAACCAGGTAAGATGCTCTTGCCCCCTTATTCAATAATGGATAAGCACTGTATTTGCTCTCCTCTGCTGTATACCATTTGGAAATACTCGTTTGTTATTGCCATGCCCTGCCTCTCAGACAACAGTGAGGAGGAATCTGAAAGCTTTGATAGCATGCCTAGGTTAGAGCAGAGTGACCAGCAGCCACCACACACTGAGGAACAGAGTGTCCAACAGCTACAAGCCTCTGAGGAACAGAGTGTCCAGCAGGTTTACTTATCTGAACAACAGAGTATTCCACAGCCACAAACCCCCGAGGAACAGGATACAGCCTTACCCAGTTTCACTCAGCATCATCAAGAAAAGGAATCTCTCTGACTCTTCTTCCGGAAGAGCATGGCTGGCAACCAACCTGTTTGGGTGAAAGCCACACCAGATCGTGCTCCTTGTACTCTGTGAATGATTGACTACTATTTCAGACCTTGCCTTTGCCTTGTGACTTTGTCTCTGGATTACCCCTTTGGATTGTTTGCCTGGTTTGCTGTTTCTTTGTGTATGACCCCAGATTGGACTGCATTTTGCTCTACGTATGGGTAAGCTGAATAGACTTGGCTACTCCCTTTGAACTGTGAAGCTGATTTATTGGGTCTCTGCAGCCTGCCCTGAGAAATTCAGGACAGTTGTAATTTATCAAGCATTTCTTCTTCTCTTTCCCTCTTTCTGCATGTGCACACACACACATGACAAATTCAAATGAAATGAAACCTGTCAAAAGACAGACTTTCATTTTTGGTTATGCAGTGTGGACTTGCCAGTGTAGGTTTGGCAGACCACTTTTTCTGTTCACGGAACCGGAATGATTTCTGCTTGCCTTTCCCACAAGATTACTCCATTCACCCCCATAAACTCATATTCTAATATAATGGTCAGTGCTGCAATTCACCTTTCACCACCATCTTGCAACATGAGACCCATTTTTAAACATTAGTTTGCACGTCTGCTTAATCATACAAATAACACAAACTATTCTGAGCTTTATACCTTTATATATACGTTCCTCTGCAAAATATCTAAACATCTCTTCACTGTTATTACATGATTAAACTCAGATTTGTTTGTTTGTTTGTTTATTGGGAGTCCCATTGTGGCGTTTTAATTAGGTAGTTGGGATTTATTCCTTCAAGCTTTTATTTTAGTAGGTGGTCAATTGCACAGGGAGGCCATTTCCACCCAAATCTACACCACAGTTGGCCCATGCCCAGAAACCCAAGCACACCAGAAGTGTCATTGTGTCACTTCCACCATCATTTTGGGCTTGAAATATTTTTTAAAGAAACAGGAGGGTGTTTTGTTGGTTGTGGAAAGAAAAACTATTTTCAGGCACTTTGGTGAGGTTTGGAGGTAAATATTGCCTTAAAATCATACCTGATTTTTAATATTGAGGGGTTTATGAGACTAGCTGGGGACATCAGAGCCTGCCAAAGTGGAATTTGGGGGCTGCCTGCAGACCATGGGACATACCTACTTAGAGAACCTTTTCTTCAGTAGCTCGCCAGATTGTGGAATGACCTTCCAGAAGAGATTTGACACTCTGAGTTCAAAACAGCAATTAAAACTAATCTCTTGCAGCAGGATTATCCAGATGATTTTTTTAAAATTATGAATTTTAAAGTTTATATTTACTGTTTTAAAATATGTATCAGTTTTATATGTGATTTTATGTGTGATTTTAACTGTGTTATATGTTTAATTTGTTGTTGTTCCCTGCCTCAATCCCTTAGGGAGAAGTGGGTAAGAAACAATTATCATCATCATCATCATCATCTCTTCCTCACTCTTGCAGTAAGGTGCTCTGGCCTTGACACAAATTGCCTTTCATGTGTCTAGCAAGATAGCTAAACTTAATTTATCCCTCTCTGGGATAAATAAAATCTGCAGCTGTAATTTGGATAATAACTAATAAGAGGGAGCATTACTCAACTGAGGAAGAAAAGAATGGAAGGTTGAAGGTCAGCTGGTAGGAAAGAGTGCTAGGGGGAAGTTTAAAAGGGGAGGAGAAGACCAGGCCCTCCAAACTCCAAAGGAAATATTTGTGGAGAACCAAGCCAGGATGATGTAATCTGCTACAGACACCAATCGAACACAACACAAGGCAGTAAGATTAGTTGCTAACAGATCTATACAAAAGGAGCAACGTAGCTATAATTACAAACTTAGGGCAACAGAACATATAACGTAATGTCTAACTGGAGCAGAACATAAAGGAATAAATGAGAATTAGGTGAACCTCACATAGTAAAAGCATGAAGGCCTTCCAGGTTTAGGCCTTCCCCTGCCAGCTGCATGTTCTGCAACCTGTGAGAAGGGGCCCTGATAAACATCTCAGTGTAGGTATGTGGAGTCCCTCCATTTAAGGATTTCCCCTCACATGGAAGAGCTTTACATGAGAGTGTTCGTAGGCACATAGGCCTTCTTCCCATAGTCACCAAACATGGAGCCATCAGATGCTTTTGTGCAGAGCTTAGAAAACCATACTTTTGGGGACTACAATTCCCCAAATGCTCCAGCCAACAAGTGTTCTGAGCTTTGCTTAGGTGGAGTGAGCAGAGCTAGCCACCAAGGCTATGTGGCCCTCTCATGCATGCTTTTAACATATGAGAAAGGTTTTGTTTGAACTACCCTAATGGGAACATGGGCTGACAAGCAGAAAGAGTTCAGGATCCAAAATCCACTGTGGGAGGTGGAGGGAGGAAGAGCAGAAATGGGAGGAAATGACCTGGAAGTACCTGGGGAGACATCCAGCCTAATGGAGACCATGGGATAACACATGCAGCATTATGGAGCTTCTGGGATTTCAATACAGCCCCTTTATTTGAAGTAATGGTACTCATTTGGGGGTAAATTATGTGATTTTCCAAATCATATATGCCAAAGTGTCAGCCAGTGTCTTCTGTGTCAGTGGTGGGTACTGCATCTGTTCTGGGTTTTAGTGGAAAACATAAAGGAGCTACCCAGGGTGCTGAACCTTATACCCAGAACAGGTTCAGTACTTGGATAGAACTCCTTTAACATCTGGACTAAAAACCAGGGCAGATTTACCACCTCAGTTACTTGCGGACCACAAGCCACTACTGAATATACTTTCTAAATTACCCAAATGAGGTATCAGGGGCACCTATCTAGGAGAAAGGTCCCTGTTAAATTTGCTCCATTGTCCTCAGACAAAGAGAAATTATGGGACAGAGAAAGATGGGAACAATTAAATAAAGACATGCAAGATGTATGAGCATCAATAGATAACTAAAAGCTAGAGAGTCTCCACACTTGCAGATTAAGTTTCAAATTTTAATACTGTTCCGCTGCTGATTTATTCTTTCAGAACACCAACAGAGACTCACTTGCTCATGTGAATATGTTCCAACTGCCTGCAGAATTACCATTGATTTCAAAGAACTGATTTCTCTACACAAGCAAAGCATTAAATCTTTTTCGGAAGGAATAAATTTTATGTGGAGCAGAAAACCAAGTGTAGTTGACTTTAAAGACCAACAACTCATTGTTGGTCTATCTGACAGCATCTTCTCTGCCTCTTCTGCCCCTTTTATATTATTTATGGGGTGTTTATTGGGCACGTATTTTAGTTTTATTTGGTGAGTGATAATTTATAAGACTGACACTTTCAAAGGCATGAGTCTCAACAGCCAAATACAGAACATGGGCTTTGGAATCTGAATGGCTCTTTTGTGTTTCAATCCTCTCAATGAACAGAATGGGTGGGAAGGATGTAGGTTGACTGCTAGGCTGTTTCCCCTGCAATGGCAAATTATGGCTTCCATATCGGGAGAGCAATGGATCTATTCAAGGTTTTAGAATAGACCCATGATTCAGCCTTTAGTCCTCCAGATGTTTTAGAAGTCAACTCCCAGAATTTCTTACCATTGGCCATGCTGGCTGGGACTTCTGGGAGTCAAAGTCCAAAACATCTGGTGGACCAAAAGTTGAGAACCACTGATATAGACTTTAAAGGAGCTATCCACGGTGTTGGACCTTATCCTGCCAAAGAGGTTAGGCACCTTGGATTTCTCTTTTACTCTTTCTCAGAGTAAAATGCAGAGCAGATTTGCCACCCTACTGCCATGAGAGCCACCAACAACTAAGGTTCCCCTGCATCCTATGATCTGTGCATAAAACGTTTGACTGGTGTGTCCAAAGGAACTCTGATAATCTGTTTGAGAAATATGAGAACCTTAACCTAGACCCATCCCCTCTTTCTGCAAACAACCGTGTGCAGATCAGGGTGGACCGCTTGTGGCTTTCCACAAGTTGTTGGATGACAATAGCAATCTGTCCTAACTAGCACACCCAGTGATGAGGGAAGATGTGACACCTGGGGGTTCACAAGTTGCTCACTGCTGCTGTAAAATACCTTGCATGGCAAGCCATTCACAGGAAAACTTTTTAAAAAAAGATTCGGATTGAGGATAAGAAAAACCAGATTGGTCAAGGCTCCAAAAGTGTTCAAGGTAACTCAAGAGTCTTCATTCAGGATTCCCCTGAGTTTAGTACATGCTTTGGAGCTTTGGAAAGCCATGGCTGATGTAAACAGGTGTACCATTCCACTGGCCCATGCACAAGGATCCTAGATTATGACTAGGAAAACCAAACAACAACAAAATCACCACTGACATCTGCAAACATGTGTATGAAAAGGCATGTTTTTTGCCATGATACAAAATGAATACAACACAATATATACTCTTATCAAAATGGATGCGCTAACAGTTGCGATAATCATCCTTGATGCACTACTGCATTTTAAAACAGCCCCAATAGTCAATACAACAAAATCTCTTACTTGGCAATACTGTACTTGGTTGCAAAAGTCCTTAAGGTTTGCTCTTGTGTCAGGGCAGGTATGCTAGCAACCATGATTTGAGAAAAAGGGGACATAGAGACCAACTATCTTCCTTGAAGATAGGCAGTGACCTCAGCAGGAAGGGAGGAAGTAGGAAGGAGGTCCAAGGAGTTTGAAGGGGGGAAACTCCAGGGACTAACTCTCCATTCCCCCCACCAATACCAATTGATGCCCTGTTGCTTCTAAAAGCTGGGTTTGGAATACAGTATCCATTTGCCCAGTGGACAATGATGGAATGGATTAAAAATCAAACCCCTTTTCTTGGTAAAGAGTGATTATAGGTGGGAATGTAAAATGTCCGGAAAGTGCTTTCAGTTTAACTCTCCCTTTTGTCCTGGCCTCCAATCACAGCTAAGACGGACAAAAGGAAATGCTGGCCTCCACTGAAGAGCTTCTCTGACCAAAATCTGTGATTTTGAGATTTATAGGCCCGAATTTGTTCCCCAACCCCAAGTTTTGAAATGGACTGTTTCTAAAGAGTAAAAATAAACTGAACTGAGCTTCTCAAGTAAGACAATCTAGCATTGCTGGCTGTCAGAGTGGAGATTTGCCCTTTAAAAATGGAAGCCAGGACTGTCATAACTGTCCACAGATAAGCAATCAGGGTGATCATGGTCTAGCTCATTACAAGTTTAAAATACCAATTATATTTGTTAACCCAGCAAAGGTGCAGCTAACCATCTGATATATGAGATACCACTAATGATATACAGGGTTTTGATTGCTGTCTCTTCTGCAGCCACACATCCTCTCTAAACATTTAATTCTGTACAAAGGCACAAAAAAGAGTCTTGAGAGGTCCATAGATGGGGAGGAGGAAAACAAAACGGCACTATTTGTGGGGTAGGGATTTGAGTGTTGGAGGACTCTGGAAGACTAGGGTTCAGATCTTCTCTCAGCCATGGAAACCACCAGGTGACATTGGGCAAGCCACAAGAGTAGTTAGAAGGTGAGGGATACACTCTCATTAGTCCCAGACAAATAATGATCAGCCAGGATCTGAGAAATGCTATATATTACTCACATTCTTATCATCTTCCTTCCATTGCTTAATATCTTTTTTAAACAAATTGAAAATCTTGGAAATTTACTAACTTCAAACACAATAAACTGTTCAAGCAATTACAGAATTTCATTCATATTTAAATTATATATACATAATTTCCACAAAATATAAACAGACATGCATACACAAATACAAAGAACATTAACATCATCACCCCATTACAACTACAATCTAAAATTAACTTCCCACCTTTCAAACCACTTACAGTCAGCCCTCTGTATCCACAGATTTAGCATTCACAGATTCCACCACCCACAGCTTGAAAATATTCTCAAAAAATTCCAAGAAGCAAACCTTGATTTTTCTATTTTATATAAGGGACACCATTTTATTATGCCCTTGTATATAATGGAACTTGAGCATCCATGGATTTTGGTATCCACAGGGGGTCCCGGAACCAAACCCCAGTGAATAACAAGGGCCCACTGTATATATACAAATGATGACTCCAGGACTTTTTGAAGATAGTTGCATTGGACTTCATTACAATTTCTGTTTCTATATATTTTCAATGGACTATTAATCCCATGTGCTTTTGGAAAAGTTCAAATCATTTATAGTTGTCCCTTCACATTCGCTGGGGTTTGGTTCCAGGACCCTACGTGAATACCCAAATCCATGAATACTCAAGTCCCATTATATGCAATGGCATAGCAAAATGGTGTCGGTTATATAAGATGGCAACATCAAGGTTTGCTTTTTGGATTATTATTTTTTTAAGAATATTTTCAAGCATGAATGCCAAATCCATGGATTTGGAGGGACAACTGTAATTGTTTCATACTGTTCTATTTTGTTCCTGCTATATTTTGTAACCACTTATTCATTTCATTATAATAAAAGTATTAAACACATAAAGCAATACTTTTATAGTCTCATTCTGGTATTCTGTATATATTTTGGTCCTCATGCATGGTACCTTCCATGAACATTATACAGTTTTCCTGTTTTGGAGTATCACATTCCTAGTTTTCTTGGTTATAACTTGTCAATTCCAGTCATTTCTAAGGTCTTCAATATCCAGTCATCCTTAGATGGAATCTCCTTATTTTTCCAATTTTTTGCATACAACACTCTAGCTGCCAAGACCATATAATGTAAGACTCTATAATTCAAAATTTTGACCTGCACATTAGGTAATTCCAGTAAACACAGCTTTGGCATTAATATATCTTGTAACAACAACTGTATCTGTTCCAAAAATTTCTTATCCTTCACATATTTCATATTTCCAACAGACATTCTTTACCTCTTTATACATTTTGGATAGGTTTACCAGGGTCAGATATCACCTATACATCATTTTAAAGAAATTTTCTCTGAGACCATAACACAGAATGCCTTTAAATCCTTTTGTCCACATCCATTCCCACTGTGCTACCTCAATGTCAATGGCCAAAATTTGGGGCCCATTTGATCATGGATTCTTTCACATGCTCTCCCTCTAATTCTATTTTTAACAAGATTTTGTAAATTTTCCCAATCAAGTGTTCTTCATCTGAACACATTTTGATCTCAATTTTTTTTCTTTTTCAAAGCCAAAAAGTTTTCTATCCAATTTAAATCTTTCTAGCAATTGTGTATATTGGCACAATTCAACATTTTGACCGCCACTTGCCAGTTCCTCTTGTGTCTTAAAGAGCAGCTACAGACACAGAAGCACTTGGCGATTAAGTCATTTTGTGCAAGTTTATTATACATAATTGATTAAGCACCTATATTTCAGAGCAGCAGACACAGTCATGCAAAATGGAGTGTGAGAAATCATGTATGGGTAATTAAAGACACAGAAAGCTGTCCCTCACTGTGAAGATGGCAACTTTCTACTGAGCAATCATTTTAAATGTATGCTAAGTAAAACATTAACATTAATACATTCCGGAAATGATGTGAGAAAACTGACCCGTGTTAAAATTTAACAGAAACCAAAAATAGTCCATCAATCACATGACAGGATTAAGCTAGAAGGGCCTTTTGAGTTGGTTGTGACTAGAGCCATGTCCATGTGGGCCAAAGATGCCGTACTCACCCCAAATCCAGTGCTGACAGTCCTCACAATGTACGGTTACATCTCGGAAGGTAATGCAGGTTTTAGCCATTAACCCGACTTTACCCCACACTAAGCAAAGTCAGTGGAAAGTCTGATGTTTTCTGGAAACCCTGGAGTGGCTTCAGATTCTCTTGGTGTCGGGACAGTTGGATTAAGTCCAGTTCAGCCAATCCAGTTGTCCACATGGCAAAAGCAGCACTGTCCAGCAGCAGCTGAAATTGGACCCGGACATGCAATCAACAAGGAGGGGGTTGTTCTACCCCCTCCTTGTTGATTGCATGGATACCCCATTCTGCCCTCAGCAGAAGCAACGGCATGCCTAGCAGGCTTTCCACAGAGCTCCTCAGCTGGTGGGGAAGCAGCTGTGGCAGATCCAACAAGGGATGGGCCAGTGGGCTGATGTGGTGTTGGCCTGGCTGGCCTGTGTGGACATGCCATTGCACCGGATTTGGCCGTCATCATGGTCTGACTCCACATTGGCCCTGGATTAACTGGCCAGTGTGAACAAACCCTAGTTCGTACAGTGCTCCAAAAACGTTATGCCACTGTTTGGTGAGAGGGCAGGCTTGTGTCACCCTAACTATGACTCAGCTTGCCTACATACAACTTAAGAGTTATGGCCAGGGCAGATAAGAGCTAGTTGTAAGCATGCAAGACCTTGTCTATTACATCAAATGAGGCAGCAGGTAGCCACTTCCACATGTATAGTGAAAAACATCCTCCCCATTCTTCCCCCATCTTCAAGGATTGCCTTGGTTCAGTTGGGACCTTACATGAGCCGTTCCAATGATAGATACATCCTGGGGGTCAGTTGCATGACAGTTTTTAATTCGAAAAATCCTCTTTCAAACCAGTGCCTACTAGTTTACATGATTTTCTCCGGAAAGTCATTTCTCTGATAACATCCGAAAGCTTTCCAAATTTGCAGTTTACGTGGGGAGGCATGGTCTCTGTGACTGACAGCCACGGAGACCTATCTCTTGCCAGGGCAGAAAGGAGGACTGCGGCGCGACAGAGTCCTCAAAGGCAAGCGCCTTTGGTGTGTGTGTGTGTATGTCTGGGTGAACGGAGGCCCAACAACAGCAATGGCGCTCCTCCATTCCTGTGGTTGGGTCTCGGCCACGCCCCCACCCTACACCTCCCCAGAGGCCTCGGGAAGCAGTGCAGCAGTTCAAACACACAGCTCCAAGGCCTCCGAGGCCAGCGCCTTAAGTGGGGGGGACACCAGAGGCCCAATGACCCAGTGCTGTGTCATTGCTATCATTGGGTCTTGTCCAAGCCCCAACCCATGCCACCCCAGAGGCCTCTGGAAGCAGCGCAGCAGTTTAAACACCAGCTCCAAGGCCTCCGAGGCCATCGCCTTTTGTGGGGGGGCTGCCAGAGGCCCAATGACAGCAACGGTCCTGTGCCGTTGCTGTCGTTGGGACCTGTCCGAGCCTCAGCCCATGCTGCCCCAGAGGCCCCCAAGGCCATCGCCTTCTGTGGGAGGGCGGCGGCCGGAGGCCCAACGACAGCAACAGTGCCGTGCCGTTGCTATCGTTGGGTCTTGTCTGAGCCCCAACCCACGCTGCCCCAGAGGCCTCCAAGGCCATCGCCTTCTGTGGGGGGGGAGTGGCTGGAGGCCCAACGACAGCAACGGTGCTGTGCCTTGCTATTGTTGGCTCTTGGCCGCGCCCCCACCCCGCACCCCAGAGGCCCTGGGAAAAGGCTGCAGGAGGACAGGCGGGCAGTGGGACTGTCAGTCCCATCATCACCCACCCTTTCCTTGATGCTGCCCCTCCCTCCTTACCTGCCCTTCTCTTCCCATTCACAAACAGCGAATGGGGAAGAGAATGGGGGGGAGGAAATGGAGGAAGAGGCTGCAGCAGAGGACAGGCAGTGGATGGGACTCATAGTCCCATCGCCCACCTTTCCCCAGCTGCTGCCTCTCCCTCCCTCTCAAGCAGATCCCAGAGGGTGAGGCTTGGGGACAGTTGCTCTACCAGAATAGAGCTTAACTGTGGCATTCCTCAGGGTCCCATTCAGTCCCTGATGCTATTTAATATCTATATGAAGCCACTGGGAGAGATCATTCGGAGGCATGGAGTGCAGTGTCATCAGTATGCTGATGACACCCAGATATATTTCTCCATGTCTCGGTCGTCAGCTTCTACTTCAGATGGCGTCTCTCCTCTCAATGATTGTCTTAAAGCAGTAATGGACTGGATGAGGAAAAACAAATTGAGACTGAATCCAGACAAAACGGAGGTACTAACAGTTACGGGCCCGAAACCAGGTCTGGGAATACAACTTCCAATCCTGGATGGAACTACACTCTCCTCCAAGGACTGCATTCACAGTCTGGGGGTGCTCATGGACCTGTCGCTCCAAATGTCTAATCAGGTAAATGTGATGGCCAGAAGTGCCTGTTATCAACTTCGGCTGATAAGCCAGCTGCGCCCCTTCCTGGAAACCAGGGATCTCGAAACTGTGGTACATGCACTGGTAACCTCCCATCTCGATTTCTGTAATGCACTCTACATGGGGCTACCCTTGTGCTTGACTCGGAAACTTCAACTAGCTCAGAACATGGCAGCCAGGTTGATTTCTGGTGTTTCGAGAAGAGAGCACGTAACACCTGTGCTAAAAGCTCTCCACTTGCTGTCTATTAATTTCCGGGCACAGTACAAGGCGTTGGTTATGACCTTTAAAGCCCTACATAGCTTGGGTCCAACTTATCTCCGGGACCGCCTCCTCCCGTATGACCCTCCCCGTGCACTTTGGTCCTCTGGGAGGAACCTGTTACAACCTATGAAAACAAGGCTGTTGGTGATCTCCCAGAGGGCCTTCTCTGCTACTGCTCCCAGATTATGGAATGGCCTGCCGAACAAGATCCATCTTATTACCACCTTAGACAAGTTTTTAAAAAGCTGTCAAGATGGATCTTTTCCAGCAGGCCTTTCCTGAATAACTATCCCAGCCCAAGACTCGGCTGTCCTTTCCCTCTGAGCTGCAATTGGATTTTTTTTAATTATTGTATGTCTTATTTTTTTTCTAATTTAATATATTTTTAATTATTGCATGTTTTTAATCCTTTATAATTTAATATTCTTTTAAGGGATGGGCGGGCTAGGGTACTGTAATTATGGAATTTTTATATTGTAAGCCGTCCCGATTGCATTGCAGAGGGGTGGGATAGAAATAAATTTTATTGTTGTTGTTGTTGTTGTTGTTATGCTTTCTCTTCCCTGCTTGCAAGCAGCGAACAGGGAAGAGAGAGGGGGAGGCAAGTAGAGGAAGAGGCTGCAGCATAAGAGAGGTGGTTGATGGGACTCAGAGTCCCACTGCCTGCCTTTCCCCAGCTGCTGCCTCTTCCTCCATTTCCCCCCTCTCTCTTCCCCGTTGGCTGCTTGCAAATGGGGAATAGAAGGGAAAGGCAGGAGAGAGAGGCAGCAGTTGGGGAAAGGCAGGTGATGGGACTCAGAGTCCCATCCACCAACTCTCCTCTGCTGCAGTGTCTTCCTCCACCCCCTCCCCTATTCCCCGTTGGCTGCTTGCGAATGGGGAATAGAAGGGAGAGGCAGGAGGGAGGCAGCAGTGGGGGAAAGGTGGGTGATGGGACTCTGAGTCCCATCTGCCACCTGTCCTCTGCTGCAGCCTCTTCCTCCGTCCCCCCAATCTCTTCCCCATTTGCTATTTGTGAATGGGAAGAGAAGGGCGAGTAAGGAGGGAGGGGCATCAGATGGGGAAAGGGCGGGTGACATTGGGACTGACAGTCCCACTGCCCGCCTGTCCTCCTGCAGCATCGTCCCAGGGCCTCTGGAGCATGGGGTGGGGGCATGGCTGAGCGCCAACAACAGCAACAGCACAGCGTGTTGCTGTCATTGGGCCTCCGCCTGGATACTGGCCTTGGAGTCCTCTGGGGTGGCGTGGGGTGGGGGTTCAGACAAGACACAACGATAGCAAAGGCATGGTGCCGTTGCTGTTGTTGGGCCTCCAGTCACCCTTCCCCTCCACATCAAAGGCGATGGCCTTAGGGAGGCCTTGGGAGTGGTGTTGCATTTTAAACCGCTGCACCAGCTGATACCCAACGACAGCAGCAGAACAGGGAAAGGGAAATGGTGGTAAAGTTTTGCAACCTGCCCCCTCTGACCAACGACCAATGGGATCTCAGCTCTGCTCTGACCCCATGCTTCACCATTGTTGCTGGTAATTCACACAGCCAATACTGTGCAACCTTCCAAAACTTTTTTAAAAAGTCAGGGAAAACGGCGAAAGCTTTTACTGCACGACTTTCAGGTTTTTTGGCTCCCCTACTTCTGAATAAGGTGACTTTGAACCGAAACATGTGGGAACTATTAAGAGTCTTGGCGAATTCTTAGCGGATTTATTTTGCTGTGTAACCGGGCCACTGCTGTCTTATAGCAAGTTGCATTTTAGTACAGTGGCAAATCGTTTTAATGAATGCTATGCAATACATCCATAATAAGGAAGGATCAGGAACAACTGTAGACAAAACAAAGTCAATGTCTAGAGAATTCAGGTGAAAACGTCATTTAACTCTGTGAGTGAAGATACGAATCAGGGATGAATGATCTACTTCCCATCCCGCCTCAAAGAAATTGCGTGGGACTTTGAGAGTGTTTGAAGTCCTCATGAATAGAACTTGGAAACATTACTTTTTGGACTAAGCGTCTAGAAGCCCCATATATATTTTACATGGCTATTAATCTAACTGCTTTGGAGCTTTCCCCCCAATGAATTCAGATCTCAGAAATGTGGCTCCCCATGAACAGCTTGTCACAAAAGACATTTGACAGCAGCAATCGGCTTGACTACTGATTGGCTCCCAGTTGAGTGTCATCTGCAAATGTAATGACCATCCCCTCTACTCCAGTATCCAAGTCATTCATAAAGATGTTGAACAACAGCCAAGTCAGGGCAGAACACTGTGGCATTCCACTTGACGTTTCTCTCCAGGAGGATGAGTAATCATTGGTGAACATTCTTTTAGTTCATTCCATCACTGGGTTAGCTACAATTTAACAGAAACACTGTATAACCTTCATTTTATCCGCTTGTTCACTGGGTGACCTCTTCATAACCCTTGCTGATATCAAGGCACATTACATCCATAGCATTCCCCTGATCCACCAACACTGAAACTTTATTGAGCGAGATTAATTTTGCATAAATTGTTTTCAGCCCTTAGTAGTCACAGTGCTTTTTTATGTTGACTGCTAAATGATCTATTTTACAAGCTTTCCTGTTATTGATCTCAAATTGACTGGTATTTACCTGGATCCTCCTTTTACCCATTTTGGAAGATGGGGACATTTGCTCATCCATCACATGTTTTCCAAGATGATACAGAAGCTCTGAGATTACATCTGAAAGTCCCTTCAATAACCTTGGAGGCATTCATCTGTCCCTGGGTATATGAATTTATTTAAAGTAGCTAGATGTTCATGCTTCTTCTATACCTATCTTGAGCTGCAGTCCCCTCTCTGAATCATTCATTCTATTTTTGCTGGGCCAAGGACTGTTTTCCGTTTGGGAGAAGACAGAGGCAATATAAGTGTGGAGCAGTTCCTTTGTCATCCACGAGCATTTCCCCATCTACTCTGTGCAGTGGGTCTTCCACTTCCTTTTTCTACCTCTTGTTCCAAACTCAGCTGAAAACATCCTTTAAAAATTATTTTTAACCTCATTTGCAAGGCTGAACACATTCTTTTACCCTTCCTGACCATCTTCCTACAAATAGCTACTCATTTGGACTATTCCTAGTTGGTTGGACCCTCCTTCCATCTCCTATGCATACCAGTTTTTAAATCTCCAGCATCCTGTTCTTTTTAGATGCCTCCCACTTGTCCTTCTTGTCATCTTTGTTTATAATTGTCTCTTCAATATCTCACCTTTAAGAAACTTCATTTTTCTTGGGCATTTATGACTGTGGGATCTCACCCACTGTCCAAATTCTTCTTTATCAACCATAAACAGGTTAGTGTTTTGTTTGTCTTCAGTTATTCTCTGAACAACTCTTCAGTTCATGCCTTTGCTTTCTATGCCAAGACTTTCCTACTCCCCATGCTTCTACATAGTACAATAAAGATCTTATATAATTGAAAATGTCATAGGTTTATCTACTCACAGAGAAAGACAAACACATAAAATAAATAAGTATCCACAGACTATTACACATCTTGAATTTTTCTGAAGATAATATCTTCTGGGGAATGCTCTCTCAACATTTCCTCTTACAGAATATGTAATCTAAAGCATGGAATGTTTTAACTTCCCTCTATTCTATAAATGCCTTTTCTTTCTAGTTCTTCTGTGTCTAAAAAGCAAGCCACAGTGTTTTTCTTGAAGGCCTGAAAAATCCACACTTTGCCATGATATAAATACCCCATTTCCAAACTGCTTTTAAAAGAAGTAGTTATTGGCTTGTATATGTTAGGGTTTGTTTTTGTTTTTTTAATCTTCTGCAGTGTTTGTGTTCTTTCCCACACCTGTCCATGTGCATTTACTGTATTTCATGAAATTTTCATCCTGTGTTTTAACCATCAGATTCTCAAAGAAAGACATTTCAAATCTCACCTGGAATAATGTGTCCAGTTCTGGACACCACAATTCAAGAAGGATTTTTTTTGTATCTTTATTTTAATTTTCTGGTTTCATATATATAAAAAAGACATAAAAAACAGACATACAACATACAATCACACACACCCCGACTTCCCGCTTCCTGCTGACTGCTTCTTAAAAAGTATAATATCTCATCTCTACCACTTAATCATATATATTATACAACCTTCCTCATTTTAGAGAAAGGGAAATGCTTTAAATAACAAGCCATTTTATATTTAGTCTCCAATTTAATTCTTAATAAATTCCATAAATGGTTGCCAAATATCTAGGTGCATCTGTATAGGATTTTCTTTTAACATATTCGTTAATTTATCTGATTCCCTTAATTCTTGTAGTTTACTTATCCATTGTTTTATAGCTGGGATCTTCCTCTGTTTCCAATACTTGGCATAAACTATTCTTGCCGCTATAATCAAATAACAAAGTAAGACCTTATTTTCTCTCTCAATACTATTTTCCATATCCAACATATTTAATAAAAATAGTTCTGGTCTAAATTCTATGGTTCCTTTTAACATCTTTTGAATCATCCCGTTAATTAATAACCAATATTTCTTTGCTTTTTTGCAGGTCCACCAGAGATGATAAAAGGAACCTATATGATCTTTACATTTCCAACATTTTTTACTAACACTCTTATAAATAGTAGTCAATTTCTCTGGTGTCATGTACATCATTTTATAATAATTTTCTTTTAACTTATAACAACAGGTGAATTTTAAACCCTTATGCCACACTGATTCCCAATTATCTAATTGTAATGTATGTCCAATATTCCTTGCCCATTTCACCATACACTCTTTAATTTGTCCCTCCTCAGTTTCCCATTTTACAGCATCTTATACAATTTAGCAATTAAATGAGGATTTTCTGAGCACATCAATTCTTCAAACTCTGTTTTTATCTTTCTCAAACCCCAAATACTTAACATCTTCTTTAAATCTATCTCTTAATTGATAATATGTTAGCCATTGAACTTTATGTCCCTCTCTCTCTAATAGTTGCCTAGCCTTAAATATCCAATTTCCTTTTTGCTCCTTCAGTAAATCTTTATATTTTAACCAATTTCGTAAACTTCCCATTTCTTTCCTATAAAATGCTTCTTGTGGGGATGTCCATCTAGCTAATTTTGACCCTAATCTACTTTTATATTTTCCCCAAATTCTCAACAAAGCTTTCCGGATGATATGGTTTCTAAACTCTGCATTTACCTTCACTTTCCCATAGTTTAAATATGCATGTCATCCCCATCTTAACTCATGTCCTTCTAATTCCAATACCCTTGTATTTTCTAAATTAATCCATTCTCTCAACTATGCCAAACATGAAGCTTCATGGTATAATCTAAAATCTGGAAGCCTAGGCCTCCTCTTTCTTTAGCATCAATTAATAGTTTCCATTTAATTCTTGCTTTCCTACCACCCCAAATAGATTTTGTTAACTCCTTTTGCCATACTTTAAAGGGTGTATTAGATAAAATAATTAGGAGTGTTTGAAATAAGTACATAAGTTTAGGTAGAACACACACCTAACAGAACACCTAACAGTGACAAATTCATGTTCTTCCACCTATTTAGGTCCTTTTTAATATTTTCCCCCTCTCCATTGACGCCCCCTTGTCATGGGAGAGAGGCTTGCGTACCCTAATGATGTTTTGAGCTATGCTGGCGGTGGCATAATAGCCACTGGTAGGATCTCCCATGCCAGACAGGTCAAAACCGAAGGGTCTGACAAAGAGCGTCAAAGGGCAGGGTGGGCTCTCTAGCCTTGTGGCAACCGTCCTAGGAGAAGGAAAACTCCAATCCCAAACCCGGGCAGATGGTGCTCGTCCAACCCTGTAAGGTCAACCATCTAAGAGAAGGAAACTCTAATCAAACCTACGGCCCGAGGACCTCGCTGCCACGTCCATGCTTGCAAGGCCACGGCAGATGAATCTCTGGTTTAAAGGGTGAGGCCAGTTCTGTGCACGCTGCGCTCCACCAGAAAAATCCATTGCACAGGCTCGAAGGACAAATCCATTTCCAAAAAAGCCCTGTAGCGACTGGCGAGGGACGAAACCGGCAGGTGTAAAGATGCACTGGAAGCCGCAGCCCCAACCCTGCATGCAGGCGGTTCAGGACATTGGTCGCTCGAGGCTGACCCGGGAGATGACAGTCTTGTTCGGCAGCATCCTGAATGACCAAGCAGCCTTTTTTAAGGAGAGCACTGCTTGCTCCATATGGAGAGGGGCCTAGAAAAGGTGGCCTAACGAAAGCTCATCCCCAACTACCTGGTTGGCTAGCCGCGGCCAACGGGAATCTTCTGATGCGGTCAAACCAAGGCAAAGAAACAAAGGCACACACCGGCCTCCAAAGGTGTAAATAAACTGACACTTGCATGCTGGAACATCAGAACCATGCAAGACTCTAAAGATAGTGGACGGCCTGAGCGTCGTTCTGCCCTAATAGCCCTTGAACTATCACGGCTTAATATTGACATCGCTGCTCTTAGTGAAGTTCGTTTCCATGAGGAAGGCAGCCTTAAAGAACATGGCGCCGGCTACACACTTTACTGGTCTGGCAAACCCAAAACCGAAAAACATCTTTCAGGAGTAGGCTTCATGATTAAAAACTCCATTGCCTCCAAACTCAAAACCTTGCCAACAGGACACTCTGATCGCATTATTTCCTTACACCTCCCACATGTTGTTCTCTTTAGTGTATATGCCCCAACTATGCAAGCCGACCCTGTAGAGAAAGACAAATTCTACACAGACCTACGCCAACTCATACAAAAAGTCCCTGTAGAAGATAAAATTATTATCCTTGGTGACTTCAATGCCAGAGTAGGAAAGAACTCCGAAGCCTGGAAAGGTGTCTTAGGCAAGCATGGTGTTGGAAATTGCAATGATAACGGATGCCTCCTGCTAGAGTTCTGTGCAGAACAACAGCTGACTATTACAAACACAATCTTTCAGCAGAAAGATAGCTTGAAGACAACCTGGATGCATCCCCGATCCAAACATTGGCACCTCATTGACTATGTTCTAGTCCGTCAGAGAGACATTCGTGATGTCCGTCATACCCGAGTGATGCCCAGTGCAGAATGCCAAACAGATCATCGCCTCGTCAGATGTAAACTAAATCTTCATCTTAAGTTCAAACCTAAGAGGGGTGGCATCTTAAAGAAGAGGCTCCAAGTCAACAATCTTCAACAAGCTACCATGAGAGACAACTTCCAGGCAAACCTACAAACGAAACTTGAAGACCATCCTACAGATCCTTCTCCTACAGTGCTTTGGCAACATATCAAAAACAGTATCCTCCAGTCTGCAGAAGAATCCCTCGGATTCTCCCACAAGAAAAATCAAGACTGGTTTGATGAAAACAACCAAGAGATCCAGGAGCTGTTGGCAAGGAAGAGAGCTGCTCACCAGGCATACCTCGCCCAGCCAACCTGTCATGTAAGAAAAGCAGCTTTCCGCCTCACATGTAGCAAACTACAACAAAAACTCCGAGACATGCAGAACAAGTGGTGGATCAATTTAGCAGAAAAGACACAACGCTGTGCAGATCAGGGTGATCATAGAGGATTTTATGAAGCTCTTAAAGCAGTGTTTGGACCTACTTATCAGGTCCAAAGCTCCTTATACAGTACAGATGGTCAAACATTAATTACTGATAAAGCCTCCATCTTGAATCGTTGGGCTGAACATTTTCAAAGTCTCTTTAGCACCAACCGAGTAGTCCAAGGCTCAGCTATCCAACATATGATACAAAAACCAATGAGAAATGAATTGGACATAGCTCCCACTTTGGAAGAGACTCTTATGGCCATACAGCAGATGAAAAACGGCAAGGCAGCTGGGATTGATGGAATCCCACCTGAAGCTTGGAAACACGGAGGTCATGCACTCCACGAAAAATTCCACGAATTCCTTGTGAATTGCTGGGAAAAAGGGGAACTGCCATCAGACCTCCGAGATGCAGTCATCATCACCCTGTACAAGAAAAAAGGAGCAAAATCCGACTGCTCAAACTATCGAGGCATAACACTGCTCTCTATTGCTGGAAAAATCCTTGCAAGGATACTCCTGAACAGATTAGTTCCTGCTATTGCAGAAGAACTTCTCCCTGAAAGCCAATGTGGCTTCAGAGCCAATAGGAGTACTACAGACATGGTATTTGCCCTCAGGCAACTGCAAGAAAAATGTAGGGAGCAGAACAAGGGTCTCTATGTAACATTTGTCGACCTCACCAAAGCCTTTGACACTGTAAGTAGAAAAGGTCTGTGGCAGATCCTGGAAAAACTAGGATGTCCCCCCAAATTCCTTAAAATGATTATCTTGCTACACGAGGGCCAGCGTGGTCAAGTCAGATATGGCGATGCTCTTTCAGAGCCCTTTCTAATAACTAATGGAGTGAAGCAAGGTTGTGTTCTTGCACCAACTTTATTTACAATCTTCTTTAGCACGATGCTCCAAAGGGCTATGGCAGAGCTTGAAGAAGACGACGGCATCTATATACGCTACCGTACTGATGGTAGCTTGTTTAACTTAAGCCGTCTGAGGGCTCACACTAAGACTCTAAACTATCTAGTCCGTGAGCTGCTCTTCGCCGATGATGCTGCCCTTGTTGCCCACACAGAAGCAGCTCTGCAGCGCCTAACGTCCTGCTTTGCAACAGCTGCAGAGCTGTTTGGGCTAGAAGTCAACCTGAAGAAAACAGAAGTTCTTTACCAGCCTGCACCACAGGACGAACACCACCATCCCCACATTGCCGTCGGCAAATCAGTGCTCAAGTCCGTTCAGCAGTTCACCTACCTGGGAAGCATCATCTCCTCAGATGCCAAGATTGACAAAGAGATCGATCACAGATTAGCAAAGGCATATAGTGCATTTGGAAGACTTCACAAAAGAGTCTGGAGCAATAAACACCTGAGGCAAAGCACAAAAATCAGTGTGTATAGAGCCATCGTACTGTCTATCCTCCTTTATGGATCTGAAACATGGGTCACCTATCGCCACCACCTACGACTCCTCGAGTGCTTTCATCAGCGCTGTCCACGCACAATCCTAAATATACACTGGACTGATTATGTGACGAATGTTGCTGTCCTTGAACAAGCAGGGATCACCAGCATTGAGGCCATGATATTGAGAACACAGCTGCGCTGGGCAGGTCACGTTTCTAGGATGGAGGACCATCGCCTCCCAAAAATACTACTCTACGGTGAACTCGCCACGGGTCAGCGTAAGAGGGGCGCTCCAAAAAAGCGATACAAAGACTCCCTGAAACAACATCTCAGGCTTGGCCAAATTGATCACCAACAGTGGTCCGCCCTGGCCTCACATCGGGAGGCATGGAGACGCAATATCCACAATGCTGCAGCCTTATTTGAGAACTCACGACGAACAAGTCTTGAAGAGAAACGACAACGCAGAAAGAATCACAACCCAAAAACATCACCCAAGGAGTCCTTCTGCTGCGCTTTTTGCAACCGGACTTGTTTATCTCGGATTGGCCTTTTTAGTCATCAGCGCGCTTGCAGAAGGCGCGGGATGAGTCCTTCCTGAATCTTCGTTTGCGAAGAAAAGCCAGAGAGAGAGAGAGAGAGAGAGAGAATATTTTCCCACACCTTGGCATAGTTATTCTCAAATAACTGCTGAGTTTTGGTAGATAAATGTATACCTAAATATTTCACTCTTTTTGATATTTCAAACCCTGTTTTTGAGTTATGTTCCCTCTCTTTTTGGGTTGTTAAGTTTTTAGTCAAAATCTTTGATTTATCAATATTCACTTTGAAACCTGCGAGTTTGCCATATTCCTTTATACTTTTTAGCAAATATTCCACACTATTTAAAGGGTCTTCCATTACAATTACCAAATCATCCGCAAAGGTTTGTAATTTAAACTCTTCTTTCCTCACCTTTATACCTTTTATCCTTCTCTCCTCTCTTATAACTCTATTTAAAATTTCCAATGGCAGGATAAAAAGTAGTGGGGAGAGAGGACATCCCTGTCTTGTGCCTTTCACTATGGGGATATAAACTGTAGTATTACCATTTATTTTTATTTTCACTTTTTGAGAAGAATAGATCGCTGGGGTCCATTTATAAAAGTTTTCTCTAAAGTCCATTTCTTTCTGTACCTCTAATAGAAATTTCCAATTTAAGTTGTTGAAAGCCTTCTCAGTGTCTTAAAAAAAAACAAACCAAGGGCCGCTTTACTTCCTTATGATACTTCAAATATTCTAATATGTCAATAATTATTCTTTTTTATTAATAATTTTATTAATTTTTAAAATAAAAAAAACATACAATTACTACATAAAACTTAACAAACATATATAACAGTGATTCCATCCACCAAGGGACTCCCCTTTACATTCATCCCTCTTTCCAAAAAATCATTGTTTCCAACTCAGGTTTGCTTCCTCTCCCCTTTATTAATACAAATTCTAAAAATTTACTCCATTTTTCATCAAAAACATTCTTATTTAACCCTCCTTTTTTTTTCTTTAACCATATTTGTTAATTTCTCATTTATAGTATATTCCATACTTCATCATACCATTCTTCTATTTTGTATTCACCTTGTATTTTCCATTTCTTTGCTATTATTAACCTTGCTGCTGTCAGCAAGTTTGTTAGCAAATCCTTAACAATTTGAGATTCTTGTATTTTTTCACAATATGATAATAATGCTATTTCAGGGCTTAAAGGTATATTTATCTCCAGAATTTCACTTATTTCCTTCATTACTATTTTCCAAAATTTCTGTACATATTTGCAATTCCACCACATATGCATATACGTTCCCGTCAATAATTATTCTTACATTATTTTTAATTTGTCTTTTAGGGAGGAAACCATTCTGGTCTCTATTAATATAGTCTTGCAGAAAATGTTTTAATCTATTTGCCAATATTATAGCAAAAATTTTATAATCCTCATTTAGTAGACCAATTACTTATTATCTTTGGATCTCGATCTTCTTTAGGCAGCATAACAATATTTGCTTCTTTCCAACTTTCTGGCATATTTAAATTTAGCAAGATATCATAACAATTTGCACTGGTTTCACCAAATAGTCACTAAAGCTTTTATAATGTAGGACCATAAAACCATCTGGGCCTGGTGATTTTCTTCTTTTCAGCTTTCCAATAGCCTCTATGATCTCCTCAGTGGAAATCTTTGCATTCAATTTGTCCTTTTGGGACTCTGTTAATTTTACTATCTTTCTCTCTTGCAAATACTTTTTAATATGATGTTCTTTTACTACTTGTTTTTTACATAACTCTTTGTAGTAGTTATAGAATAATTTCTTGATTTCTTTTTCTTTTGTTATAAATCTATCTCCTTCCTTCATACACAGTATCATATTTTTTGTCCTTTCCTTTCTCAATCTAGCCACCAACCACCTCCCTGGAGAATTTGCAGATTCAAAATTTCTTTGTTTTAGGAAATCTAATTTAGTTTTTAATTCTTCTGTCATTATTTGTGATACTTGATCCTGTAATATTTTTAATTGTTTTTTAATCTTTGTATTCATAGGGGAGTTAACTAATTCTTCTTCTTTCATTTTGAATTCTGCCATAATTTTATTCAGCTTCTCTCACCTTTTCTTTCTTCATTCTATATTTTTTTGAATAAAAAAAACCCTAATGACTGCTTTACTTGCATCCCATACAAAAGTATTTGCAGTTCCTTTATTAAGGTTTAATTTAAAATATTTTTTAATTTTGGTATTACACTCTTTAAGGATTTTTTCTTTTTGCAGAAGCAATTCATTTATTCTCCAATTTGGGGTATTACTTTTCTTTTTTATACTCATCATCACTGGACTATGGTCAGAGAAAAAATTATTCAAAACTTCTCCTTCTTTACCACATTTAATACCAACTTAGAAGTCCATATCATATCAATCCTCGAAAACGATTTGTGCGAAACTGAAAAAAAGGTAAATCCTCTCTTATTATCTCCTTTAATTCTCCAAGCATCTGCTAGTTCAAATTCCTCAATTATTTCAAAAAATTCTTTGGCCAATTTACCTTGATTCTTCTTAATTCCTTTTGTTGACTGCCGATCTCTCTGAGGCTCTACAACCCCATTAAAATCTCCCAACAGACACCAATTCTCATTGTAAAGAAATTATCACTTTTTTCAATTCATTATAAAATGTAAATCTTTCTTTGACTGGTGCATAAATCCCCACAATTAGCATTTTATAATTATTAATTGTAATTTCTACCCCTACATATCTCCCCTTTTTATCTGAAAAAAATAATTTGGGGGCAAGTCTATTTTTGACATACATTACTATTCCATTTTTATTTTTGATACCTAATGAGGTGAATTCCTCACCTAAGATTTTTTTTTTTTAAAGAGTGTGGCATATTTTCTTTTAATGTGAATTTCTTGGAGACATATAAGATCCAAATCTAGCCTTTTAAAGTAGTGAAATATTAAGTTGCTTTTTTTCAAAGTATTCCTTTCACATTCCATGTAAGGAATTTATAGTCCATTTCCTATTCTCATCTTTTCTGAGTTCTTCTCACTTCTCTTCCTCTGTATCTGAGACACTCAAGTCCAACAAACTCTTCTTTTTGTCTCCCATTCTCTTCCACTCTTTTCTTCCGTTCTTTCTTTTTCCTCCTCTCCTCCTCTTCTTTCCTATCTCGATTTTGATCATCTTTCTCTGGGCGATCCAGCTCTTCATTCCTTGCAGCTTCTTTTCCCTGTTAATTTTAATGCTGAGTAAGCTCCCTCTTATAACTTTTCAGAAATTCCTTTGCTTTTTCCATTGAGTTAATTTTATATCTTTTCCCTTTGAAAAAAAAAAGTTCACACCTTCGAGTCTATCCCAGCTAAATGGAATTTTTTTCTTTTTTCAGCTTCTCTACTAGGAATGTAATAGTACCACTCTATTCTGCTTTGGTCAGACCTCACCTTGAATACTGTGTCCAGTTCTGGGCACCACAATTCAAGAAGGATATTAACAAGCTCGAATGTGTCCAGAGGAGGGTGACCAAAATGGTAAAAGGTCTGGAAGCAATGCCCTATGAGAAGCTTAGGGAGCTGGGTATGTTTAACCTGGAGAAGAAAAGGTTAAGAGGTGACATGATAGTCGTGTTTAAATGTTTGAAGGGATGTCACACTCAGGATGGAGCAAGCTTGTTTTCTGCTGCTCCAGAGAACAGGACATGGAGCAATGGACTCAAATTACAATAAAAGAGATTCCACCTAAACATTAGGAGGAACTTCCTAACAGTAAGAGCTGTTCAGCAGTGAAATGTGCTGCCTCGGAATGTAGTGGAGTCTTCTTCTTTGGAGGTTTTAAAACACAGGCTGGTCATCTGTCAAGAATGCCTTGATTGGGTATTCCTGCATAGCAGTGGGTTGGACTACATGGCCCTTGTGGTGTCTTCCAACTCTATGATTCTATGATTCAGTACATGACATAGGCTTTCATAGCTTGCATTGTCATTTTTGGAATCACTAATGAGTTGTTTCTTTGCACTGAATAAATGATGTCATGCTGACATTTCAGCTCAACTTCATATATTCCTGATCAAGGTCTTTTGGATTAGATTAAATTATGGTCAATGTGAGTCATTTAGAAATTTTTTGAACAACTATGGAAGGCTTCCTATGGGAAGGAGCTACTTGTCTGGACCTAGCCCAGTTTAGAATCCAAGAACAGACCAGAGGGAAGAGCTCCCAACTCAGGTGTGGGGCTAATCTAGTCCCCTCACCACAAACGAATCAACAAGGGCTGATCAGCTTGGGCTTTCTTTTTGTGTCACATGGATGTAGCAGAGCCAGAAGTAAGGTTCAATGCCAGCCACAATCTGCCCATCTTATCCCTCCCACTCTGCCTCCCGTAAGCTCACAGAAACATCCAACCAAAGCAGCTAAAACAGCTGTGTGTTAGTTTTGTATACTTAGGGTTATATTTCAATTGGCAACCATTTTTTAATGTGAAAATGGCAGTGACAAGCTTTGGTAGGTTAATTTGGGGGTGGGCTTTTTTGGCCAATACAAATGCGCTGGCAGAGAGACCATAGCTTTGTCACTGAATGCATTCATAGCCTGGCATCAGCTCCAGCTCGGTAGGGCAAATGCCAGTGCTGATGTGTCATCAGCATACCTTTTCCTTTTCTTTTTGGTTAGAATGGCAGGACTTAGCTTGCTGCAAAACAAAACGTTGAGCCAGGCTTCAATCTCACACCATCCAGAAGATATTCTTTGGGTTCCCTTTTCTATTGTCCCTGCCATTTCTGTTTCCAAAGTCTTTGAATTTTCAATCTAGTTTTCAAACTTTGCCACCAAGATGAATGGGAATGCCCGCTAGTTAGTCAATGGTTTTCTTTGCTACAGTGTTAAAATAAGGTTTGGCTCACGTTCATGGGTCACTTACCTCATCGTAATGTATGACTGAAGCTGTGCTGAAATGATAGAGCCAAGCGAGTAAAAAGAAGAAAAGAAAAGAATTGGCCCTGTAGAGCTGGAGCATTTTCCATTTCTTGTTCCATTGTAAATAGCATTGATTTTGCACTTGCCTTTGCATGTGGCGTTTTGTGTGGTGTCATGGGCTCCCAATTGTGAGGCAGATGATTCCTTTTTTTTAAAGAAGTGCCTTTTGGAAGTATAACCTATTTCTAACTTTATTCACCATTTTTTTTAACAAAGTTGCTACTATCTCAGTATGGCAAGATCATGGGAGATGTAAATATGCAAGTGTAACAGCAGTCATTTGTGGAACTTGTTTTCCAGGAAACCTCATGAAGGTTATGAATGTCATGAGTTCTAGCAGCTGCCTTTAAAATGTTCAGATGAATCTCTTGTTGTTCAAGGGTCCCAACTCAGAAGCTCAGCTCTCTTCTCATGTCTCCTTCCTTTCGTCTCAAAGTGTTTCAAGATAGATTTGGCTGGTCTTCACTTCCACAACTTGATCAAGATGGCAATTTTTTTTTAAAAAAAAGAAAAAATTCCCTGCAGCCAGCAAAATGCTCTTTGAAATGTTTCATTGCCCTTTTGTCAGTCTCTGTATAAAACACTGATGACTGGTCATTACTAAGAATGGAGCCATTTTTAATTCTTTTCTTTAAGCAGACTTAATTCATTCCTCATTTTGTCTGCCTGGAGGCAATTTTATCAGCTGGAATCTTTCAGCTCTCTTTGGTCTCCTTTCTGCTATCTTCTCTGAAAATGAGCTCTGCCAATGCAAATGCCTTCCTGGAATATTGTCTGTGGCTATAGATTGGCTTGGTTCATTTTATCTATTTAAGCCACTATGATTTTCACCATTATACTTGTAGAGCATAGAATTATTTCACCATATTGTTTGCTGTTTTATTTTTCTAGCCTATGTTGCACAGGCACACAAAACAGTATGCTTGAAAATGAATAGAATAATTTAAGTTGTAATTTCGTTTTAGAAAAAGCTTTGTCTTAAAATGTAAAAGGATCGAATACAATACTTTAATAAATTCTAACACAGAACCACACTGTTCTTGAAAAAAACCTCCAGAAGAACTTGTTTGCTTTTAAAGAAGGGCATTCGGTGACTTTCAGCAGGAGAAAGCACATGAATTTAAAGAAAGTTCGTATTTGATTTTTAAATGCAAGGTGCCAGTGTTTCTCACCTCTCTCATCCTCTCACACACTTCTAGGCAACAAAAAACCTGGCTGCCAATTTGATACTAAGGTACTCTGTGATGACTCTACAACACAATGCAGTGTCAACCACAATGACATTCTTGAGGACAGGGAGAGAAAGCTGCCTCCCACTTTGGCCAGGAAGGTGAATACTATGACATGTATACAAATATTAAAAAAGAAATGTCCTCAGCAATGTATTATTTAAAGTGCCTGTTCAACATAGGTCACTTAAACAAAAGGCAGTATTTCTCATAACGTAATCCTACTTGTTGTTTTATGAATGGCAGTATCTTAGATCGCACTGCCAAACCATCAAGGGTTATTACTCTTGTTGCAATGACATCATTGCTTTCTGCCTTGGAAAGGAACTCTTTGGACCTGGTACCTTTTACTCAGACTTGCGGGGAGGAACAGGTTAGTCTTACCCAACTTTGCCCACCTGTGTATTCTATGTAGCATCAACTGAGACTGGAAAACCAGAAAGAAGAAGCTCAAGTTGTCTGTAAAATCTCACCAGGAAGCCTGTCCATGATGGGGTGGGCTTTGAATGCCTGAACCTAGTGTGTAAGCCAGAGATACAGATGGGGACTGCTGTTTGTTTACTGTCCACCCTGCTATTCAACTGCTTCACTACCACTGAGGTGGTCTTGGGTGTGGTGTTGGGAGACCACCAGGATAATTGTGCTGGGGGATTTCGGCATCCACAGAAGGACTGTCAAGTTGTCCAACTGAGGGCATCATGGCCTCCACTGCATCTTTAGGGCTCTCTCACTGCGAGGCTGGTAGCTCAACACATACACTCTTGATCTGGGTTTTGCTCTTGAGTTTGAGAGGGGTTGTCTGGATGGCAGTAGGGTTTAAAAGGCTCTCCTTTCAGAGTGAGACTTACTGGTGAAGTTTGGTCTCACAGCAGGAGTTCCCCTCTACAAGGGGACCCCTCTCATAATAAGGGAGGCGGAGCTATGAAACTGGTCCATCTCCAAAAATGCCACATTGGTACTTACCGTGAATCTGCATTCTGTCGGTGGTAGAGAGGAGGAATCCAGCTTCATTGCCTACACTTGGGGGTATGCCCCTCCACCACCCAGAGCAGAGGCAGGAGATTCAAACTAATCACATGACCCCTTTGGGCCGTTGGCTCCTCCCCCTTCCCGGCCATTGTCTGGCCAGTTAATTGCAAGCTGAACCTGCATATGAAAACTGATGGCAGTCGAGGGTGGGGTGGATTCCTCCTCTCTACCACCGACAGAATGCACATTCACTGTAAGTACCAATGTGGCATTCTCCGGGTGGTGAGAGGAGGAATCCAGCTTCATTGCCTACACTTGGGACGCACCCAAGCCCTTGTCAAAACCCTCGGGTGGGACCGACTGCCACATGATTGGACTAGTCCCGGATAACCTCATGGAGGACCCTTCTGCCGAAGGTGGCCTCCGATGCTCTGAACTTGTCAATTTTGTAATGCCTAATGAAAGTTGAGGGCGTGCTCCATGTCGCCGCTTTGCAGATCTCCAAGATGGGTGCATTAGATGAGAACACCGCTGATGTGGCCGCTGATCTGGTAGAGTGTGCTGTGACCCCTGAAGGGCGTGGAAACTTGGCTGCGTCATAGGCCTCCAGAATGCAAGACTTGATCCAGGTTGCGATCGTCCGCCTGGAGGCTTTGGTGCCCCTTGAGGCGGGCCCGAATGCCACAAACAATGAGCCACAACGCCTAAAATCTCTTGTTCGTCGAATGTAGATCTTTAACGCCCTTCGGACGTCCAGTTTGTGCCACTCCCTCTCTCTGGGATGAGAAGGGTTCTGACAGAATGCCGGCAGAATCAGTTCCTGGTTCACGTGGAAAGATGACAAGACCTTCGGGAGGAAGGATGGATCTGTGCGCAGCACCACGTGATCTTCGTTGAAGGAGCAGAGGTGTTCCCTGACTGATAGGGCTGACAGCTCCGATACCCGTCTGGCTGAGGTGATGGCCACTAGAAATGCCACCTTTAGTGTCAGGAACCTCAGAGATATACGCCTAAGTGGTTCAAAGGGATGTTTGACCAACTGTTTTAACACTAGTGGTAAATTCCATGTTGGGAAGCGATGTCTAACTGGGGGGGAGACAATGGAGGCTCTCCTGAGAAAGCGTCTGATGTGAGGCTGAGATGATAGTGGTTGACCTTCGGGAAGGACAATGACTGACGCCAAGGCTGCCGCTTGCCGTTTCAAGGTATTGGGCTTGAGGCCGAGGCTCAGGCCCTTCTGTAGGAAGGCCAGGACCTCCCGCACCGATGCCCGGGTATGGTCCCACTGTTTGGCCTTACACCATCGGGTAAAGGCCCTCCATGTAGCTTCATAGACCTTTGTTGTTGAGTGCTGTCTGGAAGACAGCATCGTCTCAATTACTGAATCCTCGTATCCATACAGTTTCAGGGCCCTCCGCTCAACCTCCAGGCGGCTAGGTGCAGCCACCCTGGGTCTGGGTGCCACATGGGACCCTGCGACAGTAGGTCTGGTCTCGGCGGAAGGGGCCACGGGGCCCCCAGGGCCAGCTCCTTGAGATCTGAGAACCACGGGCGCCGGCGCCAGTGGGGGGCAATGAAGACTACCTGAGCTCTCTGTTCTCTCACCTTCCTGATGGCCTTGGCAATCATCGGAATGGGAGGAAACAGGTAGAGGAGTCCCTCTGGCCACGGCCCTTGTAGGGCATCCACTCCTTCTGCCCTGTTGTGAGGGAACCTCGCAAAGAACCTCGTCAGCTTGGCGTTGGACGCTGAGGCAAACATGTCCACCTCCAGCTTCCCGAACCTGCTCTGGATGCGGGCGAAGACCTGAGGGTGGAGAGCCCACTCCCCCGGTAGGATGACATGTCTGCTCAGGTAATCCGCCCTCATGTTGTCCATGCCCTGAATATGCCTGGCCGTGATTGAAGCTATCGACTTCTCTGCCCAACTGAAGAGAAGGTACGCCTCCTTCTGAAGGGACCGTGACCTCGATCCCCCCTGCTTGGTGATGTAGGAGAGGGCAGTCGTGTTGTCCGTTAGGACCAACACGTGATGACCCCTTAAGACCCTTTCGAAGTGCAGGAGGGCCAATCTGATGGCTCTGAGTTCCAGCCAGTTTATACTGTGGCCCTTTTCCGCCTCGCCCCACGTCCCCTGGACGAAGAGGTCCAGGCAATGGGCCCCCCAGCCCGTGAGACTGGCATCCGATGTCAAGGTGATGTCCTCTCTCTGTACCCACGGGGAGCCCTTGGAGAGGTTGATGTCCCGCGTCCACCAGCGCAGTGATACCTTGACCTCCTTCGGGAGGATGAGGATGCGATCTAACCTTTCTGCTATCTGATCCTGGAACCCGAGCAGGAAGTTCTGGAGCGCTCTGGTGTGAAAGCGGGCCCATGGCACTATTGAGATTGTTGAAACCATGAGACCTAAGAGTCGCGCCAGATCCAACAGGGTCGAGTGTGACTGATACAAGGCGTAGCTGGCTTCCTTTTTCAGCTTGGCCTGCCTCTCGGCTGAGAGGAAGATCATTCCCAGACGCGTGTTTAGAACCGCGCCCAGGTGTGTGATGGACTGAGATGGAGTCAGCGTGCTCTTTTTGAAGTTTATGAGGAAGCCGTGTTTCTGAAGAGTTTGTATCGTAGACTCGAGGTCCCCTTGGGCTCTCTTGAAGGACGATGCCCTTAGGAGGATGTCGTCCAGGTAGGGGTAAAGATGGATTCCGCTGAGTCTGAGATGTGCCACTACTGCTACAAGAATCTTCGTGAAGACCCTTGGGGCTGATGCTAACCCGAAGGGCAGGGCTCTGAACTGGTAGTGGTCCTGTCCGATCACGAAACGGAGGAAGCGTCTGCTGCCTTCTTCGATCAGAATGTGGAGATACGCTTCGGACAAGTCCAGAAATACTAGGAAATCCCCCTGCTGGAGAGCCTCTCGAATTGACGACAGCATCTCCATGCGGAAGCGCTTGTACACCAGATGGGAGTTGGTGTACTTGAGGTCCAGGATTGAGTGGTGGTCTCCGTCCTTCTTTGGAACTGTGAAGAAGATGGAATAGACCCCTGAAAATCTCTGGGGCGGAGGAACCTGCTCCACTGCCCCGATGTCTAGGAGGTGTTGGACCGCCTTTTCCTGGATCTCCCGTTTGAGGGGGTCTCTTGCTGTCGGGGACGGCACAAACCTGCCCTGTGGTAATGTGTCGAACTGGAGGCGATACCCATGGGAGATGGTGTCGACGACCCACTTGTCCGATGAGGTCTCCTTCCAGCGGTGCCGGAAGGCCACCAGACGGCCTCCCACGGGAGGGAAGTCTGAGTCAGAACTGCTGGCGGCCTCCTCCTCTGCTGGAGTTGGAGGCTCCCCTGCGTCCTGGCTGAGGCTGGCTCCCTGAGGCTCTAGGATTGAAGTTTGAACTCCCCCAGGATGGCCTGAAGGGACGAAAATCCCTCTGTCTGGGTCTCCTTTGTGATCTGAATGAGGAGTTAAACTGAAAGGGCCTTTTGGATGGTTTCTTGTCTGACTTCTTCGATAACACTGGCATTGCCTTCTTCTTCTCCTTTGTTTCCACGAGAATATTCTTTAGGGCTTCCTCTCCAAAGAGTAGACCCCCTTTGAACGGCGCCGTCGCTAGGCCCGCCCTTGATTGGGTGTCTGCTTCCCAGTGGCGAAGCCAGACCGAGCGCCTTGCCACCGTGGCTGCCGCCATAGCTCTAGAGGTAAACGTAGCTGCATCCAGAGTGGCATCTGCAATAAACTGAATGGCCACGTATACCTTGGCGAGGGACCGCTGCAAAGAGAGCCTGTCCAGGGTACGATCCTGAAGCGAATCCTCCAGCCAGAGAAGAGACGCCCTAGCAAACAGAGAACCTGCTGTGGAGGCTCTTATCGCGAGGGCCGCGGCTTCGTGTGTCTTCTTAAGGGCCCCTTCCATCCTTTTATCCTCAGGGTCCTTAAGGAAGCCGTCGCCATCACGTGGCGCAAGGGCCCCTGAGACCAGCGATGCCACCGGCGCGTCGATGGCTGGGACCTTAAACTGGTCCAAGACCACCTTGCTTGGTGAGTATATCTTCTGTGCCAGTAGTGTTCCCTTCTTGCCTTGCAAGGGTTTATCCCATTCCCCTTCAACAGCTCGCCTGAATATAGAGGGGAAGGGAAGCTCCCTGCTGGGGGCCTTGGGGGGCCCCAAGACCGACTCTGCCCTTTGGCTGTACTCCTCCAGGGGCTGGTCTGAGGGAGACTGTTGTCTTGGAAGGCCCAGAATGGAAGCCACCTTGGCTAAGAGGGGTTCAAAATCCTCCAGGTGGAACAGCCTCTCTGAAGGCCCACCTTGGGGAGGCTCTGAGTCTGACAACTCCCCTTCCTCCCGGTCCAGGTCCTCATCCGGATGGGGAAGGCCCGGGTCCCGGGGGTTCTGTGGGGAAAACTCCTCTCCTGAAGAGTGTTCCGATTCCGCCGAGGAATGCGGGGAAGGAGGCGCCTTGTGCTTGGACTGGCGCTCACTGTATGGCCTGCTTGGGCCCGGGGTAGGCTCCTCCTCACCCGGACTCCCCCCATCCTCCTGCTCCTGCAGAATGCGAACGGCTTCTAGGAGCAGGGAACTGACGCCCGATGCCGTGCATGGGGCCTTACTGGGCTTCCGTGGCGTCCGGGAGACCTTGGGACCTGGCTTGGGCCGACCCTTCTCCCCCTTTCTAGTGTCAGCGGGTGCCTTGCGCTTCTCCGGGGCTTTGCCGCCTGACTTAGTTGCGGCCGCGAAGGCCTTGGCGAAAGCCTGCTTCGCCGCCTGAACCGCCCGCCGCTCGGCGGATGCATAGGCCTCCCAGGCTGGGTCCCTCCGTCCCCCATCACCGGCCTCCACTGGTTCGCCCTTGTGGGGGTCGCCTGCCGATCCAAGATGGCGGCCGCCATTGGTGCCGGCATGGTCCGCCACGTGGAGCGGCCACCCGGAAGAGGCCTCCTCCGAGGAGAACTCCTCCTCTGCCCCGCTCCCGGCCAGGGTCTGCTGGACCTCAAGGGATCCCAAGTCATCCTCCTCCCCCGAACCTCCCCCTGACCGAATCGTGGGAACTTCCCTGCTCGCTGGTTCCAGCGCTGGTTCTCCGGTCAACAGGGAGGCGGGGGTGGATGTCCACTCGTCATCCTCTGCCTGCTGAGCCGCGCTCAGCGGCTTGGGAATCTGCGCCGTTCCCGCTGTGGTCCGCGTACCCACCTGCGGAGCAAGGCTCTGCGGCGTGGACGCCTTCCCCGCTACGGCCGCGCTCAACGCCTGCTGGTTGCTAGCTAGCGGCGGAGCAGCCTTGTCGGGGTCCCCTTTTCCCTGAAGGGGCAGCTTCCTCTTCTCCTTGGCCATCTCGGTGAAGGAAAGGAAAGAGAGAAAGGAGGAAGAAAGGAAAGGTTTTTTGTTTTTGTTTTTTTAAGGAAGGAAGAAAAACCATGAAAGGAAGAGTGAGTGAAGAATTGGTATCCGACGGGAGGAACCCAAAGAAGCTCCGCTCTGGGTGAGGCAGGAGAAAAAACTAGCCAGACAATGGCCGGGAAGGGGGAGGAGCCAACGGCCCAAAGGGGTCATGTGATTAGTTTGAATCTCCTGCCTCTGCTCTGGGTGGTGGAGGGGCATACCCCCAAGTGTAGGCAATGAAGCTGGATTCCTCCTCTCACCACCCGGAGAATATATGGAATCCACGGGATCCCTAAATAATAGGCAAGCTTCTTGTTGCTAGAGTGGAGGATTTTGTTGAGACTATAGTCACTCTATGGAATGAGTTTAGGTTTATAAAACTGAATGCAAACTACTACACAGCTTTGTCTAGGTAGCCCCACTATTCTACGGGTGAAGGGAAAAATAAGTGACATCAAAACATTATTTAAGGGGGGGGGATCCAATTTTAACTACATAAAAAGAATCAAAGTAATTTCTCTCTTCACAGATTGAAAGGTCAGTGATAACATTTTAATAGGCAGATTCCAAATGGCCACTGAACAAAGCACAAACTGCATTTTCATTTATAAAACCAGGAAGAATATTAAAACTTTTAAAATAGGAATATTAAATAGTGGCTGATATAAATGCTGCTTGGTTGTCATAACATAGCAAATAAAACCTCCTCAACTAAATGGTTTTGACTCAAACATACCTAGAAGTATATACCATCAAAATACCAGTTTATTTTATAGTCAACTTGTAAAAATGTCTATCAATTACATCTGTTCCTACATTTTAAACATAATACTCTTTCAGCAACAGTAAAAAGCATTTTTTTCTGTGTTAACAGTACCACTACTCACTGATATAACCAATGAAACCCAGAAAGGTTACTTGATTCATTATTTTTTCTCCCAGTTACAAAAATAAAATCACTGAAGGAGACGTACTACTGCCAGCTGTCTAACTGGCTCTTGCTTTGAAAACAAAACACTTGAATTGAACTGAATATTTGGGACTCTGTAATGCTACTTACACTACAATAATTATTCATTTTTGTAACAGGTCATCCTCTTTGGGACTGAAGCTACATGTTGTTTTTTATTTCTTATCTAATATACCTTTTATAATTTCTTCTGCCCTTTTCCCCATGGAAACAATGCAATATCATGAACATGGTTAGTCTTCTGGTAAATCAACCTGATGTATATTTTGGATATCATACATTTACAATTATTTGTACAAAAATGAAATTTTGTTTTACATATCTGGAATTATTTGAGCTAATACTGCATAGAACCTAAAATGCAAGATTAAAACAGAATCAGCAGATGAATATGTCTGTTCAAACTATGAACAAACACCCAATGTACATGCAAAAGGACATTCACACTTGTGTAAGTTGCTTAATGTCAAAAGGTTGTTTCTTTTAAAAAGTAGTGAACCTTTATAAATTTTTATTTTAAAGAGTACACTGCATGAACATTTACAGGTTTTTAAATGAGTAATCTAAGGAACGCAGAAGAACTATGCTAAATGAAACAAGAGAACAAATCCTAATTGGTTAATTAAAAGAAAGAACATGCTCTTTGAAACATCTTTTTTTTTTTAAAAAAAGGGGGGGCTTTTGTCATGGCTTCACAGTTCAAGATTTCTAGTATAAAACATTAGATTTTAAAGTTACCTATCAAACAAGGTGGCTTTCCACTGATTCCACACTTTTATCTAACCCTTTGGATTAAATCTTTCCAAGTTCCACAAAGCAGTGTTCAACTTCTAAAGTACAAAACAAATTGGAGTTCAGGATGTGGCATTCCAAAAAAAATGCACTTAAGTATTTACAAGTTGTTTACAATAACGTCTTGCAAAAGTTGTTCAGTCTGCACACATCACCTGGGAGAACTGTGTAAACAACATGCTCTGCTCTTGGTCTCTAGTGACAGGTTATGGGCGGGGTCTTTTAGGAGGAGGTGGTGGCATGAGTTCCGTGTCAGGGTCCAAATGACGCTTACGCATCTGCCCTTGAGTTGCTGCTGCTGCTGTTGCTGTTGTTGCTGCCGTTGTTGTTGTTGCTGCTGCTGCTGCAGTTGTACATTTTTCAATGAATTCAAAGAGGATTTCCTTGGTCACTGGATACCGTATGCTGTTGCACACAGCTGGAGGCAGGGAAGAAATAACTCATTGGGTATTTATTTATTAAAATATTTCTATCCCACCCTCCATCTAGAGATCTCAAGGCAGCATACAATAAAATTAATCTGACAAATTTAAAACAGTGTGAATAATCAAAACGATATTAAGAGGCTAAAAACATATTAAACAAGTTAACAAGTTAAACAAAGAGATTTAAGGTGGTCAAAATAGTTTTAAAAAAGTTTAAAACCATTCAAGGGTCTTTGAAAACAACCATTAGGCCCCAAACGTTTTAATAAACAACCACGTTTTCACTTGATGCTGGAATTACAGCAACATTGGTGCCAACTAGGCCTCCAAGGGGGATTGTGTTCCATAAATGGGGTGCCACAGCAGAGAAGACCCTCTCCTGAAAATGCCCACAGCATATTGCCCTGACAACCCATGTGATTAGCTATCTGACAAGTTAAAATAAAGCATTCTTAATCTGAACTACTGTTGACCCCTTCAACGACATACCTTCCTTACAATAATAAAAGAGTAAAACTAAATCGTGGGGCAGGGCATGAAATGAGGCACATCTACCTCCCCATCCACAGCCTAGCTGACTTGCAGAATTCTGGGGAGCAGGTCCTTTCTGCCACGGCAGAGCAGTGTTCTTTTTATTTCCTTCTCTTTGATTAAAAGGTTCACCAGAGGGGAAGCTTGGTTCTAGTGGATCCAAAGCTGGTTCTGATCTACCCCTCCTCAAACCTGAAATGTCTCATTTGGGGACCTTAAGTTTTCTTTGTCTTTCCACCTGTGGAACATTCCCTGGGCAAAGTAAGGGGCTGTGCCAGGGCAGAACACCTCACCATTGGCACAGCTTCTCTCTGCTGGTGGAGGCCAGTGGAGGTGGAGCTCTTTGGGATCCTAACCAGCAGTCAAAACTGGACGTTAGATGAGCACTGTAAACCAGTGTAAAGGTCACTGCTTCCCCAAGAGACTCTGCAAACTATTTCTTTTACAAGGTGCAAGCTTTGCAGTAAGTTCTCAATACAACATGCTTCATTTGGTACTGGAGGGGCCCTTCTCTCTGTTCCACACTTTTATCTGATTCAAATATTTCTTACTGAACACGCATTTCACAACAGTGGTATATGGTCGGACCCTTATATTCACAGGGGTTCGGTTCCCAGACTTCCTGTGGATACCAGAAACCACAGATAACAGTGAACCCTATTAAAATAAAGGACTTTGGGTAAAAACATACCATAGAGTTGCATTGGAGGGCATAGAGGATGCCTCTCTAGGCATTTTCCAGTGTGACTTTATGGTATGTGTCCCTATTTTGTGTCTTGCAGATAACTGAAACCACCGATACTGGTTCAGCAGATACAGAGATCCAACAGTATACAGAAATAAAATACATTCTCTTAGTTACCCAGGAATTATTTGTTATGCACCATCATACTCAGCATCCAACATGTTTGTGCTTTATGTTCCAATATATACATACATAAGCCACGATCAAAAAACAAGTACTATAGATCTAGTCTAGACCTAATTCAGATGGTATATATATATATATTATTATCATTATCATCCCACCTTTCTCCCTATGGCGGGACTCAAGGTCACAACATTTAAAAACAACACTAGCTAAAAACACAGTACAATAAATAAGAATTAAAAGAGAATAAACCATTATATAATTAAAATTCCACATAAATAATAAAACATTTTTTAAAACTCCATAAAATTAAAATAAATCTTAAAAACAGGAACACCAGCAGTCCAACCTCCATTTGTCAGCAAAGGCCTGGTGCATAAAATTGTTTTTAACCTGCCTCCTGAAAGAAAGTAAAGGTGGGGCCATCCTAACCTCTCTGGGGAAGGAGTTCCAAAGGCTGGGAGCAGCCACTGAAAAGGCCCTCTCCCTAGTTCCCACCAAACAAGCCTGAGAAGGTGCTGGAACAGAGAGAAGGGCCCCTCCAGCTGATCTTAAAATTCTGCTGGGCTCATACGGGGAGATATGGTTCTTCAAGTAATCTGGACCCAAGCCGTTATATAGACCCTATCTGTATTAGAATAATTGCTCGCCTTCTGAATCTTCTCACACCTACACGTTGGATTTGTAAGCCTGACCCATATAAATCTTAAAGAAGAGATTTTTGGCAAGGGTAGGAATAAGGAACATATCTAGTGACCCCAAATATCTCCTAATCTCAATTAAGCCTGACTTAATTTGAATCAAATGTGTTGATAAATTGTTTCAAACCTGGACTTAATTAAGATTAGAAGCATCTTTTCACTACAGAAATGATCTTTCTCAGGGTGTTAAATGAGCACAGAAAACAGTAGCATTTCACCAGTGGGTCGCACTGTTTTTGTGCACATTTGGGCTCTGCCCAAAGTGATTTCCCTGACTGCATCTATGTGAATATGTATTAGCTTGCTCTAGTCCATGAAAGCTTATATCACAATTAGGGTTGCCAGCCATCAGCTAAAGTCTCAAGAAGTTGCTGTTTTCCCATATCTCCACATGGGGAAACAAATCTCAGGGTAAGCAGTGCTGGAAGGAAGAGGGAGTTTGATTTGTGTATCAATTTTGATTTTGAAATCGCTTTAAAGCCTAGGCAGCCATCTCTACCCATTCCCAGCTGGTTCCAGGTCTCACTGGCTTAGCACAAAGGCATATGAGTGTTTCACCTGCATGCATGTTACTGCACCAAAAAGCCAGAAGTGAGACAGGGAGCAAGCCAAAGGGTGCATGCACTTGGGGCCATCATGTCGAGGAAGTCATCATGTCATTTGGCCCTCATCATAATTCGTCAGCCTTCTTGTTGTATGACCTCTGGCTGCAGCAGGAAAGGAATCAGAGTTTTCTTTTAAAGAAAACTCCCTGAGGACTGGCAGTGAGCCTTCCTCAAGCCCCAGTAGCAGCAGGAAAAACTCTGTTATGTGTCATATGTTCTGTAGGTAAAGCTGCATCAAATGTGAGTGCTAGTGGAAATGGTGGCAACTGCTGCGGGTCTGCCTGGCCATCAAAAAAGAGTCCATGTGGGTTGCCCTATTACTTGGTTAACTGGGCTTTACTCAATTCTGGTTTCCCAGATTCCCCACATAGCAATTTCAACAGTCAGGTGCCCCAGAAGTAGTTCTGCCCCCCTCCCAAGCCTTCTGGACTTCCCTCTTTCACACTGCAAAAGCCCTGAAGAAACCAGTCACCTGACTGTATGATTTAGCATTCAAATATTGGGAAGCAGGATGCTGCTGACCTGGCAAGCCTAACCACAACAAAACTGCTAGTCTATTTGGCATCCCTCTGTTTTTTCTACAACATACCATGTGGCCCAAAAGTAGGTATACAGTCATGTAAAATGTTGATGGGATGGGGAGAGAATGTGTGAGTAGAAGATGTTTGGGTGAAGTCAGAATGAGAGTTGGGAAGAGAACTCTACACTATACTGTATACCTACTTTTGGGCCACTCTGTATTAACATGACTACCCAACCAGTTTTTTAAAAACTATCTCAACAGTACTTCAATGGTGTAGAGGTGTAATATGTTATGCAAGAGTGAGTATAACTGCCTCCTTATGGGCCCAGTAGGTTATTCAGCACTGACACTAACAGTTAAATATACACGTGTCATGGAAACTTACATTAATTTTAAATACTTCTATTTGCCTTGTCAAAGAAAGCTACTTATTTGCATTTCTCACAATGTTCTTTTTATTATTTGAAGGGGAATTAGAATGTGTCACAATCCATAAAGGACATACCTTCTTCTATAGTTTTCATCTGTTTTATTTCTCCATTGTTTACATACTATTTTAGGATCTGGAAATTACAATGTTTCCTTCTAATTTTGTCTTTTTCCATCTGGTGAACAATGATTGTGCCATTTTGAATAGAGCTGAAAGTATCAGAGATTTTTGTTCCCCAAACCCAACTTATATAGCACATTCATGCTACCTCCCCGCCCCCATATATCAGTTTTTTTTAAAAAAAAACCCCAAACCCAACCCAAAACCTGACATTGTAAATGCCCTTTACCAATCCAATGAAGACAAAGAAATTTATTTTAAAACATTCACAAATGAAACTCATGGTCTGAACTCAAAAGTTTACTGTAGCAGATGTCATGTGAATGTAAAGACCATTTTGTGTCTAGACTTGGAAAAAAGTCTATCCCCCAACTTAATATATATATGAAATGTGAATATTAGAACAATTTGTTGTACTCACCCATGGCAGTGCTGTAAGCATTGGGAAAGCTTTTGTCTATCCTTTGTCTCATGAAGACCCAGCTGTTGTTCTCGAATTTGCATTCTATAATCTTATTGTCATATTGTTTCAAGTCCTTTGTTACCTGTTTAAAAAAAAAATCCTGAAAGACTGTGGAGAATGAAGAGATTGGTAACTTATAACTGTGGCTGTTTGAGTGGTCATCTGTGAACTCACACATATAGTTGTTCTGAACCTACACAGAACCTTTCAGAGCTCAGTGGAGAGCTTTCATGACAGCCTTTACCATTCTACTCTGCATACCCCAGTGTGGTTCCCACTCTTTCCCTATGTTCTGGGCCAATACACCAGTATCTGAAAGAAGAAATAAAAGACACACTTAAGGAGAGGAGGGAGGGTTTTGTAAGTTCACAAGTGACCCCATGAAGAACCAGTTATGGGCAAATAACCTGTTTTTCTCCTTTATGATCTCTGTAACTCACGCATATAAGAGATTAGCAAGCTATAACCAATGGAGGTCAGGAACAAACCCATTACAGAACTGATGCCAACACTGCCCTTCCAAAATTCACATCTCTTCATCCCCTCAATTCCATACAGTAATTGATGCACAAAAGTTGATAAATCTGTCCATGCATCTGCCTTGCAAATTATCACTCAAGAGTACTCTTGCCAAGGAAACTGTCAAGGCAGAGACATCCCTGTGGAGTGGAGGGTAGGCAGGAGAGGCTTTTTAACTATCTCATAAAATTATCTGGTAGATGCAGAAACCCTTTTCAGACAATGTTTGAGAAAAAACAGGATTACCCTGTGTACCAGATTTTTAAAATACTCTGTTTGTACACTTGAAGTGTCCTGTGGGGTCAACTTAAAAACTAAGAGTTCTTCTGATATCCAATGTGTATGATTTTTATTCTAAATCAGCTTGCAGATTTGAGGGGAGGGGATGCAGGACTACATGCTGAACCATATAAAATGATGGTGCAAATTTAGGAAGGAAAGTAACAATACAAAATAGCACCACCTTGTATTTAGGAAAATGAAGAAAAGGTAGATTGTGATGCAAGGCATGCCAGTCACTGGCACTTCAGGTGGAAGTCACTGAAACTGGAAGAAGTGTCTCCACAGATAAAGAAAGACCGTAGCCACAGCTCAAAGAGCCTTGCCATAAGGCAGGAAGGGACCAATGACAAGTCCCATAGTGGAACAAACAAAGAAGCAGGTTGGATGAAGAATCTGGGACTTTTAAAAAACGGTATAATCAATGAATGAAAAAGATGTAAAGAACAGTCTGGGGAGGGGATGCACCAATATAGATGCCAAAACAAACTTTAAGATATGAGACTGACAGGCCTTTTTCTCCCAGGTATAAGGAACAGAACGACTTATTTAACTGAGACAGGATCCAGTGCAGTTACTACAGTTTCTAAGATAAAAACGTGACCCACTTATAGTTGTATGATTTTTCCAGCAAAAGGCTACTTAGCTGCTCAGATAGTAGTCAACAAGTGTTGCAGACATTGCAACTGGTATAAATTTTCCATATTGTCAAAGTTGAGTATAAGCATGGCAGGATCATGAAGTATTTCCTGCTGCTACGTGAAATGACTTGGGTGAAGTGGCAGCTGTTGAAACTGATGTTTGGAAAACACGAGAAGGGGGGTAAACAATAGTTGCCTCAGCCACTAATCATTAAGGTGAAATTTTCCCTGTCTTCCTGCAACTAGACCACTGTCCAAGTGATGAGGCAAAATGGGGGGAATATATAGTAGGGTACCATTCCAACTGTAGAGGTACATACCCGCTAATTTTCTTCCTTTTCTTTGGCCTCTGGAGCAGAATTGAATGCAACAGACACAAATCAAATCAATGCATCTATTACTAGAGTGGCCTACTGGCAAAAGAATTGCAAACTATGAGATGATTGAGTCTTCACTTATTAGAGACTTGGGAATATTGGCTGAGGTGTCCATGAGGACAAGGGATGTTTGCCTGGTGGGTGAACTCCCAAGGCACCTGTCCCATAGGTTCAATGTCAGGTCCAACATGGCCCTTAATTTTGTTCCTCCCTGTTTGTTGATATAATGCACAATTGATGAGCTATTGTTTGCAACCAGGACTATGTGATGAAGAAGTAGCTTTTGAAATGCTTGCATTGGTTTCCATACTGCCAAGAGTTCAAGACAACTGATGTGGAATTTGGACTCCTTTGGGGACTAAAGGTGCATGATTGCAATTGACCTGAGATATACCCCCCAATCCTGAGTTGAAGCATTACTTGTAATGGGTAAATTTGTCTGATGAAGGACATGCCTCGTCTAGATTTCTGCAATGCGCTCTACATGGGGCTGCCCTCATGCTTGGTCCGGAAACTTCAGTTGGTACAAAATATGGCAGCCAGAGTGGTCTCGGGAACATCTCGGAGAGACCATATAACTCCAGTGTTAAGATCTCTCCACTGGCTGCCTATCAGTTTCCGGGCCCAGTATAAGGTGTGGTTATTACCTTTAAAGCCCTAAATGGCTTGGGTCCAACTTATCTCCGGAACCGCCTCCTCCCATACAATCCTCCCCGCGCACTCCAGTCCTCTGGGAGGAATTTGCTTCAGCCACAAAAATCTAGGCTGTCTGCAACCTCCCAGAGGGCCTTTTCGGTAATCGCCCCCAAATTGTGGAATGACCTGCCAAACGAGATCCGTCAGATAACAAGCCTGAGTAGCTTTAAAAAAGCACTAAAGACTGATCTCTTTCGGCAGGCCTTTCCTAATTAGATCCCGGCCTCAGGGGATCCTGGCTTCTTTTAGTCCGCCGGCCATTTATTGTATTTTATTGTATTTATTGTTTTAATTGTGATTTCAGATCAATTGGTTTTAATTTATAATTGTTTAATATTTTTTTATGGGGGAGGGTGGGGGGGTGTTTGGGGATTTTATCTGTATTGTATTTTAATTTTTGTAAGCCGCCCCGATTGTTTTAACAGAGGGGTGGGGTATAAATTATTATTATTATTATTATTATTATGCCTTGAAGCAGATTCTGGGGAACTGAAAATACTTTGGAGATTTGTCCAACTTGCGATCAAAGGAATGAATGAACCAGAATTACAGTAGACACATGCAACGTCTTGCAGCTGGTGTTACATATGTTGTTGAAGCCACATGCCCAAGAACCATCTGGATCTCACAAGCTGATAGAGACTGCACTTAGGATCTGGCAAACTTGCATGTTAAGTTGGAAAAGCAAGCCCTGGAAATAGCACCAAAAAAGCCCACAACATGGTTCCGATATGTGGATGACACTTTCACTATTTGGAACCACGGAGAAGATTTGGTCTCATTCCTGAACCAGATGAACAGCATCCACCCAAATATCCAATTCACAATGGAAAAAGAGAAGGAAGGAACATTGCCATTCTTCGATGTCCTAGTCATCCACAAACCAAACCAATGGTTAGGCCACAGGGTATACAGAACCCCCCCTACACACACGGACAGATACCTACACAAGGACTCCAATCATCACCCAGGACAAAAAAGAAGCACAATAAAAACATTGGTAGACCGCGCAAAAAGGATCTGCAAACCCCACTATCTGGAGGACAAACTGAGGCACCTAAACTGGGCCCTACAGGCTAATGGTTACTCCAGATCAGACATCACAAGAGCAGCCAGACGCAGAAAAAACCACAGGAATGAAGAAGAAAAACAGCCACCCAAAGGGAAGGTATTTTTACCATACATCAAAGGAGTCACAGACAGAATAGGGAAACTGATCAGGAAACACAACCTCCCAAAAATCTACAGAACAACCAAGAAAATCCAAGAAATGCTATGCTCAGCAAACGACAAAAGAGACCCTCTCACAGCTGCAGGAGTTTACCGCATACCATGCAGCTTTGGACAAGTTTACCTAGGGACCACTAAACGCAGTGTGCAAACACGAATCAAGGAACATGAGAGACACTGCAGACTACACCAGCCAAAAAAATCAGCAGTAGCAGAACATGTTATAAACCAACCTGGACACAAAATGTTATTTAAAACACCGAAATTCTGGACCAGGCCAACAACTGTCATGTCAGAATGCACAGAGAAGCTATTGAAATCCATAAACACCTGGACAACTTCAACAGGAAAGAAGAAACCTTAAAAGTAAACAAAATCTGGCTCCCAGTTTTGAAAAGCAATAAGAATCAAAACTCAACACTTACAAAGGAATCGCACCCAGGGAGAGGGAGACTGCCAGCAGATAATGGCCCATCAACGGACCATTAGCCAAACAGACACTATAATCAACCTTGCATTTCTATACCCAGAAACTAACCATTCAATTACACAAATTTACATATACTCCCAACAGGGGTTAACAGCATATAAACTGCACAAACACTCCTACCCAACCATTCTCTGAAGATGCCAGCCACAGATGCAGGCGAAAGGTCAGAAAAAAACTATTCCAGAACACGGCCTCACAGCCCGGAAAAAACCCAAGGAAAATTATTGAAGCTCGGGTGTCTGGCAAGTAAGCTTATTGAAACCAGTCTAGCATCAATTGTGTTAGTTTCAGCACAACTTTCTTTTAGTTTATGATGAAACCTAAACCTGCAAGAAGCACAAGCATCAAACGAATATTGTCATACATCTGAGTTCTGGAATGAAAAACCAGCAACCAATCATCCAGATATGGAAGTACTGTGACTCAGAGTTTGAAACTAGAGAGTTGAGGCACTTTGTGAAGACTCTCAGAGGAAAGGGAAGACCCAAGGGGAACATGAGAAATTTCTGATGTTTGATATGTGAAAACAAGCATCTTCCAGCTCCACCTTGGTAAACCAGTTCCTGGTGTTGAGCAAGGGGATGATAGTAGAAAGTGTCACCATTCAGAACTTCATTGGATTTATGAAGGAATGTATGTTCCTTAGGACTGGTATGGGTGGACTTTATCATTGTGCTTCAGTATTGTAAAACATCTGCAATAAAATCATTTTTGAGCCGAGAATGAGGTACCTTCTCTATGTCTCCCTTTTGGCTGAGGATAGAAATTTCCTCCTGCAACTCTTGAGTTGGCAAGGTAGTGTGAAATAATTCCAGTCAGAGGTAAGGTGTGGAATTCTATTGCACAACCCTACACATGAAGGTCAGTGCCCAAGAATTGGTAGTCACTCCTAATCAGTAGAAAATGATGTATTTGCTGGTCAAAGGCTGGATCTCAGCTGGCGTTGATAGTGCTGAGCTATCCAGTTTGCACAACCGACCCAAATTTCAACTGAAAAGATGTATTCTTTGAGGTCAATGACCCCTGAGAGGCCAACTGGGATGAATGACTATAGATACATAATTGGCTGTGTGAAGCATGTGACAGACAGTTTACAGTTTGCCAGTATCTCAAGGAAGTCATAGATGTAACAGAGAAAGACAGGTTGCTTACCTGTATCCACAGATCTTCAAGTGGTCTTCTGTGAATTCACACAGTGGGTTACTCCTGCGCCTGCGCAGAGCACTCAGAACCATCTAGAATCACTAGGCAGAATTTACTTTGCAACATTTTGGCAGTAGCTCCACCCATTCCAATGGTCCCTTTAAAGGCACTCCTGCCTAAATCCCCTTAGTTCCGTAAGTACGCTGCAATGAGCAGCATCAGGAACATTAAAGCACATATGCCATAGCAGGACACAGAGGGGAGGATGGGTGGGTCTCTGTGAATTCACAGAAGACCACTCGAAGATCTATGGTTACAGGTAAGCGACCTGTCCATCTTCTTCATGGTCTCTGTGAATACATACAGGAGTAGATTAGCAAGTTTCAACTGTAGGAGGAGGGTGTCATGCTAAAGGACAGATGAGGACAATAGGGAAAAGTCCACCAACCAAAACAATGAATTTTATCATGAGAAAACATCAGGAGCAACAAGCTACACGGGTACATTTCTTAAATATGTCATTAATGGTAGGTAATGTAATCACCTTTCAACATGTCATCAATAGTCACTGAATGGAAGATAGCAACACTGGCCTCCCAACGGCTGCCTCGCTTAGGGGACCAAGTGTCTAGTCTATAATGTGAAATAAAAGTCAATGGTAGGGCACTCCAGCAAGGAAGGCGGCTGAGGTTGAAACCGACCTGGTAGAGTGCCCTCGAACCCGAGAAGGCAAGGGCTTCTGGGCCAGTTCGTAACAGAGGGAGATAGTTGAGACCACCCACTTAGAAAAATGCTGTGGAGAGATGGGGAAACCCAAACGAGTAGCAGCATAGGAGATGAACAATCTTGGAGATTTCCAAAATGGAGCTGTCCGTTGTACGTAGAAGGCCAGAGCCCTCCAAACATCGAGAGAGTGAAGAGTTCACTCAAAGGCGTCCTTAGGGTTCTGCATCAGAGCAGGGAGGACAATGGACTGGTTCAAGTGGAAGCTGAACACCACCTTTGGAAGAAAAGACATGTCTGGTTTTAGAACAACCTTGTGCTTATGGAAAAACTAGGTACGGTGTATCGGATTGGAGAGCACAGAGTTCACCGGCCCGAAGTGCAGAGGTTATGGCAACCAAGAAGGCCATCTTCCAAGAGAGGAGTCTCAGGTCCGAGGTAGACATTGGCTCGAAAGGTCCTCTGGTGAGTTGAGTCAGGACAAGTTCAAGACTCCAAGCAGGAGTGGGCTCAACCATGGGTGGGTGAAGATTCTTGTATCCCCTGAGAAACTTCTTGACTAGTGGGTCTTTGAACGATGACTGTGGACCCCATGCTTGAAATTCGATAGAAAGAGCAGCTAAGTAACATCTTATAGAAGAGACAGAAAGCGCCAAACTGGACAGGTGTAACAGGAACTGGAGCACCGTCAATGTCGAAGAAGAGTCAACCAAAAGACCACGATCCCAGAGATAGGGTTCAAAGCGCTTCTACTTGTAGGAGTAAGAGCGACGAGTGGATGGTCAAAGTGAAGCATCGAGAACAGCCTGTGCATCTGCTGGAAGCGGAGGGCTTGCCATATGAACTGGAGTGGAGGCTAAATTCAAGGCTGTATCCTCCAGGCCATCATTCAAAGAGTGCTGAGATCCAGATGTCTGACCTTGCAGTCCTGAACTGTTAAGAGGTCCAGATGGTCCGGAAGATGGAGGAAGCATCAACGGGCCAGTTGGAGCAGAGGAGTGAACCACGGTTGCAGGGGCCACCACGGTGTGATCAAGATTGCATTAGACTGATCCCAGCACAGCTTGACCACTACTTACGTCAAGAGAGGAAACGGCAGAAACAGGTACAGAAGAGGACCCGTCCACTGGAACAGGAATGTGTCCCCTTTCGATGCTCGGGCCTGGGGACCTGGCATAGAAGTGACAGCACTGTTTGTTGGAGGGTGTCGCAAACAGGTCGATCAACGGAGTGCCCCAACGCCGAAACAGTTGGCGCACCACCGACCGATGGAGTGTCCACTCGTGCATGGATGAATTCGAACAGCTCAGTCCGTCGGCAAGAATACTCTCCTCGCCCGGAAGATGGATGGAATGGAGGAGAGTATTCTGTTCGATGCACCAGTCCCAGATTTCCATGGTGAAAGAGAGAAGAGACTGGACTGCGTTCATCCTTGTTTGTTGAGGTAATACATCACCGATGTGTTGTCAGTTACCACCAGAATGGTCTTTCCTGCCACCAACATCTCGAAAGCGTGGAGTGCTTTCTGGACTGCAAGAAGCTCAAGGATGTTGATAGGGAGCTCCCGTTCTTCAGCAGACCACGTCCCTTGAACCGAATACCTGTCGAGGTGAGCTCCCCAACCAAGCATGGATGCACCCGTGGTGAGGGAGACCTGTGGTTTTGGGGGCTTGAATGGCATGCCCAACAGGACCGTGTCCGGGTTTAACCACCAGTCCGGGGAACGCAGAACCATCGTGGCATGGTCAGGAGCTTCCAAGGGGAGTCTCACAACGGACCGAAGACCTGTAGGAACCAAGACTGGAGGGGCTGGAGACGGAGCCCTGCAAACCAAGTGACTGCAGTCGTGGCTGTCATGTGACCCAGGAGGATCTGTACCGGACGGGCCGAGATCCTCCGGGATCGGTGGCATCGACCGATAATGCAGCAAAGTGTAGTGAAACTGTCTGGAGGCAAGTAGGCGGTTGTGGTAACTGAATCCAAGCATGCCCCGATGAACTGAAGGGAGCATGCAGGTTGAAGATGGGATTTCTCAAGGTTCACGATCAATCCAAGTGTGGCCAACAGGTTTAGGGTCAACTCGACATCTTGGAGAAGCTGCTGCTGAGAGTCCACTACCAGTAACCAGTCATCGATGTAGGGAAAGATGACTATTGCCAGCTGCCTCAGGTAGGCCGCCACAGGTGCCATGCACTTTGTGAATACCCTTAGAGTGGTGGAGAGTCCAAAGGGCAAGACGCAGAATTGGAAAGACTTGTCCCCAATCTGGAATGCCAGGTACCGTCTGTGAGCCAGGTGGATCCCCAACATGAAAATATGCGTCCTTGAGGTCAATGGACACGAACCAGTCGTTCTGTTGCAGCAGGGGCAAGATCAACCCTAGGATAACCATCATGAACTTCTTCAGAGATATAAATTCATTCACCCCTCGAAGATCGAGAATTGTTTGAAGTCCGCCACCCCTCTTGGTGGCCAGAAAATACCTCAAGAAGAAACAGGTGTCGACGGGACAGGGGCACCGGTTTAATGGCACCCTTCTGGAGCAATGTCTGTACCTCCTCAAGGAGGGGAGAGGAGGGGGAGGTGGTGTTATCTGGACATAGCCTGTGGGTGGTAAGGTGTCGAATTTGATCCAGTAACCTTGCTGGATGATGCGAAGTACCCAGTGGTCCAATAGTAACCAGGCGTTCCAGGAACACAGAGAAGTGGCTTCCGAAGAGAAGGGTCTAAGGAAGAAAGGAAGAAATTCAAGTATAGGCAGCTCAGAACCTTCATCTGCCCTGCTCTTTCGACCTTTGCTTCAATGGGGGATGGAAGCGAGATGTAGAGGTCTGACTCCTCACAGAAGGCTGGGGAAGGCTCCTGGAATCGAGACCTGTGCGACACATGCTGAGTGAAACCCCTTTTTGGCTGAATGGGAGTAAGAGGGTTGCCAGCATGTCCTCAATCGTGGAGGCAGCCTGTGGGGCAAGGCCTGAGGAGTGGAGCCAGGCATGTCTATGAAGGGCGACCGAAACAGCAATCATTTTAGCTGCGTAGTCGGCCACATGCCGGGACGAGTTCATTTGTTGGCCTGCTAGCATCTGTGCCTCGTGCTGGATAGCCTCAGCCATGTGACGCCGTTCTTTGGGAAGGTCTTGAATGAGAGGGCCCAACTTTTCCCATAGGACCTGCTGATACGCGCCCATGCAGGCAGAATAGTTCGCAATCCTGAAACTTAGTCCTGCAACAGAGTAAACCTTTTTCCCGATGATGTCCAATTTTCATCTTCGGGGTCTGCAGGGCAGGCCTGTGCACAGTGCTGGTGACGTTGCTGAGAGGCCTCCACAATGACTGAATTTGGACGGGGATGTTCCCACAGCCAGCCGATGTCGTCCTGAGACTTGGTGCAGATGATTGATCTGTTTAGAAGTAGATGGGATGGATGAAGGGTTTTCCGATGAACCTTGCGTCAACTTGAGCAACGAAGGCAGCACAGGAATCTCTGCAACAGGTGGGGCTTTGGATTTGATCCGGTGATATATTGGATCCATCAGATCAGAAGCCTGCTCAGTAATTTGTGGCTCCAAGGCGTGGGCCATGCGGACCATCTGCTCAGAGAACACTCTCACATCATCAGTTGGGGAATGATGCATCATCGTCCATCAGCTCTGGAGGCAGAGACAGTGCCCTCAGGACATAGGGAGTTGACAAACCCAACAAGCCCAAGGAGGAGTCAGAAGAAGGCAAAAGGTTATGGCCCCCTGGCGATGGACTCCTGTGGCCGCGGTGGAGAGGACACTTGAGCCGGTGGTGCTGGCGGAGGAGGCGGTAGAGGCCTGGGGTCCTGATGAGTAAGTGACACTTGACTACCCACATCCACCCATACAGGTTTAGGAGCCAGAGGCATTTCAGTGCAAGAACGGTCGAGGCTGTGAAATCAGAGGTGAGGAGGCAAGTAGTAGGCCCCCCGCATCAACAACTCCTTGAGCCCGAAGTGCGGTTGGTGAGACAGAGACAGGCCTTGGGTCCTAGGAGGAGAGGCTGAATACCGCGTGTCTAAGGTGAACCGGGCCACGTCAAAAGCACCATAAGTGTGCTTAATCTCCAACACCCGCATGGACGGAGTCGGCATAGGGGTGTAGGCTCTTAGGGAGGCTTCTGGAGACATCGATTTCACGTCCACCATTACCGTCTCAGTACTCAAGAGGTCATCCCTGGTGACTATTAACAGGGGATTGAGATCGAACCGGTATGGTAACCGCCTCATCCTTGGAAAGTTCACCCTCTTCCACCTGGACGACTTCCAGAGAGGGAGTTGGAGAGGCATGTCGCTGCTGGACTTGGGTCGCCGGAGCCTCCTCAACCGAAAGGAGAACTGGTATCGGAGTTGATGGAGCATCCAAGGTTGAAGGCACGGTGGCAGGTGGCTGCTCCTCTACCTCTGGTCTCCTCGCCGAAGATGAACATAACTGAAGGGGACAGACTTCTCGTTGGAGAAGATGGTGCTGGAGCAACTGACACTGAGGTAGAGGGAAATTGCATCTTCTCATAGAGGAAGGACTTTAGCCTCAACAGGCACTGTTTGTGGGCCTGAGGAGTGAAGCATTGTGGCAGTGTACACACGCATCAACATTATGGGCCTCGCCGAGGCCAATGAGGCACTTTGAATGACCGTCAGACGCAGGCAATTTTGCCTGACAAACTGATCAACTTTTAAAAGCAGCCGATTTTAAGGAGGGAGACAAAGCAGAAACCAAACTGGTCCGAAGCCAAAGCCAAGACTGAGTCTGATGCCAAAGCTAGACGGAGAGACGAAGAGGAGTCAAAACGGTCTGGGTCAAACACAGCAAGTCAGAACAAGAGCCAGGGAAAATCGAAAGTCGAAATCCGAAAAGCAGTCCAAGTCAATCAGAGTAAGGAAAGCGAAAGTGAAAGTACTAGCGGCAGAGGTTCCTAACGTGCTGCTTGCACAGCAGACAATAGGAACTAAGGGGATTTAGGTGGGAGTGGCTTTAAAGGCACTGTTGGGATGGGCAGAGCTACTGCCAAAATGTTGCAAAGTAAATTCTGCCTAGCAATTCTAAATCATTCTGAGTGCTCTGCGCAGGAGTAACCCACTGTGTGTATTCACAGAGACTACGAAGAAGATGCACATTTTCTTTTATGCTGCATGTATATTCTGAGTATGGTGCATTTTGTTGTCCATTTTGGGACTGAATAAATCACATTCATCAAATGGTAGCCCTTTTACTATGGACCTAACATCATGACAGCCCCACAGATAGTAGCCACTGGGTGGTGTCAGAGTGAGATTGTTGCTGCTATAATCTTTGCTTTGCAATCCACTAGATGCCTGGTGGCACTATGCTGGTGACCTGTGAGCCTCCGCCTATAAGATGCACACCATTTGCTGATCCTCAGCAAGTTTAATGATGAAAAGGACCACTGCGTCCTGCAAGAACTGCTGACAGAATGCCATGCAAACCTGGTAATTAGCAATCCTGAGTGAAAGGGCAGCAGTTGAGGAGATCTTGTGCCTAATGCCATCTAGTTTCTGACTTTCTCAGTCTAACAATGTTACTGCAGCTTGTCCCTGTTTTCACTTGAGAAGCCTCTCCAATGATGCAATTAAGCATAGGACACCTAAAAGGAATTCACACCCAGTACCTTGGATTTTTTTAGAGCTTCGCAATGCACCTTTAAGCTGGAACAATCAATTCTCTTCTAAAAATCTTTGGCAACATGTAACAAGGTGGCTAATACAGGCAAAGCTACAGGGGTACATTACTGTGTATTTGTTTTTACCCTTAAAAAAAAGATTCAATCAAAGGGGTGAAGCAGACTTTTTTTTGAGCTCTAGTATCTTTGTTATTTGGAGCAACTGGTCGACATAAGAATGAACATCATCTGTTGGAGGCCATGGATTCTGATCTCCTACTAATATGTCCAGCAATGTCATGGACTCCTCTGGAGTCAAAGAAGATGCATCATACTCATAATACTCATCCAATGAGGATGATTTCTTGGAACAGAAACCTGATCTCAACTGTTATCAATGCTGTTGAGTCTGCAGAGTGGGTAAGACTGGGGGCTACACAGTGGTAACTGGAGGAAGAAACTGTGGTAGCAGAAAATGCAGTTGTAGGTAAAGGACTCATGATAGAGCAGACAATAGAGTTAGTCAGTATGATGGGCTGACTTGGTACCATAGCCAATGGTGTACGACCCAAGTGTTTGGTGTGGGTTCTACAGGATGATTAGAAGGTAAGCATGATTTGGATTTGTCCAATTGTGGTAAGTCTCCACTGCTGCAATTTTGAGCAATGACAGCCCAGAATGAACTTGCATAGCTGAGACACGATGCTTCCGTATGTCCTTCATAGAGAAACAGGTTGACTTGGAAGAGATGAAAGAGTTTCCAAATCATGAGAGTGAAAATTCTTCCAAGGGTCAACCACAAAAGTTGCTCACTGGGAGGTATGTGATTATATTATAAATGAGGAGCTCTGGACCATGTGTGATGCAGCCATGAAACATAAGGACCTGATAACGGATCCCATCCAGTTCCAAGTTTGTGGAAACCATCAAAACCAGGGATCTATCTCTAATTGGTGACAATGATGTCAACAAAGAGACAAAGTAAGGGAGCAATAATGCAACCATGAAGAATGCAAATGAGACATAGGTACTCAGGTATGACTCCATGTGGTATCAGAATCCAAGAGGCCACCTGATGTGGAGATGGTTGTCAGGGCCTAATTCTTTGTAGAAATGACATCATAACAACTGACTGGACCTCATCCAGTATGAGCCCTTTTGAACTTGAAACTGAAGAATATCCTCTTTCTTCAGGGTGCTCTCCGAACTTATTGCAAAATCAGAAGAGATAAGAGAGTAGAGATGTGGTGGAAAACACCTGGAGATCTGATAGCATTTGTGCCGGCTGGAAAGCTGGAACTGCTGAATCCATTGAACCTCAAGGTAGAGCCAAAGACATTGGGAGAACTGGTGGCGGTGACTGTGAAGAATCAGACGGAACAGAATGTTCATCCTCATTATTACTTTTCTCTTTGGGTCTGTCCTGATTTTTGTTCAAAGGTGAGCATTTCTGGGAGCCAGAACATGCTTGTGTTGGGGGGTGCTGTTTATGTGGGCAATTCTGACAGTGCAGATCACACTGATACTGGTAGCTAGTGCCACAAGTCATTGGTCCAAGTCAACCATCAGTACTGAAGCAATGGATGAAATTAGTTGCTGATCAGTCACTGGTACTAAAGCCAGGTGTAGTAAAGGCAGCTGCCTTGAATCCCAATTTGGAAGAAAAGGAAGGCTATAAATAAAGTCGATAACAATAACGACAACAAGGGCATAGACAGAGGGAGCTGAATGTTGCGGATAAGAACATCTGATGCAAATTGACTACCTTTTAACACCTCTTGGAGGGCAAAGAGTCAAAAGTAGAGAGTTTGCTTAGTGAAACCTTGACAATGCTTACATTTGCCAACAGGAAAATGGCTATCAGTGGTTGGGATTTTGCTCCCCGTTCAGTTTCTTCTGAAGTACAGTTTTGAGGCCATAAGGACCTCAAAGATTATATAGAAGTAACAGCCAGAAATATAGAGGTAGCTCATCCGGTGAAGACTGCAAATGATTAAAGTAGTGATGAAAAAGAATTTGGAGAGAGATTAGCCAGACAAGAGCAAGGAAGAGAAACATTTAAGAGTTTACAGAGGTTCCTATTCTAACTGCTGCAGCTGTGGTAAACCAAAAGAAAGTGCAGGAAAAGGCAGGAGGTGTGCGCCGGGACATACACAGGAGAACAGGAGGAGCTCCTGCGAAAAGCACTCCACTAAGCTCTGGAAAGGTTCTGAAATGGCTCAGTATGGCTGCAGAGCAACCCATATGTGTCAGTTACACAGACAATTAAAAAAAAAGTGGGAGGAGGACATTTTCTTAAGAATCTCAAGCTACCACTGCAAAGGTAATGTGTGTGACATATCTTATATATGTGCACTTCAATACCCCCAACACACACATTCAGAAAATTTGAGCATGTTAAAAGAAAATAAATTTTGGCATCTGCTAGGAAATACATAGTACAGTATACACTTTTTAAATGTGCTGCACTTTTTAAAAGAAAAAAGTGTCTAAGTAATGAAAGAAATGGGTAGGATAATAGCAAAAGATTTATCTCAAAAAAAAAAAACCCTGCAGGAAGTTAAATACCATAGAGTGTGCTATACATGTGCATATGCATACACACACACGGGGGGGGGGGGAAATCAGGAGTGGACATGGTACAGTCCTAACCCTGCAAATCCCACCCTTTTTGGAAGTGAAAAAGGAAGCACTGACCTCTTGAAAGCCTCCAGAAGCAGTATAGTGTGTGCCACGTAGTTATGGAAATGTTAATTGTAAACTGCTAACAAAAACTGTCAATTTGTACTTTCCCTAACTAGAATGAGCAAACCTTTACAATAAGTTAGTTACAGTGTGGAAAGTTAATATGAATTATTGTCTCTTTCCCACTGCAACCAAGTACTCCAGGACTGAGGTTGAAATAATGAAAAACAATGGTGTATACCACCACCAGGTAATATCCCACTGTCTGAATTAATGAACTTCCAAAACTAGCCTTTAAGATCATCCATAATATTGACATTCCATTTCCCTTCCAGCTCAGAACAGCATGGCTTGCACAAGAGGAACAAAGTAGCACATGTATATAACATACCACCAAAATTCAACCAAACCTAATCGAAGACAAATTTACTTGGGTGCATCTATTATCTTTTGGCTGTAGGAACAGAAAAAGGGAGTAGGATAGAAGGAAGAGGAGGGTGTATGGACAATACATACAGGCAAATAAATAAGGACCACTGGTTTAAGCTTTCAGTTACCATGGAATTCTGCCTTCATGCTTATTTTTGTATTCTAATTAATACAAAATAGTATACATTTGTGTATTTTAGCAAATTTTGTATTCTAGTGAATACAAAAATTCTTTTTTAAAGAAAGATATGCCCAAGAAATGACAGTAGTAGTAATAGTAGTAGCAGCAATAGCAGTAGTAATTATGGTAGCAATGGTGGTGGTGATATGTGTAGACATGCCCAAGAGCTCCATTGTTTTCATTTGGTAGCAATGCCCTGTTATATGATATAATGCTAATAGGTATTCTACTAATGTCGGTTTCCTGCTTTTCATCTACCATAGATGTCCCCCTATTGTCTTAGATATTAAATGTCCTGAAAACAGTTCAGGCTTTTATTAAAAAAAAAATCTTGCCAACCAGAGGCCAATACAATCTCTCTCTCTCTCTCTCTCTCTCTCACACACACACACACACACACGAGACCAGGTGATGAGTTTTACTATTAGGTGTTTTATTATTTTGCTATTCAGACAATAAACTTCCTGTTTGTTTCAGGCACACTACCCTGGGCATCTAATCAGCCACTGCAAAATTTCTGAGTAACTATGGTAACTAGAAATGTTCTCCAGTTGTTGAGAACATTTCATTTTTTCTGAACAAGACTCATGCTATGATTGTATTCATCACCATTTGAGAAAAGCTTTGCTGTGCTACAGCCAAAGAAATGAATAGTCTAGACCATCCTCTAGGCTATACCTTAGATGTATTTTTTCTTTACCAACAACACTGGATATTTCAATTTCACTACTATCTCTGTCAAGTATCACTGTAGTGTCAATTTATAGCTATATAGGATTTTTATAAATATAAAGAATTCTACTGCCAAGGCAACAGAGGTATTGTTTTGTTCTGAAGGAATGTTACAGACTCACTATTCATTGACTGGGCCATAGCTTTAAAATTAACTTTTATTTACATGAAAGCTCTACATTTTTAAATTGCTATTGTTTAAAAGCATTACCTTTAAAATCCAGAACCCAAAAGACCCCTCCTCTAAAGAAACCACAATTAATTTACTTAGCTTTTATTATGACAATTATATTGATTTCTCAAAGAGGAACTGTGGAACTTTATCTTTCTAACAGAGATTATGACATCCTGAGAAGCGTTTGGTTTCTACAAAATCATGAAGACACTGCAAAGCAGGTTTTAAATCATTCCCATCTTGTCTGAATGATTAACTCCCTGATCGGTCTATCTTTCCATTTTCCATAATTCTCTTCTGTACAGCATGTTACACACTTCTTATGTGTGAGAAAAGCATTTCTCAAACAGATGTTTCACAACCATGAACATAGCTAACACAATAGTCACACTCAGGAAAATACAACATCCTTTTCTAATCCACAGTGAATATGCTTAAACACAGGAAGAAACTTTAGGCTGTGTAATGACTTGGAAATGAATATTAACTGTCAGTAGCTGCCAAGGAAAATGGTATTAATATACATTATTCTTGTTGAAGCAGGAAAGGGTTGTTAGTGAACCACCTGCTCAGGGGAGAGAAAGGGGGAGAGATTCTACTCTAGGCAATGACTTTCACAAACCAGCAATTTCTGCAAGGCTTTGTCAGAGTTTATCATTCTTGTCGTGTTTGAAGGATGAGAATAGCAGAAAATTATGTGGTTACTCTATTTGACTATGACAATTAAGCAGTTATTAACAATCTATATACTTGCTTGGCCATTCACTGGGAATCTGGAAAACAGATATTTTTTCCAGAAAATGTTAACATCTGACAATGCAATGACTGAAATACATTTTCTTAACAGAAACTGCTGATCAAATCAAACCATGACAAGTTACCACAATTAGTTTGAACGTGAAAGGAAGGGGGAGGAGAAGAAATGATACATTTCTTTTTTCCTGTATCATTTCAGTGACCACTACTGACCCTAATCAGCCTTAGTTAATAGACAGTGAATTCATCTATAGCAGAATCCTATACATGTCCACTGATTAATTAAGTCCCACTGAAACCAATGGGGCTTACTTCCAGACAAGGAGGTATAGGACTGCAGCCTAAGTTGTTTGCTAAATTTAAGAGGGAGGCAACATGATCAATGTGTCATGGGGAATGATGACAGACTGTCAGTTGCCCACTTCAGTTAGCTTAAGAAGCACTGGTATAGGACACTATTTTGTTGCCATGCCATACTTGGCAGGATTCTCCTTACAAATTAACTATGATCAGTAGAACTGTATTTATATGCACTCTCCCATTTAAAAGCAGCCCCCCACCATGCTGAAGACTAACACTGTAATCCCATGGAACTCAGAGAGCCTTGCTACTGCATTAGACGTTGCTGCAATTTCACACAGAAGCAACACTTTTGTGTGAACTCAAAAAATAATTGCAAGTGCCTTTCAGTGCAGATACAAATTAAATCAGAGACAAAGTATCAGGGTGTCGTTTACATGATGAAAATGTACCGGGAAGAATTCGTGTCGATCCCTGGCAGTTTACACGTACATCGGGTCGGGTACGTGATTTTCAGAAGGGGGGCCACCTTTTATCCCTCAACCTGTGGGACTTCCAGTCCCACGGGTTGTGCTGGTTTTTTAAAAAAGTCACTGGAGGATTCGGAAAATCGGAAATGTAAACAGCCTGGGACAAAATATCTCGGTACTAGGGGATGACCGGAAATGGTGACTGGGGGCGGGCTTAGAGATCAGCGACCAGAAAAGGAGGGGTTAGTCACCCGTTCAACAGATCCAGCCTCACCAGCTGAAAATAAAGGCATCCCTTCCAGCTGCATGTAGGTTGGTGTGTATGTGTGTGCGCGCGTGTACTCAATCACCTTTTTAAATGGATTTCTACACTGCAAACCCTTCAGCTTTAACCTCTTCCTCAACTGCATGTTACAAAGAGATTGTGGTGGGCAGAGAGTCGTCCATTCATTCCCTGCCTGGATCCCCTCACTGGGTCTGAACGGATAATCAAACATTCATCACCCACCCCAAGGCACAGTAAAATATTCCAGCATCTGAGCGAATGAACACACTTTCATTTCCCCCCCCCCAAGGCACAGTAAAAAAATGCCAGCCAAAATGCGTGTGACACTGGCTTGAAATCTTCACTCTGCAGCTCCCTCTGCTTTAAGCGTCAACATTTTTTAAAAAATCCCAAGCCTCTCCCCCCCTCCCCCCCACTTGATTTCAAAAGGAAAGGACATGGTTTAATTGTTCCTGCGTCTGAGCGAAAGATCACATTCTTGGTCTTTCAAAATGCCTTCTGCCTCTGCTTAAAGGGTTAACATTTTTAAGAGACAGGATAAACACAAGCCTCTGCCCCCTCCCAGCCAGCCAACAGCATCGCTCGTGGCACGGACATGGTTTAATTGTTCCTCCGTCTAAGTGAAAGATCATATTCTGGGTCTTTCAAAATGCCTTCTGCCTCTGCTTAAAGGGTTAACATTTTTAAGAGATAGGATAAACACAAGCCTCTGCCCCCTCCTTCCCCCCTTCCCAGCCAGCCAATAGCATTGCTCGTGGCGCAGAACTCTAAAGGAAGTACGTCACCGAGGTTGTGAAAACACGAGTAATCGCATCCTTGATTGACAGCAAAAAAAAAAAAAAAAAATCCTGGTAGGCTAAACATGTGTAAACAACAAAAGCACGGGATATAAGTGTGCGGGACCTATAAAAAGTAATGGAACTTTTGATGTGTAAATATCAATCATGGGATTTCCTAAAGAGTGACAAAAATCATCTAAACAGCGTGGGACCAATCCAGGATCAGGAAGTCACGGTAAGCCCCGCGACAAAAACTGTCGTGTAACTGGCACCCAGGATTACCTAAACCACCTTTTACTGTCCCTCTCCAAAAGCATGTGCTTTGCTCTTTTACTAAATCCTTCTTGTTAACTGAAACATTGCACCTATTCACACCTTTCCCTCTTCCAAAAGTGTCACCTCCTTTATGTTTACATACGGCCCCCTCAATATCCAGTTTCTGCTTCCACGGATTCAACCAACTATGGCTCAAAAATAATTACACGCGCACACACACACACAATAAATCCAAAAAGCAAACCTTTGAGTTGTTCATCATTTTATATATGGGTTGCCATTTACTACACCACTGTATATAATGGGACTTTAGCTTTCACAGATTTTGGTTTCCATATGGGGTTCTGGAACCAAACCCTAGTGGATACTGAGGGCCCACTGTATATTCTGTGATTTGCCTAGCAACCAGCACCCACTTCATGTATTACATGTTAAAGGTACACATAATAAAAATTAATTAGTAAATATGCTGTGGATGTAGTGTATCTTGATTTCAGTAAGGCTTTTGACAAGGTCCCCCATGATATTCTTGCAAAAATGTTGGTAACCTGTGGGCTAGACAATGCAATTGTTAGGTGGATTTGTAATTGGTTGACTGACCGAATGCAATTGGTAGTCACCAATGGCTCTTCTTCATCCAGGAGAGAAGTGACTAGAGGGGTGCCACAGGGTTCTGTCCTGGGTCCAGAGCTAGTCAACATCTTTATCAATGACTTAGATGAGGGAACAGAGGGCATGCTTATCAAGTTTACAGATGACACCAAATTAGGAGGGGTAGGATCAGAATCCAAAATGACCTTAACAGATTAGAAAGCTGGGCCCAAACTAACAACATGAATTTCAACAGGGAGAAATGTAGGACACTACATTTGGGCAGTAAAAATGAAATGCACAGATATAGGATGGGTGACCCTGGCTTGATGGCAATACATGTGAAATAGATCTAGGAGTTTTAGTGGACCACAAGCTGAACATGAGTCAGCAGCGTGATGCAGCAGCTAAAAAAGCCAATGTGATTCTAAGCTGCATTAATAGGAGAATAGTGTCTAGATCAAGGGAAGTAATAGTGCCACTGTATTGTGCTTTGGTCAGATGTCATCTGGAATACTGTGTCCAGTTCTGGGCACCACAATTCAGGGAGGATATTGAGAAGCTGGAACGAGTCCAGATGAGGGTGACCAGGATGGTGGGAAGTCTGGAAGCCATAGAATCATAGAATTGCAGAGTTGGAAGAGACCACGAGGGCCATCCAGTCCAACCCCCCTGCCACGCAGGAAATCACAATCAAAGCATCCCCGACAGATGGCCATCCAGCCTCTGCTTAAAGACCTCCAAGGAAGGAGACCCCACCACGCTCCGAGGGAGTGTGTTCCACTGCCGAACAGCTCTTACTGTCAAAAAGTTCCTCCTCATGTTGAGGTGGAATCGCTGTTCCTGGAGCTTGCACCCATTGCTCCGTGTTCCAGTCTCTGGAGCAGCAGAAAACAAGCCTGCTCCATCCTCAGCGTGACATCCCTTCAAATACTTAAACAGGGCTATCATATCGCCTCTAAACCGTCTTTTTTCCAGGCTAAACATACCCAGCTCCCTAAGTCTCTCCTCATAAGGCATTGTTTCCAGACCTTTCACCATTTTAGTTGCCCTTCTCTGGACACACTCCAATTTGTCAATATCCTTTCTGAATTGTGGTGCCCAGAACTGGACACAGTATTCTAAGTGAGGTCTGACCAAGGCAGAATAGAGTGGCACTATTACTTCCCTTGATCTAGACACTAGTTTAGGGAGCTGGGCATATTTAGTCTGGAGAAGGTTGAGAGGTGATATGATAGCCATATTGAAATATTTGAAGGGATATCATACTGAGGATGAAGCCAGCTTGTTTTCTGCTGCTCCAGAGACTAGAACACGGAGCAATGGGTTTAAACTACAGGAAAAGAGATTCCACCTAAACATTAGGCAGAATTTCCTGACAGTAAGAGCTGTTCAGAAGTGGAATACACTGCCTTGGAGTGTGGTAGAGTCTCCTTCTTTGGAGGTTTCTAATGAGAGGCAGGATGGCCATCTGTCGGGAATGATTTGATTGTGTATTCCTGCATGGCAGGGGACTGGACTGGATGGCCCTTGTGGTATCTTCCAACTCTATGATTCTATGGCAAAATCATGTTTGCAAACCCATGTATACTGATGTAGTTGTAAGGACCAAGGGGCACACTTCAATTTCCCCACAAGACTTTGTGCAATATTAATCATGGTTTTGTGTTATATACTATAGGAAATCATGTGTAAAGTATGTAGAATTATCATATATCTTTATAAGGTCACTACATAGGAGCAAATGATTTGATAGGAAGGCCAAACATGAATATTATGTCACTTATTCTTTACTTAACAGGCCATATGACAGTGAAATGCTATGTACTTGAAACAGTATTTTTCCATTCTGCCTAACTTCCTAACAGCTAGCTTTATTCAAGTTTTTAACATTTAAATGAAATTCAACACTGAGAACAATTATGCTAATATTGCTAGAAAATGTGTTTGCTTTGTTAAATTGAGCTTCAAAAGCATTTCAATTGAACACACATTTGTGATTGCAAGTAAGGCCTATTCTTATATCCATTCAAAATGTTTACTTTATTACAGCTTATTACAAATATGCTGTCTAAAATGCAACAGCATGACTCTTCAATTTCTAGTCCATAATTTTATGATAATCATATGTAACAATATGCATGGGCTGACTTCTATGTCTAACAAAGCCTCAGATTGGTCTGATAGCAGCTCGGTGTTCCCCATGGCATATTATTCCCTGTATAGGAACATTCTTCAGTAAAAAGAGATAGATTTAATAACGTTTTCATTTGTTTTGTAATCTCTCATCTGGGTTGTAGTAATCTTAAAGAACAAATGTGATCTCTAATTATAGTATATTTCCAGCACCAGTTCTGGCTACTAAGAACTATGTATTTTATTAAATGCCTAGTCATATAAATGTCAGGAGGAAACAGATTCTAGGTGAAGATGTGTGTGTGTGTGTGTGTGTGTGTGTGTGTTTGGGGGATTTAAATTAGCATTTCTATTTAGATTTTAAATGTTTTGCCTTTTTTTGCTTATGTGTTTTTTCATGAAGCTATGATTCTACAGTTCACAATTCCCATGTAAATGAAATGACTTACAGTTCTGTACTATGACAATCTGAAAAGTAACATATCTAAAGAACATGATTACTGACCCAAAGCTCCCTTAGGCATGCTTCTTAACCATCTCCATGAAACATGACAAACCTCTTCTGAAGTAAGGATATTTTATGATAAACCAGGAGGTCTGTCATTCAAAGAAACTCCACAAACCAAGACAATTAAGGCAGTTTTTCTAGCTTTATTTGCCTATAAAATAGCTTAAGTTAATAAATTCAAATGAAGCAATGATAGACACAGGAGAGCCAGTGTGGTACAGTTGTTTGATTGCTGAACTTGGACTTAAAGGAGACCAGGGTTCAAAGCTCTTCTCAGTCATGGAAACCCACTGGGTGGTAAGTCACACTATCTCAGCATTAGAGGTATGAAATACATCCTGTGAATAAATCCTACTAAAGGATAGGATTGCCATAAACTGGAGTAACAAATGATTGAGTCAACCTTTCTTATGATAACGTACTTTCTGGTTCATTCTGAAGTCATTACTTTGGTCTTTCTGGATTGGAAATGACAACTGCCAAATTTTAAGAAATCAAAAAGCTGGAAATTTAGTGTAACTATGACTGGGCAGTGTTATCCTCCCTTCCACATTGGTAGCAGCAAAGAAAAGAGTTTATGATCTCTGATTTAGGTCAAATCTGAAAACTGGTGTTCCCCCTCTGGAATTCTAATCATTTTTAAAAGTGCTGCCAATTCATGCAGATACAACCCTGCATTACTGTATTATACCCACACTGTAAGAGGCAGTGTTATAGCAGAGCATGTGGGTTATGCCATCCTTGCAAAATAGTCTTGTACTGTAATACTGATTTTGTTGGAGGGAATTAGGAGTGTACTATAGTTCAAACAAACAAACAAACAAAAGAGTCCCAAACATTGTCAGCTGTCCTCCCAGGGGAGCTGCTCCATCCCACTGACCATTTTGGATGCTCCTTTCTACACCTTTATCAGCAATAAAATACTATTTTTAAGATGCCGTAACCAGAACTGTGCACAATATTCTAAGTGTGATTGTACTGTAGAATCATATAAGGCATTATAATACTGGAAATTTTTATTTCCAGTACCCTTTTCTCATGATTTCTAGTACAGAATTTGACTTTCCACAAAAGCCACATGTGGGTTGACATAATCACTGAACGAGGTGGCCAAATTTGCTAATGACATTAAATTATTTAGGGTGGTGAGAACAAAAACAGATTGCAAAAAGCTCCAAAAGGATTCTTCTAAACTGGGGCAATAGGCAGCAACCTGGCAAATGAGATTCAGTGTAGGCCAGCATAAAGTGACATATATTGGGCATAAATAAAAATATCCCATAGATTTTCCTTGGGTTTTTCCTGGGCTGTGAAGCCATGTTCTGGAAGAGTTTATTTCTGATATTTCACCTGCATCTGTGGCTGGCATCTTCAGAAATAAACTCTTCCAGAACACAGCCTCACGCCCCCCCCCCAAAAAAAACCCCAAGGAAAATCTATGGATGCCAGCCGCGAAAGCCTTCGACTTCGAAAAAAATATCCCTACTTCATAGACTGACAGGTTCTGATCTGACAATGAATGGCCAAGTAGGGGATCTTTGATGTGTGATAGATAGCTCAATATAGACAGAAAGTAAATTGTGAGAAGTTTTTCTCCCTCTCATAATAGTAGGATTTGTGGTAGTTGAGGAAAAGTTAAGAAGTTACTTCTTCACACTTCATATTGTTAAACAGTTGTATTCACTGCTGCAAAATGTAGTTTGGCTGCCAGTTTGGATACCTTTAAAAGGGAATTGGATACATTTATGGATGATGGGGTCACCAATGGTCAACATCGGCTATATTTTAGGGATGGCTATGTATCATCTCCAGTGTCACTTCTACACTCCATCTTGCACATCACAGCAACTGTTATACAGATGAAGCATGCATCTGTATGTCAGCTGTTTGAGTGAACAAGATGGAGGGTGCAGTTGCACTCTCGTCGTGTTGGTAGGTTTATCACAGGCAACCAAATGGCCATTGTGTGAACAAAATACTGAACTAGATAGCCCTTTGATCTGATTAAACTTGACTCTTGTTGTATTCTGAAAAGCCCATGATCTCTGTCTCTCTAAGTAACCACAAGTTCAAACCCCATCAGTTGTACATGTAGTGGAGAGGGGTGCTTCAGGTACATCACTTTTACTTACTGTACTTGCATATAGTCAGCCCTCCATATCCACAGATTCAATCAACCATGGTTTGAAAATATTTTTTTAAAAAAAAATTAATTCCAAAAAGTAAACCTTGATGTTGTTGTTTTATATAAGGGACTCCATTTTCCTACACCATTATACATAATGGGACATGAACATTCACGGATTTTGATATCCACAGGGGGTCCTTGGAACCAAACCCCAGCAGATACTGAGGGCCCACTGTACTATGGGAGCTATCCTTCCAAAGTTCTTCAATATTTGTTTTTGTTTTTACCGTCCTGAATAATCTGGTGTCACCTGCAAGCTTGATAACCACACTGTTCACCCTAAGTGGCTTTGTACTATGTAATATAAAGCATATAGCACAATGTTTGAAAGTGGTTTTTATACAAGTATTGCGAGACTAAGGCAAATCATAAAATGTTTTCCACAGAAACCAATATTGGCCTCAATATGCAATATTTTAATTGTACAAACCAGCAAGACCTGAAAAAAATTTAAAGCAATAAAGCTCATAATTGTTTGTAAATATCCATAGGTTGAAGCACTGAAAAAGAAGTACATCTCAAAATGCTTTACAAATGTCAAATCACTATTGTACTCTATGGATGAAAAAACTGGGCAATGATTTCTTCATTAGAAAGACAACCAGACCAATTTTACTTGCTTTACTATCACAAGAGAGAGGGGATATTAAGCAAAACTCTTTACTCAACAAAATTCCTTTCAAACAGGAAACATTATTTACACTGGGGTAGGCAAAAGCAGTTTTCCAAGACTCATTTTGTGGCCATCCACATTCTACTTTTGTACCCCACTTGGTGAATTAACATGGCTGCAAGCCTTCATGAGCAGCAACACTGGAAGCTTTCAAGCCCCCCCCCCCAATGTTTGATATAAAAAATACCAGTTGTTCAAAAACCAAAGTTGGCCTCCAGCCACTTCTAGTTTTGAGTGGGGCATTTTTGGCAGTCTCTGCATCTGTCAGGTCCCAGGAGCAAACAATTGGCCTCCAGACCTGCTGCTGCTTTAGAGTAAGGCTACAAACATAGGCACACGTATGCCACACTGAACTCAAAGGCCAGAACCCAAAGGGGTGGTTCTTCTGATGAATCTCCTTCCACCAGCAGAACTGTGGGGTTGCGAGATCCCCCCCTTCACTTCTGCAGCCTCTTGGGCACACTCTACACCTGGCTCCTAAGGGCTGGGAAACCCTCTGGAGACATTTTTGGGTGGCAGAGAGGACTGTGGGGTGGAAAGGAAGGGAATGGGAAGTGAGTTCATCCACGCACGTAGTCAAGTATGAGCACATCTTTTCAAGACCTTAGGGATTTACTTCTAAATAGACACACTCAAGATTGCACTGTAAGTTTCATATCAGTACATATTCTGTCTAGTATAAAATAAGTTGCCACACATTCAGGTTGTTTACAGAATAGTCTTATTTCTCCATATTTATCCCTCCTTTCTGAAGAGGCAAAATAATGTACGCCTTAACTTCAATCAGTGCTACCTTCAATTTCATAAAACTTGTTTGAAAATATATGGTGTGCTTTTAGAGAGCAAAAGACAACAGCAAACAAGCTCTTACAAAAGTAAATTGCTTATTTCCCATCCTATTGTAAATATTGAGGTGTAAGTAACAATGCCAACAACGAGGGTTGCCAAAATGAAAATTGGAGAATGCTACTGTACCTTTAATGGTTGCGTAAAAGAGGAAATTTCAGCAGGTATTGCTTGCCACACAACAAGGTAACAAGCAACACCTGCTAAAAATCCCTCTTCAAGACAACAATTAAAGGTACAGGAGCCTTCTCCAATTTCCATTCTGCCAACATTACCAGCAACATAATTAGACCAAAGCAGAGACATACAATGTTAAGTGGTCTTACCTTAATTTGTGCAAATGGTCTATCTAAACTTCCAACATAAAGCAGCCCAACATTCTGTGGGAGAAGCCTAAAAAAGAAAATGCCTTTTAAGAAATGTCAGTGCACCATACACCTTTTATATTGACACATGTCTGGCTACAAAGACCAAATACAGCTGTACCCACCCCCCCTATCCACCGAACCAGTATTTGCAGTTTCAGTTATCTGAGGGACACAAAACAGGGGACACATACCATAGAGATGTGCTGGAAAATGCCTAAAGATTCCTCTCTTTGGGAAAATGCCTAAAATTCCTTTCTACAAATTGCTAGGTCTTCCAATGCAATTCTATGGTATGTTTGTACAGAAAGTCCTTTATTTTAATAGGGTTTGCGATTATCCATGGTTTCATTTATATATAGGTAGTCCAGGAACATATCACCTGTGGGCCCTGGGGGGGGGGCAACCTGTATGTGTAAAAGAAACTGGTCTGTTCAGAAGTTACCCAACCAACTCAATATAAGCCACTCTTTTTATATTATGATGGGCCTGCACAGTTGTGGCTGTTTGAAATGTTTTATGTTGTTTCAATTAATTATGGTTTGTTTGTGTTTGGGGGGTGGGTTTTTTTGTTTGTTTGTTTGTTTTTACTTTGTGAACTGCCTTAGGTAGGCTTTGCCTCAAAAAGCAGTAAATAAGTATTTAAAACCTACCCATCTAACTCCATACAACAGCAGAATTAAAAACAGAGCCTTAAAAAGGAACAGAATTGAAACCTGCAGTTAGGTGAGAAATGCAGCCTTTTCCTTCTTTCCTTGTATTTTTTCTGACCAAAACCTTCTCCTCAGCGACATTTCCATATCAAAAGTAACCTTAACTGGAGAAAGCTCTTTGGAAGAAGAGTTAAAGGGAGTCTGGGCAGGGGTATAGTGTCTTCAGTTACAAACATGTTCCTTTTGTTGTTAAAACAGTATCCACATCCCACTTTTTCCATCTGGATGAGACAATTCAGTGTTTACATGTAATGGTGGCCACCTCATCTAGATATGCTGTTAAGGCAGCCTTTAAAAACTAATGGCGTAGACCAGGGTTGGGCAAAGCACACTCCTCCAAATGTTGTTGTACTGCAACTTCCATTAGCATTAGTCAGGATAGCCAATGCCAATGAATACTGGGAACTGCAGTCCAAGAACATCTGTGGAGCTATCCAGGGTTTGCCCAACCCTGGTACATGGTAAGCATGGCAAATATCTATTCCTAATTTGGTATATACGTCTATCATTGAAGAATAACTTTATTGGTATCATTTAACTTTGAATTTCCCACCAATACATGTAGGCATATGGTAACTGAACACTACCATTGACATGGATATAACTATAAATTTATTACAGGCCAGACAATGGCTGCAAACACTGCATGGCTCAGGATAGTGTTGTAATTCCACATGTGGAACGAAGCTATGCTGAGCCCTTTACCATATCCTGACCCTACTATATTACCACTGAAGTCTCCCATCACCTTGGCCATACATGTTTGGAGGAAGGTAGGATTTCAAATCAATTAAATAATCCACTGAGATTCCAGCATACTTCAGTGGATTACTAATTGGGTCTCACAGAAAACCCTGTGATAAATTTGCCTTAGGGTCGCCATAAGTCAGAAACGACTTGAAGGCACACAACAACAAAAGGACGCAGCCAGTTGCTTTGCAAACTCCCCTACTCTCCTCCAAGCATAAATGCTCATGGTTGAGGGGCTTCAGTGGCTGCATGATAGGTCCGGGAGAAGGTATTGTTCACTACCAACCTCTGCAGCAGCCAAAAATAGACATGCACAGACATAACCTATGCATGTGTATGCCACTAACACAATGCTAGCCATAATTAGATACCAAACCTGAACACATTCATTCTATATCAAATTTTTACCTATAGCTTGAAATGTCCTTCATAATACTGCACAACAAAATAGAGGAAGTAAAGAAATATCCACAACCATGCTTTTTCTGTTTGTTCGACCCAGTTGGAATTCTGCCTTTTTAGATTGCGTAAGTACAATTTATAAAATGTTTCCTAAAGCTCTTATTGTTTCATTTTGTTATACTAAAAGGTAAGGTAAAACATTTTCTTCGGTTATATTTCTCCATCCCACCCAGCAAAGTTGCATTTTTAACTAATGAAACACCAACATTCATAAGTGCTGTTTAGTTATTTATTGGCTCAACCAAACACCGAAAAGCAAATATTCAATCAAGTTTGGAATAGTCAACATTTCTACCAATTAAGATGTGAATTGAAAATGTGGTACTTTACACAAAGCACATATTCTTGCTGTGCAGTAAGTAGTCCATCTTTTTCATGACTACTTTGTTAAGCACAGCTAAGCACAGCATTACATGCCCACAAGAAAAAGAAAATATAAGATTTTCTTATGAATCACAATGGTTGAGCATTCAGGTTAGGGTAACAGGTACTGAGATTAATTCATTGTCACAATTAAACCAAACAGCAGTATCATTTTTTAATCACAATGTTGTACAGGTATTTGTTGTTATGTTTGTGAATGCATCCCTGGAGAATTGCAAGCTATTAACAGGAAGAAAATCGTATGAATTACAATTAAGGGGCAATATCAAGGGTTTGGTTTGTGTTTTTTTGTTTTGTTTTGTTTTTGCTAGAGAACTTTTTGTTTTTGCTAAATGTTGCCATTTACATTATCTATCTGCAGATATATATTAGCTGATTAATCCTTAGGACACAGCCAGAGTTCCACATACTATTTCACATATACAATTACAATGTGTAATAAAAATGAAAAAAAGACACATTAATAAAGAGTGTAACATGTCTTTACCCAGAACTGCTGGTCTCCCTATAGTGTGTTGAATATTTTGTCCAGCTCATTCATAAATTATTCAAATAATTGATCTTTTCTCATTCCTTTGGGAGATGATTATCCAGTCTAACAGCCACTGCTATTAGACTCCCCTCATTCCCACCAACTGTGAAGTCTCTATTTTCTCCTTCCATTTCATCCCTTGTAAAGGCGTTTTTGTCTTCAGTCAAATGGGGACAGAAGTTCTAAACTATTTGTGGTTCTTCAATATTTTTATATGAATTTGGAATGGCAAATTTCATCCCTATGCCCGTTTCCTACTTTATAAACAAGATAATTAAAATTAGTTTTGAAAAACAATATTTGAAAAATTAAAGCATTTGTTTTTCAGATTACAGAAATACAACAGTGATAGATGACAGCATTGCACTATCTATTCTTCTTAAATATTTGAAGCATTTCAATGTCTTAGAAGTGTAGTTGGCCTTGTTTTTTCCTCCTGTGCCCTATAATTCATTATTTTGTTCATGCTGATGACCTCTTCTGATATCCTTTATGGTTCACATTTTCCAGTCCAGACCTCTTATCTCCTCAGTGCAGATGCATTAAGGTGAGAAATGGAAGGGCTAAATTAACTCATGAAAAACATCATGCATACGTAGTCCAAAGCTGGTATAAGATTTTGGCTGCAATGTTTAAATGAAATCTATAGCTCTGTCCTTTTTGTAAGCAAAGGAAAATTATTTTTACAACACAACACTTTGCACAGCTTCATCAAACACTTCCCTTACAAAATGCTTGTCTTGGCAATACAGTAGGACCCATGTATCCCCAGGAGATTGGTTCTGGGGGGCCCCGTGGATACTGAAAACCATGGATAATAGTGAACACCATTGAAAATAATGGGATTTCCAGTTTAAAATACCATAGAGTTGCCTTGGAGGACCTAGAAAATGGCTAGAGAGGGCACATTTCTAGGAAGACTCTGGTAGCTGTGTTGTTTTGTTTCCTGCGGATAACTGAATCAGCGGACAATAAATCAGTGGATACAGCGGTCCTACTGTACACTTGTCAGCTTACCGAGAACAAGTAACACTTGTCATACAAGTGATAACATTTCATTGTGTTAATATGCTACAGCATATAATTTTTTTTTTCTTCCCCTAGGCTCTGGCCCATCTTGTCCACTGCTCACTTACCTCTGCTGCTCCAAACTGAAAGCCAATGTTGTGCTGTGACATGTCAAGGTGGCAGGTGTTATTTTGGAACAACGTTCCTAGCTAACTGGATAACAGAATTGAGCAACAAAACACAACAAAAGGCCAGTGGGAGATTCCATCAGAGCAGATGGACTATGTATATAAAATATTAAGGATACACATTTACCAATCCTGTAACAATCATTTTGACATAACCATCTCACTCCATATTATACACACACTATATAGCTTTATTGCATTTACATGCAAATTTGTCTTATACATTTATAAGAATCAGGCATATTAGAATCAAGTATGGCTATCCCCACTAAGTGAGGTACAATAATTACTTTATAGATGCTAATGGACTGTTTTTGTTTGAATATTTTTTTTGGTATCATTCAGACAGAGGGACTATACTGCATTATAAGAACAGGGGAAAGCAGGAGAATAATGTTTAATAACACCATCTGATACACAGCCACTCAGAAATAAGTCCCCTTAATTTTATAATTCATTTATAATCAGATAATTCCCCTACCTGATCTTGGAAGCTAAGCAGGATTGGCCCTGGTTAATACTTGGATGGGAGACCACCAATGAATACCAGGTGCCATAGGCTATATTTCAGAGGAAAGAATTGGCAAAACCACCTTGAGTATTCCTTGCCTAAGAAAACCCTATGAAATTAATGGGACTGCTATAAGTCGACAGATGACTTATGAATTCCAAGGACCCCCTGTGGATCTCACACACAAGCACACACAGTTCCATGTAAGTATAGGACTGAAACAGTGTGCTAAACTACTTAAAAGTGAAATCTGAATCTACAGAATGATTGATAACTTAATGAATCTCAGAAAATACTTTGTAATATTAATTCTTCATTAGAGTCTGTTCATTTTCTCTAGGTTTTTTTTTTTTTAAAGAATATGACATCAGGAAGCTAGTTTGGAGTCCATGATTTCTCAAAATATATGGAATGATTTATTCACATTATGGTGACTAATGGATATGTTAAAATTAACCAACTGGCAAATGAACTATATACATAATCAAAGTCCATTAACATTATAGTATTCGGCTGTCGCTCTTAACATATAAATATTCTAACTGCAGTTACCACTGTTGGCATAAACAGCAAAAATACTACAATCAGTTAACAGAATAAATGACAGCAACAGAATATGATTATAGTACAGGCAGATCCCCGGAGTTTGGTTCACAGACTTACCATGGATACCGAAAACCACGAATAATAGTGCACCCTATTAAAATAAAGGCTTTCCAGTAAAAACATATCATAGAGTTGCATTGGATGACCTAGAAATGCCTCTCTAGGCATTTTCCAGCATAACTCTATCGTATGTGTCCCCTATTTTGTGCCCAGCAGTTAACCGAATCCATGGATATTGGTTCTGCAGATATGGGAGTCCAATTCTATAACTGACTCCATGCTATATTAAGACTCCCCAAGTTAAGGAACGTAAGTTCAGTGTCTATCTATCAAACATATCATACTCACAGACCAGAATCAACCTCCCCAACCAAACCATACAAAGGTTAACAGTACAAAGCAATGTATCCTTGTTCAGAGAATTCTGACCTGCAGCCCAGTCTTAGGAACATTTGCACAGAAGTAAATCATGACCTTACTCACAGATTAATATGCATAATAATGCAGCCTTAGATCTGCCTACTGTCCATTATTTTAGCTTTTACCTACTTACCAAGAAATATGAACCCTATTTGTGATATATACTTAACCCATTAGCACTAAGACAGAGGAAATGTAAACTATTCACTACTAGCAGGGACCAGTGAGGCATATTTATTTTTCCCCATTTCTACCTTGTCTTTCTAGCCAAAAGGCCCATGAAAAGTCTTAAGAAAACTTCATCTAAAATATTTTTAAAAACCAAAAATAACAGAAATAGCCATTTAATTTGCCAAAAATATTAACGCTCCAAACATGAAAACTGATTTACCTTCACTGTCATGTCAAAATGAAAATATTCACTCATCTCCTAAAGTAGGTTTGTAAATGTGCCCTCACATTTAGTGTCTTGTTAGTAACTAAATACTGCTTCCAAATAACAAAATATATTCCCTCTCTTCCCAAGTCTTAAAGAACATAAATATCAGTAAATTATACAGATGCACATACATTTTCTGTGAGCTAGTAATATGTGAAAATTACAAGGCTGTTCTACAGGTTACTAAGGAGTTAAGGCAGGAGGCTTCATGATGATAGCATTCCACAACCAAGCTGTCTGTCACTGCCAAACTAGTGTTGCTCCTACTATATGCTAGACTTATTTCAACAAAGTAAGGTGACTAGAACCTCTTCACTTTGTGGTACTAAAGTCAGGAAGCTTTATCTGGGAGGGTGTTCATGGGGCCCAAGCTACTGGCTTTTTTCACCCACTCTTTCTTCCATCAAACTGCTGTATACTATATGTAGTAGTTAAGCTGAAATTCTTCAGATACACACAAGCAAAAAAAAAAAAATGTTTATCAGACAGTGCCTGATAACAGATGATTCAATTGATTGGCACCACCATGGCCTCATTTTAGTTGCTGGAGAATATTTCTTTAACTTAAATTATTCATGACACAAAACTACTCCAAAGCAACTGCCTTGTCACTTTCAAACCTCACTCCAAAGATGTAACTTGCACTGTAAATTTTCTCTCTCTTTATTTTTGCTTAAGAATTAGTCAGCAAGATAATTACACGTATTTTACTTGACCAGTTAGAAGGCAACACTGTCTTCCCAGTGAGCTGCATAAGTAATCAACCTTTGAAGCTACTCCCAGCATTCTGCACTGCATTCCAATTTGCTTTGCACTACCGGCTCAATGGATTTTACATTCCTCATTTAAAACATGTAGGGCCAAATCTAGTCCTTCCTTAAACAAACATAAATACAATTTTCTTTATGGCTGATTATACTCTTCAGAGGAAACCATCTTGTTTACAAAGACAACATCAACTGTGAACAGCAGTGGAGCCTGAGGTCTATAGGTTTGGTTAATTATATTCATATACAGAATCGCTCATGGAGATAGTTCTTAACACCACAGGATTTACAATTGTAAGTAATACTTCTGTGGTAAATGCAAAACCAAAACAATCATTGCAGAGCCTACAATAAGGCTTTAGGTACATTATTCTTTGTTTATTACAACTAAATAGGTTTGTTCATTTTCCAAAATATCTAAATAGGACAACAGCTAATGTCCAGAATTGTTCCAAAGCAAAGTATTTGCCAAAGGGGGAAACTCTTGCCGTAGTGGCTCCTGATTAGAGGGAATTAGATTATTTCTAGTGTAATGGTGGCAAAGCAGGTAGTGGGGGGTGGAGGATGGAGAAGCTTGGGTGGGGAAAAAACAACAGAGGAAGCAGTAGAGATGCAGCCTTGATGTCAAAGGGTGGCGACTTGCTAGAAACACAAATCAGAATGAGAACCATAATACTAGAACAGGACAAAGTACTTCTTGATACCTGGGAGATGTCCCAAATTACACATATTTTCATTTCCCTGCCTTTAAAGCTAAATCAATTATAGCCAAGGTGAGGATTTGCCACAAATGCTTTAATTCTGCTCAATCACTCTTTTGGTTTCATTGATTTACTAGAAGAATACACTAAACAAATATGCCTTATTTTTCCTTGTCTGGTACTACACAAAGAATGGTGCTCACTTCTGTTGCAGCTGTGCTTTTCTTTGGGCCATGAGGAGACATGGGGCGAAATGTGAGTTTTAAAGAAGCAATTCAGTTTGTTAAGACACAGAGAGGGGAGTGGCAAGGGGGGGACTTTGCTTACGTGCTCACAGCATGGGGCTGTGATTTTCTTTCACCTTAGACCCTCAGAGGCTGGTGTGGGGGTTGCTTGCTTGCTGGGATCTTCCCTGTGCGTGTATGTGTGCAGGAAATTTTCCTCCTTAAATGCTCAGAGGCTGTGTTGGGGAGAGCAGGGGGGGGGAAGGAATTTCCACGAATACATAAAACCGCGAAAGTCAAAGCCGCAAATGTAAAGGGACAACTGTACATGGATAGAGATTCACATAAATCACTAGACATTTCCCATATGCAATTATTCCTAGTGAAATGATTCTAGCTCATATATTATGTACAAATATGTAGTTTTGCACTAAAATGACAGCATATGATTTTCTCCAGTCATTAGAAGCAATGCGCAATCATTGGTATCGTTCCATGACACACCTGTGGTAATTAGTTTCTATTATTCCTACCATTGCCATTTCTTCTTTCTTTCCTAATATAAATGAGGTTTCTGATATGTAATTCTGATTTTTCACCATGCTGACATATACATTTGATTTTGGCTGACCAGAAAGTAATGTTTCAAATTTTGAAAGACAGGATAAATGCTAGTTAAGTTATTGCAATGTCACAAAAGGTAAAGGGCTGGAGTCTCAAAACAATGTCCTGTTTCAATTATTATTGTAAAGAACATTTTCTACAAATGCTTAAGATGCCAAGAGTAGATACTATGCTCCTCTAGTATATATGAGTCCCTCATAACCAGCTTCAAACTATCCTTTCATAATTATTACAGAATGCTGCTCTGTGCTCACCCACCTATCGTGAGGACAGAAGTTCACAAGACTTCTTAATACCAAAAATAGGGGCAGAGCTCCTTCTTTGGAAATTATTAGTAATGCCGAGCTATCTCTACAGTTTTAAGCATTTCTTACAATTAGGACAGACCATAGTACTCTTTGGCATGCTAAAAAATACACAAATCCAACTTCTGACCACACCAATATAACAATCAAGCTGTAGTTGCCAGCATATACTGCAAGTAAAAAAATTAGCAAGTCGCTGACTGATGTAGGCAAACTGTTACTATGTAATTTCCCCCACGCTTCGTTTCCCTTTACAATCCTGTATATGCATCTAGCATATTTCTGAGTTGTTTAGTCAAATCTTTCCTTCTGGGAGGCTGAATACATGATGCATAAGCATTCAAGCTTCTCAACAGTTTCATGAGATAACACAAATGGAACAGAATTTTAAATGCAACATTTCTACATCAGCAACTACGTAAGCAAGCCTCTCCATACATCTGTCAAAATCAGTAACTTATATGAACCAATTCAGTGATCCTTCTGGTAGTACTCCAGATCTCTGCCAAGATGTAAGTCTTCTAATTTGTCTACCAATTTTATGCTGCCTTGAAATATGTTCAGCAAATGAGAAATACACCCAAATTTACGAAGCAACCTGTCAAACTTAGAAATTTCTTGAACTTGTGTCAAATGTTCAAGTTCTGCAATGGTTAGTGTCTATGTTAGACTTGATTCTGCATCGCAATGATGTCCTTCCGTTACTACTTCTGCTATTTTCAGGGACATTTTCAAAGCTTCTGCCACATAAAGTGTCTATGATATGTGTTCTGTTGAGAAGGCTGATAAACCAAAACTTTGAAAGACCAAGCCTCCATTTGATGTTTCCTTTAACTTAAGTGTCAATGATATGTTTTACATGTCAAACAAACTTAACCCTTACAGTTGATAGAAATAGCAAACCATCTGATATTGAATGGTATAAAATTTACTCTTTTTCATTTATGGTCTCTTGCTGCACAATTTGACTTTCAAACAAGGAGAAATCCCTTTTTCATGCTTAATGAGGAATCCAGCAAAGTCTCGGTTTCTGCTTTCAAAAGCACCATGTAACATTTTGAAAACACACACGAGTTCTGCTTTACAAACACCCTTTGTCAACAGTAGTTGCAGTGTAGACAGTTATCCCAGGTAACCCCATTACAAAGTGATTTTTTCCCCTGTTTTTAGTGGCCAGTTGTTCATCAAGTGACATAAATGTTATCTCACCCACTTCCCTTCATCATCACCATTATATCTATTTGAAAAATTTACTACCCTTGGGTAAGGACCTGCTTTCTCATTATCTGTAAAGTGTAATACACAAACATGGTACAGATGGAGGTGGTGAAAGAGATTGTCCTGTGCAAATCAGGTAAAGGAAAACTACCCTAGCTTCAATGTCTAAAATCTGTTTAGATTTATAACCAATTTTTGGTTCAGCAAAAATTGATGCTTGGAGCATACTGGCTATGATTACAGCTTTTTAGAAAGAAACTGTCTACTTCAACTAAGTATTGATGATATAATAGAGATAAAACTTCCTTGCGGCATCTGATGTGCTCCATGGTCACTCCTTTCTGGTTGCTGGTATTAAAACATGTTTTTTAAATTGGAAAAATCTTTTGACATTTTAAAATGCATATGTACTTTTAAATTATATCTCTGCAACTTTGTATTTAGAGATCTTGTCTGATCTTGGAAGCTAAGCAGGGTCTGCCCTGGTTAGTAGTTGGATGAGAGACCACCAGGTACTGTAGGATATATTTCAGGGGAAGGACTTGGCAAACCACCTCTGAGTATTTCCTGCCTAAGAAACCCCTATGAAATTTATGGGGTTACCAAAAGTCGATAGGCGATTTGAAGGCACACCCACACACCCACAAGGTGGATAGATATTGTAGGTTTTCTGTGGGTTTTTTCCAGGCTGTGAGGCCGTGTTCTGTAAGAGTTTATTTTTGACATTTCACCTGCATCTGTGACTGGCATCTTCAGAGATGCAGGCAAAATGTCAGAAATAAACTCTTACAGAACACGGCATCACCGCCTGGAAAAAAAATCACAGAAAACCTATGAATGCCAGCTGTGAAAGCCTTTGACTTCAAATGGATGGATATGGTTGGATCAGTTTTGCTAAATGACTTACACTCCAAGGTCAGAAACATAAACTTTCGCTATCCATTATTCAAGGATCAAAAGATTTTTACTACCGTAGCTACACAAGAATGTACAGTATATTCTACAGATGTCACCTTCAAGAAATTGTATTTTGGACACATGGCCAGATTATATTAATGTGTATGCCTAGCTCACATTCATAGCTTAAGCACTCTCCTCTTTGTTCTTTTTCTTTTTTCTTTCTTTGTATTTATAGTTCAAAAAATTCAATAAATACTACAGAAAGAAGTAATGTGAACCTAGAAAAATAAAGTATCAGAAAAAACAGAATTTTCAAACTAGATGTTTTAATTTAGAATAGAGGTGATCACTTGAAGATTTCATTGATTATATCAATATTTTGAAGTCAATCTCATGTTCTCTACTCCCTTGGGTCACATTCTTATGGCCTCTATAATTATGTTAGTAATTCAATTCCTTCCCCCCTCAAGCACAGGTTACAGTGTATTTCTAGGCAATTTTACATACAGGAATGAAAGGAGTTTGGAATCTAGGCTCCACGTGCAACTCTTCTCCAGACAAGCTTTCTTGGCCCTTTCAATTATTTCTCAGCTAGCTCTTTCTTGCCTCCCCCTCCCATGTACTCGCTGTCCTCCCAAGTCAGAATGAGGCTTTTCAGTTCTCTATCCTTCTCATTTTTAGTTTCCTATTTCATGGGGTCTCTTTCCATCCAGTTTCATCACCCTGTTTCCCAAGTGCAGCCCCATTCTTCCAACAGCATATTCCTCTGCCTAAGCTCTCCAGGCAGCAAGTGGCGTCATGTGTATATTCTACATTATAGATATGGAATGGGAAGAGTTTACGTACCCTTCTCCACCAACTCTTGTTATTTTTAGGCGAAAATCCACCGAATTCAGACTGGGTGGCTTCCATTTCAAAATGTCATCACATCGTCCAGGCTTGTATTTCTTAAAGAAAATTAAGAAGAATTAAAGGAAACTTGTTTTGACTCTCTAAAAAGCAGCATTTTATAGAACATAATTATAAAGTCATGCCTGTACTGCAACATCCCCATCTCTTTTTTGATGTTTTAGCATGAGATAGGAAGCATTAAAACTAATATGTGAAAGATCATGATGGGACTACTTGGTGATCAGTGTATACTTCAGACAGCTGTCATGTGGTTTACAGGGATCAGATGTACTAACTCAGTGAAATGATAAAGAGTCCCCATGTCGCCAAAATCCATGAAAATATGCCCTAAGACAAAACATGCTAAGGTTTAACTATGGATGTCTATGCCTTTATCCTACAAACTACTGATTTAATAAATGTAACACAACATGCAATTCTGAAAAGTCATGGAATAATTATTTTTTTAAAAAATTAGCTTGTATTACATTAGTACCAATCACCTAGCAAAAGAAACGAAGAAGCAGATTGTTGTATCTATCTATATAAAATTCTCTTGGGTATGTTGCTTTTCCCAGTGAGCTGATTGGCTGCTCAGGAAACACACCCAACCCACACCCAACCAACCAACAACCACATGCAAATTCCCACTCCATCTCATAATGCACTCCTGTCACTCAATCTGTGGCCCAGATTGGGACCCAGACAGTCAACTGGTGGTGGTGGGATGCTATTGCAATGGGACCCAGACAGTCAACTGGTGGTAGTGGAGGAGGTGGCAGCAGCAGGGCACCCTCAGAAATTCCAAGAAAAGTGTTGAATGCTGAGAAGGGGGGGAGGAGGAATTCACTAGCCTACCTTACAGGATTGTTGTAAAGTCTAATGGACGTTTTTGGGGAGTTTTTTTAAAAATGGTGTAGGGTATGCCGAGTCCAGCTAGTTTCTGTAATTTCTTGGGATTATTTCAAGATAGTGAATAAATACTGTAAATTAAAAAGGGGTAGAAGTATGAAGTGCACCCAAAATCCAACCCCTCCTACTCCTCAAGTACTGAAATAGAGATTACTTGCAATGGTGTATGCAACACAGTTTTCTGAGTATTTTTCCTTCTGGAAAAAGCACCGTTTCGGGGAGGAGTTATGAAAGTGAATGGATATGTTTGGGTGCACCAATCCCATTGTACATAAAATAATAAAATATACATTATTATGGGAAGCAATGGAACAGCATTAACAACTCTGGTTTTAGCAACAGCTTCTTTAGTGATAGCAGCAGTTTTGCCTACATTAGCAGTAGCAAAGGGAGCCATTCTCCAATGGATGAGATGCTGGCTGGGATCTGTGAGATCCCCCTGGCTGGACAACAAGATGGACTAGATTTTCCTTGGGTTGAAGTGAAAGCCTTCAACTATGAATTGCTTAGACTACCTTCCTGTTCATTTGTACAGCATGGACTGTATTAACTATCGAGGCCTTGAGAATCTGTTTTAGGACTGGTACTATTTAATTCATAATCTGGAAATAGGGTGAGTAGGCTAGTAGCCAAAACTGGAGACCAAACTCAGATTGCAAAGAGCTCCAGAAGGATCTCTACAAGCTGGATGACAAGGTAACAACTGAATGTTGTTCATTCAGCCCTGGTGGTTCATTCAGCCCTGGTGGCGCAGTGGTTAAATGCCAGTACTGCAAGCCACCACGTCACAAGTTCGATTCCAGCCGGCTCCAAGGTTCACTCAGCCTTCCATTCTTTCGTAGGTCGGTAAATTGAGTACCCAGCTTGTGGGGGGCAATTAGCTAACACACATTGGAAACTGTTTAATGCAGTGTAGATGTGTAAATAGCTATTGCTTAAAACAATTTGTAAGCCGCTCTGATAGCCTTGTGGCTGAAGAGTGGGGTATAAATAAATAAATAAATAAAATAAATGTACATGCAACTGAAAAACCTGCAGACAAAAAAACCACCCTAACCACACATATACACCAATGGGTCTGAACTGGTGATGGTAATTAAAAAAAAAAAAACACCCTTGATTCAATGAAAACATTTGTTCTGTCTTCTACAGGGACCAGCAGCAGGGGTATGTGTGAAATAAGTCAAATTTCAGATGCCATCTCGAAAAGGTGTGAAAAAGAGCAATCTAAATGAATACTTTGCCTTTAAGGAAAGACATTTTAATGACCAAACGTGGAAAAGAAATAATCTTGCCATCTTATAAAATTACAAATGGAAAAATACATGAGGGGGGAACCTTTCTCATATTACTATAGCTTAGGTTCAAAGAGTACAATTCACGCCAAACTCAGCTTCCGTACATCCATCATGACTAAAAGCCATTGACAGAGCTATCCTGTATGAATTAAAGCCATCTTAGGCTGTGTTCCAATAACCACTTCCCTAGGAGTAAGCTGTATTGAGCTCAACTAGAATTACTACTGAGTAGACATATACAAAACTGTGTTGTAAGCTACTGGCAATCCCCACCACTGAATTCCACAAATCGTTCACCATGTAAGTATGGTAACGTTTTGCACATAGCTCTGTATCCTCTTTTCTAAACCTCTCTCGTCAGGAAGCCAGCACACTGAGTTACTAGTTCTGCTACTTTGCTTCTACTGATAAAGGTATCTAACACCTTTATGACCTGAGTCAGAAATATACCACTCTTTTGTTGCCCTAGCTAGAATCTAGCTGTTAGATAGCTGCAAGCAGGCTAGGTTTTGTTTTGTTTTGCACAGGTCTGAAGATCACTGGTTCTACCTTTCTCAAGGGACAGAACAAATGATACTCTGGCAAGTTTCCATTATATTGCCCTTGATTATTCCTACCACAAGGGCCACAATACAATTCAATAACCAATGTCCCTGATGCGTAGATTGAGATAACATAGGCTTATATTTTAGAATAGCCAGCATGGGTAAGATCTCCCAAGAATGATATTCTACCAACAAGTAAGTCTTATTTTTTCCTAAGAAGGCTGGAAGGAAGAGGAAGAAGGGCTACTCCCAGGTCAGAGGGTACAGGTTTAGTTGATAAAGTTTAGTTGTGCCTGTTAACTAAAGCAGCTTGGGGGCGGGAGTAATGAAAACATTTTAATCCATTAACTCAACTCAATAATTATTAAAACACTGTACAGTAGTTTACATGAAATATACAATACATAGTGCTTACGGGCACATATAACTAAAATGCTTCATAGGGATACTCACTTGAAAAAAGTTAATGACAACTCTGAAAAGCTGCAATTTGACTTATATTGTATCAATTCATCACTTTATATTATTTTTATGGGGGAAAGTATTTTAGGAGACAAAAATTTTTCAAGGAATAATATATCTATGGGGAATTTTCCATTATACAGCACAGCTTTAAATAAAGCATGTTCACATTGAGTATTACCACAGAATAGTGTTGAAAAAGAAGACACACTAAGGAATACACGTCTCTCCCTATATGCATGGGACTGCTACCTGCGGTTTCAATTATCCGTCATCTGAAAAATACGGTCTCTCTAGGCATTTCATAGTTCCTCCAGCATGACTGTATGGTAACTTCCACTGGAAGTTAGCACAGAGTAGCACTGGAGCTGTCAAGAGAGATGTCCTCTCTAGGCATTTCCTAGGTCCTCCAGTGCAATTCTATGGGGTTTACAGTTACACACGGTTTCAAGTATTCACAGTAAGTCCAGGAACATATCCCCTGTGGATACAGCAGGAGACCTGTATTAGTTCTAGACAAGGGTTAACTACTGTTCAAACAAAAGCAGCTATGTGCAAGAAGGCCTGGGCTTTGCAACATGGTTCCTTCTGTTTACAAAACCAACCAATACAGCAATTCTGCACACCTCTATATTTAGGAGCCCTGGTGGCACAGTGGTTAAATGTCAGTACTGAAAGTCACCGCGTTGCAAGTTTGATTTCAGAGGACTCCAAGGTTCACTCAGCCTACCATCCTTTCGTAGGTCAGTAAAATGAGTACCCAGCTTGTGGTGGCAGTTAGCTAACACACATTGGAAACTGTTTAATGCAGTGTAGATGTGTAAATTGCTACTGCTTAAAACAATTTGTAAGCCGCTCTGATAGCCTTGTGGCTGAAGAGTAGGGTATAAATAAATACATACATAAATAAAAATAGCTGTATAAATATACATACTAACTGGATCAGTTGCCTACTCATCACATTTCAGTGCCCCAACTGTGCAAATTTACAAAAAAACTTAATGAGAATATTCTTTTAAAAATGGATTCTGAGTTCTTGCAGCTTGGTACTGAATAACTGATACAATGTAAGGGTGTTTCTTAACTGCCTCCCTAAGAATATATTATCAAAGTGACAGCTACGTAAGTATGTACTCATATGTAAGTATGAATCAGAACCTGGATGTAAGAGTACCATCTTCTTTACTTCAAGAGTTAGAGAAACAACATGAGCAACATTACTTAATTGTTATTGTTGTTAACTTCCCTTAAGTCAACCCCTACTCATGGTGACCCCATGAATGAGCCATCCCCAAAAACCCCTGTCCTCCACCCCACTGCTCAGGTCTTACAGGTTCAGCCTGTGGCCTCTGATTGAGTCTAGCCATCTGGTGTGTGACCTTTCTTTCTTTCTTTTTCCCTCTGCCTTTCTCAGCATTATTAACTTTTCCAGTGAGCCATGTCTTGTCATCATGGGACCAAAGTACAACAGCCTCAATTTATTCACCTTGGCTTCTAGTGAGAGCTCTGGCATGATCTGTTCTAAGACCCATTTGTTTGTCTTTTTTGGTGATCCGTGATATCCTCAGCACCCTTCTCCAACACTACATTTCAAATGGCTTGATTCTCCTTCTATTAGCTTTCTTCATTGTCTATCTCTCACATCTATACATGGTGATGGGAAAGACAACTGCTTGAATGATCCTGACTTTAGTGCTCAGTGTTATATCTTTGCATTTTACAATCTTGTCTAGTTCTTTCATAGCTGCCCTACCCACTCCTAGTTTTTTTCTGATCTCATGGCTGCAGTCTCCACTCTGATCTATAATTGATCCAAGGAATGGGGAGTCTTTGACATTATTTGGGAGGGGGTGTTGTTTGGAGAATTTGGAGGTTGTATTTTTTTTTATTGATCTCTTCCTCCAAAATGAATATGAACAATGTAATAAGTTGCAGCCAGTGTGGTACAGTGGTTTGAGCACTGAAGTATTTATTTATTTATTTATTTATGTAATTTATATGCTGCCTTTCTCCTGAAGTGGGACTGAAGGTGGCTAAAGCTATGATTCTGGAGACCATAGTTTGAATCCTTGCTCAGCCATGGAAACCCACTGGGTGACCTTGGGCAAGTCAATTTCTCTCAGCCTCAGCAAAAGGCAAATCTTTCCCAAAAAAAAAAACCCCATGATAGGTTCATATTAGGGTCACCATAATTTGGAAATGACTTGAATGTACACAATAACAACATAATACATTGATCTTAAAAATGAAAACATGCAATAAAGTAATGTTTTTGCAAGTAAAACAATTACTTTCCCCCAAAGTAATGTTAATGTGTTAACTTCAAAAGTAATGTTCCCAAGCTGTGGTATGAATGCATGCACAGTATAATATTTATTTCAGAAAAAACAAATGGTTTATAGACTTCCCTTGGAACTATTGTAAGATACTCTAACATACTGTAAGACACTATGTTCTCCTCACAGGCTTGCTTTGCTTATTCTTCTCTACAATTCATAATAATAGACAAGTAGAAAGACTCTTTACCAACTAATGATGTCACTGTGCCTTTCAGTCCTAGATGTCTCATAATTTCTACGCAGGTGTAAATAGATTAAATAGATTAAACACTTCAGCTAAAACTTCTTTGGTTTATGAAGAAAAAAGCAACAGCACTATTGGGGTAAAAGAGCATTGCTTCAAAATCTCCCTTAGCTAACAGGATTCCAACATTTCCAACATTCTCAGTATTTCTAATAATCTGCAGAAATATTCCATCATCTTCCTTACTTTTACTTTGAACACCTCACAGCTGGGTCTTCATTTCCATCTGATTAATACTGTCATCAATAAATATTCAAAATGATGACTGTAAGAGCATAGCTTAAAATGCATTCAAGTATAAAATAATTTTCAAGGAAGTTGTACCAGGAGGACTGAACTTTTAAATCTCCTCTCTTACATGTTTAATTTCTGTATAAAGTAATTACCATCTGAAAACTACAGTTGAAAACAACTGTCAGAAAGCCATCAAAATCAGTAGGAGGCATAGCACCCCAACATGTGAAATGTTATAGAGTGTTTTCATCTATAAAAACAAAAAAGCTTAACTGTCTTCCCAAACACATTCACATGCTATATTAGTTGTACATTTTTGCCACTTGAATTACCACATTCCTCTTTGTCCTACTTAAATGGCTAGCAGGAGGTTTCATATGCAACATGAAATCAAATAATTAAAACCTGTTGCCTAGATTATATTACTGAAACCTTACAGAGTTGACTTGTACCACTGAGATTTATAATGTTAAACACTGAAAAAATGTATTCATCTTATCTAGTACACCTTAAGATTTCAGATGAAAAGGAATTATACTGACAGTGAAAGAATAAATGTTTAGTAGTATACAGTTGAATGTGTACGGCAGGATTAACTCCTAGGACACACAATTAATATATACAGATCATTGATTAATGCTGTTGAAACTCAGTTATTCTTCTTGAACTGAGCAGATATGTCCTAACATTCACCTCATTACTCTCCTGCAATTGCACACTGCAGGGGAAATCAGTAACAGTGAGTAAACTGTGGTCCAGGAAAGCTTTTTGCCATTATTTATATGTTCACTGAGAAAACCCTAATAGGTTTCCAAGAAACCCCAAAATGCTCCAGAACATAGTTAGGAAACCACTAATTTAAATGGCTTGCCAGACCACCATTGAGAACTGAACACTACAAGACATTGTAGATGTGAACTCATTGGTATGTTCCACTGTGAAACTCACATCTTTAGTGAGACAGTGTCTGCCAAGAAGTGCACTCCCACTCCCCATTGTTGAAATATAATTGCTAGTAATTAGGTAATTTCCATATATTCTAAATATATATATATATATATATATATATATTACAGCCAAGTGGCAGCTGAAAGCTTCTGTCCATTCAGTGCCTATAATTAAAATGTTCAAATTTCGAGACAAAGCAAACTCAATAATAATAATAATAATAATAATAATAATAGCAGCAGCAGCAGCAAGGGAGAAGCTGTGAAATATGCTGCAAAGGAGTGTTTGCTGCATAATCTACATTTCTCTATCTTAGTTTGCTTCATCTCTGATGATTTTAGCTTTGTTCCAGTCTAGTTGTTAAATGAACTCTACAAACTATGAACACTAAGGGCACTATCTTTGGCCATTTCTGACTCTGTAAGGCACAATGTTGTGTTTTCCTATAGCTTTCTAAAAGCATTATTTGCCCCCTTTACCTTAAAAATGTACATGCTATTCAGTATATGAACCGTCTCACTCAAATCCTGCTGGAATTTGTGTGAAATTATTCAGATCAGCAGTCATAAAGGCATTTCAGTGTTCCGCATGACTCTCAGAGGAGTGGTCAGTGTGCAGTTAGAGACAGAGGGGTGTGGGCTAAGATTAGGGAGACACAGGGTTTAAATCTCTACTTTCTCAAAGCAAACTGGAGGACCCTGTAGTAGTCTCTCTCCCCATAACTTCACAAGTATCAGATGGGTGGAATGAACCATATACACAGTAAAGGGTATGCTAGACAAACAGATGTAAAAAGTTTTTTTATGCAGATTCAGTTGGACCATTTTAGGTATCCTAATGACAACAATCAACATCTCTTCTGATATGTCATGAGAACATAAAAAAAGTAATTAGCTTAAGTACAGGTTGACCCCCCGTAGCCATGTCTGGAAAAAAACGTACTTATTTATTTATTTAATTATTCATTTATACATACCCCACTCTTCAGCCACAAGGCTATCACTTTCTCTCTGGGCATTTCTAGGCCCTTCAATGGTGATTCTATGGTCAACCTCCAGTGTTCGTTCTCATTGAAAATAATAGGCTTCCCTATTATCTGTGTTTTCAGGTATCCATAGTGGGTCTTGGAATGTATCCCCCGTGGATATGGGGTTCGACCTGTAATAATCTTCTCCTACTCCCCTTGATGCCTAGCAACTATACGTTGCACACCCCAGGTTTTTCCACTCTCACAACTTACTAATGCAATACTTAGAACCATGGACATGGTACTTCCATCATCTTCCTTGTTTTCACATCCCACTGCCATGTCTCCCACTTCTTTATTGCAGTATGTGCCTCATACTAACACCACTCTGTTTGTACACTCTCTTCCTCTACTAATGACTACAATTTTATCTCAGGGACAACATCTACTTTAAGCTTGTCCTTTTTCTTTTCGGCAAGTATGTCATCAATACAGCCTCATTTTTAACAACAAACACACTGAACATTGATGTCTTACTGATGTAAAAGCCTCCCTCTTGAAATCTAAAATTCTATTGAAATCACTATGGGCAACAGTAGGAAGTGAAGAACTGATGGTATCAAAGGTCCAAGGACTGAGCACCTCAGATCTTTATTGCCCTATAGCTTCTAAAAAATTCATATCAATTTTCCTGCAAAAGGCAAACAAGCTGGTACTTGCTATAAAGTGGTCAAGAGCCACACGCAACCAACAAACATAACTATCAGGCTTCAAAAAACAGGAGCTAAAAATGTGTTCCCAATGAAGAGCTCTCCATTGCCCCAGCATTTAGGATCTGAGCTAGAAGTTAGGTTTAGACTAGATTCCAAAACTCTGGCAACAAAGGATCAGGCAAAAAAGGGCCCTAGCATTTTCTTCCCAGATTAAGATTAAGAGGTATTGATTTAGTGGGAGACCTCTTACCTCCAAAGATGTTAGCACCCTGCTGACTTCTGCAATGTGTTTCTATATATCTCCATCTATGATAAAGCATATGAAAGCTTTATACTCCTGAAAATATTTCCTTAAATGGGAAACATAATTCCATAATTGGAATACCATACTCGGAACTGCAAATCCCAAGAGCCTAATCAAATTAATTTGGATTGAATGTCTGGAAAAGATTCTGGAGAATTTTTTTTTCCTTTGCAGTCCTATATAAAGAACTACTTGGCTATCCACCTACACTTCTGACAGAAGAGTCTTAATCAACAGCAATCTGCCCTAGACCGTCTATGCCCCTTACCCTCTACAGTCTATTTGAGGAGAGTGGGAAAATCACACAGAAGCTAAATTACTTTCTCTTCCTGGCTGAACCACCACCTTTGCCTTAGACCCTAGGAAGATATAAAAGCTAAATTTACTGAGCAGCTCCGACTCATTAGTCCCACTTGGTCAAATCCCTTTGGCAAAGGGCATTTAGTTGATGCTGGGATACATGAAAAGATATGCACGATTTAAACAGCAGTGCTACTTACTGCTATGTATTTCAAGACTCCCCTGACTAAATACTTCTAACTAATCGATTCCCAAACCCATCACAAAAATAAACTGCAGGATGAATGAGGTCCCCTCTTTCCCACAGACCATTACAAACTGCACATTTATCACAGGAAATTACTGTTCTTTTCTCTTCCTGTTGTGAATGTTAATATTAATTTGTTTGCAAGAGATACCTTGATATAAAGATAAAATGGTAGATTTAAGACTGAGATATTTATCTTAAACTGGCACTTTCATTTGAATGAACTAATTTTTATGATCCCCTGCAGATTATGATGGTAATGATCATGGTTGCAGATTATTGGAAGTTAGGGTATTTGTAAAATATATGCTAAACTGCCAAATACAACTTCCTTCAATGCATACACTATTAAGGAACTTAAATGAAAGGCTGAATCTGAATACTGTTAAGTCTCTCCATTATATGTATATGAATTTGAGGTGGGATTATAAAAAAAATGGCAGAGATAAAGATTTAATAAATATAAATATAAATTTAGCTCATTAATTCTAAAGTGGAGGAAATACAAAAAAACATGGATTGTATGTTTTGCATCTCCCCCCCCCTCTCGTATATATAAGAGAGGACACATACATTATTATTACCATTCACTGAGATAATTCTTTAGCAACTTTAATGTATTTCTCAGAGCCACTCAAATTCTCTCTGTATGAACCACTGCTTTTGCTTACTACAGACAAGGTGGGTGGTAGAAACTTGTTCATTGCTGTTTTCCTGATAAATCCTATCCTAACTGTGCCATCTAGATTGAAATATCAGACAGGAGACAGTGAACAAATCTGATTTTAAAATAGTATGTATTTTCAAATTTAAAATAACATAGCAGTGAATTCAAACACCATAATTAAATTTCTCTGTTCCATCAGTTACAGAAAGACATGTACATCTATCATGTCTACCAACAGTAATAGGAAGCATGCATAAAAAGGCTGATTTGCAGGAGATTCTAATAATCATGGCAAGCAAATAAGATTTAGAAAATTAGCTAGGACCCATAAAAGGAAGGGGGAAAGTTGCTGTGGGGAGTACAGCTATTAACGGTTTCCACTCCCATCATTCCATTCCATTTTCACACTGCCATTTTCCACACTATTCCTCTCAAGAGTCAGTCAGATTTCCATGACCATTCAGTCCTCCAAGCAATGTTGTGGAGATTTCTCCACCTTAGTTTGCCTCCCCTTTTCCAATCCCACAAGACTCTCTGTACTTCTGTCTGATAATGCACTGCTTGTTCATGAATGGCTCTGTTTGGCTGCAGCCTGGAGAAAAAGACTCACACTTAGAATACAAAGTCCAGGAATTTGCTCTGAATCTCAGAGCAGAGTTCATAGTCTCTTCATACAAAGCTTCATATCTGGTTACCCAAGCCTTCTCAGTTCCAGCAGCAAAATTTAGGACTGAGGGGGTGATTTTGTTGCCCTATTGTCAACAACTGGAAAACTTTCGTGTTCTCTTGCAGATCACCTAGGGATCTACAGTAGATCCATATTTACCTTTTGCCCATTTTAAATAATGATACTTGAATAGATGTAAAGACTTCGCAATATTTCATTCTTTTTTCTGAGCCTCCAGGCAAAAACCGTATTATCATGGTCTTATTATATGCTATATTTGTATTTACAGAGTTTAAATGTAGGCTTCTTTAGCTCAGAGCTCAGGCGTCCCTGAATGTCTAATTTTAAAAGCCTATTAATTGCATTTCTTGATATCCTGTTAAGCAAATGGAAACATGATAAAAATTTCTTTAGAGCTACCTATATTTAAACTTTATAATTAACCTATTAGTTGATAAGGCAATTCTCTGCTGAAAGCCTTCAGATTTTCAGAAGAAAAAAGCAACAAAATTTATCAGTGTTCATTTTCTTTATTGATCCATCATTTCCCTGTCCCATCCCATCATTAAACAAACTGGAACATGAGCAGGAAGAAACTGGTTCAAGCAATCATATGTGGACAGTAATTGTAAAGCAGGGAGAGTGCCAGCGTAACTAATTCCAGTACCTAGTTTAAGAGGCCTGCTTCTCTGAGATAAATGAAATAATCAGAAAGTAGTGGAAGTTGCTGGTTTAGGACATGTTATGGTGAATTTAGCAGTAGTGCTAAAGGTAGAATAGCAAAACCCCATTCTAATCTGACTTACCACTTTCCCTTATACATATTCCCTGGATTAAAGACAGAGGTACAAACAACATTGTGTCTCTGCTGAATAACAGAAAGACCTGACAGTCTTGATCAATGTTTGCCAGCCAAATCAGAAATTGCTTTAATTAATACCTACCCATAAAATCGGAAATCTCAAACAAGTCAGAATTTCATTTTGAGGCTATAGGATTGGTCAAAGTAAAATAATCCAGCCAAAACAACTAATGAAAAATAGGTCTGTTTTCATCACATAGCTTGTGCCTTCAGTACAGTATTTGTCAGCAAAGTATCTTTATGCCAGGATGGAAATCATGTGGCTCTGAGGGACAACCAGAAGCTTCCATGTCAGAGGAATTAATAAATTTCCATGTCAGGGGAATCAACTGTATTCCCAACTTTAAAGGGCTACCTGAGGTGCTGAAACCTACTTCCAAAATAAGTTCAACACTTTGGATAGTTCCTTTAAGGAATGGAATACCAAGAGAGGATTCACTGCACCCCTGACATGGAAGCCTCTGGCTGTCCCTGGCTCACCAGATATTGTTGGACTGTAACTCTCAGAAGCCCTAGTGGTCACAGCCAACAGTGTGGATTCTTGGGAGTTGCAGTCCAACAACATCTGGAGCGGGCCATGATTCCCACCACTGCTTTATTGTTGTTGTTTTTTAATGACTACAGGCATGCGTGTGTGTGTGTGTGTGTGTGTGTGTGGTAGTGCAGCAAAGGTGGGTCAGTCTGCACAACCTACAAAGTTTTCTATGAAAGCTCCCATAAGAAAAACTAGTAACACATCATGAAAGCTTGGAGTTCATTACTTTCTGTATTTAGAAAGCCTAAGGGCATAGCCATATGTATCAAATATTAATCTGTCACTTCATTTTAATGAGTGTTTCTTCCAAGCCAATACCTTATGAATGTTTTCTTCTTCTTTTTAGAGGCCCCAATCATGTATGTGTTTCACGAGTTACAACCTTCACAGTGTCATACACAGTGCTCCCAGCCCCATTAACACAGAACTACTCTATGCCCATTTCACGTGATCTGAAAGCAAATGGAGCTCAGTTAATACAAAACAACTATTGAACTGGCAATTGCTTTGATGCAGAGATCACAGTCAAAGCTTACTAATTAGATCTCCAGATTGCTGTTCCTGAAAGTTCAGGAAACAGCAAAATGAGCTAAGCAGCTAAGTAGAAACCATTGTATCTTCAGCATGTTCCCATGGATAAGAACAAGACAAGCTATTAAATCTATACAGGGTCTCTACAATGACTGATTCTTCTTGGTTGCACTGTTCCCAACCCAATCATTCTGAACATTTTGAATGGCAATTTATGGAGAGAAGTATGAGCGATTTTCAGGTCCTTCAACAAACACATTTGCCTCATCTGGCCTATCTCATCCATGTCTTTTGTTGGAAAGCCAGACTTAATCTTGTCTATTGTATGCAGAATGATGCCATAGATGAAGGGTAACTTCCAGCAATCCAGAGACCACATCCACCAGCACCTGGCCATCTGAGGGATGTTATGTTTTGAGGTGTGGTTTTGGTTTGGTGGTGGTGGTGTTTTTTTAAACTGAGCAGTTCTAATTTACAGACAGTTCTAAAGAACTTGGGAGTGAAAATGGAATAAAACAGCCAGTTGTGATCCTATTCTCAAACCTAGCCCTTAATGTATCTGAGGTGATTTGTTTCCATTAAATGAATGGTCCATAACCTCTGAGAATGTTTTGTGGTATCACTTTTACTGGAAGGAGACTATTTCTAATTAAAGTACAAACACACACACACACACACACACGGGGGGGGGGAGGCTTACACCTGGCTTTACTCTAGAAATATACACAGATCTATAAATATGAAAATAAGACTTGCCCTCTGAGGACTTCATATTTTTTAAATAAACTATTATATGATGAGACTCAAAAATATCATTGCACAACACACAGGAAACAACATTATCTTTTCAAAATGCATGTTCTAGTGTATAATTATACAATGATGAGTTGTAATTACATTAAATTCATATGCTCAGATCTAGATTAAAATTGCAAACACTAAATTTAACCTTGCTTAATTCCAAAAGAATAAATTTCTCTTCAACAGGAGGAGAGTTAATTTAGAGGGGAAGATATGAACAGTCTCTTATTGACAAGGAAAGATACGGTAACAGAAGTTCTCACCAAACAAACTATTTTAAAACTAGAGGCCAGAATCCTCTACGTACTATGTTGCTGTGTAACCAGGGTAGTTACATAGCTACACAGTGAATCCCATCCTGATCCCCTCAATCAAGATCTCCTCATAACTGAGAGTTATGCATTCGTGACTACTTTGTATTTACAATCACTATATATCCCCTTGTTGAGGGGATACAAAGGGCTCGTGAAAGTCTCCCAATCCCTAATTACCAGTCAGCAGCCAATACGATCAAGAAGAGTCTGTTTCCCTATTGCTTAGGAAGTAGCTGCCTAATGTTCTCAACCCCTTGCGTAAGCAATCTCCATCGAGACAGGCAGAAACAGGGTCCCTGTCATAGTTCCCCCTCATGCCAGAGATCGCTCATGCGAGAGGGGGGTAGGATAGTCAGCTTCCTGAGCAACAAGGGGGAAGACCCCCAACAACTGCAGCAGTTGCTGAACAGTAATTAAGGATTGGGGGACTTTCATTATCCCTCTGTATCCCATCAACAAGGGGGTATATAGGGATTGTGAATACAAAGTAGTCATGAATGCATAACTCTCAGTTACTCATTTGTAATTACACAATAGGACATACTGTTTACTACCCAGTATGGTATAATGGTTAGAATCTCAGACTAGGGCTAGTAAGACCAATTTTCAAATCCATGCTGTCTGGAGAATTCTGGCTGTTGTTCAAAATGTAAATTTCCCATGCTCTGATATAGGGATGTTGTAAGGATAAAATGTCAAGTGAAGGGGAAATTATGTATGCCACTGTGAGCTCCTTGGAGCAAAGTTGTTTTTGTGTGCCTTCAAGTCATTATGGCAACCCTAAGGCAAACCTATCATGGGGTTTTCTTGGCAAGATTTGTTCAGAGGGGGTTTGTCTTTTCCTTCCTCTGAGGCAGAGAGACCATGACTTGCACAAGGTCATCCACTGAGTTTTTATGGCTGAGCGGAGATTCAAACCCTGGTCTCCAGAGTCATAGTTCAGTGCTCAAAAAGGCAGGATAGAAATCTAATAAACAAACATATTGAATTCTTGCAGGGTTTGGTTCTAAGAAGCTCCCCAGAGATGACTATTGCTCCCATCTTTACTTCAGAACAAGGAACACATACTTCATGTTCCTGAAGCGTTAAAAAGCAATGCCAACTCAGGAATCAGCACCACATATACACCAACTAGAGACATTCAGATGATAAAATCCTGGCTTAATAAATTACAGTATGAATGAGTAATGCACTTCATAAAGGGAGGGCAAAACAGGAAGAAGGTGCAGAGTACTCATGTTTATCCTGGCTTATTAAGAAGAAAAGCCTGAATGTATGGTCTTCCTTGATAGCCAATCTAGATCAGTAAATCCTATCACTGAGTTACTAGGGTTAGATCCACACTATCCAAAATAAATTGAATCACAGAATAATAAAATCATGGAGTCAGAAGACACCACAAGGGCCATCCAGTCCAACCCCCTGCCATGCAGGAACACACAATCAAAGCATGCCCAAGAAATGGCCATCCAGCCTCTGTTTAAAAACCTCCAAAGAAGACTCCACCACACTCCCAGGCAATACATTCCACTGTCGAACAGCTCTTACCATCAGGAAGGTCTTCCAAATGTTTAAGTGGAATCTCTTTTCCTGTAGTTTGAATCTACTGCTCCATGTCCTAGTCTCTGGAGCAGCAGAAAACAAGCTTGCTCCATTCTCAGTATGACATCCCTTCAAATATTTAAACATGGCTATCATGTCCCCTTTCAACCTTCTCTTATCCAGGCTAAACATACCCAGCTCCTTAAGCTGCTTCTCATAGGGCATGGCTTCCAGACCTTTCACCATTTTGGTCACCCTCCTCTGGGCATGCTCCAGCTTGTCAATATCCTTCTTGAATCATGATGCCCAGAACTGGACAAAGTATTCAAGGTGAGGTCTGACCAAAGCAGAATAGAGTGGTACTATTACTTCCCTCAATCTAGACACTATACTCCTATTAATGCAGCCTAGAATTGATTGGATGGATGGATGGATGGATGGATGGACAGATGGAAGGACAGACAGACAGACAGACAGACAGACGTATAAGTTGGATCCACACTATCCAAATAAATCAGTTCCACCTTGCATTATCCTGCATAGGTTTGACTCTCCTTAAAGTCACATTTAAAAGCCATAATCCACACTAAAAGTGTATTGCCAGCCACACCATCCCCCCCCAGATGTTCTTTGCCTGTTACTCTTACCACCCAACTTTGCTCTCTAATTGGATAGCTCCCCATCCAATCTGCATCTTCCTTCTTGTCCCAGCTCCAAAATGTTAGGAAGTCCCATGAAAACTACTAATTTCAGGTGTGCAAAAGGGATTACAGGCATGTGAAAAGGCGGTGATTCTCTCTTGCAGGTACCATCTGCCTCTCTGGTGCCTGCAGAGCCCAGCCCACAGTTGAAAGAAGAAACAGAATAAAACCGAAGGCAGCCAATTTTACAGGCTCTGAGGCTGGGTAGTGAGAAAGGCAAGTGTTATTTGGAGAGCCAGCACTGAAGTGCAGCCACCAACCAGGCACCCTCAAAGCTCCCAAAGAGCCAGCCCCATTCAAAAGAGGCACAGCCTGGGGTGGGTAGGCAAGGACAGGGACATTCATGGGAGCAGAGCTCCAAAGAAGGGGTCAAAGAATGGGTGGAGGGGGAGCAGGCTGTGTGAGCATGTGTATTACAAGCCCGCAGTGGAGTGGAGAGTTGCCAACAAATGGCCACAGCTGCAACATTTGCATAGCTCCTAAAACAGCCAATTGGTCCATCCCCAAACTACCTAGCTCCTGAAGCTACACTGATCAGGAAGGATACACCTTGCAAAAACAAAACAAACAAAAAAAAAAAAAACAGGAAAACTGGTTTTTCCAAGAAAGTCCAAAGTAAACAGGGAGTTTTTAAAAATAGCATTAATGTCTACAAAATGCAGATTTACTTCAAAAACAACCACATGTCATGTGTTCAAAAAGTGCCTGCATTGAGGTGGGTATGGGGTGTTTTTCTACAAAGGATCCAACCTAGGAGGCTACAACTGTGAAGTTGAAGTGGGCACAATGGTTCAGCTGTTGTTGGTTTTATTTTGTTTTTTAATGTAATACCATCAATATTCATAGCACTTTACAGGATAACACAAGCATAAAAGAAAGGTCCTTGCCATTAAAGATTTACAGTCTAAATCAGCCATCCTGCAACTAGCAGTCACACTGGTCAGGAAAGAGAGACTTTGAATAATAATAATAATAATAAATAAATAAAATTTATTTTTATCCTGCCCCTCTGTTAAAAACAATCAGGGCGGCTTATTCTACAAAGGTGATAACACTACAGGTTCTAGGGACCCTTCTCCTGGATGCATGATTTCTAACTGCCACTGCTTCCTCCCTCCCCCTCTTTAACTTACTCTGAAAAATTCTGCCAGACACACTCAAGTGGGTGATGCTAGATAATTATGCTAACAAGAGCTGAAAAAATATAATTACCTTTTCTTTGGACTACCTTTCATTTTATGTGAGATTTAGAAATTCAAAAGCAGCAGGATGCTGAAATATAATTTTAGTTTGAAAGAAGTTTTTCTTAACAAGAGAGGAATCCAGTCTAATTCAAAAGCAGCAGTTGTCTCCACTCCCTTTTGGGGCGGGGGCAGGGGCTCATGTTTACTGACCATTTGATAGAAGCCCTGCTGACAATTACTACAGGACTAAGTAAAACAGCTTGTGGGAAATATTTGCATAGGCATACGAAGTGTCTAATTGTGGAACATTTAGAAAGAAACTAATCCAGAACACGGCCTCACAGCCCGGAAAAAAACCAAGGAAAACTTGGTAATCTGTTCTCAGATTTTTTTAAAAAAATGGGTGTAATACTTAGCCCGAATGTTCTTCCAACTTTCTTTTGTTATGCCTGATTCTTCCTTTAATCAACAACAACAATTCTGGGTGCTCTCCAAACTGCAAAACCCAAGCACACCCAGAGGAGAAAGACATATGGGAGGCCACCTGAGAGGCTCACAGGCTCACATCACTAAACTCCTGCTTGTGGATCTTCAGGTATCCATTTCTAGTCGGGGAGAAATGAAATGAAAGCAGCCACTAGGACTGTTAAGACATCCCAGAAAAGTTCTGAGAAGTATTGTGGGTTATGATACTGATTTTGGGGGGCTCACTAGACAAAATTAAAGTTGATAACTCCAGTATTAAAATCTCTCCACTGGCTGCCTATCAGTTTCCAGGGCCAGTATAAGGTGTTGGTTATTATCTTTAAAGCCCTAAATGGCTTGGGTCTAACTTATCTTCGGGACCGCCTCCTACCATACAATCCTCCCTGCGCACTCCGGTCCTCTGGGAGGAATTTGCTTCAGCCACAAAAATCTAGGCTGTCTGCAACCTCCCAGAGGGCCTTTTCAGTAATCACCCCCAAATTATGGAATGGCCTGCTGAACGAGATCCATCAGATGATGAGCTTGAGTAGCTTTAAAAAAGCACTAAAGACGGATCTCTATCGGCAGGCCTTTCCTGATTAGATCCCGGCCTCAGGAGCTCCTGGCCTCTTTTTTAGTCTTGCTGGCTATTTTTTTTAATGGGCTTTTAGATTAGCTGGTTTTTTAATTTTATACTGGTTTAATTTCTTTTTATGGGGGTGGGGGATGTTTAGGGATTTTAATCTGCATTTGTATTTTAATCGTTGTAAGCTGCCCCGATTGGTTTTAACAGAGGGGCAGGGTAAAAATAAATAATAATAATAATTATTATTATTATTATTATTATACACCTATATCCACAGGAGAATTTAGAATCTAGGACAATACTGTTTTTATGTTGCAAGATCATCACCAGAACTTTGGAAGAAGCCTTTATAGTACAGACTTTAAAAAACATCAAACTTATTAAAATTATGAAGACCAAATACCCCAAATAAAGAAGATGAATGCACTCAGTAGTATGGCTTAGATTAAATTAATAGAAACGAGGTGGCAGTCAAGCTAAAAGAGTAATGTGACTGCAACCACACTGCAAGACAGTAGTTTTATGATGTTACTCCCCTGTCTCTCATATTCTTGTCTTGTTTTTCTCTATATTCACCATGTAAAAGAGAAATGCTGAAAAGAACATCCATTATATGGTGACCTTTTTTTTTTTTGGTTCTAGAGGGAGAACAAAGAAGTAAGGAAAGCAGGAAGAATGCAAAGTTCCAGCTTCAATAAGTATCAATAGCAAGCATTATTTACATTACGAATTATAACGAATAAACAAGTGATATGAATTCAAATAATTTCTACATAAATAAAGCTACAAGAGATGCTGACACTATCTCACTGCATTTGTCATCATTTCTGTTCAAGAAAAAACAGCATATGAACTGGTTGGTACCCTTATAAATGTACTGTAACGCCTTTACCTCAAGGTGCTTTTTAACCACCACCACCCTGCAAATGAGTTCATACACTTTTACACTGATTACTCCATAGTGTTGTCTGGCATCCAAAAGTAAAGGCTCTCCTCCCTCAAACTTACAACTTTGTTATAAAGCAAAGATTATACAACTGTTCTTATTTACCTATTTTTTTCCTAACCTGGTGTTGAATGGGAGAAGGCACATTTTAGTTGAAAAGAAGAGGCAAAAAACCCAACAAAAAACTACGCCTTCTGAGAGCCAAAGTATTTTTTATATATTTTTTTCAATTTGGATATCTGTGTGCATGTGTTTTCATAAAGAAATATTACACCACTCACTGTGAATGTCAGAGGACAATACCTTTCCTAGGTTGAAGGCCTATCAACACTGGAAGTAAATGTCATGGAAACCAGAGCTCTCTCCATGGTAACAATATCCCTGGAACAGCACCTAGCTGCAACAACACTGAACAATCTGTGACCTTGTCTTGGTGTATAATATTGCTTTCATCTATACATATTAAATGTACTCAATAACAAAAGATTTAATCAATTAAAATTTCAAATATGCCAGTTTTCAGTGTGAAACTGAATATGTGCAAGAGTAAACTGAGCAAACAAAAGCAATTCACTAACAAATGGTCTTTATACAAGAGCATATAATATGGTAGTGGTCACAGAATTCAGCCACTTAGTTTCAGCCACTTTTTTTTAATGTTTAGAGATCTGAAAAAGTAATCAATTCTTAAATCAAAGGGTGTTTCAGTGGAATAAGCTTGGAGTAAAATGTATGAAATTCTTTTGACGATCTCATTGGAGGAAGTGGCCCAACTGCCTTTGGTGGTTGTTACAGAGGAAATAATTCTTTTCTCAGCCTTTCTTTTCACTGCCCTAAGAGGCAGGAATTTTTATAAGTTGTAATAATAAGCTTTCATGTAGTGGAGCGAGGCCTGAATTTTTCTATTGTCCAAAACCACTAAGTTTGCTGAAAACCAGTATTTTCTTCATGTAGTGTCTGAAGCGGAGAATAATATCTCTAGGCCTAGTGCTGAGTTAAGTGGGATGTTAAGAAACCTGTGCATCTGAATGCTTAAGGTCCAAGTCAGGACAAAGGCCATTAATTCATGTTAAAATGAAGGGGATCTGCTCCCCTAGTTTTGCCTGTTCTGGTATCCCCCTCAGGTGAATATTAAGACATCTTCAGTTCTCAAAGTCTTCCACCTTATTTTAAAGAGCTCCTGCAGTGTGTTCTAGTTGCTGAATTCTGCCATCTTGCAAAGAGCTTTGTTTGAAGGCCGCATTTGCAGTCTCTTCAATACCACTGATCTGACTGGTAAGGGTTGTGAGTTTAGAGTTCATTGGCTCTAGAGCCAGAAACCAGTCTTTTTGCAAGTTTCAGACAAGGTTTTCATGCAATCATCCAAGGAAGCCAGCAAATGATGTGTCACATCGATTGCTGTTGCTCTTGTTTCCCCCATTTGCCAGTTTTATTGGGGCCCCACTTGCCTCCTCAAGTAGCTGTTCATTTTCCTGAGGCATTTTGGCTTCTTTCATGGATAGATAAAAACCCAAAATGGGTTGGATCTGTGAGGCACTTGATGCCTTGCATGCAATATTGTTTGGCCATGCAGGTGTAATTTTGTTTGAAGCTTTCTAACTAGTAAAAGTCACCAGGGTTGTGCTGAGCTGTTCTAATACATGTCCACCATCATGGACAGTCCCCCCCAAAAAAACTTTTATTTGTAAAGGAAATTTTTATCTGTTATGGCAGGTAAGATGTGACAGAAAGTTTATGATCAATGTCTACTGTTATCTCAAAAGCTAAAGAGGTGACTGAATGAGATTTTCAGAGGTTTTCTAAGATGTTTGCCTTTGCTGTCTTTTCATAATTGGAAAAAGAACATCAACTGCAAAGTAAAAGAAACTATGGAAATTAAGTGTCACAAAATTAAACTTTTTGGCACAGAATTCGGATTACCTAGGAATACCATTGAAAATACTAAACTCTGGCAATGATGCTGTGTCATAGATATAAATATATTGAAAAGGGTGACTTTTTGTAGACATATATTGTCAATCCAATATTCAAGAAGGCGCCTACTGTTCAGGATCTTTGAAACTACTTAGAACAATTATTTCATACATTTATATCCTTTCTTCTTCAATTAAAAAAAACCCTCAAGGCAGCTTACAGAAGAAATCCATACCGTTGAACTAGCTCAGTACAGAGGAGATTAGAGCTCAGCTAACAATTTATTATGAATAATTTATGACAAGTTTAGCACCTTTTCATTTGCAGAATATTCACAACCTGATCAGAAATGCCTCAAATGGATGTACAAATGTGTTTTATAAAGTATGAATATTTTAGCAATGAACTGATGGTAAGTACTAACAATCTTGTGCTCTAAGTGATGGGCCAGTCAAACTACATTACAGTTCTGGTCTGTAACCAGGTGTTCATAGGCACAAATGGGATGTACACATATTTGATGATTATATTTAGGAGAGACTTTTGGGACTGTATAGAATGAGTTAGAACAGTGTTCACCAAAATTTGGTCCTCAAATATTTTGGACTATCAACTCCCAGTATTCCTGGTTATTGGCCAAGCTGGCTAGGGCTTCTGAGAACTGAAGTCCAAAATACCCGAAGGGCCAAAGTTTGGGAACCACTGAGTTAGAATTTTTAAACATGCTACAAAAGACTGGACCAGATGAATGTAGAAAGACAGATAAGGGTTGTTTATTATAGCCTAAGAGGCCCCTAGTCGGTGCTGAGTTTGCCACTAATCTAAATTCAAATGCTGATCCCAACTACAGCAGACCCACTGCATCAAAGGGATCAACTTGTGTGTGTACAATACATGCCTTTGAGTTGCTTATCAACTTATGGCAACCCCATGTATTCCATAGAGTTTTCTTAGGCAAGAAATACTCAGAGGTGGTTTTGCCAGTTCCTTCTCTGAAATACAGTCTACAGCACCTGGTATTTGTTGATGGTCTCCAATCAAAATACAAACCAGGGCTTACCCTGCTTAGCTTCCAAAATTATATAGGGTCTGATGCCTCTAGGGCATTTACGGCATATAAGTGTACAATTCAGTAATACATGCCAGCCGGGACTAGCATTTCAGTTAGGCCTGAACAGCTGAAAAAGCAAAATCCTCCACTCACTAGTATTGCATGGTTCTTAAAAGTAAAGATTTCATACCATTTAGCGTATTTTAGCATATTTAACTGTTATTTAATTACAGGTTTTTATTTCTACTTGCTGTAACTCAAAATGCAAAAGTGGTGGGATGTGGACTTTTGTACTCTAATAACACAAGAGCTCTAACAAAACAAGTTAAAATGTTTTTTTTAAACCATTGCTAAAAGGCTTAAGAAATACAAGGGAAAAACTAAGTGGATTTTAACCCTATACAGAGCATAGAAATAGGGTGCAATGTCACATCAACTACTTTTCAGTCTATAGAACTGTAAAGATAGCATTAAATTCCTTAAAGAGTTCAAATTTTTTGCTGTGAAAAAAACACTCCAAGACCAACTGCAACAATATAGTGGATTTTAACTGTGTAGCTTCACAAGAGTATTTGTCTTTGAATTTCTGTTAGTTTAGTGTTGGAATCATTGATTATATGGGTGGTATGATTCAGGTTCATAAAAATGCTGTTCACTTAAGAATGTAAAATCATATTAATCTCTCTCAGGTCTAAAGAACAAACAGGGAACTGCATTGCTACTATAAAAGTGTAAAAGTGCTATACCAGCAAATGAAAAGTCTCTTAAGGCAACCTTGAAAATCTACAGCATAAAAGATCTCGCTTTCATTGATACGTTAGGAGTGGTCAACTATGGGGTAGTTGCTGCTAGTTTACACAGTCAGTCTACACCGACTGCTGGTTTGCATGGACCATAGAACTGCCATGTCTATGTGGTATACTTTAATCTATGCATGAAGAAAGTGAGTTAGCATGGTTAAGATGGCATAAAAATGATCTAGAACATCAACTTCTGGGAAATGTGCCATGGAAACTGTTCAGAATACATATCTATTCAGGGCCAGAAAATGCAGCTGTAAGGGTCAGTACCATTGAAGAAGACTGACAGTATGTTTCCTATAAAAGGACAGTCTAAAAACAATTTGAGAGATCTACACTGGCATGAGAATTGGTCAGTTTAAGATGTAATGTAAGAACATTTTTAGAGGGAAAAAAGAAGAACAGGGGGATATGACTACAAATAAAGTTTAAAAGATTTGCTTTCAGTGTCACACAAGCCAACAGAAGACACCCTCTTCTCCTTGGGAACAATTATAGCAAAATGTAATACAAATACACTAAGTAGTAGGTAGTACTTGCGTTGAAATAATCAGCAACTGTTGGGAAATACTGCAGCTATTTTTAAGGACAAGAAATTTACCCTGAGGATAACCAGGGATACATTCTGTGGGGAAACAGCCCTATAAACAGATCATGGCCTCAAGCCCCCTCCTATATTAACATTTTACCCTGAACAGTTTGTGAGTACCAACAAATTTAAATGTAGTCATACATTTTTATTATTAAAAAGAAAATAATTTTTAAAAAAAGATTCTTAAAGTCATACAGATCAATGGGGAAACTATGTAAGATTGCCATATGTACTCATGTATAAGTCGAACTCATGTATAAGTCAAGGGCAGGTTCTGGGGCCAAAATTATGGATTTTGCTATCACCCATGAATAAGTTGAGAGTAAAGCTTGGGGGCATGTAACAAGCAAATCTTTACTGCTCCTTTTAAAAATGCACAGAAGGAACATAGATACTTGTTCCTCCTCTGAACAAATCTTGCCAAGAAAATTCCATGATAATTTTGCCTTAGGCAGAAACGATTTGAAGGTATACAGCAACAGTAACAGCAGCAACAACACTGTATTGCTGATCTTAAAAAGTCTACATCTATACAAATACAGATAGGGAAAGGAATATAAATGAGGGGAAAGAATGAAAAGAATGAGAATATGGCCTGGAAAAAGAAGTGGTGGGAGAGCAAGGAAAGCAACCTGACTCTATTAGAGGCACAGTGTGAAGGCAGTGAGAAGCCCCTCTTGATGTGGTGGGGCATGGAAGCTGGACTCTCACCTCATTACCCCTCCTTTGCCCAAATCAGAGAAAGTAAGTAAGGCCTCCTTCCTTCCTTCATCTCCTACTTTCTTTTTCGGCTGAGCAGCATTCAGCAGCAACATGGGAGAGCCCAAAGAATATGAAGCACCCTCCATTTTGGGTGCTTGAGGTGGAGAGGAGGAGGCAATTTTTAATGAGGGCTTACTGTAAAGGACTCCCTGAAACAACATCTCAGGCTTGGCCAAATTGATCACCAACAATGGTCTGCCCTGGCCTCACATTGGGAGGCAAGGAGATGCACTATTCACAATGCTGCAGCCTTATTTGAGAACTCATGCCGAACAAGTCTTGAAGAGAAACAACAACGCAGAAAGAATCACAACCCGGAAACATCACTCAAGGAGACCTTCTGATGTGCTTTCTCCAACCGGACTTGTTTATCTCGGATTGGCCTTTTTAGTCATCAGCATGCTTGCAGAAAGCACTGGATGAGTCCTTCCTGAATCTTTGTTTGTGAAAAAAAAAGCCAGAGAGAGACTGTATAAGGCTTACCTCGTATTAATAAGGGCTTACTGTACAAGTCTCACCTCGCTAGGTTTATATATTAAGCCCCTATAAAAATTGTTGCCACTGCTCATCTCCATCTTCAGCACCCAAAATGGCAAAATCACAGCTAAGTTTCAAGAGCACATTTCATGACCACAGAGCACATCCAAGCTAGCACCATGGTCATGTGTTTCCAGCACTGACCCATGGATAAGTTGATCCAGATTTTATGGGTTGATCACTTTGGAGGTTTGGTAACTTTTTTTACTTATATACGAGTATATATGGTAATTACTACATACATAATTTCTACACTAAACAGATGTTTTTCCTTAGCACCAAACTACTTAATGGATCAGGAGTTTAACAGATCACATATTCCAGGACAGAAATCCAGGCAGAGTTCTGCACCAGATCATCAGCCTGCTGAACTGGCTTGGACATCATCATCATTGTCGTCGTCATCATCATGTATTTCTCTTTATCACTGTACATGGCACTGTACAAGTAAAAAAACAACAAAACCATTCCCTGCCCTAAGGCTTACATCCAAGGCTTACAAACAAAGAAAAGCCAAGATGTAGAGGTCAAATACCAGATTCTACAAAATTTTCCTCTAAAGATTGACTTTAGAGAGGAAGTGGGAGATGCCTCTACTAAGACTCTTCAGTGAACTTGCCACCTATTGGTCAGCATGGAAAGCACACAGTATGAACAAGTCCATGGGCAGGTCCCAGTATACTTTTATAGAAAACTTTGTTAGTCAGCAAGCCTACTAGATCAGAAGGAAGACAGTAAGACATGAAGAAAGGACCATTTGATATTTTGATATTCTGGGATTCCCATTCACAAAAATTCCAGTGCTCCCTTTGATTCTGAGAAGCACCTCCTCTTGATTGACAGCTTCAAATAAGACCACAACCAGAGTGGGTGTTCCACTTGGCTTTCAGACAGAGCCTGAAAGAGAAACTCGCAGTCCTTAAAAATGAAATCTATATATGTTTTTAAAAACAAGAAAAATATTTAAATAGTATAAGTGAATTGAGATGTTTGCACAGAAGAAACATTAAGGCATTCCACTGGACTATAACAGAGGGAAGCACTAGCTTATGCTCTGCTTTTCCTATCCTCTCCCAAGAAAACCCATGATCGGGTCTCCCTAGGGTTGCCATAAGTCAGAATTGTGTAGTTGTATACTCCTGTATGTCAGGGGGTTGGACTGGATTACCCATGCAGACTCTCCCAGCTCTTTTATTAAAAAATCAATAGTAGACAGCTACATATTCAACTGAGCAATAAATATACTGTACATAAGAAAATGTTGCTATTTCATAGGATCACAGAGCTGGGAGAGTCTGCAAGGGTAATCCAGTCCAACCCCCTGACATACAGGAGTATACAACTACACAATTCCTGAAAGATGCCCATCCAACCTCAGTTTAAAGACCACCAAAGAAGGAGACAACTATCCTCTGTCAAACAGCTCTTAAGCAGCAGAAAACAAGCTCACTCCAGCTTGTACAGTTGTCCCTTCACATTTGCTGGGGTTTGGTTCCAGGATCCCCCGTGAATACCGAAATCCGTGAATACTCAAGTCCCATTATATGCAATGGCATAGCAAAATGGTGTGCCTTATATAAGATGGCAAAATCAAGGTTTGCTTTTTGGATTATTATTTGTTTTAAGAATATTTTCAAGCCATGAATACTTAAATCCGTGGATACCAAATCCATGAATGTGGAGGGACAACTGTATATGACAACCCTTCATATATTTAAAGATGGCTATCAAATCACCCTCCAATTTTGTCTCCTCCAAGCTAAACATAGCCAACTCCCTACAATGTTCCTCCACAGAAACTTGGTCTTTTGAGTATCTTGGTCATGTTTCTTTTATTTATGTAACTCAAATGCTTTATAAAGAAAAATACTCTAATTTATACATATTCCTAAATTTTTTTAAGTGTAAAAGGACGAGTACACATGTAATGCTACTACCCCTTAAACAGAACTGCATGTCTTGTCCTTCCCTAGTGTGGATTGTCCTCAGCTAGCCCTAACCATGCGAAAAGGTTCACGCTCACCTCAACCATGGTTCACATAGCATACAATAAATATACAACTATTAACCAAAGTTTTAAAAAAACAAGCTCCAAAAGTCAAGGTTAGTAGGAAAAGGGCAGGGAGAATATACATCAAAGAGGGAGGCAGCCAAGAGACTCTGCCATCTGAACTTTTTACCATGGTGCACTTATCCTTAGAATCTACTGGAGATCAAGTAGAGGAGAAGAATCTCTTTTCATTCACAGTTACTTTTCAGCAGCACTTACAAAAGAAAGTTAAGGTTTTCAAGCTTATAAGCACCAAAACTTCATTTGACCATTTCCCTTCATGGTAGGGTTTTTCAATAACTTAAAGAACAGTGAAAGCTGTATTCCTTTAAGCAGGAGCTACAACTGAACATACAGTAGCATTTGTTCTGCGATACAAATGCCTTCTAACAGATGTGCTGTTTCCTCAACAATGAAGAAATGCAAATAATGTAAAGATTAGAATATCATAATATAAAAGAAGAAAATATCTATCAAAGGAGATTATCAGACGGGTTTAATGAAACGGAGCAGAAATGCCACAGGCTTGCTAAAAAGGTGGGGTGTTTTTTGTTTTTTTTTCAGATGACGTCCTCCTCTCCCATTCTGACCCCGTGTGCTTTCCATTTTTTTTTAATTCACGGGCGAAAGTCGTCAATAGATCTCCCGTTCCATTTCTGTAACAGAATCACACATGTGTGAACTGGTGTGCCGTTATGTTGGCGCAATGTTAAAGCACTTCCGGGTACGATCGTGACATCCAGGTGAGTGACAGCCTTTTCTGTACCCTCCCCATGTTGCTTTTAAAGCTTTAAAAGTGTTTTGGTGCTTGTTTTAATTTTTAGAAGTCTGCTTGTATTTTTATTTTTAAATTTCCCCCAGGCTGCCTGCCTCTGTAAGGTCCTAGAAGGTAAGTAGAGAACACTTCTGGTGGCGATCTGGACATCCAGGTAAGTGACAGACTTTTTTGTACTCTCCCCTATTTAATACAGTACTTGTTTCTTTTAAAGGCTGATTAGGTGATTGCTTTAATTTTTTGATGTCTGGGTTTTTTTAAAAAAAAATTAAATTCCCTTCACAATGCAGGGCTCCCTGTAAGGTCCTGGGAGGTCCCTGCAAAACACTTCCTGCTTCAATTGGGACAAAGAGGTAAGTGACAGCCTTTTTTGTTCCCTCCCTGGGTTACTTGGTTTGGTTTTTTTAAGGGTGTTTAGGTGCTTGGTGTACTTCTTTTGAAGTTTGGGAGATTTTTTATTTTTAAATCCCCCACGCGATTTGGTCTCCAGGAAGGGGAGGGGGTTTTGGTCTCCATGAAGGGTAGGGGGCTCTGTGAGAGCTCCATTCACTTCCTGGACGGCTGGAGGAGGGGGGAGCAGTTTCTGTCCCAGGATTAAGGTAAGTGTGTGAACATTTTTTTTTTATTCAGTTACAGGGATGGGAGGACAGTGGGTGGGTGGGTACTGCAACAGGAACAGGTTTTAAGGGCCTGTCTGATAATCTCCAAAGTATCTACTATGGTTTTCAGGGCAGAATCCAATGAGTTGTTTCTGGCTAGCTAAAGTTGCTTCGGCCAGTGGAACCAGGAGAGAAATTATTCCCCACCATTCCTGTAGCTTCCTTTGTACTCTAAAACCTACTCCAGAGGGCTGAAAAATTCTCTGGAATACATTTTTAACAGGAGGAGAACATGACAAAAATCCAAACACTGACACTTGCACAAAATTGTATGAAAACTATGAATACAAGCGTTAGTATCATGGGGAATAGTAATCCAGTCAGACCCCCCACATTCATGGTACCAATATCTGTCGTTTCAGTTATCTGGGAGACACAAAATAGGGAACACACACTATAGAATCATGCTGGAAAACGCCTAGAAAGGCATCCTCTCTAGGCATCTTCTATGTCCTCCAATGCAACTCTAGAGTGTGTTTTTACCAGAAGTCCTTATTTTAATAGGGTTTGCTGTTATTCGCACTTTTCTGTATCCGTGGTAAGTCTAGGAAGCAAACCCCCACGGATATGGGGGTCCGAATTTATAGCTTGTTTCATCTTAATTCTTTAAAAAACAGGATGGAATTCTGTTGGTTAGTCCCAACTAGAGTAGACCCATTGAATGAGTGGTTGAGTGGTGAGTCAACACAAAGGTAAATCCCATTGATTCAATGGTTGAAATCTAGTTGGAATTAACAATAAAATTCAGGGCCCTGTTTTTATAACCAGATTTCAATATATGTTTAAGACTGAAAAAAAGTAAGAACCATGACTCTTCCTTATGTTCTATAAGGATTCCACTGATAGCAATGTGAGTGGTTCCCCTCCCCTTCCCAAATTTTTTTATCAAACTAAGCAGTAGCAATAATTGCTCAGCACATGGAATGTCTTCCTTTATCTAATATATGTGTGTGTGTATTCATACTGTAGGTATTTGATTGCTTTCTTTTTTTCTTTCAAATATATCTTCATACTGTTTACACAGGACACAGCAGAAGTAAAACTGACTGTAGGTAATGGGTATTAACAATGATATCTATATTTAATAATAATAATAATGCAGGAGATCTACTTTTAATTATGGTATGCAGAGCCAAATCTTAGCTTTGCATACACAGTTTCTAATTAACATTATTGAAAAATCTCTTGCCAACTCACATAGTGCTTTTCGTAAAAATCACAAAGCACTAAGAAACAGAGATCAGCAATTACACTCTGAGAAATGATGCAGGGAAAATTGGTTCTGTTCTGTATTACAAATCATAACCTTTGGAGCCATTTAATAGATTATTAACTGGTACAATATGAAGTGCACTTTTACAATGCAGCAAAATGAAGCTAAGCTAGTCTGCTTCAGTTGGAATAATGTAAATAACAGGCCACGATGGAGTCCAGCTCACTGAGATTGTCAACACGTTCTGCAAAATATTTGTAAGTTAAACCTACATTTATTCCTTTAATTCCTAGAAATGTTGCTGCTTCTTGGACGTCTCTGAAACCAAGATATTTGAAATATATATCAAAGTGCCGTGAAGAATTTTCTATGCAAAAGTGCCAAAGGACTTGAAAGCATACTGAAATGTATCAGCTAATGAGGTCAATTTAATTTGTGGCACAGAAAGAATAAGAAAGGGGGAAAGGTGCACTTTTTAAAAGGTGACTAAAGCAGAATCTACATCATCCTTTTTACAGGATCAGTTGTTTAGTGTATCTAAGAGGACTCTTAAGTGAAATGAAATAATCAAAGGTGAAAATATAGAAACCTTAAAACTAGGCAGTATAATGGATAAAAACTTTTCCTGAGTACTCTATAGAAACACTTTTAACTTCTGCTTCATCTTAATCTCTCCCTATTTGCAGTGACAAATCATTTTGGGGTAGCTTTATGAATGGAAATATGCTCTTCTCTTTTCAGAGAGAGTCAATAATGCTGTTTCTATGCAGCAGGTAAATCAATTTTGCAGAATGCCTTGCATAAAGATCAAGTGGCCTCAGCCACCTTAAAAAACATCCTATCAAAGGCTATAATTTCCAGAGGATCTAGCTGAAATAATTTTTGTGATGAATGGGCATTATTTTTTTCTTCAGAACAGTACTATTTACAAGGAATAAAAGATTTTAGAAATAACAGTTTCAACAAGCAAAAAAAAAAAAAACCATAGGAAAAACACAGAACTGAATGAGAATATGTATGCCTGCAATCTTGCTTAGAGGGAAAAATATTCTAATTTAATAGCAAACAACTACCATTAAATTAGCATAATTTTTCCTTTGAGAGATTACAGATTTATAAATAATTTTTCATTCCAACTGTAAAACATTAACACTTTGCACATGCTTTCCTATATGAGTAGTAAAAATATAAAGCTTTCAACATAGGAAGCATTTAACGGCAGATTACATACAAGAGAAAACACGCTGAACCCTCAAATTTACTGATGTTTATTCTTAGGCCCTTAATAAGATGCTCCAGACTATGCCAATATGTTAGTTGCAAAAAGGTAAGAACGTAGATCAGAAATATTAATGACAGCCTGGCAATATGAGACTTTAATTAGCTATAGTTATACAGCAGGTAAGGCATGTGATAAGGAAATCAAAATAAGCAAGCTAGTAAGGAAAAGGAAACTGACATAGAGGGGCACAGGAAGATGAGCAGAACAAAAGCAAGGGGTCACAAAAAGAAGAATCAATGGCAAGGAAACAGTATCTCATTTTATGTCCCCAGTGTGCTTATGAATATCAACTATGTGCATATTATAGACAGGAAGGCTTTAGGGCAGTTCCCTTTGTAACAGCAAGTACTTGGCATATTCTAAATGCTATTCAGAAACAGAAACAGTTAAGGATATTTTAAATACTATTTCATAAGGTTATCTTCTTGCATTTTTGCACTGTGGGATCAATTTTGCTCAGATGGATTATGTATATATTAAAGGAGTAAAGTGGCCATCCAGGTATTTACTACTTCTTTGAAATAATCCAGTTCTTTACAAAAGCACTAACTTTCAACGTGCTGTAATTCACAATGGCCCCAACTTATTTTTATTTATTTATTTACTTATACCCCACTCTTCAGCCACAAGGCTATCAGAGCAGCTTACAAATTGTTTTAAGCAATAGCAATTTACACATCTACACTGCATTAAGCAGTTTCCAAAGTGTGTTAGCTAATTGCTAACATATGAGATATCTGACACTGTGATCCTCCAATGTTACAGAAGCCAAAGCAGTTATTAATAATAACACACCTTGTTAACTCAAGTTTTCACAACATTAAAGAAATCACTTAATTGCAGTTAGAGAATCTATCCAGTGTGAGTCTACCTATAGAATATACCTTAAGTTGTCCCTTCACATTCGCTGGGGTTTGGTTCCAGGACCCCCTGTGGATACCCAAATCCGTGAATACTCAAGTCCCATTATATGCAATGGCACAGCAAAATGGTGTCCCTTATATGAGATGGCAAAATCAAGGTTTGCTTTTTGGATTATTATTATTTTTTAAATATTTTCAAGCCATGAATACTTAAATCCGTGGATGCCAAATCTGTGAATATGGAGGGATAACTGTATTTTTTTTAATTGTAGGACAGATCAATTTGCTTAGTGGACAAGTGTCAACACCTAGGTAGAATACCAAGAGCCACTTAGTTATATCCAACATGCATCACTCCCCTGACAAAATGCTCTTTGACCAGCAGAGGCTTTTATCAGTGATACTAGCAAGTCCCCCATTCCCTAAACAGCCCATCACAGTATTCAGAAAGGTCCCCCACCAGCTCTGAGAGCTAGCATGGTGTTCTCATTTGAGTGCTGGATCAGGACTCTGAGAGACCAGGGTTCAAATCCCTGCTCACCACTTGGGCAAAGGCACACCTCCTCTGGAAATAACCTGACTGAGAAAACCCTATGAGAGGATTGTCATAAGTTGGCATCAACTTGCAGGCACATAACAAAAACAACTACCTCTGAAAAAATGTTGGGAGGCAGCAGGGAGGAGGAAGCACTGGCAAAAATTGCCTCTGTATGCTGATCGAAGATTCCAGTGGATCAATAAGCATTCTGTCAACTGTGGCAACAAATGACTATAACCCATAAATGATTGAGAATTTTCTCCTCAAGTTTATGTAACATATTGCCATTGTACCAGAGCCCATGTGGTAAAATAGAGAACTCATTTTGTTTTTAACTTCAGCTCTATAACCAGTTGTACTATATACAAATCAGTCACGGGGGGGCGGGGATTACATTCTACATAGATTGATGGTTAATAAGCACATTTTATATTAACTCTTCATAAAGTCCCACGATTCAAAGTTAAGTATTCTATTTCTTTTTGTTCCACATAATAACCTGTTCTGTAGCATTTTTGCATAATTAGAAAACTAACTGTCAAATCAATACACAAGCCATTCTTTCTCCTGTTAAAACATACTGTATCATATTCAGGTAAAGAATATCCACAAGAAAGAAATGATACAGCAGCCAATAGGTATACAATAATTCAGTGCTATGTTTTATTTAATCCTCTATAATGTATTTAAACAAAAGGCATTAGATAAAATATCCAAAATAGAAAACAGAGAGGAAATATGCTAAAAAAAATTATGGTGTTTATATTAAGAGGCATGAGTGTATATGTTAAAATATACAAGCCCACCACATAATCTGATAAATTATTGTGGAGATTTTAAGGTAACACAAGATACTATATATTGAAGGCAACTTTCAACTTTCAATTGTAGAGCCAAAATGGGTATTTACAATAAATTAATTGCTTTCATAAATATTCTGAATGAAAAAAGTTTGAACAGCAAAAAGTTCTCTATATCTAAAACACTGTTAATGTAATTTTTGAAAAGACCAGTCAACTTACTCCTATAGGCTGAAAAATTAGTCCATCCACTTCATGACTGACTTCTTTAGCAAAATTTCCTTCAAGAAGCTGCAAGAAACAGCAAATAATTATATGGGTTTACAATTATAACATAAAATAACCATGGTATTTGTAAGACACAAATATAAGTATCTAAAGCACTATAATACACTGTTTACTGGAAAATATTTCCTTTTCATATCTACTATTTTACTTAAGAATACCAACAATCCACCTAATCATTTTTTTTAAGTTGATGAGTTGAAGAGAAAATAAACAGAAGCCACAATCAATTCACTAGGTTTTAAAAGTCTACAAATTGAAAACTGCACCAACAAAGATCCATAGCCAATTGAAACATAACAATCCTTGCCCAAATTTTGTCCATGCACTTAATCTATGTCTCTCTTTGACTCCAATGCTGAGGCAACAAAATGTGCAAATGGTGTCCCCTGCAAGTCTAGCCATATATTTGCCTGTGGTAGATGTAGAGCAGTCAGATCATAACTGCATTATTTCTGAACTTTTCCATTAAGCTACATGATCCTATTCACATGTAATGAAAAATAATTGTTTTTCATTATAAGAACAAACTTATGTGAGTTTTCAGTATAAGCCCTCTCCTCACTCTCTTCTTCTCTGGCACTGCTGCAAAGAGGTATTTGTTTCACAGTGGCTCTTAACCTTTTCTTTACCCCCTTTAAATATCTTTTGTTGCCATGGGCCCCCAAGACTTAACTCAAGATTTAAAACCCTAATAATAATAATAATAACAACAACAACAACACACAACAACAACATAATAATAACAACAACGATAACAACAACAAGAACAACAACAACAATACAATTATACCATCCGTTAAATCTTCCCTCAGAGGTACTGAAGGGGGAAGGAAGACTTTTCTCCTGCTTATTACTGCAAGTTTGTGATTGGAGCAGATTGAATGGAAATGCATAGGCCAAGGTTCCTGTCAAGTGACTGCTCCACTGCAGGGAGAAGGTGTGCCAAGTAGCCTTCAAGCCTTCATGGACTCCCCATGAGGACATCGCAGCCCCTGGGGGTCCATGGGCCACAGGTTAAGAATCACTGGATTAACACTTTTGCATTACACCTGAACCTCAAATTGACATATTAACCATGGTTAACTGAAATATGTGAACTTGAAAACCTATGGTTTGAAATTGACTCAACTCTGCCAACCATGGTTAAGACTAACCATCATTTTTTCCGGGTCTTTGAAATACCACATACTGCTACACTGTGCTGAGTCTAAATATGAAGCACAAGTTTCACATCTAGATTTATTCTCACAACAATAAACGAATTAAACATAATTCATCATTATGTCTGAATGGGGCCAATGAAGTATTCTCTCTAAGATCACCCCACACATACACACCTTTTCTCACCAGTGTTTCTTCCTATCATTTTATGGAAATCTAAAATACTTACTCATGTAAGAAAAGTTAATATTTGGAAACAAAGTCTTCTGTGGTGAATACTGTTTTCAGTTTTACAGATATTTTTTAACATAAATTTCAGAGGGTCGCTAGAGATAAAATTATTTCACTGCAATTTATGAGGATAATAGCAACTGTGAAAAGCTGCTCTAAAATGGAACTTAATAGTACTTCCTTTTTCAAAAGAGCCCAAACTACTGCATTTATCCCACCTAAAGATGAAGCTAAATACTGATATTCTGAACGCTCAAGATACCTATTAATAACAGCAAACACAACTTCACAGCAACTCGCAGATCAAAATCCCAAAATAAAACTACAAAGCATAATTGACTGAGCGGTTTACCAATTTAAGATAAACCTGAAATCACAAATCACTGCTCCATACCTTTATCTATACCCATATCAATTCATGCTAAGGCACACAGCCATTTAGCCACTGAGTCCAGCTATCCAGACACTACATCAACATTTCCCCCCCACACCAGTTAGCTGAGTGTTTATTGGAAATATACAAGCTTTTGAATTAACTTTATGAATGGAAGACTGAAGAAAATGAGGATGCTTGCACCATAATAGATCTTTTCTGGACAGCATTGAGAAAATGTATTGCAAAGAAGAATGATGGTCCTCGCCCATAGATCTCAGGGCACAAGACAGCACACCAAAGAATGAGCCTTAAATGCTGCCAGTGCACCTCAAGATAAGATTTATCACTAAATTAGTACTATCGTTCCCAAACTTCCCATAAGCCCTAGCTTATCCCCAAAGCAGCCCCTATTTTCCAAATACCTTTCTCTCTCTTAAAAAGCCTTCCAGACTAGGTGGCAGCAGAAGCAGTGGTGGTACGCTTGGGGAGAGGGATAAATAGTATGTGGAGGAACATCTAATAACTCAGGAAATGGAGTTCTGCTAAGGGCTACTTTTTTATATACAGGTCAACCCCTGTATTCATGGATTTGATATCCACTGATTCACTTATTCACATCCAGAAAAAATGTTCTCTCTAGGCATTTCTAGGTCTTCCAGTGAGATTCTATGGTCAACTTTTGGTATTTGTCTCATTGAAAATAATATGGTTCCCTATTATCCATGATTTCAGGTATTCACAGAGGGTCTTGGACCATATCCACTGAGGTTACGGGGGTTGACCTGTACTGAATAGTAGCCCCCCTGGAGAACTCCACCTCGCATGGGCTTACTGTGCATCATGAAGTAAAAGAAATCTTTCCCCTTTCTTTTCCTCACACTCACCACTTATCCTGTTCAACCAAGAAAGGCTTCAGATATTTTGGACTACAATTTCCCATTAACCACCTTTTTTTTTAAGTGTTAAGTTTCACTACAGTTAAGGAAATTCTAACTATACTCTTTGTAAAGCTAGATAAGCACTATGATTGAAAATGGTCATCCTAGGAGTTAACAAATGAGCATCAATTTAAACAAAGAACGCTCTGCCCCAATTACTCTCCATCATGTAGAAGGTGTGGTAAATTAGGAAAGGCCTACCCTAAAGAAAGTATACTGACAGGACAAGAAATACTGTATTGGCCTGCTTAATGCAATGTTCTTTGTTCTCAGTGCTGAGGGTTAGTAAAGAAATCTTCTATTTTATATATAATTTTTCACATTTCTAAAGGATCTCTCCAGTATTTCTTAGTGCTTTGCATCCTGCCTTTCACAAGACAAAAATCAGTATGCTCCCTGCTCAGTTGTCTTTATTTTATCTTGGACAGACTGTAGGAAGTTAAAATACCTTTTCCCCCCAAATTAGGCACCCACCTAGTTGCCTGTGGTGAAAAAAATTGCTTCCAGCCAACCATGGTTGATTTACACATTTGAAGTGCCTGTTCATCCACTTCCAACAAAAGAAGAGACACCTCACACCATTGGGTTCTACTGACATGCCACCAGCTTGACATATTGTAGGTCACACCTTCAATCATGTTGTAAATATATGTTGGATAATGGAGCACACCAAAGAATTTCAGGGAAAAAATCAGCCTGTGCTTTACAGATTATAGCAAAGCCTTTGATTATACAGATCACGGAAAACTATGATCATGAATACTATAGATCACTCTCAAAGAAACAGGAATGCTACAACATTTGAATGTCCTGATGCTTAACCTATACAATATGACCCCGGTATCTGTGGGCGGTATGTTCCTGGATAATAGCAAACCCTATTGAATTGAACGACTTCCAGCCCAAGCATACTATAGAGTCACACTGGAGGACCTAGAGAGTCCTAGAGAGAACACCTCTCTAGGAATCTCTAGGTCTTCCAGTGCAGCTCTATAGTCAACTTCCAGTGGAAGGATACCATAGAATTGACTGGAGGACCTAGAAATGCCTAGAAAGGCCATTTTTTTGTAAGTGGATAAATGAATCTGTGGGCACCAGTCCTGTGGATACAGGAATCATACTGTACTCAAGGACAAGAGGCCACTGACAGGACAGAATATGGAGAAAATAGAATGCTTTCCAATTGGTAAGGGGGTCAGGCAAGGCTGCATTTTATCATCATGTCTGTTTAACCTATATGCTGAACGTATTGTAGGTAGAACTGGATTAGATTCAGAGGAAGGAGGCATGAAAATTGGAGGAAGGAACATCAACAATTTAAGATATGCAGATGACACCATACCATTAGCAGAAAATAGCAAAGATTTACAACAACTATTGAAGAAATTAAAGGAAGAACACGAAAAGGAAGGGTTACAGTTAAACATGTAGAAAATGAAAATAATGATCACAGATGATTTACATAACTTTAAAGCAGACAATGCAAACATTGAAATAGTTCAAGATTTTCTACACCTTGCCTCAACTGTTAATCAAAATGAAGACTGCAGTCAAGAAATTAGAAGACAACTAGGACTTGGAAGAGCAGCTATATGAAGGAAATATACAAGATCTTCAAGCATAAAGACATACCATTAAATACAAAATCAGAATTACCCATGACATCATATTTCTTAATTTCTATGTATGGTTGTGGAAGATGGACAGTGAAGAAAGCTGATAGAAAGAAAATCAACTCGTTTGAAATGTTGTGCTAGAGAAGAGTTCTACAGATACTATGGACTGCTAAAAAGACAAATAAATGGAGCCTGAACTCTCACTAGAAGCCAAGATGACTAAACTGAGACTGTCGTACTTTGGTCATACCAAGAGAAGACATGACTCATTAGAAAACACAATAATGGTTGGTAAATTAGAAGGCAGTAGGGAGACTTCATGGCAGGTGGATAGACTCAATCGAGAAACCATGGCCCTGAGTCTGCAAGATCTGAGCAGGGAACCTGATAACCAGGGATCTTGGACATGTTTCACTCATAGCTGTTGAAGATGACTTGACAGCAGTTAACAACAAATCCTGCATTTGGTTCATCTGAGCAAGGATGGGTGTTTTAATGTTGGGCATTTTTTCTGATCTCCTTGTTTTATTAGTAAGCTCACTTTGAAGTTAGCCCATGAAGTCTGGGAAGTTACTTTGCAAGAAGAAATAATTAAGTTGGTGATGGAGGAGGCATTACTATTATACTTACATTTTTTTAAAGGACTCTGTACCATTTGATTTTTCAAAAATATTTGGTTTCATTTACATTCTAAAACCCTGAATTCTACAAGCTGCTGGCCCACAATATAAAACACAGCCCTCTTGTCCAGGTCATTGTTCTGTAAACACCCACAACAGAGAACAAGGTAGTAGCATGAAATAATACTTGAACAATACACTATTTTTCCAGCACCAATTAGTGAGGTAACAATCCTGCAACTGTAAAAGTAACTAGAGTGTATAGCTGTACTATCCAAAAAAAGTACTATGAAGTTTTAGTTGCACTACAAAATGAGTGAAGTTGTCACTTGTTAAGTTACAATTATAATATAAAGTGGTTACACTTTTGCTATTGGGGGACAGGGGGTGGAATGAATAAGTAAAAGCAAGCAGTAGCTTGTGACCAGTCACTCTGGTTTGGACATGGCACTTTTCTTCTCTAGGGTGGTGGATCGATTAAGTGTATTTATTTGTACTTCATCTTTTTGCCAACATGGGAGCTTATAACACAGATTAAAACAAAACACAATCATTGGCTCATAACTGGGGAAAAACCAACAGTAAATCCTGGTAGATTCTAAAGAATAATTGAAGATTACACTTAGACTGGCTGAGATTCCAGTCAATATCTCGAAAGAACAAACAGGACAACACTGGACAAATAGGACAGTTCCAACTCAAGAGGATAAATGGACACAGATGTGACATTACAAATGGCAAGAACCAGAAACCGGTTCCAGAACATTTCAGCCTGCCTGGACATACAATCTCTAATTTACAAGTAGCAATTTTCAAACAAAAATAACTGTAAACAAAGATTCAAATGAGAAATAGCTGAATTGGATATACAGTCGGCCCTCCACAATTGTGGGAATAACTTTTGCAGATTTGGTTATTCACAGAATATTTGATGCCACCTCTACTGCTGCCCTATGCCATTTTTAATGGGGACTGCAAGTTTTAAGAGACTGAAAGAGGCTTGTAGGTCCCTATTAAAATGGCATAGGGCAGCAGAAGAGGCAGCGGCAATCCCTGCCAGTCACTTGCTTCTATCTTGCGAAGGAACCCTGCAGCCTTGAAGACATTCTCAGTAGGTTGAGTCTGAAGATCATACTGTGTGTGTGTGCGCGCACGTGTATGTTAAATATAGTTTGGGGGTCTAGATACATTGACAGTTCTTCCACTTTCACAAAGGTCCTGCACCCCCAACGCCAGCTAATCTGGTCAACTATATTGACAAATTCAAATCCTTTAGCAGAGGTACGAACAGAGACAATGGTTTTCTTTGACACACTACAAGTATTAATGAATTTTCCATCACAACTAGGCATGCAGCAAAAACTTTTGACTTCAAGGGAATTGACTCTTGCTAAGCAGATTTACTGCTTTCAGAACTCAGAATTGTGTGAGAACCAGCATGACATACCAATATCACCTAACACAACTATCTACAGGATTACAGCCAGTCTCACAAATTGCATCTTTCTGCATCCTGCTATGCTTTGGTCCCACCCCCACAATTATTTAACTGTTAATATACCTGTGGTTTGATATTAATTCCATTTTGCATCTGAAGAAGTGGACTGAAATCCATGCAAGTTCATGGTCTTAAAGTTGCTGCTGGAGTCCTCCTTTCCCCCCTCCCTAACACTGTTACCCAAATTGCTGGGGGTCCATGACACCAAAATTATGGTATTAAATTGGAGGGTTTTAATTAGCTCAAAGATATCACTGCAAGAGGTTGGGTAACTTACAGAACCTTTACACCTGTGTATACCAGCACTCACCATGGTGACTCTGGGTTTAAAATAAAAAAAAATGGGTTTTAATCAGAAAATAAACACAGAAGCATTCACACATGCATTCACACTCACAAGACAACCACACAAGGCTAATGAAAGATTAAGGCAGAAAGATTTGGATAGAGGAATAGATCTGGCAAACTATAGACCAAGGGTGGGGAACCTTTGGCCTTCTAGATGTTTTGGTCTACAATTCCCATAATTCCACACTACTGGCCATGACAGCGATGACTTGTGGGAGTTGAAGTCCAAATCATCTAGAAGGACAAAGGTTCCCCATCCCTGCTATAGGCTATACCACTCCTGAAGAGCAGAGGTGCAGGGTAGCAAAGGAAACTCAGAGGAGAAGCTGAGGGTGCCACAGCAGTCCGACAAAGTGATGGTGTGTGGAGAGCTGCACATGCATGGCTATTGTTTGGGGATATTATTTATACCCTACTTTGTATCCTGAAGGCATATTCAAGTGTAGAACTGAGGTAGCCAGTTAGGCCTAATATCTGTATGCTTGTATGCTTTCACCTTTGCCCCACTTTATGGAACTGCTGCCATGCTTACTGACTTTGCCAGTGTGCCTTACTGATAACATTTCCTTCTAAACATTTCCTGCAACACTGCTGAATATGCTGACAGATAAGAAGTGACTGCTGAATTAACCCTATATGATAAGTGCTGCATAACTAATTAAGCAAGAAAGGGGAGGGTGCTGCTTGTGTATACGTGGCACTGTAACCCTATAAGATACTCATTAGCTATAAATCGGGGCTTGGCACTTTGGAAACGATTCTGGGCAAGCCCGCCGGTGTGACTTCTGAAATAAACTCTTTCTCCAAATCTGTGGGTCTTTCGTCCCTGATTTTCTGCTACAGAACATTGCTTGAGTGGGTTTCTCACAGTTGATCAAAGGAAACTCCAACTTTGTCAATTGCTACTAACAGCTGAGATATCAAGATTGGTGGGTTCATGGCAGCCCCCTTATTGTAGGAGAGGAAAGGTGCGAGAGACAACACTTGCAAGGATAATGGGTGTTCTGGTCACCATTTGTTTGCAAGTATGATTTACTGCTGAGAGTATCCAGGATGGGATTAGCACATTCCACCTTGATGACTCTGATTTTAAGGGGCTCCTCTTAATTCCATCTTAGGCACGTTTGTTGGAAATTTCCAAGACATATTTGTGTTTTTGTGACCTTCGCTTGAACCCTCTTTGGGTTTGCCTTGATCTACTTAGACCTCGTGAAATGTCCAATATTACCAAATTATGAATTATTGGAGGGAGGGGTGTAAGACAGGGTTACAACACAGCCATCTCTTTGAAAACTAGCAATACTTTGGTCATTCCTTAACATCTGGGAAGTAGACATAATTGTTCACAAATGTTCTCTATCTCTGTCTGTCTGTCTATCTCTGTCTCAGACTTCATTTTAGCTCCTTGGTTTACCCAGAACTGGGAACAACATAAATGAGATGATAGCTAAAATGCAGGTAGAGGAAAATATGGAGAAAAATAAAATAGTTATTAGACCTCAGGGTTCCCCCCCCCCCACCAACCTGAGAAGCTTGATGAGAAATAAAATAATAACAGCCACAGTATTCTACTGTCTGTTTTTATCTAAGAGACATAAAACCTGAAGCAACATGTGAAGCAACTGCAACACTCTGATTAGTTGTCACAGCTATGGAAACAAAGCTGAGTAAAACAGCTGTCCTCTCCTTCTTACCAGGGGGGAAAGTGAGAATGTACACACACTTGGAAGTAAGAGCAAAGGGGGGGGGGATAATGACTTGCCTCCCAGGGAGTTCCTGGCTGAGATAAGATCTGAACTGGACTTGCTGCTACAATATATCAACTTGCAATACTATCTGTAGCCACCCTGTCATTGGGTCAGACTGGTGGTTAGAAAGGAGGAAAGTTCATAGCACAAAATGCTAAAGATAGCACAATGTTATCACTAACTATAAATTAAGCACATAAATGATTTTTTTCCAAAAAGCAAAACAGTATGGTACCGCTGCTCACTAATAGCATCAGCTCACTAATGACTATCCATGATTCATTTGTAGCATTCCAAACCTGATTAATGTCAGGTCAAGTTTAACATATGACAAGGATTATTAGTAATGCTTTGCTATCCCACAGCTTGTCAGTCTTTCACAGCGAGTGCCATCTGCTACTATGTGAGGGAATAGCAAGCAGTCAGAGCACTGGCAGCTCTGAGTTACTGCAAATCACTACTGTACATTTTCAAAGTTGGACAGGGCAGTAAACTGATACGGTTTGACAGTATTACAAAACAAGTATTGCAAATTGTTTGGTTACTTTAAAAGCTATTCATTTCACTATAATTTATTTTGCTTTCATAGAAAATAAAAATCTTGCAATATGAAAAATATCTATACTATACTGATCGATGTACAGAGGGAGTTTTCACAATCAACAATTAATCCTAAATTATAAAGCTATAATTCAAGTCACGAAATTGTAGACAGGGCAATACTCCCCATGGCTGAGTTTGCCCCAAAGCAAAATGCTCCATACTAAATATAGTGCTTCCAGATGGACTCTGCAGCCTTTTTGTCTACATCGCAAAAGGTTTTACAATAACCTTGGTGATATCCTTGCTAAACTGGTCTTATAAACAGGACATTTTTTTAAATGCTTAACACTTCTCTATGAACTTCGCAACTTATCCTCTAACAATACAGTCTGAGGTATGTTTACTAACAAGTAAGCCATGTGATATCAATTGGCTTACCTCCTGATATGAGGGTATTTGACTGCAGTCTGAATAAATGGTGAAACTCTTGATTTTCTAGAATCCACACATTTTTATCACATATATATCTTCAACTTGAATCCAGGAAACAGAAACTGAGCTCACATGTTCTGTCTAAATCCTGATAGAAAATACTGGTTGATATTAGGGAGACTTCATCATACTTAATATCCAGAAACATATTTGACTGAATGTTCACATCACTAGACTCTCACGATGTCAGTTTTTAAAAGGAGAATTATCATTAATTCTCCAAGATGGTTTCAAGTGCCACTTGAATAATAAAAACAAACATGTTTGAGAAGATGTTGCTATATGATTTTAGAGAACACTTTAAAAGGAAGTGAGATCCTTAAGGATATGAAGGACCATTTTGAAGAAAGTATTTTTCAAGATTTAATTTCTGTGCCATCTATATGATAGTGGTTGTATTCACACAAAACACAAACCCAAAATTTAGCATTACAAAGATAAGCAGCAGCAATCCTTGGCCTTGCCATACACTGCCCTCCTTCCCAAATGTAAAGGAAAAGCAGTTTGCAAGCTTTTACTTCAATGTCCATACTGTCATGACATCCAAATTTATTTATGTACAGTATAGTTATTTTAAGGTCATCTTTAAAAGTAAACACCTCCTCAGCCTAGATAAACTATGGTTGATCTTCCCTACAGCTGGCTTTAAAATAATCATTTTGGAGGGGGACAAGGGTACACAGGAGATTACGTGTAGCTTCCTGTAGGTCACTCTAATAATGCTACTGTAAACTGCAAATATCACACAGCAGTGAGGAATGAACAGTTGTCCCCCAGAGTTCTGTGCAGGCAGCTCTACCTGGAGACATCAGGGATTGAACTTGGGACCTTTGGCATGGATGCAAAGGGTGGGCTTTACCACTAAGCTCTGGTTCACCTTTTTTGTACAATGACTCTTTGCAAATATATTTTTTCCTTTTTTTAATGCCCTCCCTTTCTTCCAGCATGGGACTCAAAGCAGAAGAAGTGCAGATCAGGATTCTAATATATCCTATGCGCAAAGAAGCTATGCACATTTTCAAATCCTTTAGTTTTACTGAGGAGAGTCATAAGAACAAATATGCAAAAGGCACTGGCCAAATACAAGGAGCATTTCATACCCAAATAGAATGTGACATGTGAGAGGTACTGTTTCTAGCAGACTTCAAAATTCTGTATAATCAGTGCAATCTTTTCAGACAGGCCTTTAAGAGGTGACATATAGTTCTGATTTTGGAGACAAAAAGAAAGAGACAGGCATCTGGAACAAAAGGATATTCAAGAAAGCTCAATATGTAAAGAGCTTTAATCCTTACCACTACAACAGAAATAGCAAGACCTCCTGAGATGGTTAAAAAACAGAATAAAAATCAGGAACTGACAGGAAGAAAGTAGCCCAGAGCAGGAGCTGCAGCTCAGAGCACCCAAAAATAATTATTAACTGGAAAACTCTCAAGGGGAAGGCAAGAGTAAACCCCAGTAAAATTCTGGAACATCATGGGAAAGACCATAAGCCAAAGCAGAATGTTGCACAGCAAAGGAACCCCATGTCGTAAAAGCAAGGAAGGACTTTTTGCAAAAGTCTCTTGTCCTATGACTGTAAAAAAAAAAACAAACAAAAAAACACCTATTATCAGAGGGATAAAAAAGAAATGTAATCAGTAACTAATAAATACAGTACTGCTATTCAAACTGAATTATTAAAACAGAAAGCATAGGTTCTAACTTATCCAGAGCCCCATTTACCAACTGTGTGTGAGGTGCAAGATTGTGAGGGGCTGTCATCTTATCTTCAGTGGTGTGGCTTTTCCCCAGGGAGCTTCACACCCAGTACAGGCTCTTCCTGGGCAGAGCTATGGCTGATGAGAGGGAATCCATGCCCACTGTGGACCTGATATATATTTATTTATTTATTTATTTTGGCTGAAAAATGTATAAAGCAGTTGTGAAGAAATCTTTTGTTCTTTGTTCTTGTTTCTGTTTGTCAAACACTTCAGTGGCTGATGGTTTTGGCACTAGGCTGGATCCGTGGGGCTGGGACTTGTTTGCCCAGCTCAATTGCTTTCAGATCTGGGGATGGGAGCATTCAAGGGCATACACATCTCAAAGGCCACTACCCTTGCTTCACCTGCAAATGGTAGGGAAACATGCAGTGGTTGATATCCACAAGGACCCTATTTACTCTCATCTTGTGGGTTCCTCCACCAAGCAGGCTGTGGTGTGGAGTCCCTCAGTTCGAAGAAGGATCAAGTGATGCCTGAATCCATTGCCCTATGCTGCACCGAAGCTCACAGCTGTAACCAAAAAAGCTATGGCCATTTCAACTCCAACAAGATATCTGTGTACTATGGTGTATCTTTTTACTTGCTTACCACCCTCTCCTTCACCACTAGTCTGACAAAAACTAACATAATCCAAAATTTTGTTTTGCTGCATGGCCAACACAGCTACCCGAATGTAATTACTAACATAGTTTACAAAGATTTAAATCAATACAGTTGATCTCAAGCAAGGACCCTCTGGAAGTTTTTATTGACACTGTGTGTTCAAAAAGAATGTAAATATAAAGTTCTATTTGCTTCACATGCTATATCATTCTATCCATGATTGAGAAGAGCAGCTCACTAATTATACTGAGGGAAGATTTCTTATTTGGATTGGCTCATTTTGGATGTTTTCTGGCCATGTCCTTGAGAATATCTCTGTATATCGGAACGCTGTTCTGCGTTATTTAAGGTATTTCATTATGCATGTGGATTTTGTCTATTATTTCGCTGGTGTCCAATAGTTAAAGTCAACATATTCTGGTGCTGTTCAATTTTTTTAAGACAAGGTGGGTTCTTTCATGAAACGACTGAAACTTGATTCAGGTATCTCAAGGCAGTTTGGTTAACACCCATGGGATCTCCTATTTGTGACAATGACAGAACCAATCTGGAGGACCATAGATGGAGGACCTCCAGCATGCTTTCATCCACCAAATATTAGTGGCAAGCCTACAGATGTTATTATTTATGCACCCACACAACTGCTATGATGAGACTATACTCTTGTCTTGACACACACTGCTATAGGAATGGTAATAACAGAAGAAATCTGAAAATGGATCTGTGAGAATGTAAGAAAACATGTAAGAGGAATGAACACAGACTTTCTTTTTTTAAAGCCTACAACCCTATTATTAAACTAACTTATAAGATCAAAAAATGGAAATGGCTTACTGTACAATATGAAATAAATGCTGGTCATGCAAAAGCTTTAGCGCAAATTAATTGTTTCATATTGGTTATTTAGTGACCTTCTGAACACTTTGATTTATTTAAAAGATAGGGTTTAAAGTGCCAGTAAGTGAACATAATCATTAACTTACTGACTGTCGCTAACATTTCTGTTAAGCAAAACAGCCATTACTCTTTATTAGGCAGGTTCTGCAGAATTAGGAAAGTAGCAATTATAATTGGCTTATTGTGTGTTCCCTGGGAGGCATTAAATATATACAAGTACTTTTGTTTAAAAATCAATATCATTTATCATTTTCTGAAATAATTTACTGAGAAAGTATTTACTATAACTGAAACTGTGTTACAATTTTAAGTACAATCATGCATGTATGTATTATGCACCATGTCTGTAGATCTGCAGCTTTAAAATAAAAATAAAAAAATCTCCCTCCCCATCCCACCAATTCTGAGGCCCTTAAACTAAATTTAGAAGTTTTCTGTAGAAACTATTCAAAAGCAAAGTTTCTATTTCAATATTATGTGACTAGAAAATCAAAAGCTGATAAACTCCTTTGCCACAATATACAGTGGGCCCTCTTGACCTGTGGGAATTCAGTTCTGGGCTGCCCCGCCGGAGTTGACAAAAAACACGGATGCTCACATCCCATACTATTAAATGGTGGTGCCATGCATGCGGACACTTCAGTGCATCTGCATTCATGTCCTCATTGTAAGTATAGGACATGACAATCCATGGTCATTTGAAATTGTGGATCTGGAGCCCACAGATCAAGAGGGCCCACTGTGTATATATCCCAATCTCTCTCTCTCTCTGGCTTTTCTTCACAAACGAAGATTCAGGAAGGACTCATCCCGCGCTTTCTGCAAGCGCGCTGATGACTAAAAAGGCCAATCTGAGATAAACAAGCCTGGTTGCAGAAAGCACAGCAGAAGGTCTCCTTGGGTGATGTTTCCGGGTTGTGATTCTTTCTGCATTGTTATTTCTCTTCAAGACTTGTTATATAGCATTTTTTATATAGCATTTTTATTAACAAGTTGGGGGAATATTTTGAGATCTTGGATTCTTAAAAGCAAAATCTGAGCAAATAATTTTGACAGCTCAGAAAGAAATGTATTCTATTTTGTATAGAACATTAAAACTGTATTCATGGTTGGCGTTTTAGCATCTAGGGTTTATCAGTGTTGGAGTATCACAAAGCTCTCAAGGAAGTTCTGAGCAGAATCAGCCTTAAGAAAAATTCAGCTCCCATTTGGATCAAAATAAATGTTTGATAACAATAAGCAAGCATAGTACGCACTCATGCCCAGACCATGTATGGCCACTCAAGAATGGGAACTACTTAACTAATGTTCCAAAACTTATAGTGCGAAGCTTGTGGTGGTGGTGGTGTGCCTTCAATTCATTTCTGACTTATAGCAACCCTAAGGTGAATCTATAATGGAGTTTTCTTGGCAAGATTTATTCAGAGGGGGGTTGGCTTTGCCTTCCTCTGAGGCTGAGAGAGTATGACTTGCCCAAGATCATCCAGTGTGTTTCTATGGCTAAGCGGGGATTCAAACCCTGATCGCCAGAGCCATAGTCCAACACTGAAACTACTATACCACACTGGCTCATAGTGGAAACCTATCCATGCTTATTGAGAAATATGCTTATCTGCCTATTACAATATAGTTTTAAAAAGTTATTATCACTGACTTTTTAATATTTTACTGCTTATTTATTACTAGTATGATGTCTTAAATTGTTGTAACTTGGGTTTTAATTCTATAATTGAATTCTCATTTTAAATTGTATAATTTATTCTGTTTTATTTAGAACCCTGGAAGCCTGGGAGGAGAGCTGGATACAAATCAAATACATACATACACACACAAACGTACATACTTTACTGGTGTGATGACTAACAGATTTTAGGCACTTTCAGAAGTTACTTTTTAAGGTTATTTTTGAGGCATGTTGAGTTATTGCTTACATTCTCCCAGGACTTGCTAAATCTGATATAGTGATTTTTTTAAATGAGACCAAAGGTTTAATTGTGAAAGTTAAGTAAACTGTGACTCTAGGCACTCAGAGGGAAACAGAGAAGCAGCAGAAATGGGTGATAAACAGCACACTACAGGAGGAGGTGCCTGCTCAGTGGTACAGAACTCATGCTCTATGCAGAAGGCTGCAAGTTAAGTTCCTCACATCCCCAGATGAAGATGGGAAGAACCCTGTCTGAAATGCGTAGTATGCATGTTGGGAAGACATTCTTGAGTAGAGAAAAAAATTCACCCCACCAGTCTAGCATGCAAGCTAGAAGCCTACTGGCTTATGGATTTAAGGATGTAGGACTTGAGAAATTTTATGCATATTTACATAGAAAATCAGGCATTATTTTTACGAACCAAGGTGTCACTTGTGGCACAGATTAGCTTATTGAGTGACTTTTGAAGCAGGCCATGGTCCCTCTGGCTATGATGGTTCACAGTAATTTTTTCTCATTAATTGAATGGCAAATGTTTAGTATTGCCTGTTGTGCCTCTTTGGAAAGTAGCAGACTGTGAACTGCTTCTTGGCAATAATAGTTCTGTAAAGAAGTAATCAATTTCCCTTAACAGAAAGAAACTGACACATAGTAATTAATTTCCTTGAACAGTATAATTGAGGAAGACCGAAGCCTAAAAATCCCCCCAGCTAGGTAGCCACTTAATACCTTTCGCTTAAATATTGTACTCCTTCAGTGCATCTGAAGAAGTGGACTGAAATGCACAAAAACTCATGCTAAAATGCTAGGTATCTTCCATGATATATCTTCCTGAGCATGAGGAAGGTACCTCATGCTGTGTCAGACTTTTGCAGCATAACCACTGCATTGTTTTACACTAAGCGGTAGTGGATCTCCAGCAGTTTGAGAGATACATGGTAGCAGAGTGGGATCCCACTCCTTTTTGTACCGTATGTTCCAGCATATAAGACAACTTTTTAACCCTCTAAAATCTCCTCAAAAGTCAGGGGTCATCTTAAACACCGGGTATACAGACCCGCAATAGGGCTGGCAGCCCCATCTCCAACTCTGGAAAGATGGGAGGTGGCTAGGAAGCTTGCTCCCCACTTGGGAATGACGGGAGGTGGCTGGCTGGCGGGGGGAGGTAAGCTTGTTAGCCACCTCCCATCCTTCCCGAGTCCGAGATGGTGCTGGCAGCCCTATCCGCCTTTCCCGGACCCTCTCCTCGGCGTTCGCCTCCTTTGGGGAGGAAGCGAAGGCCAAGGACGGGGCGATTTTAGCAGTTTGCTTCACCCGCCACCCGATCTCCTGGGTCTTCACTCCCTTCACAAAGAGAGTGAAGACGCAGGAGATCGTGTGGGGTGAGGCAAAGCCTGTAAAATCGCCCCTGTCCTCCGCCTTTGCCCCCTTTGGGGAGGAAGCAAAGGCTGAGGACAAGGGCAATTTTAGCGGTTTGCCTCACCCGCCGACCAACCTCCTGGGTCTTCGCTCCCTTCACAAAGGGAGCAAAGACGCAAGAGAGCGCAGGGGGTGAGGTAAAGCATGTAAAATTGCCCCTCTCCTCTGCCTTTACCGCCTTTGGGTGACAGGGGCCTTTTAGCAGTTTGCCTCACCCCCTGCCCAATCGTAGCTTCAGGAAGGGTGGCTGGATGGAGGGGGGAGGCTTTCCAGCCAACACCGGCCCTTCCCAAAGCCACGATCAGCAGCTTCAGGAAGGGTGGAGGGGTGGCTGGATGGATGGGGGGGGCAGGAGATCTGAGAGGTAGAGAAGGAGGGGTAGTCTTATACGGCGAGTATATCCCAAACTCTATATTTTAACTTAAAAATCGGGGGGGGTCATCTTATACGCCCATTTGGAATATACGATAACTTGATTTCAACCTGGTCTCATGTTACACTGGCATAAATATAGTTAGAAGCTATCCAGAATTCCCTTGCGAATTGCAATGTAGACTGCATATGACCAGTACAGACCTGATCAGTTTTAATCAAGATAATTTCAATGCTGACAAACTCCTAAAACATACTTAAAGGATGCTATTTGCAAACATGGTTTGGAAGTTAATTCTACATTTGCACTGACCTGAAAACTGAGGAAGGAAATCCTCTCTATTTAAGTCATCAGAGATTTGTTTCTAGTACGCTCTTCACTATTTCCGGATTTACAAGTTAAAACTGATTATATCCAACTACAATACATTAACACATAAAGAGAATAAATGTTATAAATCTTCTGTTATAACCACTTCCTGCTCACTTCCAGTTTTTGGGATAACTACAGGACCTTCTTACATTTGCTACTCATTGATGAAGCTGCATAAACAAATAACTATCACAGAGTAATCCCAACCAGAGAGCCAGCTTGGTGTAGTGGTTGGAGTGTTGGACATGACTCTGGAGATCACGGTTCAAATCCTCAGTCAGCCATGGAAACCCACCAGGCGATCTTGGGCAAGTCATATTCTCTCAGCCTCAGAGGAGGCAAAAGCAAACCCTCTGAACTAATTTTGCCAAGAAAACCCCGTGATAGGTTTGCTTTAGGGTCGCCATAAGTTGGAAATGACTTGAAGGCACACAACAGCAACAATTCCAACTAAATACTAGTACTAAGGGAACAAGGAAGTGTCTATTCAAAACCAGAATGGACTACTAACATGATGGCTATTAGGAAAGAAAGGAGTGGATCAGGAATGGAAGCTGTTACATGATAAGAAGAAACAACAGCAATACATATCTTGATAATATATAAATAGTCAAGATTGTGTCAGTTTGCGTAGGAGAATAGGCAAGTACCACCTCTCTGATCCAGGAAAATCCAACCCATTTTTCAAGTATGCTGGAGTCCTGGGGATGGCGAGTGGAGACCACACAGCAACTTGGAACACAAATAAGGTTTGTGGGGAACAACCAGAGAAGCTGCCGCCTCAGTGCTGGAAGTTTCGGCCTCTCTCAACTCAGCTGAGATTTGGGTTTATATTCTATTGCTTATAGTATATTGTATTTCATCTTGGAAACATTGCTGTTGGTAGTGTTACTACAATTAATTGTTGCTGTTTTTTCATAATACAACTTGAAAGCAGATAACTGTTTCCAACAGTGTATGTATTATAGAAAAAGACGAGTTAGTGAAAATATCCAGTAAAGGAGAGCGTGGCGAAAAAAAATAATAGCAAAGCCAGAAAGTATTGGTTTTACTGCTAAGTATAAATATTATCCCAATTTCCTTTAAAGATACTGGGCAAAATGAAGGGGAGAGAGAGAGAGCAGGAATGACTACTGAAAAGGAGAAGGCAAAGTGGGGAGGGGCAAGAGAAGATAATGACAAATAGGGCAAAAAACAAGAAGGAACAGATGGAGCTAGGAGAAGGGCAGGCAGAATAATAATGCAAGTTCTGGCAGGAAACACAGGGCTGATATAGGTGAGGTGATTCAGTCCTTCCTGAAGGCATGGAAAATGAAAACAAAACTGAAAATAAAACAAAGAAAGGAGGTCATGCTTTTGGCAAAAGAATCGTTCCAGATGGTATCAATTGTTTCTCTACCCAAGCTATGGAACTCAGTGGGTCCTGCCAACACAAACCTCCTTGTCTCTTCTTCATTTTAGTTCTATTCCCTGTGCACTTTTTCACTTTATACTGATGAATTGCTGGATCCCACAAAGTAGTTCTCCAACCTCTATTAATTACTGCTTATTCAAATATATGACTGGATCATCATCACTTACAAATTGTCCCATGCTGTTAAGGAACTAGAGGGTACAGCAATATCAAATGTGGCATATTATAAAAAATAAATTTTTAAAACTTCAGAAAATGACAACTGCTTAAACATTACAGGAAATCGGGAAAATTCAGAAAGCATGTGCTTTCAGAATGTATATTTGTCTCGGGATTTAAAGAAAGCTCGATGCTGTTTTATTGTTTACTCTTCACGGCAGAGTTTGCCCATTTCCATTCATCTCCTGCTAGGACCAGCTGTCATGTTTTAATCAGGTAACATTCTTAGATGTGACACATCATTGCTATACTGTAGGATGGTATTTGAAAAAGGTTGCAAAGGTTGACTTAAATGCCATTATTTAATTTTCAGCCCTAGCCTTTCACACAATGTGATTCACAATAATCCTCAGGTGGGACCATACTGTTATGAAAAGAGGGATAGAAACAAGTCCTCTTGTGCTGATGTTAACTATCTCTATAGCCTACTAACTGTGTGTTCACAACTGCAGAGCACACCCTGATTAGAGAGTACTGACATTCTCCTTCTATTTCAGGTATGTTAATGCGGATGGACTGATATATTTATTCATTTACAGTCGTCCCTCCATATGCACGGATTTAGTATTCACGGATTTGAGTATTCATGGCTTGAAAATATTCTTTAAAAATAATAATCCAAAAAGCAAACCTTGATTTTGCCATCTTATATAAGGCACACCATTTTGCTATGCCATTGCATATAATGGGACTTGAGTATTCACCGATTTTGGTATCCACGGGGGGTCCTGGAACCAAACCCAGCAAACGTGAAGGGACAACTGTACTTCATAGCAGTTCTCAAAAAAACTTTCTAAGCTTTGATCCCACTTGAGAGTAAAGGGGCTGGCTCACACATGTACGAACATGACTTTATTATTTGATTCACAGTTGAAAGTGAACTGATTTGCTAGTAAAAGCATCACACTTGAGGTGATGCAGGACTCATGTCTCTGGCATTTTAAAGTCCCCATATCATGCTGCAGACCTGATGTCATACATATGCATATGTGAACCAACTTTCAGTGAAGCTGCAAGGCATGGCCTTCAGGATATCACAAGGGATTACAAGGCTCCAAGTAGGAAGCTGAAGGACCTTGATACAAAGGCTGTCATTTCATCTCTCCTCCCAATTGAAGGTCCCAGTTGAAGGACATGACCCAGGAAGGGAGAGAAGAATAGTGGAGGTGAACAACTGGCCCTGCAGATGGTGCTGCCAGGAACTACCGGTATTTGGGAATGCTGTGAATGTAGCATCTCTTGATTTCAGTAAGGCCTTCAACAAAGTCCCCCATGATAATCTTGCAATTCAGCTAGTAAAATGTGGCCTAGACAATGCAACTGTTAGGTGGATTTGTAATTGGTTGACCAACCAACCGAACCCAAAGTATTCACCAATGGCTCCTCTTCATCCAGGAGAGAAGTGACTAGTGGGGTGCCACAGGGTTCTGTCCTGAGCCCAGTGCTATTCAACATCATTATCAATGAATTGGATGATGGAATAGAGGGCATGCTTATCAAGTTTGCAGATGACACCAAATTAGGAGGGTAGCTAATACCCCAGAAATAGGATCAGAATTCAAAATGACCTTAACAGATTAGAAAGCTGGGGCAAAACTAACAAAATGAATTTCATAGGGAAAAATATAAAGTACTACATTTAGGCAAAAAAAAAAAAAATGAAATGCACAGATATAGGATGGGTGACGCCTGGCTTGATATGTGAAAGGGATCTAGGAGTCTTAGTAGAGCACAAGCTGAACATGAGTGAACAGTGTTTCGTGACAGCCAAAGAAACCAATGCAATTCTGGGCTGCATCAATGGGAGTATAATGTCTAGATCAAGGAATGTAATAGTACCACTCTATTCTGCTTTGGTCAGACCTCACCTGGAACACTGTGTCCAGTTCTGGGCACCACAATTCAAGAAGGATATTGACAAGCTGGAACATGTCCAGAGAAGGGCAACCAAAATGGTGGGAGGTCTGGAAACCATGCCCTATGAGGAACGGCTTAGGGAAATGGGTATGTTTAGCCTGGAGAAGAGAAGGTTAAGAAGGGACATGATAGCCATGTTTAAATACTTGAAAGGATGTCACGTTGAAGAAGGAGCAAGTTTGTTTGCTGCTGCTCCAGAGACTAGGACATGGAGCAATGGACTCAAATTACAGGAAAAGATCCCACCTAAACATTAGGAAAACATCCTGACAGTAAGACCTGTTCAACGGTGGAATATACTGCCTCGGAGTGTGGCAGAGTCTCCTTCTTTGGAGATTTTTAAACAGAGGCTGGGTGGCCACATCTCGGGAGTGCTTTGATTGTGTATTCTTGCATGGCAGGGGGTTGGAGTGGATGGCTCTCGTGGTCTCTTCCAACTCTATGATTCTATGAACTCTACAACCTACATCACTGATTTGTTTATGAATACAAAGATTAGAAAGGACTTCAAACATTAAAACTGCAATTTTACCACTAACAGAATGCTCTACCTCAGTGGTTCTTAACCTGTGGTCCGGGGACCCCCAGGGGTCTACAATGTCCTCACAAGGGTTCCATGAAGGCTTGAAAGCTGTTTGGCCCATCTCCTCCCTGCAGTGGATTGGCCACGTGACAGGAGCCAAGGCAAAGGCTGGCTGGCCTGCTTGGCCTGAGTATTGCTGTTTAATCTGCTCCAGCTACAAACTTGCAGCAAGAAGCAGAAGAAAAGTCTTCCCCCTCCAGTGCCTCTGAGGGAAGGCATAATGGATGGTGTAATTGTATTATTATTATCAGGTATTATTGTTATTATTATGATAATTATTTGGGCTTTAAATCTTGATTTAAGTCTTGAGAGTTCACAGCAACAAAATATATTTAAAAGGGGTGCAGACAGTACACTATTGTTGTTGTTGTTGTTATTAATAATAATTATTATTATTTCTATCCCACCCTATGTAAACAGATTGTGTGGCAGTGTATAAGTGAAGGTCATACAAACAAATTAAAACAGTTTAAAACAACAGAAATAATTTAAACAAACTAAAAGGCTAGGTTAAAACACATTTAAAACCATGTGCATTAGCATTTGAAATTTATTTATTTATTTATTTATTTATATCCCGCTCTTCAGCCACAAAGGCTATCAGAGCGGCTTACAAATGGTCAATATAACAGTTCCCTGCCCTCGGGGTTACAATCTAAAATGAATGAATGAGGCTCAAAGGCTTGAGTGAACATCTGGCAAGTCTTAGCAAGATCTCTCTTATCTTCTTAACCCATGCTATCTGAAAATGTCATGTTCAAAAACAAAGCCTTCCTCTACCTGACAAATTTGTGAAGACAGGGCTTGACATATTAGGAGTAAATGTTCCTTTAAAGCCCCTGAAAGGAAAATACCAGATTGCTCTTCTATGTGAAGAACACCTACATGAACTTTACACAGATATGTCTGTGTCTGTGTGTGTGTGTTTTTAAAAAGTCAAAGTTACTGTAGCCTAGTCTAAATTATTTCAAAAGTAATACCAGAAGCAACTAAGCAAAAACTGAAAAGTCATCTGATTATCTTAAAATCTCTTATCATTAAATTTTCAGTTATTTCTTTGTATTCTAAAACACTCCCATCTTGCAAATGCCCTCTGAACCATTTCATATATAAATAAATCACAGAATAAGTAAACTAATAATTTGGTTCAAAAAGAGTAGACCTGAACACTGAAACTACACAATCCCAACCCAACAAGAGAGTGAAAACCTAGTAGGAGAAATTAGAGAAGACGCGGGAAGGAGAAAGGATGGAGAACAGAGTGAGGAGTGCGGAGCGGAGACCCAGTGGAGAAGGAAGGCTGGAGAACGGAGAATGGAGTTAAAAAAAATTAGCTAGAAAAGCGAAAAGCGAAAGTGAAAAGCAAAGACGGGAGTAAATAGACACGTGGAGAGGACAGATAGGAGAACGGGATCTGAGAATTGGAGGAGTAAGCCATATGGCGACCTAAGAACAGAGAACGGAAAGTTCAAGACGGCGAAGTAAGCAGAGTAAAGGAGTGTATGTGAAGGAGTAAAAGATCCAGAGAGACTGGAACTAATTGAAAGAGCTGAAATTTGGCGAGGGTGAAACAAACCAGGTGCACAAGAAGAAAAGAGAAAGATCAAAAATCAATCCACGGAGAGGCAAAGAGAAGGAGAGGAGAAACCGAAAGGGGATTAAGTGGAAAGACGTTTCATTGAGAAGCAGTGAGATTTACTCAAAATTATTTGTTTATTTAGTATAAACAGTATAAAATGGTATAAAATTTGGAAAGCTGGGCAGCTGATTTAATTTAGGTGTAACGAGGAATTCATAGTTTGCCTCTTCCCTTGGCTAACCCTTCCTCCTTCAGAAATCATTATTGTTTGACTTTATATATTTTACTTTCATGAAAGACTAAGTCACGATTTGAATCTTTTTTTTTCTTTTGTTACATATTGAAAGAAAACGGGGGAATAAGTGAATAAGTGAGCAAATATCTAAATGTTGAGAAATTGAGTAATATTCTTGAATCTAGGAATATGAATCCAGTACTACCACTGCGATTTAGTGATTGAAATAGAGTTGAGAAGCTATAAATTGATAGATGACTTCAATGAGAACATTGGGTAATAATTTTACAAAACTATAAAAAGCTTATAAAACAATAAACAACAAATATATATACAACTTCTATATACAAAAGAAAAGATAAATATATACATACATACAAATATACTTACATTTGAATTTATACATATATATATTTACATATGTTTACGTCTATATATGTATATACACAAATATATATACATATGTATATAAATATAAGAATATAAGAATATAACAAAAATAAAATAAACAATAACAACAAAAAAGCAATATTATATAATAAAAAGAAAAAAAGAAGAAAAAAATAAGCAGAAATCTAAAAACAAACTTATAAACAAAAAAGAAGTAAGAATTAAAAATGACTTGGAAAAGTGGAAACAACTGAGCTTGACTTTACTTAGCAGAATATCGGCAGTAAATATGATGGTACTGCCTAAAATCCTATACTTATTTCAAAACTTGCCCATATTATATAATGATAAATTATTCAAAGAATGGGACGAAGACTTATCCTCCTTTATTTGGCAAAATAAAAAACCTAGAATAAAATGGAAAATATTACAGGAGGAGAAGTCCAAAGGCGGGCTGGGCTTAGTGAATCTGAAAATATATCATCCATCGTGTGCCCTGGTGTGGCTACTTGATTGGTTCACTTTGAAAGATGATAGAACTTTAACTTTGGAAGGATCTGATATAAGATATGGCCTACACGCATATCTGTGGTATCAAAAGGAGAAGATAAACAAAAACTTCAATCATCATTTTATCAGAAAATCCCTATTAAAATCATGGAAAGGAGTCAAAAATAAGATCTACACTAAGTTACCTTTGTGAGTTTCCCCTCAAGGAGCCTTTAGATGAACAGAGATGCTACATTTAGAAAACTGGTGGACTTATAAAGATTTAATAAAATTTCAGAAAGGGTCCAGTAGATTTAAAACGAGAGAAAAACTAGAACAAGAACAAAGGAAATGCAATTGGGTTTAATACCGACAGCTTCTAGAAAGCTTTAATATGGATAAAAAATTACTGGGAATAGAAAACTTAAAGACAGAATTGGATGAAATGATAATGGATGATAAAGATTTCAATGTGTCAAAGGTCTATAAATTATTGTTGAAATTAGATTTGGAATCAGAGACGGTCAAAGAATATATGATCAAGTGGTCACGGAATGAGGGTAGCAACATTCTTTCTATTAGAAAATTGGGATGTCTTATGGAGAAAAAATATGAAATTTTCACCAAGTAGCGAACTAAGAGATAATTGCTATAAAATGCAATACCGTTGGTATATAACCCCTTTAAAATTGGCTAAAATGTATAAAGAGAAGACAAGTAAATGCTGGAAGTGTGGAAATATAGAGGGTTCGTTCTATCATATGTGGTGGTTGTATAAAGCTGCAAAAGAATTTTGGATAAACGTCCATAATCTGATTAGAAAGATAATAAAAAAAGATTTCAGATTAAAACCACAATTATATTTGCTGAATATGTCTGACAGAGATTTCCCAAAGAAATTTAGAAGAGTGATGCTCTACATGACCACCACAGCAAGAATTGTCTTTGCTAGATACTGGAAACAAAAGGTGATTCCAAGCTGTGATGAATGGATGGTTAAACTATTGGAAGTAGCCCAAATGGAACAACTGACTTGTTGGGTCAAGCATCAATCGATAAATGAGTTTAGAAAGGAATGGGAAAAATTAATTGATTACTGGAAAACTGAACGGAACAGATATATAGTAACATGGTTTATAGATTAAATGGTTCTACTAAGGGAACTGAAAACAAAATAATATACAACCTTTGAATCACTGAACCAAACCTTTTGTTGGGAAATACAGGAGAGAATGATAATTAGAGGAATTGTAAGGTACTATAGATACTGTACTAATGATTTTATTGTATAACATGATAAATGATGAAGTTAGGTAGAAAGCCAAAAAGGCAGTGAAAAGCAAATTCAAACAACAGTTGAGAATGGAAGTGGAAATTTAGATTTTCTTTTTTTTTATTGTATATGAAAATCTCTCTAAAAGATAATAATAATAAAAAAGAAACTACACAATCCCCTTGCTTTCATGAAGGAAACCAGCAATCAGGCTACTCAGTCTCGTCTCATCCTTCTAAGACAGCCGGAAGACACCTTTGAATGTGCAAGACAGAGACTTTCTGGTGGCAGAAGTAGGAAATGTTACCTTCAACCTTTCTTCTTTTATCTAAGTAGCTTCCCTAGCTTAGTGAGTCAATTTCAGAAAAAGAAGAGTTGATAGGTGGTCCACATCTTTCCTTAGAAGGACTATCCATTTCCTCTACCCTCTTCTTTGAGCTCTAGCGTGTCACAGATATCTTTCACCTCCATTAATCTTTAAAAATACTTCGTGACCACAGGAAGAGCAGAGTTTGAAGGGGGCCATAGAGGCCATAGGGGGAGGGGGGAAGAAGGGGCAAAAGGGGCGGAGTTAAGCAGGTCTGAGCAGGTATGGTAGGAGGGGCCTTCCACCAGGCTACTCAGCTCTAGAACTTTCCAAAATGCAAGTTGCTCACAAATAATGATATGAATGGTGATCAGGCACCATTTTGGTATGAAGGATAAGAAACTGCATTTGATTAATCCTGGTAACATCAAACAACTCATTACAAAGCCCTCTGAGTAGATTTTTGGCATCAGTGGAGCTGAAAGTGGAAGGGGGAAAGCACTAACTTCACCTGTGTTACAAGTCAAGCACTGGACCTTGGTCTCAGTTTTTTCCAAGTGCAGAGATGAGCGCCAGTCCCTAGGTAGATAAAATGGTACCATTCACATAAAATCCAAGGTATCAATGAGATCTAGGGCAGTGGTTCTCAAACTTTGGTCCTCCAGATGTTTTGGACTTAATCTCCTAGAATCCCTGAGCATTAGCCAATCTAGCTGGAGCTTCTGGGAGCTGAAGTCCAAAACACCTGAAGGACTAAAAGTTTGAGAACCACTGGTCAAGTGTGACACCCACACACGCCATGGCCAAGATTATGTCACACACAGATGGATAGCACTTGTAATTAGGTGTGGATGTTCATAAGGGTTGTGAACTAATTAAATGGAAAGTCACTCATGACCAGACTGAATGTAATGAACAAACATAAATAATTATTTATTGTTGAATAACATAAACTTAACTGATTTAAATATTCATTTTCCCTGCACATGACTTCACTCCAAGCCTCTAACTGTCATACTTCAAGCCTGTAACTTCAACGTCTCACTGTCACACCCACTTAAACCTCCAGAAGCCCCTCCCCTTTCTGCCTCCTCTCAGAGGATTGGCTCCTGAAGCACACTATTCTTATTTGTCTACATAGCTGTCCGTCACATCAAGTACTGTAGAATTAGCCAAAAAAACAAAAAACAAAAAACCACCCTTTAGGGGAAAAAATGAGAACCCAATACTCCAAGAAAAGCTTAATGAGGACTCAGTGTTTTTCATGCCATGGAATACAGGTCACCCTCCCTGCTAATATGGACGCATACCATAAAGTCGTGCTGGAAAATGCCTAGAGAGGTGTCCTAGAGGTATCCTCTCTAAGAATTGCTAGGTCCTCCAATGGAACTCTATGGTATGTTTGTACTGGAAGTCCTTTATTTTAATAGGGTTCACTATTATCCAGTTTCATTTATAAATGGTAAGCCCAGGAATATATCCCCACGGATACAAGGAGTGACCTGTTCTGACTGTCAGCAGGGGGGCAATGGAAAAACCGAAAGCGAGAGAGGACAAGAATGGACCTGGGACAGGATAAGTTGACTGGCTAGAGCCATGAAAAGGAGCCCTGTAAATGCTGCAAAATAGTTATGCGGGTCTCTTTTATTTGTACTTAATGAAAGAAAATAATTACTCTAGTCATTGATACAACTGAATGCAAAAAGATCTGATTGGTTAAGAAAACTTAATATAGTCTATTAGAGAACAGGACTACAGTTCAATAATATCTGAAAGTCTAATAACCACTGAAAGCCAATTTCCATATTGACTGCAGAGGACCCTTTGATCATAAAAAATAATATCTATAGCTGTTACTAACACAGGAAAAATAAGAATAAAGAGTTAGAAAATGTAATATCAGTGACTAGAATAAAATACATGTAGAATTCAAAATCTATACAGTAAGACTTTGCGCTTTCAGAAATGTGCAGATTCATTCCTTGTCTGATGACCTTTGTGGAACACTGCAAAGCTATTCTATTCACTTGGGCATTTACCAATTGGAATGGCAGAGCAAAGCTGCATGTCTGTGTTGATGAGTTTTCCAGATTGGCATTTTAGGTGAGGAGATAACAGTATGCTATGTTTTATACATGAACTTACAAGTGTCAATAGAGGAGTAATTTAAATAAAAAGGTATATTATTGTGGAGGAAAATACAAATGAGAACAAACCTCACCACCAAGTGCTACTACATCTATTTTTTTAAAAAAGGTTAAGAGCAAGCAAGTGCAGTATATCTACACGAGTTGCATCCAGATTACTAGGCCAACTTCTCTCATGTTCACACATAGCACATACAGTGATATAGTCTTCAAACTTTCAATCCCAGTTTCTTCCTTTAGAACTTTCAGCTGTCTCCCTCCTTATCAAACCTACCCAGAACTTTTGCAATTGTTACTGACTTGCAAATACTTTTAAAAGCCATTACAGATTTTTTTTCCTTCACACTCTTCACAAGGAACTACACATGAATTTGCTTCTTTGACCCCCTTGCTATTTCCCTGACAATTGCCACCAAAGAAAAATAACCCAAAAGAAGAAAAATAAAACTCTAGCAGTACTACTTGTAAGATCTGCTTGAGATAAAGTCATGACTCAGTTGCAGGTCATGACTCAACAGTTAAAGGTCCATGTTGTAAGGCACTCATCTGAGAAAAGCTGAAAGGGGCAAACTCAGACAGAAGTTGACCTTACTAGATAGTGCTAAAACAGGGTCACAATTGAATACATTGCATATACTAAACGGAGGACAGTGTAGCAGAGAGATGGTGATCCCACCCATTTAATAGGTTGGAACTATACATAGGATTGCACCCATGGGATAGAGTTTCCTGCCCACTCCTAAACACTGCAGTCCCGTGTGCACCCTGAAAATCCATATCAAGTGTCAGTAGTATATGATGCAGGAGGTTTCCATAGTAATGACAGAGTGGGGAGAACTGGTGGAAATATTTTTTTTAAAAAAAAATTACTATCAAGTGGCAGTGCTCAACAAATATCAGATCCAATCAAATATAGTAGGACCCCTGTATCCACTGATTCATTATCCACTGATTAAGTTATCGGTGGGGCACAAAACAGCATACCTACCATAGTCTTCCTAGAAAATGCCTAAAGAGGCATCCTCTCTAGATGTTTTCTAGGTCCTCCAAGGCAACTCTACAGTATTTTAAACCAGAACTCCCATTATTTTCAATGGTGTTCGTTGTTATCTGCGGCTTTCGCTATCCATGGGGGCCCCTGGAACCAACCCCCCGCGGATACTGGGGTCCTACTGTACGTCTGTCAACTGACATTAGGGTTTGGACCGTAAAATGTTTAGCTGGTGACAGGCCACACAAAATGGACAACCCATCCTTGATTAAAGATTGCAAACCTACAGATATTTTTTAATGTCTTTGGTCCACAAAAACACACTTATGACCTTATAAATGGAATGCCTGTTTACAGCAGTCAAGTGGCTGCTGGGTAACTAGCCTTTAAGTGCATTATCATATCATCAAAAGAGGCTAATTTTCTGCCTGCCAGAAATTAAAATTAATGCTGCTGTTCTTTTAAAATTCTGGAGAAATGTAAGAGAGCAAATCAGTAAGAGCAGAAACTTACACGGAAACCTGGCTAGGAGAGGATAGTGCTGTCACGTGGGCGCAGACCCTCCCAGCCGGGTATTCTGTCAGTGAGCGGGTGAGGGGAAGTTGGCGGGGGGGCGGAGTGGCTTTAGTTTATAAGGACAATCTGACCTTGACCAGGATACCTGTCCGAAACACAGTCCACTTTGAGAGTATGTACCTTAGCCTGAGGACCAGGGATAGTTGGGGGATTCTGCTAGTATACTGACCACCCCGTTCTCTAGCAGACTCCCTAACTGAGCTGACACAGCTGGTCTCAGAGTTGCTGTTGGAGTCGCCCAGACTTTTAGTTTTGGGCAACTTACACATTCCACTCGAGACCAGCTTGACAAATCTGACTGGTGCAGCTCGGGAGTTCATGGAAACCATGACAAACATGGGCCTATCCCAAATGGTCGTCAGGCCCACACATTGTGCAGGTCATACCCTCGATGCGGTCTTCAGTAAGGAACAGGAATATCCGTGGGCGGAGGTTATAAAAACCACCGCATTGTCATGGACGGATCATTTCCTGGTCAAGACTGAACTAAGAGTCTCTTCCCGCCCCACCGGGGGTGGTGGACCCATTAGAATGGTCCGCCCCCGGAGACTAATGGAACCAATAGGATTCCAGAAAGCCTTGGAGGGGTTAATGGGTGGTAACGCCGGTGACCCTGTAGAAGCTTTGGTTAATACCTGGAACACCGACCTTACCAAGGCTATCGACACGATCGCTCCCAAGCGTCCTTTCCAACCCGCTTCAAACCGTAAGCCATGGTATACAGCAGAGCTTAGGAAAATGAAGCGAGTTGGACAACGACTAGAGCGCAACTGGCGGAAAACTCGACTCTTATCCGACAGGACTCGTCATAAGAACTTTCTTTGGTCCTATCGAGAGGCAATATGTGCAGCGCAGAGATCCTTCTCCTCTGCACGTATTGCGTCTGCAGAGTCCCATCCAGCAGAGGTGTTTAGGGTGGTAAGGGAGATGACGCAGGTTATTCCTGCGCAGAACCCGTTGCTTAACCCAACAACGGCCTGCTGTGATGCATTTAACAACTTCTTTGCAGATAAAATCTCTCGGATAAGAGCCGACTTAGATGCCAGCAATTTGACAGAAACAATTGACAAGGTGTCCAGCAACTCCGTTGATGTAAGTTTACTGGATCAATTTCAATCCGTGAGTACCGAGGACGTGGACAAGCTACTTGGTAGGGTGAGGAAGACGACCTGCCCTCTCGATCCTTGCCCTTCATGGCTGGCCATCCAGGGGGGGACTGCCTTGATGGTGTTCCTTAAGGACATCATCAATGCATCCCTCAGAGAAGGGTGTGTTCCATCTTGCTTAAAGGAAGTGGCTATTAGGCCGCTCCTGAAAAAATCTTCCCTTGACCCGCTGGATATGAACAACTATAGGCCGGTTTCTATGTTACCATTCTTGAGCAAAGTGATCGAGAGGGCAGTTGCGCTTCAACTCCAGGTGGTCTTGGATGAAACCGATTATCTAGACCCATTTCAAACTGGCTTGAGGATGGGATTTGGAGTTGAGACTGCCATGGTTGCCTTGACCGACGACCTGCGTCTAAGCATCGACAGGGGTAGTGTGACCCTGTTGGTGCTTTTAGACATCTCAGCGGCTTTCGATACAATAGATCATGGCATCCTCTTGGATCGCCTGAGAGGGTTAGGAATCAGAGGCACTGACTCCCGTGGTTCCGGTCCTTCCTCTCGGGCAGGTCCCAGAGAGTGCTGCTCGGGGACAGCTGCTCCAGCAGAAAAGAGCTTACTTGTGGTGTTCCGCAGAGCGCCATCCTGCCCCCGATGCTGTTAAACATCTATATGAAGCCTCTGGGTGAGATTATTCGGAGTTATGGGGCTGGGTGTTATCAGTACGCGGATGACACCCAGATCTATTACTCCTTGTCCTGATCGTCAGTCTCAAATTCTGATGGCGTCTCTCCTCTTAATGACTATCTTAAAGCAGTAATGGGCTGGATGAGGAAAACAGATTGAGATTGAATCCAGATAAAACGGAGGTGCTCACGGTAGCGGCCCCAAAACCAGGAGTTGGGTTGCAACCTCCAGTCCTGGACAAGGTCACGCTCTCCATTAAGGACTGTGTTCAAAGTCTGGGGGTGCTCCTTGATTCATTGCTACAGATGACTAGTCAGGTGAATGCAACGGTCAGGAGTGCCTGTTATCAACTTCGGCTGATACGCCAGCTGCGCCCTTTCCTGGAAGTAAGGGACCTCGAGACTGTGGTGCACGCGCTGGTAACCTCTCGTCTAGATTTCTGCAATGTGCTCTACATGGGGCTACCCTCATGCTTGCTCCAGAAACTTCAGTTTGTACAAAATATGGCAGCCAGAGTGGTCTTGGGAACATCTCGGAGAGACAATATAACTCCAGTATTAAAATCCCTCCACTGGCTGCCTATCAGTTTCCGGGCCCAGTATAAGGTGTTGGTTATTACCTTTAAAGCCCTAAATGGCTTGGGTCCAACTTATTTCCGGAACTGCCTCCTCCCATACAATCCTCCCCGCGCACTCCAGTCCTCTGGGAGGAATTTGCTTCAGCCACAAAAATCTAGGCTGTCTGCAGCCTCCCAGAGGGCCTTTTCGGTAATCGCCCCCAAATTGTGGAATGACCTGCTGAACGAGATCCATCAGATGACAAGCCTGAGTAGCTTTAAAAAAGCACTAAAGACAGATCTCTTTTGGCAGGCTTTTCCTAATAAGATCCCGGCCTCAGAGGTTCATGGCCTCTTTTAGTCTGCTGGCTATTTATTGTATTTATTGTTTTTATTGTTTTTAAATGTGATTTTAGATAGTTGCTTTTAAGTTACATTTGTTTAATATCTTTTTATGGGGGAGGGTGGGGGTGGGTGGTGTTTTGGGATTTTTATCTGTATTGTATTGTATTTTAATTGTTGTAGGCCGCCCCGATTGTTTTAACAGAGGGGTGGGGTATAAATAAAGATTATTATTATTATTATTATTAACTTCTATAGTACATTTTTGTTGCACTTTCTGGTTTGATTGTTGACTGCCTTGGGGATTGCTTTTTGAGATGGAGAAGCAGAACAGAAATATTTACATTAAAAGCTTACCCATAAAGTACATTTAAAAAGAACATGAACATAATTCCTGTCTCAACTGGGAGCAGTTCAGGCATCTCCTTTTCTCCTGCCAAAGCATAGCTATCATTAAATCCTGTCTCAGACATAATCTAAGACTAGAAGGAATCCCAAATCAACAAATCAATGTTTCAACTAGGAGAAGACTGAATAATCAGGCTCACTCCTGTATCATACCAGAAGGGGGGACATTGAAGAAGATGAGCCCAAGACTTCCATCAAACCTGGAATTTAGAAAGCTAAGGCCCAAAATTCAGCCAAAGTTTGGAACTTTTGGCACTGTACTTGTTGGGAGCAACCACAGAGTCATAACAAGTCTCAACTACTTTCTCAGATTCCAAGCAAGAAAGGAGAGGCAGAATCACTTGGATTTGGCTCTCCTTTGGACACTATGAGCATCAGCTGCTCACTGCATCCTTTCAGTTCTGGGTTGAAGCGGGGGAGCTAAAGGTGTGTCGGCTTGCTGAGTGCCAATGTATGTAGAAAAAGAACAAGCCTCTGCCACCTGCCATTATGGAACTATTGAGGGTGGAGGGTTGGCAAGTGATCATTCCGTCTTCCTCACAAGGAGCCTAGAACACAGTTAAGCCGAGTAAAAAGAACACTCCTTTCATGTGACACTTGGTCCAGCAGTTTGTTCTATGCTAGGGAGGCATACGAAATGTTATTTGGGAAACCTTTTTAGCCCTAGAAAAATGTCAGCTTCTCCACAGTCCAGGGCTGGAAGCCTCCCAAACTATTTCTGTTTCTCCCTATTTCTGATTACTGGGGGGAGAAATGAGTGATTATATAACCCTTATATCCATCCAGGCCCAAGAAAGGAGAGAGATAGGAAGAATCCTCTAAATCACCTCTAAATGTATACCCTGAGCCCAGTCTCTGCAGGACAGTAACAAAGCTATCATCTTCTATTACCTGCCTTGGAACTAAAAGGCCATCTGCTTAGGAACAAGTAAAATAACCACAGCTAGACAAAAGACTCAAAGCAGAGATAGGAAGAAAAGGTAAGGATTTCAGCCAATTGTGATCATTCTGACTAAAGGAAATAAGAGTTTATGATCAGATTATCTGCTTCTACAACTAACCATGATGTCTTGGAGACTCTGAGAATTGTAGTCGAAAAAACTTTTTCCTAATACATTAATATCATTTGGAAGCTCTTGTCAAATTCTTAACACATTCAAAAATTTGGGAGTTCATACCCAAGTAGAAAACTCTTGGATAGTCTTACAGCAAAATTGTTAAGGTCTCTGTTGAAAAAGTCTTCCCTAGATCCCTCTATAATGGATAATTATTGACCAGTGTTGAACATTTGGGTTTTGGGCAAGGTTTTTGGACAAGGTATGAGAACAAGCGGTAGTCTTCTAGCTTCAAGAATTCCCAGATGAAATGCATTATCTAGTTCCATTTCAATCTGGCTTCAGACCTGGTTCTGGAACACAGGTGGCTTTGGTTACCTTGATGGATGACCTTTGCTAGTAACTAGACAAGCCCCTGTTGGTTTTGCTGAACCTCTCAGCAGCTTTTGATAACATTAACTATGGTATCCTTCTGGGCCACTTCAGTGGAAAGGGACTGGGGGTACTATTTTAATTCATCTCCCATGCTATTCAACATTTACATGAAATTGGTAGAATAGGATATCCAAAGCTTTGGGATTTGGTACTTCCAGTATGAGGATGACATCCAACCCTTTCCTGGTTAGTTGAAAGGTGGATCAGGGAATAAGGACAGAACCTGTGCTAGAAGGAGTTACACTCCCTCTCAGGTTGGCTGTACTCCTGGATCTTACCTTGAACTGGGTTTCTGTGGTGGCCAGGAGTGTTTTTGCATACTTAAAGCTAGTGCACCAATGCACCTGTTCTTGGAGATGCCTGATCTGGCCTCCAGGACAAGCCTGTTAGAATAAAAAAGCCAATGGATGGACAGCAAAGAGGGAATCATTCTAGGCTTCCTAGAGGGGAAGTTACACAACCTTGGGACACCTACTGACAAGGTTCTATCCTGTTTCGCCACAAACCATACTTGGCTGCTGGTCAGTTTCCAGGCACAATTCAAAGTGTTGGTTATGACCTATAAAGTCCTATGTGGCATAGGTCCAAGCTATGTGACAGACCATATCACCCTACATGAGCCTGCCTAGAAACAAATCCTGAGGAGAGGCCCTTGTTTCAGCCCCACCATCTTATCATGCACATTTGGTCAAAACATGGGAGACAGCCTTAATCAGTGGCTGCACCTACGCTCTGGAACTCCTGTTCTAGGGAATATAAATGAGGACATCTTCACTCACTCCCCCAGTAATTATATTTGCATATAAAAAGAACTACATATCTTGGTACTAGGCATTCTCTAAATAAGTTTAAATCCTCCTCTGAAAAAAAATTATAATTGAGATCTCTCTCTATCTCTCTCTGGCTTTTCTTCACAAACGAAGATTCAGGAAGGACTCATCCCGCTCTTTCTGCAAGTGCACTAATGACTAAAAAGGCCAATCCGCAATAAACAAGTCCGGTTGCAGAAAGCACAGCAGAAGGTCTCCTTGGGTGACGTTTCCATGTTGTGAATCTTTCTGCGTTGTCGTTTCTCTTCAAGACTTGTTCGGCGTGAGTTCTCAAATAAGGCTGCAGTATTGTGGATAGTGCATCTCCATGCCTCCCAATGTGAGGCCAGTGTGGACCATTGTTGGTGATCAATTTGGCCGAGCCTGAGATGTTGTTTCAGGGAGTCCTTGTATCACTTTTTTGGAGCGCCCCTCTTACACTGACCCATGGCAAGTTCTCCGTAGAGTACTATTTTTGGGAGGCGATGGTCCTCCATCCTAGAAACGTGCCCTGCCCAGCGCAGCTGTGTTCCCAATATCATGGCCCCAATGCTGGTGATCCCTGCTTGCTCAAGGACAGCAACGTTCATCACATAGTCAGTCCACTGTATATTTAGGATTGTGCATATACAGCACTGATGAAAGTGTTTGAGGAGTTATAAGTTGTGGTGATAGGTGACCCATGTTTCAGACCCATAAAGGAGAATAGACAGTACAATGGCTCTATACACACTGAGTTTTCTGCTTCGCCTCAGGTGTTTATTACTCCAGACTCTTTTGTAAAGTCTCCCAAATGCGCTATATGCCTTTGCTAATCTGTGATTGATCTCTTTGTCAATCTTGGCATCTGAGGAAATGATGCTTCCCAGGTAGGTGAACTGCTGAATGGACTTGAGCACAGATTTGTCGACGGCAATGTGGGGATGGTGGTGTTCCTCCTCTGGTGCAGGCTGGTAAAGAACTTCCGTTTTCTTCAGGTTGACTTCCAGCCCAAACAGCTCTGCAGCTGTTGCGAAACAGGATGTTAGCTGCTGCAGAGCTGCTTCTGTGTGGGCAACAAGGGCAGCAGCAGCAGCGAAGAGCAGCTCACGGACTAGATAGTTTAGAGTCTTAGTGCAAGCCCTCAGACGGCTTAAGTTAAACAAGCTACCATCAGTATGGTAACGTATATAGATGCCGCCGTCTTCTTCGAGCTCTGCCGTAGCCCTTTGGAGCATCATGTTGAAGAAGATTGTAAATAAATTTGGAGCAAGAACACAATCTTGCTTCATTCCATTAGTTATTAGAAAGGTCTCTGAAAGATCATCGCCATATCTGACTTGACCCTCGTGTAGCAAGATAATCATTCTAAGGAATTTGGGGGAAATCCTAGTCTTTCCAGGATCTGCCACAGACCTTTTCTACTCACAGTGTCGAAGGCTTTGGTGAGGTCGACAAATGTTACATAGAGACTCTTGTTCTGCTCTCTACATTTTTCTTGCAGTTGTCTAAGGGCAAATACCATATCTGTAGTACTCCTATTGGCTCTGAAGCCACATTGGCTTTCAGGAAGAAGTTCTTCTGCAATAGCAGGAACTAATCTGTTCAGGAGTATCCTTGCAAGGATTTTTCCAGCAATAGAGAGCAGTGTCATGCCTCGATAGTTTGAACAATCTTAAAATAATATTATTTTAAGGGGTGGGTGGGCTTGTGATTATGGAATTTTTATATTGTAAGCTGCCCCCGATTGCATTGCAGAGGGGAGGGATAGAAATAAAATTTTATTATTTTTATTATTATTATTATTATTATTATTATATAACAATCGGATTTTGCTCCTTTTTTCTTGTACAGGGTGATGATGACTGCATCTCGGAAATCTGATGGCAGTTCCCCTTTTTCCCAGCAATTCACAAGGACGTGAATTGCTGGGGAAAAGGGGAACTGCCATCAGATCTCCGAGATGCAGTCATCATCACCCTGTACAAGAAAAAAGGAGCAAAATCTGATTGTTATATAATAATAATAATAATAATAATAATCTATTTCTATCCCGCTCCTCTGCAACGCAATCGGGGCGGCTTACAATATAAAAATTCGTGGAGTGCATGACCTCCGTGTTTCCAAACTTCAGGTGGGATTCCATCAATCCCAGCTGCCTTGCTGTTTTTCATCTGCTGGATTGCCTTAAGGGTCTCTTACAAAGTGGGAGCTATGTCCAATTCATTTTTCATGGGTTTTTGTATCATATGTTGGATAGCTGAGCCTTGGACTACTCGGTTGGCACTAAAGAGACTTTGAAAATATATGAATTGAGGTATAATTCATATATTTCACCTCAAACACAAGAATCAAATATTTCAAAAGTTTCTAACTACTGTGACAATTATGAGATTGTGAAAAAAACCTCTGAAAGTATTACAAAAAGGAGTGTTTGTGCAAGTTACATAAATGATTTATGCACAAACTACAATATTTTTTTGAGAAACTATGACTTTATTATGCAAATTACTTTATTTGTAAAGTCAGAGGGACTGGGTGGTTTGCTTTTTTCTAATGAATAATCCTGTCATTGTGCTTGATGTGTCTGCGTGTGGTTTACTTAGCAAGAGGGGACGAAACTAGCTTTGCACAGAGGGTTTTTGTGGAAATCGTACAGTCCTTGATGGTGGTAGGAGGGGGGACACTGGTGTTTTCACTTTCAAGAAGGAGTGAAAAATCTTGCCAAGGTTGACAGGGGTTTTTGCCAAAGTGTCTCAATTTCCTTTTGAGAACAAGAAAATCTGTGGACATTCTTTACCTCCCAAGCTTATACTGAATTGCCAACACTTTTTTTAAGAGTCTCAGTCAAGCATGTAACAAAAATAATAGAATTGTAGCCAAAGGTTCTATGCGTAGAAGGTAGTTCATGAAACTGTCTTGCTGTTCCCTTCCTCCTATCTCTGTGCTCCCCAGAAAACCTATTCAGAGGGCTGGTGGGCACTCCTGAACAATGCAAGCTCTTACAGGGCTGCAACAGGGGGCAGGACCCACCAAAATTAGGGAAGCAAGCCCTGCAACAATTCAGTCTCACACAACGCAGCACATACTATTCAGGAAGGGCTTCCAAACCTCCCGCTGAAACATTTGAGAGGCAGGAAGTAAAGATACAGATCAATTGTGTAATTTGCTTCCATTCATGCAAGCATTAGTACAACTCTATATTTGTATCTATATTTTTAAGCACAAAGAAATCTCAAAAGAGTTTAAAAACTCAGATATAAAGAGAATTATTACCCAAGTGATGCTCAGTTATATCATCAAAAAGATATTTACCTTTTTGGCCACATGGATATCAAAAAACGGTTTGTGACGAACACTAAAGGGTTCCTTTGCTTTGTCAATTAGCCCAGTCTTCATTTTGTCATGTCGTGGGAATATAATCTCTTTTTCTATACATGACAGACGTATGTTAAAATCACAGTCCCCAACTGGTTGTCCCTGTCAAGTTAAAAGACAAAATTCCATATTACTTAATTTGTTTGTAACATCTAAATGGCATGCATTAAATGCCTGACCTGACCATCACAAATGAAGTGGTGACAAAGTTGATAACCAAAGTGGTATCTGAAAGGGGTACAGTCCTCTCTAAGGTGGAAGCATGTAACTCAAATCATTTAAGGAGCCATTTAAATATTTTGATTCAATAAGAATCAGGGAAATTTATTTTCCTACAATTGGAACAGTAAGACATAACCTCTTTTTTCTCTGTGTGTCTCATAGCATCAACTCAGGTCTTCTCTGTCATTTCTGTTATCTCTTTGCGGACCCAGCCCGGACACCCCCACTACCTCTCCCAAGAAACGATACCCAACACCAATTGTATTGAGTACATGTGGAAAAGATAAATGATTAGGTATATGATTAGTACATAGAATATTGGCAATTAAGGCCACAACTTGTTAGTGGATTGCCAGCTTTCATCACCCCCTTCTTTTCTTGCCTCCCCATGTGTATCTATGCATGCTATATTCAGGACATTTTTTAGTAAATGATAGCATTTTTAGCAGCATATTAAGGGATTTCAGCAGTGAGCATTTAGCTTTGGCTATAGTGTTAACATTCGAATTTGAAGGCTAAATCGTCATTTGGCAAAAAATGTTGGCTAATTAAATCAAAAAGCCAAAGAAAGGCACATGTTATCTATTTTCTCATTGATGTCCAAATTCCTATCTATTACTTGCCTTCCCTCTTTATGTACAACACGGATCTGTACTTCCATTAATTCACTCTTTTTTCTTCCTATGATATAAGGCGTACCTCCAAACAAACTCTAAACCTCCTTAAGGTGTGATGGCAATGGCTTACAAGGCTTTCAAGCTCTCCTAACAATTTACAAACTGTGAGAATATGACACTGTTGTGTGGTGTAGTGCTGTTACAAGAGACTGAAAGAACTAAGGCCAGTTCCAAGGCATACCTTTGAATCAGAGGAGCTGCAACAGAGACATCATAATGAAAGCATTATTCCACTCCCCACCCCTCGACATTTTTATATTCCCAATTCTAGCAAAGAGGTAAGCAAGGGCAACCAACAATTGGAATGGCAGAAATGGGGGGGGGCAGCCATATGTTTTGAGGGCCTGTTTTAAAGGAACCTGCTAGCAACAACATGGCCAAACCTCATCTAAATTTGTACAGATTTTCTTGTCAAAGAACTTATGGTTTATTCACTCTTACCTAACAGGTCACAGCAAAATCCTGATCATTAAAACTGTTCCCTTTCCAAAATATACTCTCTTTCCCCCTAGCCACATCACATTTCACCTTCTTACCTCCAGTCCCATTCCAACTCTGTCCTCCTTTCCTTTGCTTCATTAAATAACTCACTCAAGCAAGAGCTTCGAATTTTAGCCCTATTCCTGCTTTGCTCCAGACTGGTTCCTTTGAATCCACTGAAAGATAGCCACTAATGTGTGATTACAGTATCAAGGGATTTATGTCTGACTGCTGTAAGTGGTTTTAGTGATGTGGGCATGTAATCTTTATTCTTACTTAAATTGTCATCTTCAATTTAAGCTCATAAGGGGAAATAACAACGCGGTAAAATTACAAAGCTTTATTCATTATCCAAAGCAGAATAGCCTACAATAAATTTCTTACTCCTAACATCTGACATATTAATGATTCAGTGTGTCGAAAAGTATTTTGACTGTGAATTCATTTTAAGCTCAATAGCTTTCCTTTGATCTTAAAGTAGTTCATTGCATTTTCTACTAACAGCACAGTTAAGTAAATCTAATGCTACACCAGCTACTAAGACTTTTCCAACAAAAGTTTCAAATATACCGTACATTCAAAATGTATGGAATGGCTAGCATTTCTATCACAGGAAAAACTCAGAAAAACTGAGAAGTCTGCCAGCAACTATGCAACATGGGATGAATTTGCTTAATCATTCGATATAATAAAATGGAAGTGGGAGTGCATGTAACTGAATTCTCATCTCTGCAAAAACTGTACTCCCACCTGCAATATGACAAGACATAGGTTTACAACTTCACTGAGAACTTGGTCTAATTCCGGGAGCTTTATAAATTTTGAGGAGTTAAATAAAATTGCTTTCAAGTGACAGCAGTAGTCCTGGAGGGCTTCAAACATGGAAAAATTCCAGATAGGGACAATGTGTGATGATGATGATGATGACGATTTCTTACCAGACTCTCCCCATGAATCAAGGCAGGGAACCATGTGTATATGCACATGTGCCTTCAAGTCATCCATCAACTTTTGTTGATCACATAAATTTCTTAGGATTTTCTCAGGCAAGGAATACTGAGTCGTAGTTTACCATTGCCTTCCTCTGAAATACAACCTACAGTGCTTGACCTTCCTAGGTTGTCCCCGTTCTAAGTACTAACCAGGCCCAGCTCTGCTTGGCTTCCAAGGTATAAGTTTATCCTATCACAGAAACCCTCTATGGCAGGGGTGGGAATAATGTGCTGTCCAAATGCTGCTGGACTGCAGCTTACAGTATACCTCACCATTGGCTATGCTGGCTAGGGTTGCTGTATAAACAACATTTTTATACAACATTCTTGCAGTTAAACAACATTTAGAGGGCGCACAATTCTGACACCTGCTCTAAGGCTGCAAAGAGAATCATCAGAGGTATTTGTGACTTTGCAAAAACAAACCATTTTGTATATGGGAAAGGCACTGTGTAGCGTAGTGTAAAGCCATTACGATCAGAAAAGTTTTCGAATGCCATTTAAACATTCCAAATCCACAGTGCTTGTCACTTTAAGTCCTGTTAATATCCAAGCACCAAAAGCAATTTTGTAATTCTGCAGGTTGAGAACCTTTAGTCAGCTGGGCAAGGAAGAAGCAATCTGCACTCCACATACTCAGCATTTTCCCTGTATATTAATTCAAACATTAATAACATCCACAACTTTTTTTAAAACAGTTGTCACCTTCCCAGCCCTTTCCATCACTGCTTCCTTGCAACAGTGGTAGTACTGGAATTGCTAGCTTGCCTAGAATAGATTTAGTTTATGGCTTCCTACTTTTTTGAAAAAAGCTTTAACAGAAATTGGGATACAAGTATATGAGTTGTATATACTTAGAAAAAACAAGTATTTATGTTTCCTAAAAGATTAGTGCATTTTTAAAATACTGAATGTTCAAGGCCTTTTCTACAATAGCATATATATGTTCATGCACTCTTAACTGGCAAAAAAAAAGTCACTTCACATTTTCTTTTAGCCCTAACGTCCCTATCTACCTTCTACCAGGAAGGTATCGTTAAATAAGTCAGCACTGCAACTTCTCTTGGCCTTTTCATATATGCCATTTATATACATTCTAGATTATGAAGGACTGCTCCAAAAATGAATACTGTATATGCTGTAGCCCAATTTATATTACAGTGTAATGCTGTAATAATGAAAAAGAATAGAGGTGTAATTCTCTGACTTGAAGGCACATTCATCCACCAAATTTATCTATTTATCTATTTAATATGTCGGACTGGACCCTCTACAGTGCATTCCAGCTGCTGGGAGCAAGGGGCTGTGTACAGATAACATAACACAGCTGACTAAGCAGCAGTATCGGCTTGCAAGTGAAACAACAACATTTGGTTTATAGATTATCAGTGACTTTCTCCAACCGTTTCCACAGCATTCCTGTCATGTCTTAATTTTCCATGACATATGTTAGCAACACATAACCACTAGGGTGAAAGATAGCAAACTACTGAGCAATGTGGGAGCAAATAAAAAAGAGCTATTCTTCCCCCTCTCTTATGCCATACCAAACACACGGCAGGGGACTAGCTTTCAGCTGTCATTCTTCCAATATGCACTGTTGGCTAACAGGTTGCATTCAGTGATGCCTTTCACATGAATTTACAAATTTCATCTTGTGCAAGGCACTGCACATTTCATCAGCTTTTTCCTCCACCACCACAGGCATACACTGCAGTCTCCCATTTGCCTCACCCCCACCGCACTGGTCCAAACAGTTTTGGGGGAATCTTTGTAAAGGTATGGTATATGAAATAGAACACTAGGCAAAAAGTAGGCTCTGCTGCCTTGAACAAAAGGAAATGCTTTGCCCTCATGCAAAGTCTCTCTTAGTAGAATTCTCTGTATTTTTCACCCAGACTCATTAGATTTTATAGGAATAGTCACAAAGAAAGGACTTAGCCATCGATGTACTGCTGAGAATTATTGATACACTATACTATCTATTAATATGTCTGAGTGAGAACTTGTAAAATCATGGCCTGAAAGGAAACTGACTCCCAAACATATGCACTTGTTCCTCCCCAAGTGCTGTACCTTAAAGTAGTATGAATAATTTACTAGAGACTGCACACCCACTCACGTTATGCATATAAGACATGTACTTGCCTTAATTTACTCAGCCAAAGCAGAGCATATGTCACAACTGTCTTAAAAACTTTAAATTATTCTGAAACCAGATTTCAAGCATGACAACCAACTAAAATTTTCAAGAAGAACTATCATACTACTAAATCTGCCAATCTTCAAAGAAGCTAAAATACAAATTCTTGGAATGGGAACCGTATGGAAACACTTCTTAAAATATGTGTTTACAATCATACAGCTATTATAAAGCAGTTGTTCCTAGGCTGCAAGTGAGCAGAAGTAGATCTGGAGTAACTGGTAGATCTTGGGTGGTTTGCAATAGATCACCAAGGGCTTCTGGCTCACAGCTGTTTAATAGAGAAAAAATGACTCTATACTTGATAGGAAGAAAAATGTCAGTACAGCTATACCTCAGTTAATGAAGTAGATGTGTTCCTGGGCTTTACATACTTCTTGAACAGAAACTTTGGTACCAGAGACAGAAAGAATGGAAAGGACAGGGATAGGTTCCTACACCACAAAACAGAAGAGCAGTTCAACATGTTTCAGCAAAGTTTTTATTAAAAACTAACATTATGCACATGTGAAATAGAATAACCAGGTCAGGTATGCCTTGTATAAGTAAATAAAAACATTTTGAATCTTCTAGAAACCACTTGAAAACATCTTCCAAAATGCATCCCAGGATTTTTTTCTTTCTTGTAACAGCCCTCACTTTTCTTATGATTTCCATTTTGGTAGTGAAACTTAAGCTTTTTCAAAATGCCAAGGTAGTTGGTGAAGTAGGCTAATTTGCTTTCTCCCGCCCCCCTCGCCCCACTTTCTGTTTTGCTCTTCACACACGCTCAGGCAGCTGTTTACCTTGCCTTTTGTACACAGATACACATAGCTACAATAGGATTGCCTAGAATAGAATCCCATTCTTTCCTACGTCAAGCTTTATTGCTTTATTTACTGCAGACATGCTGCTGCAACCAAACCCTGGAAGTCTGTCCTTCTCCAACCCTCCTTCACCAGCCTGCCAATGCCAATGCTGCAAAACAAAACAGAAAACGTTCCAGCTACACAGAAGAAAAGAAAAGCATGGGCTGGACACAAAAAGATTTTGTAAGAAGTTGCTTTTTGTCAAAGGCTTTGTTAATTGAGGTATGCCTGTATTGTACTGCTGTTACATTTACAGCTGCATTTGTCTGAAATATGAACAGTCTATAGATAGTGGAGTGGGCAAAGTGCAGCTTCCAGACCACATGTACCACCACCCTAGAAATGTCTGGTGGACCCTGGGGACTAAAAAATATTTTTGTCCCAAAATGCCCTCTTGGCGGCGTGGGGAATATTTTTTGCGACACCCCACCAACTTAGACTCAGAGAGGGCTTCTTTTGAAACAGGAAGTGAACAGGAAGTTACTAATGCTCATTTTCTGTTGTTTAAAAAAAAAATCTCCTGGGCCTAAAATGGCCTAGGGGGCCTAAATTTTGAAAACATCCCCATATGCCCAAGAGCAGTGGTAGGCAACTGGGAAAAGGGCAGGGGCTATTTTTCCTTCCTGTGCCTGCCCAACAGGCCACAGCAGCACATTTCAGCACATCTGAAGTGACTTCATGTCATGTCCGGTCATTATTTAGGCAATTTGTTTCTGTTTTGTCTGTTTTGGGGAGATCTGGGGGGCTGGAAGTGTTATGAAAGCAACCTATTGTCTTTTTATGCAGTTTTGGCAGATTTGTGGTGGTTTGGAAACAAAAAATCATCCCAAAATCAACCTGAAAAAATTAAAATGGAGGGGGGCTTTTGAGAAAGTCCTACGGGTCACATGCAGCACACAGGCCAGATTTTGCCCGCTCCTACCCTAGAGTGTATTTGGAGGAAACATCCTGGCCAGTTACATGGGAGACGGAAGCTTAATGTCTGTAATGGGAAGCTCTTCCTCTCTGTAGTGGCATGAACTATGGCTAGAACAGATGCCTCGCATGCAGATGGTCATAGGTTATATCCCAGTATCTTCATTGCAAGGGCTGGAAAATATCTTGGCAAACTGCTATCACTCAGAGAAGACAATATTAGTCTATTGGTGTTGACCAGTGGTCTACTCATCCCAGTGTAATAGACTGTACTCCAAAAAGTACAAAAAGCAATGCCATAATCACAAAAAGTCAACATGGGTTTCAGAGAAACAAGTCATGCCAGACTAATCTGATCTCTTTTTTTGATAAAATTACCAGCTTGATAGAGGAAGGGAACGCTGTAGATATCACATACCTTGATTTCAGTAAGGCCTTTGACAAGGTTCCGCATGATGTTCTTGCAAACAAGCTTGTAAAATGTGGGCTAGACAAGTTATCTGTTAAATTGATTTGTAATTGGTTGACCGGCGGAACCCAAAGGGTGTTCAGCTGTGGCTCCTCTTCGTCTTGGAAAGATGTGACCAGTGGGGTGCCACAGGGTTCTGTCCTGGGCCCAGTGCTATTCAACATCTTTATCAATGACTTGGATGAGGGAATTAGGGGCATGCTTATCAAATTTGCAGATGACACCAAATTAGGAGGAGTAGCTAATACCCTAGAGGACAGGATCAAAATTCAAAATGACCTGGATAGACTGGAGAGCTGGGCCAAAGCTAACAAAATGAAATTCAATATGGAGAAATGTAAGGTACTGCACTTAGGGCGAAAAAATGAAATGCATAGATACAGGATGGGGGAGACTTGACTGAACGAGACTACGTGCGAAAGGGATCTAGGAGTCTTAGTAGACCACAAGTTGAACATGAGTCAACAGTGTGCGGCAGCTAAAAAGGCCAATGCAATTTTTTCAATTCAGAAGGATATTGACACAATTCAAAAAGGATATTGACAAACTGGAGTGTGTCCAGAGGAGGGTGACTAAAATGGTGAAAGGTCTGGAAACCATGCCTTATGAGGAAAGTCTTAGGGAGCTGGGTATGTTTAGCCTGAAAAAAAGACAGTTAAGAGGTGATATGATAGCCCTGTTTAAGTATTTGAAGGGGTGTCACATTGAGGATGGAGCAAGCTTTTTTTCTGCTGCTCTAGAGACTAGAACACAGAACAATGGATGCAAGCTCCAGGAACAAAGATTCCACCTAAACTTTAGGAAGAACTTCCTGACAGTAAGATCTGTTTAGCAGCACACTCCCTCAGAGAATGGTGGGGTCTCCTTCCTTGGAGGTCTTTAAACAGAGGCTGGATGGCCATCTGTCGGGAATGATTTGATTGTGTATTCCTGCATGGCAGGGAGTTGGACTGGATGGCCCTTGTGGTCTCTTCCAACTCTACAATTCTATGATTCTATGATTCTATGATTTGGGATAAAAACACTTGGTGGGAGATACAGCCTTCCAAGGTCTCCTAATGTACCCCCTAGCCTTCTAATTAGCCCCTGGGCTAATCCAGCCCCTAGCCTTCCATGATTGCTCAAACCTGGTCTATACCAACCTTTTCAGAATCACCCAGAAAGTGGAAATATAATTTTATCAACCTATCCTGTGAGAAAGGAATCCAAAAAATCATGCAGAATAAGTGGGAGGCAACCAGATATCAGCACTAAAACAAACTCTGTACAGAAGCAGTAGGGGGAACCTTGTACACTGGGTGATTCTTACAAATCAGTTTGACTAGTGTACAGCATTACTGCAAACTGAAACCGGGTTGCCAATTATAGATGTTTTGTGTCAGTACCTAGGGTGACAGACAAACAAAAAGATGACCTATGTCGATGACATTTGAACAACAGGAGGTTTACAAAGTCGGTGTTCCAACAAAAAGCTTCACTCAGTTCTTTCTGTATTCCAAGCACTTAGTAGACACTGCCCATATGGTTGTGGGTGTCTTTGTGGAATGGATATTTCCTTTTAATATTTGCAATAATGGCCTGAACTTCTAGCACAAGCTGAATTATCATGCGCTTTATCATATGCTGAGCTTGCAGTTACCTTATCAGTTTGTTCTCTACTTAAATTTCAAAGAATCAAGTGTTGGAAAGGTCTAAAAGATAATCTGCTCCATGCAACAGCTCATATACTACTCTTGTGGCATCATTTTGAAGAACAATTAGTAATGGCCGAGATCAATGTTACAGGAATTCAAAAGCATAGTTAAGGATTCAAAGACCTTAGAGGTAGCTCTTTACCACATTCTGAAATATAATCTCAATCTCAATCTTTCATACAGTTAGATTGTACATAGAACAGATGCTGGTAACCACAAAGAGTTCTTATTATTTTACTATTCAAATATTATGACCAACAAGTCATACCACAAAAGGTGATTTGTGAAGTTCATAAATATTGCATAGTAATAAAATGTACTTGTTAAACAAAAAATTGTGTTAAAATGTACAAAATGAAATATTATATCCATATAGTAATTGTAGAACTGCAAAACTGAAGCTCATTTCCTATTTAAGCTCAATTTAACCTATTTTAAAAATTATTACAATCCAATTAAGAGCATCTTTTAAATTTGACACAAAGGCACAGTAGCTTCATAAATAATGCATGAGTCAGCAGAATAACTATTTGTTCTTAGTTGTGCTGTTACATTAAAAGCAAATCTCAGTGAAATGTGAAAAAGGAAAGAAAACAAAGGAAGCTTCTATACTTACTCCACAATGGTTATCACCACTTTGGGGGAGGAAAGAACTCACAGAGCTTGAGCAACACAGTGATAACTGTGACAGAGTGTTCACACAACCATGGTACAGAAGGGTCACTTCCTACATAACATTTTGTACTTGAGCACATGTGACAATTTAAAACTAATTCCACTTTTGCCCTGGAAACTGTCAGTCTCAGGTACAGAGAGTCAGTGAGAGGATCAAAGTACAACAGGAACCAAATCTGCAGAGATCTCCTTTTGAGCCTCACAAGGGAGTGGTGCCATGAAGCCTAGTAAGACCTGAATGTCTGTGACATTCACTCTGCAATTCTGAAGGTACCTCTGAGTGGCCCTCTGGAAGACAAGGTATCTGTCATCTGGAAAATAAGCTACTTGGGCTCAACAATAGAACAGCGAACCTATAAACTGCACTTGCTGCTCTGGTTCCAAGGGGGACTTTTCGTAGTTCACCACTAGGACTAAAAAGTCCAGAAGTCTAAATGTTAAACAAATGTTCACAAGTAGTTGCTCACAAATACAGTACAGGCAGCCAGAAGCCAGTTGTGTATATATGGGAAGAAAACGATGTCTTGTTGACAAAGACAAGCAGCCGCCACCATGCACTTGGTGAACACGTGTGGAGCAGTGCACAGGACACAGAAATGGTAACTCATCTTTCCACCATGAAGCAGAGGAAACGTCTGTGAGATGGTCTGATCATAGTATGAAAATACGCATCCTTCAGGTCTAGGGTAGCAAACCAATTGCCCTTCTGTGTCAGGGGGAGAATGGAGCCAAGGGTGAGTATCCTGAAATATCTTGGTTGAATAGAGAAGTTGATGCCTCACAGGTTCAGAATGGGGCACAGTCCTTTGTCCTTGAATAGAACAAAGTAGTGGGAGAAGAACTCCCAATGCAGATAAGAGAGAGGGACAGTCTCTATGTCTCCCTTGAAGAGCAGGGTCTTGGCCTTCTCTTCAAACATGGATAAAGAAGAAGTGAAATTTAACCCCCCTCCATAAAAAACATTTAACTGTTTAAAAAAAAAACAGTAGGTGGAGTCTTCCATAATTCTATCAGACACCCTCTCCTGATGATGAGGAGAAGGACCCACAAGTCTGTGATGGAAGCCCAGGTGTGATGGCATTGCTGGAGTCTGTCTTTGAAAAGTGAAGGGTGAGATGGAGGAACTAGGGATGCAAGTTTCTGGAGCTTGCATCCATTGTTCCGTGTTCTAGTCTCTGGAGCAGCAGAAAACAAGCTTGCTCCATCCTCAATGTGACACCCCTTCAAATACTTAAGCAGGACTCTCATATCGCCCCTTAACAGTCTTTTCTCCAGGCTAAACATACCCAACTCCCTAAGTCTTTCCTCATAAGGCATGGTTTCCAGACCTTTCACCATTTTAGTCTGGGAGTAGGTTGGTACTGGGATAACAGACCAAACTTTTCAGCTGTTGATCTTATCTTGTGTATGTATGTTACAGCTTACTCTCAGTGCCAGCATGGAACAGCCCAACTTTATCCAACAGTAAATCTTCAATTGTCAACCTAGCTTGATTCGAGAGCCCAGACAACCTAACCCACACATGGGGGCGGAGTGCAATGGTTCTAGCTAATACCTTGCCACTACAATCTGTGACATGCCAAGCCTTGGTTATCTGCTGTCTCACTAGCCTATGTGCTTCAGTTTTCAACATAGCTGTCACTTTACAGCTTCTTCAGGAAGCCTAAGTACAGGGAGAACTTTTCCCATAGAAGTTGTCGATATGCCCTCTACATGCTCCATGCAGCAGTAGAATAAAATTTATGTCCCTACTAAGTAGTCCCTGCTACCTGTTTTGTACCCCATGCCAAGGAACTCTGACACAACATACCAAGCATACAGTGAGTGTACAAACATATGCACTCTGACATATACCTAGCAGGGAAGGAAAGCACCTGAATAAACTCTTCATTTCAAACAAATTTTAACTGACTAAAAGTAAAGTCAGAAGCAGTTAACTGCCCTAACAGATACAGTATTGCCCAAGAGTGATTCTGTATACTTCCTGGAAAAATCTCACAAGAATCCTCTTATAATCCTCATACAATGCACTCCAAACTGAAGGTTTTCCAAGGAAGGAATGAAAGTTAAGAATAAGCACACGTTTGGCATTGGTTGTCATACACATAATAAGATCCTAGATTCAAACCCATTGCATACTTTCAGAGGATCTCAAGGACCAGGGTAGAAAATCTCTGCACAAAGTCTTGATGGGTTGATGCCTATTAGAAATAGTGGGATATGGACAAATAGCAGATCTCAATTTAAGACAGATCTTTAATTTCTTCTCACATGCCCCTTTTTCTAACAGTGCCTATTTCTAGAAACTTGGATTTCAGACTTCAGAGCTCTTTTTCAGAATGCAGGAAGCAATTGACTCTTTTTAAAAACCTATTGTAGAAATGAATATGGATAGGAAATAAGTAAATTAATTCATCACAGAGTGACTAAATTATCAAGTCAGACTTTGATTTTAAAGGCCAGAATGCACCAGATTAACTTGTCTGACCTCCTGTAAAGCACAAGCAATTACATTTCTTCGTCATTTAATATCTAAACCATCCAATTTGCATTAGGCCAGAACATGTCTGAGAAAAAATATATTTCCTCAATTTAAACTTTACGCTTTACTTCCTCTCTTGGTACATTTACAAACTAGCAAAAAATAGTAGTCCCCCTCCCCCAATACTGTGGATTTCTCTAGCTTCAATTCAATGTATGTGGCTTCCTTCCTTTACATAGAACAAAATAACAAACAACTCTCTTGCCGGAGGGTATATAAAAGCTTTACTTTCGAATAAAAAATGTAACCCTCCTATCACCCCTGTAGCGAAGAGAAGGCCATCCAGGTGTGTTCCACTGGACAGAGAATTAAGAAGGTTGCATCCATTTCCTTCTAGGAAGAACACTACTGCAATTGGAAGATACTAAGGGGGCTCACAGAATGAGCAGCTGCATAAGAGATTGTCTTTCCCTTCACTCTGTCAAGAACACTAATTCATGTAAACTGCCCTATGAAGAACAGGGATCATATCATGGTTGTCCCATCTCTTGGTCTGTAAGTATGAGGCCAGGTTCCACCTGATATTGTCCCTGACTTATAATCCCAACCCATGTCAGTAGAACATTTTGCACATAACCTCTGAATTCTAAATCAACATTCCTGGCTTTTTGGTACAAACCACAAGCAAAACAAAATCCGCTCACAAGTTTGGACAATTTAGAAACAGGCAACCTTCAGACTATAAAAAAAGGAGGAAGGGACAGGGAGGTGAAACAAGAAGGAATGTAGCAGCACCTTTAGGACTAACTGGTTTTATTTTAGTACAGTAGGTCCTTAGTATCTGCTGGGGTTTGGTTCCAGGACCCCCTGTGGATACCAAAATCCATGGGTGCTCAAGTCCCATTATCTACAACAATGGTATAGTAGAATGGTGTCCTTTATATAATATGACAAAATCAAGGTTTGCTTCTTGGATTTTTTTGGGGGGGGGGATATTTTTCAAGCCGTGGAAGGGGGAATCCATGCATGCCAAATTTGTGGATACAGAGGACTGACTGGATGAGCTTCCATGGATATAAACCCACTTCTTCAGATGTAATACAGTGATATCCGGGCCTCTGGATATCCTTTTTAAAAATATTTTGTTTTAAACTTTCCAAGATACATACAATAAAATAATGAAACTGCCATGATGGCCCATCATGCTACCTCAAAGTTGATTGACTGCAACTCTCATTGTTCTGCCAGAGAACTACAACTCCCTTTATCTGTAAACAGTATTGTCTTTCCAGCATAGTATCAGGTAAGGAAAGGGTTAATGGAAGGGAGGGTCTAAAACACCACCTCCACAGAAGCTAATGAGATAACATCATCAATGACATCATACCACCTGACCAGGAATCACCAATCACAGCTCCCAACCCAGGAACTCTGACTGAGATATAACTGCTTTTGTGTGAAGCCATTTTGAACACAGACCATGTGACTTTGAGGACTGAATTATGGCTGGTAGATCAAAGTCATCCCCATCTGGCTTGGCTCCCAGCTTGCCTTGACACCATCTGGAGGCAACGAACTGCAAGTATTGAGTAGGAATTAGGGCCTGTTTAGTTGTGTTAGGGAATTTCTTTTAATTTTTCTACTTTGGTTGGATGTAGTCAAATTAGCAACTGAATGTAACTTTGAATAATTGAATGCTTTGATTTTAATACTTTGTGATTCCTATAACTTTAAGCCTGCCTGAGGTATGGGAGAATCCTGCCTCATGTGAGATTGCATGACTTGAACTCACTTGAATAAAGTGAACTTTTTAATCTTCCTTTCACTGATGCTTAAACTGTCTCTGTCTCTGGTTCATGCTACTTTGACTGCTCTCTCTGGGGATAGAAGGGAGAAGTTAGTGGATTCTCTAGTGGCAAGGAGTCCACTAGTTCTCAGAGATGAGGCACAGCTTCCCACTACGCTGTGCATGGAATGGGGGGGGGGGGTTCCAAGGGGAGAGCCCCAGTCTAAACTCAGTGGGTGGTGGCAGGTTTTGGGGGCCTGTAGGAACCATCCTGGAGTGAGGTTACTCGGGGTTACCTCTACAGGGGAGCTAATCTGGGGTCCAGGGTGAGTGAGCCCCAGGTTTTGCCCTTCAAATGGAGCTAAGTGATGTGAACCGTGGCATCAGTTGTGAAGTTGATTGAAACTGCAGCTATCTGTCTGTTGTCTTGCCTGGTCTTTGAACTCAGAGAAACGGAGACTGGGGGAAGCTATAGTTTTGGCTTGTTCAAGTGAGGAATAGAGAGCAGAGGGAGGTGAGGGAGGCTGAGGTCTCTGCTCAATCTGCCCACTGGCTCTGCCAAAACTCCCCGGGAAGGGAGTGGTGTGTTCCTTTTGCTTGAGCTGAGAAGGGGGGCAGGGAATCGCTCACCTCGTTGGCTTTGAGGAAAACACACATGGCATTATGTTGTTGTTGGTTACTATTGTGCAGAAGGGGACAGGGGTGTGCCCCCCTTGCCTTTGTGGGGACTAGCTACCCTCCACAGAGCTGCACTTAAACAGGGGGGGAAACCCTGCTTTCCTCCTCCAAGAGTGTGCTGTTTTCTCTCTGTTGGGAGGAAAGGTGAGTACAAGCAGATTTGCAAGCCTTTGTCTACCTTTTTTTGGTGTTGTGGCATCCACAGGGTTTAGGAAAGGAGCTGGGAGGCGTGGCTAGCCTGCTGCAGCAGCCTTCTCCACTCTATTTTAGGGCTGTGTGTGTGTTGAGAGTAAACAGGCTAGTTGGGCCTCTTCAAACTGTTTTTTTCCATCCCTGGAGAGGGCTGGAAGGTGTGTGAGAGATAGTAAGGAGGGGGGCACGCTGCCCACCACTCTACTCCTTTGCTCTCAAGGACTGCCTGGAGGAAGGAACCCTCTTTGGTCTCTGATCTCCCAGTGAAGGGGGAAGGGAGGGGCTGTGAACTCATCACAGCCTCAGTTAAAGGATTTTTTCAGACAGGACTTACCACGCAAGAAGATTCCGGAACAGTTTCAACACTGTCGCATGGCAGGGGCCCCGTTTCAGTTGTCCGTGAGTAAAAAAAAATGGCGCGGCTGCCTTCAATCATACCTGGAACAGTCACGGACGATGCTGAGAGAGGGGCGGCGGCGGCCAAAACGGACCTGCTGCCACGCAACAGTGTCATAACTGTTCCGGAGTCTTCTTGCGTGGTAAGTCCTGTCTGAAAAGTCGAAACACACACACACTAGGATTGCCTTTTTAGTTTGGTTAAAAAAATCTGGTTATTTTCCTTTGAGGATTCTGTGGTGGCAAAGGCATTGCTGAATACTTGTTTTGGCTAAGCTTCCCTAGACCCTGCATTGCAATAGTTTCTGAGGAGAAGTTCCTTTTGATGTTGTGGACTATTGGCCTGCTGGCAACAGTCTGTGCTTCTCTGCCCTGTTTCTACATTGAGAAGGGAGAGAAGTGATTCCCACCACTGAAACAGGCAATTTCAGTGTTGCTGGAGAGGTCTTGACTCTTGGCATGCCTGCAGAGGTCTGAAACTCCATCTTCTTACATACTGCTTTTGCCAGGGAGGTGGAATTGAGTAGAAGGGTGGGGAAGAGGAGTGACTAGGATGGGGCTGAAACTCCGTGTTGTTGGCTATTGTTGCTAGGCAACTACAAGAGCTAGTTGAATTCCTGGGGGAGGGGGACATCTCCATGTTGTTTTCCACTGCTGCTTGTGGCCATTCACATCTTTTCACCTGCCTTTAGACAGAAAGCGGGGGGGGAAGGTGCTCTGGATTGGGACGCTGGCCAGTTCTTTCTACCCTGTCCTCTAGCCTGTGTTCTGTTCTTTTCTGTTGCTTCTGTCTGATAGGGGGGCAGCCAATTCCCACCACACAGAACCACTGCCCTCTGCCGGCAAAGGGAATTACTCTTTTTACTACACGTTTAACCAAAGTGGCTTTTTATTCCCCCCCCCTTAGGTTTCGGGTACAGAAGACTATAGGAGATTGGGAAACTTGCATTCTTTTGCTTTTTGTATGATTCTAAGATCTGGAAAACTCACAGCAGCCATGTCTGACCCTGTGACAGCCAGTGCTACTGGTGCCTCTGCTGCTTCTACTGTGCTTGATGTCTTATTGGGTGACACAGAAACGGGTGCCCTAACTCAACAGGAGTGTGAAGAGCGACAGCTGAAATTGCAGGAATTGCAAATGCAGCACAAAGAAAAGGAACTTCAATTAAGACTTCACCTTCAGGATGCAGAAGCGAAAGAGACACTGAACGCCAGCTGTGATTAAAATTGCAGGAAATGGCACTGAAGCAAAGGAAGATGGAATTGTGACTGAAGGAACAGGAATTTCAGCTGAAGATTGCCTAGCAGAATCAAAACCCAGTACCCAATGTACCACAGCCTCCCACCATGTGAACAACTCCACTCCGCAATTACCCCATTTTTCAGGAAGGGGATGATTTTGAGGAATTCATAATAATGTTCCAGAGGGTCTGTGCTAACTATGGGGTGCACAAGGAGCACAACATGCATGAGCTGCGCCCCTTGCTCCAGCAAATTCTTAGGTCTGTGGAGGTGGGTCTGTCACCAGAAGAGATGCATAATTTTGATCTTTTCTTGGACCTGGCTAGGAGATGTCTGGGCTTAATGTCAGAGGCAGCTCGACAATACCCGCGGGCCACAAGATGAATGCCTACAAGACAACTGTCATGAACTGGGGCACCGTATCATCCGCAAGCATGAACTCTGGGCAAAAGCTGCTAAGGTAGACACCTTCAAAGGCCTTCTCTCCTTGATGGCCATGGAACAGTTTCTGTGGCATACACCACCAGCTATGCACAATTATATTTTGGATAAGGACCCTAAGACTATCCTTGATGTGACTACACTGGCACAACAGTTTTGGAAACCAGAGGAAGCCAGATATCGCAGTCGCAGCCATCAGGACCACACAAGCAAAAACCAGGGAATCAATTCGCCCACATGTCGGGGAATCTATTCCCCAACAAGGATCGCCAGAATACTCGGTTCCAGAAATGGGATTGCAAGGTGCACCCAAACAACAGCAGCAACAGCCATCCCAACCTGCTCCAAAGGAGGCTGTGCAACCTCCCCAAGGACAGAGGAAGGAAAAGGCTGTCCTGAAATGTTTCTCGTGTGGAGAGGCTGGCCATGTCAAGGCAAATTGTAAGCAGAAGCCCAAGGCAATTAACATGACCCAATAAAATATGTGTATGTATTTTGTTAATTCCTCAACATTATATTAAAAAGTTTATGGAACGTCCATTAGATATAAAGGCTTACCTTCTCCACTGTATCCTTTTTCACAGAGTTTTTTTTTTTTGGCCAAGTAACTCACCATGTGCTTGTTCACTAATTTATGCCTTGTAAGTTTAATTAAGACCATCTGTTATTCTCATTTAAAGGAGCTCTAAGAGTTATGGCACAAGCTACATTTAAAGAAAACCAATAAAGATTTTAATCTGTGAATCCAGTAGGATTCCCTTTGAAGTAATTTTGTGGCAATATTTATCCCAGTGTGTGGAGTTGGAGAAATGGCTGCAATTATTTTTTTAAAAAAAGTAAGGATTCTGCCACTTTTTTTTTCCAAACCTTTGCAATTGAAAAACTGAACACTGATCATCAAAATCAATTAAGACCTGGGGAAGAAACATCCATCCATTTTTAAAAACTTCATATTGATCTTGTTAACTTTGTCCTTGTCTTTCTCTCCTTCCAGAGATGCAGCTGAAAATCAAATATCATCATTGTCTTTCAGAAATACCCTCCAAGAATCACTGTCCTCTCCGGTGACTTTACTGTAAATTTCAGTCTTCCTCTTTCCAACATCTCAACTGTCTTTCAGGAAAATAATCCAAATGATCTTCTTCTTTCCAATATTTCCAATGTATCCAATGCTATTCCTCTCCTCTCTGTTGTTCCTAATATATCTGATATTCTCCCCAGTTTCCTCCAGCATCACTTCTAAATCTCCAGAATCATTCATCTTGATCTGTCTGCATATCACCATCCATAATCTTCTCCTCAGTCCAATATTTCCCCTCAATCCTTATCCTCCATCCAATATTCCCTCATTTCATCTGGTTCTCTGACTTCCATCTTGTCATCTGTTGCTATTCTGAACCTTTTAAGATCAATCTTCATCAATTTAAATTTCTCCCATATCTCCCGCCAAATCGCTGCTTGATTATATTTTCTGGGGGTTGAATTATTGCTATTCTTCTATTGAACAAGAATTCAGCGTATATAGAGTTATCACTTTTGTCACCACAGCAACTCCTCAGATAGAATGTTGCAATGACACAATCTGGCTATTTAGCCTCTCTTGTTATTCAAATTGCTTTCAGTGGGATACCTCTCCCAAACAAAACAAATCCACTTCCCCATAATAGGCCAATCTCTTTCCTTAGTCCATGTTTTACTTGCAAAACACTTACAAAAATAGCCAATCTTCCATCTTTAAAAATTACTTTCCAACTGTTAATGTTACTATGCCCTGTGTCCATTTGAAAAAACTTTAAGTCATGATCTTGCTAAGATTCCTGCTTTCAAAATGCATCTTTAAAATCTTAGAAATAATCTTTAGAGTCTCTTCAATTAGTACAGAAAGCACGGAACTCATTGAGGTATTAGTATCACCATCAAATCAAAGTTCTCTTCTCATTTAAATTCAAATCTTTCCAGATGTTCTTAAGAAGAGATGTTGCAGGTTCAGTTTCTTTTGGAGGCTGGCATACAGCTACATGAGCTTGGTGGAATTCCCACGGTCTCTCCCCACTTTGCTTACGTTCAACCACTTAACTTCCGCAGTCTCTGTGAGCCTATCAAGGTTCTTGGACCCATGTGAAAAATCTCTACATTCTCCTCTTCTTCAGGGAAAGATTCACCAGCTGGAACTTGCTTCTGCATCAATGATCATCACTGTTACAAGTTTCTCTTTTATGGAGCTCTGTCATGTCAGCCTTCCACTGCCTCACTCAAAAGTTTCTTCAGGCCTCAGAATATAAACCTTGTTTGCACAGTTCTGGGAGTGGAAGTGGAATGGAATGTAACAGAATCCAGAAAGATGCAAATCATGAAACTTGCAACACATTTCCAAAGACTGCATAAGGTAATACAGGTCTTTCAGATCTTTACAGTGGTCAGTGTTGAGCTGTGAAAACAATAAATCTGCTTAACAAAAGCCTGTTTTCTTGGGTTCAAAACTTCTGAGAAGATTCCTCATTTCATGTGCAGTAGCAAAGACTCTTTTATTAATACATGTAGTATGCCAAGAGGCCATTGCCATTGTTCATACCTCTGCTAATGGATCTGAATTTGTGAATATAATTCAATTCAGCTGTTTGTTTTTCTAGTCTTCATTTGTAATTTCTTTGTTCAAGGATTGCAACCTTTAAATCCCATACTATATGTCCAAGGAGGCTGAATTGTTCTGCAATTGTTTTTTGTTTTGTTTTGTTTTGTTTGTATTGCCACTTCTAATGTCTAATTTGTTTGCATTTATCTTCTTGCATACAGACTGTCCTGTTTGTCCAGTGTAGAGGGCAGATGGGCATTGCTGGAATAGGATGGCATTGGACTGCAACTGCCATAAACTCTACCAGCCAAACTGGCTGGGGCTGATGGGGGAGGTAATTCAAAACATCTGTAGGGTCTCAGCAAAAACAGGTTTCTGTCTCATAGCTGTGCCAGAAAAGGAGTGACCATGTTTTCCCAACATCTGCTGTAGCTCATGCATGTTGCAATAGAACTGCATGTTGCAATGAAACAGGCTACTGCTAAGTGAATTTTATTTGCTATGTGCCACTTAGTGAGATGCTGTCCAAAGAGTGAGATATAAATATGATCAATAAATAAACCAAGGAAAAATATAAACATTTTAACCAACGCTATTTTGCAAGGCTCCAAGAGACCATTTTTCCAGGACTTTCAGAACTGATAGGTTCCTCATACTGCTGGCTGCACCACCTCAATATCATACAGGAAGGTGTCCATCTGAAATGACCCCAACTGCAAAACCCCACCTTCACTTAACAAGTCACCACATCCCATTGATTTTCACTGTTAAATACATCATCATTTTGACTTTAAAAAAAAAAGTTTTCTCTTGCCAAGACAAACATTTCAGCTATTTTTATAATTAAACTTCTGTAATTAGCATAAAGATAGTTTGTTGGCTTTTTTTTTAATCTTTCCAAGCCTGGCTACTGTTAATGTCCTTTTTCAGATAAAGCCTTGCTTCTGCTCATGCTGATAACATGTTGTCTGGAACTGTCCTTGAACTGGAAAGCACAATGCTACTCAGTAAATTCCCTTTACAGAATCCCACTGCATTTAAAACATCCTAAAGTCACTTGACTTCAAGCATTACTAGTCACAACCAAGGCTAATACAGTTCCCTGATGACTTTAAGTTTGCCCTGTCATCATTAGTTTTCCTTTCTTCCTAAAACAAGCAGCCTGTTAGACTTCTGGAACATTCTACTTTGTTTTAAGTACATCTTTATTGGCACACATAAAATTCCTCTTCAACTAAGAAGGAAACAATCCATTAATTTTAAAAATTATTGTATTGAATGATACTAAACTGCATTTTGTTCAAGTGACAGAAACACAAATGAAGGGCAATACATGGGCCGAGTTTGGAGGTGTATATTGTGATTTACAAAGGCAAGATATATACAAGACTTGCTCCTGCTCCATTTTGTCCTCATACTACCCACTTTCCCCTTCCTCCTCAGCATACTACAATGGGAGGTTTTGCTGGTAAATTAAGCACAGTTCCCATTTTGTCCCAAAGCAGGTAACTATAGTTTATCAGGTTTGCAACAAATCAGGATCGGAAATCACAATCTGGCATTAGTTTCAGACAATAGTTTGTATCCTTCCTCAATGTGTGGTCCTTTGCTGCACAAGTATCCTTAATTGGAGTACTGTCTCAACCAACATTAAGGCAAATTTACAGTTTTTCATTCCATCAAGTAGATTATTCCAAGTTGGGTTGCTCTTTCTTCCTAGCACAATTCTTACACCTTTGACAGCTCGATAGGTGGAGGAAATTCAGCAAAGAAAGCTCCCCTGTTAACACTTGGAAAAAATTCACTTGCTAATTGGGAGTAGAGATTGTGTATAATTATTTTTTAAAAGTGCAGAATTACATGGGCATACCCAACCACTAAATATGTCTGCAATGCTAAATTCATTATCCCTCACTGTCTCTAAAACTCCAGCTTGATTGTGTTTTCTAACATTGCTTTACTAACTCCCTGCATCTGAGGAAGTAGACCAAGTCTACGAAAGCTTATGCTACAACTTCTTTCTCTCAGTTAGTCTCAAAAGTGCTAGAGGATCCCCTTGTTTGCTTAACTATCTGTAAGTGTACCATCAAGATTACTTAATTTTGAGACCAGGCACCAAAAAGCATCTTGCTAATATTGCAGCCACCAATGGTTTTATAAAGGATGTGATCACACCAGTATAATTAGTGTTATCACTGAAATTTATAATTAGGGACAATTCTAGTGTTACCGCTGAGCCTACCACGGAATGTTCATGCAGGTTATCCACTGATACCTGGATGGATTTCCCAACACTTCTTGGTTCAAGAAATCAATGGAAACTCTATTTTTCAATGGTTATTCCATGTAAGCATACAATCCTTTAAAAAAAAATAAGCCATTTACTGTTGTTTGCAAATCCTCCTGTTGTTTGCAAATCCTCCTCACCAGACGTCCCTACTGGTCCCCTTACAATTTTAGGTAAGAAAGCTGTGAAAAAACTGAGTAAATCTACTAAACTAGGCTTAAGGAGAATCCCCTGGAGTTTACTATTGCCAAACTACAATTAAAAATCAACATGTCTTACACAGACACTTTTAATGAATAATATGAAAAGCCATTATATATTTCAGTGTCATTTGATAAGTATGATACATTAATTTTTTGTCAGGTACGTTTGCTGTCTATGATTATTAAAGCTGGTTTCATAGAACAAAAACAGCATACTATAATATGATTCATAGTAAAGTAACCAAAACATAATAGACTTACATTGAATTTTATTATGTCATATATCAAGTAGCGAGGGACGACCTGGCCATTTACTTTGTCGATGATCATTTCCTTAAGAAGAGAAGAAAAATGTTTATGTCAACTAACTTTAGTTAAAACATTTTAAGTTACATAATGCTTCAGTTTCCTAAGATGCTTTCATTCTTTCTAAATATTTTCATAGGGAGTTGGGCCTTTGGCTAACAGCCCAAATCAACAGGGCAGCTGTTGGCAAAAGGGGAAAAGGAAAACGCTACTGAGGCAGGTAAATTAAATGCATGCTACATTTCTGGTACTGCACCAATGAAATCTGAATAGCACATGAAACAACATGGCACTTACAATTTTGTAGATATGCTGCTTCTTGGGGTGCTGTGGTTCTCTTTGTTCATAGAATTGATGGCAATAAAAAATCTCCTATTGCTATAAGATCCAGTACACTATTATACAGGTAGCAAATCAAACCGGGAAAAAAAGCAAGCCAAAAACCCTGATGTGTAACATCTATATCTGAATATTCAAATGCATGTCTGCAAGAGGTACAATCCAAGTCTCAGCACACATCAGAACGGCTCAATGTTGTTACAGAAATTATCAGTTGTTTTCTAAACCAAACAGATATTTGTTGTGGTGGGGGAATGCCATTGCCACCAGAAAGCCTGGAGACAAATGGGAACATCAACAAAGCTACCTTGATCACTTATACAGAGAAGGACTCTGGAGTTCAGTGACATGCAGTGATTTGTGAACATGATATTTTCAACTGCTGAGCTCTTGCCCTGTCTTTTAGAGCTCAAGAGCAATAGAATTAAGAAGACAGCTCAACACTTTTAGTCTGTTTTCTAAAATGTTGGTATTCTTTCATAAGATATGTAAAAACTAGTACATCAAGGAAAAACCAGCAAAAAAAAAAGAGAGAGAGAGAGAGAGAACACTGGTTGAGAACCTGAAGGATCATACCAGGACATTGTCATCTCTAGGCGAAGGTACACCTGGGAATTCATCTCCCTCCATACTGAGGTCAGAGTAGCAGAGATTTCCTTGTAGCTTTCATTAGCATGAAATCAATAAGCAAACCCAAAGCCAGGAGCATTATTGAGCTCTGGGGCAATACTTGAGAGCAACAAAAAATGCATCTTTGGGAGTTTATATTATCATAGTTGTGTTGCTATGGAAACTTTTAAAAAGAGTAGATTTTAACTGGATAGTCTAGTTGAGTTACTGTGTAGAGTCCTGAATAGCTGATGTAACATTCACAACTGACTAACCATTTTGGTTGCAAAGTAAAAAGGGCACTTTGTTTCAAGTCTAATTTTAATATGCCTGTTCTTATGTTTAGTGCATTCAAAGCTCATTGTTCAGGCCAGTAATAAAAAGCAAAAATAACCAGAAAAGGAAAAATGCTAAACCTAAGGTCTGTCAATGAATATTTTCAAAATGGTTGCAATGTCTATTATAGCCCTGAACACCTTTTCATGTAACTGTCTTTTCTTCTTTCTTTCTTTCTTTTTTTTGGTGGGGGGGGAGGGTAAGCATGCTTTTGAGTCCCATTTCCCTCCCCCCAAAAAAAACAGGTTTTCCAAAATGGAAACAAAGAACTGTAGTCATCCTAAAAGAAAGACATTTCCTGATGCACTTAAGTCAATGTTCCTAGGAAAATGGAGTTGCAAATCTAAAAGAAAAGACACTGAGCATTTGTTGGAATGACAGCTATAGCACTGAGGGTGAAAGATCCCAAAGAGCTTTCTTCATTATTGTCCATCACTCTAAATGTAACTTCTCTCATAGCTGTGTTAAGTTTGTATCAGTATACAAAGAGGGTTTTTAGCACCTTTGAGACTCAGAGATGTTTGTAGCATATCCTTTTGGAGAGACTCAGTCTACTTCATCAGATGCAATTGATAAAGAATCGCATAAAGTGAAGGTTATTGCAGATTTTAAAAGGTAAATAGTGATTCATTTAACAAAATGAACTATCGGCTTGAAATATTCAACAGATAAATCAGCAGAACAAATGACTCAAAGCTATGAACTACTGCAATGGCAAAGCATCACAGAGAATAAGATTTGAAAACTTAGCAATGCCATGAAGGAGGCAGTTTGTCTCCTTGATCAGGGCCAATTTCAGTCTTTCTACTGACAGCACCTACCGTTGCTCACTGCTTGTAAGCTATGCATAAAACCTTTTTAATGATATAACAAGACCACAGCAGGAGCAGGAGGACAACCTAAGGCCTCTTAAGTAGGTTTTATCCTGCAAGGTAAAGGAAACGGCTGTTTCAAATAGAGTTTGGATTTAAGTACCGTACACAAGCGGCATTGTGCCTCTCAGTGAAGGAGGAGAAGAAGGGTTGCTGGAATAAGCATAAAACCTTAAGTTTCAGCCCTGAAATGCTTGGGCTGATCACCATCCAGCTCTGCCCACAATTTTAAAATGGGTTCACATACTGTACTAAAAGATGGGTATGCAATTATACAGTGTACAGGTCAACCTCCATATCCACGGGGGATACACTGCAAGGCACAAACACCCTGTGGATACCTGAAACCATGGATAATAGGGAAGCCTAATTTTTCAATGACACAAATGCCAGAGGCTGACCACAGAATCACACTGGAGGACCTATAAATGCCTAGAGAAAACATACTTTTTTCAGATGTGGATAAGTGAAACCATGGATACCAAAACTGTGGATGTGGGGGTTGACCTGTATATCAAAATAAGAAAGTACAAGCATACAGTATTTGTATTTTCTGCATGTTAGGTTAGATGGCCTTTTGTTTTCTCCCACTTGTGTAATTCATAAGTGAATGCCTAAGGTTAGGAACTTTTAGCACCAAGGTGCCCATAAAATATGGTTAAGCCAGTGATTATTTTGGGTCACCCTGATCCCTCCTCTCCCATAAGTCCTTAGTGCATGCCAATGGAGGTTCTAACTAAGGGACAGCAGCCAGAGACAAATACAGTCGTCCCTTCACATTCGCAGGGGTTACGTTCCACGGACCCCCGCGAATGTGAAAAATCCGCGAATAACGACTGCCCTCCCCCTCCCCCACCATAGCGACCATGGGGCCTCCGGAGGCCCCATAGTCGCTTTCCCCAGCCTCCCCACTCCCTTCCTAGGCCTCCCGGGGCCTCCGGAGACCCTCCTGAGCCCCTGTGGATGCCTCCCCAGCCCTCCCCCCTCCCGCCCTAGCCCTCAACGGGGCCTCCGGAGAGTCTCCGGAGGCCCCGCGGAGGCCTCCCCGGCCCTCCCCACTCCCTCCCAATGCCTTCGCGGGGCCCTGTGGAGGCCTCCCCGGCCCTCCCCACTCCCTCCCAATGCCTTCGCGGGGCCTTGCGGAGGCCTCCCCGGCCCTCCCCCTCCCTCCCCGGGCCTTCGCAGGGCCTAGCAAGGCTCCGCGGAGGTCTCCCCGGGCCTTCCCCCCTCCCTCCCCGGGCCTTCGTGGGGCCTAGCAAGGCCCCACGGAGGCCTGCCCGGCCCTCCCCCCTCCCTCCCCGGGCCTTCCCCCCTCCCTCCCTGGGCCTTCGTGGGGCCTACCAAGGCCCCGCAGAGGCATCCCCGGCCCTCCCCCTCCCTCCCTGGGCCTTCGTGGGGCCTAGCAAGGCCCCGCGGAGGTCTCCCCGGCCCTCCCCCCTCCCTCACCGGGCCTTCGCAGGGCCCCGCGGAGGCCTCCCCAGTACTCCCCAAGGCCTTCATGGGGCCTCGCAAGACCCCGCGGAGGCCTCCCCGGTCCTTCCCCCTCCCTCCCCGGGCCTTCGCAGGGCCTAGCAAGGCTCCGCGGAGGTCTCCCCGGGCCTTCCCCCCTCCCTCCCCGGGCCTTCGTGGGGCCTAGCAAGGCCCCGCGGAGGCCTGCCCGGCCCTCCCCCCTCCCTCCCCGGGCCTTCCCCCCTCCCTCCCTGGGCCTTCGTGGGGCCTACCAAGGCCCCGCAGAGGCATCCCCGGCCCTCCCCCTCCCTCCCTGGGCCTTCGTGGGGCCTAGCAAGGCCCCGCGGAGGTCTCCCCGGCCCTCCCCCCTCCCTCACCGGGCCTTCGCAGGGCCCCGCGGAGGCCTCCCCAGTACTCCCCAAGGCCTTCATGGGGCCTCGCAAGACCCCGCGGAGGCCTCCCCGGTCCTTCCCCCTCCCTCCCAAGACCTTCGCGGGGCCTCCGGAGTGTCTCCAAAGGCCCCATGGAGGCCTCCCCGGCCCTCCCCGCTCAGTCCCAGGGCTTTCACGGGGCATATGGAGGCCCCGTGTCACGGTTTTGGGGGGGCCCGGGTGGGGCCCTCCCAAAAACGCGAATAATCAAAACCGCAAATGTCAAGTTCGCGAATGTGGAGGGACAACTGTATTTCTTCTTTCTGTATTCAAATCTCAGCATGGACCAAGAAAGAAAGAAAAATCCCACTTCTCTCTGAAATCTTCTGCAAATGCCAGAAGACTCAGGAGAAGAGCTATGTCTTATTTTACTTTCTACTGAAATTTAATAGAGGCTCTCACACAGTTTCTGCTTACAAACACAGACTGCCACCACTGGCAACCTAGCAAGCACCTTCGTGGAGCCCTTCCTGTAAATTTCCCTAAGTTCTTAAAATGGGCAGACCAAATTATGTGTTCACCCCTTACTTCAAGACTTATCTTGGATTCTGAAAGTATTGATGCAAAACAAGGAAGCATATGGTACTTGCAGATGCAGACTCTTACCCCATCCAATAGTGTATTTTCTAAGTGTACGCGTGGATCTTTACGAAAAGGAAACTCTAGATTAGATACATGAAACACGGAGTTATCTCTGTCAATCATATACACTTCGTCCTTGCCATCAATCAACATCATATACCTGTGAAGAAAAGACATAGACGAATTAAAATACTATTTTTTTCTACGGAAGTTCTTATATACCATTATTTTGCATCCTTCAAAGTGCACAAAGTGCAATGCCTATAGACAAGCTATAATTTGGTTACCTGTTTGTTTGTCTGAAATATTAAAGGAGCAGAATTTCAGGAAAGGGGGCAGGACATAAAGGACAAGTAGTTCTGGGTACTGACAACACAGACAAGGCTTTGAATTTTCACATAGTACCAATGCAGCTTCCACGTAGTTTCATACTGAGTACAGTTGTCCCTCTACATTCGCGGTTCCGTCTATTCGTGAAAACTCGGCTTCTCCCACACCCACACACAGGGAAGTGTTTCAGGGTGGAGCCAACCCCAAGGAAAGCTGAGTGAGCGCCCCACATCACTCAGCCCTCCCCCCCCCACAAAAGGGGCAAAAGCTGAGTGAAGTGGGGTGCCCAGCCAATAAACCAAAGGGGTTTGATGCGTGAGTGCCCCACCTCAATCGGCCCTTGTCTCTTCCTTGTGAGGGGTGAAAACCAGCACTCAGCCGGTTTGCTGGCTGAGTGCCCCACCCCACTTGGCCCCCACCCCTCTCATGGATGGGACCAAAGCCGAGCAAAGCGAGGCGCCCAGCCAGCAAACCAAAGGGGTTTGGTGAGTGCCCCACCTCAATCGGCCCTTGTCTCTTCCTTGTGAGGGGCAAAAGCCAGTTGAAGCAAGGCGCTCACCCACCAAATCACTGTTGGTTTGCTGCCTGAGTGATCCACCCCACTCAGCCCCCGCCCCTCTCATGAAAGGGACGAAAGCCGAGCGAAGCGGGGTGCCCAACCAGCAAACCAAAGGGGGTTTGGTGAGGGAGTGCCCCAACCCAACCGTCCCTCATCTCTTCCTTGTGAGGGGCGAAAGCCAGCTGAAGCAAGGCGTTCACCCACCAAACCGCTGCCGGTTTGCTGCCTGAGTGACCCACCCCACTAGGGCCCCGCCCCTCTCATGGAAGGGATGAAAGCCGAGCGAAGCGGGGTGCCCAGCCAGCAAGCCAAAGGGGGTTTGGTGAGTGAGCGCCCCGCCCCAACCAGTGCTCACCTGCCACCCCCCGTCCCTTCCCATGTGGCGGAGGGGATTTTCCAGCCCCTTCACCGCTCACCCGCCACCCCCCACCCCTTCTCATGTGGCAGAGGGGCTTGTCCAGCTGCTCACCTGCCACCACCACCCCGTCCCTTCCCAAGCAGCAATGGGGTTTTTTGAGCGCCATCGCCGCTTTGGGAGGGCAGGGTGTGTGTGGCTGAAAAGCCTCCCTGCTGCCTGCCCGCCACCCCCCTTGCCCTTCCCAAAGCAGCAATGGGGCTTTTCAAGCCCCATTGCAGCTTTGGGAGTGTGTGTGGGTGGCTAAGAAGTGGCTACGAGGCTTCAAAACCCCCATAGCCACTTTGGAAGGGCAGGCGGGGATTGCAGGCGGGTGGGGGAAGGCGTATTTTTATTTGCAGTTTTTCCACATTTGCAGGGATCTTGAGCCCCTAACCCCCGTGAATGTGGAGGGACAACTGTACTGCAAGACTGCATGGAGCACTAGCCAAATAAATGGAAAAAAACCAAGGACAGTGCATGACTCTTTTTATTCAAAGTAGTACGATACAAAGAGTTAGAACATGACTCTGTATGCTACAATCCGAGCTGCCAATAGGGTGTTGCATCATTCTCTCTCTCCAGATTCAAAGAATCTAGAACTTGAGAAATGTGTTACACTTAATATGCCACAGTCTCGGAACAAAGGTAATAAGTACAAGTTGAGTATCCCTTATCTGGAATTCTGAAATCCAAAATACTCCAAAATGCAAAATTTTCCAAATGGATGGCTGAGACAGTGACACCTTTGCTTTCTGATTGTTCAATGTACACAAACTTTGTTTCATACACAAAATTATTAAAAATATTGTGCATAAAATTAGCTTCAGGCTATGTGTATAGGATGCATATGAAACATAAATGAATTCTGTGTTTAGACTTGGGTCCCATCTCCAAGATATTATTATGTATGTGCAAGTATTTCAAAATCCAAAAAAATCTGAAACACAGAACACTTCTGGCCCCAAGCATTTTGGATAAGGGATATTCAATCCCCCACCAAAACCCTTTAATGTCTCAAAAGTAGATTTGTCCAGTTATTTGTATACATTTCAGTTACTCTGAGACAAATGAATAGCATAATTAGAATGAGGGAGTTTCAAAAATTGGTTCAAAAGATTAGCACATCTGCAATCAATTAAAACTAAAAGCTAAAGATGGCTATTTCAGCAGCCTGACTCAGAAAATCTGAATTATTTGTCATTGTTCTCTCCGTACCAGTGAATCCATATCTAGTTTCCAGCTTTATAAAGAGGAAACACTTTAGAATCATAAACAGTTTCATCAGGCATAGCCAATCTGAGTCTTTCCAGATGTTTTAGACAACAATTCCCATAAGCCTCAATCAACAACTGTGGGAGTTGGAGTCAAAAGCATCTCAAGAGCACAAAGTTGCCTGGCCCCTGACCTTGCTCATTAGGATTCACCGACAACCCATCCAATTCAAGTGCTACTGGTAAACAAGAAATAATCTGTGAAAAAAATCTAGCAATCCAAATAATGTCTACTCATCAGACAAGTACCATTCCAAGGTATTGGGTTAGCACATTATTCAGCCCTGCTCCTCAAAATCCTTTGGACTGGAAGTGCTGGGGACTGAACCTGACACCATACAATACAGCATGTGTTCTGCCACTGAACTATACAATGAACATCTGGGTGAACATCCTTCACATGACTAGAAAGGCAACCTGCTGCAAGTGTCCTCCCAACAGCCTCTCACCCTCAGGAATACTTTTTCTTCCTCCAGCTTCACTGCAAACCTTCTCCTTGGGCAATCAATAAAAGCAACACATATCCACAAATATTTACCACCAATTGCCTCAGCAGAATCCTTTTCAAGGGCCATGGTTATTGCTGTGCAACACACCTGCTGATGTTGCTGTGGTACTTTACATGAAATCCCTTTTGAGTCTCTGCAGGAGAAAAAAGCCACTAGCAAAGCCAACCTAAATAGACAACAAGCATGCCCCTACCAGGAAGAGAAAGCGGGGTGCTAGCACATTGGTGTCCATGAGTCTGTTAACAAAAAAGTTTGCCCCCATCTTTACTCCAAAATGCCATCGCACTTTGCAGCCTCTGTGTATTTCTGATAAACTGAAAATTATATCCAGCACAAAATAAAACTTATTTTCTCCATAAAGATTCTCCATTGTTGCTTATTTCCAAAAGAGTTCATGCTCTGGTACAGTAAATCATTCCTAGCTTTAAAAAAAAAAAAAAAGTTGGTCTCCACATTGAATAGGGTGTGTTTGTGTGTCGGCCAGAAGTGGGTTTCCAAACCCCTCCTCCCCACAGCAGTTCCTCCAGTCCCTGGAAAAGCTACACAAAAGGAAAGGGTTAGAAAACCATGGTAAATGAAATGAGCTGGTGGTGAAAGAGGGAGAGGCAGTTCCCCACCACCACCACTAATACAAATTAAGCAAAGAGATCTTCTATGTGTCCTATAGTTCACATCAGATCCTGGACTCAACCCTACATGTTTTATCTATACTCACAGACAAAACAAAAGGAAGGTGGTACTGATTAAATTATTATTAACCTAAAACAAATTGTGGAAATGTAAGTGTTCTGCTACATATGCCATCCAGTGGCCTTTAGGGACATTCTCATTTAAGTAACACAGTTTCATTTTGGCTCATGCTACCCAAATGGCTGCAGGTTCTCATTCTCCTGCACTAAATAGCAGCTGAGGTATCTTGACACAAAAAATAGTATTATGGGAAATACAAAAGGGACAATGGTTTGAAGAAACAGAATAAAAGCCAGTTATTACAGCCAAACGACAGCTTCCAAACATAAACATAAGAGACCTACAGAAGACTCCACAAAATATAAATGCAACCATCAGTGTTTATGTGTCACCACCAGACCACAAGAAAACTGAAATATTTAACTTAAAATATAACATTTCAGTTTTACTTTCCAGTTGAATGTATTTCCTTTTGCGGCTGCTGTTTTGGTGGGCACATATCTTTTCTGCAGAACAATTCAAAGATAATTCAATGGGATTCGCGCCCTAGTAAGTGTTTAGGATTGCCTCTTAATTAGTCACTGCATGTCATACTAAAATCAAGCTAGCAAATCTCTTCCCTCAGCAGGACAACAGTATAAGGTAAAGTGCTAGTATAACACAAGGTTCACAGTACCCACAGATGTTAATTTGGTGAATAAACCATCTCAGTGCCACTCTGTACTCTGCTTCCTGGGGAATATTCCTTTAACATTTTTCAATGGCCAATGTATACTTGCTACTTCCATATTGTCATTTTTCATTTTTACACCCACAACAATCACACATTACAAAGCAACAGAAGAGGCAGCATATCAATATTCATATATTTTATAGTATATAAGTGTTCTCGCCATTAGTGAGTTTGCTGCATTATTTTGATGAGACAAGTAAATTTAGCACACCTATTCATTCACAAGTAAGATGGTAAATAGTACTAATTAAATGTACAAGGAAATGGCCTATTACAATAGTACACCCATGGATATGTGTTTGTGTATTGCCTAGAAAAATGTTATCTCTGAAAAAAATATGAATAGAGCATAAATGCCCTCCAAAATAGATCAGTATTCCATCATCTTACACTGAACTTTCAAATATACAACTTTGAGATGATCTATCCTCTATTGGCAATCATTAAATATTCTTCAATCTCTTGGGTAAAGACAGTCTTTGAAATGTCAGGTAGGAAGCTTCTTTAGAAGCTATGATTTCACTTGCTACTTCGCCCCAAATATATCTGGTGTTAACAATGAGCCTTTTGCATTAAGATTTAATCTTTAAAAACAGATCAAATCACATCATTTCATAGGAAGGACAGAGTGGACTGAGCCCTGAGGGCTGACTTTAACTGCATATCCTCAACCACAATCGAATTTGGAGCTGGGTGGGTACCCTATACTATTGTACCCTATAAAGGCTCTCCAATTGTCTTGCAGGAGGTGGTACCGATGATGGTTTTGACCAGGACTGTTTGAACACTTCTAGCAGTCAACAGCAATGGTAACATGGCCAGAGTAGAGCTCTGCACATCAATCCACTGAAAGACTAGGTCCAACAAGGGCATGGTCTGTGACTTCACCTCCAGTCCTAGAGATTTGGCAACCCTTAAGATGAGGTTTGCATAGGGACAGAGGTCCTCAGAAGGACACAACGGTATAGTGTCACTGACGCCTTCCACTGGGGAAGAGGTAAAGGGTGATGGTGACTGAGATGTTGTGTTGGCCACTACCTCTCCCTCCTCTTCCAAGGAGTTGTTTGAGGAGGCTGGGTCCACGAGCTGTGATGCAGGTAGCAATACTGGCAAGACCACCACTGGCAAGGATAGTGGTCTCCACACATACAACATTGCTTCCTTGTCTGCAGACAAGAACTCGATAGCGACGGGGCATCTCAATCTGGCAGCTGGGATACCATGACAGTTGCTGTCCTTCAATCCAACAGTTAAGATACAGTCATAGACCATTGGTCAAGAGGCCTTGATACTGTGGCCAATGGAGCAGCATGAAGAGAATAAGACAGAGAGTGGTACAGTGTTCTGGACTAAGAACAACACTGACAGCTCCTGGTTGATACTAATCAACAAGGCAATTGGGATGAAAAGTACCAACAGCCCCTCTCGGATCAGTAAGAGTACTTTTATGATCAGTACCAACACTCAAACTAAAAAGATGGAGTTTCTCTCAGTGGCACCAACAGGTAAGCTAGATGCAGTTCCACCCACAGCGGCTTATATTTATAACAACTAGGAGCTGCTGATTCTGATCCCAGGGAGGCTTCTCAGTACCGTTGTTGACATCAAAATCACTCCAAGTCCTCATGATGATGTTGACAGGGAGACTCTAGGACGGTGATGGCGAACCTACGACATGCGTGTCAGCACTAACATGCGTAGCCATTTGTGCTGACATGCGGCCATAAGCCTCCTCCCCCCCGCCCCCGCTGGCAACCTCACCACCCTCCCTAAAGTGGTGATCCGGGCTTCAAAGCCTCACTTTAGGGAGGTGGGGAGGAAAGTGGCAGGCGGGGCTACAAAGCCCTGAGCACCACTTTAGGGTGGGTGGGAGGGTGGAGGAAAAAGTGGCAGGCAGGGCTACGAAGCCCCGATCGCCACTTTAGCCTCCCCCCCACCTGGCCACCACCACCCGAGGCCTGCCGTGCTTTCCCAGAGCCACCTCGGAAAGGCCAGGTAAGGTGGCCGGTGGGCAGGACTTTGCTGGGGAAGGCGGTGGGCGAGCAGAAGGGTGGCTGCCCAGCCTCTCTCCAGCCTTCCTGAGGTGGCTCCAAAGCCTCGGAGCCGCCTTGGAAAGGCCGGGGAAGATGGTGGGCGAGTGGGAGGGTAGCCGCCTGGCCTCTCCCCTGCCTTCTCAAGGTGGCTTTGAAGCCCCAGAGCTGCCTTGGAAAGGCTGTGGAAGGCAGCAGGTGGGAGGGAGGGACTCTGCCCGGCCTCTTCCCGGACTTACTGAGGGAGCTCCAAGGCTTCGAAGCCTCGGAGCCGCCTCAGAAAGGCTGGTGAAGGCGGCGGGCAGGTGGGCCTCTTGTTTGAGCCCAGGGCACCATGTGCAGCTTCTCCAATGGAGCCCTCCTAAAAAGCTCCGCACAGGGGAGCTGCCAAAAGAGGGAGGGGGAGAATGCACGTGCGCATGTGTGCATGGCATTGTGGGGAGGGGGAGTAAGTGCTGTGAAGGGAAGAAGCTATGGGTCTGGGAGCCGAGGAGCTGCCTGCGTAATCGCTCCTAGGCTAGCCGGCAACACATGCTCTGCTCTATGGCTAACTCAGGCTGCCTCCTCGTCTCCAACTCCGCCTTGCTCCCACACTCGCTACCATGCCCCCAGCGTTCCTCTACCTCCAGCAGGTTAGTCCACCTCTTTTATATCTTTCCCTGCTTCACTCGTGGGTTAGGTATCCTCCCCCAAAATAAACTCATGGGTCAGAGGGAGGCAAGCAGAGTGGGGGGGAAGTAGCGACAGGGCCTCCGAAGGCCCCGTCACCACTTTCGGGAGGCCGGGGGGCTGTCATTATTTGCGGATTTTTCAGATTCGCAGGGGCCTTCGGAACCTAACCCCCACGAATGTGAAGGGACAACTGTACAGTTTGATTACTCAGTTGTCACATGAGTTGTGACAACTCATTAATTATTAATAAACAAGTAATAATATTGTTGATTAAACAATAAATATTGCGAAATAATGTTTTTTCCTCAAAGTGACAGACCACCCAAGTTATGCTGTTTTTTGGCGACATTTGACACACCAAGCTCGAAAGGTTGCCCATCACTGCTCTAGGGTGTAAGTATCCCTTCAGTCTGGAGACAGAGCTCTGCCCCAGGCTGGTAAGGGTGGCGTTCAGTCCAGAGACTGAAATCAATGGTGCATGGGCCTTTCCAGAGATGGTGATCAATACTGCGTAGAGAAGGAGCCATGACTGCTACATGGAATCTGGGAACACCATGAGGACAGGGATGCCAAATAGGACAGAAGGGCAGCAGCCTAGGAAAGAGGTTGGCAGTTGGTGGGCATACAAGTCGCTGTCCTGCGAGGCTTGTATTGGAGGGCTGGTCTTAGATGTTTGTTCCACTGAGGGCTAGTCAGCCTGGGTGCATGCTATTTGGGGAACCTCTTGGACCAACTGTTTCTCAGTGTGAATTGACTCATCAATACCAACCAGGGATGGAGGACTTGGCAAAATCAGACTGAGCATTCGGTACCAAGGCTGATCTCAGAATGGTTAATTCAGGCCCAGACCTGTCCTTGTCCTTAGCCCACTGCTTTATTGAGTCAGCTGTGCTCCTCTTTTGCCCCTTCCCAGACTTAGGCCATGCAGAAATGGGTTTGCCTGGGATCAGGGGGCTTGAATCACTTTCAAGACACTTTAATTCTCATCAGGCAGTGTGGATGGAGTAGGCTGTGCCTCAGATGTCACTGAGGACAACACAGGTTTCTGGGCCAAGGAGGTGGACAGGCCAGCCAGCAAGGAGAGCAATTAAGAGCCGCTTTATACACATGGGGACTGAAGCAGTGTAAAGCAGGTGGTTCTGCATTGTGACATTGGGAATGGCTCCCACAAGTACATATGAAGCTGGGACAAATGGTTCTTAGGCCGCTGGCTTGTAATGCCTTTGCAAAGCAAACAGGAGTTAAGACAGTAACCCTCACCAAGGCAAAAAGGCACTCCAAGTGCCTTTCAGTGAGAGGAATTTTCCCCCTGCAAGAGGTACCATTCTTGGAGGCCATACAAAGACCAAGAGTGACCATCAACAAAGTGAGGGGAGAAAAGCGGGGGAAAGAAAAGGGTCTGCCACTACAAGAACTAACTACTTTATTTATACATAGGAAGAAAGTCAGGAAATCAGAAAAGGGAAAAAAGTTTGAAGGGCTATTCAGGACTAGCTATCTGGGGTGTATCACACAACGGACGAAAAAGATCTGAGGAAGTAACTCTTGGCACTCTTTATGTTGGCACCCAAAGGGGTGGGGTAACCGCCAAAAGCTACTCAGCTCTGGAACATTCCATGGATGGATTTGCGCAGGCACAAGACCCATATGTGTGAGGCACAGAAACCATGAAAAAGAATGGTGGTATTATGTTTTTTAATTGCAGGACACAGGTATATGATCTGGTTTCTAACTCATGTTTCTTTCAAAGTGAACAAAGAGAAGGGAATGAAAATATGGAGGAAGCAGTATCTCTTAGAAGGTGTGGAATAAATCCAGCTGGCTGCATCAGAGAATGAGATGAGATAACATGACCCACTCCAGAACTATCTGTATCCATGGCCATTCCATCTGGTCATTAAAGGTAACAATGCAATAACAGGACATAAGCATGCTTACATTTTTGTTACATTCCCGACTCCCTTTTCTTTTTATACTGTGTCTATTAGGTTGGAAACCTGCCAGCAGGAACTGTTATTATTTAATCTCTGCACAACACCTACAAAACTCTGTGTGCTTTGTAATATAAAAAAGAAAAGGCATGAAGTTGAAAGGGAAAGGGAAAACTAGAACTTGCCAGGAAAATCAATTGTAGATCATCTTTATGGCCAAAACTTGGTGGGCAAAGCAAAGCAATATAGTGTCTTAAATCTGTAGCAACAGGTTATCGCCAAGATAACAGGAACAGACTGCCACTTACATAATATGATCAGCAAACATTCCCCCTCCTTTCCCATGAAGCATGCACATGTACCAAATCCAGTTATTATATTGTCTTCTTCTGAGAAAAGTATAAAACATTATCTCTAACCTTCAAATCCAGATAGTTTAGTTTTACTGATAGCAACATTTTATAAAAAGCATGTATTTTAAAATTATTCTAACAACTTTTGGTACAAAGCTTCAAGCTGCCATTGAACAATCTTGTGCATTTTCAAATTAGGATATACTGCAGGAACAGAGCAAAACTTTTAAATTACTGTTCATTATATGTTTTCAACAGAAACACTTTAGTGAGTACCTACAACCAGACAAGATTAAAAAAAATACAGTTGCCCCTCCACATTCACAAACTTAGCATTCGCGGTTTTGCATATTCGCGGTTTTGGGAGGGCCCCCCGCCCTCCCAAAAGCAGCGACACAGGGCCTCCAGAGGCCCTGCGAAGGCCTTGGGAGGGAGGGGGGAGGGCCGGGGAGGCCACCGCGGGGCCTTCGGAGACACTCCAAAGGCCCCGCGAAGGCCTTGGGGGGAAGGGAGGAGGGCCAGGGAGGCCTCCACGGGGCCTCGGGAGGGTCTCTGGAGGCCCCGTGAAGGCCTGGGGAGGGAGTGGGAAGGCGGGGGGAAGCGACTATGGGGCCTCCGGAGGCCCCGCGGTCGCTTTGGTGGGGGAGGGGGAGGGCAATCATTATTCGCGGAATTTTCACATTCGCGGGAGTCTGTGGAACCTAACCCCCGTGAATGTAAAGGGATGACTGTACTAGCAAATTATAAAGCTACATGGCAAAAATCTGTTTTACAGGGCTGTGTGGGAAAATAAATGAGGCAGCTAGCCTGACAAAAGTTATTTTACTATACAGTAATTACAAGTGACAACTAGCAACAAAAGAATATCACAGAATTACCAAAATATCATTCAGCTGGCATAACTTCTTGCTTGCAATATGTAGTCAGTGTATGAAATTCTAAAACAGTGACCTTAAAGGCTGTTGACAAGTTCTCACTTTAAATCTTTAGGAGCAGTAAGACCAAAATACACCCTTCTCAAAATTGCATTGATAGCAGTCCTTTCTCAAGGTCCTATAGTTGTAAAAGGCAAACCCACCCACCCACCCCAAAAAATTGGAAGGAGGAGGGACATTCAAGAAACCGTTTCCACCACTTTCCCAAATGTTCATCTGGTCTAAGCTATTAATTAACAAGGAGCACTGATTTAGAACTGAGATAGATACCTAAAGAAGCACTTAAGAAAAATGGCCATGATCCAAGGAGACTTGCATGCACATGCACAGAACCTCACATGCAAAATGAAACGGAATCCCTGGTACAGCTTTGGAGAGGCCCCAGTCATAAAAGAAAGGTTTTCAGGTGGTATGGGGCTGCTGCCCAAAGGGGAAAGTTCAAAAGCCTTGTATAAACAGAAAAACACATATCCTGACCAAGAGCAATTCAAAGTCTACAACACTGTTTGCATAAGCAGCAGCACATTTCATTAATGAATAAGGAAAATACAGCTGAGGTCCAAGTTTGGAATAGACTTAGATTCAGGATATCTGAAACACCATATTCTTACATCCCAGATTGCCTGGGCTCTGAGATATTCAAGAGAGGCCATTCTCTCAGTCCAGCCATCCTCACAGCCATATCTGTTTGTGAAGTGATAGAGGGCTTTTTTACTGACTGTGACTAAGTTCTGAAATTCTTCTTTTAAGGAGACTATAATGGCTCCTCCTTGCTCTCCTTCCATGAGAAGGCAAAGATTTTTTTCCCCAAACAGGCTTTTAGGAACTGACCGTTTTTTAAAGAAATGGCTTTAAATAGGTTGCTGTGCTATTTATTAATTCTTATTTTAAATTTATCTCTTATATTGTTTTTTAACATTATTGATAGTTTAACTGCATTTTAATGATAATCTTTTGTATGTTTTTATCTTTGTTGTATCAGATTCAATATAGGTCCCAAACAGAAAGGGGTGGTTATAAATAAAGTTCATCATCAACATCAACAACATGTAGAATGAGAATATGGGCATACATGCATGAAGCCAACAAATTGTTCTAAAAGAAAAGCAATAAGAATATATATAAAAATCTAGAAGAGCTTTTCTAAAAAAGTGTACTAGAGACAGACTAACTATAGTGTGGGGCTTGTACACAGGATGCCCAGGTTCAAATAATCTGTTAGCTATGAAGCTCAAAAGGCAGCCTTGGGCCAGTCATTATGTATCAGCTAAATGTGTCTCACGGGTTTACATCAACTGAAACTCCTTGAAAGAACAGAAGAAAATAAAAGTGGTTAATAGGCCCAAGCTACTCATTTAGTGTTATGATAGCAGGCTACCATTTTGCTGAAATTTGCATTATCTGTATTCTGAACACACATTGGAGGAATGTTTGCATCTTCTCAGTTGTTCAGGTGCAAAAGCAATGTTAGACCTAACATCAATACATGACTCTTCAGTGTCTCATCAGACTCTGGCAGGAAGCTAAATAGAGTACTAAAACCTGGGTATGCTCAAATCCTATCTTCTGACCACTGTAAAACAATCAAGACCTCTTGCTCTGCCCAAAAATGGCTGTGGAAACAGAAGACAACAAGGTTCATAGAAGGTACATATATGGAGAAGACAAATTCATTTCTGAAGCTACAGTAACATGGAGTCAAAAGCAAGGTAAGACACTTTAAGGCATTTTGCGCATCAGACTTCTGTCACCCCATTGCTTCATCTTTTGTAAACAGTAGATAGAAATAAATTTTACTTCCTGGGTGAAGTCAGCAGCACGACCCTCTGCATTACAAATAGCCTATGTGTTTCTATCTTATACTGTTTCCCTACTTTGTGTTTCCTATAAAAACATTAGGAGATGATATTTACTCCTCCATTGATGCATAGGCACTAAGCACACATTCTGTGCCCCCACAATTCCAGAAGTACATAAATGGGGGGGGGTGGAAATGGGAGATGGGTTTCCCACAGGGTATGTCTAAGTCCTTTGGGAAGCCTAAAATAGCACTTTGGAACCCAATCAACAGGACACATGAAATATATGCAAGTAAACTAAATTTGTCATTAAGCTGAAGGTTCCCTGATAGTATATTTGCCGCTTTGGAAAGGTAAAACATCATGTTTCACTGCCATCTACTGACAATACCTCAGCACATGCACCCAGAAACCTCTCCTCTAACTAAATTTTCTTGATGACATCTTCTTAATTTAGCTACATGAAAGCAATCCATCAGGATTTCAACAACTTCCACCCTACCATCAACCTGAGCCTGGAAAAATCCACGTAACAAAATAACATTCTTGACACCACTGTCCAACTCTACAATGCACCACACTGTCAAAAACCCACTGATCGCCACACATACTTACATGCCCCAGTGTCCCAGAATGCACCAGCTCAGACTCACAAGACAGACTCAAAACTCTGATCTACAACAGGAATTTTTCAAACTACAGTACCCACCTAATGAGGTGATGAAACAAATCAACAAGGCAAGATTAATACCCAGGAAACATCTACTATTAGACAGACCAAAAACACAAAATGACAGAACACCCCTAATGGTCGCCTACAGCCCCTAGCTGAGACGACTCAAACATATCATCAACAAGCTATAACCAATTCTAGAAAATAACACAGTCTTCTCACAAGCTCTAGAAGGCAGGCCTTTATTGGCCTACAGACAGCCTACAGATCTTAAACAATGACTTACTTACAACAGGATACATACCATGGATAGTAATAAAGGAACAAGACCTTGCCACAAACCCAGATGCCAACTCTTGTCCCCACATCTATTCTGGGAGCAATATTACAGGGGCCAATTAACATCACCCACAACATCAGAAGGGAATTTACTTGTTCTTCCTCCAATGTGATATATGCCATCTTTGCCAGCAATGATTCTCTATAGTCCAGTGGTTTGCAACCTGTGGGTCCCCAGATGTTGTTGGACTACAGTTCCCAGGAGCCCTCTGAGGTTTCACCTTGACAGCCAGGTGGTCCTCCCAGTCATTAGTGAAGCTGTGAGTTCAATCCTACAGCCTCACTAATGACTGGGAGAACCACCTGGCTGTCAAGGTGAGACCTCAGAGGGCTCCTGCGAACTATAGTCCAACAACATCTGGGGACCCACAGGTTGAGAACCACTGCTCTACACTCTACATTTGACAAACAGGACAGTCTCTATGCAAGAGGATAAATGAACATAAATCTGAGTTTAGAAACAGCAATACCCAAAAACCAGTTGCAGAACATTTCATCCTTCCTGGACATACAGAAAGGGATTTACAGGTCGTAGTCCTTGAACAAGAAAATTACAAAAGAAGATTAGAAAGAGAAACCACTTAACTGAATTACACTACACTCACAAATTCAAATCCATTAACAAAGGAATGAACAAAGACAATGGCTTAATGGCACACTATTTATATTAATACAAGAGTCCTCCCAACTGCACATATAACAAAAGGAGTTTTCTGAGAGAGAGCTTTCAAACATGGGAAACTGACTTTTGGTAAGCAGGTTTATTGCTTTTGCACATCAGCACTAACTGACCACTCTAAAGATCTGAAAGACCTGTATCGCCTCACCCAGCCCTTTGAAAATTTAGGGCAAGAGACATGATTTGCTTCTTTCTATCACTCTACCATAACTGTATAAATATGCTTTATACCTGAGGCCTTAATACTTCTTGGTATCCCATCTGAGGAGCCAGTGTGGCATAAAGGTTTGAGTGCTGGGCTACAACTCTGGAGATCAGGGTTCAAATCCCCACAAGGGCATGAAAACCTGGATGACCTTGGGCAAATCACATACTCTCAGCCTCAGAAAATCCCGTGATAGAGTTGCCTTAGGGTCACCATAAGTCAGAAATGATTTCAAGGCACACTACAACTACTGCATATGAAGAAGTGGTTTTATACCCATGAAAGCTCATACTAAAATAAAAACCAGTTAGTCTTAAAGTTGCTGCTACATTTCTTTTTTTCTCCCTCTCCCTTCTTCCTTTTTATGCTGTCATCTACTGGTGTTATTAAAAATAAAGCTCAACATTCAGTGAACTGCAACACATACTGAAAAAAGAGCAAGGGCAAGGCAACTGAAGCCTGCAAGTTTCAACTCAGGTTGGGTTGGATCTTGTGAAGCATATCTTTCTTGATAAAATCTGATTGTCTGAAGTTGAGAAGCAGCAACACAAGTTTTCAGGTCCATGCATTTATAAGCTAGATACAGGGTATCCCCAAAAGAAATGTATATATACTTAACAGCTTATAATTCTGGATTTTTTTTCCAAAAACCATGTATACCCTTAACAAGATTAAAGATTACAATACTAGAGAAGTGTCATGAAATTGCAAGAAAAACTGTAAGTGAGGTTTGCAACTCTGCACTTTGACAATGTGAATAGTGCTGCACAGGGACAACAATTTGAACACCTTACATAAAATTGTAATTTAAGGTGGAATTTGTAACTCTGATCAAATCATTACTATAACCTTTAATCTTCAATATAAATGTATATACTTACCTCCAAATAATCATCATAGCTACTATTAGCTGTTAAGGGTATATACAATTTTTGGGTCACCCTGTACATAATGTTTACCAGAAAAATATATACAGTAATTAGTCACAAATATGCTCAGAATTTTTTTCTTGTTAACAGTTTTAATAATAAGATTACACTTTCATGACACAAATTATTTTGAATTGGAAATCTCCAGAACCAATAGTCCAGAGTTAAGAAACCTTCAAGTATGAGAATACAAAAGACACAGTTTTCAAAAGACACCAAAATTCAGCAAGAACTACTTTAAGCTATGGGCTCTCTTCTTCAACCGAAAGGGATGGGTTCTATTTTCTTGTTTCACTTTCATATTTGATGTGCCTGGTGGCCTACAATGTTAGATTTCATTAAGTGCAAGATGTTATTTAAAAAAATATTGTACATATGTCCATATGCAAAGTTCTTTTAAAAAGTATAGCAAAACAAGGAGGCAGCAAGTACTACAGCCCCCATATCCACAGGTTCTGCATCCACGGATTCAACCAACAATAGCTCTAAACTGTTTCGGGGGGGATTCAAAAAGCGAACCTTGCTGTTCACCATTGTATATATGGGGTGCCATTTTACTACACCATTGTATATAATGGGACATGAGCATTCACAGATTTTTGTATCCACAGGGGTCCTAGAACCAAACCCCAGTGGATACTAATGGCCCACTATATATCTTACGGTACAATATCCCAGGGCAGTAAATGGGATTATTTCCCCATCTGCAAAATAACAGATGGGGAAATGTATGTTCTTTTACAATCTAAGAGGATGGATTTCACTGGAATTCTCCACTACTCAAGTGTAAAAATTTTATGTTAATATGCTGCTCTTGGATAACAAGCTTAGTATCCATTCCTCAGTACAGCTGTCCCTTCACATTCGACAAAGGTTCAGGAAGGACTCATCCCGCGCTTTCTGCAAGCGCGCTGATGACTAAAAAGGCCAATTCGAGATAAACAAGTCCAGTTGCAGAAAGCACAGCAGAAGGTCTCCTTGGGTGATGTTTCTGGGTAATGGTGTCCCCTATCTCTCTCTGGTTTTTCTTCGCAAATGAAGATTTGCAAACTAAGATGGCAAAGTCAAGGTTTACTTTTTGGATTATTATTTTTTAAAGAATATTTTCAAGCTGTGAATACTTAAATCCATGAATGCCAAATCCATGAATATGGAGGGACAACTCTATTCTATAAGAAATAAAAATTGTTGCTAACATTTCAAATACACTACATACAAACAGAATTTCATATACAGGTGTGTGTGTCCCACATACATGGAGGATACATTCTCATACTCACTGTTTATAATGAAATCGTAGATAATAGCAAACCATATTAAAATAAAGGACTTCCAGTACAAACATACCATAGACATATGTTGGAGGACCTAGTGATTCCTAGAGATACCTCTCTAAGCATTTTCCAGCATGACTCTATATTAGGTGTCCATATTTTTGGTTCTGTGGATACAGGGGGCGACCTGCATCTTGATATTGGTTCTGTGGATACAGGGGAGCGACCTGCAGCTTGATCTAATTAAGATACTCTAAAAGAAAGCCATTAAATATTATTATTCCCAACAGAAAAAAGCTAATTAGCATTTAATGCACCGTATTTTTTGCAAATATCATAATCAAATGAGCTTGCACAGTACATTATAGTATTGGTTCTCGCATTTTCAGTCTGCCTGATTAACAGTTCATTAGCCACAAGGAACTCCTAGAACAATCTGTAAACATCATAATAACTCAGTTTCATGGGATTCCAAAAAGTACACACAGTGCACCACTCAGTATAGGGCAAAATCAAGAATGATTATTTGCTAACAACTGTTCATTCTTCATAACTAAGCATTCATGCCAAAATAGCTGGATATATAAAGCAACTTGGAACAATCTACTACAGCAACAGCCATATGGACTGTCAACACAAAATCCAGTATTTTAACCAAGGACTACAAACGAATGCCATCCAAACTTCAAAGTTATTTTTCCTTCACTTACAGAAAGCAAGACTCACAAGAAGCCAAAAGAGCTGGCTGGTTTTATTAGCTCACTCAAAAGATGAAGCTTTTGTCCATCTTCTCCACTATTATTCTTATAATGGACTTTTATCTCCCAAATTAAATTAAATATTAAATGTTAAAAGCACACTAAATTATATGGAAGAACTTTAACAAAACTAACCTCTATACTATAATTTCCAAGTGTCTGCTTGTTTCTTATGCTATGCAAATGAGAGAGATAAAACTTGGTATAGGTTTTCTGTGAGGGGGGGTCCCAAGCTGTGAGGCCGTGTTCTAGAAGAGTTAACTTCTGACGTTTCGCCTGCATCCGTGGCTGGCATCTTCAGAGAATGGTTGGGTAGGAGTCGGGGGGGCTTATATACTGTGAGCCTCACAGCCCAGAAAAAAGCCACAGAAAACCTATGGATGCCAGCCGTGAAAGCCTTCGACTTCACATAAAACTTGGTATGTTTTGAATGGGACCGAAATGAAAACTAATTAGTTTTTGGATCCAGTCTATCAACTACTTTGGGTATGTGTACAAATACTTTATATTTCTATATTTTTTTTTCTCCAGAATACCCATTGATGAACTGATTTTGGCATAAATTTGATATTTACACTTAAGTTGTCGTCCTGAATAATTTTGTGCAAGTCAATAAGCAACTCTTGCTTTTGTTTGTTTCAAAACAGTGCTGTTATGAGTCCGTTTTGCATGGAACTTCGTGTGAAATTAGTTTTAAGGATTCTATGTTCTGCCACCCAAAATTGTGTCTCATTCAAATCATATGTAAAATCATCAACATCAAAGTAGGCAATGCTGGCTAAACGTCCTAATTAGAATATTAATTTAAGTGATCTAAGTGTTTTGTTTATTCTGGGGATCTCCAAACATGCTATAACACTTTCAAAACTAAGATAAATCAAGGTGTTTCTAAAATAAGTAAATTTAGATAATCTAACCACTCCCACTATCAGCCTACAGTCCTTAAGATGAAACTTCATGAAAACATGGAGAACTAGAAAGGTTCTGACAGAAAAATAGGTCTTTTCTTCTTTTTTGCTCTAAACCTAAGTAAGTCCGACTTTAAAACATCTAAATATACCAACTACCGTATATTCCGGCGTATAAGGCGACTGGGCGCATAAGACGACCTCCCAATTTTTAAGTTAAATATAGAGTTTGCCCCCCCAGCCAGCCAGTCAGCTCAGTGGCCGTAGATGATGGAATAGTCTGTGAAATTAAAGGACTGAGAACAACTAAAAAAGCATGGAATACTTTGAAAAATCTCTGTGGTGTTCAATCTTTGGAAAGTAAGGTTGCATTAATACTGTAAGTTGGTTAATATGAAGCTATCAAATCCCAAATTTTTGAATGAGCACATTAATGAATGAGCACATTAATGGTTTTAGAGCCACATTGGCAGACAAGAGAATTTCACCATAGACAAAACTGATGCAAAATGAGAAGTTGAATCCAGAAATTCTAATTTTAGGCTAACTTGTCCTGAAAAGAAACATCATTTTGACTCTCCTGAGCTAAATAGAGGGCCATTTAACTCTTCAAATGCAAAGGAGTCATTCTCACAGCAGGAGGAAGGATCTGCTGGGGAAACTGCCCAGGCCATTTTTACACTTCAATCATTCTCACAGCAGGGGAAAAGGTCTACTGGGGTATAAGACCACCACCCCACTTTTGAGGAGTGTTAAAAAGTAGTCTTGTATGCAGGGATATACGGTAATGACTACGACTTTTTAAAACAATTCCACAGTGTATTAACAGGCAAATGGGGCCAAGTCAAAATAGAGACTGGGCCGGTTAAAGGAGAATGGAAACGATCTGAATGGGGCTTGGAGAGCTAAGAGCGTAGAAACAGTTCAGGGAAAAGTGTTACTTTGAAACTGTGATGTTACAGCATATTGTGTCTGGTACCACAGTAAAGCTAGGTTTTTATTTTATTTGTTATACAATAAACATTTCCTGTTTTTATTTTCTACACCTTTGTCTAACTATTTTAATTTTTAATAATTTAATAATTAACAGGGAAGATTGGTCATACTTCAGCACGCTGAGCCCACTGATCAACACAGCCACTTCTTCCATATAGTGGGTACCGGTACCTCAAGGCCAAAGTATGAGGTCTAGGAAGAGATCGTAAGCCTAAAAGAGCAAATTGAGTGATAAGAGCCCAAGGACTGGAACAATGCAGACAACCTAAATGAGGTTTCATCACAATGACCTCCCTCTCTGTTCCATTAACAGACATTTTCACTGATTTAAAAACCCTTTTGATAGCAAAGGACTATTGGAGACAAACCCTTCAATTTATTTATATTGACATTGGAGCTATTTTAGACCAGATTATCTAAGATTTCAGGGTTTCATGTAAATTGTAATAGGCAGGTTTTTCTTAGAAAACATTTTCCTCTAGTTCAGAACTATATGCAATCCAGTTATTTCAGAAATATTTGGCTTTGCTCTTCTGCTATTATGGCTCTTGTGTAAAACATGTTAGTGTCTTACCCTAGCCATCCAGTAGTGATAGGTCTCTGAAAGATTTAAAATAGCAGTTTTCCACTGTGCAATACTGATTTTAGGTTCAATGACGGAGTTAACATAACAATCTTTTCAAAGGCTACCTACTCACTTCACAGTACCATGTATTCCAGCGTATAAGATGACGGCATGTAAGACGACCCTCCAATTTTCAAGTAAAAATCTAGTTTGGCATATATTCACCGTATAAGACCACCCCCCAATTTGGCTGGCTGGCTGGCTGGGGGAGCCTTGCCAGCTGATCCTCTTTGTTTCCCAACTCACGAGGATCTCCTCGTGAGTTGGGAAAGCAAACAGGATCAGCTGGCAAGGCTCTCCCAGCCAGCCAGTCAGCCAGCCAGCCACTACATTCGCCCCTCTTCCAACTTCAGTTGCTCCCCAAAGGGGGTGAAGGCAGAGGAGGGGGCCAAATGAACTCGGTTTGCCTCGGCCACTGCCCATTCCCTGTCTTCGTTCCCTTTGCTAAGGGAATGAAGACGGAGGGGATGGATGGCGTCCTTGGCAAACCGCAGCATTCGCCCCTCTCTTCCACCTTCCAGTCAAACTTGACTCGAAGGTGGACGAAAGGGGCAAAAATACCCAGTTTGCCTCATCCCCCCCCCCCGTTTCCTCCATCTTTGTTCTCTTTGGAAGGGAATGAAGATGCGGGGAATGGGCAGCGGCCATGGCAAACCGCAAGATTCGCCTCTTTATTCCACCTTCTAGGAAGGTGGAAGAAAGGAGCAAACGTACCCGGTTTGCCTCAGCCGCTGTAAGGGTGGCTCGAGGGGGGGCTTTCCAGCCAACCCACCCCCTCCCCGAGGCTGTGATCAGGAGCCCAATCAGGCCTTTGGGGAGGGTGGAAGGGTGGCTCAAGGGGGGGCTTTCCAGCCAACCCACCCCCTCCCCGAGGCCATGATCGGGAGCCCGATCATGGCTTCGGGGAGGGTGGAAGGGTGGCTTGAGATATGAAGACAGAGGGAATGGGCAGCGGTCGTTGTAAACCGTGGGATTCCCCCCTTTCTTCCACCTTCCAGGAAGGTGGAGGAAAGGGGTGAAAATGCCCGGTTTGCCTCGTCCCCCCCCCCTCCGTCTTCATTCTCTTTGGAAGGGAATGAAGACGGGGGGAAGCGGGGGTGGCCGCTGCAAACCACTAGATTCACTCCTTTCTTCCACCTTCCAGGAAGGTGGAAGAAAGGAGCAAGTGTACCTGGTTTGCCTCGGCTGCCGCTCAATTTCCTGTGTGTTTGTTCCCTTTGGGGAATGAACACACAGGAGATCGAGCGGCAGCCACAGCAAACCGCAACATTCACCCCCCTCCTCTGTCTTTGGTTGCTCCCCAAAGGAGGAGAACGCAGAGGAAGGGGCGAATGAACCAGTAAACACTTTGCCTCATCCCCCCCCCACCCAATCTCCTGCCTCTTTGCTCCGTTTGCAAAGGGAGCAAAGAGGCAGATCGGTTGGCGGGTGAAGCAAAGTGTATCCAGCGTATAAGACAACCCCCGATTTTGGAGGATTTTTTCAGGGCTCAAAGGTCGTCTTATACGCCGGAGTACTTTTGCCTAAGTAATCTCCAATGCAATAGTGAAGAATCCCATAAACCACTGGAGCAGGTCTGGTCCAATGTAGGAGAGATGCAGGGTGATCTTGTTACCCAAAATGCTCTTATTCAGATCTTAATTAGGGGAATTAATTAGCTCAAATAATTGGCAGTTCAAGGTTGGGTAACTTGCCGGACCTTTTTCTATATGTAACCAGAACACCAGCTTAGTAACAAAAGATAATTTTTATTTGAGAAAAGCATACAAAAAGAAGGCATTCATTCAGTCAGTAATACAAACTTTCAAGAGCTATCAGAAAGGAGAGTAATAAAGTAAGGGAATAGCGATCGAGGATGATAGGCTATATTTACCTGTCCAGAGAAAGAGATGAAGACTCAGACTGCGTGCAGTTGTGGGTGGCTCTCAGAATGATGTGGAGGATGCATGCAGGTTGGAGGTCTCACTGAATGGCCAAAAATCCAGGGTTGGTATATCCTTTTTGCACTTTGAATTAAGTCTAAAACAATGGCCAAATGACTTTTTCCTATACTTGATCAATGGAACTGATCCTACCTGATTGAAGTGGGGAGTCTCTGATGTGTTGAGACAGCTTTGCAATGTTGGGAAAGTGACACAAAAGAGGAACATTTGAATGACACAAAAGAGGAACATTGGAAGAAGTGTCCACATTAGCATAATGACTTTGTTTACTTCAAACCTGGCTTCCCAGGCAGGAGGAAGCTTATTAGCATAAGCTGGCCATTTCACAGAAGCCTGCTAACCTGTATAATTCCTGCCCTTTTGATCCCAGCATCCAGTCCATGTGGTATGTATGTGCCTGGGAGCCTCACCTACATGGCCTTAGCTATATTTGATTCAACATCATGACATCAATATGATATTTATTTCAATCGTATAAGGTGGGGGTATATAACATTATCCCCCCCCCTCAAAAATGGGAATCCACAGGATTTTAATTTTTGAATATCTTCGTGGCCAAGACACACAATGGACAAGAACACAAAAGGGTTACTGCACAGCCATCACAACTTGGGTACATGTAAGAATGAGGCCTTGAATTTGGGGGGAAAGAAAGAAAGAAGGAAGGAAGGAAGGAAAGAAAGAAAGAAAACAAATACCAACCAAAAACCTTAAGCTCTAACACCATTATTTCTGGATCGGCAATTCCAAACTTAAACACTAGCAATTGGGGCAGATGAAAAGAGATCTTTGTTAGGATATCTATTCTAACAACACTAACAATTGGCAATAAACTATGGTAACAAAGGTGATGGATTCAAACTACAAACATCAATGCAGTGAATAGCCACTATAGCAAGGAAAGGGAATTGATGAAAGCTGCCTCCCTTCAGAGTCTATTGACAAAAATCTCCACTAGATCAAAGAACCTTCTGTCAAGAAAGAAATGCCAGTGGATACATCTTAAGGTAGTTTTACACAAATAAAACAGAATGTGATATTTTAAAATTCACTTAGAATTCTGAGTGGTCAGGTCTTTGGAAAAAGGAGAAGCCCCCCCCCCAGCTGACACTGGGAGCCAAGACCTGGCCTATGGATCAGGGGTTTTCCGTCACTATATAGGGAAGCCCACTTGTCCAGACCAGATGATACCACCAAGATTATGTAACATCAACAACTGGTAACTAGATTTGCTTACTTTCCCAAGTCCTTTTTGATTTTGTATTGTGTAAAATAAAATACTTTAAAAAATGCATAAAACCATGATAATACCGCCGTATCCACTGGGGATTGGTTCCAGGGGGGGGTCCATGGATACCGAAAACCATGGATAACAATGAACATCATTGAAAATAATGGGACTTTTAGTTTAAAATACCATAGAATTGCCTTGGAGGATCTAGAAAATTGCTGGAGAAGACACATTTTCTAGGAAGACTCTATGGTAGGTGTGCTGTTTTGTGTCTCATGGATAACTGAATCAGTGGATAATGAATCAGCAGATACGGGAGTCCTACTGTACTAGTAAATCCAAACACAAGCAAACCATTCTTTGCTAGACTTTCAGATGTGCTAGTAACTGCCTGATATTCCAGTAGTCATGTTTTGATCTGCTTTATTCTAGCCCCTCTTTTACATGTGATAATCAACTCTTTCATGAAACGAGATGTAGTGAAAAGTACATTAGGTTCTACTAGTACATCTCTGGGAGTGTTTTATAGATCTGCGAGGGTTTCTTTCTGATTCCCCAAAGTTTGACAGTATCAGTAACAAAAGGCCTTCCTCCACTCCACAAAGTGCAATTCTTAACATACGGTAACTATTCAGAAGAACGTCTCAGTGTGCATTCAGTGCAACTAAATCTCTAACTTCGAACTGCAGTCCAAATTAGATTGAATCAAGCAATCAATCAAAAACTTGTAGAGTGCAGATCCAAGAGTGGATTTTTTTGAACAGATTGCTCTCACAGTTTATGGCTCAGAGAACAAATCTTGGGCTCAGCATTTGCAGAAAACTACTCAGTTACTTGATTGCCATTCCTCACATTCCTGCCCCCACTTTGTTCTATCTTGAGGTTCTAAGTGGTTGTGGTGGTGGTTGTTTTAAAGCAAAGTAAATCCTGCAAGGCTGAAATATTCCTATCCCTGCATCAAAATATTGTTGCCAATACACAAAACTGATACCTCTAAAGAAATACCGAAATGCTGAGCCTGCAAAGAGCAGTAACAATATGGACCCATAGGAAGCAGTTTCGTTAATAGCATTGCTTTTTAAAAAATGGCTTCTCTTAAGTAACACATACCAAGAAACACATTTCTCCACTAAAAGAAAAGTACTGCTTCACTTACTACACTTACTCATCAATTTTAAAAAATCTCTGTGCATTTGACAAAAGTGTGCAAGCAATGTGATTTTCTGCTGAAGAATTTACTAGCAACTGAAGACCAAAAATTATCAAACTTTGATTTGCATGAGTCACCAACTAATTAGTTTCAAACTAAGAGTTGTTCCATATTGACATTTAGGCCATTTTTGAACAATTTTGCTTGTTACATGGTAACTGGTATGGAGCATGTTATTAAAATACAGCAGCCATTTCCCAGAATTATTTTATGTTTCATTATGTTTCAACAATTTCATTTCCCAGGACTATTTTATTTTCAGAAACATTTCCCCTCAAGCTAAAGACATTCTCTTTCCTTCCTTCCCTTTGCTCGTGCTCTCACTCCCTCTCTCTCCCTCCCTCCCTGTAATGTTGGGAAATTACAAGTGTGTTCCAAAAGTAAGATGGTCATATTTGCCTAGAGATTTGATTTTGCTTACCGGTTTTGGGTCGGTTTTTGGACCAAAAGAAACTTTGGGAAGTTTTCAAACATAAAATGCAGGATTGCACAATTATTCCCAAACAACTAAAACCCTTTCTAATATTGTCAGTACTTTTATTCTCCCAGAGATGGGTGTCTCATTACCTTCACCACACTACTCCAGTCATTCAACTCCACTCATTAGAACAAACATCTGCTACAAACATTATTAATGAGATACATATCCAGGGATTGAAGAAGCCACTAACCACCTGGGCTAATTATACTTTTCATTGCAAAAGCCAATAGCAGCCACAAATACAGAACCCGCCTCACCACATTGTGATAATTATCTTATTCATAATTTCAGTTTTTGATAACCTACTCCTTCCAAATTGGGTACATTTGTAAACCATACTTCCCTAAGCTACCCCTAACATATAATGCTATATTCCATATCAAGAATAATTTCTATAATAGAAAAAAAAAAGAGTTTTGCCTTTAGATTTCTTTCTCATGAATATATTAGCATAAAAATGTTTCAGGAACAGCAGCAGCTTAATAAAAGCTGATTTCAGTTCATTCATTATATGATTCATTTCACAGAACATTTAGAGGCAAGGTTTTAAAAGCTAAATAGGATAGTCACTGGAAATATATCTCAGGGTCTTATTTGCTTCAAACCCAGAGTCAGAAGCAAAAAGCTTCACAGCAGATAGATTTAAACACATCTATATAAACTACATGCATAATAAGAGTGCACCTCTGTGTATTTTTCCAGAGCTGAAATATGAAGTGTCAGATATCTGGGGGATCCCAGCCTAGGTTACAAACTCCACTACCATGAGAAAAAAAGAAGCTAAATTATAAATCATTGTTCTGGATATTTATGGAAATGCATTTCCCTTTATCTATTGTCCAGATTCTGTGCTGGAGCCAACCAACACAGAACAAGCAATTTGCTGGCCTGGGCCCTTCTCTAGAACAGACAGAGTATCCATGTGCATTTAAAATAAATCTAAAGTGTGGCATCAATCCAATTTCAGAAAAGTTCTCAGGGGTCATATTCCAGTGATAGATGGGACAGACCAAAGAGCAGGACCAACAATACCTGTAAATTTTACCCTTTATGTTCTCACTGATAGTAACTAGTGAACTATTTCAACTTTTCAGAATTGGGAGAAATCCACAGGAAAAAGTGGGAAACCACTAAACAATGTTGTCAAAGGAAAAAGAATACAGCCATCTGCAGACCCCCCCACCCCAAAGATTACTAAAATGGACCCCAGGAGGGCTGGATTCAGTACTAGAAATGGAAGTTCCTCGCCCCTCAACTAATTCATTACTTCGCACTGAAAAGAACTGGAAATAAGCATTAATAAAATATTTTCAGTCAGCATGGTCAACAAGAAAAAACATACTGACATGACAATACCTTCATTAGGACCAATCTCAAATTTACAAAATGGTCAATAAAGGTCATAGGAGCCTTGTTTAGACTCAAATTTATGCTAAATAAAAATAACAAAATGGGGACAGTTGTAGAAAAGTTCTAGTGTGGGGTGATTTCACAAGTTGAATTTGAGAACTGAAATGTAAACATGCCTTTCATAACTCATGAAATAGTATGCATGGGATGAAACCATAGTATCTGTGTGGGAGGAAGCCTGTGTTACACTTAGTTTCTTCCCCTTACAAATGATCTCTGGGCATTGCTTATCTTTATATTTAAGTTATACAGCCAGCAATCTACAAGCACAGATATATCTTTAGTTGAAAAGGAAATGCTTCCCTCTCCCACTCAAAGACTGATGATGTGCACGAAAGAGAAAATCTCACACACCCATGATGTCTTAGATGAATATGGTGTTACCACACTAAATCTGCCCTCCTCCAATCCAAAGCTGGTACAAACAAGGAGGGGGCAGAAATACCACAGGCCAATACCATGTGATTCAACAGGTTCCACACTATGCTTCTGGCCTTTATTATTACACCATTATGAACTGTGCAAATGATACACCATCATGGCCAATTCATCACAAAGAATTCAAACTTTGATGCACCAAAACTTCACCATCCTTGTTCTAGAGGAAATGTTGCCCCTGGCAGATGGAATGGAAATGAGAACTAAGGATGTTTATGTCAGTAATGTAGAAGTAAAACTGGAGGAGAAGAGCAAACAGTCAAAGGTAGATATCACATTTCTTTTGGGCATACAGTATGTCAGTATGCACTAGTGAGTTGGACATTCCAATGATCAAAATTACATGGCAGTTGTTAAGTATACATTCCATATCTTTTAAGCACTGATATAATCGGATGTTCTAAGATCTTTTCATTACAAAGCTGATAACAAAAGGAAATCTACAGAGGGTTCCAAGATGGAACTTCAGATATTGGGTCACCTTGAATTTCTCCTCTTCCTTCCTTCCCCTGGTAAATAAAGCATGCAAAGGCAACTGCTCCTACTCTTAAGAATGCACTTTCATTTTCCAGGACATTCTGTTCCCAGCTGAACAAAGAAAGCCACAAGGCCAAGAACTCAACAGGCAAGAATTTATTTTCCTCTAACTCTATGTGGTCCTTGACAGTGCCAAACATTACTAGTGCACAAAATTAACAGTTGGCCCTCTGTAGCCATGGGTGATTGCTTTATATAAAGCTTGAGCACTACCCAATCCCTTCCGCCCCACCACCTTGAAGGCACACAAGCCCCAGCCTCCTCGTCCCACTCTGACAACCAGTTGCCTCTCTTCCTCCCTCTTACTCTCGCCCCACCCCACCTCAGCAACCTCTTTGCCCTCAATAGGGGAATTCCCTGGAACAGCGTCCGCCACAATCTGCTCGTGAGGCCACCAGGTAGGGCAGGGAAGAGATGTTCTTGTTTTGTATTTGAATATAGTGGGCCTGTTGGGGTTAGGTTCCAGAAACCCCCGCCCACCCCCCATGGATACCAAAATATGTGCATCCTCAAGACACATTATATACAATGGCATAGTAAAATGGTGTCCCTTCTACAAAACGGCAAAATCAAGATTTGCTTCTTGGATGTATTTAATATTAGTTTTAAATATTTTCAAGCTGTGGATGGTGGAATCTGTGAATGCAGATTCCATGGATTCAGAGGGCCAACTATACTATATTTTTTATTTCAATCTTTGAATATTTTTCCTATGTGGAATTCACCACGAGACATACAATAGAAACCAGAAAATTAAAGGACAAAATTGGATAACATATGAAGACCTTCTACATGGAAAAGAAAAAGAGTATTAATTTAAAGATCTAAAAGAATTACAAGATGAAGGATATAATTATAACTGGGAACAGTACAAACAAACGCAAGAGCAATTTAAACAAGACAGAAAAATATATGGAATAGAACATCAACTAACAGACTTAGATAAAATTAGAATATCGGGAATGCAACATGGAATATCAAAACTATATGAGCTACTACTAAAATTAGATACAGAGAAAGAAGTGATAAAAAGAAAACATGGTACAATGTGCAAAGAACATTGGACACCCAATAATGATGCATCAATGGGGGGAAAATGTGGAATATAAGTTTGAAATTACTAAAATCAGCAGCAATGAAAGAACATTTTTATAAAATGCTGTATAGGTGGCACCTCACACCTGAAAAACTAGCAAGAATGTACAAAAACCAAAAAAAAAAGATGTTTAAAATGTTAAGAAGGTAAAGGGACATGTTTTCATATATGGTGGTCTTGCGCAGTGGCTCAAAAATACTGGAGGAAGATGCAGAAATTCATTAGAGAGATGACTGAAATAAATTTTAAAATGAAACCAGAAATATTTCTTTTAAATATAATAGATGAAAATATAACATTAGGTCAACAAAAAATATTCATATACTTAATAACAGCGGCAAGGATGCTATAAGCGAAACAATGGAAAGATAAGGAGATACCAATAATAGAAGATTGGAAAGTAAGAATAAAAGAAATGATGGAAAATGACAAGCTCTCAAGATTGTTTAAAGAAAATACGTTAAAATACTTTTATAAAGATTGGGGGGAAGTTTTAGAATATACAAAGAATCGTCATGGAGAAAAAATGATGATCAGTTTAATAGAGCCATTTAGAGCTAATGCAGTGAGACAGAAAAAATTTAAGAGAAGGGATTTGAGTGCAAATAAAGAGAACTAGCAGCTAGACGTAAGGAAGTTTAAGGAAAATTCAAAAGTGTGTGATTCAATAAAGATAAGATTTTTGTGCAAGAAAGAACCAAAGCATAAACCTGATGTAAAATAAAGATAATAGGACTACAAGAATTTTAAAAATGCATATTTTTTATTATTTTCTTTTTCAATTTTTATTTATTACAATTTATAACAATACATTAAAAGATATTTTAAAAGGAACAAAGTAGGTAAAGAAGAAGAAAGGGAAGAAAAAAGATGACTTCTAATCTTTCTCTCAGCATTACTTTACACTAATTATTCATACCTCTCTCTAACATTAACAGCAAATCTCTTCTTTCCATAATCAATCCTTTCTAACCATCAAAACCAAAAATCAACAAGTTGTTTTCTTTAGTTCACAAAAAGTCCATAAAGGGTTCCCATTGTTTAAAAAATGTCACTAATGACCATTCTCTAATCAAAGCATGGCAATTTATCCATTTGCACTAAATGAACCAATTTCACCAACCACTCCTCTATAGTCAGTAAATCTGAATCCTTCCATCTTTGTGCATATAACAATCTTGCTGCTGTAATCATGCATTGCAATATCCTCCCATGGGTCTTCTTCAGCTGCACATCCATCAGTCCCAGAAGGAACAATTCTGGTTTTGATTGAATTTTAACCTTTAAAATCCTCTGCATTAATGTTGGTACTTGAACCCAATTTTTTTAGCTTTTTTACCCATCTGCCACATATAATAAAATGTCCTTTCATGATGTTCACATATCCACCATACATTAAAAACCCCTTTATACATTCTAGACACCTTCTATGGTGACATATACGTAATTTTGTAAAAATTCTCTTTAAGATCATAACATAATATAAATGTCAATCTTTTGATCACATATGCTCCCATTGGTCCATCTCTGTATTATAACTAAAATTCGTAGCCCATTTGATCATACACTCTTTAACCTGTTCATCATCATTATTATTATTATTATTATTATTATTATTTTCAATCTGCGGTTGGTTGAACCCATGGATCCAGAGCCCATGGACATGGAGAGCCCACTGTATACACTAGCAAATTGGAAACTTGCGTGGCCATCATTATAGCAACTAATTTAGTTCAGACCACCAGAATTCTAAGTGTGTCAGCTTTTCACCCTAACATCCACTGCTCTGAATCTTCCAGTTCTAATGTAGAGATAAGTCTAGAAAGCAATGGTATAAAACACTTATTTATCATTGTGCAATTCTCAAATATTCTACTACCCAACTAAAAGTTCTTATTTATTAAAAAAAAAAATTCTGACAAAGTTCATGCATGAAGGAAGTTTACTAAATCTGTATGGAACTTCCTAATCAGATATGCTGGTTAAGCTTTACCTCTGCTTAAGCAACAGAATATATTGGGGGGAATAGATAATATCTTCATCACTGGTCACACCATCAGTTACACTAACCTGTATCATATTGAGTTGTCATAAGAATTGCCTCTATTCCTAATGGGTTAGGATGCACATATTCCCAGCTGTAATGTGAGATAATCTTAGGCTGCAGGGAAAACACCCAGATATCTATTAAGTAGAACTGTGAAGCTGCCCTGTCATATGTCCTGCATGTTGTTCTCCTTTCTCAAAAACACTGTACTTTAGGGACAATTTCACAGATCTGTTTACTTATAAGAGGCCATCTAAAGCTGGAGTTAGAGGTTCTCATTCCTCTTTCAGACTTCAGTTATTTAACTGGAGAAGAATGTCCTGCTTCTCTGCTCTAGAAACAGAGAGAACTGTTAATTTCTAATCTTGAATCTGCCTTTTTGTTATGTATCCTTTTGTAATAAAGGCAAGTTATAAATGCATGTTCCCAGGTCTTCTGGCATTTATGAAGAACTATGCAAAGAGAGGGGAATGATATTTCATCATTGGTATCACATTGAACTTCAAAAGCTGCAGGACTTCTTACTGCTTTCAAATGCTTCTGAAACAAAGGATGAAGTCAGAGGATTTGCTGTTATTCACATCTATGTACAGTTTGGAATGTTGCTTTTTTAAAGGAATTACGTAGTTATATTACTTGCTACTCTAATCCTCTTTGGACATAGCTCCCACTTTGGAAGAGACCTTTAAGGCCATATAGCAGATGAAAAACGGCAAGGCAGGTGGGATTGATGGAATCCCACCTGAAGTTTGGAAACACGGAGATCATGCACTCCACGAAAAATTCCACGAATTCCTTGTGAATTGCTGGGAAAAAGGGGAACTGCCATCAGACCTCCGAAATGCAGTCATCATCACCCTGTACAAGAAAAAAGGAGCAAAATCCAACTGCTCAAACTATCGAGGCATAACACTACTCTCTATTGCCGGGAAAATCCTTGCAAGGATACTCCTGAACAGATTAGTTCCTGCTATTGCAGAAGAACTTCTCCCTGAAAGCCAATGTGGCTTCAGAGCCAATAGGAGTACCACAGACATGGTATTTGCCTTTAGACAACGGCAAAAAAAATGTAGGGAACAGAACAAGGGTCTCTATGTAACATTTGTCGACCTCACCAAAGCCTTCAACACTGTAAGTAGAAAAGGTCTGTGGCAGATCCTGGAAAGACTAGGATGTCCCCCCAAATTCCTTAAAATGATTATCTTGCTACACGAGGGCCAGCGTGGTCAAGTCAGATATGGCAATGCTCTTTCAGAGCCCTTTCTAATAACTAATGGAGTGAAGCAAGGTTGTGTTCTTGCTCCAACTTTATTTACAATCTTCTTGAGCATGATGCTCCAAAGGGCTATGGCAGAGCTTGAAGAAGACGACTGCATCTATATACGTTACCATACTGATGGTAGCTTGTTTAACTTAAGCCGTCTGAGGGCTCACACTAAGACTCTAAACTATCTAGTCCGTGAGCTGCTCTTCGCCGATGATGCTGCCCTTGTTGCCCACACAGAAGCAGCTCTGCAGCGCCTAACATCCTGCTTTGCAACAGCTGCAGAGCTGTTTGGGCTGTAAGTCAACCTGAAGAAAACAGAAGTTCTTTACCAGCCTGCACCACAGGACGAACACCACCATCCCCACATTGCCGTAGGCAAATCTGTGCTCAAGTCTGTTCAGCAGTTCACCTACCTGGGAAGCATCATCTCCTCAGATGCCAAGATTGACAAAGAGATCGATCACAGATTAGCAAAGGCATATAGTGCATTTGGAAGACTTCACAAAAGAGTCTGGAGCAATAAACACCTGAGGCAAAGCACAAAAATCAGTGTGTATAGAGCCATTGTACTGTGTATCCTCCTTTATGGATCTGGAACATGGGTCACCTATTGCCACCACCTACGACCCCTCGAGCGCTTTCATCAGCGCTGTCTACGCACAATCCTAAATATACACTGGACTGACTATGTGACGAATGTTGCTGTCCTTGAGCAAGCAGGGATCACCAGTATTGAGGCCATGATATTGAGAACGCAGCTGCACTGGGCAGGGCACGTTTCTAGGATGAAGGACCATCGCCTCCCAAAAATACTACTCTACGGTGAACTCGTCACGGGTCAGCGTAAGAGGGGCGCTCCAAAAAAGCAATACAAAGACTCCCTGAAACAACATCTCAGCCTCGGCAAACGACAACGCAGAAAGAATCACAACCCAAAAACATCACCCAAGGAGACCTTCTGCTGTGCTTTTTGCAACCGGACTTGTTAATCGGATTGGTCTTTTTAGTCATCAGCGTGCTTGCAGAAAGCGCGGGATGAGTCCTTCCTGAATCTTCGTTTGCGAAGAAAAGCCAGAGAGAGACTCTAATCCTAAAACAAGTCATTATTTGCTTGTTACTGTAGTCCAAAAAGTAGTTCACTGGATTACTCAATAAAACATATTACTGTTGTGTCATTTAATAACACAGAAAAATCCTCTCTGGTTCCCCACACCTCTAACCTTAATTATCAGTGAATTGTCGTAGCTAGACTCCCTTTCTCGTGTACAGACACAGCATAGCAGACCACACAGGTGCCATATGCATTGCACACAGATGCTTTGGGCAAGAGCCCATAAGTAATCACTCACTCAATTTTCTTTCCCCATCTCCCTTCCCCCCATGCAATTGCTCTAACTGTAATGTCTGAACCAGCTTCAGGAGCGCAGATCAGCATACCTACCTTCTCTAAACTTTCTCACAGCTCATACCAACCAATTAGTACAAGTGCATGCCCTACACCACTGTTCGGAGCAGTCAGCCTTGCATTGCAACCCTCTTTAACACACATACAGCTGTATTTTCAGTGGAAAGCAGTCTCCTTGCTCCTTGCTGAGTGCACAACACCACACAAAAACCTCTTCTCCTCCTTCTCTTCCCTTGCTGAAACTGAATCAGAACAGCCCAGTAACAACTAACAGGCAGGAATCCTGTTATGCTACACTGCAAAATAGCAAATTACAGCCCTGACTGTTACAGGCAAAAAGGTAATACCATTCCAACTCACTGCTGCAAAAAATAACTACAGTAGGATCCCTGTATCTGCGGGGGATTGGTTCCGGGGGGGTGGGGGATACCGAAAACTGCAGATAACAGCAAACACCATTGAAAGTAATGGGACTTCCGTTTAAAATACCATTGCCTTGCAGAACCTTGAACACATCTGGAGAAGATGTCTCTCTAGGCATTTTCTAAGAAGACTCTATGGTAGGTGTGCTGTTTTGTGTCACGTAGATAACTGAATCAGTAGATAATGAATCAGTAGATACAGGGATCCTACGTAGTTATCAAAGTAGCTTGTTGTGAGCAGCATACTGCTCTCAAACTCTGGCTCTACAGCATGATGAACAAGTCAACAGTCTTCACAGCTACTTTTTGGTAGTAATTCTGTAAACTAAATCTTTAAGTTATAAAAACTATATTACAGAAAAAAACTTATATACTCAGAAAGCAATACATGATGCATGTGAAAAAGCAGACATGTCAGAGCAGTTTATGCTTGTTGTACAGGGCTTCCTTAGTGTGGTTATAATTTATGCGAAAGTTCAAACTTACCGAGTTCCATCTGCTTTCCAGCTTACTTTGTAGGGTTTCTGCTCTAAGAATTTAATGTTTTGCTCATCCATAGAAACAGGTTGTGCCCCAGGGAATCCAGTCCTAAAGGGAGGGGGGGAAATCCCTTATTCATATCTGTCACCAACAACTGGAAAGGTCATCAACAATTTCCGATCAAACTTTCCTGAGCATACTCTTTACAATTAACATTCCTGCAAGTAGAGGCTTTCACAGAGGGTCTTCCAAAAGCAGATGGAAATGCTTATGAAATGTTTCCATGTTGTCTTCAACTATTATTTTTTTGCTCAACTTCTTGCAATATTTTTGCAAATTCTGCTAGGGTTTCATGGGATTTCTAAATTACAGTTGCCCCTCCACATTCGCGGCTTTCACACTCACGGTTTTGATTATTTATGGTTTAGCCCCGAGCCCCCTCAGGAAGGCCAGCGAGAGGCGGGGCAACCTCCTGCCTGTGCCTTCCCCGGCCTTCCCCGGAGTCCGCTCAGGAAGGCCGGGGGGGCTGGCAGCTCCCCTCTCTCCCGCTGCCTTCCCCGGCCTTCCTGAGGGGGCTCCGGGGCTTCTAAGCCCCGGAGGCCCCTCAGCAAGGCCGCAGAGAGGCAGGGCTGCCTCCCTCCTGCCTGCCCAATGCCTTCCCCGGCCTTCCTAAGGGGGCCCCAGGGCTTTTAAGCTCCGGAGTCCCCTCAGGAAGGCCGTGGAGAGGCAGGGCGGCCTCCCGCTCACCCGCCCGCTGCCTTCCCCGCCCTTCCTAAGGGGGCTCCGGGGCTTCAAGGCCCGGGAATCCACTCAGGAAGGTCGTGGAGAGGCAGGGCAGCTTCCCTCCCGCCCACCCACTGCCCTCCCCAGCCTTCCTAAGCGGGCTCCGGGGCTTCAAAGCCCCGGAGTCCCCTCTGGAAGGCTGCAGAGAGGCAGGGCAGCCTCTCACCCGCTCGCTGCCTTCCCCGGCCTTCCTCAGGAGGCTCCAGGGCTTCTAAGCCCAGGGGTCCTCTCAGGAAGGCCGCAGAGAGGCAGGGCTGCCTCCCGCCCACCCACTGCCTTCCCCGGCCTTCCTAAAGGGGCTCCGGAGCTTCAAAGTCCGCCCAGAAAGGCCACGGAGAGGCAGGGCAGCTTCTCTCCCTCCCGCCCACTGCTCTCTCCGGCCTTCCTAAGCGGGCTCCGGGGCTTCAAAGCCCTGGAGTCCACTCAGGAAGGCCGCGGAGAGGCAGGGCAGCCTCCCGCCTGCCTGCTGCCCTCCCTGGCCTTCCTAAGTGGGTTCTGGGACTTCAAAGCCCCCGAGTCTGCTCAGGAAGGCCACGGAGAGGCAGGGCAGCCTCCCTCTCCCCCCCCCACTGCCCTCCCCAGCCTTCCTAAGCAGGCTCCTGGGCTTCAAAGCCCTGGAGTCCGCTCAGGAAGGCTGCGGAGAGGCAGGGCAGCCTCCCGCCCGCCCGCCCACCCACTGCCTTCCCCAGCCTTCCTCAGGGGGCTCCGGGGCTTCAAAGCCCTGGAGTCTGCTCAGAAAGGCCGTGGAGGGGCAGGCAGCCTCCCTCCTGCCCGCCCGCTGCCTTCCCCGGCCTTCCTAAGGGGGCTCCGGGGCTTCAAAGGCCCGGAGTCTCCTCAGGAAGGCTGCAGAGAGGCCAGCTAGGCTGGCCAGACACCCTCCCACCGCCTCCCTCCCGCTGGGGGGAGTTCGCAGGAGCAGCATTTTTTATTTGCGGTTTTTCCACATTCGCGGGGGTCTCAAGACTCTAACCCGCGCGAATGTGGAGGGACGACTGTACAAGTAGCTTTGTTGTGAAAGAAGCACACATTTAGCACACTGTGCATCCCTAGTAGTATACTTCCCTAGTAGTATACTATTTTGATATCAAGGTTTGCTTACTAAGCAATGTCTTATGGCTATCAAAAGGAGTGATTACCCCTTTCCCTGCAGCCATCCATGCACCCCCAAAGCCTACTCTGAAGAGGTACAAAACCCTCCACAATCAATCTGAACACAGTTCCAAATACTGCAGAGAGGAGGGGAGTTCTGTCACACTCACACTGCAGTACCTGCAGGATGCTATGTTTCGGCACAGAGCAACAGCTTCTAAAAGAATATTTGCAGGCGCCTGAACAAACATTGAAAAATATCAAACTAGTAGTACTGAACCAACATAAGTGCTAAAAGATTTTATTGTACTACCAACAAGTTGTGATTGTATATAGCATGACTCATTAAAGACACTGCAGTCTTTTTGAAGAGCAATATGCACCATTACAGAAAATTACATGTTATGAAATTCAAATAAAGAAGCAGGAGTGTAAAAAAAATCAATAAAGCCTAGATTCAGAAACAATTGCTCAGCAACTTGTGGGAACAATAAATTGTTTGTCATATAAAAAAAGTTTATAAAGGAGCCCTCATTCCTTGAATGCCAGATCATATTCTACACATATATAGCCTCTGTGACTCCCAGTTAGCCAGGATTGGCTGCAATCCTAACCTCACTTTCTAATTATAACTCACTGGTTTTACTGGGGTTTACTTGTGTGTAAAAAGCATAAGGTGGTTCATCAGATCTCTGATATATTCTCTAATTTGTTTCAACAGACTACTAAATTGCTTTGCACAAATTTCAAGTATACAATTTCAATCCTGTATAAGCTTACAAGAAGATTTCAGTTATTGTAACATTTTAACTATATTTTTCACATCATAATATAGTTTAGTGAATCATTACAGAAGGAAATTCTTCTATAAACTCTTATCTAAAGATTCATGCTGTTAAGAGATTTCATTTTGGTAGCTTAAAAAAAATAATGAAAATGATGCAACAAACAGGTCCCTATTTCTTAATTATAAAAACATTTGTTCCCATACCCTTTCCAGCCACAAAACTGCTGGCATTTCTGTTGTATCTCTCCTAGCTTTGGTTGAGTTGTTACTTGGGTTACGCGTTTAACTGATATTCCTTCCAAGAACACTGCACCCTAAAAATAAACACAGAGAACACAGCAGTGTTAGAATATAAAAACCAGCAATCTGAAAGCCTGATATTACCCAGATGTCAATGCTAAGTAAGTTTCATTTTAAACTGAGTGTAAGAAGAAGGAAAATTTAGTTAAATAACAAAATGTTGCCCAACATTTCACTTAGGCTGATGCTTTTCCTCAAGAACATTTTAATGTAAAAATGTCCTGATTAGAGCTGTCCCCAGCACAGGGCCACCAATTTAGACAATTTTCCAGAGGAACTACTAGACAAAGTAACAGAGGATAGCATTAGTATCTACTAATCTTGACAACAACATGCGTGGCAGGGGGTTGGACTGGATGGCCCTTGTGATCTCTTCCAACTCTACAGTTCTATGGTTCTATACTACTCCATAATTAGAACAGCATGCTCATGTATGCCAGTCACTGGACCAGGCTATTTGACCTCATGACTTGCTTTTGGTTTTCCCATAGGCAACTGGCTAGCCTAGTCAGCAAAGAACACAGATACTGGAACAGAATTTAGTCTGATCCACAGAGAGAAAGAAGGGAGCATGAGTTATTAGTAAGAAGACACAGAGTGTCAAAGGAGCTCTGTAGTCTGAGGTCTATGGTTCAATGAGCCACAAGACCATCAGCCAGTTGGAGAGAGGAAAAGAAATTGTATAAACTAAATATGCCAGTATGTGAAGAGTCCTTTCATTCAAAAAGCCTTTGTTCAAAATTTGTACTGTATTTAAGAAATAGTTGTTATTTTCAACTTTGCACTAACCACCAAAAATGGACTGCCATTATGTCTTCAGAATACATTTCACAAGGTATGTTAGCTTTCCTTTATGTCTTTCTATTTTCAGTTCATATTAATAGTTAAGGTGATGTTAAGACTAATTTCCAACACAGAAATTAAGCCCATATCAGAATATGTCAGACATTTTCTTAAAACGCAAACTGCTGACCTCAGCAGCTAATCAGAGAGCACAATGGTCAACAAACACAGGCCAAGGAGAAATATAAACAATTTAAGGTCCAGCCAAGCCAGAAGCGTGCTGAAACCATTACTTTTGCCTACATTTTAAAGCCATTATAGAGGGGCCAATTTAATCTTCTGGGACAAAAAGTCCCACAATACAGAAGGCTCTCCCTGACATTCCCATCAAGCATATTTCTGTGATAGCAAAACATAGAACAGAGCTATTTTGGCCACCCTGAGGAGGCAGACAGCATTTGTAAGAGCAGTAGTTGTTGTGTGTCTTCAAGTCACTTCCAACCCTAAGGCAAACTTATTGTGGGGTTTTCTGAGACTGACAGAGTATGACTTGCCCAAGGTCACCCACTGGGTTTTCATGGCCAAGCTTGGATTCGAATCCAGGTCTCCAGAGCTGTAGTCCAACACTCAAACCATCACACTATGCTGGTTCCATTGTAAGAGTAGATGTTCACCCAAATAACCTGGTACCAGGCCTTTACAGCAGGGGTGTGTGAAGTAGAGACCTGGGGCCACAAACAGTCCTCCACAAAGACTCCTTTTGCTGCCCACAACCCTTGCAGACCTCCCAGAGCACCCTTTGTCTCTCCAAAACAAGAGGTGAAGTGCCTCTTCTGTAAACCTCTAGGAGCAGCAATTCACACTTTAAATAAGTCACAGGGCTCCCTGCATTTTTAACATCCAAACAAATTCCATCTTTCAAAACCACTTGTAGACTTCCAGCAACTTGCAATTGTGGGAGCATAATTTTTTTTAGCATTCCTTGCAACTCCCAGAGGGTCCTGGGTGCAGAAAATTGGCACAGATCTAGCACAATTGCCAACCCCTGTTCTGTGGCTTTAAAACAGAGTAGGCAACTGTGGAGGCTGGGGGGAGGAGACCTTGCAAGGCAGAAGCAATCTTTGTCATGTTTTTAGCCTTGTCCCCCCCCCTGCGCCCCCCACTATTTTAGGCCCAGGGTAGGTCTTTTTTAGCAACAGGAAGTGACTAGAAGTTCCCTCCTGTTTAGTTTCTGGTTTTTGGTTTTTTAAAAGGGCCTCTCCTGGGCCTAAAATGGCCCAGCTGGCCCAAAACCTGGAAGAAATGGCCCCATATCCCTCAAAGGGCATTTGAGGGCACTTTTTTACCCCACAAGAATACTTGTTCAGCCCCCAGGGGTAAAAATAATACTGAACAATCATTCACAAGAGAGGGCGCTCAAATGTGATCGTTTCAAATGTATGAGACATCTTCCCATTACATAGAGTAGATCAGTAAGTGCTTCAAACAGACCAACAGGAAACTCCTCTAGGGTCATTAGGAATCCGTCTAGACAAATTAATCTCTAGAGCCATCCAAGGTAGCCATTCCACAGTCCTCCATGCCTTTAACTCCAGACTCACCCAGCCAGCCAGGTCAATAGTCTGGAACAACAAGGAGTCATTATGTCTATACAACCATATCAACTGAGGTAGATTATCATTACTTCCATAAAAGAAAAAGATTGCTGTATTTGATAAATAAAATGTCTATATTGCTATCCATCATTCAGTAACTTCTGTACATATACTGTATACCATACTATTTATTTCCATGTGCCATTTTTAAACAGAAAATAATCATCAATGCATACCAGTTAAACTAGCTACAGACTAGGTTCTCTTGAATCAACACACTATTAAAGAGTCAGGGACTGAGTGTTGATTTGTACTATGCCCTTTCTCCAGGGATCTCATGGTAGCACAGCATTTGTGGGGGGCGGGGAACCCATTCTCTTCTCTTAATCACTGCTGAAGCTTATCTGTGATACATCTGATGCCACACAGTGAGCTTCACAGTTGTGAAGGGATATGAATCCTAGATACAAATCTTCATAGCTGTGGAGAGTCTTCCTGATTTTTACCTATAAGAAATATGTTCTCCTATGTAAGCCAAATGTCTAGGAAGGTATCATAACACATTGAGGTCTTATATCTTTAGAGATGGGCGAGCAGAGGAAAGCATCACAACTTTGCATAAACTAATCCAGTCCTGATTACACACTTCTCTCGGGAAAAACTACTATTGTAGTGTATAGAAACACTTCACAGTAATCTGCATAATAACCAGCTATTTCCCCTGCACAAATCATGGTAAAGCCATATTCTGAAAGAGAATAAAGAACACGGAAAATCTCTGAAATTGATCCCCCCCCCCGGAAACTGTTCAAGAACCACATCATGTTTCAAATGACCTGAGAATTGAAATATATGTACTGTTTATACTTCCAAACCCATCTTACGAAGCTTTTTACAGAAAAGAATGTAAGAACAGGAAAAGGCCTTTCCAACTAAAAATTCCCATATTTTGCATATGCCAAAAGCCACACTCTCTTCTCTTATCTATAAATTTGAAAGCTCAGCTACACTGTGCACAGTGCAATCTTGCAAGTTAATTTTAATTTCATATCAGACTAACATATCTCTCAGGTGTCACTTTGAAAACTCGGACTTGCACATGTCTCATTTGTTTTTGATCAACACTCTCAGCTGCACTTCTTGAAATCAGATTTCAGCTATTTTGTCCTTCCAGGAGTAAAACACCTGCCAGTAAGGCCACTGCAGTTCTGCTATAACGTATATTAAGAAAACTGAAGACTGATCAAGCGCAACAATGCACTGAACCAAAACCACCCACTTGGGTTCACAGCAGAACACTCTAGCAGCCAGAAGGACTGGTAAAGCTCTATGTATCTGTCACGCATATAGAGAAAACAACATGTGAAATATTACATTCAGAAATGTTTTCAGTCATTGTCTGTACAGAACAACTTGTGGAGTCCAAAATTTGCCAGGAATGTTAATTTACTGAAACTATTTTCATCTTTAGGCCAACAACAACTTTTGTTTTTCAGTGCTAAATAACCAACACACACTAACATCTGCCACACATAAAATCACCTACAAACACATCTTCTGTGTGTAGAGTCGAGCCAGACAGACTGAGCCCTACTGAGCAATAAGCAAAGCTGAAATCTGCCTCTAAAAACATGAAGCAGAATTCCTCTCCCCTGTACTTTTCAAACAGAGAGAGGGCATCTAAAGCTCTAAAACTGAATTATATGAATATGCATATTAACCAAATTCTGTTCCTTCAAAGCTCTTCATCTTTGGATTCTGCTTGAATTATTAATATGCTTATTCGCACAATTTAGCTTTATGTTTTTTCGTATGACTAGGTGATAAAATGAAGAAGAGTCATAGCGCTGCTTCTTACTAGACTATGCATGTGAATTAACAGATCAGAGCACGGCCTCATTTGAATAAGGAAACATACAGCCTCATTTGCTGATGACAGCTACTTAATCTTCACACTGCTCCAGACTAGGGAGTTGCAGTAGAGTAGCAGAGCTACTACTGCCCCTATCCAGAGACCCCTTCTAGGTACACTCATGGGAATTTGTACCAACCTAGGGGAAATCTACTGTACATATCTCTCACAAGTCACTTCAGGAATTCCTGAGTTTCAAAAGCTCCTGCCATACAGTACAAGCTGCAGCTACTTTCCCCTCCGAGAAGCCATTTAGAACTAACTGACCTGTGACCCAGAAAGGGAAATCAAGTGAGATAAACTGTTACCAATGCTATTTGCAGCAGCTGGTGCTGCGGCCGCCCTTTCCCCTGCTGGGACAGGGCCTATCTCTTGTATAACAAGGAGTATTTTAATGATGAGATATGCCATTCTTTTTTTTTTAATGGACAAGAGGGAGTTGGGAGTGTCTGGTATTTCTACTTCAGCTGTGTCTTTGGGTTTGTAGTGTGAGGCTGTGGGATTGGGTAAGTGGAACAGGAAGAAAGTAGACAAGGCAAGAAAACTGTATTTTGAAAGGGAATAAAAGGGCAAAGTATTAATGAAATTGAAATGAATCATTATTTTCAATTCACTCTTTTTTGTTCCATTAAGCCAACTAAACCTACAGCATAGATCATGAGTTCCTGGAAAACACAGACAATGATGAAATGGCTGCAAACAACCCTGGGCCTACAGAAGAGAGCAGGATATAAAAATAATGAAGTCATATCCTTGCTAGGTATGTAATTATTCTCACACTTTTCTTGCCATCAGTAGCAGATTATATCTTCTACTCAGTCTTATTATGAGAAATGAACACTTACATGTGTTGAGGGTTTAGAAATAACTAGAAACAGCAGTACTGCACATGCTTTAAAATCAGATTTCTTACTGGTTACCTTCTTACATTTCTTAGCCACACACACTCCAAATCCAATGTTACTAAAGATAAATAAAACGTAAGGTTCATCAAAGAGCCAACATTCAAAACAGCTAATTGCTTGCCCCTTTCATGATATCTATGAAAAGAAAACAAGTTAAAAAGAAGGGTTACTGCTTACCCGGAGGCCCTGTTGGGTCAAGAGGTAATAAACAAATCTCTTAAATAAATAAAAGAAATAAATAGTCTTCTACCTACACAGAGCTTGGAAATGGTACTTTTGGACTACAGCTCCCAGAATCCCCCACTAACATGAACAGCAGCTATGCTGGCTAGGGGATTCTAGGGGTTATCATTTTAAAAAAATAACTTTTCCAAACTCTGTATCTAACATTGGCTTTTTAAGGGAAAGAAGAATCTCATATACTAGCATTCTCCTGCTATTTAATCCCAAGGAGGGCTCCCAGATCTCAACTGTGTATCAAGATCACTTTCAATTAATTGTGTTTCATTAATGATTTTCTACAGTTGTATATGCTATACAGTAGCACCCCCACACCCGCTGATTTGCCATCCACTGCATCAATTATACGCGGATGGCGACAGCGGGGGGTGAATGGGAAGGGGGGGAAGAGGAGTAGATCTCACCTCCCTTCTCCCTTTGCCCCTGGGATCATGCCCAGAATTGCTCCCGTGGCAGGAATGGTGACATGGGAGCGAGGGGAGGAGTAATTCTCGTGTCCCTTCTCACTTTGCCCCCAGGATTGCCCCCCAAGATTGCTCCCATGGCGGGAATGGCAATGGGGCGTTTGCTATTATCCACAGGTTTCATTATCCACGGGAGGCGCTGGAACCAGTCCCCAGTAGATATGGGTGTCCTACTGTACTTTTAAATGACAGTTCATGGGAGAACATGTTCCAATATGCTTTATAACAGAAAGCCAGATGGTTGAGACGGTAAACCTAACCATTATTTTCTAATATATTAACAATTACAGCAGCAATAAAATATATAGAATGCAAAACTGATAAAATATCCAAGTGAAATCCACTTGTAGAAGTAGCATTCAAGCAAAAATCTAGCTAGCAACCCATCTAAAACAAGACTTCATTTTTTAAAGCCCACGTGACTGCTTACCAAAATTGCTATGTGAAATGTGTATATCAGTTTAAGAAACATTCAGTACAACAGTGTTGTGGCTAGCTGCGAAACATTCATCTTGTATAGCTGTATCCATTAACCAAGAGCAAATTTTTAATTCACAAGGTTTTACTTGTGACAAAAAAAAAATCACAGAAAAACAACCAAGATACTAGTTATGACTAATTCTCTAGAGCAGGGGTTCTCAACCAAAGTTCACTAGAATCCTAGGATTCTGTAAGAGGTGGCTAGGGGTTCTGTGAGTGATTATAACTGGGGGGGGGTGTTAAAAATTAGAGCTGTAGATACAGTCATACCTCAGTTAACAAAGCCTCTGAGAAAGAAGCTTCTTTTACAAAGTCTTTTTATTGAGAAGCAAGCCCAGACCCCCCTTTTTCTTATCTTCTGTTTAGCTGGAAGCTTTTTGCAGCATTGGCATTGGGAGGATGGTGAAGGAGGGCTGGAAAGAAAACATACTTTCAGGGTTGAGTTGCAGCAGCATGTCTGCAGCAAACAATACAATAAAGCTTGTTCTTGGAGAATGGGATTCTACTTAAGATTATCCTACTGTAGCTGTGTGTGCCTACATACAACAGGGCAGGTAAACAGTTGCCTCTAGAATCACTTATTGAACATGTCTGAAGAACAAAACAGGAAGAAGAGGGGAAAGCACATTAGCCTGCCTCAGCAGCTACCCTGGCATGTTGGAAAAGCATAGATCTTGAAGTTTCACCAGCAAAATGGAAATCATAAGAGAAGTGGAAGCTGCTGGGAGAAGAAAAAAATCATCCCAGGATTCATTTTGGAAGAAACTTTTTAGCGGTTTCTAGAAGATTCAAAATGTTTTTGTTCACTTATGCAAGGCTTACCTGACCAGGTTGTTTCATTTCACATGCATATAATGTTAGTTTTGAATAAAAAGTTTGCTGAAACCTATCCCTATTCTTTTCATGTTATTTCTACCTCCAGCACCAAAGTTTCTGTTAAATAAAGTAAAGCCCAGGAACATATCTACAGTACTTTGTTAACTGATATATAACCATATAATAATTTTTATGTAGAGATTCCTTGAAACCTGAAAATTATATGGAGGGTTTCTCCAGGGGGAAAAGCTTGAGAAAGGCTGCTCTAGAGAACCATTTAGAACTACAGTCTGTGTAGACCAACATTTAAGCTTTAATAACTACAAGTCAAGGTCTGTGATCCTGTGTGCACAAGATCCTGGTACAGCATTCTTCCCCCACCTCACATTACCCAACAAAAAATAAAGAACTAATCCTGCAAGGAAATTTCTTACATCCGAGATTACTATAATATAATAATTATTGACTATAATACCTAAGTAAATTGAACAGGATGATACAAACAATGCATTTGCCTAGATCCAACATGATGCTAGGAGAGAGAAAATTCTGCAAATATTGTTGAATTAGATTGAATAGCACACGCAAAAAAAACATATCCATGTGGTCTATACTACACAACTGGCTGAGTAATAGAAAATTATGCTGGAAAGCAATAGAGAACTGCCCTCTGGCACAATGGATTTTGCACTAGGTACAATGGCACTGTAGCATTCAGGCTAACGTTTGTATTAGTTTACTATGATGTTCAGTACCTTTGAGGTGGGGTCTTGTGGCTGGTGAAAGAGAGCACTGAACGTAAAAGATGGAAAGCAGAGCCACCAACCAAGGCAGAAACAGAGCTACTTCGAACACTGCTTTCCAATTTGAGCTCATTTCAATGAAGCACCGCATCTTGTATGTTACTTCACATGCCTATGCCACTAGTGATCAAAGATTCTTTATCCAAGACCATCAGCCAGCTAAGACACTATGGCGAGAATCCAAAGACCTACCTTGATGACTTTAAAGACTTGCAATGTACCCAAAGACACTAACCCACTACCCTTATGACTTAAAAAGCTCCCTGAAAGGAAAAGAGAATGTAGGGCTATATTAAAATATAAGTGCCTGCACTACAAATAGAGATGTAACATTTCCAGAAATTTTGCAACTCTAGGGGGGAAAGGGGTGGTTAGGGGGAGGAATTTTTTTTTAATGGAAAATGTAATATTAGCAATGTTTACACAATAAAAATTCACGTTGTTACATTAGGAACATGAAATGCTTTATGAATAAATTGGTTTGCATGAAATTATCATGCTTGATATATTAGAAGTACAATTTATTCTGAAAATAATTACAAATTGAATTTGATTTTTTAAATTTTATTTTCTGTTACAAATGGAGCTACAAGGTCCTGAACTGTAAATAACACCTGTACTATAATGAACCTCTTTGGTTTTGCCAGTTTATGAGATGCAGGCAACAACAACCAAAAAAAAAGCTCAGGAAAAAAACCCAGAATAAACTAGACATTAGTAAAACAAAGAAAATTATTGCATCTTCTCATGTTCTCCATGGTGCCAAGAAACCGTAAAATACTCATTCTCATAAAAAGAACAGAGAAAAGAAAAACAAAACCAGGAATATCAGAGCTCTGAGATACTGCACACAGTCCTACTTAACCATCTACCGAAATGTGGGAAACAATGAGGGGACAGGAAGATTCTCAAACTGCAGGAAAAGAGATTCCACCTAAACATTAGGAAGAACTTCCTGACAGTAAGTGCTACACTGCCTCAGAGTGTGGCAGAGTCTCCTCCTTTGGATATTTTTAAACAGAGGCTGGATGGCTATCTGTTGGGAGTGCTCTGATTGTGTATTCCTGCAGGGCAGGAGTTTGGTCTAGATGGCCCTTGTGGTCTCTTTCAACTCTATGATTCTATGAAATATTTTATTTTTCATTCTAAAAGAAAATATTCCTGAATCCAATTCTTTTAGGAAAGAAACACTTTGAAAAATCGGGGGAGAGGGGTCTGATTTTTTTCTATTTTTACCTGCCCTTCACATCTTTAACCACAAACATCTTGTGCATCAATTCCCCTCCTCCATTTTGGCTATATTCTACACAGAGTCTATTTATATTTCAGCAGCAATTCTGCATCACAGCGCAGAAAATATAGTGGAAAATTGCACAGAGGTCCCTAATTCCATGCAAATGTATCAGGTTCAATTACCATACCACTGTTAACAGTGACCAAGTAATCTTGTTAAAACTAGGCTCAAGAACAAACTAAGCACTCTTCTGGACAACTTTACCAGCTTCAAATGTTCTTTTCTTCTCTTGCCAGAAAATGACGTTGATGACCCAGCTTCTGATTCTGGGGTTCCTGGTTTGCAATTATCCTCCTCTTCTTCTTCATCATCTTCATCAAAGCACCACTCTGGTAATGGGGGAGGTGCTGGCACATCTTCCATATCACCATAACGACGAAAGAGCTCTTTCAAATAATCACCTTTATAGATACCAGGTGGCCTGGCTTGGGCAAAAGTAGCCACAGCTGCTTCGATACTGCAACAAAATACAAATTGCATAAATGAATTATAAATATAGATGGAAACAAGAATTCAGGAGAGAGCCTAAAAGAGTAGGAAGAGATCACCATGTAGCAAAGAAGATAAGAGCTCTCAACTCCAAGCAAAGGCAAAGAATTACCATATATCCGGTGTATAAGACGACGGGGCATATAAGATGACCCCCCCCATTTTTAAGTTAAAATATAGTTTGGGATATACTTGCTGTATAAGACTAGCCCCCAACACCCACCCTCCCCAAAACCCCATCTCAGACTCGGGAAGGACGGGAGCTGGCTAGTCGGAGGTTTGGCTGGCTAGGGGGTGGGGGAGAGCATTCCCAGCCAAAAAGAGAGGTCCCCAAGAATCTGTACTGGGACCAGTGAATTCAGTTTAACCCATTCATTAATAACCAGGACTTCAACATTTGCAGTAATATCTTTAGGGTGCTTTAAATAAAAAGGGACAGTGAAGACCTCTAAGAAGTCTCTCCAGACTAGTATATTGGGTATTAAAATGTTGTGCTTTCATCTATAGCTAGTTAATATTTATTCAATTGCATGCATTATGTTTACCCACCCATACGCACCCACAATTGCACAAAGCAAAAGGTGATCTTCTGGTGATAAAGTAGTAGACATGTTATTTCACAATAATTCAAATTTGAAACCAGGTTTATTGAAGACTTTAGAAATGTATTGAAAATTACAGAAATTACAAAGATTAATTAACAAAAGGAAATACAGTCGGCCCTCTGTATCCATGGATTCAACCACCCACGGCTTGAAAATTTTGTTAAAAAAATAATTCCAAGAACCAAACCTTGATTTTGCCCTTTTAATATAAGGGGCGCCATTTTACTATGCCATTGTAGATAATGAGACTTGAGCATCCATGGATTTTGGTATCCACGAAGGGTCCTGGAACCAAACCCTAGCAGATATCAAGGGCCCACCATACAAGAAAGGAAAAAAATTTAAAGAAGAAAGAAGAAAGGGGGGGAGGAGGGGGGAGGGGAGGGGGAGGGGGAGGGAAAGAAAGAAAGAAAGAAACTTCTGATCTTCCTTTTGGCAGTTATATATGCATATAATTATTCATACCTCTCTCTCTAAATACTGCAACATATTCTTGTCTTTCAATAAGCTATTCTAACCATCAAAATCACAGATTACCAGTTCATTTTCTATCTTTTCCCCCCACAAAAAGTCAACAAGGGATTTCAAATCTTTAAGAAATTTCAGACAATCTTTCTCTGAACAAACCAACCAACTTGTCCATCTCTACTATGTTTATCAATTTCAACAGCCATTCATCCATCATGGGTAGGGTTGAATTCTTCCATCTCACTATGGTGTGTTCATATACTTCCATAGTAATCTTCCATAGTTCCTATCCAGCTGTATGCCCATCATTCCAAAACAATTCCAGTTTTAATTAAGTATTGATCTTTACACCCTTCATATTGTCCATATTTCCCACAAACATTAAGCATACGCTAAAAATCTACTTATGTATTCTAAACTCACATTCGAACAGCTTACAGCAAGAACACATAATTTGATAGGAATTTAATTCATAACATTTCTCTTTAAAATCATAACATAATACAAATCTCAATCCCTTTGACCACACCAATTCTCTCATGATAATGTATCTCCCCTGTAAATGCAGGATAAAGAGAAAATAATACATATTTCACTTCAGTTAAAGAAGCCCTGTCTCATACAAACTAGTAGCTTTGTAAGTCTCCCCATGATTGACTGGAGGGCTCATTCTCTGACATCCTTTTCTCAACCACTGTAAAATTCATTTCAGCATTCACTACACCACTAGCACTTTCTACTTAATGTGCTCAAGGAATAAACACAGACTGTTCGACAGACCATTCGACAGGGAACCCTTTTTCCCATCAGTAAATAATGTGTGTTAACTTTAAGGAACTATATAGCAAAAGGGATTTTTATCTAAAAATGAGATACCACTGTATGCAATTTTCTCTACCTTCTCCATGTTTTCAGTAAAGAATTATTTTTAAACATTCTACATTATCAAACAATGGCTCTGCCATACAGTAACTGTCAGTACTGAACAGGTTACTGACTTGCCAGTAAAAAGCTAACATGGTTTGATAATACATTTATACATACATTCTGGAGATAAGTAAGAGAGGTGTTAATGTTAATTGTACTGCAGCCCAACTTCACTGTCTGTTCTTCCTGCATTTCATTTTGCTCAGTCCTCTCCAGCCCCAGCCTCAACTGATACATATGTTTTCCAATTTTGATATTGCATCAGACATCTGAAGTAGTGTCTTGTCCACAAAACTTTACAAAGTAATAAATGCATTCGTCTAAGCTTTTGTTTTTCCTGAAAATATGTTGTCCATTCATGGGGTGGGGAGCAATGCTTCTCTTTAAAAACTGTGCCCCACACACTCTAATTTTGGCCAGAAAAGTTTGTATTTTCAGACCATAAGTGGCTTTCCAGTACCTTTCCTTTCATTAGGAGGAGCTGGTACAGTCCTCAGAGTATCCTGGAGCAGGAAAAATGGCCCATCCCTGGTAAATGCGATGGAAGAGGAGGAGGAGTGGGGCGGGCAGAGATGGTGAATCTGCATACGTGACTTGAAATCTCTCTAATGTCCACATCAGACATAATGGTGCACATCTACTATTTAGATAAGATAAGCTATTTTGATGGCTCCTGCTTTTCAAAATTACATTTTTCAGATGACTTAATTACTTAATGGAATGTCATTGGCTTACATTTGTATAGACATTTGAATGAACACATATGTACATATCTATTCTAATTAGTTTATATTAAAAAAAACAGACCACCTAACTTAAAACTCTGTATATCCATTTCATAGGTAGAAAGGACTAAGTACCACCACATGCATCTGTCTTGTCTATAAAGTTAGACGTGCCACTCGGGGTGCTTCCTTGGCAGAAAGGGTGGCTGAAAATTTCCTCAGCAATAGACCAAGCTAATCTAGCCTTCAATGAGTTTGTCACAAGCTAGACACTATGAAGAAACAGAATTCCATGTGGAGAGCTTCAAAACTGTAATGAAATGCTTATCAAATGTTACCTATTCTATAATGTCCAATACACATTATGGTAGGTATATCTGTTAAGTCAAAGTATTATCTGAATTCAAGATTTCAATTTCTTTGATCAGAAGAAACCTTTGAACTAAGAATACAAACAACAGTACAGTAAAACAGCTGGATTAAGCAAGAAAAGGACTGCTTAAAATCTTCACCTATTATACCAATACAGTCTAGTGTGCAGAAAAAGGATTAAGAATAGGCTGACAAACTTCAAAGACTAAAGGGATACAATGAATAGTGTCCTGAAAAAGATTTTGATTAGGAATTACAGTGGCATAGTGTGGTGGCATTATGAGACATCATTTCTCTGACAGTGCTTTGTGTGGCATGCATAGAGTTTGGAGATATTTGTAAATACAAATATTTTCCACATGATGTGGAACCATCAAAACCACCAACTATGGGGAACCATCAAAAACTCTGGATGCATAAACTAAAGGCAGGCTTTAAAAGCACTGGAATGATGCTATGTGGATGCCTTCTGACAACTTAAATAAATAGATGTAATTAATTAATTAATTAAAAACAAGAGAACTCTTAATATAAATTTAAGAGTAAAGTTAATTTTTGTTAAGTGCTATCAAACTGACTTCAACTTCTGGTGACCCTAATGAATGAGAGACCTCCAAGTCAGCAGCCATACTCAAGTCTTGCAAACTCATGGCTGTGGTTTCCTTGATTGAATCTGTCTATCTGTAATGTGGTCTTCCTCTGTTCCTACTGCCTTCTGCCTTACCAATCATTATTGTCTTTTCTAGTGAATCATATTTTCTCGTGATATATCCAAAGTATGACAGTCTCAGTTTAGCCATCCTGGATTTTAGAGAGAGTTCAGGGCTTGATTTGCTCTCAGACCCATTTATTGGTCTTTTTGGCAATCCATAGTACCCACAGAATTCTGGGCCAGCACTACATTTCAAATGAGTTGATTCTTTTCCTATCAGCTTTCTTCACTGTCCAGCATTCCCAATCATACATAGAAATGGAAAATATGATGGCATGAAAAATCCTGACTTTGGTATTATAACTGGTATTTAATATTCTAGTGCAAGACCTTTCCTTTCAGTAAGATCTAGGTATCCTTTGGGGAAAATTCCTTTGTGAAGACTGAAGTATTTTGTATGCAAATATTCAGTAGGAAGGGACTGAAAGGAGCACAGAGATGCAAACAATATGATATTGTTTGGTACTTTATGCTTACAGTCTTTGGGGAGTAGCAGTAATGCGACATGTTAAAAATCTGGCAGGGCATAAATAATGCAAGTACAGTTTATAAAGACAAACACAGAAAAACAATTTTCTGATAAAACAGCAGAATCTCCTTTTAGTAGCATAACAAAACATACCCAATGGCCAAATGACAAAGCAAGAAAATTAAAACTAAGGAAATGGCAAGTATTAAATCCTTTAAAACGTTTTTTTTAAAAACAAACCAATAACAGGTCCAACACATAGTTCAGCACTTGGAATCAAGCAGAATATTAGAATACAGACAAGGGGCTAAACCCAATGTTAGTTGCTGCTAGAGCAGACCAACTGAAGTCAGTGCTGTTTATGTAAGCTGAGGCTGAGAAATGTCTTTCATTTTAATATGTCTACTGTAGTTGAGACTAACATTGGATTTAGGTCAGTAAAAGACATACTGGGAAGAAAGAGAACTCAAAGAAAGAAAGATGAGCAGCAATACTAAAGCTGTAAACCTGCTTAAAGAGAAAAGGATAAGCACCTCACTGTTTGTTTACAAATCAAGGAACATGAGGAGGGGCAGTTTCTTAGCATTCACTGTCCCCTAGAACAGTAGTTCTTAACCTGGGCGGGGGAGTCACTGACTCCTTTGAAAATCTGATGAAAGCCATGTACACCTTACCTATAAAAATACACTTAAACACAATTTTCAAAATAACAGGGAAGGAATCATAGAAAAGCAAGCTCTTTTTTTGTGTCTAGTTCACAGAACTCCAGAAGCCCATCCATGGACCCCTCTAAGCATCCATGGATGTTAAGCATCCATGGTTAAGAACTTCTGACCCAGAAGCACATCATTTACAGGTAAGAATGTTAAGGAAAAAATGCAGTTGTGTATGGCCCAAACCCACCACTACAAGGTCAAATATTGTGGATGTGTGCTGAGAGCCAAATGAACACTGGAAAGGTGCCAAGAATGGAAAACAAGACAAAGTAGCTACTGAAGATACATAAAATTACTGGTATACAAATTCCAACAATTTTCAAAACTGAACACATCCCAATATTTTTCAGTTTTATCAATGTTAAAAACTTAACTATTCATGCAAACCCTTCCTGTACAGTTCCATGGAGAATATTGAATTTAATTTTTTACATTGTATATATTATACGCTTTCTTATTGTTGGACACTGCTTTGAAGACTGCTGAAGTAAACAGTGTGTGTGTGTCCACAAATAAATATGCAACCAGCCTTAACCAACAAAGTCAATAGAGTACCCAAGAACATTTCTCACTTTGCCTTTTCATTGTACAAAAGGGGGCGGGGGCGGGAATGAGGAATCTAACTTCTCCTGAAAGGAATCTCATAACTTATTAGTTTACTAGATTTAGGATATGATGTCAAAAATGTCAAAAGTCATATAATAATTCTACACTGAAATGTGTATATGTACTACTGGCATGTAGCATAACCTTGTATCTAAAGTAGATTAAATGGGATGTTAAAGTGACATGCGCAAAACTGAAAAAGTTATTTTAAAAGTCTTGTTACATACATACTGAGTGCTATATACCAACATATTCCCATCTTTATGTTAAACAAGGACAAAATATCATACTGACTCTCAACAGAAATATAATGCATGTCTATTCAGAAACAGTTAAATGGGATTTAGTCTCAGGAAAAGGTATAGCTTTCATATGAAAGCTAATTAACATGCAGAATCCAACCTATCATCATCAGGGGCTTTGTAACTACATCACTCCCTAATTTCAGAGATGCTCTACTGGTAGGAAAAAACAGTCTTCATGAGTAACAAACAGCTATTTCCTATACAACCTATAAACTATTGTTCACCATTATTACTTTGTCCCATTCATGAAACATTTATTGAACTATACTAAACTGCAGATAAAATGATCAGCAGTACTGCATACTGTATACTGAAGCAGCAGGGAACTTTATAATCATATTAAGCAAAAAAAAAAAAAAAAGAGCATCCAATCCCCACAAAAAACCATGCAACACTTATATGTATATGCATTAATCTATAACCAGTAACATTTCACTTTTTTAAAAAATGTATAAAGTTACCTCCAGTCCAGTTTCTCTACCAGAAAGGCACAGATGAGAAACCCAGTACGATTGAAACCATGTGTACAGTGAACACCTAGAAAGCAGAGTAAATACAGTTGAAGTTAAAGAGATCATTTACAGGCACCAATCATTTTTGCTGATGATAACCAGCCCTCAGAGATGCCCCCCTTTAAAACGGGATCAGCCTTCAGCTACTGAAAGTGCTTCATACACACCCTCTCTCTGCCACATATTTGGAATGGTAGTGCTGTACTAGAGGGAACAGGAACTGGATTAGGTGGGCTTAAATGCCTCCCTGATTATTCAAACACTTCGCTTCCTTATTATCTATCATCAAAACAGGAGAGCTACTTATTACATAAAACAGTTTCTCCAAAGAGGAAGAGAATAAGCATCACCATCCCATAAAATCCTAATGCACTACCAAAATGTTGACTGCCCCTGCTCACCACAGCAACTGCGAAAAAAGTGAAAGAGAGAAACCTAAACTCTAACTCTCCCATGGCACAAGCCATCTTCTGAGGATACTCAGTGTCCTTCCCAATTATGGGGAAGCCCACAATTATTCCAACCTACTTTACTCAAATTTCCATCCTTCCTGATAGCATAATTTCCAATTCAACTATAACCCATTTTTTATTATTTTGATTTCAAAGGCAGCAGCTGGTGTTGGTGAGGACTGGGGGAACCTGTGCACAGCTACACACGTATCACCCAATACACAGGGATAAGAAAAAGTACACCTGCTTTGCCTGCCCATTGAGATCTATGGTAACAAGCCTTTCCCATCCCGATATCACTGTTTCTTAACTACCACTAGCAGTGGAAGAGCATCAGTCTTATAAAAAGGACCTCTAGGAATTATGAAAAGCTCCCAACCCACAGCTACCTGTACTAAGGTTAATTCCAAATTCTACCACTACATGCTAATAGCAGAATGCAAAACAACCACTATGGGAGCTAGAAAACAACACTTGTTCCCCTATAGGCCAGCTAATTTCCAGGGAAGTAGGCGAGCAGCTGCAGAGCATCCTCTTCTGAAGTATAAGAATGGAGACAGAAATTCTTCATATAGCATTCTGCTACATATAGTCGAAGAACATTTTTCATATACAGAGAGAACACATAATTATGTATGAATTCACATGGTGTGGTTTCAACCTCTCTATACACTATATACATATATCACTTCTATTTTGAGCAGCTGAAGAGATTGGAAGGCAAAAGATCTTGCTACAACATTTAAATAGTTCTGTTCATTACTCACTATCAAAGGCAGAAAGAAAAGAGAAAGAACTACAGTACATACATTAGTTACATGTTATAATATAACTATTTGTTATACATACACACACAGGCTGTAACAATATTACAGCATGTAACTGGCCTATATGGCTTCAAAAGAGCATTCAGCAAGTTGATGGAGGGTTGAGTCTGTTTAACAGCCATTAGCTCTGCCATTTAAATGGGGCATTCAGGTTCAGAGGCACTGTACCTCTGAGTACTAGCTTCTGGGAGAAGGCTTACTTTTGGGGACTTTGCTGGAAGCATATGACTGGCTACTATGGAAAACAGGATGCTAGAGTATGTTGGGTCCTTGTTTTGATCTATTTTTTTTCCTATGCTCTTTGGATTTTTCAACCATGGTTTGTTTTTTAATATTTGGCCTTCTTTTAATTTAAGCAAAGGACACTGATCAGAGATCAACAACTGCTATAAGAAAATTATGAAAATATGAAATATTGCATCTTGAAGTGGTAAAGCAAATAATTGAAATAGCTTAAGTTTCTTAGTCATGGAGTAGTAGCGCCATCTAGTGGTAAAGTGAATTTTAATATATACAACACTTAAAATAGATGTCCAATACAAATCCTATTTTTATCTTGCATCTAAATTAATTACAATTATCAGATATTGATGCATTCTTTGATACCAGGTGTACCTCACTTAACTCATGGAAGCTAAATGGTTTGTTCAAGAATGTTGTCTTTTATCACTCCTACTTATTTCCCAGTACTGAACAAGCAAAAAATCCACCTCTAGCTCTTTTTGACTTGCTTCTGTTAACTTGCTTTACTCTGATCAAGATGAAACAGACATGGTTCCTCACTCCTATTTCTTAGCCCATCTGATCTTGGAAGCTAAGCAGGGCTAGCTCTGCTTAGTACTTGGATGAGAGACCATCAACGAATACCAGGTGCTGTAGGCTATATTTTCAGAGGAAGGAACTGGCAAATCTGAGTATTCCTTACCTAAAAAAACCCTATGAAACTCATGGGGTCATAATAAGTCAACAAGCCACTTGAAGGCACATGGGCATGCGCACACACACACACACACACACAGCTGCCACTTAAGGGAACATAAATCATTAGACTTGTGGGAACTGCACTTATTTCCAATTTGCTTCTAAGCTCAATTTAACATGCTGGTCTTGACCTATGAAGTACAGTTGTCCTTCCGTATCCACTGAGTTGGTATCCATGGATTTAAGTATTCACAGCTTGAACATATTCTTAAAAAAATAATAATCCAAAAAGCAAACCTTGATTTTGCCATCTTATATAAGGGACACCAATTTGCTATGCCATTGCAGATAATGGGACTTGAGTATTCACGGATTTTGGTATCCACGGAGGGGTCCTGGAACCAACCCCCAGTGAATATGAAGGGACAACTGTACTAGATGGCTTGAAATCAGGATATCTGAAAGAATGCCACCTCTCATAATGAAACAGCCCAAAATCTGAGATCATCAGTAGATGCTCTCTTGCATTTACCATCCTGCAAGGGTAGGCTGGTGGCTACATGTGACAAGTTTTTCTCCTTGGCAGCACCCCAACTACAAAACTCCCTTCGAAAGGAAATCAGGCTGACTCCAATGCTTTTGAGTTTATGGTGAGCAACTATGACTGTTATTTCATATACCCTTTAATCCTTATAACTCAGGGCATCCTAGTTTAATTGCCTGTAGTTTTAAAACTATTTTTAAGAAGTTGTTTTCATCCATTTTAAATGTTTTTATTTGTATATATAACATCTTAATCTGTTTTTGCTCAAGAGCCTTGGCAAGCTGATAAACAATAGATAAATGCACTAAACAAATTAATAATTAAAAGGAATAGCACTTTATATAATAGCAATAACAAGGATCAAAATGTGCTGGGGGGGGGGTTAAACAGTTACACTATGGCAAAGGTCCTGAATATCAGGTGGCTTAGTGATGACTCAAACAACAAAGCCATGAAAAATGTTGTGGGAAGAGAGGTGGACTATAAAACTGATGGGCAGAAATAGAAGAAACAGAAGTACTTAAGTAAAAAATGAAAATATTTATAACTTCCATGATGCCTTTCTGAATAGTTTTGGGTTCTACATGCGGGAGAAAATATTACAGATGACATAAGGAAAAGATTTAGCCGGGTCCACAAATTTTAGCTCTGAAAACTTTTCGTTTATATTAAAATGCAGTCATAATCTGAAATTTAACAGTAAATAAATTTGACTCAGAAGTACACTTGGCATTTTGCTAAAAAGCATTCAGAAAGCAATGTAACAAAAAAAACCAGATTTTTATTCTAATTATTCATTACAGGACTTTAGACTTCCTTTTCACTTCAACAAAAGTTCTCAACGATTATCCTTAGAAGAAAAGCCACACTGAATTAAACAAAGGCCTAGCCCAGCCAACATTCTGTGCAAACGGGAGGCTAAAGAGTTGTGTATGGGAAGCCCACCATGGCAGCCACTGCACCCTCTGCCTCACATTTCCAAATAATTGATACACAGAGGCATACTGCCTCTGATGACAGAGGAGTCAGCTAGACTGGAAAATTAAGTCCGTAAAATATTGCCTTACCTCCCTTTCGCTCCAGTGCTTATTTGTGCCCATGATTTTGTCCGAAATTGGTTGAATCAAAAAAGTAGCGACTTTGCAGTTCACACAGCCAATGGCTCCGGTGGAGGGGGGGTTGGAAAGGAGTGCCGAAATCAGTTGCTGCCCTATCAATTGCACGAAAACCCAGCAGCAGAGTAGTCCACAGCAAGAGGGGGCATGGCTGAAGGCCTAACAACCCTGCAGGGCAGATTTGTCACTGGAGAGCGGAGCGGTTGGGGGGGTGGCCGAAGGCCCAATGGCAGCCGCTCCAGAGTAGCCCATTCCTAGCAGTGGAGGGGAAGCCTCCAAAGCCACCCCGGCTGCCGCCACAGAGCCGCCCATTCCATTGTCCCCTTTTGTGAACTGGTTTTACACATGACCAATTGTGTGCATTTTCATGCACCTTTTCAAAAAGATCAAGAAAAACAATGAAAGCAGTTATCACGGACTATGTGGAGTTTTCAGCCCCCCTCCTTCTGAATAGCGCGAATGTGGGCCATTGTCCGTGGGGGCCATTAGCATTCTTAGTGAATTCTTTGAGGATTTTTTTCATTGTGTAGATGAGCCCAGAGTTAAAATTCAGCTATCCTGATTGGCAGCCATCAACAGCCCAAACTTCCATGAATTTGCCTAATCGTCTTTGAAAGCTGTCCAAGTTGGCAAACTTCACTTCATTCTGTGACCGTGAATTCCACAGTTTAACTATGTGCTGTATGAAGAGGCATTTGCTTTTGTCTGTCCCTAGTCTTCCATCTTTCAGCTTCAGTGGATGCCTCAGTCTCTAAAATTATGAGACCCACTTTCTTCACATCCTACATAAAATCTTATCTATCCAGCACACCTTCCAGCAGAAGAGCACAAGTCAGGATGAGGAAACCTTTGGCCCACCAGACTCCTGAACAACAACAACTCTCACAACCCCTTACCATTCAATATGTTGGCTGGGGTGTCTGAGAGATGATGGCGGGCCAAAGGTTCCTACCTCTGTCATCAGTGAAGGAGCCAGCCAACTTTCTCAAAGCACCAAGTTCCATAATCTGTGCTGCCACAAAAAGGTCCTTCCTTTATTCTCAATTATTGCTTCTCAGCAAATGGTGAAACACATAAGAGGCTCATTTACAAGGCCTTGCATATCTGTTTCTGCCCAAGGCAAGCCATTTGTATTTCAATGTACAAAACCATTATACCAAAAGTAGAAATGGAAAGCCTTGTGATTATGCTGGAAAGGTGATTAATGATCTTAATATATAAAGTTGGTTGGTACTTATGCTGCAGTTGTAGAAAATTAAAAGAGGTATTATCTGTAGGGAGATAAATTTGGAAGAAGTTAGAAGAGAAGGAGGTAGAAAAAGATGGGAAGGTTGTTTCATTATAAAGAGGAAAGGATTTAATATTTGAGATTTCTTATTATGATAGACTAAAGAGATTGATTTAGAGAGCTAGGATAATCCTTTGATTAATGTTAGTTGATAAAGACTAGTAAGACTAATGATGTTACTTGATAAAGAGTACTAACGCTAATATTGACTTTTTGTAAGCAATAACTATGTAGAATCATAGAACCATAGAACTGTAGAGTTGGAAGAGACCACAAGGGTCATCCAGTCCAACCCCCTGCCACACAGGAAATCACAATCAAAGCATCCCTGACAGATGGCCAGCCAGCCTCTGTTTAAAGACCTCCAAGGAAGGAGACCCCACCACACTCCGAGGGAATGTGTTCCACTGCCGAACAGCTCTTACTGTCAGAAAGTTCTTCCTAATATTAAGGCGGAATCTCTGTTCCTGGAGCTTGCATCCACTGCTCTGTGTTCTAGTCTCTGGAGCAGCAGAAAACAAGCTTGCTCCATACTCAATGTGAAACCCCTTCAAATACTTAAACAGGGCTATCATATCGCCCCTTAACCATCTTTTTTATTTTTGTAAGTTTTGTGTTTACTAGCACAAAACTAGTAAACACAAAAGGAGGAGGAGGAGCTGTGTCAGATAAGAGAGGTATAAAGGAATTATATGTTCAAATAACTGCTGAAAGAAGATGGGAAGTCACCTTTACCTTTTTGTATCTTTTTCTTTCTTTTTGCTTTTTTTGGATTTTTTAATCTGTTTTCTTGTTCTCTATTTCTTTTTTTCCCTATCCTGTACTTTTCTTTTGTTTTTTCTATCATGGGTTGATATTGTTCTATTTTATGTATCTAGAAAAATTCTAAATATTTTTTAAACAAAAAATAAGAACTTCAGCACAAACTATATTTGGGGGGAAAATTGCACCCCCTTCTAACTATCACTGCAAACTGCCCCACAGAACAAACCACAGTTCACAATCCATCAGGGCACATTTGACACTCTGTTCTGGTTCCACATATTAAAAGGAAAAAAATTAACATAGGAGAGGAGAAAAGACTGTGCAAGCCTAAGAGACTAGGCTCCGGTAAGCCTGCTGCCTATCCAACATTCTCCATCCAATTAAGTTACTTGTACAAGACCAAGATAAACAAGGAGTGAAAGAAACAACTTCTTGTGACTAACACGTAAGCTTCCTTGAAAAGTACTCCTAGATTTAGCCAGTGATCCTATTCATAGAATCAGGGAATCACAGAGTGGGAAGAAACCACAAGGGCCATTTAGTCCAACTCCCTGCCATGCAGGAATACACAATCAAAGCACTCCTAACAGATGGCCATCCTGCCTCTGTTTAAAATCCTCCAAAGAAGGAGACGCCACCACACTCCAAGGCAGTGCATTCCACTTCCAAACAGCTCTTACTATCATGAAGTTCTTCCTAATGTTTAGGTGGAATCTCTTTTCCTGTAGGCAATGTGGGGGGGGGGGGCGGGAGGATTAAAAATGCAAAGACATGATCCTTGAATACCTGCTGAGTCCTCTGCTTTATGCAATGTTGTCACTGGTACTACTAATACACTACAAAAATTCATTTGGTTAACTATATGACTAATGTACCAAATTACTTTCAGATCTGTATCCTGCACATGGAGCAGCAGTTCTAGGGGGTGAAAGGACAGGTTACTTACCTGTAACTGTAGTTCTTCGAGCGGTCATCTGTGAAATCACACAGTTGGGTAACTCTGTGCCTGTGCAAAACAGCATTCAGAACATTCTAGAGCAGCTAGGCAAGATTTTTGTGATACCTCCACCCACCTCCACATGGTATATAAATACATAGCCCATCAAAATCACATCAGTTCCATGTCTGTCACATAAGCAGCTTTGATGAAAACAATGAACAGCAGGACATATGAGGAGAGTTGCATAGGATAGGAAAAAATGCAAAGCTAATCAAGGTCACATCAATAAAAAAAAAACCTCAAAATAAATTAGGGTATAAGCACATTGCATTACAGAGGGCAACAACACAAGTATACACTACTGCCAGGTCATAATAGTTAATTAATGGAAGCACAGAATAATAGAATCATAAAGTTAGCATAGTATATGCTCCAGAGACAAGCATGAAAAGAAAAAATCACACAGATCCGCTTATCAATGGCAGGAATACATGACATCAACACAACTCTACCCAAACCCACATTGGTTTTGGAGCAAGTATCCATATAGTAATGAGATACAAATGTCATAGACTGGGACCAAACAGCAGCCTGACAAACATCCAACAAAGGAATGCCTGCCAAAAAGGCTGAAGAGGCAGAGACTGCTCTGGTGGAACGTCCTTGAATCCGAGGTGGAGGTTTGACTCAAACCAGTTCATAGGCAAGATGGATTGTTGAAACCAACCATTTTGACAGTCTCCAAGCCAAAACCGACAGTCCAAGCTTACTCTGTGAGTAGCAAACAAAAAGTAACTGAGATCAATGGGATGGAGTAGTCCCGAGCTCAGTTACAAACCAGAGACCTTTGATAGATAATTCAAGGACATGCCCCCCCCAACTGTCTAGAGATGCATCTGTCATCAGCGTCAGCTGCAGTTTCAAGTGAAGGAAAGGCATCCCAACCAACACATCCCAGGCTTCTGCCCACCACTGGAAGAACAACTGTACCAGCCTCAGTATCATGAGAAGTCGACTTTGGGGGTCCAAATGTTCATGAACCAAGACTGTAGGGGGTGCATCCAGAGCCTCGTGAGGCGAGTGACTGCTGTGGTAGAGGCCATGAAACCCAACAGCACTTGGACCAGACAGGCCCGCACCCTTCACAACCTCGTGCAATGGTTCAGTGGAATGAGAAGTCTTTGGAACGAGTCTTTTGGCAGGAGTTGCCTTGGCCTGAACGGAATTGAATAGTGCACCAATAAACAGGACCCGTTGGCATGTTATCATGGAGGACTTGTGATGGGTCATCACAAGGCCAAGGTGATCTAGAAGAGCAAGAATGTATTCAACGTCAACACAGAGTCTTTCTCAGGCGCAAGCAACAAACAGCCAGTCATCTAAATAAGGAAAAACCATTATCTCTTGCCGTCATAGCCAGGCAGCCACCATGGTCATGCACTTTGTAAACACATGAGGTGTGGAGAGGACAAAGGGCAACACACAAAAATGGAAGGGCCTTCCTCCAACAGCAAACAAAAGGTAGCATCGATGGCACTCTCAGATACCGATATGGCAATATGCATCCTTGAAGTCGAGAGTTGCCATCCAGTCTCTTTTCTTAATCAAAGGAAGAATAGATGGAAGAGGCACCATTCTGAATTTCTTTGGATGGATTTAAGAGTTCTGCTGCCTCAGATCTAGGATCCTTTTTTCAATGAAGGAATAACGGGAGTACAAACGATGGACCACAGAACAAGGCATGTGCTCGAGCGTGCCTTTCTCCAACAAGCCACTTCTTCCAAACGCACATCAGAAGGAGTAACACACATTAAATTGGTAGGTAGAAAGTCCTCAAACTTGATTGCATAACCACAGCACACGTTGTCGAGCACCCATGAATCGGTAGTGATCTTCTGCCACATAGGAAGAAACTGAGAGAGCCTGTCACCAAAGAAAAATTGGATAGTGGAGGTGGAGGAAGGCCAGGCAAGGAGTCAAAGACTATGCTTTCCAGCAATTGCTGGGGTTTTTTTTAAACTGTTGTTTGTACCAAGAGGAAGACTGCTTTTGAGGGAAGGGAGGATCCCTTCTGTTGATCCCTTAGAATGTCGAAACCAAAGAGGACTGTAGGCACAGTGCCCCAAGGCAACCAACGGCCATCTGTAAGGAGGTTTTGATGGAAAACAACATTGTGTGGGAAAGCCAAATTTACAGGCTGTAGAGTATATCTTCTGCATCAACTCTAGTTTTCGGTCAGTATCTTTTTTGGAAGAGCCCTTTCTCATCAAAAGGAGTGCCTTCTATTGTACCCCTGGCTTGTGAGGACAAGCCAGACGGCCTTAGCCAAGCATGACATCAAAGAGCCACAGATCCAGCAAGGGTTTTCGCAGCACTATCAGTGTCCAGTTAGGGAGCGAGTCACATTATACAGGACCATAGTCAGGTGCTTATCCTCTTCAAGAAGTTTGTTGACCAACAGGAACACCCACTCCTATAAATGCTGTTGATAAGCGGCCATACACACTGAGTAGCTTGCAACTCGAATCCCCAATGTCCACAAAGCATAGAACTTTTTTGACATAGACTCCAACTTTGTGGTCTGAAGGAGTCAAGTGAACTTTTTGAAAAAACTTGGATTGCAATGCCTCAACTACTATGGAGTTGGGCTTTGGATGATGAGAAGCCAGGTAGAGACTTGTTCAGCAATCCTGTACAAGGAGTCAATTTTCTTAGATGCAGAAGGAATAATAGATGTGGTGGACCAAGAACAACAGGTAATTTAAAAAACTGAAGGCAGAAAGGGAATGGAAGGAAGAGTTGGAACACTTGACTGAATTCAACTGTAGACCAAATCAATCAGTCCATCCTCAGAGAGGTTGATTTTCAAGTCTAACACATTCGTCATATGAGCAATCTGATTGGCAAATGTGGTAATGTCATCCGTAGGGGAAGCAGATTCATGGTCACCAAGTATCTTTGGGAACAGTTGAGGTGAAATGAGGGATTCAACAGAAGAGGTATCTGTAGAGTCCAAAGAAACATATCTATGACATTCTGTACCTACAGAGTCAGACATGTGGGCAGAACAAAGTGGCAAAGTGACCGAGTTCAAAGCCAATGTAGCGTTGGCTTCAAGTGGGGCAGATTAGTTGGCAGCCATGTGTAGCGAAGACCCTGTTTGATGCAGGGTCAGTTGGATGTTAAAGGAAGGATGAATAATAACTGAACAGGAAGGAGATCTATGCCTTACTCTGGAAGGAGAGAGCTTCTGGTGGGCTGCACACCATCGAGGATCATAATAAGGATTATAAACATTCTCCAACCTATCGTAGTACGAATCAGAAGATGAGGAGCAACAGTATCAATGTCATTGAGAGTGTAATAGTGACAATCATGCTGCTGTCACCTAACTCAACAATGCCTAAGGTGCCCATAATGGCTCCTGGAACTCGAGGAGTCAGACCAATCTGATGAGGGTGAAGGAAATGAGTCAGAATGGCAAGACCATGATCAAAGAGTCTGACGTCTTGTCAGAGGTGGAGGAGGAGTATGGCACCAAGTCTTCAGGGGAGCAACACAAGGAATAACCTAATTGACAACCACAATCATGGGATCCTGGAGAGGTTCAGATGGAGCAGGAAGGGAGCCTTGGGCATCTGCTGGAGGATTCAGCACCTCCTCAACCAAGGGCTCTTGTGGAACATCCACTTGAATGATTTTCAAGGGTTCAACTGTGGAGAACACAACCCAAGCTGGCGATCTCAGAACATGAATCAGGGACCATATAGGCATAATCGGTGGTGGAAAAGGCTTTTCAGCTGGAATCGGAGGCAGAGAGAGGAATAAGGATCCAAAAACTTGCCATTTTTCTTCTTTTTATGTTTCCTCTTTTCCTCCAAACAGGTCGGCTTCCACTGATTTCCTGGATGGAATTACTAAAATGATTCCTGACCCTTCAAGCTTAGAAGGTTTTACAGTTCCTTCACTGTCAACAGAGAAGGATCACATTGAGACTGCTTAGACGTTTACGGCTGATCATCCGCATCACTATGAGAGCACTTCAAAGAGCCATGAGGGGGGTCAGAAGAGCATTTCAAAAACAAATCCGACCTCAAAGGTTGAAGGCTGGGTTCAGGCAAAGGTCACTTGAAGCCATGCCTGGAGCAATGTTTACAAGATGTAGGCACCGACACTGACTAAGCCTTGGGATCATGATGAGACTCTGAAGGTTTCTTATGAGACTTTAAAGACAAAGGAGTGTCAGGCGCTCTCACGGATTGCTCACAGGCGTCAGTTACATGACAGTTTTTATCACGGGGAGAAACGAGATTTCCTGATCCCAAGTTCGTCCCTTGTTCTTTACACAATTTGTCCCTGGATGAACAATATCCCGGGATTGCTATTTACACAACCATTTCCATGACAAAAGCAAGATCCCGAGACATAGTATCCTGAGGTTTTTTGTTTGTTTGTTTGTTTACACGGGAAAAGGTTCTGGGAGAATTTTTTTTAGCTGCCAGTCAAGGATATGATTACAGTTGTCCCTCCACATTCGCGAACTTGACATTCGCGGTTTCGGTTATTCGCGGTTTTGGGAGGGCCCCCCCGGGCCCCCCCAAAACCGCGACACGGGGCCTCCAGAGGACCCGTGAAAGACCTGGGGAGGGGTGGGGAGGCCTTCGCGGGACGCCCGGAGGCCTTCCGGAGGCCCCGCGAAGGCCTGGGGAGGGGTGGGGAGGCCTTCGCGGGACCCCCGGAGGCCCTCCGGAGGCCCCGCGAAGGCCTGGGGAGGGGTGGGGAGGCCTTCGCAGGACCCCCGGAGGCCCTCCGGAGGCCCCGCGAAGGCCTGGGGAGGGGTGGGGAGGCCTTCGCGGGACCCCCGGAGGCCCTCCGGAGGCCCCGCGAAGGCCTGGGGAGGGGTGGGGAGGCCTTCGCGGGACCCCCGGAGGCCCTCCGGAGGCCCCGCGAAGGCCTGGGCAGGGAGGGAGGGAGGGCCGGGGAGACCTCCACGGGGCCTAGGAAGGCCCCGCGAAGGCCTGGGGAGGGAGGGAGGGAGGGCCGGGGAGGCCTCCGCGGGGCCTAGCAAGGCCCCGCGAAGGCCTGGGGAGGGAGGGAGGGAGGGCCAGGGCGACCTCCGCGGGGCCTAGCAAGGCCCCGCGAAGGCCTGGGGAGGGAGGGAGGGAGGGCCGGGGAGGCCTCCGTGGGGCCTAGGAAGGCCCCGCGAAGGCCTGGGGAGGGAGGGAGGGAGGGCCGGGGAGACCTCCGCAGGGCCTAGCAAGGCACCGCGAAGGCCTGGGGAGGGAGGGGGAGGGGTGTTTGTTATCCGCGGATTTTTCACATTCGCGGGGGTCCGCGGAACGGAACCCCCGCGAATGTGAAGGGACGACTGTACTTGTTTTTTCACAATCTTGGTGACGTATTTCCTGTGGAGTTTCCCACCACAAGCGATGCTATTGGCTGCCACAAATGTTTACTCAAGCTTCTGCATTGGTCAGAGAAGGAAGGCGAAGGCAACCCTCTCTGCACAATTCCTTTAAAAAAAAATCCCCTGATGGGCTTGACACAGAGATTTATGCCATATAAAAGTAAAAATCCATTTAAAGGGAGAGTCACGGCACAGGATCTCACAAGCCTTTAGGAAACGCAAGCCTCGGTGCAGCAGGGGACAGGGGAGGGAAGTGAAAGGGAGAGGCGAAGGGGGAGCCCTGAGGCTGGCAGTGAGAAAATCCATTTAAAAAACATAAGTCCATTTAAAGGGAGAGTCATGGCACAGGATCTCACAAGCCTTTAAGAAACACAAGTCTTGGTGCAGGGAAGGGGAGGTTGACTGACCCCCTCCTTCTCTGAACTCTGAGCCCGCCCCTGCCAAACTCAATTTCCGGCCATCACCTACTCCCGAGATATTTTGTCTCAACCTGTTCGCATATCCGATTTTCTGCAACCTCCCAAGACTTTTTTAAAAACACAAGACAAACTGAGGGACAGAAAGTCACGCTCCTTGGAGGACATATGGTGGGCCCCCTTCTGAAAAGCTCAAGATCATCATGATGAACATGTGAACAACCAAGCTTCATCACGAGTTCATCTCACGACATTTTCATCGTGTAAACGGCCCCACAGAGAAGTGCCTTGAGCCTCAATTCCCTGTTTCCTCTGGCCTGTGGGGCAAAGGCCCTACAGTGTGGGCAAGAAGCTACAACGTGAGCTTCCCCCAAGCAGAAGAGGCATTTTGAATGCCCATCATGGCGAGGAATCTTCATGCTGCAGACCATACAGCATTTAAAGGAAGTCGAAGACAACCTTGAGACAAAAAAGGAGATCAAAGAAGGACAGGAGCTGTAGTTGAAAACTGTAGAAGAAACCAAGGATAAACTGCTTAGACACATAAAACATTCTGTAGCTGCTAGCACAGCAGACAAAAAAGAACTGAGTTTGTTTTAGCAGGCTCGGTATTTATATACCATGGAGGGCGGAGGGGAGCTACCACCAAAAATCTTGCCTAGCTGCTCTAGAATGGTATGAATGCTGCTCTGGGCGTGTGCAGTTACCCAACTGTGTGAATTCACAGAGACCATGAAGAAGAACTTCATTTACATTGTGGGGATTTCATTTGATTCTACTCCTTAGTTCTATTTCTTGGCTTAAAAAGGAGATGCTATTATATTAAGCTCTTTAACTTGGATTGTATACTATACAATCAAATGTTTCTATGAATTCATTCCACAATATCAAGACCACTGGAAATGTGCACACCCAGCTGGTACTTGTGGCATAGGGACAAATAGATCAGGAGTGTGTTGTGTAGAGTAATACAGACAAACAAGAAGATAGTTAAAAAACAGAAAGATTAAATATACATACCTATAAGCTCGGTTGGTTTCCTATTACTAAAATGTTCACATACACGAACGAACGCTTCTGTGATCTCAGCTGAGGGACACTCACCATGTCTGAAAAAACAGAAGGATCAGTGTTATAGGCACATTTTTCTGATAGAAAATAGAAAATAGAAAAATAAATATTCATGAGCTCAACCTGCTTACCCTTTACACTGAAGCTTTAGATATCCGATGCCATCCTTTTCTATTTCGCTCCTGTCATAGAATCTACTGGTATTTGTCAAGTCTATTAGCAGACCCATTTTAACCTGAAAATAATAATAGTGTTTATTATTATATTACTAATATATTTATTAGATCTGTTTATGCCCTTCCTTGCCTCCAATTAGTTGTATACACAATACACAGCTTGTGTCTTTCCACATTATCCTCCAAGCAACCCTGTGCATTAGGTCAGATTAAGAGATAGGAACTGGTTCAAGAACAGGCTGTGAGTTCCATGGCTCAGTGACAACTAGAACCTGAGCCCCCTTAGTCTCAGTCCAATACCACACTGACTCTTCATATACAATACCTTTACAGGATTTTTTACCAAAATGATATATCCAGAACTCCCTTTTATCTCATCACCTCTAACTCCCAACTTCTTAATATCGTTATCGAGCAGAGTGGCACCATAGGCACTGTGACCAGTTCATGCATTGATGTCCGTTTTCCCCTTCTGCCCCAAAAGATAGTAATCTTACCTTCCATCTTTTTTAAAAAATCAAGCATGCCTTGTTTCAGCATATATATATTCTCTAGAAAAAGAGTGAGGCTCACAGGCCATACAAATGTGGCTCAACCGGGGATCTACAATTTTTAAAAAAACTGAAAAAGCAATTTGCCCCCAAATGCCCTCCAACAGTAGTAGTGATTATATTGCTTACAAGTTGATGTATAGTCCTTTTGGAAAAAAGACTTCTCTTGGCTTAAAATGGCCCAGAGAACCAAAAAGTGGCAAAATAGCACACGTGGGAGATATCTGGGGGGAGGGGGGACCTTTGTTAAGCACAGCTTATACCCCACTTCCAGACACCCCTATTTTTACAGGCCTCAGAAACTGGCAGAATTTTGGTTCGATAATGTGGCCTTTCACAAGGAAATAGACAGGATGGTCTCAAAAGGTCATCTATGTCTTACCCTGGGAAGCCTAAAGGCTAAAAGCCAAACAGATAATGGGTGGGAGAAAACCTTTGTATTTTCTGATTGTGAAATTTCCTTCCCTCAATTCCCAACCTTAAAGATAAGTTGCTCAAGCTGTTAAAATCCAATCACTGGACATTAAGAAACACATTAGCATCTTTCTCACCTTTTGTCAAAGACCAGGAAACTCATTGTGCAATCCATGAAGGCTCATGGAATCCATTGTTTCAACCCATGAAGCAACCAATCCCCTCAGGTGTATTTGGAGGTATAAATATCACCCCCAAAATATCCCTCATTGTGCACAGTCAGTTATAGGGGGGAACTCTTATCACTCTGTGTTAGCCACCCCAGGTTCCTCCATCCACTCTGTCGGATTGGCTACAGGACAGATCTGTATCACCCCAACAATTCCTCTTGCTACCCCCTATCCCAAGTTTTCCTACTGCTTTTCCTATAGCCTTGTGTGAATGCTTTTTCTGGGTGAATGTGTGTGTGTTTGGTGTTATTTTTGGACTCTTTAATAAAAACCATACTTAATTTTACATGTGTATAGTCCATCCAGACTATTACCAATAGACACAGGTTGCAAGATTCCCTGGTTACCCCCTCTTTGCATTGCTAAAAGTTGAGTTGCTGCTAATTTCCACAACATATTAGAAACTCAGTATTTTCTTGGAATTTTCCAAGGAGCATTTTGGATAACACCTCCCAAGCCCAAAGGGGTTAATGACAGCCCCCTAACCTCTGACAGTTACCCACTCCTGCTCTAGAACCTTAAAACACCAACAACATTCATGTGAATCTCACCTACCCAAGCAAGAGCCCTTGCACTCAGGAATTCCCACCCAGTGGTCCAGTTACTTCAATGTGTCAAAACAGGGCTTAGCTAACATGCTGGGGAACAGTGTCAGAGGGCAAAACAAAGGGAAGAGACATGCTCTCTTGCACCCTCTCTCTTTCCTACACTAACCAATGCCTCTCTGAAATAAATACATGTAGAACACACAGAGAACGGAGAGAAAGGCAGGAAATAAACAGAGGCAGGTAGGCAGATATAAAGAACTTCAAGTTGCAATTACAGGTTTTTCTCTTAACTACTTTGAAAAAAACTTAGGTTCACTAGAAAACTTTCCAGCTGCAATACAAAAACATGCTTAGGCATTCTCAGTGGTGGCTGGAAAATGGGAAGCATCTCACTCAAAAGAAGGAATAAAGTCAGAGCTGCCACCACTCTTTTTAGATGACTGCACCTTTTTCTCTCATGCCTCAGAGTGTGGTGGAGTCTCCTTCTTTGGAGGTTTTTAAACAGAGGTTGGATGGACATCTGTCAGGAATGCTTTGACTGGGTATTCCTGCATGGCAGGGGGCTGGACTAGATGGCCCTTGTGGTTTCTTCCAACTCTATGATTCTATGAAATCCTGCAAGGTCACCATATCCAAAAGTGCTAAGAATGGGGATTATGCTGCTGAGCAGGTGATTTCTAGATAAACAGCAGTGATGCAAAGTTACAATCATCTGCAAAGAAGAGGGAAATGCCCCAACGGAAAGGAAACGGACTCTTTCTATCGCTAAGCACAGGCCTGGGCTTCAGAGAACCCACAAGTAATGCAGCTAATGTTTCTATTACATCTACAATTATTCCACTGAGCCAGAGTGCCAGGCAAAATTAGTATTTAAAAAGCAAAAAACAAAGCAGTATTCTGGAATATTACAGATACCAAATGTTCAATACAAATTAATTATTTGTTGACAAATCAAAATTTACAGACTACTTTGATCTGGAGATTTCAAAGTTGTATACAATTTCTTTAAAAATACAACATACAAACAAAATACCACATTTACACTGTTAATGAAAACAGATGATAGGCTGGACTACACACGGGGGAGGCGGGGCTTGCAAAGTAGATAGGTTTTCAACATGTATCTCAAGCTACAACTTATTGTAACATCCTGAATGGCAGTGGGATGGTTGTTCCACCACGCTCAATGCCCTGCTCCAAATGACTACAGAGTAGAATGGAGGAGCACATGGCACTATCAGGGGGTCCCTTCAGTTCACCTCAAAAACTGAGCATATAGCATCTTAACATCAACTCTCTCTTGATCCTCCAGATACATTATGGAGATATACTGGCTGTCTTTATTTCAACGTATGTTATTGCATATGCAGAATTTCCACTGTTAATAAATCAGATCCATCACTGGAAAAGCAGTAAGATTCTGTAGGGAAAGAATTACCTATATTTCTGAATTCTCTCCTCAGTGAATTACCCTCCACCAATTAAGCCAAAAAGCCAAGCTGCCTTAGCTGCATATTTCTACAATTATAATTCTCAAGAGAGACATTACTAATACTTTTTTGCTCCTTACCTTAAGACTCTTTAAGTAGTTTGATAACATACTGGGATGGAAACGATACTCTTCAGCAACTTGATCATCATATTTTGGTCCTAACATTGTCTTCAGAGGTAAAAATCTCCCTGTTTGACAACAAATAAAATAAAACATTCTTACAACAGGCATATTATGAGCATGAAACTATATAAACTGCATCAACAGGAGTACTGTCTAGATCAAGAGATGTAATAGTACTACTCTATTCTGCTTTGGCCAGACCTCACCTGGAATACATACTGTGTCCAGTTCTGGGCACCACAATTCAAGAAGGATACTGACAAGCTGAAACATGTCCAGAAGAGGACAACCAAAGTGATGAAAAGTCTAGAAGCCATGCCCTTTGAAGAGTAGCTTAGGGAGCTGAAAATGTTTGGCCTGGAGAACAGAAGGTTAAGAGGTGACATGATAGCCATGTTTTAAATATTTGAAGGGATGTCATACTGAGGATGGAGCAAGCTTGTTTTCTGCTGTTCCAGAGACTAGGACATGGAGCAATGGGTTCAAACTACAGGAAAAGAGATTCCACCTAAACATTAGGAAGAACTTCCTGACAGTAAGAGCTGTTCAGAAGTGGAATACACTGCCTCTGAGTGTGATGGAGTCTCCTTCTTTGGAGGTTTTTAAACAAGAGCCTGAATGGACATCTGTCAGGAATGCTTTGATTGTGTGTTCCTGCATTGCAGAGGGTTGGACTGGATGGTCCTTGTGGTCTCTTCCAATGCTATGATTCTGAACATATTTTGGAATCATTGTTAAAATACTTTCTTAATAACATTCAGAGAACTGTAGCAGACTTTGTTAGATTTCACAAAAGTCTAGTATTTTAAACTGCTAAATAAGGAAATGAAATAAGGCTTGAAGGCTGCTTGGCCCACCTCCTCCTCACACTGGAGTGGCCACATGACAGGAGCCAAGGCAAAAGCAGGCTTGCTAGCTTGACCTGCACATTGCCATTCAATCCCCTCCAGCCACAAACTTGGATGAAGAAGCAGGAGAAATACATCCTTGATTATGTGTTTGTAAAAATTTATATGTATTTATTTATAGTTTGAGTAATTATTACTTGCATGTGACACTTTGGTATAATATATGCACTAAAACAAACTTCATTCAGAATCACAATATACACTGGAGATTTATAGAAAACTGATTCTTTATTATTGAGTTTGAAGATAATATATTATGGTGGAATTGTATTATTAGTATTATTATTGGGTATTTATTATCAGGACCTCTCCATTGACGCCCCCTTGTCGTGGGAGAGAGGCTTGCGTACCCTAATGATGTTTTGAGCTATGCTGGCGGTGGCATAATAGCCACTGGTAGGGTCTCCCATGCCAGACAGGTCAAAACCGAAGGGTCTGACAAAGAGCGTCAAAAATCAGTGTGTATAGAGCCATCGTACTGTCTATCCTCCTTTATGGATCTGAAACATGGGTCACCTATCGCCACCACCTACGACTCCTCGAGCGCTTTCATCAGCGCTGTCTACGCACAATCCTAAATATACACTGGACTGATTTTGTGACGAATGTTGCTGTCCTTGAGCAAGCAGGGATCACCAGCATTGAGGCCATGATATTGAGAACACAGCTGCGCTGGGCAGGGCACATTTCTAGGATGGAGGACCATCGCCTCCCAAAAATACTACTCTACGGTGAACTCACCACGGGTCAGCGTAAGAGGGGCGCTCCAAAAAAGCGATACAAAGACTCCCTGAAACAACATCTCAGGCTTGGCCAAACTGATCACCAACAGTGGTCCGCCCTGGCCTCACATTGGGAGGCATGGAGACGCACTATCCAGAATGCTTCAGCCTTATTTGAGAACTCACGACGAACAAGTCTTGAAGAGAAATGACAACGCAGAAAGAATCACAACCCAAAAAACATCACCCAAGGAGACCTTCTGCTGTGCTTTTTGCAACCGGACTTGTTTATCTCGGATTGGCCTTTTTAGTCATCAGCGCGCTTGCAGAAAGCGCGGGATGAGTCCTTCCTGAATCTTCGTTTGCAAAGAAAAGCCAGAGATTATCAGGTATTGTTGTTTTAAATCTGGAGTTAAGTCTTGGGGGTCTGTGGCAACAACTGCTATTTAAAGGGGGTCCCTAGCAAAGAAAAGGTGAAGAGCCAGTGGGATGTACAGTTGGGAGGCAGGACAACAGACATGGAGCTCAGAGGGAAACTGCACGCCCACCAGCACCAGAAGAGCTCACAGCATTGCTGTTACTTCACACATACATACACATACATACATACATACATACACACACACACATATATATATATGAGACCGCAAGGGCCGCTCGGTGAAAGCCTAAGCCAGCCTGGGCGGGGGCTCCCCGGGGAGCGGCGGAGGGGCAGCACGCAGCTCACCTGCCACGGGTTGCCCCCGCCTGGGGCAGTTCAGCCACCGCGGTGGGATCTTGTTGGCGGACATGGCGGGGCCGAGGAGGGAAAGGGCGCCCCAAAGGCCGGACGCCCCGCCGCTCCTCTCCCTCTCCCTCCCTCCCGGCAGCGGCTCTTTCAAGCACTTCGCAGCCCCGCACCAGCAGAAGCAACCCCGTCGCCGGACCACAATGCACCGCGGCTGAACAGCCACTGCTTCCGCTTCCGGGATGCTCGGAGCCTCGGCCGCTCTGCCATCGGAAGAGAGGTGGGTTCTCTGCTCTCTATGGTCAGTAGGAGTTGGTTAGCAGGACCATGGCTCTCGTCAGAGCAGGGAAGGGAGGGGATGGAGGCAGCAATATGTCTCTCTCTGTGTAAAGATAATACAGTACAGTACTGTATACAGTAATACAATACAATACTGTGCTATACTGTACTATACTATATATATATATATAATTATAATATATATATAATTATATTATATATATATAATTATAATGTGTATATATATATATATATATATAATGTATTATATATACAAAATATATAATGTACTGTACTGTACTATATTATATTACAGTATATTAATTCGCTCCTTCAAGTTGCCTGTTAACTTATGATGACCCATGAATTTCACAGTTTTCTTAGGCAAGCAATACAGTACTCGGAGGTGGGTTTTCCAGTTCCTCTCAAATAAAGCCTACAGCAGTGGCTCTTAACCTTTTCTTTACCAGGGACCCCCTTTAAATAGCATTTGTTGCCACAGATCCCTAAGACTTAACTCCAGACTTAAAACCCTAATAACAATAATGATGATGATACATTTTCACCATCCATTAAACCTTCCCGCTGAGGCACTGGAGGGAAAGAGAAGACTTTTCTCCTGCTTCTTCCTGCAAGTTTATGGTTGGAGTGGATTAAATGGCAATGTGCAGGCCAAGCTAGCTATCGAGCCTTTGCCGTGGCTCCTATCAAGTGGTCACTCCATTGCAGGGAGGAGGTGGGCCAAGCAACGCTCAAGTCTTCGCAGACCCCCTGTGAAGGCATTGCAGACCCCTGGGGGTCCATGGACCACAGGTTAAGAACCACTGGCCTACAGCACCTGGTGTTCATTGGCAGTCTCCCATCCAAGTAATGACCAAGGCTGACCCGCTTAGCTTTCAAAATCAGACGGGTGCTTTTGGCTTAATTCTTGGGGAAATGCCTGTTTTTGAAAAAGCACCCGAGAACCTCGAAAATCAATGTATTACATTTACATCCATTTATCTTATAAAAACTTGCAGGGAGAGCTACAAAAACTGAAATTCTCTCTTCCAGTAAAAGCAAATTTCAATTAATGTGCAGCAATCAAACCTCGATCAAAACTGAAAACAATGGGGAAAGTGACGGATGTCCTGCAACATGAGACACATTGTGCAAGGATCATTTATGCCCTGTTTACTGGCTTTTTCCACTCACATACAAACGTTGTGTTGCATGCCGTTAATAAAGGTCAAGCAGGTGTCATTTTTTTAATTCTCATTAAACTGCTGTTAAAAGCAGCTCCATAGAAGCTTTATTCCCATACTGTATATGAAACTTGGTGCTCATAAACAGAGTGGTTGCAGTTCGTGCCCCAGTTGTCCGTACTGAGATATTAACAATAGACTAATTTAGTGTTGAGAGCAACTTTCCTTTTTATTCATGCACACACACAAAATCTTAAAGATGACAGTGATAATGGTAGACTACATCCATTAACAGCCATGATGGGCAAAGAAAGGGAAATTTTGCTCCTCCCCTGGATGCATTGCAATCCCTATTCTCATTTGAAGAAAAGTCTAGCCTTTGTAAGTGAAATACACATTAGGAGATAAAGCTAAGATTTAAACCAATACTTTGAAAAAAGGACCTGTAGAACCATGGCTATTCTTTTCTTTCTAGTATTATGCAGCTTTGAATCCTATATTGTTTTGTTTTTATATTGTCTGTTTTTGTTTCTGTAAGAACCATCTAAAATTGCTTGAATAGATTTCTCTTTGTTAGCTGGGTTATCTCCTTTCCCCTTTTTTTCCACTAAGGTCCAACCAAGTTAGTTGTTGTAATTTAATATCTGTTCTGGAAGCTGTTTTGGCCAAAGGGCAGGCTATAAAAGCTCTTTTAAAAATAATAAAGTGATGCTCCCCTAATACTGAGACTACAAGCCATGAGCATGTACACAAAACAATTTGCCAAAAAGAAGGAAGGAATTCTCAGTTATTTTTAATATAATTACATGGAGACTGTAATCCCCACATTGCTGTAGGCAAATCTGTGAAGTCCGTTCAGCAGTTCACCTACCTGGGAAGCATCATCTCCTCAGATGCCAAGATTGACAAAGAGATCGATCACAGATTAGCAAAGGCATATAGCGCATTTGGAAGACTTTGCAAAAGACTCTGGAGTAATAAACACCTGAGGCGAAGCACAAAAATCAGTGTGTATATAGCCATTGTACTGTCTATTCTCCTTTATGGGTCTGAAACATGGGTCACCTATCGCCACCACTTATGACTCCTCGAACGCTTTCATCAGCGCTATATACGCACAATCCTAAATATACACTGGACTGACTATGTGACGAATGTTGCTGTCCTTGAGCAAGCAGGGATCACCAGCATTGAGGCCATGATATTGAGAACACAGCTGCGCTGGGCAGGGCACGTTTCTAGGATGGAGGACCATCACCTCCCAAAAATAGTACTCTACGGTGAACTCACCACAGGTCAGCGTAAGAGGGGCGCTCCAAAAAAGCGATACAAGGACTCCCTGAAATAACATCTCAGGCTCGGCCAAATTGATCACCAACAATGGTCCGCCCTGGCCTCACATCAGGAGACATGGAGACACACTATCCACAATGCTGCAGCCTTATTTGAGAACTCACGCCGAGCAAATCTTGAAGAGAAATGACAATGCAGAAAGAATCACAACCCGGAAACATCACCCAAGGAGACCTTCTGCTGTGCTTTCTGCAACCGGACTTGTTTATCTCAGATTGGCCTTTTTAGTCATCAGCGCACTTGCAGAAAGTGCAGGATGAGTCCTTCCTGAATCTTCATTTGCAAGAAAAGCCAGAGAGAGAGACATGGAGACTTCAAAACAGTAGGTACTACCATAACTCCACATACGCGCACAAGAGTAATTAACAAAGCTTAAACACCGGAAGCAACTAGAGTCTGCTGTAACAACGTGCTGCAGTGTTTCTGGTGCCATCTAATTTTGGCATCTACAGATCATGCTGTAAGGCTCAAATAGACAGTAAGCTATTGTGGAGTCAGCTGAGTGGATTCTGTATCAAACCGATATGAACTTGGACTTGTATTAATTGCCTCTATGAATGAAGAGGCAAATGCATATTACAGTTTGCACTTTCTGCTATATTTGCTTGTTCCGGTGCTTTTGCATGCATTCTTTTAACATGGTAGTGTCAGGGTAATGGGATTTACAACCCCCTCTCTGGCTTTTTGGAACTGGATTTGTCCTTCGAGCCTGTGCAATGGATTTTTCTGGTGGAGCGCAGCGTGCACAGAACTGGCCTCACCCTTTACACGAAAGGTTCATCTGCTGTGGCCTTGCAAGCATGGAAGTAGCAGCGAGGTCTTCGGGTCGTAGGTCTGATTAGAGTTTCCTTCTCGTAGATGGTTGACTTTACAGGTTTGGACGAGCACCATCTGCCCAGGTTTGGGATTAGAGTTTTCCTTCTAGGACAGTTGCCATAAGGCTAGAGAGCCCATCCTGCCCTTTGACGCTCTTTGTCAGACCTTTCGGTTTTGATCTGTCTGGCATGGGAGACCCTACTGGTGGCTATTAATGCCACCGCCAGCATAGCTCAAAACATCATTAGGGTATGCAAGCCTCTCTCCCACGACAAGGGGCGTCAATGGAGAGGATTTACAACCCAGAAATATGGTAAATAAGCAAGTATGACATGTTACAGCCAGCAGGGGCCAGTGATGAGAGGCCTAGTGAAAAAGAGAAATTGCCAAACCATAGTTGGAAAAAGTTTTGGCCATGGTTTAATGAGACAACCCCAGCAATAACTTAAAAGGATATCTTTAAATAAATATTTTATTATTATTTTTCTATTATTTTGTATTATTCTTTTTAGTAATCTTTTATTAATTTTTTCTTTTCCAAATATGTATAGTTGTAATGTGTAAATAGAATGTTAATTGGAAAAGAAAAAAGTGTGATTATAGTGTGTTTAAATTAAAAGGAAAAATGTATTAGTGTTAGGATAGATAGTTTTATTTTTGTATTAGTAAGAAAAGAGGAAAAACAATTACTATCATTATTGTGTTATTGTTACGACCTTTTGCGGTCGGGTGTATTTTTCAGTAGAATGGTCTTATTCCAATAAAAAAATTCCTAATCCCCCTTAAAAATTCCTAAATGCAGCAGACTGTAACATCTTGATTGCGCCTGGGAAGCTGGCATGAGAGTGAAAAGGCCAGAAGCCTTATCTCTGTGAGGGAATAGAAGAATGTGTGTGGGAACCACTATCTGTGCTACTGTGTTGGACTATGCTATGGACTATATAGTTCTTTCTGGACATTGCAGTGACAGGACTGTACTTGAGGAGCATGTCCAGAGGAGGGCAACAAAAATGGTGAAAGGTCTGGAAAACCATGCCTTATGAGGAAAGACTTAGGGAGCTGGGTATGTTTAGCCTGGAAAAAAGACAGTTAAGGGGCGATATGATAGCCCTGTTTAAGTATTTGAAGGGGTGTCACATTGAGGATAGAGCAAGCTTGTTTTCTGCTGCTCCAGAGACTAGAACATGGAGCAATGGATGCAAGCTCCAGGAACAGAGATTCCATGTCAACATTTGGAGGAACTTTCTGACAGTAAGAGGTGTTCGGCAGTGGAACACACTCCCTTGGAGCATGGTGGGGTCTCCTTCCTTGGCGGTCTTTAAACAGAGGCTGGATGGCCATCTGTCAGGGATGCTTTGATCGTGATTCCTGCTTGGCGGGAGGTTGGATTGGATGGCCCTTGTGGTCTCTTCCAACTCTACAATTCTATGATTCTATGATTCTGTGCCTATATTGTACTTTATGATGTGTAATGTAGTCTGTATGAGAGGAGTCTCAAACTCACTGTAAATACCACTATATTATGTTCTAGTAAAGAGAAGTAGGTTAGACACACATCTGTGTCTGTGTGCTCATTTCTTCACCTGTGGAATGAAACTCTGCTACAACACCTTTTGCTGCCTAGACCTCTTGATATGCTCATGGTAGTGTGCTAACATGTCAGGTAATGTTAAAATGATGCTGCAGTACTTCATCTAGGCATGTGCTTGATAAATTCAGTAGCACTTACTTCTGAATAGACAGGCATGGAATTGTAGTGTAAAACATTTCCTATTTGTGAGATTCATTCAAATATTTTTATACTGCTCTTCTGTCCTATGGACCTAGAATGTGGCTAACAGGTGTTTTTTTTTAACTATAACTACATATATTTGTAAAACACATACAATATCATTTTTATTTATTTTGTTTTTTTTTATTTTTTAGGTATTTATACCCTGCTCTTCAGCCACAAAGGCTCTCAGAGCAGCTTACAAATTGTTAAGCAATAGATTTTACACATCTACACTGCTTTATAGCACACTAGGCACTAAGTGGTTTCCAATGTGTGTTAGCTAATTGCCCCCACAAGCTGGGTACTCATTTTACCAACCTATGAAAGGATGGAAAGCTGAGTGAACCTTGGAGCCCTTGGGATTGAACTTGCAATGTTGCAGCTTGCAGTACTGGCATCTAACCACTGCACCACCAGAGCTCCCTGGCTCCAGGCATTTTTAGGTCCTCCAGTGTGATTCATGGTCAACTTCCACTGTTTGTCTCACTGAAAATAATAGGGCTCCCTATTATCCATGGTTTCAGGTATCCACAGGGTGTATGTGTCTTGGAATGTATTCCCTTCGCATACAGGGGTTGATCTGTATATAAAATAGTAAACAGGCTCAAGTCCTGATATATAAAATGGCAGAGGACTTGAATGCCCATGTTTTGGGCACCCGCAGATAAGGAGGCCCATTGTATGTCTTTGGCAGGGCTGGCTGTTTTTTCTTGTTCTTTTACTTATAAAGCACCATGTACATTGATGGTGCTAAATAAATGATTGTCATGATGCTAACAACCACCACCACCATGGTGAGTACTTTCTGGGTTGGCTCAGGCATGAACAAACCATACTAGAGCCCTATAATTTGAAAGAAAAAAATACAGGACAAATGATGCAGATGTGAATTATTTTCCAAGCCAATATGTCTTATATACTGGGGGCTAGATAAATGTAATGTGCAGATTTGGGCAATTTTCAGTGGGAATGAAGCTAACAAACTACCCACTTGCATTACTGGATTGGAGCCACTCAGCTACAATTTAAAAGAAATGTAGAGATGGAAGATGCATTCATGTAACTCCATTATAACATAAAGTTCAATGCTCCAGACAAGTAAGAATTCCTGTTCCCTCAGTCAATATCAACCACCACACGTATCTGCCTTGGCATCTTCAATTGGCAAAACCATATGGTGTGCAGGTTATGTTAATTGTGCCTGATAGTAGCTGGTCTTCCAGCTTGTAAATTTTCAGTTCACAGGAACAATGAGTCAGGACAATTCAGAATGGAAGGGGTGGGTCATTTGGGCAGGATAAATTGGGAAAAAAATTATTGATTTGGAGACTCGCGTACATACACACACACACACAAACGTGCACAGGCCAGAAAATGTGGCTGGCATGTGTTGAGGGGAACATGGGGAGGCAGTAGATGGCATAAAACAAGTTGACATAGTTGGAACAAATTAAAATGTTGAATACTGTATCACTAAGAAACATTTCTGGTGTTTACAGGAGTGCTCATTGTCCCTCATCTTTGCTTACATCATATGAACTGAAAATGTAAAAGGAGAAGATCAACTGGTAACAGGTACCTGTCCAAAACACAGTCCACTTTGAGTGTATGTACCTTGGTCTGAGGACCAGGGATAGTTTGGGGATTCTGCTAGTATACCGACCACCCCGTTGTCTAGCAGACTCCCTAACTGAGCTGACACAGCTGGTCTCAGAGTTGCTGTTGGAGTTGCCCAGACTTTTAGTTTTGGGCGACTTCAACATTCCACTCAAGACCAGCTTAACAAATCTGACTGGTGCGGCTCGGGAGTTCATGGAAACCATGACAAACATGGGCCTATCTCAAATGGTCATCGGGCCCACACATTGTGCAGGTCATACCCTCAATGCGGTCTTTAGTACAGAGCAGGAATATCCATGGGTGGAGGTTATAACCACCCATGGAGGTTATAAAAACCACCGCATTGTCATGGACGGATCATTTCCTGGTCAAGACTGAACTAAGAGTCTCTTCCCGCCCCACCGGGGGTGGTGGACCCATTAGAATGGTCCGCACTTGAAGGCTAATGGAACCAAGAGGATTCCAGAAAGCCTTGGAGGGTTTAATGGGTAGTAACGCCAGTGACCTTATCGAAGCTTTGGTTAATACCTGGAGCACCGACCTTACCAAGGCTGTCGACACGATCGCTTCCAAGCATCCTTTCCAACCTGCTCCAAACCGTAAGCCATGGTATACAGCAGAGCTCAGGAAAATGAAGCGGCTTGGACAACGATTAGAGCGCAACTGGCGGAAAACTCGACTCTTATCCAACAGGACTCGTCATAGGAACTTTCTTTGGTCCTATCGAGAGGCAATATGTGCAGCACAGAGATCCCTCTCCTCTGCACGTATTGCGTCTGCAGAGTCCCGTCGAGCAGAGCTGTTTAGGGTGGTAAGGGAGATGACGCAGGTTATTCCTGCGCAGAACCCGTTGCTTAACCCAACGACGGCCTGCTGTGACACGTTTAACAATTTCTTTGCAGATAAAATCTCTCGGATAAGAGCCGACTTAGATGCCAGTAATTTGACAGGAACAATTGACGAGGTGTCCAGCAACTCCGTTGATGTAAGTTTACTGGATCAATTTCAATCCGTGAGTACTGAGGACGTGGACAAGCTTCTTGGTAGGGTGAGAAAGACAACCTGCTCCCTCAACCCTTGCCCATCTTGGCTGGCCATCCAGGGAGGGGATGCATTGCGGAAGTTCCTTGTGAGTATCATCAATGCGTCCTTCAGGGAAGGATATATTCCATCATGTCTAAAGGAGGCGGCTATTAAGCCTATTCTGAACAAACCTTCCCTGGACCCACTGGATATGAAAAATTATAGGCCAGTCTCTTTATTACCATTTTTGAGCAAGGTGATCGAGAGGGCGGTTGCTCTTCAACTCCAAGCTGTCTTGGATGAAACCGATTATCTAGACCCATTTCAAACTGGCTTTAAGATGGGATTTTGAGTTGAGACTGCCATGGTTGCCTTAACCAACGGCCTGCATCTAAGCATCGACAGGGGTAGTGTGACCCTGTTGGTGCTTTTAGACATCTCAGCGGCTTTCGATACGATAGATCATAGCATCCGCTTGGATCGCTTGCGTGCGTTAGGAATCGGAGGCACTGCGCTCCAGTGGTTCTAATCCTTTCTCTCGGGCAGGTCCCAGAGGGTGTTGCTCGGGGACAGCTGCTCCAGCAGAAAGGAGCTTACTTGTGGTGTTCCGCAGGGTGCCATACTGACCCGATGCTATTTAACATCTATATGAAGCCGCTGGGTGAGATTATTCGGAGTTATGGGGCTGGGTGTTATCAGTATGCTGATGACACCCAGATCTATTTCTCCTTGTCCTGATCGTCGGCCTCAAATTCCGATGGCGTCTCTCCTCTTAATGATTGTCTTAAAGCAGTAATGGGCTGGATGAGGAAAACAGATTGAGATTAAATCCAGATAAAACGGAGGTGCTCATGGTAGCGGCCCCAAAACCAGGAGTTGGGTTGCAACCTCCAATCCTGGACGGGGTCACGCTCTCCGTTAAGGACTGCATTCGCAGTCTGGGGGTGCTCCTTGATTCATCGCTTCAGATGACTAGTCAGGTGAATGCGACAGTCAGGAACGCCTGTTATCAGTTTCGGCTGATACGCCAGCTGCGCCATTTCCTGGAAGTAAGGGACCTCGAGACTGTGGTGCACACGCTGGTAACCTCGCGTCTAGATTTCTGCAATGCGCTCTACATGGGGCTGCCCTCGTGCTTGGTCCGGAAACTTCAGTTGGTACAAAATATGGCAGCCAGAGTGGTCTTGGGAACATCTCGGAGAGACCATATAACTCCAGTATTAAAATCTCTCCACTGGCTGCCTATCAGTTTCCGGGCCCAGTATAAGGTGTTGGTTATTACCTTTAAAGCCCTAAATGGCTTGGGTCTAACTTATCTCCGGAACCACCTCCTCCCATACAATCCTCCCCACGCACTCCGCTCTTCTAGGAGGAATTTGCTTCAGCCACAAAAATCTAGGCTGTCTGTAACCTCCCAGAGGGCCTTTTTGGTAATCGCCCCCAAATTGTGGAATGACCTGCCGAATGAGATCTGTCAGATAACAAGCCTGAATAGCTTTAAAAAAGCACTAAAGACGGATCTCTTTCGGCAGGCCTTTCCTAATTAGATCCTGGCCTCAGAGGCTCCTGGCTTGTTTTAGTCCGCTGGCCATTTATTGTATTTTATTGTATTTATTGTTTTTAAATGTGATTTTAGATCAATTGGTTTTAATTTATAATTGTTTAATATTTTTTTATGGGGGAGGGTGGGGGTCGGGGGTGTTTGGGGATTTTATCTGTATTGTATTTTAATTTTTGTAAGCCGCCCCAATTGTTTTGACAGAGGGGCGGGGTATAAATAAATTATTATTATTATTATTATTATTATTATTACAATTAGCATAACTTTCAAGCAGCATAGATTCACCAACAGTCTCAATACAGACTGACTCAACTGGAGACTGGAAGCAAAAGAGGAAAAGGGTGGAACCCACTTTTAGGGGATCATCTGATGAAATACTGTTGTTGGCAAACTGTTCTTCCAACGAAGGGCTGAGGAATCTTTGGCCCTTCAGATGTATTACATGACAATTACCACTATCCCTTACCATCATTTACCCTCCAACTGTCTTGATTTGGCAGGAACAGTCCCAACTAATCCTGTCATCCTGGAGGGAATCCTGTCATCAGCTGCTTTTAAAATGTCCCAGATTCTCTCTCTTCCTACCACTTTCCCCCTGTGTTGTCAAATTACTTCAATTGCTGCAAACTGATTCAAAGCACAAAAGTAGTTTGACCTCAGTTAACTCAGCAGCTGGGAGAAGAGGGGGCAGAATCTGGCCATTTCCAGTAGGCTCAGGCAGAAGCAAACTGCTGCAGCCCCTCCTAGCTTGTGTGTTCTTCCTCATTAATATCTTTTGCTATCGGGACTATAAGCTGATGTTGCTTGGCTTCATATGTTCCAGTTTTCATCTGTGAAATTATGGAGGGAATATTATCAGCCACACTGGCTGGGCTTGTGGGATATTCAAAACATCTCAAAGACTTGTTGATGTACTCTCCAAAAAACTTGCCATCCTTTTTTAGAAATCTTGGAGAACAGGTGAGATGCCAGAGGACTGGAGAAGGGCCAACATTGTCCCTCTCTTCCAAAAAGGCAAAAAAAAAAAAAAAGTATAGGCAACTACAGACCAGTCAGCCTGACATCAATATCAGGAAAAAATATTAGAACAGATTGTTTGCAAGTATCTTGGTGACAATGCAGTGATCAGTAGGATCCAGCATGGGTTTTTCAAGAACAAGTCCTGCCAAGCTAATCTTATATCTTTTTTTCAAGTGACTCACTAATTTAGTAGGTGAGAATGCTGTGGATGTCAGTTTGGATTTCAGCAAAGCATATGATAACCCCCCCATAATATTTTGATTAGAAAACTGATTAAATGTTGAATAGTTAGGAACACTGTCAGATGGTTCCATAATTAGTTGGAAAACCATGCTCAAAGAGTCATAATCAATGGCTGTGCTTCAAACTGGAAAGAGGTCTCTAGTGGAGTGCTTCAGTGTTCTGTCCTAGGGCTATTACTCTTCAACATTTTAATCAATGACTTGGGGGTTGTCTATATGGTGAAAATACTCCTCACAGAATTCGTTCAGAAAACGAGCTGTCTTAATGGGATCCCACATTGTGTCATCGTATTGTAAAGGACGGGGGGTGGAGAGGAAAAATTGCGAGAAAAGCATTTGCTGCTTTCCCCGACTTTTTTAAAAAGCTCCAGTGATATGCACATTTTCACTCATTAAGACAAATGATTTAACGTTAATCGCTTCCCCATACAAGACAAAATGCAAACCTGATTGGCTGGACAAGCGCAGGGGGAAGGGTTTGGTTACAGAGCAAGCACCCACTGCCACCATGTTGGATTTTCACCTTAGCGAGTGATCGCTAAGGCAATAAAATGAGGATTTGTGCTATCTTTTTCTCTCTCTTTCTTTTTGGAAAGGTGGAATATCGCCTTTGTGCACCACAGAAATAGGGTTTTTTTAAAAAAAAAGTCAGTGGTGGCAGACTTTAAAACATGAGTAATCTGCTCCCTGCCATGGGGGCTGTAAAACCATTAAGACAGGTCACAGCTGCTGCTATTAGGTTTTTTTTCCTTTGTGTAGACAAGCCCTTGGATAACAGGTTGGAGGGAATCCTTATAATGTTTGCAGATGGCACAAAATTGGGAGGGGGGGGCTAACACATTGGAAGATAGGAACAAAATTCAAAAGGAGCTTCCCCCCCGCCCCCGCTGCATTTTCCCGATCCCTGATTAGAGGGCCAAATGTTCTTCACCCCAAGCCCTGCATATATGCTGAGCAATCTGTACAGGTAGTTTAGTGAAAATAAGCCTTCTTGGTTTACCCCAGGCTTAGTGGGTTTCTTTTCCCAGACTGCATATAGACACAGATGAAGATTTAACGTATGTGCAGTTTAAGATGTAAATAAATAATTCAGATGAAAACAAACTTCCAATGAGAGAAGAAGCCAGGATTAGGAAGAGACATGAAAGAGGTTTTCCCAGATGAGCATAGAAAAACGCTGTTTTCAGGCACAGTCGTCATGACTGCTAGGGAGTTTCTAAGGAAAATAATATGGGAAGAAATGTGCTTTCCATGTGCAGCCTTATGAAGAATTCAATATGCATCACACCTATAGGCAGCAGCATTGTTCAACTATTGAACTATTTTTTATAATGCAGCATTTTGTCTAATTATTCAGCTATATAAATAAAATGTTCCAGCATGATTCTTACAAGAGCTAACATGGCTGTTGTTCTTTATGTTGACTTTAAAATCCAGCCTTAAAGTAGGTAAACATTTAGAAAAAGCCAATGGAAATAGAGCTGAAATCTCCTCCCACTGTCAACGTGACCTACTTTCTGGCATTGTTGACACTACAAAGTAACTGTCTCTGTCCTTGAAGCAGTTGGCCTCAGCAGTGGGCCAGGCTGTTATTTCCCTAAATATACTTCAGCTGTCAAAGAAGCTAAGCACAAAACATGTTTACTCATTTCTTTTCTGGGAATTACAGTTGAGGCCTTTCCCATAGCTTGAAGTAAAGGTATGCATGTCCCCCTCCCCCAGGATTGGGGTCTAATTTTAGATCAAAGGATTGGGTGGGTGGTCAAAAATGAACCTTTTCTATGTTTTCTGCTTATTGTACTCTCCACTCAAATATCCTTTTAAGTGTGGAGCGGGAATGGCATCAGGCTGGAGTGCAAGCTACAGACAAAATATAGACTCATCCCCCCCTGCCTGTGTGGCTTTTTTGCTTTAAAAAGAGGAGCTCCAGTTTCCACTTTATATGTGATTGGGGCAGGGGGATATCTCTGTAATTGAATGGTAAATCTTCACCAATATAAAGGAATTGCTCAGAGGTAGGTCCTATGCTTTGCATGCGTAGAAAGTCATAGGTTCAGTCTCTGCCCAAGTAAAGACGCTTCCTTCTGGAGAGCTCCTACAGAGCAGAAAAAAGGTAGGTGAGATGGATCAGTGGTATGATTCATATAAGGCAGCTTTAAAGTGTTCCTAGGCCTGTAGGATCTAAGGACTAGTATTCCTGCAAAAATACTACTTCCTTCATTGTTTTCTGACTCATATTACTTACATTGAGGAGGGGGAGTCTTAAAAATAAACTCTTCCCACACATTCAATTAACTTGAGATATATTGAAGAGCGGAGTTCTGGACCTTGCTGAATCTTCATGAGTAGACATACATCGTTTGAAATAGTGCCTTACTAGGTAGAGAACAAAAAAAAAGTCACATACATTTTGTTTCAGTCTAGATGAATCAAAAAATTATTTGAAGCACTAGAATGAGTTGCCTCTAATCATTCATTAATTCTCACTGTTCCCAAAAAACAATGTCATGGCACGTAGCAATATTAACATACAATAAATAAACATTTAACAGAACAATAAGTGATTAAGAAAGTAAAAGAAATAGTCAAAGCAGATTAGGTCATGCTGTTCATAGGAATAAGGATTTCAGTAAACAGACTATTCTTAACCTGGCACTAAGAAGCCAGTAAAGGTGGTATCAGATGTTCTCTGCCAGCAAGCCAGAGGTTCTCCAGCCTGCAGCAGCCTTTGACCCCATTCCACCCGGCCAGGAGGCTGTAGTGGGGCCCTGAGGACTTCTTGGCAGCGAGGCAGCAGCGGGAGGGGGCGTGGCCAGGAGTGGCTGGCGTTGTAAGCCACTCCCACCCCCTCAGGAACACCAGCCAGCAGCCAGAAGGACTCTAAGCCTGCAATTGGAGTCAGGTGAGGCTGGGAATGGAGTGGGGGCGGAAATTAGAGTTGTGCTGGGGAAAGGGAAGTATGGTTGGAACAGAGTGAACAGATGTTACGAAAGAAGGCGGGATCGCTGTTTGTTAGCTATCCCACCTTCAGTTCACCCTGTTTCCCGGAATGGATTGGAGAGCGTACCAACCACTCCACAGAACCTTACTTTGCTCCTCTGCAATGCCAGGTCGGTTAAGAATAAAAGTCATATTATTTACGATCTTCTCTTGGATGAGGATGCCGACCTGGCTTGCTTCACAGAAACCTGGCTCGGAGAGGATAGTGCTGTCACCTGGGCGCAGGCCCTCCCAGCTGGGTATTGTGTCAGTGAGCAGGTGAGGAAAAGTGGGCGGGGGGGCGGAGTGGCTCTGGTTTATAAGAACAATCTGACCTTGACCAGGATACCTGTCCGAAACACAGTCCACATTGAGTGTATGTACCTTAGCCTGAGGACCAGGGATAGTTTGGGGATTCTGCTAGTATACCGACCACCCCGTTGTCTAGCAGACTCCCTAACTGAGCTGACACAGCTGGTCTCAGAGTTGCTGTTGGAGTCGCCCAGACTTTTAGTTTTGGGCGACTTCAACATTACACTCAAGACCAGCTTAACAAATCTGACTGGTGCGGCTTGGGAGTTCATGGAAACCATGACAAACATGGGCCTATCCCAAATGGTCGTCGGGCCCACACATTGTGCAGGTCATACCCTCTATGTGGTCTTTAGTATGGAGCAGGAATATCCGTGGGCGGAGGTTATAAAAACCACCGCATTGTCATGGACAGATCATTTCCTGGTCAAGACTGAACTAAGAGTCTCTTCCTGCCCCACCGGGGGTGGTGGACCCATTAGAATGGTCCGCCCTCGAAGGCTGATGAAACCAAGAGGATTCCAGAAAGCTTTGGAGGGTTTAATGGGTGGTAACACCGGTGACCCTGTTGAAGCTTTGGTTAATACCTGGAACACCGACCTTACCAAGGCTATCGAAACGATCACTCCCAAGCGTCCTTTCCAGCCTGTTCCAAACCGTAAGCCATGGTATACAGCAGAGCTGAGGAAAATGAAGCAGGTTGGACAATGACTAGAGCGCAACTGGTGGAAAACTCGACTCTTATCCGACAGGACTCGTCATAGGAACTTTCTTTGGTCCTATCGAGAGGCAATACATGCAGCGCAGAGATCCTTCTCCTCTGCACGTATTGCGTCTGCAGAGTCCCGTCCAGCAGAGCTGTTTAGGGTGGTAAGGGAGATGACACAGGTTATTCCTGCGCAGACCCAACGACAGCCTGCTGTGACGCGTTTAACAATTTCTTTGCAGATAAAATCTCTCGGATAAGAGCCAACTTAGATGCCAGTAATTTGACAGAAACAATTGACGAGGTGTCCAGCAACTCCGTTGATGTAAGTTTACTGGATCAATTTCAATCCGTAAGTACTGAGGACGTGGACAAGCTACTTGGTAGGGTTTGGAAGACAACCTGCCCTCTCGATCCTTGCCCTTCATGGCTGGCCATCCAGGGGGGGACTGCCTTGATGGTGTTCCTTAAGGACATCTTCAATGCATCCCTCAGAGAAGGGTGTGTTCCATCTTGTTTAAAGGAAGCAGCCGTTAGGCTGCTCCTGAAAAAAAATCTTCCCTTGACCCCCTGGACACGAACAACTATAGGCCAGTTTCTATGTTACCATTCTTGAGAAAAGTGATCGAGAGGGCCGTTGTGCTTCAACTCCAAGTGGTCTTGGATGAAACTGATTATCTAGACCCATTTCAAACTGGCTTTAGGACAGGATTTGGAGTTGAGACTGCCATGGTTGCCTTAACCGACGGCCTGCATCTAAGCATCGACAGGGGTAGTGTGACCCTGTTGGTGCTTTTAGACATCTCAGCGGCTTTCGATACGATAGATCATAGCATCCGCTTGGATCGCTTGCGTGCGTTAGGAATCGGAGGCACTGCGCTCCAGTGGTTCTAATCCTTTCTCTCAGGCAGGTCCCAGAGGGTGTTGCTCGGGGACAGCTGCTCCAGCAGAAAGGAGCTTACTTGTGGTGTTCCGCAGGGTGCCATCCTGTCCCTGATGCTATTTAACATCTATATGAAGCCGCTGGGTGAGATTATTCGGAGTTATGGGGCTGGGTGTTATCAGTATGCAGATGACACCTAGATCTATTTCTCCTTGTCCCGATCGTCGGCCTCGAATTCCGATGGCGTCTCTCCGCTTAATGACTGTCTTAAACAGTAATGGGCTGGATTAGGAAAAACAGATTGAGATTAAATCCAGACAAAACGGAGGTGCTCACGGTAGCGGCCCCAAAACCAGGAGTTGGGTTGCAACCTCCAGTCCTGGACGGGGTCACGCTCTCCGTTAAGGACTGTGTTCGTAGTCTGGGGGTGCTCCTTGATTCATTGCTTCAGATGATTAGTCAGGTGAATGTGACAGTCAGGAACGCCTGTTATCAGTTTCGGCTGATACGCCAGCTGCGCCATTTCCTGGAAGTAAGGGACCTCGAGACTGTGGTGCACGCGCTAGTAACCTCTTGTCTAGATTTCTGCAATGCGCTCTACATGGGGCTGCCCTCATGCTTGGTCCGGAAACTTCAATTGGTACAAAATATGGCAGCCGGGGTGGTCTCGGGAACATCTCGGAGAGACCATATAACTCCAGTTTTAAAATCTCTCCACTGGCTGCCTATCAGTTTCCGGGCCCAGTATAAGGTGTTAGTTATTACCTTTAAAGCCCTAAATGGCTTGGGTCCAACTTATCTCCAGAACCGCCTCCTCCCATACAATCCTCCCCGCGCACTCTGGTCCTCTGGGAGGAATTTGCTGCAGCCAGAAAAATCTAGGCTGTCTGCAACCTCCCAGAGGGCCTTTTCGGTAATCACCCCCAAATTGTGGAATGACCTGCCGAACGAGATCCATCAGATGACAAGCCTGAATAGCTTTAAAAAAGCACTAAAGACGGATCTCTTTCGGCAGGCCTTTCCTAATTAGATCCCGGCCTCAGAGGCTTCTGGCTTCTTTTAGTCCGCTGGCCATTTATTGTATTTTATTGTATTTATTGTTTTTAAATGTGATTTTAGATCAATTGGTTTTAATTTATAATTGTTTAATATTTTTTTATGGGGGAGGGTGGGGGTCGGGGGTGTTTGGGGATTTTATCTGTATTGTATTTTAATTTTTGTAAGCCGCCCCAATTATTTTAACAGAGGAGCGGGGTATAAATAAATTTTATTATTATTATTATTATTACATCTTGGAAGAGGGTGTTCCAAAACTGGGCCTTCACATCACCACAGAGAAAAGTGTGTCTCATGCCACCACCCAATGTACTTGCTCCACTGGTGGGACAATGAGAGAGGTCATGCAGAGAGAAGCATCCTTTCGAATACTTTGCACGCCCAGTTGCTGTCAGTGGGCAGACCAGCACTGGGCTTCAGCTGCCACTTGCCTCACTTTATATAAGGTAAGGAGGCACAGGAGAATGGGTATCATTCCCAGCCCCAGAGGCACGTACCTTTGCCTTTGCCTTCCCTGGCTGGGCTGCTGTTTCTTGCGCGCCTCTCCTCCAAGGAAAGGTACAGGAGAAAGGACATCCCAGCCCCAGAGGGGTGGGTGTGTTGGATGCCTTTTGTTGTGGCTGTCACTTTCTCTCCTCCTCCTTTAGAGCTTTTGAGGAGCTGTGTGTGTGTGTGTGTGTGTGTGTGTGTGTGGCTGCTGCGTGGTTTGTGTGTGTGTTGTGATGCTGCTGCTCCTCCCCCCTTTTTGTTTTGTTGGCTTCAATTCCTCATTGTTTTCAGTCGCCTGTTATAGTCTGGGATGGTGTTTTGGTGGGCTACTTGTGAAGTGTGTGTCTCTGGTTGGTGTCATTATTCCTGCCATCTTTTTCCTGTTGGAGCCCCTGTTGGAGAGGATATGGACATTTGTGTATTTGAAGCCCCGTAATAGCAAACTTTTACGTGGAACATTTTGAAAAGCAAGCCTTGGGAACAGCACCAAAAAAGCCCACAACATGGTTCCAATATATAGACGACACTTTCACCAATTGGAGCCACAAAGAAGATTTGGTCTCATTTCTGAACCACCTGAACAGCATCCACCCAAATATCCAATTCACGGTAGAAAAAGAAAAGGAAGGAACATTGCCATTCTTGGATGTCCTAGTCATCCGCAAACCAAACCAATGGTTAGGCCACAAGGTATGCAGAAAACCCACACACAGAGACAGATACCTACTACACAAGAACTCCAGTCATCACCCAGGATAAAAAAGAAGCACAATAAAAACATTGGTAGGCCACACAAAAAGGATCTGCGAACCCCACTACATGGAGGAGGAGCTGAAGCACCTAAACTGGGCCCTACAGGCTAATGGTTACTTCAGATCAGATATCACAAGAGCAGCTAGATCTAGAAAAAAACACAGGAATGAAGAAAAACAGCCACCCAAAGGGAAGGTATTTTTACCATACATCAAAGGAGTCACAAACAGAATAGGGAAACTGATGAGGAAACACAACCTCCAAACGATCTATAGATCAACCAAGAAAATCCAAGAAATGCTACACTCAGCAACAGACAAAAGAGACCCTCTCACAGCCGCAGGAGTTTACTGCATACCATGCAGCTATGGACAAGTCTACATAGGGACCACCAAATGCAGTGTACAAACACGAATCAAGGCACATGAGAGACACTGCAGACGAGGCCAGCCAGAAAAATCAGCAGTAGCAGAACACGTTATAAACCAATCTGGACACAAAGGAGATTTTCACACTACACTATTATAGTGTTACTATTCCACTTTAACTGCTCTAGCCTCCTCCTGTGGCATTCTGGGGTTTGTAGTTTAGTGAGGCCTAAGATCTCTCTGGCTGAGAGTTGTAAATGCCCCTCCTTAAACTGCAAATCCCAGGATTCCACAGGATGCAGCCATAGCAAACAAAGCGGAATAGTAACACTATAACAGTGTAGTGTGAAAATCTCCAAAATGTTATTTAAAAACACTGAAATTCTGGACCAGGCCAACAACTATCATGTCAGAATGCACAGAGAAGCTATTGAAATCCACAAACACCTGGACATCTTCAGCAGGAAAGAAGAAATCCTAAAAGTAAACAAAATCTGGCTACCAGTCCTGAAAAACACTAAAATCAAAACTCAACTAATGCACATGAACTCCACCCAGGGACAGGGGGATTTCCAGCAGACAATGGACCATTAGCCAAATAGACACTAATCCTCCTTGCATATCTCCACCCAGAAACTACCAATTCAAATCCACAAATTTACATATCCTGTCCAACAGGGGCTCACAGTATATAAACCCCACACACACTCCTATCCAACCATTCTCTGAAGATGCCAGCCACAGATGCAGGCAAAACATCAGAAATAAACTCTTCCAGAACACAGCCTCACAGCCCAGAATCCGGAAAAATCCGGAAAAAAACCTATGTCAAGAAAAATGTTTACACTGGAAGAAAGGTACCTTACTCCACTCCATAGACCTCTTGAAATTGCCTGACCCAACTCAGGAAACCAGGTAGCCAGGGGCTAATTAACAACATAAGTGGACAAGTATAACATATATCATATTAATATGATCAGTATATTAAAAAGTGTTCGAGGAGTCATAAGTGGTGGCAATAAATAGTATTCTACGGTGAACTCGCCACGGGTCAGCGTAAGAGGGGCGCTCCAAAAAAACGATACAAGGACTCCCTGAAACAACATCTCAGGCTTGGCCAAATTGATCACTAACAATGGTCTGCTCTGGCCTCACATCAAGAGGCATGGAGACGTACTATCCACAATGCTGCAGCCTTATTTGAGAACTCACGCCGAACAAGTCTTGACGAGAAACGACAACGCAGAAAGAATCACAACCCAGAAACATCACCGAAGAAGACCTTCTGCTGTGCTTTCTGCAACCGGACCTGTTTATCTTGGATTGGCCTTTTTAGTCATCAGCGCGCTTGCAGAAAGCGTGGGGAGAGTCCTTCCTGAAACTTTGTTTGTGAAGAAAAGCTAGAGAGAGAGAAAGATTAAAAAGACTGTCTTTACAACATTGTTGTTGTTGTGTGCCATCAAGTCATTTCTGACATATGGTGACCCTAAGGCGAACCTATCACAGAGTTTTCTTGGCAGGATTTCTTCAGAGGGGTTTTGCCTTTGTCTTTTTCTGAGGCTGAGAGAGTGTGACTTGTCCAAGTTCACCCAGTGGGTTTCCATGGTTCAGCAGGGATTCAATCCCTGGTCTCAAGAGACATAGTCCAATGTTCAAACCATTACACCACACACACTCTTCAATATGTCACAGATTAAGACAGGGACAGGTTTGGCCAAGTAATGTCAGAGCATGGTCAAGATGGCAAAAGATATGAATGAAGAAGTACATAGAAGCTAGGAGGTGCTGCAGCAGATTGCTTTTTCCTAAGCCTACTGGGGAGGGCAAGATTCCACCTGCTCCACTTGCTTCCCCTTTCCTGAGCTGAGTGCAAATTACTTTTGGAGTTTGAACTCAATTTGCAGCAATTGAAATAAGCCAGGATGAAGGGGGAAGTGGGTGAAGGAGAGAGAAAAAGGGACATTCTAAAAGCAATTTTAAAAAGTGGGATGACAGAGGATTAGTCAGCAAGCCCACCCACCCACCCCCTGCACACATCCAACCAATCAGCTTTCCACATCCACCCTCACCAAGAATGCACTGTTCTGAGAATCAGTTGTCCAAATGAGCAGTAATGCACATTTCCACACATTATTTTTAAAACATCAGGAAAAGCTGCAAACGCTCCCCCCTGTAGCTTTTGGAGTTTTTGCCCCTCCCCTTCTGAATAAGGCGAATCACCGTGGGATCTCATTGAGACAAAAGGTATTCTCTGCTATTTCTATTAGGATTATTTTCACCATCTCGAAAACCCCTAAGACAAACATTCCACATGAGTGCTTCAGCATTCTGTGTTTAAGAGCAAATTTGCCTTTGAAGCATTTAGCTTCTTTCCTTTTTTTAAATTTGTCTCACACAATACTGTATGTAAGTACAGTGTGACCACATCACCATTGATATCGCATCATGAAAAGAGTGTTGTGGGGAATGTAAGCCAAAAATAATAATAAAACTTTTGGTGCTGCTGTACTGCTCAAAAGAACTGATAAAGAAAGAGAAGGTTTCTGGCAGGGGAGCAGTATCAAGTTTACAGTAAGACTTCCTGTATTACTCTCTTCCACTGTGTGTTTTGGGCATTGATTCAACATGATTCACAGCAGAATGTCAATTCTTAGAATCAAAGAGGCTATCATAAATGTACAGTGTAAATATCTGAGTGTCGTAAGTAAATATGGGCCACTTTAGTCTCCTTAATCAGTAAGCTACACTATGTAAAGCAGATTAATCCTCATATAACAGTTGCATTATATCATTTCTGTTCAAACAGAAACTAGATGAAGTGTTTTATCTTAGTTCCAGCTGTGTATTTTCTAACAAAGAACAGGATACAGCCTCAACAAAGCTGATTTTCAAGCAATATGTTTCCTGCAGCCATATCACACATCTTCAATTAGGCCAAGAGGGAACGTGTACACCTCTTTTGCTAACACAGAAATGTTGCAATCAAGAATTTTCCCAGCACTACGTAAATGCCAGTAATATCCACAAGCTTTGCAGTTTCACTTCTAATTCATGTTAGCTCAAACAGGAAAACCCAGCGCACAAGTTTGCTTTAATGGATGTTCTGTTCCATCTTGTTCTTTGTAAGGTTCTAATACACATACATTTTCCAAATATCATGTAATATATGAAACTGACATCTGATAAACCTGCAAACTGGCAGTAGAAAATAGGATTACTGGGCATCCCCAGAAGTAGTATTCCTACTTTCAATGCACATTCAGCTCTGTGGGGGAAAAAACGACAGTCATCCCTTCACATTTGCGGGGGTTAGGTTCCAAAGACCCCTGCGAATGTGAAAATTCCACGAATAATAACTGCCCTCCCCCTCCCCAGCCAAAGCGACCACGGGGCCTCCGGAAGCCCCATAGTCGCTTTCCCCCGCTGCCCCCTCCCTTCCAAGGCCTTCACGGGGCCTCCGGAGACCCTCCGGAGGCCCCATGGATGCCTCCCTGGCCCTCCCCCCTCCCTCCCAAGGCCTTCACGGGGCCTCTGGAGAGTCTCCGGAGGCCCCGTAGTCTTCTCCCCGGCCCTCCCCCCTCTCTCCCAAAGCCTTCACGGGGCCTCCGGGGGCCCCTTATTGCGGTTTTGGGAGGGCCCCCGGGGGGGGCCTCCCAAAACCATGAATATGCAAAACCGCAAATGCTAAGTTCGCGAATGTGGAGGGGCAACTGTATTCTACATTTCAAACCTTAAAAATGTTTTCAAATAGACCATCAGCCAATAGAGTGTATACCAAGGTTGTTGCTGTTGTATGCCTTCATACAGTTGTATGAAGCCCTGGTGGCGCAGTGGCACACCAGGGAGCCCTGGTGGCGCAGTGGTTAAATGCCAGTACTGCAAGCCACCACATTGCAAGTTCGATTCCAGCGGGCTCCAAGGTTCACTCAGCCTTCCATCCTTTCATAGGTCAGTAAATTGAGTACCCAGCTTGTGGGGGCAATTAGCTAACACACATTGGAAACTGTTTAATGCAGTGTAGATGTGTAAATAGCTATTGCTTAAAACAATTTGTAAGCTGCTCTGATAGCCTTGTGGCTGAAGAGTGGGGTATAAATAACTAAATAAAAAAATAAAGTTGTTTTGACTTATAGCAACCCTAAGGGGACCCTATCACAGGGTTTTCTCAGCAAGATTTGTTTAGAGGGGGTTTGCTTTTACCTTCCTCTGAGGCTGAGAAAGTGTAACTTGCCCAAAGTCACTCAGGGTCCTGGGACAGGTAGAAAAAAGCTGGAGACATATTTTCCAGAGAATTTTAAAAAGGTGGGGGGGGGTTAAAAGAGAGGTTTTTATCTATCTATCTATATATATATAGATAATTCTCTTGGGTATGTTGCCTTTTCCAGTGTGCTGATTGGCTGTTGAGGAAACACACCCAACCAATCACCATCCATATGCAAATTCCCTCCTCACCTCCCAGTCCACTCTTGTCAATCAATCTATGTCCCAGATTGGGATCCAGACAGTCAACTGACGGCAGCAGCGGCAGGGCAACAGAGCAAGTCACCCTCAGCAATTCTAGGAAAAGTGTGGAATGCTGCGAATGGGGAAGAGGAATTTAAAAATCCACCAGCCTACATTACAGAGTTGTCATGAGGTCTGCTGGGTGTTTGGGGGGGAGTTGTTTAACGGCGCATGTTACGCTGGGTACAGCTAGTTTCTTACGTATACTCTCAACCAACTGCCTCCCCTACCTCCAGTAAAGAGGTTTTTTAGGCTTTTATGGTATTTCAGAAATTTCTGGAACCTTTTCACCCAAGGCAACGATGGGGTAAAACACAGTTGTGCACACACAAAGAGTAACACAGTAATGCTTCTCAACTAACTTTTAATTTTTTCAAGAATAATGACAAAAAGGTCATCTATACAAGCCCAAAAATCCAGAGTGATCCAAACTGAAGACAATCTGCATCAGCTGCAGCTTATATTATGGTCTTACAGCCCCTATAAAGTTCATGTGCCCTTTAGCCAAGATGGTGGCCGCAAGTTAATTACTTGTGTTTTTAAATCTACCACTGTCTGTTTTTTAAACCCTATTTCCATGGTACACATAAGTGATATTTCACCTTTACACAAAAAAGAAGAAAAAATAGAAAAAACAACACCCAATTTTCTTGCGTTAGCGATTGCTTGCTACAGCAAAAATCCAACATGGCAGCAGCGGGCACTTGTCTTGTTAGCAAACCCCGCCCCCCACACTCATCCAACCAATCAGTTCACACTTCCTCTCCTATGGGAAAGTGATTCAAATCATATCATTTGTCCCAATGAGCGAGAGTCTTTTAAAAACTCCAGGAAAAAGTGTGAAGGCTTTCCCTTCACAGTTTATGGCATTTTTGGCCCCTCTCCTTCTGAATACGGCAAAACAATGCAGGATTCCATTAAGACAGACCATATTCTCCTCACATTCTGTGAGGAGTATTTTCACCATTTAGACAACCCCAAAGACAATGTATCTTATGCCACAGTGGCTTCGACATTGGGCCCTTGATATCCACTGGGGGGGGAGTTTGGTTCCAGAATCCCACATGGATACCAAAATCTGAGGATGCTGAAGTCCTATTATATACAATGGCATAGTAAAATTGTGCCCCTTATATAAAATGGCAAAATCAAGGTTTGCTTCTTGGAATTTATTTTGTAATATTTTCAAGCCATGTATGGTGGAATCCATGGATGCCAAAACCGTGTATACAGAGGGCCAACTGTATATGCTTGACATGATTCTAACATGGCTAACTTTGTTTAGACATGACCAGAAAAAGCCATTAAATGTTCCATATGACCTTGTGCAGAATCTGCTCCTACAGTCCAGAGCCAATTTTCCTTCTGGTCCACAAAACACAGATTGCATTTTTCAACATTTGTGAGACTGAGAGGAAGGCTCTGTTGTGGTCATGGTGGTTGTTAAAGCTGCCCAAAGCAGAGTGGGACAAAACAGCATTGAACTGAATCAAGAATCAAATCTTTCATTCCTATTTTCAGAAGACAAGGTTGGTCACACAAAACTGTGTTGTACACAAATCATTTATCTCTTGGGAGTATGAGTAAGCTGCCAGGGAAGCAATTTGGTTTTCACACTGCAGGCAGTTCCAATTCAGTAAGAATCCCTGTGTGTTCATAAATGGAGAAGAGACTGCGTAGAGCTACATTGTCCCTCCTTCTTTTGTTTCATTCTTTCAAATAACGAACACATATCTCAGGTAGAAGGATAAATGTAGCATTAGCCATGCAAGGGCGGGAGGACTCATTAACCTAGGAAGTCTTGCGTATTTCATACTGATTACATCACCCCTTTCTTCCCCCATCACATGGGACTGATGAGTCATCAATGCTCTTACATGCAATTCTCAAGAACCAGTCTAGGCAGCAGCTGCTTAATTCTCTCCTCTCTTCCAACAGCCTTTAATTTGTAGCAGACAAGTCCTTTGTCAACATCTTTTCAAACTGCAAGACCCATGCAACTTAGGTTTGTAAGTTTCAACATGCTTCCACTTGTCGACATTATTTGAATTGGATCATAACACCAGCAGAGTCTCTGCAGGAGTATCCAAAGGAATAACAATAATGTTACGTTGCGTGTCTGCTAGAAACACTGTTTTTGAAAATGTGTTTTGTTTTAGTAACTGGCAGTATATAAAAAATGTGAATTCGTCAAATTGGTCCTACAGATTCAAAACAAGTCTTCATGGTTCAGGGGGAGGGAAAGATGACCCCTATTTCAAGTCTACCTACTAAGTATCACACGTGTAAACAGAAAAGCAGAGCTAGTAAGCAAGGGAGAAGGTATGAATGAGATTATTACCAGTACCACTTTAAAGGGAAACTATAAGATCAGAGAGACAAACTGTGATATTTTTAGTGGCAAAAAGGAAATTGGAGACAGAATGAATCTAAAGAAATTCCTAGCACTGCAACATTTGTATTCTGATTTAATTCTGTGGGCCTCACAACAGCACACACAAGCATATCCTGCTTTTGTTCTCACAAGTTTCTGAGGTAAGTTAGCTGAAAGATAACACCTGATACAGTGTTATCTAGTGAGCTTCAGAGCTGACAGTCAACTTTAACCTGAGTTTCTTTTGTAAAAGTACAACTTTTATCAATTACACATCAAAGATGAGTATTCAGAACCTCGTATCAGAAAAACTGTATGCAAACAGAAGAAAGGAGAACAGTTTCTGTGGTACAGTTATAGGCTAGGGAAAGAACTGCTCTTGTCCGGCAAACCAAACAAACAATATATTTTAATTTCAAATACAGAACAATCAAAGGGAAGTCCTTTTCCTGCCTAAAAGTCAGATAGGTGGATGAGGGGGGGGAAATACTGGGACAAGGGGGAAGGAAGAAATTTTGGCTTATTTTGTGTTCCAATGTCATTGTAGATCAGCATGTGTTTGCCCCAACAAATAGACATTTTAGGTCAACTGAGAGGACATGAATATTATTTCAGTGGTTTCCCAGAACTTGTTCAATACAATTCTCCATTTCTGTCCAATCTTTAAAAAAATCTGTGAGAGGTTAGTTGTTTGTCCCAGATTTGTAAAATAAGGCTGGTCTGGTTGTCAAAATCATTGTCAGCCCTAAAGGGCCCTAAACATATCTTCATTTTGGTTATTCATTTTTATCACAATTGATTTTTTAAAATGTTGTATCCAAGTAAGTTAGTAAATTAGTAGCTATTGTAAGCTACCCTGAGATCTCTTGAAATAGAGAAGGGTATAAATATTTTAATAAATAAATAAAAAGAAAGACAGAGACAGACAGTGCAACAGATTTTTACCTAAGGTATAGATATAGTGAAAACCTAATTCACAAATCTGGAAAAAACAGCAAGGGCTTGATTTCATGCATCACCAATGGACAGCTAAGAGATGCAAATCAGACATCAAAAAGAAAAACAGTTTCCAAACTGTTGGATTAGAGTAATGACTAATAATAATAATAATAATAACAACAACAACAACAACAACAATAACAATAACAATAATACCCAATTGCTGGCATGATTTAGCATGGAAAAAGGCCTTCAGGGTAAACCTGAAGTGCCAACAGTACTTTCTCACACATTATGACACTTTAGATTTGTTAATTTTTTTAATTTGCACAAATTTTATATATCTAGAAGTTCCCAGATGCTACTCAGGCTTTGCATTCTTGATGGGATTTTTTTCCAGGGTTTTTTCAGAAAAAAATTGATTTTTTTGGAAAAACTTAAAAAAATGCAAGGTTAGCATTTTTAACAGATTGAAAGTCACTCTGTTACTTTAGGAACATAAAATATGACTATGTACAATTTGATTTGGCAGTTGGTATATTAAAAATACAGTGTATTCAAACAGTTATTACAAACAGAATTTACTTTTATTTTATTTTATCTTTAATTTTCATTTGTAACAAATGGAGCAACAATCGCCTGAACTGTATGGAACCTCTTCTTTTTTTCAATTTTTCAGAAAAACAAAAACAAAAGTCTTCAGGGGGAGAAATTGTGGGTTTTTTATTATTATTTTTCCAGGTTTTTTCTGGGCCTTCACATCTCTAGGAACTTCCCTCTCAGCGTAGCAGTAAATCTGCTCTGGTTTTAGTCTGAATTTTGAAGGAGCTATCCAAGGTGCTGAGCCTGTTTGGGGAACAGGGTTTAATGATAATGATAATGATAATACTACTAATAAAATTTATTTCTATCCTGCCCCTCTACAAAACACAATCGAGGTGGCTTACAGCATTTAAAATACACATTCAAGAACTCCATCCCACCCCCCACCCTTAAAATACAATTAAATAATTCAATAAATTTAAAACATACTTAATAAATACTAAAAATAAACAATAAAGATGTCTATATCGGGATCAGGCTAAATTAGATTTTTCTTTCTGATGGCCAGGTATCTTATTCAGGAAAGGCCCACCAAAAGAGATCCATCTAAAGAGCTTTTTAAAAGCTATTCAGGGTGGTAATGTGATGGATCTTGTCTGGCAGGCTGTTCCATAATCTGGGAGCAATAGCCAAAAAGGTCCTCTGGGAGGCTGAAGAGAGCCTAGTTTTTAAAGGTTGTAGCAGATTCCTCCCAGAGGACCTGAGTGCTATATCAAAATGGGGAGGATTATATGGAAGGAGGCAGTCCCGAAGATAGGTTGGACCCAAGCCATTTAGGGCTTTAAAGGTGATAACCAACACCTTGTACTGGGCCCAGACACTAATGGGCAGCCAGTGAAGTGATCTTAAGATCGGTGTTATATTGTCTCTTCTAGATGTACCTGAGACCAGTCTGGCTGCCATATTCTGTACTAGTTGAAGGTAGTATAATTAACTCGGTTGTGGGGCTAAGAGAATGGGATGGAATCTTGTCCTTTCCAGTAGGCTAAGAGGAAAGCAAGCTCATGCAGCCTCTCCCAGCTTGTGTGTCTTCCTCATAACAACTTTTGCCATCTTAACCACCCTCTGATGTTGCTTGGCCAGACATGCCCCAGTTTTAATCTATGAAATGATGGAGGGAATGTACAGTAGGACCCCGTATCTGCTGATTCATTATCCACTGATTCAGTTATCCACAGGACACATGACAGCACACCTACCATAGAGTCTTCCTAGAAAATGCCTAGAGAGGCATCCTATCTAGGCATTTTCTAGGTCCTCCAAGGCAACTCTATGGTATTTTAAACTGGAAGTCCCATTATTTTCAATGGTGTTTGCTATTATCCACAGTTTTCAGTATCCACAGGCCCCCAGAACCAATCCCCTGCTGATACAGGGATCCATACAGCCAACAAGGAAGAATTATAGGATTGCAGTTTAATTCCAATAGGGGTGTTAAATATGTACTCAATTGTTCCACTGAAATCCACAAGACTCAGCTTTGGCTAAGTTGTTCCTTTATTATTTTCTACTAGATCTCAAAGTCTACATGTGCCAATGGTAACAGAACTACTTCACATTATCATATAAAAATAAATCCCTCATCACAATAATGACATTAATATCATTCACTATAATTTCAGATGAATAGCTTTCTCTTGGAATAGACAAAAGGATCTGGAACGGGCTGACTGCCTTAGCTTTGGAGTGATAAAACATTGATGGGATTTGTGACAACCTCTTAATGTTTGGACAGGTAGGGTGTACAGGAAAGATTCCTGTAGGATATGGGTCTAGGGATGGTCACTGACTGCATGATTGAAAGGATTAGCATAGACCCACCAATGACTGGGTTTTCTGCATAATCCTATCTGGTTTTCCCACCAATATGATCCTGGACATGTCTCTGGTCATCATGACTTCATCTACAGTCAGCTTTGACCCCAAACGTCCCTGGTCAATGTGACCCTGAAAAGTGTCCAATATGTGCAGTTATGAAATCTCGCAGGGAAGGGTAATAGGGTATGCTGATGCAGCCATTACAGCTGTGAGTCTTCTTGGGTAAGTCTCTAGCAGCTCTGTGTATCTGGATCATTCTTAACAAAACTGCTCTAGCTCTGTCAGTTTGGATGGGGACCATTGCCAAACAGCCAGTTTCAAGTCTTGCCACAAAATTTCAATAGGATGAACATCCAGAGTTTGACTGGGCCATTATAAGAGTTTCATGTTCTGGTTTTTTAAACCACTCCAGTGTTAATTTGCCTTTGTATTTAGTGTCATTTTCTGGCTGAAAGATGAACCTCTACCTCAGTCCCAAACTGAGAGTGAAACAGATTTTCTTCTACAATTCCCCTGTACTTGAGTCCATCCGTCTTGTCCTTAATCCTGACTAGTTTTCCAGTTGCTGCCAAAGAAAAGCATCCCCACAACATGATGTGGCCATCACTATGCTTCACCTTTGGGACTATATTCTCAGGATAACAAGCCCTGTTAGCTTTGCAACACACACAGTGTTTTTGCAGCAAACTTCAATTTTGGACTTACCAAACAACCATGTCAGATATTTGTTGCGTCTGCCACCAGTCTTTTTGAAAAGTCCAAACGGGCTTTGATATGATTTTATTTCAGCAATGATCTTCTTCTCACCACTGTTTTATAAGGTTCAGCCTTGTGGATTGTTTGGGTCACATTTGTCACATTTTGTCCTATGGACAGTTTCTCCCTTTTAAGCTGCAGATCTCCCCAACTCCTTCAGTTACCATTGGTCTCTTGGTTGCTTTTCTGACTAAAGCCTTCCTTACTCAGTCACGATCCACTATTGGTAGACAGCCTTCTTTAGGCAGAGCCATGACTAAAATCTATTCTTTCCATTTTGTAATAATGGCTGTAATGCTGCTTCAGGAGAGGTTGTTTTGGATAGTTTTGGCAACTAAATTGTGAATGTACAAGCTGAATTCCATACTTATTTTAGTAGCTCCTTGATCTTCATTATGTGGTTTGTTTAGATATGCTCTCCAACAAACTCTGGGGCTTTACAGAAACAAGTGTCTTCAATCTGAGCTCATGTGGCTCTGGAATTAAATAGAGGCGAACTTCATTTGACTATTTAGTGGCTTCTGGAGGCAGAGGATTGTACCAGAGCGTCACAGTGAATATTTATGCAACCAAATGCCAATTTGTTTTTATTTCACGTTTCTGCCATAAAATATATATATTTTGCACCTTCACAGTGTTGAGTATGTTGTATACATCAAGTGGTAACGATTAAATCCACTTCAGTTCTAGGTGAAAATGTGAAAACGTTAGAGGTGAAAACTCCTGCAAGGCACTGCAATTATGATAGTCAGAAAAGCAGGGGTCTAAGAAAAAATGTATGGCATTTAGACCGCTCTTATTGCATGGGATTCAATGCAATGTGCATTTAGAACAGAAAGAAGGTAGTTTGGGATCTATAGGTCACTTTCTGGGTGATTTATAGCAAATTACCAAAACTTTCTGGCTCCCAATGGTTTAATAATTATGAAATCAAATGGCATTCTCCTAAATCACAGCTTAAATAAAATCTCCATTAGGAAGAACTTCCTGACAGTAAGAGCTGTTCAGAAGTGGAATACACTGCCTCGGAGTGTGGTCTGGATGGCCATCTGTTGGGAATGCTTTTATTGTGTATTCCTGCATGGCAGGGGGTTGGACTGGATGGCCTTTGTGGTCTCTTCCAACTCTATTATTCTTAAACCAAACTGCTAAAATCAAGGAAGCTTGAGAAAACAGGATTATTATTGTGGGGTTTTGTATAAAGGATGTGTGAACTCCATTCTGGAACAAAAACTACAGTACAGTAGTTGCTGGACTGCCCATGGTCCTGAAAGTTAAGTTTACCTTCCTGAACCACTGTATTGTACAATAAGTAAGCCTTGGGGCACTAATGAAAACAAAATAGATTGCCAGCCTGGCTGCCTCTGGTATATTAAAGGATTCTAAACTGTGAAGAGATCTAGGTCTGCTTATCTTCAGTTCATATTCTACATCATGTTTCATCATCTCCTTTGTCCAAATACAGCGGCCTTATCAAAACCTACCTAACAAGTTCATTCGCAAGGCCACATTTGTGCTTGGGAATTCCCACCTCACAAACTGAGTCACTATCGCAAACCAGTTCTCACTGTTGCTGTTTGTTCCCTCAACAGATTTAAATCGAAGTACAGTCGTCCCTTCACATTCGCGGGGGTTAGTTTCCCCAGACCCCCGCGAATGTGAAAAATCCACAAATAATGATTGCCCTCCCCCTCCCCCGCCAAAGCGACCATGGGGCCTCCGGAGGCCCCATAGTCGCTTTCTCCGGACTCCCCACTCCCTCCTAAGGCCTTCACGGGGCCTCAGGAGACCCTCCCCAAGGCTCCATGAAGGCCTCCCCGTCCCTCCCCCCTCCCACCCAGGGCCTTCATGGGGCCCCCAGAGGGTCTCCGAAGGCCCCGTGGAGGCCTCCCTGGCTTTCCCCCCCTCCCTCCCCGGGCCTGCACGGGGCCTCTGGAGGCCCCGCGTCAGTTTTGGGAGGGCAGGGGGATGCCCTCCCAAAACCGTGAATATCCAAAACCGCGAATGCTGAGTTCGCGAATGTGGAGGGGAAACTGTAATATAGTTAATTTAAAAAAGAGTTATGGCACCCTGAAGATGAAAAGAATTATTATGTCAAGTCTTTAAGGTGCCATAAGGCTTCAGCTATAACAGGCTGAAACAGCTATCCCCCCCACCAGAAAATGTGGACCAGTCTCTTTTTTAAAAATGGCATTGCTAAGCTTTAATATTTCATAATTACATTCAGAATAAAAACTTCTGTCAAAGTTTCTATGGAACTAATAAAATTTCGCAAGTAGCTTGGGAATTATCATCTCAAATTATAAATTGGAAATTAATCTCTATCCATTCCAGTTTGCAACGAACACTGTACCAATACTGCTCATTACCTATTTGGAGTATTTTAATGAATGTGTGAAACAAAAGTAAACATCACCAAACACCTGTATTAAGATGCATTTTCTCTCTATGATCTATGCAACATTAAAGCCCTGTGTAGTGGAGTGCATAATGTTGAATGTACCCTAACCAGTGATTCTGTAAGCCGCTATCCTTCAAGAGCTATATTTTATTTAACTGGACTCTGCGTATATAAGCAACATAAGAAATAAGGCTTCGGATATCTTCAGTTACACGGCAGCCCTATACTTTTATTCAGAAATTCAGTAGAAGGCGTTCACTGGGACTTGCTGCTTAGTAAATGCCTTTAGACTAACCATTACTGGAGGATAAGCTTCACTCAACGTAATAGCACTTTATTCTGAGTAAAGGGGCACCAAATCTGTTTGTTAGATTCCATTCCATGAAATCTCTGACCCTGGACGTGTAAGAAAACGAGCTCAACGGAACTAAGCCGAATCTGCAGCTGGGGCGATAAGGGGGGGGGCTGTTACCAGGCGCAGCTGCAAGAGGAAAAGACCACAGAATGAGAAAATGGTGGGCGGGTGTATTAAGTGGCAGAGCCAGTGGTCGCTTTTTTAAAACGTGGTTAAGAGGAAGCTCTGAAAGAGATAGAGACCTTAGAAGGAGGAGGAGATCGGCGGCGGCCGGGGGGGGGGCGTGTTTGGCCAGAAGCCCCAAGCCCGGGTCGGGGGGGGTCGCTATTTGCGCCCCTCCAGGGCGCCCTCCATGTCGCGAAGGCGGCAGGCCAGGGCCGGCACGGGCTGCCTCTCCCCGTCGAGCTCCCCGCAGCGCGCCACCCGGGCGTACAGGGAGCGGATGCGAGGGTCCGCGGCCTCGGCCAGGCTCTCCATGCCGCCCCGCTAGGTGTGGAGGCAGCCCACGCTGAGGGCCGTCCGGGGCTGGGGGTCGCCCGTCACCTCCCGCAGCAGCTCCTCCACCTGCGCCGCCAAGTCCCGCAGGGCCGACGGCGGGGATCCGGCAGGAGGACGGGAGGGGGGCCGAGGCGGAGCCGCTCTTCTTGGCCGCCAAGCGGGTGAGGCGCCCTCCTCGGCAGCTCCCCCAGGACGCCGCCGCCGAAGCCCCGGCAGCCGTTCCCGCCGCTGCCTCAGCCATTTCGCCCCCTGCGAGGAACCCCCGAGCCTTCCCGGATCCGTCCCCTTCCCGTGAGGCCGTCCTCATTGGCCAGCGCGCAGGCAACGGTGGGGGGCAAAGGCTAATTTGCGCGGGTGTGGTTTTTTTTTTATGATTGGAAGCGGTTGCCTAACGACGCGATCCTAAGAACGTTTCCCCTGCGCTGCCCAAGAAGACTTTGCGCATAAGACTGACTGACTCCCCCGCCCTCCGCCACCCCCGGACTTGAAAGGAAGGACGGGCCTCTTCAGTGTTTGTGTCGCTCTTGATTGGCCGCTCAAGACACAAGGTCCCAGGTGATTGGGCAAAGCGGCAGAGAGGCGGGCCCTCACATAAACCTTTTGGCTCTGATTGGCGACCAGTTCATAGGGAGGCGCGGCCTGCTCTAGTGACAACAGTGGGACGCTGAGGTGAATCCTCTTCACTCCCCCGCCATGTTCTCGTAGCAGCGGATCTGATCTCGCTTCACCAGCGCGCAAGCGGACGCTTAGCAGTCACTTCCCTGCACTCGGCCCTCCCTTCCCCGCCAACCCAACGGCCTTTCCCACCCCTACCCCTCCGCGCTAACCTCCAACCATGGTAACGACCACCGCGCCCTCCCCCTTCCTCGCCCGGATCTCGGCCGGTACCGAGGACCCCCGGCGGTTCCCCGCCACCTTGTTTCAACGCCTCCTGCGGGCAGACTACAGCGGCGACGGCCACCAGCCCAGGTGCTGCCCGGTGGGACCCGGGGGCAGCGCACGGCCAGCGCTGAAGAGGGTGAGGCGGCGCAGAGGCAAGCTACGCTCGGCTCCCTCGGGCCTGTTACAGAGCCGATACCAGCAGTATCAGCAACACCGCGCCGGCTTAGGGCGAAGGAACACCGCGCAGGGGACGCGCAACCTTTACGAAGTCCCCCCCGCCGCCGCCACAGAGCCTCGGCTGGAAACGGCCGCCGCTGAGGAAGCTCCGGCAGCTTCCCCAAGAACAGCCCCCGTCAGTATCAACAAGCCCCTCAGGAAAGAAGTAAGAAAAGCGGGGGGGGGCGGCGCGGGCAAAGAAAGGGGGTGTCGTGAAACGAAATGGGAGGGGGGTGAGGCCGTTGTTTCTCCTCGCCTGAGGCGGCGGCGAAGGAACTGCGCCGCGCAGGTTCCGTTGGGCGGTTGGGGAAGGAGGGGGCGGGGCATGGGGGGAAGTTTCCGTTACGTCTCTTGCCTTTCGTGGGAGAGGACCAAGTGAGATTCCACGGGCGCTGATAGGTCAAAAGAATCCGCCAATGGCGTTTGCCGCTGCGCCCAGCAACAGCCCGATTTAGCCCCTTGGCAGCGGCGGAGGGACGTGACGACAGTGCCGTGCCCAATGGAGGGGGAGGAAAAGGGGGGTCGCGCGGGCTGTAACGAGTGCGGGGGGGGCGTGTTGGAGATGTGGTGTGGCTCAGAAGTCGGCGCATGCGCACTTACATTGGGGGTTGGCAGTGAGGTTGTTTTCTAAATTTTAAATTATCTTTATTACATTTCATTATGAATAAAAAGCAATACTCACTTTACAAACAACTACCATTCTACGTAAACAAATACCAAACATAACATACATATCACCGTTCCCTCCTTCCTATATTCCCCCTTCTCTGTCTAATCTAAAAGACTTCCCACCCCTTTCTGAAAGCACTGAGTACACAGTTCAGTAGTTTCTCTATATTCACATAAGGCGTTACTAAGATTACATTTATAATATTCACTTAAATATTTCTCATTTCCTTAGTTACATAATTATACTTTTATTAACTACTACTTCCTGATATATAATATAAAGTGAGGTTGTTTTCAACAAGAGTTAAAATGAGGGAATTGCCCCCGAAAGTCCTTTTTCCTTCTGGTTCCCCTGTTTTAGTCAGATGCTTTCGACTGGGGTGATTTGTAATCCAGAGTGCTAATTACTCAGTGTGGTGGTTGTGGTCACCCAGCCATCTGCTTTGGGTCCCTGGAGAGGTTCCAGGAAAGAGGGAAACCATCCTCGCCCACAGGCGGAAAGAGGAGAAAGAAAGCAAATGTTGGTCCCTCACGTCAGGTAGCTAAAGCAGCCCTGTTTAAAATTAGGGAAAGAACTTTGGACTGCGTTTCTGAGATCTACCTATGCCTTTTTGGATATTGAGTTTGGATTTTGAGTTGGCCAGATCCCTTTAGTCAAAGGGTCAAAACTCTACTCGAGAGATCCACATCGAAGAGCTTTTTAAATCCTTTGTCTGCAAACCTTGGCTACTGTAGAACTTGGGATCATCGCATGACCTCAGTAGAATAGAGGAATTAAACAGCGCAATCCTTTGTTCTCTCAAGAGGAAGCCCTAAGTGGATTTTAGGGGAGCTTACTCCTCAGAAGGAGCCAGAGTGCCATAGAGGCTGGAGTGTTGGAAGAGGACTCTGGAGGAGACCAGGGTTCAAATCCCCACTCAGCAGTGAAAACCCACTGGGCAACCTTGGGCAAGTCAACACTCAGCTTCAGAAAACCCATGACAGATTGATTTGCCTTAGGGTTGGCATAAGTCCGAAATAACTAGGAACCAACAACTCTTCCTCAGAAACTATGTTTAGGAGTGTAGTTGAAATAGTTCTAATGTAAACTGTTTCCCGTTGCTCTCTTGGGAATTTGTTGCCTGGCTTTTTACAAAAATAAAAGAAGTTACGAGATAAAAAGTGTATTCAGCTTTCCTCATTAATGGAATTTTCAGGAAACCTAGATGTTGTTGTTGTTCTTAGCATTTATTTATATAGCGCCATCTATGTACTTGGCACTTTATAATAAAAGAACCAAAAAAAAACAAAAAAAACAAACAACAACATTGGGTCCACCCAAAGGTGTACAATCTAAAATAAGTGTATATACAAACACACACTGCGGGAAGGAAGGAATAATAATCATAAAATTATGAAATACAATTGCAAAACAAATTATCCAAATAACTACAAAAAACAACAAAAATACAGTATGAAACAGCAAGCAAATAAAAAAATAAAACAAACTGACCAATACATGTGATCAAATATAGAAGAGCAATATATATGTATATATAATGTAAAATAAACTGACCAGTACATGTAATCAGAATATACAAGACTACAAAACAGTATGAAACTAAAATTCCAAAGTGTTATCACATTTGTAACAGTCCCACTTTTTCTTGTTTTTTCTTACTCTCTTTCTTGTCACACATGTCTTAAGGAGGGAAAGATGAAATAGCTATTCAGTCAATGATTTGATGGACAGCATTAGGAAAACTCCATCTGGAAGCACGCAAATAGATGGTTGATTAAAGATAGCAGAAGCCTGACTTGATATAAAATATTCTTGTTTATCTACCTGATAGTATCATGAAAATATTTAGGTCACAATCCAATGCATATGTATATAAGTAGAAACAAAAGTTCATTGAAATAAAGTGGACTTATTTTTGAGCTAGTAGGCCTGAAATTGAGCCTGAGAGAAAGGTAAAACCCCTCGGAATCCATCTTTGCATGAAAACGCCATGATGCACAACAACAATGCCTGAAATTAGGCTTTTAGTGCTGTATGAGAAATCAATTTGTTTCCTTTTGTTTGTTTATATTTTTATTCTCCTTTCTTTACATCTTATGGTTGAGATTCTACATTGCTTCAGCTCTGCTGGTGGAGTTAACGTTATGCAACCGCTATGCTGAACACCAGCATAGGACAACGTACATGGATCAATGATGAATGCACTTGACTGATAACCCATAGTGCAATTGCAATATGTAATGCACCGAGGCACTGCACATTCACATGCTATGCTGTGTGCACTTTTGAAGGCACAGTGCTCCCAGTTGCACTGTTGTCAGCTGGATATGACCATTGGCGCATTGTCCCAACTTACACCTGTGTATTGTCACTAACAAGATGCCAACCCATGTCTCACTAAACAGGTTACATTAAGCAAAAGGGATAAGGCATCCCTTCCCTTGGGCATATAGATTTTAAAAACATGACAAAAGAGGAGGAGAGAATACTTGACAACTCCAAAACTATGGTAGATACAGTCCACCCTCCATGTCAATGGGTTCTGTATCCATGGATTCAACCAACCATGGCTCAAAAATATTCGGGAGGGGGGGAGGAATCCAAAAAACAAACTGATTTTCCATTTTACTATGCATTGTATACGATGGGGCTTGAGCATCCATGGATTTTGGTATCCATAGGGGTTCTGGAACCAAACCCCAGTGGATACTAAGGGCCCATTGTTGTAAATACATTTGTATGCAGTTTAGGCCAGGTCAGTCTCCCCACCAGGCACTCCCTGCTGGGATGGAAGCTGTGCAACAACCAGGTGCAATTCCATAGGATGAGTTTTACCGTCTATCCGATAGCAACTGGCAGATCAGAACTGTGTTTTAACATAGAACAAGGAAGCAAGCTTCCTGCAGCTGAGCTGCAGCCAGTAATTTTTTGCTTACCATCATAGGCTTCCTGGATTGGAGACAGTGCCAGTTCCAATGCATTATTATTATTAGTAGTAGTAGTAAATAAGTTGCTTATCATGTTCACAGAAACATTCAGGGTAGCTGTGTTGGCCATGTAGCAAAAACCCACAAAGCAGCAATACTTTATCAGCCAACCAAAATAAATCATGCAAGCTTTTGATGCTTCACTGGCTTCTTCATCAGGCAAAGATGTTAAAAATCATACAGGAGGAGAAAAGTGACAATGTTAAGAGTCACAGGCCTACATTTTAAAAAGAAGGAAAGGCGGGAAAGAAAATGTGGCAGCACCTTTAAAAGTAACTGCGTTTTTATTTTAGCATGAGTTTTCATGGCTATAAACCCACTTCTTCAGATGTAGTACAGAGTTATATTAAAGCTTCAGGTATAAAGCATATTTATCCAGTTGTGGGAGTGGGAAGAGAATGTAACAGGATTTTGCCCCAGTTGTTTCTTCTGTTGTCAGTTAACATGGTCTGGAGAGCTCTCAATGCAGGCAGAGGATCCTCCCCTTCCTGGCTGGGACAAAGGGAAATAAAGAATGTGTAATAACATTTCACCTCTATTAGCAACAGAAAAGTAACTTCCCTTGAGATCCAGGATGTCCTGTGCAAAGCTAACTGCCCCTTTCTTAGGCAGAGAACACTGAATTTCTCAACAGGTCTCTGTACTGTTCCCGTAATTAAAACTACTGGAGTTAATTTCCATGTAAAGCGTTAAAACTTGAGGTGTTAGTTTTTTGTGGTGAATGTCAGAATAATTGCTCTTCCAAGACTTAGGAGAAACGTCTTTGATTTTCTTAGTTTGGCTTATCAGTATTATCTTTATTAGAATCTAGAGCAAAGTATGAGAAATAAAATGTGTTGGTCATGTCTTGGCTACATCAAGATATTTCAAATGGATTACTAAAGATAGTTGGTGTGCTGTAGCCAGTGAGTAACAAATACTTCATGTGGACATAAGGAAACTTTTCTTCCTTGTTCTTAGTGTTGTCCACTGCAGCTGAATGGTAGGAGATGCAGGAGAGATAAAAGGAAGTATTTCTTCACTAAGTGTATAACTAAACTGGAATTCGCTGTCATAAAAGACAGCCAACTGGGACAGCTTTAAAAGGAATTAGGCAGATTCATGGAAGGTAAGACTTTTAGTGGCTACTAATCAGGGTGGTATGAAAGCCAGTATGCCATTGGATATCAGTTGCTAAGAAATAAGAGAGATGTGATACTGTTGCAGTCATATGCTGTGTGAAGGGGTTTTCTTGAACTGCCTGATGTTACAGTTTGTGAGGAAAGGCTGGATATTAACAACAATTACAGGATGGCTACTGTAGAAACAGAATACTTTATTAGAAAAGCCTTCAGTTTGCTTCAGAATACTGTAGCTCTTATGTGCTGCCAGCATAAATAAAGAATATCCCATTGATTGGGCTTAAGAGTCTCGTTATATCTCCAGCTTTATACATAATTTGGTTATATATACAGCTAATTATATTTAACATAACAGTGGAATGGATCTTATCCTCAGAACAAAAAGCTTTGAGGCAGTAAGTGCTATCATAGTTAAATATTTATTGCACTCTCTTTTATTTTTTTCAGTTGTTCAAAAACAGGATGGGAAAGTCTGAGAAAGTTACCATTCCTTACAATCAACCTGGCCATGGTATGCATCTCTGTGAGCAATCAAAGACAAACAGACAAAGAAATAAATGTAATATACCAGTAAACAAAGTCCCATCTACAAAAAAAAGTGAAAATAACTTTTGGCAAGAATCTGTGTCACCAGAGCTCATTAAAAAGCAAGAGAAGAAGCTTCTGAAGACCACAGAAAATGTGAAACCGAAGAAGCCCATCTTTCTGATTGAAGCCAGCCAAAAAGAAAACTATGCTGGGGCAAAATTTAGTGACCCCCCTTCACCCAGTGTCCTTCCAAAGCCTCCCAGTCATTGGGTAGGAAGCACTGCAGAATATTCTGACCAAAACAAAGAGATGATGGCAGTCCATCTAAAAACTCTGTTAAAAGTTCAAGCCTAGCTTATGGATATTTACAGTGAACATAGTAGGCATCTGAAACCTGCCTTGTTGCAAAATGATGTGCAAAAGACTGTCAAGTCCTAAAATCACAAACTTGTTCTCTATTTTTTATGGTTGTGTAAATAGTGTATATCATGTAATGTGTATATCCATATTTTGAACTACATTTTAGTTTTGTTATGAAATGATGTATTTTACACTGCCCATGAGGTAGGTGGTTTTGTATATAATAATGGACACCTTCTGATGTGTGCTTGACACATGAAAAGACCTGACAATGTTTGCACAAGGTACTGAGATTTTTGTAAAAACCTTTCATCTCAAGGTTCAAAAAGAAATGTGAAAACATGAGTAATGCACTACTGAAAATTTTTACAATTGGTGGTACAATACTTCATTGCATAAGAAGCTTTCATAAAAATTGTGAATTTGTTTGAAATTAGTGTATGATATTAAATTCAATTCTTCCTTGCAAAGATAAAATTGGAATTTGATTTACATGGCCCCCAAACTTAGCCTGCTTACTCTCTAACAAAGAGAAACAGGGCTATCTGCCAGAGATAATTGGCTATTTTAAAAAAAAGAGTTTAAATAAAATAATTTGGCCTCCCCTTACTTGGTTGTCTTTCTTTGTGAATTGTTCTTGCTGAATAAATGGTGATGCTCCAGCAGAGTGCTACATATCAGGTATCCCAATGTCTTGTCAGTGGTGTAACTTCATCTTTTAAATATTACAGTTGGACCATAAGAGCTTCTGCTACACCTTACAGTAAGGCTAGTATCTGTTAAATACTTTAGTCCAATCCTATGTGAATTCAGTGGGGTTTTCTCCCAAGAACTACATAAACAATTGCAGCTCTAGTTGGTTTTGGGCAACTGACTCTGGGATTGTAGCTCTAACGGTGTGCTCTTTAGGCCTCCCTCCCCAATGAGACTTAACAATTACAGGCTAATGGTGTACTTTGGTATCTAATACCAATGGAATTAGGACCTCTTTCCCTTTTACTGCATTGCTAAAAACCTGCTCCATATGGTTACCAAGCCCCCTCGAGCAGGTTTTTAGGGTATGTTGGGGGATACAATAAAGAGGGGTATCGGTGATTCTGTGAGGAGCAGTGGATCTGCTGGAAGTATTCTATTGGCTCTTAGCCACAGATATGGCAAGCTCTCCAGCCTGCTTTCTCTCAAGCAAGAGTCACAGGAAAGCAACATCGGACCAGATTCTATTACTAGATCATTCAAACAAACTCAAGGCAGATACAATTATAGCACATATGCAGAAGCAACATATCTGTGATGGTCCCCATTACTTACCATCAAACATTCAAATTGCTGTTGTGGGCTGCAAGATACATCGATGCTTGTCTGAAGAGTGGCTGTTGTGCTTGGCCCAAGACCACCTGTTAGAAGTAAGGACTGAAGCATGCAGGAGCTGTCTTGGATGATACTCACTGAAGTCATACTGGAAAATATGTTGCAGTTATTTTCAGTTTACAGAAAACTAAGGGTAGGGAAAGCTGTGAATTCTATCAAACAGGAAAGCAAGGCTACTGAGATGTTCATAGAATACTAAGAGCCGGAAGCGGCTATTTGGGCCATCTACTCCAATACCCTGCAATGCAGGAATACACAACTACAGCACTCCTGAAAGATGCCCATCCAATCTCTGTTTTAAAATCTTCAAAGAAGAGCCTGTCTTCACCACCCCCCAAAGCTGTCTTTTCTGCTCTCAGTTCTTACAAAAATGTTCTTCCTACTGTTTCAAGTTCAGATTGCATTTTCCTCCTTTAAAACACATGATGAACCAGTCTAGTTAGGCCGAAGGCAAAAAGATACTTTCCACAATGTTGAAATACTGTAGATAGATCTGCAAATGATTTCATCTGAAAGAGCACTGCAGAACCTAAGAATGCAAATTTTGGAAGAACGTCATAGGTAATATAAGTGTTCAAATGGGAGGAAGAAACATGTAAAGAAATAATGTTTTTTAATGACTTAGGTACAGATTAATCCATTTTACTAGTGCATTTCTTAGTTTCAGTGTATTTTTTTGGAATGGTATGGATCTGAAGTCGATCTGTTTCCAGACCAAGTAATATTCACATTCCAGAGGCATGTCCTCTGCAAAATACTAGATGGCACATTTAGTTACTTTGATGTTTGTCACAAATGTTAAAGAAGCAGTATTTGAAAGTGACATGTTCTTCTCAAAGCATATGGTATAAATAGCAATAGCACTTCTATTTCTATACCACTTATCAGTACAAAGCATTCCCTAAGCAGTTTACAATGTGTTAGCTAATTGCCCCCAACAAGCTGCCTACAGAAGAATGGAAGGCTGAATCAACCTGGAGCCCTATAGGATCAAACTTGCAACATTGTGGCTGCAGTACAGGCATTTAACCACTGCACCACCAGGGCTCTTCTTAATATACTACTCAAGTATCTTGCTTGAAAACATGGATAAGGCAATTTGAGCATAAGCAAAAGATAATACTCATGATTCTATTAACTGCCTAAAATAATAAACGGGTTTTGCAGTTATGTTCTCATGTTTTTATAGTGATACTCAGTTCTCAAGCTGCAATACAGTGCAGTTCAAATTGTCCCTTACTCCACTCATTAAGAGTGTAGACCTAAAGTATTAGTGCTGCAGTCTCTTCATACATATAGTCTAGAACTAGATTTATTTCCAGAACTATTTTCTTCCGTATCTTCAAGTCAGTACTATATTCATCTATGTAACGTGCAAAAAATGTAGCACAGAGATGAAAATACAAATTAGTTTTTCTGTGCTATGTATACTTTTTTAAAAAAATGTTTTTTCTTTCAAATGCTTATCTACATTGGTGGCCTACCAAAATATTTGTTTGCAGTTCCTGCAAGGAAAGCCTAAGGGAAACAAGAAAAAGCATAGTAAAGTAACTAAAACCAATAGTTCAAACAGGGTTTTTATGAGGGGAAAAAAAAAGGAAAATCACAGCTTAACCAAGAGTCTTCTACTGTTTATGTTGTCCAGTAGTACCCATCATCGGTAAGTGGTCCCAGATAGACTGTGGTATGAGTACTGGCCACCACTTTCCTTAGCCAGCTCTTTGGCTAAGGCAAGTCTTGAAGTCTGCCTTGGTTTGTTTTTCTATGGAATGTCACCATACACACTGAAAGCCTTGTTATTCTAAACAGATGGTTAACCTGTTGTGAGCCATACTCCAGAGTCCAGATGCAGATGCTTGAGGTACTGGGAATATTGAAGGGACAGTGTTTTCAGTGGCCAGATCATTACCTTCTGAAACACAGATCACTCACCTTATGCCTTTTAAGCTGGACTGGCAATTACGCTGGATCATCTCCAGAGTCTCAAAAAGGCAGGGGCCCTTTCACACTGCATAGTTACAGCACTATGATTTCATCTTAACTGCCATGGCAACATGGTTTGTAGTTTGGAGCACCATCTGGTGAAAAATTCTAAACACTCCTCCCTAAACTGCAAATCTCAGGATTTTATAGGATTCAGCCATAGCAGTGATAGTGGAATCATAGAATCATAGAATTGCAGAGTTGGAAGAGACCACCAGGGCCATCCAGTCCAACCCCCCTGCCACGCAGGAAATCACAATCAAAGCATCCCCGACAGATGGCCATCCAGTCTCTGTTTAAAGACCTCCAAGGAAGGAGACCCCACCACGCTCCGAGGGAGTGTGTTCCACTGCCAAACAGCTCTTACTGTCAAAAAGTTCCTCCTCATGTTGAGGTGGAATCTCTGTTCCTGGAGCTTGCACCCATTGCTCCGTGTTCCAGTCTCTGGAGCAGCAGAAAACAAGCCTGCTCCATCCTCAGCGTGACATCCCTTCAAATACTTAAACAGGGCTATCATATCGCCTCTAAACCGTCTTTTTTCCAGGCTAAACATACCCAGCTCCCTAAGCCTCTCCTCATAAGGCATTGTTTCCAGACCTTTCACCATTTTAGTTACCCTTCTCTGGACACGCTCCAATTTGTCAATATCCTTTCTGAATTGTGGTGCCCAGAACTGGACACAGTATTCTAAGTGAGGTCTGACCAAGGCAGAATAGAGTGGCACTATTACTTCCCTTGATCTAGACACTATACTTCTATTGATACAGCCCAAAATTTCATTGGCCTTTTTAGCTGCCGCATCACACTGTTGACTCATGTTCAACTTGTGGTCTACTAGGACTCCTAGATCCCTTTCGCACGTAGTCTCATTCAGCCAGGTCTCTCCCATCCTATATTTATGCATTTCATTTTTCCGCCCTAAATGCAGTACTTTACATTTCTCCGTATTGAATTTCATTTTGTTAGCTTTGGCCCAGCTCTCCAGTCTATCCAGGTCATTCTGAATTTTGATCCTGTCCTCTAGGGTATTAGCTACTCCTCCCAATTTGGTGTCATCTGCAAATTTGATAAGTATGCCCCTAATTCCCTCATCTAAGTCATTGATAAAGATGTTGAATAGCACTGGGCCCAGGACAGAACCCTGTGGCACCCCACTGGTCACATCTTTCCAAGACGAAGAGGAGCCACTGCTGAGCACCCTTTGTGTTCGGCCGGTCAACCAATTACAAATCCATTGAACAGTTAACTTGTCTAGCCCACATTCTACAAGCTTGTTTGCAAGAATGTCATGGGGGACCTTGTCAAAGGCCTTACTGAAATCAAGGTATGCAATGTCCACAGCATTCCCTTCATCTACCAAGCTGGTAACTTTATCAAAAAAAGAGATCAGATTAGTCTGGCATGACTTGTTTCTCTGAAACCCATGCTGACTTTTTGTGATTATGGCATTGCCTTCTAAATGTTCACAGACTCTCTGTTTAATGATCTGTTCTAGAATCTTCCCTGGTATTGATGTCAGACTAACTGGACGATAGTTGTTGGGATCCTCTTTTTCCCCCTTTTTGAAGATGGGAACAACGTTTGCCCTCCTCCAGTCTGCTGGGACTTCTCCTGTTCTCCAGGAGTTCTCAAATATTATTGCCAATGGCTCTGAGATTATATTTGCCAGCTCTTTTAATACTCTTGGATGTAGTTCATCTGGTCCTGGAGATTTAAATTCATTTAGATTAAGAAGGTATTCCTGTACTACCTCTTTACTTATTTTGAGCTGGATTTCCCCTATTGTGTCCTCTGTTCCATTCTCCTCAGGTTGGTCCTCCTTTTCCTTTTCTGAAAACACTGAGGCAAAGAAGGTGTTGAGTAATTCTGCCTTTTCTCTGTCCCCTGTTAGCATTTTGCCATCTTCTCCACGTAGCGGCCCTATCATTTCCTTCTTCCTCTTTTTGCTGCGGACATACCCAAAAAAACCCTTTTTATTGTTCTTAACCTCCCTAGCAAGCCTGAGCTCATTCTGCGCTTTAGCTTTTCTGACTTTACTCCTACACGTGTTCGCTATCTGTTTGAATTCTTCTTTGGTGATTTCCCCCCCTTTTCCATTTCCTATACATGTTCTGTTTAAAACTTAGCTCCATTGAAAGTTCTTTAGTTTAGAATCATAGTGCTATAACTGTAGTGTAAAAGGGCCATGGATTTCAGGAATCTTAAACGAAACAGGTTGTCCACATTGATTTTACTATATAAGACCTGTAGCAAGTATTCTTGTATGTACCATTCACCATGTGCATTAGCTACTATGATGTGATTGGTTTCTAGTGCTCCTGACAAACATTTACTGCTTCCACACTCAGTCTTTCAGTACCCCCGAGCATTTTTGAGAAACAGTTGAAAGAATAATTAAAATGGGGGTTCCATAGAACAAGGATAGTTCTATCCTCCCCAATAAATATCTAGCAGTGCTAGATCAAAATCTAGCATCAAAATCCCAGGTAGAGATTTCTGAGACAGATCCTGATGGGGTGAGAGTCCTTATGTGAAGATATATGGATTACTGTCAGATCCATACATCACACATAAAGCAGCTTTCTTTGCTAAGGTTGCAGAAAGTATTTGTGCAACCATTCTGAAAGCCATTGCAATGGACTCTATAGGAGGTGCAGGATTCACTAGCCTGACCCTTGCATGTATTTTATTATAGTAAAATTATGTTTTATTTTGTGGCTTTAGTCAAGTACAATAAAAGGCTGACTGACTAGAAATCCTATTCAACAAAGTTCCCACTTCAGCTTGCAATATTGTCATAATTAGCAAGTCCATCTTTCCCCTTTTGTTTTAGAGCAGCTTGCTTCCTGTCCTATCATACATGCAACAGTTTTAAAACTGTCCTGGTTTGGGATCAGAGGAGCTTCTGTTAGGTTTTTTTTCTAGTCAATTTTCAGTAGCAAAATTTCATTAAAAAAAAAAACAGGAAGACAAGGATGAAGCTATTAATTAAAGCAGGATAGATGTTTCTAGACTAAAGCTCCCAGCAACCCTAGCCAGTGATGAAGGATGCTGGATGTTGTCATTGAATAATATCTGGAGGGCTCCTTTGAATGAAAGAAACAGTCCAGAAGAACCTTGGTAGTTTTTTCCTAAGCCATATTGGGTAGGCTAACACAGCAATTGTGTTGTATGATACAGACATAAACTTATAAATTAGATCAATACTGGAACTGCAGACTAGCAACAACATCTGGATTCTCTAGGAAAACTTAAGGCCTCTTCAGGTGCCCAGTTGCTCATGTGTAGGGCTAAAGTAGGGATGGTGTACATATATGTTCCACTTTCGGGTGTCTTTACATGCTTGGCAGCATCTGAGTTTTTTGCATGTTGACCACAAAGGCCTATGCAGCTGAAGCCATGTTCAGCTGAAGATGATTACAGAACTCCTGTGATCTGGAACCTAAAAAGGCAGGCCTGTACTTGAATAAGTCTTGAGGACCAAAGGACATTTGTTCAGATTAAATGGTTACTAGAGAACAGCCTTTCTTGGCAGCAACCTTGTAATTGTGTGGAGACAAACAATTTAAAAGGACCTAGTTTTCATGGCCACCTGTTTTTCATGAGCAGCAGATTTCATGAGCAACACACAAATTCAAGCATCCAGCATTGGTCCCTTTCATGAGAAACTCTTCACATCCTAGACTTATATGTTCCCCTATCTATGAAATCTATTTCTATATTCCTCTCCACTTGGCAGAGGATAAATATTATTCTCTTATACCTATGTAGCTGTTTCCCTACTCTGCCTCATTAAGCATATGCTTGTCCTTTCTAACAAGTAAAAGGTATTTACAGTAATTAAAAGGGAGACCTGTTGTTCACAGGAAGACAGTTGTTGACATATACAAAACATTTTGAGCACCCTCTAGCGGATTTCTTTTGTCTCTGCCACCTAGGACTATAAGCTTCAAATCACCAGGCTTTATTTTGACAGAAAACATCTAGCTTTCTCTTGGAAATAACTTCAGGAACACTGGTTTTTAAGAGCAAATGCTCTAAACAAATCGTAACCATGAACAACATCAAATGGTATTAGTATGAGTGTTTTCTTTAGCCCAGTTACATTGCATGTAAGAACTGAATCCAATTTAGTCTAGTCCATGTAGATGAGTTGCAAAGTGATCTGTCCTTGTTCACAGGAAGACAGTTGTTGGAGTAGACTTTGATTTATGCTAACCCCGTGAATGAGATACCTCCAAGATCCCCTGTCCTCAATTCCTCTGCTCAGGTCCTGCAGGCTCAGGGCTGTGGCCTCCTTGATTGAGTATTTCCATCTAGTGTGCAGCCTTCCTCTCTTTCTACTGCCCTACACCTTTACCAGCATTATTGTTTTTTCTAGTGAGTCATGCCTTCCCGTGATGTGGCCAACATAAGACAGTTTCAGTTTAGTCATCTTGGGTTCCATGGAGAGTTTAGTCTTGATTTATTCTAGGACCCATTTATTGGTTTTTTTGACAGTCCACAGTATCCATAGCACTCTTCTCCAGCACCACATCTCAAATTAATTGATTTTCTTTCTATCAGATTTCTTCACTATCTAGCTCTCACTTCTATACATGGTTATGAGAAATACGATGGCTTGGGCAATCCTAACTTTAGTGTTCAGTTTTATATCTTTGCACTTTAGAATTTTGTCTAGTTCTTTCATAGCTGCCCTTCCCATTCCTAGTCTTCTGATTTCTTGAGTGCAATCTCTGTTCTGATCAATGATTGACCAGAAATCTTGAACTATTTCCATTTCCTTGTCATCTATATTCAATTTATGTAGATCCTCAGTGTTTTCTTAATATTCAACAGTAAGCCTGCCTTAGCACTTTCTTCTTTGACTATCTTTAGTAATTATTCCAAGTCTTTGTTATTTTCTGCTAGTAGTATGGTGTCATCTGCATATCTTAGATTGTTAATATTCCTTCCTTTGATCTTCTCTCCTTCCTCTGAGTCTAAACCTGCTCTGCATATGATATTTTTTGTCATTACTTGCATCAGTTAGCCACTAGAGGATGAGCAAACAGCATGAACCATCTTTAAGTACATTTATTTTAAGGTTGCATAGCTTTTTTAAGGTTGAAAAGATTCTTTCATCTCCTCTGTCTTAAGCATATAACATGGTTATTCAGACTGGGCTTTGATCACCAAGATCAAAGTAAGACGATTTATTGCATTATCTTATGTATGTTTTCACAGAAATATCATCTTTTACAATGCTGCCTTCCACATAAGCCCAAGCAGGATTGCAGTTTCAGCTACTGTAATAAGGATTTTACATTTAAAAATATAAGTTTAGGCCAAGAGATGCTCTTCCTGAAGTAGAAGGCCTAGTTTGCATGCACAAAGGCCTTTTTCTGAGCTGACACATGAGAAAAGAACTGAAATGCTTCTGTTTGGGCAATATGTTGCACAGTCTGTTTCTTGTCAAATTCTTCTGCTGACTCTAACACAGCAACTTACATCATAGAATCACTGCTGTAATTACCTTTACTGGCACATCCCTGAACTCAACAAACATTTATTCATCTGGAGAAGTTGAGATGATGAGATAGGCTCAGGCTTGGGTCAGTAACTCACAGGGTGGGCCAAATGCAATGGCCCCCGAGGTCTCACAGATCGGTGGTAGAATCCCCCTGTGTATATCATTTAAACTTTAAGGGCTTGGACCTGATAAGAGGAGTGCTGGATGAAATACATGCACTTAGCACCACCTTAATTTTCTCAGAAAGCCACTGGCCAGGTTAAGATTGTGATGGCTGCTAGAGTCATACCATCCAATGCTTTTCTTATCAGCACCAGACTGCCCATGCTATTTATCCTTGCTGCATGCCTCTGGCATTGTGTGCCCAGTGAGCTCACTCAGGGAGACAACAAGGAAGCATTGGGAGACCCTGGAAGAATCTGTCAGGCCTGGCTCTGAGTAGGCTATACATATGAAAACATAATGAAGGGAAGACTCACCAGAAAACCCAAGCCATAAACATACAGGAGGTTACTCTGAATTTGGTTAGCTGGGTGGAGGGGTAGAATTATAACCTGTTTCACCATAATTTTTGATATCATTCTGTCATCAGGCTCTCCCCATAATCTTAAATGCCTTTGTAAGCTCAATAAAGGCCATCCAAGTACTAGGGTTTTATTAACTCTTTCTTCAGAATCTACTACAGTTGTCCCTTCACATTTGCTGGGGTTTGGTTCCAGGACCCCCTGTGAATAGCCAAATCCATTATATGCAACGGCATAGCAAAATGGTGTCCCTTATATAAGATGGCAAAATCAAGGCTTGCTTTTTGTATTATTATTTTAAGAATATTTTAAAGCTGTGAATACTTAAAACTGTGAATGCCAAATCTGTGAATGTGGAGGGACAACTGTATATCATTAATGCTTTTAAAAATAAGCCTAACTTGAGAGAAAAGTATGCTCTTTTAAAGCCTAACTCTATCATGATTTAAGAGCCAGCATGGTGTAGTAGTGTGATTGTCGGGCTATGGCTTCAAGAGACCAGAGTTTGAATCCCCACCCATCCATGGAAACCACTGGGTGACTCTGGGCAAGTCTTGCTCTCTCAGCCTAAGAGGAAAGAAAAGGCAAACCTCCTATGAATAAGCCTTGCCAAGAAAACCATATGATAGGGTCATTAGAAGCCAGAATTGACATGAAGATACATAACAACAAAAGAAAATTTAGTCAGCAGCTAAGCCTTGCTAAGTTCAAAGGGAAATACAGCTAAAAAAGTGGCCTTAGACTACAGTCGTCTAAATTCAGGATGAGAATCATGCTATTTCCTCCAGATGTTATTGGACTCTAATGGTGAGAAATGCTGGGAGCTGCATTTCAACAACATATAGAGGTCCACATGACGCCCCCCCTTGCTCTGTTTTAAATCAATGGGACAAGTTATCTGCAGAACATACTGATTCCAATTGCACTTAATTACAACTTCCTTTGGACTGGTGCCTACAACATTAGTTTCTCTAGTGTTAGAATGAGGTTCCTAAAATCTATTTGCTGTCAGGTTCAAAACTAAGCAAGATGCACAAAAAGCCATTGCACATAATTTTTAGCAAGCATCATTCCAGTTGCAGCTAATGAAGAGATCCTTTTCTGTTGTTACTGCCTTAAAACAATTGTATTTTTGAAAGACTATTAGCTTTCCTAGTGGGGGAAATACGCTTTATATCTACCAGTTCGAGGTAAGATTTACAGTAGAATCCCCTTATCCACTGGGGATTGGTTCTGGGGGGCCGTGGACATAAAAAACTTTGGATAATAGCAAACACCATTGAAAATAATGGGACTTCTGGTTTAAAATACCATAGAGTTGCCTTTTTTCTTCAACCCTCTCTACCTCTCTCTGTACCAAAAGGTGCAAGGTACCATTTCTTATTTGGCAATCTCTTTTTTCCAATTTGTCAGAATTTTTATTAAGATTTTTCCAAATACAGTAAAAGTTATAAATATGTAAAATAAGAAAAAGAAAGCAAGAAAAGAAAAGTAGGACATAAAAAGAAATACAGTATAGAGAAAAAGAGAACGTTTGCTTCCATGTTTCTTTTCAATAGTTTTACATATATATGGTATAGTCATACTTCTCTCTGTATAAAAACTACATCATTCCCTTCTTCCAGTGATTAAATCTTACTAATTCTCAAAACCAAGTTATCAGGTCATTTTCTTTTTTTCCCGCAAAAAGTCTGTAAGGGGTTTCCAATCTTTTACAAATCATCAGATAGTTTGTCCATTTCTGCGAAATCCATCAATTTTAACAACCATTCCTCCTTAATAGGTAATATTGGACTCTTCCATCTTTATGCACACAACAATCTTACTTCCATGGTCATATACTGAAGTAATCTTCCATGATTCTTTTCCAACTGTTCATTTATACACCCAAAAAGAAAAAGTTCTTGTTTTAATTGAACACTAACCTTTAAAATCCAAAATATTATTAGCCTTTTCACATGTCCATTAAATATGGCAAAACTTAATGTTGTTAACATTGCCAGCATGCATTCAAAACACTGTATGTTCTAGACAACTTCTCTGACATCATATACCAATGGTACCTCATTTTATAAAAAATGTCTTTAAGATCACAGCATAATGTACATTTTGACCACATCTTTGTTGGAAGCACTTTGAAGGAAGCAATGTCATGTCTCACAGTAAATGATGGGAGCGAGTGACAAGAGTGGATATGGGGGGGGGAGCGGTTCTAGGAGGAATTGTCCAAAAAAGTAACTTTTCCCAAGCTCTGCAGAAGCACACTTCATGTCTTATAGATGAACACATTCACATATACCCATTAGAAAATGTAAGGAAGTCCCAGAAACCTCTATCATGGCTTCAGATTTCCCCAAAGCATTTGCTCTTGATGTCCAAAGGGCAAAATAGTGATGGCTTTCCTGTTATTCAAGAGACATACTCCCTTCTGAATGGGAGATTCTGTTCAGCTGCTATGCTAAAAAGTTGACATTGCCTATGAACATATCTCCTTCTGAGCTGGTAGCCAGCAATGGGGGGGGGGGAATAACTCAGGGGCAGGGAGAATACTTTGCACGTAGAAGTTACTGGGTTTAATTCACAGCATCTGAGAAAGCAGGCCTAGATTTTTGCTGGAGACCTTGGAAAGCTGTTGACAAAGAGAACTGAGCTAGATGGTTCAATGGCCTTACTCTGTAAAAAGAAAAGTATATCTGTGGTGGATCAGGCTTATCCAATCTAGCATTCTGTTTCTACAGTGGCCAACTAGATACCCCAATGGGAAGCCCACAAAGAGCACCTGGATGTTAACATTCCCCAGCAATTGTTATTCATGAGCATACTACCTCTAGTACTGAAGGGAATATATATCCATCATGACTAGTAGCCACTGATAGTCCCATTTGCCATGAATTGGTCCAATCTGCTTTTAAAACTATCCAAGTCTGTGGCCATCACTACAGGTTGTGGTGTGGAATTTTACAGTTTTACTACAGATAGTATGCATTAGTTCCTTTTAACTCTCATGAATGTTTTACAGTTCAGCATCAATGGATGTCTCTGTGCTTTTTATAAGAGGGAGAAAAATGTCTCCCTAGCCACATGCGCAATTTTATGCACCTCTACCATGCTGTCCCTCTTGCTTTTGTGTGTGTGTGTGTACGCTAAAGATCCAAAGTTGCTCCCCTGTGTTTCCCCCATGTAAGAAATACACCAAACCACCTTACAAGCACAGGATTTGAAGCAAATGAAAAGAAATATTATGGGTTTTATTGAAAAAAAATCTTAAGTTATGAAATAACAATAGCTCTGAACACAAAACTGTATAATTGCTTATGAAATAAAACCTAATTTTACCGTCACTATAGTAATGTGCTACAATGTAGTACTTGTAAAAGGTAACAAACATTACAGCTACCATACATTTAAACACAAACGTTAGTACACAATGCAAATGTAATACACTGTAAAATACAAAATGTTTTCAGAATTTCCTGTTACTTGAGTTAAAACAACCTAATAATGATTTTATACTCTGCTGTTCAACTATTAAATAGTTCTAGAGATACAGAATTTTAAAAACTCATGAAGGTGGTGTCTTTTACACTGCTTCCTAATGCAATAATATTCTTGAAAAGATAGAATGTAGTAAAATGAAAGTTTTACACTACAAAGTTTAAGAGTGTTTCACAAAAACATTCCAACACACATGAAAAACATGTGCTTAACAACTTATATTACAGTATGACAAAACAACCTTATATAACCAATTATCTCAAAAATGTCCAATGCGTATTAGACTTGCCTATTCACAAGCATCATTTTTGATCCACTGTCTGACAATGAGACCACCATTTACTCTGCAGGCACAAAAAGCTGCCGCACAGGAACAAAGACTTTTTCTATATGCACAAGAAAATGTGTGGATGATCTTACTTTAGTTTTCTCTTACCTTAAAGACTCACTAGAAATAAGATACGAGCACATGAAGAAGCAAGATTCTAGCTTCAGACATTTACCTATTGAGATGGTTTTCCATCTTCAGGGAATCAGGTTTCTTTTTAGTTACATGAGGAAAATTTGAATGTATTAACACCCATATTAAGCATTAGAATTTATTCTACCACTTTACTGGCACATCAGTTCTGCTGCTATACACCCCATCCTACTTCTGGTCCTGTGCCCAATCCAGAAATCTACACACACAACCCACATCTTATTTGCTACAGAAAGGAAAGGACATCCAGGCACTTCTTCCCCCTCCCACCAATCCATAATCGCAGGGGAAATGGAGAGCTAAAAATACTCATGTGCTCATAGATCCTGGATTAGGATGCTGATGTAAATTAAGATTAGTTAGTGTGGAAGATGGAAGGAAATGGGCTGGATTTCACTTTTTAAAATATAAACTACGTTTTAATAAATGAAAGTCTGACAAATGTGATTCAGACCACCCTTATACAAATTTCTCAGTAAAACTCTGTTAATGACATACTTCCCTACCTTGAAACAGAGATCATCTTAATTTGAATAACATTTCAGTATTAAGTTCTAATTATCTGAAAAACATCTAAGAATGTTCATCTTCAAATCTGAATTTGATAGTCTGAGTATAGCAAAACAGGCACTAAATAATAATAAAATGTAGTAAAATGGAATACAGCAGCCTTATTCAATTCATATCAGCATTAAAACCAATAATAAAAAGCTCAGTCCTAGCTCAAGTACAGATTTACAGCGCAAGCCTTGTTTGTATGTAATTGTACTGCAACAATTAATAACATGTGAGAGATAAACAGGAGGGCTTCTTCCCTGCCACCCTACTTGGAAAGATCTGTGTACAGCTTCTAGTCAGCACACAGGTGTACAGTCTTTAGTTTCTGGCAGCTTCAAGGGACTAATGACAGTATGATTTAAAAATAAAACAGTCTAGTGCAGCAGCAAAATCTACCATTGCAGAGAATGGTGCCAATTTACAAAGATGCAGGGAACTTAGGACTGAGCACTACTGGGCTCTTTAGAATAAGGAGAGGAGGAGGATTATACGAAATAAATGTTTCTTTAAAAGTAATAGAAATCTTAAAAGAGTTTTGCACATTGACGCATAGACCAAAAGGACATCACAGCAACACCTTTATTAGCTAATTGCCTTTCATTTCAAATAAGCTTTGGACATTTTTGTTCTCTTTATTTTGTGCTCATACAAACTGCTATTAAAGAAACAGAGGCATTAATCTTCTTCAGATACTGACTGGTTACTATTTCTCTGATAGAAGCTCCGAGAGTACGAACGAGAACTGGAATTATGTTTCCGTGGAGATTTAGACAGAGATCTAGTCAGTGAGCCTGAATGTTTTGGATGTGATCGTGACTTTGTTCTTGAACTGGAACGTCTTCGATGGGAACTAGATGGTGATTTTTCAACATATTTTGAACTTCTCTGGGTTGACTTTGATCGTGACCTTCCCCTAGAGCTTGAATTTCTTTGGGGTGTGACCGATCGTCTTGGTGAGCTGGAATGCCTTGGAAGAGATTTTGAACGAGACTTAGATTGGCTGTAAGAATGTCGTCTACGCCTTGACCTGCAAATCATCCAGAGTATTAGATAATGGCTGTTGGTCTTACTATGTATTGTGAAGAAATAATATTTTGCTTACTTTACTTATTTGATGTATTTTTTCTTTTCTTTTAAACAGGACTGTATGCTCAAAGCCCCAACAACGTTTTTAAATAAGGATAATTTAAAGAGCAGTTTAAGGATTCTAAAAAGAAATCTAAAAGAAAAGTGTGCTTGTATATTCTTCTACCTCTGCATACTTTATTGTGACTGGAACTTCCTTAGGCACTTTGGCATAATGACCAAAGCTACCTATGGGTTGCCATTATCAAAACAAAGTAAATTATATCTCAATAAAGCTTTATTTTTTGAAAATGGTGCAATAAGGCTAGGGCCAGTATGGGAAGGCCAGGCATGTGACATTAACCCAATGTTAGGATTCTACAAGTGCCTCCACTTCCATGCCTGAGAATAGCTAGCCATGTGGTCCAAATCATTTTTATAAAGAGGCAGAGCTACTAAGCCTTTGCAGTGACATTTTTCTTCTTCTCACTGGTTAGCATCCTATCTGTTTAAAAACATTTTCCTGGGCCGGATTCCACAGGAAGATTAGCTGATGCATGCCCAACAGTAAATTTTCCATTCTCTGAAATAAACAGCAATTTTATGTATATTTATTGCATTATCTTCAAGCAATCTACAAACTTACTCCTTAAAACTGTCAGAGTGCCTCCTGCTCCAGCCCCATGAAGAACTTCTACTACGTGTCCTCCTTCGGCTGCGGCTTCTTGACCTTCTGTAGTCCATTGGTGAACACTGGCGACGCTCTTTTGATTTCATCTGACCTGGTGCTAGAATTTAAAATAGAACTAGAAGATGGCAAGAAAATCACAGCCTCCCTATATTGTCAGCATGCATGCATTTATTTATTTTACTCATTTATGAACTATCTCTCCGCCTAATGGACATTATTATTTTGTGTGTATTTTACTTTTCAACATAAGTGACAAGAAAGGTGGCTTTCTTAAATATTTTGCAGAATAAGTAAGTGATGTGCTTATAGTCACTTACTTTTGCGATCACCTTGTGCAAACTGTATTTCAATTTGCCGGCCACATACCCACTTTCTATTGAGGTTATAAAGAGCATCTTCGGCATCGCGAACATCTTCAAACATGACTGTCTGTTAAGGACGCTTTAAACATGCACAAAGCAAAAAATTGTATCATATAATATGGACCAAAATACTCACATACTTTGTAAATCAAGCAAGTTATTTTGATATGCTATTTCAAGGTTAAACATACAGCCACTTTATACTTTATGCATACATTTGAGTACATTAGTGTTCCTGCAGTGGTTATAGAGGTAAACACTTAACGGCCTAATTTCTGCATTAGTCCTGACTAAAACAGACCCATTCAATCTATGTTGACTCACCATTCAACAACTGATTGAATAGATCTGCTCTAGTTGGGAATAACCAACATGGTAGACACAGTGTGAAAGGAAGAAATACACTCCCAAACACTCAAATGCCAGGAAACTAAGAACAGCCACAGCTCACCAGCATGTGTGGGCTGCATGTTTCAAAACATGGGTGACTCCAATGGATGGCAAACTCAGACATCTACCAGAGTTCCAGAACATGCAAAAGATCCCACTAATTTAACCCCATCTTAGCATTGTCATTTTGCACAAAGGAAGTAGGAAAGTTTCAGTATGAGAAGTATGGACCTTTTCCCCAAACTATATCTCTTTCAAATTAAGGGGTCTTATGTAGTGCAGGGTCCCCCATATTCTGGAATCAGCACTATTTGGGAAAGTATATCTTCCCTTCACATTTTATGTGTGCGCCACAGCAAGGTCAGTGGAATACAAGTGTATCCCAGCCGTAACAAAGAATGAGGACCTCTATGTTATGCAAAAACTAGATTGTGATAAACACCTTTACAAGATAGTTATCTGTATTTCTATTGAAATGCACATGAAATTCCTGCATATACTGCCCTCCCTCCAGTTCAGTGGCAGGCAGATGAGCAAACAGGGTTCTGTACTGATATGACTGTCAAAGCCTTGGTAGGAAAGAAATCTCCATGACCCCTACATTTGTAATATCACTTAAATCAGTGTAGGTGTATAGGTGTATTTAAAGTACACATCTGACTTAAGGGCCTTTAAACTACTGTTATATTAATCATTAAATATCTGTATGTTGAAAATAATTATTCTGTGCTCTTTAGCTACACTGCAAACATTGCCTATACAGTTATCCCTTCATATTCGGTTCCAGGACCCGCTATGGATACCAAAATCCGTGAATACTCAAGTCCGATTATATGCAATAGCACAGGAAAATGGTGTCCCTTATATAAGATGGCAAAATCAAGGTTTGCTTTTTGGATTATTATTTTTTTAAGAATATTTTCAAGCCATGAATACTTAAATCTGTGGATACGGAGGGACAACTGTAATTATAAACATCTGATTTTCTTCTCTTTTTCTTCCCTTATTCCCATTATTTAAAACAAGTAGCTGTCAATGTCATAAATATTACTCTATACCATCTAAATCAGTGCTGCTCAAACTGGTGGTCTGTGGTTGTTGCCAGTTCTTGAGCTGTCATCTGCCAATATACAGCAAGTTTCCAGGAAGCTATGCAAATAAAATAACAGTATTACCCACATATGTTACAGTGCTGGTCCTTGACTGTGTTGCTGTTGTTACTGTGTGGCTTCAACTTATGGCAACCTAAGGCAACCCTATCACAGGGGTTTCTTGGCAAGATTTGTTCAGAGGGGGCTTGCCTTGAAAGAATATGATTTGCCCAAGGTCACTCAGAGGGTTTTCAATGCTAAGCTGGGATTCAAACTCTGGTTTCCCAGACTTCTACTCCAACACTCAAACTACTACACCCCATTGGCTCCCAGGATCCCTGGCACATTTGAAAAACCAACCATTGCCATTCCATCACATCAGATAATTTGAGAAGCACTGATGTAAATGACTGATATATCTCCATTTCATTCAAATCTATTCTGTTAGGGAATTAATAGAAAAATGAACAAATATTTGCATACAGTTCTCTTACACTAGCTTAAGGTAGCAATATTTAAACTAGAACAGTTATAAACAAACAGGTTCTTGACTGAAATGTAAGAGCTTGAGCGATAAGATACAAAAGGAAACTTTGGCAGTTACCTCCACGTCACTTGATCTTGACCTTTACTCTTTAGGGCTTGCTAGATGGACTTGACAAGGGCCGTAGGACCAACCAAATCAGACTTGGCTTTGACTTTGGAACTCGAGCAAATGTCGGAAAGCCGAAGCCTTAACTTGGTGTTGTGGCTTTGTCTTTTCCTTGAAAAAGGACTTCCCCTCTTCCAGTTTTCTTTTTATCTTTTTCCACCCTCCCTCTTTATTCCTTGAAGCTTGAACTTTAAGGTGTCTTTTGGCTTGCCTGCTTGGACTCTATCTAACCAGGTTCATTCAAACTTTGGGGTGCTTGCCAGCCACTGTGGACTGCTTTACATTTTCTGAGACAAAGAAATAAATACATTAAGTTAGGATGCAATAACAACAATGCACCTTAATAAAAATACAGTGACATAAAGGATATTGTATATAAGCAAATCCTCTTGGGCGTCTTGTGTAGAAGTCAAGCGGAATGTATACGTCTACTACAGGGCCATATCGACCAAATTCACGGCGCAAATCCTCAGGCCTGAAGTGTTTCAGAAATAAGGCAAAAAATATGAATGTTTCCATATTGTGGAACCTGCTTTAGCAACATCCAGTTGTAGCACCTGACTCATCTTGTGTTAAAATGGTAAAAAGATCATATAATCCTTTTTTCTTGTCTATTTCTTGAAAACTTGGTCACTTCTTAATCAGTTCATTGCCTACTTGGGGAAATCACAGTTTTATTTTTTAGTTTTGCATTCTCAAGCATATACCTATTGAAACAGATAGATCCTATGAGATTATCAGCAGCTTTCGGGGTTCTCTTAAATTTGTTTCCCCTGTAATACTCATTCCCATTCCGATTTTTATATGAATATACAGTGGAAACAGGTAAATGCAGGCCAAACATCTCACAGTTCTCATCACATCTATGGAAAGAGTAACATTCTGCTTGAGAAATTAACTGCCAGTTGCTTTAGATATTGGGCTAGATAAGCCAAAAGTGTAACTCAATATAATATTGCTCTTAGTTCCTCATCAGATGACTTGTGCCCCTTCCCTATAGTCTAGAAGATGAATATTTTAAAAATTCACAACAAATATAATTAAGAATGGAACATAAACAGTATTTATTAAAGTGTGAATACTGGGCAGTGGAAGAATCCAGAGATATTTTCCCGCTCACACAGGTAATGTTGTAATTTACAGTCATTCAATTAAGCTGACTGGCAAGAGATTCAAGGAAGAGAAAATAAATAACCTTTTCACACAATTGGTTGCAGCAAAACAATTATACTCAAGAAGCAATGCCTGAGAGTTCCATTTCCTTTTTATAAAACAGGAAAGATCCTTAAAAGCCAGGATTTAGAGAGACCACAACACAAATACATCAAAACTTATAAATATTGTTTTTGTGTTCAACTCCTTACAGAATTTCTTAGCCAAAAAATTGTATTAGTTGTAGTGAAAACAAAAGTAACTCTGCAAAATGCAAGAAGTGGGAGGGGGCACAATTTGGATCAGAATCAAAAGTCAAGAAAGAGGTTTAAGACTTAAGAGGTCTTTGATTTCAGTCCCTGTAGCAGCAACACTAAAGGAAGCAAGTGGCTAAGAAAAATGTTCTCAAAAGTAGTTAGGATCTCAGATTAAAAGACACAGAGATGGCAACGAATCAAAGCTAAAGCCCAAATTTTGTTAGGCAAATAGGTTCAGCCTCTAGTTATTATTTCAAGCATTTTTACCTGTCCTTCAGGACAAAAGAGCTCTCAGGCCAGCTCAACAAGATCAGTAATAAGACAACTCCTGCCTTCAGGTTTATAATCATAAGGCTTGTAACACAGTATTAGAGCTTCCTCTTGGGGATCAAGCCCCATTAAACAGAACTAGACACATCTGGGTACACAAGCACAGGATTGTGTCAGGCAAAACCAGGTTGGAAAAACATTTTTGGCCACTGATATCCATGACAGACACAACTGATGACCCTATCCCAACCTCTTGTCTTCTAAATGTGTTGGACAACATAATCCTCAGAAAATAAAGGCGAATGGCCACACTAGCTGGGAGATTGTGGAAGTTGTTGAGAAACACATCCAGGGGGTGCCATGTTGAGGAAGGCTGGAACAGGCAATATTGCACTGGCCTAGAGAGATGATTGTCATGCATGTTTTGTGATAAGGCTGGACAAGCTCTGGGGTCCAGGAACCCTTCAGGGGCTGTATCCCCTCCTACAATGTTTTCACCCTCCAAAACGAGATGTTCACTTCTCGTTTTGAAAAAGTGCCAGAAACAAGAACATCACACCAAGGGAATATCCTGCAGCTTGTCGTAGAAAAAAGTAGTAATTCTCCTTTCGGGAGTAATTTTTTTTTCAGCCATGAGGTCTAGTATCCATGAAAATAACCTTGAGAGACCACATAATTCCAACCTTTGGTCTACCGCAAGTTTGAGGCCACATAGCTGTAATTCCCTGGGGGATGCAGGACTACATAGCTGCATGAATGTAACTCCACAGGCTCTACAAAATACTAATTTAACTGAGGGACTACACACCATCAATTATACGTACGTTTGATTTAAAGCTTCCAATCAGTGTATGCTGAGAAGAAACTTAAAAAGACCTCCCACATCTTCTGACTAGGACCAAGACCTCTTTCCCTGACTTTCTAGTTGGCCACATGGCCTATATCGCAGATACCTGACTTAAAAATATGACTGCATCTGTATTCCCTGGGCAGGTCATTTTGCCCTGTTGGAATGAGCTCATTTCCCCCATAACAAGAAGGGAGGTTGCCATATAAATTAATAAACAAAACAGGTCATGGCTGATTTTGCATCCTCTGATAGTGGGGCACTACCGCAGATTATCCCCTTTTTTGTCTCCACCCCCCAAAAGAGTGAATCACCTCTCCTGGAAGCTTCCAGAAGCAGAAGTTTACCTATTTATTGATTTAATTTATATCCCACCTTTCTCCCAATATGGGAACCAATGCAGCTTACAGTATGAGATTAATCCAAAATACAATTAAAAGTGTATATAGGACAATTTTTTAAAAAAATTAGTAGGGCATCATATTAAAATACTTAAAACAGGTTAAAATGATTATAAAGCATAAGATCAAGGTTGAGCATACCCCATTTAAAAATCTTCTGTCAAGCCTAGTTAAAGATTGAAGTCCTGTTTAAATAAAAGTACCGGTATACTTGCCTGTTGTGGGTGGGTGGGTGGGTGGGTGGGGGGAAATCACAGAGAAGCCCAACCTAGCCTCCCATGAGAGGGAATTCCACATTGTAGTAGGAGCAGCCACTAATAAGGCTGTCCTCATCAACTGCAACTGCGATGGTGGTGGGGCAGAGAAAAGCAGTCTCCCAAGATTCTAGAGTTAGGTAGGTTATACCTTTTTTTCCTCAACTGATGTCCAGCCACTTCCAGTTTGGTCTTGTATTTATATTTGACATTTTTGGCAGTCTATGCAGACTCTGGAGAGTTACAGGACAGAAAAACGACTCCCAGAACTGCCAGTCACCCACTACTGCTTCAACATATGCACAGAAGCTATTTAGCTTTCAAAATCCACAAAAAAGTGATACTTTTATTGATCAACTGAAATGCACAAAAAACATCACGCAAGCTTTCAAAGCTCTACCACTGGCTTCTTCACAGTTGGTAAGTTTTACCTATATAGCACCTAAATTTCTTCCAGACATAGACACAGACTTCTTGAGAAATTCAATATTCTTTGTCGCCTGTGACTTCACAAAGGACAAAGACACCTGGATCCCAACAGAAGTTGCTTTACTACTGCTAGTGAAGTTTAAATTTTACTGTCCTTCCTCTCATTCCCCACATAGCCAAGAGGAATGGCCTCTGCCTGCATTGAGATCCCTCCAAGCCAACTGAACTACAACAAAGACAGTATTTGATACAAAATGCAAACCTGAGGACTTTTTCGGACGCGAAGAAAGTAACACAAGCAGCCTCGTCAGCTTGTGAGGCTGCTGCGTTGCAAAGCGTCAGTTTCGTATGACGCTCGCCCCTGCCGGTACTGTTGCGTTACCGCAGGGAGAGTTGAGCGTCATATTTCGGTGATTTTTACTCAAGATCAACTTTCGTGAGTAAAAATCAATGAGATATGACGCTCAACTCTCCCCATGGTAACGCAACAGTACCGGCAGGGGCGAGCGTCATACGAAACTGACGCTTTGCAGCACAGCAGCCTCGCAAGCTAATGAGGCTGCTTGTGTTACTTTCTTCACGTCCGAAAAAGTCCTGAGACTCTTAACACTGTCGCTTTTCTCTTTTGTGTATTGTATTGCTCTTTTGTGGATTTTGTTGTACAAGTTTTTTTGCATAGCTAACACAGCTACCTCTGAATACGTTTCCTGGATTTGAAGATAACATATTTATCTTTCAGTGTATTTTGCTCCTCTCAACATATAGAGAACTGCAGGCAGCTAAAAAGAGTAACAATTTAAAAAATTAATTAATTTTTTTTTAATGTCAAATAGGAATGTGCCAGATAAAGCTTTTCTTAGTACAGGTTGTGATGAACAAACCATCATCTTTACCTGATATTTTTGTCTCCCTGGGATCTGTTAAAGCCAATTCCCAAACTTTGGTCCTCCAGGTGTTTTGGACTTTAATTTCCCAGAAGCCCTAGCTAACTTGGCTATAATGTTTATTGGATAAGGAAAGAGAGTGATTTTAGTGTATTTAGATTAAGAGGAAAAATGTATCAGTGTTAGGATAGTTTTATTTTCTATTAGTATGTAAAGAGATGGGGGGGATTTGATTTGCATTATTGTTACAGCCTTTTGTGGTCAGGTGTATTATTTTGCAGAATGGTTTTACTGTATTTCAATTAACAAATTCCTAATCCCCCCTGCAAAAAAAATCCTAGCCACCTTGGCCAAGATTTAGAAATTCTGGGATATGAAGTCCAAAACATCAGTTTGGGAAACACTGGAAGTTAAGGACACTGGAGGAGGGCTATTTTATTAAAGCAACTGGGAAAAAATGGTTATCCTTCTCCCTCTTCTGTAGCCTACCCTTAATGCTTTTGTCTAATTCTGTATTTGGAAATTGAAAAACGGATATCAAGATGCCCTACCCAAGTGCAAGGGAGAACAGTAGTGAGAGGGGATCAAGATGGGGAGAACCCCAGTACAGTAAGAAAAGCCATGGGGGGATTGAAATGGGCAGGGGAGGAGGCAGCAGGATGGAAGCAGGTAAAAAAGCCAAAGGTAGGATTAGAAAAGCCAGACAGGGAGGGAATGGGGAGAGGGCTATAAAAGTTTACATGGAGAAGGGAGCAGCAAAGTAAGAGGGAGAGAAGTTGGAAAAGTCAATGGGGAGACAGTGGTACATGGGAGCATCAGGGGAGCCACCCTGAATATGTGTGAAGGGTATTCTTATTTTTATTATTATTGTGGGAGGGGCGCTCCAAAAAAGCGATACAAGGACTCCCTGAAACAACATCTCAGGCTTGGCCAGATTGATCACCAACGGTGGTCCGCCCTGGCCTCACATCGGGAGGCATGGAGACGCACTATCCACAATGCTGCAGCCTTATTTGAGAACTCACGACGAACAAGTCTTGAAGAGAAACGACAACGCAGAAAGAATCACAACCCAAAAACATCACCCAAGGAGACCTTCTGCTGCACTTTTTGCAACCGGACTTGTTTATCTCGGATTGGCCTTTTTAGTCATCAGCGCGCTTGCAGAAGGCGCGGGATGAGTCCTTCCTGAATCTTCGTTTGCGAAGAAAAGCCAGAGAGAGAGAGAGAGAGAGAGAGGTATTTATACACCACTCTTCAGCCACAAAGGCTATCAGAGCAGCTTACAAATTGTTAAGCAATAGCAATTTACACATCTACACTGCATTAAGCAGTTTCTAATGTGTGTTAGCTAATGTGTGTTGTTTGTGGGATGGATGGATGGATTCATGCATACATGTACTAGCAGCGTGGGGTTGAGTGAGTGGCATGCAGACATGACGGCTGGGCTCGTTTCTCTCTGTGTCTTTGTGTTTTGGGGGCGAGGACTAAAATATGCGGGAAACTGATTTTAGAAGAATTTATTCCTAGGCGATTTGCGGCAACTGGCTTGCCTTTCCTTGCCAGAGGTATCTGGCTGGACCAGGGGAAAAAAAAAATCAGGGATTCAGAAGACTGCGTTTTTGCCCTCAACCGTTTGCCCTTCAATGAAATGGGTCTTTTGTTGCAGCTGCAACAGATCTTAGGATTGCTCACAACTCCTCCGCCCCGTCGCAGCCATATTTTTTTCCTCTATTTTGCCACGGCACCCAAAAACTTTCTCAAAAATCCAGCCAAACCCCCCACACACACACACACACCGCTCTTCCTGGATCGCTTAGCCTTGTTCTATGCTCAGGCCCACAACTCCCCTCCCCTCCCGCCCTTCCAAAAAATTAAAAAAAAAGGGGGGGAAGCGACGATGGGCCTGCTTCCCCGCCAGCAGGCCCATTATCCCCATCATCCCACGGAGCCCGCCACACCCGTGTGGTGCCTGCAGGCCGCCGCCGCCGCCGCCGCCCTCTCTCACCTAGTGGCGTCCGCCACGTTCCTGACGAAGAGCGAGGTGTTGGGAGGCCGCGTGTAGCGGGACATGGCGCTGCGGGCTGGGGAAGGAGGGGGGACCCCGGGAGCCTCTCTTTCGACAGAGATGGACACACGGCAAAGCCACCAGCCTCAGCCGCCGCCGCCAGAGCGCTTGAGATGGAGGAGGAGGAGGCGGAGGCGGAAGGGGCTGGCATAAAAACTGCCGCCGCCGCCGCAATAACGAGCGGAGGCCCGAAGCAGTCGAGCCAAAGGGCGGGAACAATGGAGAGCCCGAGGAGAGGAGAGGGAGAATGGTCAGGTGCCTCATGGCACTGGCTCTTTACCTTTTCCTTACCAGGGACCCCCTTTCAATATCTTTTGTTGCCACGGACCCCCAAGACTTAATCCAATATTTAAAACCCTAACAACAACAATAATACATAATAATACAATTACACCATCCATTAAGCCTTCCCTCAGAGGCATTGGAGCGGGAGGGAAGACTTTTCTCCTGCTTCTTCCTACAGGTTTGTGGATGGAGTGGGTTGAATGGCAATGCGCAGGCCAAGCCTTTGCCTTGGCTTCTATCATGTGGCTAGTTCACTTGGAAGTGGGCCAAGCAGCCTTCAAGCCTTCTCCGACCCCCTGTGAGGAGATCGTGGACTCCTGGGGGTCCCCGGAATATAGGCTAAGAACCACTGCCTTATTGCACCACACAGTAACTGTATAAGCAAAGAGGAGGCCAAAATGGAAGACTCCTCGTGTATTCTCCCACACCCATTGCTAGAGCACCCACAAAAGATAGATAATTCAATAGAGCCCTTCTGTAAGTGAATTTTCTGCTAAGTGTAGGGTATTTCCACCCAGAGAAAGAATCTAGTGATTCCCAATGTGACACAAAGAGCCATGCATCTTGCAGACAAACAGTACCAATCCTTTCCTAACCATCATACTAGCATGTATTTACAAGAATGAGCTTTAATGGGCTGATTGATTCACATCAAGAAATTTACTCATCTATACAACTGCTGCACAATGTTTAGGATTGCAGTTACACTTTAGCTGGCACAAAATATATCATATTTTAATTGTTTTGTGAAATATGTATTAATATTTCACACAGAACAATGTAGTATTTTAAAGCAAGAGAATATTTAACAAACTGCAATTGAATATGTATTTGTGTCCTATCAGCATTACCCAATATTACACACTATAAATAAGATATTACATGAAAACACATACATTCGAGACATTAACACCATTAACACCATACTGGTGCATCTCCTGATATATGCTCAATAGCTTTAACAGTTGATATACACAAGTCACATTGTAAGAAGAGAGTGTGTTGAAAAACATATTTTACATGTTTTAATGTTTAGAGGAACAGAATGCCGTAATTACAATGGATCTTAAACCCAATTAAACATGATAAATTGTGTATTTAGCTTCAGGTTTGAAAACATCACCAAGAATCATACAATAACAGCAGTATGAATCAAGACAAGAAGGATTGTATCAAGGTCTGCTTTATAATGCAGAATAACAACTGAACACCTTCAAAGTCCAGAAGAAGGTTTGAGAAAAAAAGAATAGAAATTTTAGCAATGATTGGGAGGGGAGAGGGAGAGACTGCCTTTAAAATCTCTCTCTCTGGCTTTTCTTTGCAAATGAAGATTCAGGAAGGACTCACCCTGCACTTTCTGCAAGTGCGCTGATGACTAAAAAGGCCAATCCAAGATAAACAAGTCTGGTTGCAGAAAGCACAGCAGAAGGTCTCCTTGGGTGATGTTTCCGGGTTGTGATTCTTTCTGCGTTGTCGTTTCTCTTAGAGACTTGTTCGGCATGAATTCTCAAATAAGGCTGCAGCATTGTGGATAGTGTGTCTCCATGCCTCCCAATGTTAGGCCAGGGCGGACCATTATTGGTGATCAATTTGGCCGAGCCTGAGGTGTTGTTTCAGGGAGTCCTTGTATTGCTTTTTGGGAGCGCCCCTCTTACACTGACCCATGGCGAATTCACCGTAGAGTACTATTTTGGGGAGGTGATGGTCCTCCATCCTAGAAACGTGCCCTGCCCAGCGCAACTGTGTTCTCAATATCATGGCCTCAATGCTGGTGATCCCTGCTTGCTCAAGGACAGCAACATTTGTCACATAGTCAGTCCAGTGTATATTTAGGATTGTGCGTATACAGCGCTGATGAAAGTGTTCGAGGAATCGTAAGTGTTGGCAATAGGTGACCCATGTTTCAGACCTGTAAAGGAGATTAGACAGTACAATAGATCTATACACATTGATTTTTGTGCTTCGCCTCAGGTGTTTTTTTTACTACAGACTCTTTTGTAAAGTCTTCCAAATGCGCTATATGCCTTTGCTAATCTGTGATTGATCTCTTTGTCAATCTTGGCATCTGAGGAGATGATGCTTCCCAGGTAGGTGAACTGCTGAACGGACTTAAGCACAGATTTGCTGATGACAATGTGGGGATGATGGTGTTCGTCCTGTGGTGCAGGCTGGTAAAGAACTTCTGTTTTCTTCAGGTTGACTTCCAGCCCAAAGAGCTCTGCAGCTGTTGCAAAGCAGGATGTTAGGCACTGCAGAGCTGCTTCTGTGTGGGCAACAAGGGCAGCATCATCAGCAAAGGGCAGTTCACTGACTAGATAGTTTAGAGTCTTAGTGCGAGCCCTCAGACGGCTTCAGTTAAACATGCTATCATCAATACGGTAACATATATACTGTAGATGCCATCTTCTTCGAGCTCTGCTGTAGCCCTTTGGAGCATCATGCTCAAGAAGATTGTAAATAAAGTTGGCGCAAGAACACAACCTTGCTTCACTTGATTAGTTATTAGAAAGGTCTCTGAGAGAGCATCGCCATATCTGACTTGACCACGCTGGCCCTCGTGTAGCAAGATAATCATTTTGAGGAATTTGGGGGGACATCCTAGTCTTTCCAGGATGTGCTACAGACCTTTTCTACTCACAGTGTTGAAGGCTTTGGTGAGGTCGACAAATGTTACATAGAGACCCTTGTTCTGCTCTCTACATTTCTCTTGCAGTTGTCTAAGGGCAAATACCATATCTGTAGTACTCCTATTGGCTCTGAAGCCACATTGGCTTTCAGGAAGAAGTTCTTCTGCAATAAAATCAGAGTGAAGATATATCAAGAAAACATATTCTAAAAAGCAAAAATTCTGAACATATTTGAATGCCTTAATGCCTGTACAATTAATCCGAGCAAGGAAAATACTTTATAAGTTATATGCAACACACAGCTTAAATTATAGTACTATGTATATTAACTGAAGACTTGGCACAATCAGAACATTTTTAGCATGAAGCAGGGGTAAGTGCTTTAGGCAAAAACGGCACACCATTAAAAGGATGTAAATGATAACTATATAAGGGAAAGTCCACTTGTTTGGACACTCCATATACCTTTGTTCTTGTTAGTTGCTGTCATGTTGACTTTGACTTCTGGTGGCCCTATGAAGGAAAGACTTTCAAGTCACCCTATCAACAGCCCTGCTCAGGTCTTGCAGACCCAGAGCTGTGGCTTCCTTGGTTGAGTTTATCCACATGTAATGCAGTCTTCCTCTTTTCCTACTGCCTTGTACTTTAACAAGAGACAAGTTATTGTCTCTTCTAATGTCTTCTCATTATATGTCCAAAGTATGACAGCCTCAGTTTAGTCATCTTGGCTGCTTGGGAGAATTCAGGCTTGATTTGCTCTTGGACTAATTTATTTGTCTTTTTGGCAGTCCATGGTATCTGCAGAGCTCTCATCCAGTACCACATTTCAAATGAGTTTATTCTCTTCCTCTCATCTTCCTTCACTGTCCAGTTTTCATAGCCATACATAGAAATCGGAAATACAATGGCATGGACAATCCTGATTTTAATATTAAATGATATCAAATATCTATGGGAGAATACCTATGTGATTTGAATTTGTTGAAGCTATTTTGGCTCTCATGTGGTATTGTCCCATTCTGTACTCCTAGGTGCCAGTTACACGACAGAAATTGTCACGGTGCTTACCGTGATTTTGTGATCACGAATCCGCCCCTCGCTGTTTATACGATTTATGTAACTGATCTGGATATCCCAGGTGGTCCCGTGACTGATATTTACATGTCCAAAGTACCGTGTGTTTTTTTTAGGTTGTAGGTTTTTTTGGCTGTCAATCAAGTATGCGATTATTTGTGTTTTCACAACCTCGGTGACGCACTTCCTTTGAAGTTCCGTGCCAGGAGCGCTACTATTGGCTGGCTGGGGGGGGGGAGACTGGGGGGGCAGAGGTTTGGTATTCCCCTCACTTCTTTAAAAAAAGTTAACCCTTGAAACAGAGGTAGAAGGCACTTTTCAAAGACCTCATACGGAGGAACAATTAAACCATCTCCTTTCCTTTTGAAAGCAAGCCGAGTAGAGGCTTGCAATTTCTTTCACCTTAAGCAGAGGCATTTTGAAAGACGAGACTGAGATCTTTCGCTCAGATGCAGGGAGATCAAACCGAGTGAGGTGGGGGGGGTTAGGTTTCCCCTTTAAAATGTTAACCCTTACAGCAAACCAGCTACAGAGAGACAATTTGAAAGGCACAGGCACAGAGAGGGAATTAAAGGGTGTTCATTCGCTCAGAGGCTGGAATACCAGGGAGGTGATCAAGGCAGGGGATGAATGGGTGACCATCTCTTTGTAACATGCAGTTGAGGAAGAGATTAAAGCTGAACGGTTTGCAGTGTAGAAATCCATTTAAAAAGGTGATTGAGTACACACACGCGCGCACACACACATCAACCTTCGTGCAGCTGGATAGGATGCCTTTGTTTTCGGCTGGTGAGGCTGGATCTGTAGAACGGGTGACTGACCCCTCCTTTTCTGGTCCCTGAGCTCTAAGCCCGCCCCCAGTCACCATTTCCGGTCATCCCAGTACCGAGACATTTTGTCTCAGGCTGTTAACATTTCCGATTTTCCGAATCCTCCCGTGACTTTTTTAAAAACCAGCACAAACTGCAGGACTGGAAGTCCCGCAGGTTGAGGGATAAAGGGTGGCCCCCCTTCCGAAAATCACGTGCCCGACCCGATGTACGTGTAAACTGCCAGGGATCGACACAAATTCTTCCCAGGACATTTTCATCGTGTAAACGCCCCCCCAGACTCCTCAAATAGTGTTAAAGAAAGCTAGATAACAGGGTAGTAAGTAAACAGTGGGTATACTTCCTGGGAGGGGATGTTAGTTTTCCATCTTCCTCTCTTCTGTCGTAATATTTATGGATCTATATCAGAACCCCAAAGGTATCCTTCCTCATCACTCCCTCTCCCAGCATTCCCCATCTTTGTATGGCATAATTACATTTAAATCCCAGTTTTAGAGATGAGGTTAATATCATTGTACCTATAGACACAACAGTGCTCCCACCCCTCCATAGCAACTGTCAAAGCCCTCCTGCCCCTGAGGGGAAAGAAGAGGTGGATTTTACATTCAGCTGGAGTTAGAAAGGGGGCTAGAAAGGCCTGAGGAGAGCCCATGTTAAAAAAAAAAAAGGAAAGAAAAGCCAAACTTGGGGGAGAAATGGACTTAGGGGAAAAAGCAGGTTTAGAAGTGGATTAGAAAAGCCAGCGGTAGAAAGTGGTGTAGGAAAAGCAAATGGAGACCATCTAAGGAGTAATTGTGGGAGTGGTATGAAGGATCTGTGTATTCGATGTGATAAACAGATAAAAGAACAACGTGTGTATACATGTTTAGATGGGTGCAACTAGGCAAACGATGTGGAGAGGGCTCTGTGTGTTTTGTGTGGGGAAATTATTTTAAGGCATTTTTAAAAAAATAAATGGGAATGTGCTTAATTTTCTATGACAGCTTTGTTGTAACAAATTGGTTTTCTCACCTCACTAGTTTCCTTTAGGATTTGGTTGCAGTCATTAATTTTGGGACTGCCCACATCCCCTTGCAGCCATTTTACACACACACACAGGACATTTCTTATCGTGCCCAATAACAATCTTTAAATTCCATACAGGCCCACAAGGCTGACTTGCTCTTGTCATAGAAACATCCTGGTTGAAGATGGAAATAAACCTACGGCCTTGGGGGACTATTCAAGTTCAGTCCCTGAGGCAATTTCTCAGAACTCCACTATCAACATTAAAGGGGCTCTGTGACTGAATGTAACCTCAGCCACACCTAACAGCTGCTGTTCCTTCTTTATACTGTTACATTTTTAAACCAGGGGAGCTCCCTAGGATGAAAGCTTCTCATCATAAAAACAACAAACCTCCCAAAGATGTGTGCATTGGGAAGCCAGCTGTGCAACCTGACAGGAGCCTTTTCACTAGGGATGCCAGAGTGAATGGTGCAAACTTTCAAGCCGCACAGAACTCTGGCCTGTTTTTGGACCACTCATCCATGCTTAGCTTCAATGTCAGAACTTATAACTCTATTATTCCACTTTAACAGCTATGGCTGCCTCCTGTGGAATTCTGGGGTTTGTAGTTGAGGCCTAAGAGCTCCCTGGCTGAAGATGCTAACTGCCCCTCTTTAAACTGCAAATCCCAGGATTCCACAGGAGGCAGCCAGAGCAGTTAAAATGGAATCATAGCACTATACTGTAGTTGCCTCATTCTCTCCCTTTGCCTTTTGAGATGACAGTGGCACATCTGTTAAAACTGGGTATGTGTTGATAGGGAACTAAACATCACCAGCTCTTTGATTTGATAGATTCAATTGATAAACAGTATTTTAGTTGGATTAACAATTGGATTTAGCCCCACTGCTTTTGAGCTGAGGATCCAAATATTGCCAGAAAGGAACAGAAGCGTGTCAGCAGCATTAGAGTATGCAGTAGAACCTGGCTATTGCTCTATTTGGAGATGTCTTCTTAGCCAAATAATCAAGCTTCAGTGAAGGCATGGCATGTTAATGTAAACTTAAACCTCTCAGGTTGAGGAGGCAGGAAGTGTATTGAACAATGACAGGTTTAGGAGGCATTGCCTAGGGGACACCTCTTACAGGCTCCAAAGACAGGAGGGATCTTTGGACAAAGGGGACCATGGTTAGGGAAGCTATGAAGAAAAATAGATCACAAAGAATGAGATGTAAGGATGCAATGTGTATTGATTTTAAAGTCATTAGTACAAAATTTGAGCAGCTATTTACAAAAGGTCTATGTTGCAAGTGCCCAGCTTCAGTCAACAACCACATGTTTTACATTTATCCTCTCTTCCACAGCAGCAGTCTGAAAACATCTTTGGGAACAGGATGTTTCTATTTTAAACATACACCAAACACATTTTACTATGAAGAGATTAAGCCATGCACACTAAATACTTAATGAGACCTGAGAAGCCTGTATTAAACTTGATCTCCAGGCCCTTATGACCTCAACAGATGGTGATTCTTGTAGACCAATTGAAAGTTACAGAATTTCACACACCCACTAGCACATAAATACAGATGTTTACATGATGCAATACCTTTGTTAAAAATACATTTTGTACTTGTGAGATAAACATGATCAGACTAACTATTAATGTCTTAGTGACTTAATATAAATGTATATTGCTTATTTTTCTTAATCTTGAAAGAATAAAGATTTTAACTGCGGTGTTTTTCAATTTCATTTTCTACAGCTAGTTGTAAATGTAGTGTCATACCAAAAATATAACACCATTCACATTTGTAGTCCAGAAGTATCATAAAATTGTGCCCAAGGTCAAGTTAAAGACTTTATATCTGCAATATTTCTGGATGTCCAGAGCCAGGCATAGTAAATGGGGAAGTATCATGGGAGCTGCAGTCCCACAACATTTGAAGGACCACATTTCCTCCATTCCCATTTCTGTGCATATTTAATTACAGTACACTGATGTATGGTCTCCAGATCTAAGGGTCTTGTTAATATTCTCTCTGGCTTTTCTTCACAAATGAAGATTCAGGAAGGACTTATCCTGCGCTTTCTGCAAGCGCGCTGATGACTAAAAAGGCCAGTCCGAGATAAACAAATCCGGTTGCAGAAAGCACAGCAGAAGGTCTCCTTGGGTGATGTTTCTGGGTTGTGATTCTTTCTGTGTTGTCGTTTCTCTTCAAGACTTGTTTGGCGTGGGTTCTCAAATAAGGCTGCAGCATTGTGGATAGTGCGTCTCCATGCCTCCCAATGTGAGGCCAGGGGGGACCATTGTTGGTGATCTATTTGGCCGAGCCTGAGATGTTGTTTCAGGGAGTCCGTGTATCGCTTTAATATTACTAAATTAATATTACTAAATTAAAAAATAGGAGAGTGACAACTTATCGACAACTCAAGAACAAGTCAAGAATTGCAGTGCTACAATAGTTAAATGTTTGGATAAGACGTCAGTCCAAATACAGTATATAACAGTTCTTCTTAACCTGTGATTTGGGGACCGCCAGGGGACCACAATGTTCTTAAAGGGGGTCCTCAAAATCTTGAAGGCTGCTTGGCCCACCTTCTCCCCATAGTGGAGTGGCCATGTGACAAAAGCCAAGGCAAAGGCCGGCTGGCTTGGCCTGTGCATTGCCATTCAATCCGCTCCAGCCACAAACTTGCAGGAAGCAGTATTATCATTATCATCACCTGTTGTTGTTGTTGTTATGGGTTTAAATCTTGAGTTAAGTTTTGGGGGGCTTTGGCAACAAAAGATATTTAAAAGGGGTCCCTGGTAAATAAAAGATTAAGAACCACTGGAATAGATGCTTGGGGGCTTCTCTCCCAGTAGCCCATAACGGGGTTTCCATGTCGCTGTTCCCACCAAGCACTTATTTCTCCATTCAATCAGCTCCAGCCACAAACTTGGGAGGACGAAGCAGGAGAAAAGTCTTCCCTCTCCCTCCAGTGCCTCTGAGAGAAGTTTTATTGGATGGTGTAATTGTATTATTATTATTAGGGCTTTACATCTTGAGTTAAGTCTTGGGGGACCACGGCAACAAAAGATATTTAAAGGGAGTCCCTGGTAAAAAGAAAAGGGGGGGGGTTTAAAGCCATTGGTATATAAAAACTCTTTATGCAACCTCTTGATTTACGAAACAGCCACCACTTTTCGCTGCTCCCCGTTGCGCTACGCCACCACTGTACAGCCCTGCGCAGAAAAAATATTTACACTATTCAGCTCTCAAGAAAGAAAGAAAGGGGGGAACTACGATTCCCAGCAGCCTCCAGGGGGAAAGTCCCGGCTTGGTTGGCCAACCGAGGCTATATAAGGATTTCAGACGGCGCGGGTTTCAGACAGACATCGGTTGCTGCCGTTTGTACGGGCGAGCGGGGCCTCTCTGTGTCCTCCCTCGGCGTCCTCCTGGTGCGGGGGAAAGTAGCCGCTGGCGTTTGGGTTTGTTTCCCCAGCCCTCCTTTTCTCGCCCTCTGCATTTTCATGGGGCCCAACGAGGCGGCGGAGGCGGCGAGGATGGGTCCGCGGCTGGAGGAGCTGAAGCGCCGGGCGTCGGAGAGCATCGAGGGCTGGTCGGGGCGGCTGTCCGAGCTGAGCCGGGCCATCTGGAGCCGCCCGGAGCTGGCCTACCAGGAGCGCCAGGCCCACGGCGCCCTCACCGGCTTCTTCGCGGCGGCCGGCGGCTGGGCGGTGCAGCGGGGCTACAAGCTGGAGACGGCCTTCCGAGCGGAGTGGCGCTGGGCCGGCGGGGGCGGCGGGGACGGGTCCGCTCCGCCCGAGGCCGCCTCCTCCGCCGCCTCCTCCGCCGGCCCTCCGGCCCTCCGCCTGGGCTTCCTGTGCGAGTACGACGCCCTGCCCGGCCTGGGCCACGCCTGCGGCCACAACCTCATCGCCGAGGTGGGCGCCGCCGCCGCCCTGGGCCTCCGGGCCGCCCTGGAGAGCCTCCGGCAGCCACACGGAGCCCCCGCCGTCAAGGTGAGGCCCCCGCGGAGGGAGGGAGGGAGGGAGGGAGGAGGACCACCGGGGGCCGGCTGGCCTGGACTGCGCATTGCCATTCAGCCCGCCCCAGCAAGCCACAGACTTGGCGGAAGAAGAAGCAAGCGGCAGGGAAGCCTCTGAGGGAAGCCTTAATCCGGGCGGGCGATTGTAGCCTTACTTATTTAGCTTGGGGCTGTTATTATTATTGTTGTTATTACTAGGGTTTTAAAGTCTTGGGGGTCACGGCAGCAGAAGAGGTTTATAAAGGGGGGCCCGGGTAAAGACAAGGTTAAGAACCACTGGAACAGACGCTTGGGGGGGGGCTTCCCTACCACTACCCCACGAAGGGGCTTCCATGTCACGGTTCCCACCAGGCGCTTCATTTCTCCCCTTTTATATAACCTCCGCCCCCCCCCCCTTGACGGCTTGTCACCTCCTGCTTTCAGATCACCGTGTTGGGCACTCCTGCTGAAGAAGACGGAGGAGGCAAAATAGACTTAATTAAAGCTGGGGCGTTTGATGGGCTAGATGTGGTATTCATGGCTCATCCCTCCCAAGAAGATGCGGCTTATTTGCCAGATGTAGCAGAACATGAGTGAGTAACTGTGGACTGGGAGATGGTGCCTGCTTTTCCTTGCAGAGCGCTCTTTCTGTTTGGTCACAGTGTTTTTGGAATGGTGGGCTGTCCTGAAGGTGCTTGGAATTCCCTCCTATTTTGGTGGTGATTGTGTCATATCACCAATCCATGTGATGCTTTTGGCAGAGGTTTTCCACTTCTGGTCATCAGCCAATTTTTCTGAAGGCAGTTATGGATGGCTCCGGACTGGTAAGAGGGATTGGCACCATTGGGACCTCCATTGCCCCAGGCCCACTAGCACTAACTGCTAACTGGCTGTTGATGAGGTGTAACAACGTATGCAAGATTTGGACTTATTTGGCAGATTTTTTCCCCCTGGTGGGTATTGGGTACAGCTATTGCATTTCTGTAGGGGTGCTGCTGCTCCTTATCCTTGGATGGTATGAGGTATGATACAGTTGATCATGTCCCTATAAGAACAGTCAGTGAGAGTGGTAGTTGAAAGAATAGGCACTACTACCTCCAGTCATGGTTAGGCTTTGAAGCCTCGGAGCCCCCTCAGAAAGGCCAGGGAAGGCAGCGGGAGGGAGGGAGGGAAGCTGCCCAGCATCTCCTGGGCCTTCCTGAGGGGACTCCGGGTCTTAGAAGCCTCGGAAAGCCCCGGAGCCACCTCTGGAATGCTGGGGAAGGCTCAGGCAGGAGGTTGCCCCACCTCTCAGGTTTCCCGAAGGGGCTAAGTGTGAAAGCTGCGAATGTGGAGGGGCAACTGTATGTTTGCAGAAACAGCAACTAGCATGGCCCCCCCCCAATTTTTTCCACCATGATTACACATCCCCTTCTGAAAGAGAGTGAGTGCATCCATAGTCCTCCACCTCTTCCTACTTGGTCTCTTGGGGGTTCACTAGTAAAGACTGAATCAGAGCCTGGAAGTTTGAAAAATCAGTTGTTTGAGATAACATTAGAAATTGGCAGGTTAATTCATTGTCACTAGGGCTGCTGACACACTGCAGAAATAACCCAGTTTGGCAAACTGCTGTGGCTCAAAGCTATAGAATTCTGGGATTTGTAGTTTTGTGAGCTATTTTGCTTTCTCTGACAGTGAGCTCTGGTGCCACAACAAACTACAAATCCCAGGATTCCATAGGATAGAGCCATGATAATTAAAGTGGTGTCAAATTGGATTCGTTTTGTAGTGTATCAGCAGCCTAAGACAAATACTTGAAATCATCAGATTGTTTGAATTAATGCTGATTGATTTATTACTTGGGTGGGCAACTATGAAAGGCTAGGAGGCCACATTAGCCCCCTAGGAGGCCTGGGAAGGCTGCACTTTGCACTGTACCTACTTCCACAAAAAAATCAAATTTGTTGTCACTAAATGCCCTATAGGGGGCATGGGTGCTTCTGGGCCCCTAGAGGGCATTTTGGGTTATTTTGAGGGGGGGAAATTGTTTTGATTCCCTCGGGGTGCAGGGGGGCTCCAAACGTGGAAATGTCCTCTGTACCCCTTAGAGATCATTTTGGGGCAAAAAAATTGACGGGGGGCACAAAAACAGCCCTGGGGGCCACATTTTGTCCACCCCTCTTTAGAGGATAGCTTTCAGAACAGATGCTGGTATTGCAGAGAATGGCATGGAGGTTGTTTACTCCTGAACCCTAGGATACATGTGGTGATTGACTCCTTCAAAAGAGTTCTCTGTTTAAAATTGCCTTCACCCAGCCTGGGTGTTTTTCCAGATGGACTGCAAAGGTCACAACATGGCTGTTGCCTGAGGATGGTGGGAGTCCAGCAGATCTAGAAAAGCTATCCTAAAACATGGTATCTCACCTTAGAAACTGTTCAATTAAGTCTGATCACTGATCTCTGTGTCTCTTCTCTTCTTTCCATCCTCACCACTTCACTCACCCTTCAGACACCTTCTTTGTTAAAAAGTAATGTTAAAATTTAGTTATGAATTATATATTTATTTCAGCTCGATGACATGGCAACTGTAGCCATAAGTGGCTGACTACAAATATCAGTCAGTGAATCAAGCTGGATAATTTTTAATCACAAATGTTTTGAGTGCCTCTGAATATATGCTGGACATTTTTCTGCAGAACTGAATCACTGCATCCTTGCTGCCTCTCCACACCCAACCAAGAAGTGTGATTTGTAAAGATCAGTGATAACAGTGCATATTTTTCATGCAAAACCCAGTAGTCCGAAATGCAGTCTGTGGCATCTTCAGTTTAAAAGATGAAGTCTCTAACAAGACTACTCTTCTACTGTTTTAGGCAGGGAGGGGAGGGGTCATGGATTTAGCTAGCTATATGTTTTGCCTTCAAGCCCCACCCTTACTAGATTTCACAAAGGAGAGATTGTATGAAAAACAGATTGAAAGGGATGGGTTGTAATAGGGAGTGGAGAAAAAGGCAATGAAGTGATGAAAACTTTTTCTTTATTATCCAGGTACCCAGCACTGTGCGAACAATAATAAACACACTAAACTTCCTAAAGGAATATAAAGGAGTTCTTTGCATTGCACTCCAGGACTCACTTTTTCTGTTCTTCTCCACTTGCTTTATAGATCCCCCCCCCACTTTATTTTATTGCTTCACAGCTCTTTTGTTCCTGGGCAACTACTTGGTCTCACCCTCCTTCATAAGAAAAAAGGAAGCAGCTGACAGATTAGTCTTTGCAGCATAACAAACAATTTAGAACCCAACCACATGATGCATTTTCTTCAGTCTTAGTCCTTCCCTGAGGCCTTCCTGTCTCTCTTAATCTAGCAGAAAGAGAACCATCTCACCCTAATGAATTTTAACAATCTAAATTAATTGATTCATTGAAGTCTGTGTTTAATTACAATCTTAATCAGGAATTCTATGGAGTTGAGCCACATGAGGTGAAAAATCTAATGCATTTAACAAGTTAATTAGTGAGTGTTTTTGCTTGCACTGGACTGGACTGACTTTGTGGATGAGTGAAGAAGCTTTAGGTGTCTCCAAACAATTGGAGACCTGATCCACATCTCTAATTGCATCTTGTAATGTGACCTAACAGAATGTATGAATTCTACAAATATCATTTTCTTTATCACTTTCACCCTCAGATTTGGGTGTCAGGACAGATAATGTAACTGGCTGGATTTCATTCAGGGTTCTCCAGATGCTGAGCCTATTTTTTTGTATTTATAGTAATATGTATTTTCTAGATGAAGTAGACATTAAATTGAGAGGGATGTTTATTTCCAAGGAAATTTACCTACTTGAAATGTACCTTTTGAAGCATTTCTTTCCTCTGAATATCTTTTTATTTCAAGAGGCCTTCCTAACTTTGATAATCTTTTAAAAACTTGACTGCACAAATACTCAGGTAGTTCTAATGCTTTTAAAATTTGGAAATAATTTTTATTCCCCCCCCAAGAATTCATTCCCCAATGTGGAATATCTCCATGAAATGGCCAGCTTTTATCCACAAAGTGGATGCTGCAGCTTAATAAGTATATCTCCCCCTGTTCCTAGTTTTCATTTTTTCTATCCAGATTTGACAGTTTATCAGGTGTGATCTACTTTCTGTGATATTGCATTTGTAGTTATAGCCTTATTGATACTGGATTTGGCATTACTTACATAGTGAACTTTTCTGCAATTTTTAAATTAAAGCATTTCAGATACACAGTCCTGCGTCACATGATTCTGAAATGAGCTTGTTTCAACAGATTTCTCAGGTTCTAATTTGGAACCACTTCAGAAATTAGATTTAGTGTTTACTTGTAATACAAAATTGAAATGTCATGTGGCTGTAAGCTGCATAGTTGGGTATTAAAGTTATCTTCATTTTCATATTTGGCAGTATCTGTATTTAGATTATCTTTCTGCAAAGAAAACTGTATTGTTATCTCACAAAAATATAGATTTGATACCCACATAAGATTTGGAATTCTTCTAGCCTTAATGTAGTATGCATTTCTTATCTCAAGTATTCTTCAGTGAGGTTTCTGAAAAGAAACAAGCCTAGAAGACAAGAATTGTCATGTTGAGTCATATCAGTGCCTCATCCAGTATTCTTTTTTTTAACTCTGTCCGTATGCCAGTTTATCCTTCATAAGAACTGTTATGTTTTGCTCCAAATAGTTTTTATTTAGTAAGACTGGAAAAAAGCAAGATTTTAATATGTCTATAGAATTGCTGTAGGTGGCCAATTATTTCTTTTCACCATCTAGTGCCCATTTGCTCTGTAGTAGATGACTTACATAGTAGTCTTTCCCCCGTCACGTATGATTTCCCCATTTTTGAAGTGAACTATTCAGCACTTCTTGTTGACTCTTTTAGAAGATGAAGAATGCTTCCTCATTCATTGCATCTTCGTAGAATGTGCTGCATCTTTGAAGAAGGAAGTGATTTTTCCTAGCACAAGGAATATTACTCTTTTGAATAAACTTATCACAGTGACTACATTCATTATCAGTATATCATCAGTATCTTCTAGAATTATCCTGCTTTATGATGGTTGATCCATATGCTGTACATGCATGTTGATTACTTCAATTTAATAGGAGCAACTAAAACAAACCAGAAATCAATATTTTTTCATAACATCCAAACCTAGTATCCTCTCAAACCAGGATTCATAAGCCAAAGCAATATATAGCTTGTTGCTGACCTGCTATCCTGATTTGCTTGGGAAGAACAGATATCATAAGTTACTGGTTTCTGGTTTTAGCTGTTTGTTTGAGAGGAGGAGCAAAACATGTGCAAATGGGCTTTGTGTATGCTGCTATTTTGTTGTCAGCCAGAATAAGCCAGAAATCCTGACTAATTGTTATGTGCAAATATGGCCGTTCCCTTCAGTTGGGTGTTGATTAAAAGATTAAAAGAAATTACAAAATGAATATATATTTTATTATTTTTAATCTTTAGGTGCCTTTTGTATTCTTGGCTTCTGTATGCCTGCACTTACTAAACAAATTGTAAGAAAGTTACTTCTCAGATGTGATTCTAATACCTATGCCATGGTGGTGGTTGGGAGTTACTGCTGTTGATTAGCGAATTAGTTTTGAATTTTACTATATTCAAATTTCCTCTTAGAAATTTAGAACTGATGACATATTTGTGAAAGATAATGCCAGGAAACAAGCTTATTTATTTATTTATTTATTTAAGGAATTTATATCCTGCCTCTTGCATTGGTCTGCAGGCAACTAAAATGTTTTTTAATGCAGCAGCAAATAAAAAGAACAAATTGTTTTTCTAAAAAAATAATTATGCAATTAAAAGTGACCCCATAAAATGCTAAATTGCTGTTAAATGCTATTTATATCTACAGTCAGACTATACACAGAACCTGAAAGGTAACAATATAAGCACAGGTAAACATGTTTAATGTGGGAGTTCCACCATTTAAATTCCAGCATAGGAAAGGCCGTCGTTCCAGTGGCAAAACAATAGCCTGCCTTCAGAGGACTGGGGCACATCAAGAAAGGCCTCAGACACCATCTTAACTGATAGGCTATATGTCCTGGTTCTTGGGGCATATTACCATTACTGTACTTAGAATAAGTAAGGATCTCCAGATGTTGCTGGATTGCCAATTCCCTTCAGGTTTAGTCTGGTGAGGGATTATGGGAGTTGCAGTCCAACAGCATCTGGAGGGCCACAAGTTCCTCATCCCTGATTAAAAACATTTTTACTCGTTAGCCTTACAGAAGACCAGTAACAACAAACAGATAGTTTGTGTCCACAGCCTTACCATCCACGAGACACAATGCAAAAAGAAAAAGGAATGGGGAGAGAAGGAAAAGAAGCAAACTCAGGCACCAGATCTTGCCAGTACCACTTTCTTGCAGTGGCAGAACATGTAGGGTATCAGGTTGGTAGTGCTGTATTTAGTTAGCAGTGTTGAATCCCGCAACATGAGACAAATGATAATGATGTAGGAAACAAGATGTCCAGCTGCTTGGCACAAAGTGATAGAATGGGCAGTTTAGTTACATATGTGTAAAGACTGATGAGTGCTGGTATTCTGATCTTAGCAAAAGAGTGTGTGATTCAATAATTTTTAAATTACTATAAACCACCTTGAATCTCATTTTGGGAGAAAGGCAGGATGTAAATCCAATAAATAAATAAGAACAAACATGAGACGTGTGTTTTCTTGATTTTGGATATAGTATCTATTTTCATTGCTCTTCATCCTAGTGAACTCTTTAGTCTGGTATGGCCTTAAGAGGCAGGGCTGTTAAGTTGCTTTTTTTGGGTATACCCTTACAGACTTCACCAAGCTCAAATTGTTAGGGTTATTTTGGGTCATGTTGACCGTGGAAGATACTGATACACAGCTTATCCACATGTGACAACAATTTTATATTCTGCAAAACTGTATTTGAGTCCTTCATAAAATTTCCTTTGGTTTAATTTGTCTTCACAAATTTGAAATGTCTGTCTTTACATTTACTGGTTTTGCTTGCTGTGGACTTTTTTTCTTATAATATCTATTGTGCATTGTACTGCATCTTAAAATAGATTTGTAACTCCCCAAGTGTCTCAGCAGATTTGCTGCATGTTTAGTGCATGTTGTGCAGTGGTATGGTCAGAAAAGAACAGACCTATGGCTTCATTCAATAATCTATATGCTTCTGGTTTCTAATTCATGCTTTAGAAACTGCTGTGTAGCAAATGTACTGTATGGTTTTGTGTAGCTTCTAGGATTTCTAGGATCCAAATTGGAGGGGTGGTCTAATTTTGACAATGTTTTCTTTCATTTGATTTCTAGTTCCCATGGCTTCAGTGAATGTAGGCTCTCCTAGAAGCTCAAAAGCCAAAAGTACCATGAAAAAAAAACAAGGCTTTCATAAGGCCACTTTAAGCTTTTAAGGCTGACTTGCATATTTGGAAATACTAGTGAAACTGTCCTTGATTTGGTATATCAACTTGTTTGAGGTGTCATGATGTTCTTGCTGGAAAGCAAATGTTTATTGCTATTTAGTATAAACTGAAATCTTCATGTCCTTATTTCTAAAAGAGCTGAATGCTGCCATTATTATTATTATTATTATTTGCATTGTTTATCAAATACAAGTTATACACTGTTGCTCACTAGGGCAAGTAGTGCCAGTGATCTTTGGTAAACCTAGTTTCTATCCCAAAGTTGAAGCTACAGAGATTAGCACAGAGTGTCCTTGGCAATCGTGCTACCTTCTGATCTCCATGCTTAGAAGGAAAGCTTGAGGTCATCTGTCCTGAGTCCCTCAGGACGTGAATATGAATATAATAAATCCTTTCTCACACATGCAAGCTCAAAAGCATAAATGCAGCCAGCAGCAAAGCTAACAATAGTACCGTAGTCATAATTTCAGATCTTGAATTTATGGAACTAGAAAAAGCTCAAACAAGGGTTCGAGTTCTTTGATCATGGTTCCATTTAAAATCCACAGTTCCATTGCGCGCTGCATATCTATTTCTAAGTTATGATTTTAATTAATGTTAAATTTAAAAACAGCTAGAAAGCTTACATAAATATAATTCAAGTTTCCCAAGGTCATAAAAAACACTGTAAGATATAGATGCTAATTATGTAAGAACAGCGTAATTACAGTTCATTGGCTTTGTATAAAGATTTTGACAAGAATGTGATAAGAAGAGGTATGGAGATAATTATAATCTTTGAAACTCAGGTGATTTGGGGGCAGAGTAGTTAATAGTACTGAAATTGTATTATAACATTGTAGAAGCTGAACAGTGTCACACTCTTGAATTAGACTAATTTTTTACACTGGTTTTCATTTGCTTTTCACTTAATTCTTAGTTGATATATTAAATATATGGTCAGTCAAAAATAATACAGGTTTTTAAACTTATCAATAATACAAAAAGGCTATCTGTATAATGCAATTAAATGTCAGAGCTAACAATTTATTGTTTTGCTGTTTTAATATTTAAGAAATTAAGAGATTTTTGCATTGTAAAAGATAGAAAGTATTATGTACCTTTTATGTAAAAAAAGTGTCTCCTGTTTTCTGCAGACGTTGATATCAGTTACTGATTCTGCCTAGGTATCTGCATGCACAGCCTCCTCTGTTAAGAACGGTTTTCTCCCTTCTTCAGCTGAGAAATGCAGTCTTCATACACACAAACATTGTCCCTCTGTTTGTATGTGTCTGTGTTTGTGTTGCCTTCAACTGAATCCTATAAGAGTTTTGAATTCTATGTAGACAGGTTATCTGTGCTAGTTATGGTGGAAGGTAGGGAATGGGAAAAAAATGTCAGGACCTCTCAATCAACTTCATTGCTGTTTTACATGGCCTGATTTGCCTCTTTCAAAAATGTCTGTTTTGTTAGTTTATTTGCTACATAGTCTCTAGCAGACAAACAAAATATTGTTAATGTACTAATATTATTTTGTTTCCACAGAGCTTAACTTTCTTCTTGTATGTATTTTTTCCTCAGTCCACTGACTTCGAATATGGAAGTCCTATATCAATTACCTTCCAGTTTCAAATCTGTTTTCTTGAACTGTTATTTTCAGTAATGTACCTTTATAGAAGCTCAAAGTACTAAACTGGTATGAGCACGTATCCCTTTAAAATTAAGTTCACTGAATCCAAAGGGGTATTTGTTACTTCACAAAAGTGTTTAAAAACAAGTGATGGCTTTTATTTCCTAGTGTGACTGTGAAATACTATGGAAAAGCTTCTCATGCTGCTGCTTACCCTTGGGAAGGAGTAAATGCATTAGATGCTGCTGTTCTTGCATACAACAATCTGTCAGTTTTAAGACAGCAAATGAAACCAACATGGAGAGTTCATGGTGAGATCTTCATTAAATCTTATGTCCAGCAAGTAATACTTCAGCACTGTTTAAGAAAATATGTTGTATGTGGCATGTTAATGATCAAATGCAAGGGGCTGTACTTATTTTTCTGACAAACATGCAGTCTGTTCCTTAAGTAGAAAGTGTTTTAAGAGCTACACAGCTTTGAGAATTGTTCACTTAATAGGCCAACCAGTGTCTAACTTAAGCTGTTGAGTGTTCATACAGATAATGGCTGGTATTGAGCTTGATGTCTGCTAGTACAGAAAACACCTACAGTTGTGTACATATGATAATAGTGAGAAGCCACACATCTCCACTGCTGCTTTAAGGTTTCCAGATTTTGCTTCTTATCAAATGGCATGTATCTCCCTTCTCTAGGTTCAAATTAGGATGTTGGCTGTCAGGCTTGTGTGTTTCATACTCTGTAGTATTTGGCAGTTCAAAAGAGCTTATGTAAAGGTAACTGTGACTATGGAAACCCATAGTTTACAAGCTGTGCACTTCAAGCAACCAACACGTTTAGTGATGAAATCCTATTGTAAGTAATTATTTCATTATTGAATGCTCCTTCATAGGAAAACCTCTTGTTTGCACACATGTAAAGGCAAAAGTTCTAACCTAGCCTTTAGTGTTTTTCTTTACCTAGAGGAATTTTCATGGGGTGGTTGGGTGGGAATTCTAGCACATGATAACACTGTGTATACCAGGGATAGGGAGAGTGTGGTCTTCAGGCTACATGCAGTCCCAGTCCACTTTTCGCAGCTTCCCCAAATACACTAGGCCCCTCAGTATTGTGTACATTTGTCAGGTTAAAAAAAGCCCCCCCCCCAGGCCATCAGGTTTGGTGTTTTGCTTTAAAACATCCAGCCCCTAGCCCTCCCCCCCCCCAAGCCTTTTCATTTAGGCAGAAATCATCCCCCCAGGCCACCCAAAGAAAACAGGAACTGGGAACAAAAGTGACTTCTGATCACTTTTGGAGCACCCCTTTGTCCAAAAATTTGTGAGTGTTGACTATCAAGGGTACTGAGGTGAAAATGGGTTTCTGCCCTCTTTATAGTTGCCAGTCCTTTGACTGTACCAAGCCTTAGTAATATGGGCATAACTGTATAGAAAGATTACCATTTTTTTTAATATGTAGAAGGTCAATTCATCAAACTAGCCTCAAGCAGCTGAAATGTGTTAACTTCACTGAATAATTATAAAAAGTGTGATTTCCAGCTGCATGGTAAACTAGCTCTATTGTTAGAGCCCAGTTAAAGTGTATCCATTTATGTCTGTTCATTTTTATTTTAAGGGTATCTTGCACAGTGTGAAATCCTGTAGTTGGAATGCTCCAAAGTTTCAGTTTCTCTGGTTTTAAAATGCAATTATATGGACCTGCTCTAAACTAGTGATCTTCAGTGTGTAGGACATGCCTGGATGCAAGCCACATTATATTCGAAATAAAGAAATACTATAGAAGCTGATGCCCTTTAATTATAAAATGAAGGAGCACTGTGAACATGTTTCTTTCTGGGTGTTAGTTTACTGGGAAAGAGTCACATAGTTGTCCTTATGCACTGCAGGCTTTTGAGCTTTATGCTGCAGCAGTTGCTGAATAAACCCATGGAAAATCACCTTCCATGCTGCTGCTGCTATAATGTTTATAGGGTGCCATTCTTTTTGGTAACCCATAGGAATTCAGTGTTACTAACCAATAAGAAATATTTATATTAAGCACATTATTTTAAATATATATGGCAGAATGATTTCTCTCCCGATTGTTGTCATAAATGTAGCTGTTGAGTGAAATTCCCTAGTGATATTGTTTCCTCTAAATTACTAACTCAGTGAAGGACAGATATTTGTATAAACTGTAAGAATTTAAACACAGACAGCCTTTAACTTGTGTAGTCCAACACATCTTATTCAACATGCAGTATTCAAGCCATTCTGATCAGTGGCTGTTCATTCACTTATTAATGGAACAGACCTGGTGCTTTGAACTCTTCCTGAAAATGGACTGGTAGCCAATGAAGCTGTTTCAGCAAGGGAGTTATATGCTTCCTATAACCAGCCCCAGTCAGCAGTTTAGCTATGATGTTTTGTACTTGCTGCAGTTTCCAAACAGTTTCCAGAGGCAGCCCCACATAGAGTGTGTTATAGTAACCCAATGGGGTGTAATCAAGACGTATGTTACTGTGGCCAAATCTGACTTCTTGGGGAATTGGGAGTAGCTGGTGCACTAGTAATAATTATGCAAACATACTCCTGGCCACCGCTGAAACCTGGGCTTGCAGGCGTAGGGTTGAGCCCAAGAATACACCCAAGTTACAAACCTAAGATTTTAGGGGAAGTGTGACTTCATCCAGCACAGGCTGAATGACTACTCCTTGATCTGCCTTTTGACTGACCAGGTGCATGCCTGTCTTGTTTGCCCTTGTCTAGTCCATTACTGATAACAGACAATGGTTTAGTACTGAGGCAGCTTCCTTGTAGTCAGATGGAAAGGAGCACAAATTCCCTTCTGCAAGCAGAATCAGAAATTATCAACAAACAATTACCTGCAAGGCTGCTTTGCTGGCTGAAGAGCCAGACCAAAGGAGTGGGGACAGGGTGAGGGAGGAACTGTGAGTGATGTCAGACTGTAGCCTCCTCTAGGGCAGGGATACAGCCAGGATGCTGGCACAGCATTAGGCCCATGTAGTTTTCTACATGCCTGTGCGTTTGAATTCAGTGCATCTTCAGCTCGGCAATCTTCTCCAGTTAGGATGGTGCTCTGACACATATATCTTCACACCAGTTTTTGTGGAGTATAGCAAATTTCATAAGATTCATGACCTGTCCTCCATAATTTCACATGTGTAGAAAGGTACATACACTAGGGTAGACATTGAGGTTGGAGGGTTGTGTGTTATCCACTCTAACTGTAGTGTTCTAAAATACTGAAAGAGACATGGAATTTTGATCACAGATAATAAAATGATGAAAAAGATGTGGATGTGATCATGGGTCAGCATACAGTCAAGTCAGTCAAAAATTTATAGTAATTAGTAAATAGCCATTATATTGTACAAATATTACAAACTTCACCTTTGGTCTTTGCATGCAAACATAAGGCCAAAGCCAAGAATTTAGCAATTCTAAAGGCACCAGATCCTGTCTGATAGTGAAAGCCAAGCAGGGCCATCCTGGTTAATACTTGGATGGGAGACTGCCAACAAGTACCAGATGCTGTAGGCTATATTTCAGAGGAAGGAATGAGCAAAACCACCTTTGAGTATTCCTTGCCTAAGAGAACCCTGTGAAATTCATGGGGTCACCATAAGTCAACAGGCGACTTGAAGGCACATACAAACACAAGTTACATATTTGTTAAAATCACTTAATAAAAAGCTCAGCTTTTCCAAAGGTGACTACCCTATCATTCTGATCAGTAACAGGGAGATATACCTTTCTCTAATATCAGAATGATTATTACATTCTAAATAAAATGGGTAATATCTTCTATAATTAAGATGTTACAAGAGTATACTCTACAGTAGTTTCCTTAGGGGTTCCTTGGATACACCCTATCAAATCTGCCATGGAAAGGACATTTAGACTTGTATGGTTAGCATACAAATGTTGCTGGTTAGATTGGCCGAAACAGCTTCATTTTTTAAATAGATTTTCGCCATAAGCAATATAATTGTATTCATAGTATTAATCTTCTGGTGAACATTACCTTTTTATATAGCTATGAAAGGTAAAAGCTTCTCTTTGCTAAGCACTTCCATTCCAAGCAGTTAAAGCCCTTCTGTGCCAAGCAGTAGTTTTCTGCTTTTAAAATAATTTGTCTTCAAAATATTTTTATATGGTAGATAATTTAAGTTACAGTGTGATTGCCCTTTCATACAGTGGCTCTTATGGGCAGTGTGGTTCTCTTAAGAATAAGCTTCAGATGGATAATGCAGCCAGTACTAGAAAACAGAACAGTATGGTATAGTTGTTTAAATGTTGGACTAGGATCCCCTAGTCAAATCCCCACGCAGCCACAGAAACCCAATGGGTGACCTTGGGCAAGTCACACACTCTCAGCCTTAAGAGAAAGTCAATGGCAAACCCCCTCTCAACAAATCTTGTTAATAAAATGCTATGATAGGGTCTTGGTATCTTAACCTCATATCTTTCTGTACACACAGGTCAATGAGGCCTTCTATGTATCCACTAATAGCTCTTTGTTGCTACATACAAGTGTACAGGCTCACATGTCATAGTATTAATTTGAAGGCTGGGAACTTGTACTTCTTCTTTGTGGTCTCTGTGAATCCACACATGAAGGGAAGATTGTTACAAACCTCATTCAAATTTTGGCAGTAGCCCCACCCACAGGGATTCAGCCAGTTATTTCAATAACCCAGGGCAGCTAAAGAATTGTTATCCATTGTGCTCATCCAGGAAAAGAACAATTTCAAATGTATCAAAGAAGCATGAAAATAATATGCTATTTAATACATTTGTGTAGGTTTTAAGAACTGGACACTAATTGAGGTATAACAGTGCCATAGAAACTCAGCCCATCTTAGAATGAAGAAGCTGTTATTCAAAGAGCTTGTCTATATAGGAGTTATTGAGTATCCTGAGTCAAGCAGGAGTCTTTATAATATGTTTTAAGAGAGAAATCTATAGTTCTTTTTGAAATATATAGGATATATTTCTCTAAGACTTACTGATGGTATTTCTAGGAAGGAAAAGTAATACAGTACATTCAGAACCTTTGCAGAATTAGTATAATCATGATTTTGTAAAGAAAATAACATCACATGTGAGAAAAACAGAGTAGATAACATCTTCCTTGATACGAATTTAGGAAGAAAATGTAGCAGGGCCTGGCTTGTTTCTCTGCAGGTGTTAGGTAGGCACAATGGACATAAGATTTGTACATCCATTGATATGTTAGATCAGAAGTTCTCCTTTTCTTCAAAAACTGCTGCTTCTGATAATTCTAAGGTGTAATTTAATCGTAGGTAAAGCTGTGCTAGATCTCAGCATTTGCTCCAAATGTTTCCTTTCACATGGTTATCTTGATGCACTACTAACTTTGACTTCAAGGATATCAGTGTTCTGTCATAGCCCCACTTTAGTTTTATTCACTCAAAAGTTTTTATGCAAGATATTAGGAAAAATTCAGGTAATAATTTTTAAAAGCCTTCTATTTCCAAAGTGATTTTCATTTGCAAAATGGAGCTAAAGTAGGATAGTATCCTCAGCTTTATTTGAGGCTCTTGCAGCAGCTGCCACTTTCCTTGAAATGACCCAACAGGACATATTCACTTATTTATTAGAAATGACCCAACAGGAATGCAAACAAATATTGCATTTGCTTTTCCTTCCCTGCTTGGAGACTTAGTTGTGCCACATGACTTGTTGGGCGTTACACATTGAGAGTGTCATTGTCCCTACTCTACTCAGTTTCACACATACCTTTTTATAACAAAGCACTTCTTAAAATGTAAATATAAGAATAATGCATTTATTATCAGATAGCGGTGGTGATCTATTAGTGTAATTTTATACTTGGCTCTTAAAAATTGATGCCATTTGAGATTTTTCATAACTTAATTATATTGTTACAGCTCATGAACAACAAGAATATGTATAATAGTTGCTTTAGCATTGTCCCATTGTGTGGTGTTAGTATACTGCAGAGAGGGCATCTCTCAGGCATTAGGAAACTGCTCCTATTCCTGATGAAATTTTAAAACATTTCCTCCCAAATCCCCCAGCATCCCCTGGGGGTATTCGGGACAATTTTGTTGTGCTCTGGGGCCTCTGGGTCATTTTAGGTATAGGAAAGCACTTCTGGGTTACTTCCTATTAACAAAAAGGCCTCTCCTGGGCCTAAAATAGGGTGGGGCAATTTAGGGCAACCCCTCCAACCCCATAATATTTTGAGATGCTGGGATCCTTTGGATATGACAAAAACAGTCTTCAGAGGCTGACTGTGGCCTGCAAGGCATATTTTTCTCACCCCTAATATATTATGTGGAAGAAAAAGTTAGAAGAGAGCTATAAGGAACTGTATAAAAAGGAGGAGCAGGGAAGGAATGTAGTAGGAACTTCAAGTGTTGATGTGTGAAAGCAACACATGTTAGTGTTGTTGTGTGACATCAACACTAACCAATGACTAAAGATCTGAAAGATCTGTATCACCATATGCAGTCCTTTGAAAATTTAGGTCAAGGGTCATGAGTTGCATCCTTCTGGATCCTATTACATTCCATCCTACTCCCACAACTGTGTAAACATGCCCTATACCTGAGCATTTAGTATCACTCTGTACTGCACCTGAAGAAGTGGGTTTATATCCACAAAAGCTTTTGCAAAAATAAAAACCAATTAGTTTTAAAGGTGCTGCTACATTCCTTCCCCCCATTCCTCCTTTTCATGCTGCAAGAGACTAACACAGACAGCTATTTCTTTGAAAATTAGGAACTGTAGTATTAGAAACAGATGTGTACGGTAACTTGTTTAAGTCTGATATAAAAATATATTAAATTAATGTTAACCCAAAACATTAAGTGAATCTTCTTCCATAAGTTAGAATGCAAAGCAGATAGATTTACTACATTTTGGTTTCTGCTCTGATAAAACATATTTCACTTCTGTGTTACTGCTTACTGTTTAGTTAATCCTTGTTCTTTTGGTGCCAGCTAAATGTTCTCATCCTTAAGAGCAGCAATGACTAACAAACAATGTGAACACAATCGAACTCTACATTTTTGGTTTGAGATGGAGTAAATTTCCCAGACATAAAGTTCTTTTTTCTTTAAAGAAATCAAGAAAATGTTCAAATTTTGTGTCCCTTATCAGCTGGAGAATAGAAGAATTGGAACAAATGCATACATTATTGTGACTTTTCTGTTTAGCTGATTTGCCAGAAACCTCTGAAAATCCAGGTGTATCAGAGTAATGTCAGTAACATGGTTCTTCTTTCTTGTAGGTGTAATAAAGAATGGAGGTGTGAAACCTAATATCATCCCTTCATATGCTGAATTAGAATTTTATTTGCGTGCTCCTTCATTAAGGGAGCTCTCTGTCCTGACAGAAAAAGCAGAGAACTGTTTTAAAGCTGCAGCTCTGGCTACAGGGTGTGAAGTAAGATTCTTAAAGGCTTAGCAAGATTCTGTTTAAGATACAATGTCAGCTTTCTCAAGTGAATGTAAAATGTGGATTACATCTTGATCAGTCTACTCAATATTTACTAAAAGATTTGAGAGAATTAAAGCATCTAAATATAAACCTTTTCTTTTTCTCTGTTTTTCTCATATAATAGTAGTTCTCACGTCACCAAATTCTTGCCTTATCTACAAGAATATCTGATACTTTGGATGTAACTGGCAGAAAAATCTGGCTGTAAATAACAATAAGTGAATTTCCTTAACTCTGTCAGAAGTCATATTTATCAAAAGTGCTAACTAACATGCCCAAATGACAGTCACATTTCATGTGTTTCTGAACCTATAAAGGTTCAACATTAGCTGTATTCTTTTTGTCAGTGGACATTTTGCTGTTAGGACTTCTTTAATGATTAACACATGAAATAACGAGACCAGACACACAAGTTGGGTTGAAACATGGGCCACTTTATTTAATATCTGACTTATTTATTTATTTATTTATTGTGGTATGCGAACCAAGGGGGAGACCCAGTGCAGGACCAGCTGGAACCGATGGTCCCCTGGACACATCTCCCAGCTTCCCTACGCGAAACCCGGAGGGGATCCCAGGAAATGGGATGCCCCCCCAGGCACCATCTACTGGAAGGCAAGGTCCCATGACATAACTCCTCAAGCCACATGACTTCTATTGAGGGTTCTGTCATAGTGCCAGCCTAAAGGATAGCCCATCTCCCTGTACCCCAGCCACATGATCTGCAGGTGCAGTTTGATAAGTCTGTCCTTCAGCCCACAAAGGGGGTGCCATAGGCGAATGCCAAAGTACCCTGTCTCCCCCACTCTCTTCCAAGTGACCGCCTATTTATGACCTCACCCAAAGCCAATTTCTGAGGGAATATATTTTATCCCAGAGAAGTGGTAAGGAGACAGATGATTAACAAACTGATCCTAAACCTCTACTTTGAATTAAGCCCCTGTGATTTCCAAGGAGCTTACTTCCAATGTTTACAATTATAATGTTAGTGTGTTAAGTCGGCTTCTTTGCATTTGACCTTTTCCAAAATGGATATTTTCTCTATATTTCAAATTTATTTATTTATTTACAGTGTTTCTTTATTGCCTCCCAGCCCATAAGGGCTCCTGAGGCGATGAACAAACTAAAACAATACAAAAATTGAAACATTTTAAAAACACTTAAAAATACTCTTTAGAAACTCCTAACAATACTAGAATCCAGTTTTGAAACAGTTAAAGCAGCATTTTCAAAGATCGAATGTCATGCAAAACAGCACTGTTTTGGCTGCCTGCTGGAAACTTAAATGAGATGGAGCCAGCCTAACTTCCTTGGGTAGGAAGTTCACTGTCGAGGCACTGCTACAGAGAAATGTATATTGATTTGTACAAATATCTACATGTTGAAATAGGCAAGAAACAAAAGATGCTTGATAGCATTTGAGAGAGAACGCAGCATTCATGCTTCATATCTGTAGCATGTGAGATGCAGAGGAACTTTAATATATGAGTGCAATTCTGGGTACAGTTTGCCTGAAATAAATAAACAACATTGTTTTCAGTAGGGTATACAGTTGTCCCTTCACATTCGCTGGGGTTTGGTTCCAGGACCCCCCGTGAATACCCAAATCCGTGAATACTCAAGTCCCATTATATGCAATGGCATAGCAAAATGGTGTCCCTTATATAAGATGGCAAAATCAAGGTTTGCTATTAGGATTATTATTTTTTTAAGAATATTTTCAAGCCGTGAATACTCAAATCCGTGAATGTCAAGTCCGTGAATGTGGAGGGACAACTGTACTTCAAGTTAAGTGTGCTTTAAGATTTCTGCAACCCAATATAATCTTGGGAGTAAACCCTGTTGAATATAGTGATATCTGAACAAACATGCATAGAATTAACTATGAACCCTTTGTTTCAAATGGACACTTTAGTTGATAAAATGTATATTTTTCTTCTGTAGGTGGAATTAAAAGGTAGTGCAAATGATTACTACAATGTGCTTCCTAACAAGAGCCTGGAGAAAGTTTACATAGAGAATGGCAAGAAGCTTGGCATGGATTTCATTCCAGATGATAACGTAAATGGGCTGTCAGGTAGTAATAGAACATCTTCCTCTTCACACTTTTCAAACTGGCTTTGCCTCTAGGACATTTTAATTTATATATTTTCTGCTTTTCCACATCACTTTATTGGTCTCAGATCTACGTAAAGGTAAAACTTCTTAATTTCTACTTGATTTTTTTCTTGTTTACAGAAAAGAACAATTCTAATTGTTGGAGAATTTCCCTTTTATGAAGATTTATCCATTTTTATATCTTAGATTATTTACATTGCTAGGGGATTGTAGAACACAAATTTTAAGAAAGATGAAATTATGTAGACTCCTCTTTTTCAAAGGACCAAAAGTAATTGGACAATTGACTCAAAAGCTGTTTCATGGAGAGGGTGGGCTATTCCTTTGTTAGTTCTTCATCAATTAAGCAGATAAAAGGTCTGGAGTTGATTCCAGCTGTGGCATTCACATTTGGAAGTTGTTGCTGTGAATGCACAACATGCGGTCAAAGGATCTCTCAATGTAAGTGAAACAGTCCATCCTTAGGCTTCAAATAATAATAATAATAAAATCTGAAAGAGAGATAGCAGGAACATTAGGAGTGGCCAAATCAATAGTTTCGTACATTCTGAGAAAAAAAGAATGCTCTGGTGAATTCTGCAACTCAAGGCCTGGATGTCCACAAAAGACAACAGTGGTGGATGATTGAAGCTTCCTTTCCATGGTAATGAAAAATCCCTATAAGGAATAAGGCTAGTGGGCGTCAAATACTCTGCTCTCTTGATACTGCAGAAGCAAAAAGATAAATTTCAGTGCATACTACTCCTAGTATCACTGTTCCCCCACAATTATGCCTGTTTTGCTTTCAAAGTGATTTTTGTTTTTTTATCAATGTGAGGAATTGTCAAATAGGGCTAAGTTCTCTCAACCAAAAACTCTATTGGCAATTGGAATTAATTCTGCATATTGTTTTATTTCATTTTGCAAAATACAGCTTCGTATTGAAATTTTGAGAGCCAGTGTGGCATTGTGGTTTTGAGTGTTGGACTACAATTCTGGAGACCAGAGTTTGAATTCCCGCTCAGCCATGAAAACCCACTGGGTGACCTTGGGCAAGTCACACTTTCTCAGCCTCAGAGGAAGGCAAAGGCAAACTTCCTCTGAACAAATCTTGCCAAGAAAACCTTGTGATATGTTCACCTTGGGGTCACCATAAATCAGAAATGAAGGCACATAACAACAATTAGGAATTTACCTAAAGTAACTGTAATAAACGCTAGGAAATTAGCATGAAAAATTTAGTTGCTGATCCCAAGATCATTCTATTCTATTCTTATTCTGTTATTATAGCTTACACTTTTATAATATGTGCCTGTTGGTTCTTGCTATGGGCTCTTTATTCCTGTCATACTTGCCAGTCACTAGAGCCAGTCTTTTCTTCCAATGTAGCTTGAGCTATTCTTTGACTTTCTTTTTGCTTTCTCCTCCCATTTCCCATATTCTTACGGGATAAAGAAATTAAAATCTTAGAAATGATGACATTTGGATCAGAATAAAATAAGTAAATACATGGAATTAAGCATTTGCAGAATTCTGGCTGATTTTTTCTTTACCAATCTAGGTTTTTGATACATTGTTCTATCTTAATATAGCATGTGTTTGGATAAAATACTGATGTTTGTTGCATCTCCCTAGGTTCTACTGACTTTGGAAATGTTTCCTTTGTGGTTCCTGGGATTCATCCTTATTTTTATATTGGCTCCGATGCACTGAACCATACTGAGCAGTACACAGCAGCTGCAGGTTGGTGTATTTTACATGAACTGGGGAAGCACTATGGTAAAAATGACATGGAGGAGAGCTTGGAACATTAGGGTTAAAAAGTAATTTGTTAATGTTAGTTATGAAGTTTGGAAGATTAGTTTGTTGTCACTAACAATGATACTTGAGCATATTTAATTCAATTATTTTATATGGTAGTTTTCAGAACAGACCATCAGATTATTTTTAAAAGGCAAGGAGGTTGTCACCATTTAACCCTGGAGCATGCTTAGTTATTGTTCCTTCAAAGTTGCCCTTTTTGTTATTTAAAATTACAGTTGTCCCTTCACATTCGCTGGGGTTTGGTTCCAGGACCCCCCACGAATGCCCACATCCGTGAATACTCAAGTCCCATTATATGCAGTGGCATAGCAAAATGGTGTCCCTTATATAAGATGGCAAAATCAAGGTTTGCTTTTTGGAGTATTATTTTTTAAAACATATTTTCAAGCCATGAATACTTAAATCCGTGAATGTCAAATCTGTGAATATGGAGGGACGACTGTACCTTCTCCCAACCTGGAATCCACCACCACCCCCCAGATTGACTACAAAACCCACAATATGATTGTTGCTTTGAGATGGTACAAGTCTAACATTTCCAAATTATCAGTTTTTGAAAAAAACAGCATGAGATCTATTATGTTTTGTCACTGTTCTGCATGTCTCCTGTTCTATCTTCACCCACCCACCCCCACATGTGCTTCACTCACCCTTCAAATACCTTGTTTATTAGAGATTAATAAGGAGTGCTGTTAAACTTTAGTAAAGAACGATGCATTTATTTCAGCTACTATATACTAACCCACTCCATGTTCAAACTCTTTATCTTGCTAAACGCCTCAATGTGTGTGATCTGCTGAAGAAGGAGATGGGTGAAAAGCAGAAAGGTAGGGTTGGGGAGAGTGAGAGGAGCCGAGAGAAGAAACTATGGTAGGGCAGGGTGTGGAAAAACTTTTCAGCAAATTATCCAGGTGCCCAACCCTATGTAAGCAATAATAAACACACTATAGGGATTACAAAGGGGTTCTTTGCAGCTCATCCCAAATTATAATTTACAAAATTGTAAAATAAAATAAATAAATATTAGAGAATTGAAAAGACTAACAACCTCCCCTTCTCCCTGCCTCCTCCCACAAGTTAATCAATGTCCCCTCCCTCTGGTCTGACAGGAGCTATTTGCTTGTTTAAATCTGGATTCTGTTCTTTCTTTAAGGGGTTTAAAGTAATATATAGCACACTCTTGGAGGTGTTTTAGGAGAGATTCACTTGTCCAAGACTTATTAATCTGGATTTCTTAATTCCGGACCTCACAGTCTACCTATATTTATTGATGTATTTGTAAAGAAATGGTTAGAAATTGTGTCAACTGATAGAATTTTAGATAAAGGTAAGTTTTCCAGATAGAATTAATCAGTTGCTTAATTGAATAGGGAGAATGGCAGTTGTGACGCTGGTATGTGACACTGCTATAGTAATGAGCAAGCGCGTCATAGAGAGGAATAGATATTGTATTACAGTTGTCCCTTCATATTCGTTGGGGATTGGTTCCAGGACCCCCGTGGATACCAAAATCTGTGAATACTCAAGTCCCATTATATGCACTGGCATAGCAAAATGGTGTCCCTTATGTAAGATGGCAAAATTAAGTTTTGCTTTTTGGAGTATTTTTTTTTAAAGAATATTTTCAAGCTGTGAATACTTAAATCCGTGGATATCAAATCCATGGATATGGAGGGACAACTGTAATGGAATGGTGCTCTATTTTTATTATCTGTTTGAGGTCAAATTTGTAACTCATTTTTCCATGTGTAATGTCTAAAATGACCAAGAGTAAAAAAGAACAAGATAACAATCAAAGAAGAGCAAATAAAACAGCATCAGCCAGTTAAAATTATGTAATGTTGTATTTGATATGTAGAGCAGTGGAAAAATGTCAACTTGGTATGTCAAAAGCCTATTAAAAATGAAACAACCAACACCCCCACCTCTGACTTTTTGGTTTCCCAACATATTTTTATTGGTTTGAATACAACATGAAATGATCCTGGACTTGTGTCACATTTACATCCCTATAGGTGTCATTATTGTTAGGTATTTGTGCAGGATGTTTCCCATATTGGTAGTAATGACAGAACTTCAGTATTGATAATCAGCCTTCTAAACAATTTTTCAGAGCTTGCAGACTCTCACCCCTTTTGCTGTTTCCATTACAGTATCCCAGCTGTCCCTACCTAGGTGGCTGGAGATCTTGATGGGGCTGTCCTTATAACTGAGGAAAAGGCACAAAGGCTGGAGGCAGCTGTGATCATGTTCTCTCAGTCTTAAAAAGCTAGTACCCTTTCAAGATGGCCATCTAAATACTCTAAAGGCACCAGATTCTGTCTTATCTTGGAAGTTAAGCAGGGTTACCCTGGTTAGTACTTGGATGAGAGACTGCCAACCAATACCAGGTGTTGTAGGCTATATTTCAGAGGAAGGAACTGGCAAAATCACCTCTTAGTATTCCTTGCCTGAGAAAACTGTTATGAAATTCATGGGATCACCATAAGTCAACAGGCAACTTGAAGGCACATACACACAGAGCCCTTTCAAGAAGTAGGAAGAAACAGCACTAGGGAAAAGCAAGTGTGTTTGCTGCTTGGTGTTTGTCAGTGGCAAATTACACGTCCTGTTGGATGATGTGGATGATGAGAAATGCCTTAGAATAGAAGTGGACAGCACATGGGCTACATTTATCCTGCCAAACCATTTTTGCTGTTTCTAGTCGTTCCTTCCTCAACATGCCATCAAAACTTGGTAAAAAATCATGGTACTGAAATGCAGTGAAAAATTACATGATGGCTTTTGAAAGAAACAAATAATGTATGTGGGGGCGGGGAGGTAGTTTGCTTCTGATGTTTGACTTGCGGCGGGGGGGGGGGGGATGCCAGCCACTGCAGGCCCCAAGGAAATTGGCCTCCAGATCCAGTGAAAAGGACCCCTCCAGCACAAGATGGGTCCTAAAACTGACATGAAGCTATCTAGATATGATCTTAGAGAGATGGCTCAGTATAATTAGAATAATTCTAATTGGAAAAACAAGGCAAGCTATCTGTGCAACTCCAGTTGCAGAAAATCAGGATTATGGTTCTTAGTGATCACACCTGGTAGATCTCCTCATGAGCCCTGGATTTAAATGGTTTCTTACAATGCTCGATACATCTTTTTAAAAAAATTCTCCCAAACATAGATAACATATTCAAATGGTTTAAGAATTTTGAATTTCTTCCTTCGCATTGCTCCAGCGTCCTTTGCATTTTTCTGTATAATCTGGAATAGAGCCTTAAAAGATGTTTCATTCTGGAACTGGGTGCAGTTCCAGGCCTTTCCAAGGGTTCATTCAGTGCTAGGTACTGTCACATATTGCTGTATAACATATACTTTGTAAATATAGATTGTACATAGCAGGGGAGCATCCCAGTCCTTTTGCTAATAGGGTCCAGTAGCCCCAAACAAATTCTACCTAGATTGCCCCTCAGCCAGCGATCAACTAACCCATCTCTGGAATGTATGGGGAGCCTTTGGGCTGGGGTGCACCCCCACCCCGTGGAGCCAGTGGATGATGGACTCCAAAGTGTTACATAGGGCAGAGGCAAACAAAAGAAATCAAAGTATGTGTTACCCATCTCCTCCCCTCAATAGCTATGAGAACTGTGTAAGCAGGTTAGCAGCACAGAAGAATTCATTCCCCATGTCTGTTTTCACTCTTCGTATCTTTCTCCAATCTCAAACTGCAAAGAGAATGCATAAAGTATCCAATGAGGTCACTAATACAAACCTCACTGGACAGCTGTTAATGTTTGGCAATGATCTAACAAGGACTGTACCTGGTGGCAGAGGCACAGCTCACTACAGACATGTAAAAGTTATTTTACCGGCACCTTGGAAGTGGCAAAGTTCTATTTTATGCAGTATGGAACACAGTAAGAACCATTTCCTCAGATTCTCAAACCTCCAAAGCTACAATTAGAGTAGGTTTCTCGCCGAGAAACATGGGTTTTTTTGCAGCTCTTTTAATCTGTTTCATCCTTTTATGGCTTTATTTAACTCTAGGGTCAGAAGAAGCTCAGTTCTATGCCTTGCGGACAGCAAAAGCATTAGCTATGACTGCCTTGGACGTTATTTTCAAGCCAGATCTGTTGGAAAAAGTCAGAGAAGATTTCAGAATGGTGAAACTGAAAGAGGAAGCCCTTCTACATATCCCTGAACATGGAAAAGGATCTGTCCTTGGTATTGGAGCAGCATGTGCATCACATTGAATTAGTGTCGGCTGTTAAAAGTTTGAAGTCACAAAAAGTTCTACAGTTGGTTTGTGTGAATTGAATGTTTAATAGCTGTAGAGATGCTGATATGTTGAATGGTGCAACTGAAAACCTCATTGTACTTTTACAAAAATGTTCTTGGTCTGATATCATCTAGCTGTCTTAATTTGAGATATAAAATTACATGATTATCTGTAGTGGCTGAAAATGTGCTCAATGACATAGCTTTGCAGACTTTTTCCAGATGACTTTTGAATTGCTAGTGTGATCATTTAAAAGCAGAGTTGGGCTATCTTCATAGTAACTGTGCTCTTGCCAAGAAATAGTGAGAAGTGTTGCATAGTTAATTTAGGATATGCAAAACCAAATGCAATCAGTCAGGAAAAGGTAATCTACTTGATAAATCTGTATGCATTTGAAATGAGGCTTTTGCAAAGAGGGATACCAAAGGTTCAGTGGTATTTGCATAATGTACCTAGATCTTCCTTTTACAATGGCTTCCATTCTATAATCTCACATTCTTGCAAATGGGAGCTCCATTGTCAAACATACAGCATTTTTTCATTTTGGACCATATCAACTTTTCTGGAAGACTGTCCTTGTAATCACTTGATTTAGCACATGAGTAGGCTCCTGAGCTCTTACTTTGCACAATTTTTAACCATATGTATCCCTTAGTAGTTTGCATGTACATACAAGAAATTGACATGGATAAAAGTGAGTGACCAAGCCTAGCTCTTAAACTGAAATCCCAAAATATTTTTTTGTGGGTGGAAAAAGTATGACAAATGCAGTGGATAATCTATTAGAAACTGAAGGAGAAACTAAAGGAGTAGGTGGGGAATGTTTGAACCAGCGTAGAGTAGTGGTTTGAGCGTTGGACTATGACTCTGGAGACCATGGTTAGTATCCCCACTCAGCCATGGAAACCTGGTAGATTACTTTGGGCAAGTTACACTCTCTCAGCCTCAGATGAAAGGAAAGGCAAATCCCTTCTGAACAAATCTTGACAAGAAAACCCCATCCTAGGTTCACTTTATGGTCACCATAAGTCAGAAATTACTTGAAGGCACACAACAACAAGGTGAGGAATGTTTACCCTTAAAAATACTGTATAGAATCAACGAAATCCTTGTGCAGATGTGGTATAGGAAACCTTATACTATGTTATGCTGTTTATGCATTGGCAGAACTACAGTTTGAAAGCTTAATTTTCCAGTCCTTTGCTTTAGAGGGTACAATGTGAAGGAGATAGATAAAATGATGAATTTGTTGTATTCCAAATGTATATTCTTTTATGGAAATGATAATTTGATAATTTTGACCATCATCTTCTGTCCAGTATCCAGAATTATGTACGTTGCTGATAGGGATGTATCTGGAAGGCAGGTGGAGAAGTCCATGAATGTTCTCATGAGTACCTTGGGTACCTCATGTGCATTTTTTAAGGAGAAATGGTGCCAAACTGTGGTGCTAGCAGTTTTAAGAGTCTACAGTAAAAATACTGCCATCTCCCATCTTTGATTACAGCACTCAAAACATTCAAAAGAACAAATTCACTGTTTGCATAACTCATATTTTTCAAACTCGGGGGGTCACTGAAGGTGCCCTTCTTGAGGGCCCCCAAGCCCTGCTTGGCACCATTGAATTTTTCATATTAATTCCGAATAGGTATCACCATGGCTTTGAAAGAAGACTGCTCTGTCAGTGTCTTGTGCTCTGGGGCATTATTACAGTGTAGGGCATCACACCTTGGAGACTATTCTGCATATCTATGTCACACTAGTCCCTTTCCCTTGTAAAATCCTTAACCAGTTCTGTAAGGTACTTCAGATTTTCTGCGCTAAGCAGAGTACATGTCCACACTGGCACTCAAAGAAATATTGTTACATTCTCTTACAAATCTGGTGAAAGTAAATACCAAAGGATAGAGCTGTAGAGAGCTAAAAAATATTTCAGAAGTTTGTATCCTGATGGCAAGAGACCAAGGGTGTTCAATCTGAAGCTCTACCCTGTAATAAAAGAATCCATAGACAAGGTTTTTATTTCTATGTGCACACTTACTATTTTTAGATTAATTTGTGGTGAACTGAATCCTTAATATCAAGATTATTGTATGTCAGATTTCATAATATGCTAGCTCTAAAGATCTAGTAGCTTCATTAGGGAGTGTTGGTTTGAAGTAGTAGTTTTAAGTTGGGATTTTCAGAAGGAAGTACTGAATAGTTTAACTTTGGAAGCTGCTTTCACAAGAATTATTATTATTATTATTATTATTATTATGTGTTGAGTGCCAACAGCTTAGAGGGCGTTAAGAGAGGGTATTAGACATTTTCATGGAGGATAAAGTTAGCAATAGCTACTAGTCGTGAAAGGTATATGTGACTTCAAGGATCTGAATCCCTCTGATTACCAGTTCCTGCTTCAGATCCTGCTTGTGCTTTTTTCAAAGACCTCAGGTTGGTCAGTGTGGGGATACGATGTTGAATTAAAACAGACCTTTTGGACTGATTCATAGGGGCCGTTAGTATGGAGTGATCAGGAAGAATGGCCTATTAAAAATTCTTGTTCACTTCTTGTTCTCCTTTGCCATATGCTTATGCCTCAACTCTTATCCTACATAATATACAAGCCAATATGCATTAATGCAGTTTTCTTTACACTTCAGTAGGAATTCATTTAGCACCCAAGGAATGCCCTTCCAAAAGTAGTCAGTGCATTCTGACGGCACATGCAAGAGCTTACCTACTGCTTTATGTAATCAGTAATAGAAAAGAACCTTGTTTCCTTTCTCCATCACATAGAGGGTGAGTTTACATAATTTTGTGTAGGAAAATCTTGCCATAAATCGCACAACGCTGTTGTGATCTGGCACATATGCTCCTATATGGTAATGGAACTAAACAAAAGCCTTCATGGGTTTTCTATGGGTTTTTTTCTGGGCTGTGAGGCCGTGTTCTGAAAGAGTTTATTTCTGACGTTTCACCTGCATCTGTGGCTGGCATCTTCATAATTAAAGAGTTTCTCATGTTTGTTTATTTCATTACATTGTGAAGGGGAAATGAACGCTTTAAGGTGAATGTTTCATTAGAAAAACATGCTTCTCATTATCATAGATTAAAAAGTTGTGAATGCTAGCTATTAAATGAAAAATCTGTTATTATCTGTTTCATTTTCATAAAATGAAAAATATGTTTCCCCTTAAAGCTGCAAAATGCATAAACACTCATGTGCATCTGAAACCTTGCCCATACTGGATTGCAAATATCAATCACTTCAGAAGCCCTAAGGAGGTCTTTTGCATGACTGTTTGCATTGATACTGTATGAACTGTTGTCTTGAATTGAAGTGGTCTTTGATTTACTGTCTGCTTAAGCAAAATGTGACAATTCAGTTGTTACTGTGTGTTGTAAAAAAAATATATCTACAGAGTAGTTTGTATTCTAGACAGTAAACATTTCTCTACTGTGAATGGTTGCTGCCTAGACAGGTTCCGTAGAGAAAATCAGATGCTTGGTATTCTCCTCTGGCACAGTCTAATAAAAAGGTAACTTGAATCCACATTCCAGTCAAGTCAATAGCAAAACTTGGTTTTAATAGATATATTACTCTTTTTATGACTAACAGATAAGGTATTGTAGCAAATTTAACAGGGCTTAATATATCTGCATTTCTGATTGAAGTACTTGTGTTCACTTGCACAAATGTATATACTGACAGAGAGCAACATTTCTATATATCACTGTCCTAAAGACTTCATGTTGCATGATTTCACAGCAGCTTCACACCATTTAGCAGATACTGGAAGACAAGATGAAGATTTTTTAAAAAAATAAAGAACTGTAGTGTTTAATTTTTACATTTCTGATGATGTAAGAAGAGGAGCTTTTTTTAAAAAACTGTCCCGTTGTTGTTTTCCTAAATACTGTGCTGTCCTGATTTGTGTGAAAGCAGAAATCACACACAAGTAAATCAGGTTGATCTACATGACTGAAAGTTTAATGTATATAACTGAAGAGAAGTTATGGTTAGTAATTTACTCTTTTATGCTAAAAAAAAAAAGTCATAGTTAATTTGATCAGTGTATCTTATTTACAGTTGGCCCTTGGTATCCACTGGGGTTTGATTCCCTGTGGATATCCTATGGATACCAAAATCCCTGGATGCTCAAGTCCCATTACAGGTCGACTCCCATATCCACAGGGGATACCTGAAACCCCCCGTGGATACCTGAAACTGGATAGTAGGGAAACCTGCCTTAGATAACAGCAGAGATCCCTATTATTTTCAATGAGACGAATGCCAGATGTTGACCATAGAATCACATCAGAGGACCTAGAGATAACTTTTTTTTTTTGGACGTGGATAAGTGAAACTGTGAATACCGAATCTGTGGATACAGGGGTTGACCTGTATATACAATGGTGTAGTAAAATGGTGTTTCTTATATAAAATGGCAAAATCAAGGTTTACTTTTTGGATTTTTTAAAAAGTATTTTTAACTTGTGGATGGTTGAATCTATGGATGCAGAATCTGTGGATATTGAGGACTGACTGTAATCTGTTTTGATTGCCTGCATCCAGTTAAGCAGATTTTGCAATGTGTTCATTTTACCAGCAAATGAAGGGAAGAAACTCTGGAAGGTTACTTCTCCCTTTGAAACAAGTGTGGGCAGGAATAGAAATTCATCATCATCCACACTAGCAAGACCAGAACCTCATAAAGCTCTTGTTAAGGTTTCCCATCCAACTATGTAAGCTTTGCTTTAGTACAGCATTAATAAAAAAGGTAGATTAAGAATGAAATCCAATATTTGTTCTACCTTGAGCAGACCTATTGAAATGAATTGAATTTGTTGGCCATGACTAACTTGAGTCCCACTGGTTTTATTGAATCTGGATAGGACTAACACTAGATTTCATCTCAAATACTTTGTTGATGGTGAGTAGAGGAATTCTGCTTAGATGATATAGATATGCAGTTTGCTACATAAGCAAAGTATAAGGAAGCTAGTAAAATGTTCATTTCTACCTTCCTGTAGAATGCTGGTTATTTCAAGCAGCCTTCTCGCAGGTGGCAAGAGTTCTTGTTCCAGCTTCGCAAAGTGTTAGAATTGCCAACTGAAGGTTCTAAGATACCAAAGGTTGGCCCATTAGGTCTAAGTTGTATTAAAAATAATTCAAGAGAGAAGGAAGTCCCTCAAGTTACTGCTTATGCTATCTAGTGTGAGGACTGGCAATTTTGTTTTGTAAAGTGCCAGAGTATGGTACCTTATTTGTACCCATTCACTACAACTGTTCCTTTTTTCCCTGGAAACTTGCCACGGACTGTCATCCGATGGCTTGTGGACCAGCTCTTTGAGTAGCACTGCCTTAGATGACAACTGCTGAATCATGTGATGACCATTATTTGGATTTTTTTTCTTTATCAGTTGCCTACTTTGAGAGGAAGGTTCAGCAAATTCTTGTGTAGAATCCCACCCCCTCTCCTAGACTGTTTTTCTTACATGAGTAGAACAATCTGTCTAATGGGTTTTCCTGATGCCATTTTAGACAAATTCATTTTTATTTGGTAGTTTAATAATTTGTAAATACTTGATTGTTATTTGACCAGTCAGAAATCTCAGATCTTGCAGTTGTCATGAGAGAATATAAAATAGCTTTTTTTTTCTTTACACTGCACAGTAAGTAAAGCAGATTAAAACAATCATACTGGAAGGAGCTTGCCCTAGAAAAGATGGTAATTGAATGGAACGGATAATAGTTTCCACATGTTTCTGGCATCAGGGTCAGAGATGATATTCAAGGTTGTTCAGCCTTGAGAAATGCTCTTTATTTGCAGCAGAAGTAGGGTTAGTGCAGAGTTTCTCAACCAGGGTTCCCTGAGGGGTCACTAGGGGTGATGTAGTTTTTAAACATTTTTCTAGCTGTAGATATAATTTTTAGGCAGGGGTTTCCTGAGACCTGAAAATTATTTAAAGGGTTCCTCCAGGGTAAAAAGGTTGAGAAAGGCTGGGTTAGTGTTTGATTGCTTTTGTTTGCTCAGGGTGTGTTTTCTGAGGCAAAAGATATCCCATTAGTTTATATAATCCCATTAAATTATATTATAATTTCAGAATGTGTTATCCAATAACATTTCAGAATTCCATCAGCACACAATGGTTTTTTAATAACATTCAGCCTTTCCTCACAATTTTCCATCCTCAGCTTTTCCATCCAGTATTTATTCAATGATGTTCTATTCCAGTATGGACAACTTTTTTTTTTTTTTTTTTTTGCAAAGGAAGCCATAGATTGCATTAGATACATTACATTAAACAGAAGTTGGAGTGTGCCAGTTTAGTCCACTTCAGTTTTGTCACAGTGCCTGTTTATGTGATTTATACAACCCTAACCCATACCATAGGGTTTTGCCACTACTGAGCCACATATTAGGCAGGTGTACCTTCTCCCACTGTGCCATTTGTGTATATTCTGTGTACTGTGAAGTCCTTGAATTTTAGAATGTTTCTGTAACGTGAATGGACAATGATCAGTGACAGTTCGGAGGCTTCCCATAATGCAGATTCACAATAAAAAGAGTTTTTCTTGACTCAAGGAGGCACAATAAGCATTTTTACAGTGTTACTCCTAGGCTACAAGGCTGCAGTTGTATATGCTTTTTAGTGCCTTGGCTACTGTTGCTTTACAAAATTGTGTATGCTTTTGAATCTGTTATCTTCAGCTTTGAAAAATGCAAAGAAAAAGTAGTAAAATATTTGTATGGCTTGATGGTAATTCAGTTAAAAAAATGTAATGTCTGAAGTCCACAAATACATTTCAAGACTTGTATGATGTTCTCTCTCTTTTTTTTTTTTTGGTCCTTCTGAAGGCTTAGCTTTGCAGGTGCATTTTGCAGTTGTTATTTTACCTTCATATGAAAATAAACATTTAGGGGTTAAAATGGCTTCCTGTGCCATCTGTAATATGGAATTCTTCATTTCAATAAATACTTGAACTACACTTAGGAATTACTGGTGTAAAGTACTTTGACTTAAACATTCTTTTTCCCCACCTTTTTGGTGAGCTACTGCTGATGAGCTGTCATTTTCATTTTGTATACTCAGTTTTACTGGTATGCTGTTTATAAATACTTGATGGATTGTATGAATAAAACAGTTGGCTTGTGTATTACACAGTTGTCCTCAGTTATGTGGTAATAACTCAGTAAATAAATGTAGGTATGGGGTGGGGCAAAGCAAGGAGGGGAGAGGAACTGTGACAGACAGGGACAGTCCCTTATTCCTCCTTTTACTGACTCTGTCTCACCCTAAAAGCCCTGCCCCTGTTCTGTCTTCAGCACTATCTCCTCTCCACCCTTGTCAGACAGCTCCTTTGTGTCAGAGGTCTAGGAACACCAGTGCTTATTCCCGTGTCCCAAATGGTTTGGTGTAGTTGGTACTGTGTTTCTGAATAATATATAACACAGACCGACTTAATGATCATATAAACACAAACTGCAAGTTTTATTGTAGTAATAAGTATAGAATGTTTTAAATTCTAACTCAATAACCTTTTAGTTATATCAAGTATCAGCTCACTAGCAAATTCTATAACAAATCCACTTCAGATACAAATTCCTCTGAGACATTGCCACATCACAATACACAATCCCAATCTCTCTCTTCTGAAGGTGCTGGCTCAAACCTCCATCTGAGATCCCTCACTGTAAAACAAAAACTCCCCTCTTAAAGCTGACAAGACTTTTTTCCACTCAGAGTCTTTGTCTGCCCAGCCACTCATGCCAAGTTTGGTTGCAGCTTGCTAGGCAGATGTTCCCAAGGGATCTCCATCACAGGAACACTACCAGTGGATGAGCTGCCCTAGTCCTTACGATAAATTGGTTGGGGAGGTACAGATCAATAAGGGTTGATTGGCTGACACAATGGCAGGCAGTAAAGGAACTCCCCTTTGTTAATTCTTGGTTCAGCAGGTCCTGCTCAGCTTATTATTATTGTTTATTTATATAGTGCTATCCACGTACATGGTGCTTTACAGAAGATTACAGAATAAAACAATTATAACTATTCCAATAATATAAAATACTAAAATACACTAGGAAAAAACCATACATACACATAATGCAGAATAAAATAAAATAGTCTCTCTGGCTTTTCTTCGCAAACGAAGATTCAGGAGGGACTCATCCCGTGCTTTCTGCAAGCGCGCTGATGACTAAAAAGGCCAATCCAAGATAGATAAGTCCGGTTGCAGAAAGCACAGCAGAAGGTCTCCTTGGGTGATGTTTCCAGGTTGTGATTTTTTCTGCGTTGTCATTTCTCTTCAAGACTTGTTCGGCGTGAGTTCTCAAATAAGGCTGCAGCATTGTGGATAGTGTGTCTCAATGCCTCCCGATGTGAGGCCAGGGCGGACCATTGTTGATGATCAATTTGGCCGAGCCTGAGGTGTTGTTTCAGGGAGTCCTTGTATCGCTTTTTTGGAGCGCCCCTCTTATGCTGACCCGTGGCGAGTTCACCGTAGAATACTATTTTGGGGAGGTGATGGTCCTCCATCCTAGAAACATGCCCTGCCCAGCGCAACTGTGTTCTCAATATCATGGCCTCAATGCTGGTGATCCCTGCTTGCTCAAGGATAGCAACATTCGTCACATAGTCCAGTGTATATTTAGGATTGTGCGTAAACAGCAGTGATGGAAGCGTTCGAGGAGTCGTAAGTGGTGGTGATAGGTGACCCATGTTTCAGACCCATAAAGGAGAATAGACAGTACAATGGCTCTATACACACTGATTTTTGTGTTTCGTCTCAGGTAATCAAATATAATAAAGATATAAGCATTAATCCAAAATTCCAAAAGTTTTAGAAAATGAAAAAGTTTTCAATTTGGATTTAAAATCAGCAAGGGATAAAACAGTCCGCAAGTTTACAGGGCGGCGATTCCAGGAATAAGAGGCAGCAAGAGAAAAGGATGAAGTCGTATCAAGGAGGACGAAACCCTTGGCTGGAAAGAAGCCCAGAATTTGCAGAGTGAAGATTTCTAACAGGCTAGTAAAAAGAAATAAGAGCTGCAATGTAAGGAGGAGTTAGGTTATGCAGGACCTTGAATGTCAGAACAAGCAGCATGTACTGAATCCTAGCAGGAATAGGTAGCCAATGAAGGGATGTCAAAAGTGGCGTAGCATTATCAAAACGACAGGCCAAAAAGATAACCTTAGCAGCAGAGTGAAGAATAGAAACCAAAGGACTAAAATGAGATAACAGAAGACCAGTCAAAAGAAGATTGCAGTAATTGAGATGAGAAATGACTAAAGCATGAACTAAAGTCTTGGTGGAGGAAGCAGAGATGAAAGGTCTAATTTTAGTTATGTTATAAAGGAAAAATTGACATGGCTTTGCTACAGCCTCAATATGAGGAACAAAAGACGAGAAGTCAAATTCAAAGCCAAGACTCCATGCTTCATTCACAGGATGGGTGGGAACATTATCAACAGTAATGGGAAATGTATAATGTAAAGAAGGTTTGGGGGGAAAGATGAGTAGTTCTGTCTTTGCCATATTAAGTTTAAGGTGGTGATGAAAGCATCCATGCTGAGATACCGGAAAGACATGCTGTAGTGAGATGTTCAAAATGCAAAGAAGGTTCAGGAGTAGAGAGGTGCAGTTGAGTATCATCAACATAAAGGTGATATTGAAACCCATACAAGCAGATAAGATTACTTAAAGATAGTGCGTAAAGAGAAAACAACAAGGGGCCCAGAATGGAGCCCTGAGGAACCCCAATCGAAAGGGGAAAGGAGGGGGATTTATGACCACCAGCTACCATGCTAAATGACCAGCCTGAGAGATATGGTGAAAACCAGCTGAGAATGGAATCAGTGAACCCTAAATCATGAAGTGAATCTAACAGAAGATCATGATCAACTGTATCAAAGGCTGCAGAAAGATCAAGGAGAACAAGAATGGAGTATAGGCCTTTTGACTTAGCCCGAAGCAGGTTATCTGTTATTTTTGTCAGAGCTGTCTCTGTAGAATGTAAAGGGCAAAATCTAGACTGCAAAGGATCCAATGTAAAAGCCTGAGAAAAAAAGGTGAGGCACCATGCGTAAACAGCGCATTCCACAACTTTCAATGTTAGTATTGAAAAAAGTTGCAAAATCCTCAGCAGAAAGTGATGGAGGAAGAAGTGAAGGAGAGGGCTTTAGTAGATAATTAAAAGTAGAGAAGAGATTCTGTGGCCCCCCAGAATTAGCATGGCTCAGTGATGTATAATAGGTCTGTTTGGCCAGAGAAATGACACAAGAGAAAGAAAAAAGAATAAATTTGTAATGAATATAATCTGCCCACTCTCTGATCTTCCTCCACAGATGCTCAGCTGCACAAGAGCAGGAACGAAGATACCGAACAGTGGGAGTAAGCCATGGCTGAGGCTTAGAGGGAGGGACTGTGTGTGTTGACAAGGGGGCACAGCTATCAAGAGTTGAGGATAAAGTTGAATTGAGTAAAGAATCAGCCAAATCTAGAGATCCAAAAGAATTAAAGGGAGGCAGCAATGAGACCAAAGCCTGAGAAAAGGCTTCAGGATTAACAGAATGAAGCTCTTGAAAGGAGCAGGTAATGGGGTGACAAGAAGGTGGGTTATGGGCAAGCACAAATGAAGTAAGATGGTGATCGGACAAAGGGTATTCAGTAACTGAAAAGCAAGAGGTGGAACAGTTTTTAATAAGAACAAGATTGAGGCAATGGCCAAGAGAATGAGTGGATGAGTCAGAACAGAGCTGGAGTCCAAAAGGATGACAATAAGGAAAGAAAATGTGAGACAGAGGGGTCATTGGAGTCACCCACATGGATACTAAAATCACCCATAATAAGAGTAGGAATATCATCTGAAAGAAAAAAAAAGTCAACCAATAATCAAAATTTGAAAAAAAGCTGAAAAAGGAGACTTCCGGCGTGACGGCATAGCGAGTAGCAGTGAGGAGCGTTTGTTCCTGCTGTTATCCAAGCTCTGATTTGGACCTTAGCAAACAACAGGAGTTTGCAAGCAATCCCCAGTAAAGGATTGTGTGAGGGCTTGTTGGGGGTCTATTGCCAGTCTCTGGTATCTGTGTTTCTGAAAGTGACATAGTTTACAAGGGGCTGAGGAGACTGAAGAGCCTCAAACACACAGAGCTTGGAGCGGTTGTTTGGATTACAGCGGCCAAAACCACGCCAGCGCATTATTTTAAAGATTTGAGAAGCTGAAGTAAGCAAGTTGAGTTTATTTAACTGGTTTCCAACATTATTTTATTTTGGAGACTTTAAAAGCCTCCAAGCATAGAACGTTTTCAAAAGGTGCAAGGAAGTAAAACAGGAGGAAAAAAACTTAATATTAGGAGGTCTAAACTTGAAGGACTGAGAAAGCAGGCAGGAGGAGAGAAAGAACAGATTAAGCAAGAAGAGAGAGGAAAACAGGAGTATGAATGCTGTGTGGGTGAATCCTAAGAGTTGGGGTGGAGGTGCACGGAGTGGAGCTGAAGAAGGAAAATAAAATCTTTGATCATCATTATGTTAGAAGAGCACTGCTTAAAGTTTGGGAGGATTTAAGAACAAAATTCTATCAAGAAATTCCATTATGGGTTTCAACCCAAGAAGCCTTTTTCGGGATGTCAAAATTAATAAATCAAGACTGGTTAAAATATTATCAAATCCTCATGAAGGTAACACAAGAACAGATAATTAAACCTCAAGAAAAACTTATGGAAGAAGGTTATAGTGTAAGTTGGTTTTTGTACAATTATATGAAAGGTACAAAATGGATTTAAAACTAGAGAATTCGCAAAGGGAGCAAAATGAAATTGATAAGATAATTTATGGAAACGGTGAATATCAAGTGGCTAAGTAGTATAGAATACTGCTGGATAGAGAATTGGAAGATGAGATAATACAAGAAACTATGATACGATGGGCCAAAGAGTTAGGACAGGTGTTAGAATTTGACAGATGGGAAAAATCATGGGAAATGACACATACATTCACATTATCTGTAAAAATGAAGGAAAATTATTATAAAATGTTTTATCAATGGTACTTAACACCTGTTAAATTGGATAAAATGTACAAAACCGGCAAGAGAGAATGTTGGAAATGTAAAAAAGCTGAAGGAACATTTCAACATATCTGGTGGAAGTGCCCTATTGCGAGAATCTACTGGAGGAGAATACATGTAAAGATAAGAGCAATTTTGGGAATATACTATGGTTTAGATCCTGAAATTTATATATTGAACATGGTTGATAGAACTGGAAGACTTACAGAAAGAGGAATTAAAAAGATCTTGCTGTATATGGTTACTACTGCGAGAATCCAATATGCAAAATATTGGAAAGATGAGAGGACCCCAACTATAGAAGAATGGCTTGAAAAACTTTATGATGCTCTAGACTCAGATAGATTGATGGCTAGATTGAAAAATCAATCAGTGAATAAAACAGAAAAGGAATGGGAACCTGTTAAAAGGTTCTGGAAAGACAAATGGAATATAGATGTATGGTAGGGAGAAAATAGTCCTCTTACTAGATTGAAACCTTATTTTGCTTTGCCAAATCAGAAAGGTTAATTGAATTGAAATGGATGTAGTAATTATGACCAGAAATAACGCTAAATGCTTAAAACGATATAAGGAATAAATGTAAGATTATGGTACAAATGAATGTAAAATAAACGAACCAGGAAGGAATACATTTAAAGGAGAAGAGAAAGCTAAGCAATTGGAAAGAATACGTATAAATGCTGAATGAATTTTTTTTTCTTCATTTGTAAGTTTTATTGTTATAAAAATGTAGTTACAAGGTTGAAAGGAATTTTTTTCTTGTCTATAGCATGAATATGTGTGTGTGTGTGTATATGAATGTAACATTTTAAAAAATAATAAATTAAAAAGAAAAGAAAAGAAAAAGAGCCAGGCAGATGATAAATGATTGAGACCCACAGGTGCAGAGGCAAAAAGAGTCTCACAGTGTGAGCCTCAAATAAAGAGAAACAGTGAGTGGAAAAGAAAAATTTGAAACTGGCACAAGCTAGATAACAGAAGACCCTCCCCGCCCCCCCCCCTCGTGGCAACTAGCATGGGAAAAGGAGAGTCCTCCAAATGAGCGGGCAGCTGAAGTAGCAGTGTCATGGGCAGGGAGCCAAGTTTCAGTAAGAGCAAGAAGGTGAAGATGACTAGAGAAAAAGAGATCATGAACAGCAGTGGCTTTGGGAGCAATTAAGCGACAGCAAAAAAATAAAAGGAAGCTGAGAAGAAGGAAGGCAGCAGATAGGTATAAAATTAGGAGAAACAGAAGAAGCAGGAGCCATATCAAAAGAGGAAGAGCTGATGAGAGGGGCATGTCACATGTCACTCTCTAGGGAGAGATGGTCAAGTGGGAGTTCTTAACATGAATGGGACCAGTGCTCTTTAACATGCTCATCTATCTTGGTGTGAGGATACTTCATATTTAGTATTTTGTGCCAAAACTTTCAACCAGCCAATTAATTTAGCTATGTAAATTGGTGGATGAAGGTAATGGATTGGCAACTAGGAGGATAGTTGTATTTATCTAGAGTTCCCATTATTTCCTTATTTCCAATTAGATCCAACTTCTAATGATCTGCATACATTTTAAGTAGTTCAGGTGCTGACAGTTATTTTAGCTGATTCCTAGCATACTGCCATCAAGATCCTTTTGCTGTTAGTTGCTCTGTGCAAACTCCAAGAACAAGAAGACATAGACATTTCAGTCCTATCTCTCTGAAAGTAACCAAAGCAATTAAAATCAAATACAGTACAACCATAAAATGCTACCATGCTAACAACAAGTGGGCATCAGTCATAAACTAATGGAGTGAATTCTAGGACAAGTAAATATAAAGGTCTCTCTCTGCAGTCCAGTATTTGTAAAGGGCCCCAGTGTTGGTCTTAATAAAAACAGATTCATGTTGAGAGAGATAATCTCACATAGTTCGGAATAAATCCACCCAGCCTTAAATTGAAAACCAACACCTGGAATTGCACCCAGCAAACAACTGGTAACCAGAAATTGCTCAACTCCATTTTATGGGGTAAAGGGGTAGTTTATGAGTAATCCCCCCCCCAAATTTTTATAAAATGTAAAAAGAAATTATCATAAATTCATCATTCCCAAATTAAACAGACCAGTTTTAGAACATTGTTCCAGTGTGTCCATCGTAAAAGTGTAAAACAGTGTGTTTTACAAAGTGTAAAACAAGCATTTTGAAGACATTTGGGGTGTATATCCTTATGGCTACAATGTTAAATAGTGACAGGAACTCAGCAGGATTTTCCTCATGTAAACTGGCATAGGACCAAGCTATAAGCTTGTTAACATCTACTTTGATTTAGCACAAACATTTTGTGTTACAAAAAGGTGACCGGGTGTATCTTTGTGCTGACTGGGAAATGGAGCTGCCTAGGGAACACAAAACTACAGAAGCTCTGGAGGACCAAAAAGAGCTAGGAAGATAGAATAATGCTCTTTTGGGATTATGACTGTGATGTTTTGAAAGCAGCATTTAATCAGGCAGGGCAGCTTGCCAAAGAAAGGGCTTTGCAATAATTTATTAAATACTCAGCAACATTCCACATTGTCAAAGATTAACTGCTGGTCAGCAGAGTATCACCACAAAAGGCAGAAAGGTCTTCAAACAGTGGTATCTTTAATTTTAAATACTTCACAGTCTCTTCATAATTGTTTGAGGCTATTTACAATAAAACTGCAAAAAAGCAGATTATTGTAATAAGAATAACTAATATGAAGCAAGAAGAAATAGCAGCAGGTCATCTGGTGGCATACAAAAACAATGAAGCTGCAACTCAGTATACAAAAGCTTTCCTAAGGGCTTTCAGAGCTTTCTCAATCTTTGCAAAGAAGTAAATGCTACTTTGCACTAATTCTGTTTCCTACATATGCATGTTTTCCTATGCAAAGTTTACAATACTTGGTTAGTTGTGCTACACTGACCTAAACATTGTAGTTTATGAACAGTGACTTTGCCATTATTGGAGGGATCCCAATAAGAAAGTAAAGTTTTCTGCATTCTGGAAATACAGGAAATGGTTTTGTCTCTGTGAACTTTTCAGAACACGTTACTTCTTTTCTGTACGTTTCATATTTTTATTCCTGAACAGTTTCCAGGGGTGGTGGTGAGAGAAGTCATGTTGAATCAATTGGATTATAGTTAATATAAATTAAGCAGCTGATCCTGAAAGGAGTGTCACATACGCAGCCAAGGGGAGTGCATATCTCACTCCATTCTCTAAGTGGGTACCAATGAAGTTTTTAAAAATTCTGGTAACTGGGGCAAATGTGAGGAAATAGATTGCTTTGTTTTTGTGTCTTCATGAGATATCTAGGTGTTTCGATGCCACCTTTAGACCTCAGATAGTAGTCTTAAATTGTGATGTATACTTAAATTGAGATTTATAGTACAGTACAGTTGTCCCTTCATATTAGCTGGGGTTTTGTTCCAGGACCCCCGTGGATACCAAAATCCATGAATAGTCAAGTCCCATTATATGCAATGGCATAGCAAAATGGTGTCCCTTTTATAAGATGGCAAAATCAAGGTTTGCTTTTTGGATTATTATTTTTAAAGAATATTTTCAAACCGTGTATACTTAAATCTGAGGATACCATAAACCGTGGATACGGAGGGACAACTGTAATAATGATAATGTATCATTTAACAGATGTTCACGCTTCTAATGCACTCATAGATTTTCATATAGGTAAAGCATAATGTCTGAATATAGGTAAGGCTCATTAAGAGGCAATTTGCCTCCCCTCTCATCTTGAACATACATTTCAGTCCGAAATAGACATAGCTCCAAGTGGTTCTGGATCAAATAAATTATTTAGAGCAATTTCAGTTTGGCTCCAAGGCCTGGTTACAGGACAGAAACAGATATGGTTACACTGATGTATATAACACCTACTAGGAATTGGCTACAGGGAGAGTGTGTCCTTGTTGGTTCTATCCCCAGAGTAAGCACATTTATGGCAGCATTGCACCTGCAAGCCTACCCAGTTGATTTTAAACTATGAATTTTAAATTGGTATTTTAAGTTTATGAATGAGTTTAATGTTTGTTTTAAAGCTATGCGTCTTTAAATGATTTTATCTCATATATTGTATTTTAATTTATGTTGTATCCCACCTTGAGCCTTGAGGAGAGGCGGGTAAGAAATAAAATGTGTTATTGTTGTTGTTGTTGTTGTTAAATCCTCACTAAGATAGTGCGAGAGGCGGTCCCTAATAACGACTCGGCTATGTCGCTATACTGGAGCAACAAAGATTCCCCGCAGTATGATTTCTCGCCGGCCCCACAAAAGGAGCACTGTGACATTTTTAAAAATTATTTTTTATTCAGTTTTCCAAAAAAGCATACAATAAAACAAACATTCATTCATATTCCCAACTTACTAAACATAAGAGGAGCACTGTGACTTTTTTTAAAATTATTTTTTATTCAGTTTTCCAAAAAAGCACACATTAAAACAAACATTCACATTCCCAACTTATTAAGCATAAGAGGAGCACTGTGATTTGATGGGCCAAGAGAGGCGGCTTGACGCAAAGCATTCTGGGAACGGAGTCTGTTTTGCGGCCATCCCAAGGCCACGTCCGTGATTGGCGCTGCTCAGAGAACTACGTTTCCCAGGACCCACCGCGCTCAGGGAGGCGCCTATGGTGTATTTATAGTGGCGGGAGTTTGAATATGTTATTTAAAGCAGGCGCCTTCGGGGCGGGAGAGAGAGGGGGGAAGCGCGGCCGGCGGGTGCGGCGTGGTTTGCTGGCTCGGCTGCCTGTCCTCCTGAGGCGGCGAGGATGGGTCCGCGGCTGGAGGAGCTGAAGCGCCGGGCGTCGGAGAGCATCGAGGGCTGGTCGGGGCGGCTGTCCGAGCTGAGCCGGGCCATCTGGAGCCGCCCGGAGCTGGCCTACCAGGAGCGCCAGGCCCACGGCGCCCTCACCGGCTTCTTCGCGGCGGCCGGCGGCTGGGCGGTGCAGCGGGGCTACAAGCTGGAGACGGCCTTCCGGGCGGAGTGGCGCTGGGCCGGCGGGGGCGGCGGGGACGGGTCCGCTCCGCCCGAGGCCGCCTCCTCCGCCGCCTCCTCCGCCGGCCCTCCGGCCCTCCGCCTGGGCTTCCTGTGCGAGTACGACGCCCTGCCCGGCCTGGGCCACGCCTGCGGCCACAACCTCATCGCCGAGGTGGGCGCCGCCGCCGCCCTGGGCCTCCGGGCCGCCCTGGAGAGCCTCCGGCAGCCACACGGAGCCCCCGCCGTCAAGGTGAGGCCCCCGCGGAGAGAGGGAGGGAGGGAGGGAGGAGGACCACCGGGGGCCGGCTGGCCTGGACTGCGCATTGCCATTCAGCCCGCCCCAGCAAGCCACAGACTTGGCGGAAGAAGAAGCAAGCGGCAGGGAAGCCTCTGAGGGAAGCCTTAATCCGGGCGGGCGATTGTAGCCTTACTTATTTAGCTTGGGGCTGTTATTATTATTGTTGTTATTACTAGGGTTTTAAAGTCTTGGGGGTCACGGCAGCAGAAGAGGTTTATAAAGGGGGCCCCGGGTAAAGACAAGGTTAAGAACCACTGGAACAGACGCTTGGGGGGGGGGCTTCCCTACCACTACCCCACGAAGGGGCTTCCATGTCACGGTTCCCACTAGGCGCTTCATTTCTCCCCTTTTTATATAACCTCCGCCCCCCTTGACGGCTTGTCACCTCCTGCTTTCTCTTCCCTCGCCCACATCCCTCTCCGGCGTTTCTGGGTGGTTTCAACCGCCCTGAATATTGTGCATCTTATAATAGTCGTGCTCTCAATCCTGTGGGGTTGGCTAGTATTGTTATTATTTACATAATAGGGGAGGGAAGGATATGTGGCAGCACCTTTAAGACTAGCTGTTTTTTTTTTTTTTTTTTTTTTTTAGCATGAGCTTTGGATGCAGCTTCTTTGGATGCAGTACTGAGTGATAATAAATGTTCGGGTATAAATGATATTTACACACTTGTGGGTGGGATGGGATATTGCTGATGGCGGGGGAAGTTGGGCAAACGGTGGCTGGAGTCACCTCGTGTCAAATTATTTTAATTGGGACACATATATGTTAGATCTGGGGAGTGTAGACTCTGACTCTAATCTGAGTCTGTGTTCTTGCTTCATTGGGTAAATTGTATGTATTGATCCACTGGGTCAGACCCGCAGCTCCTACTTTAAAATGCCTGGCAGTGGGAGCAGACTGCTGCCTTTAAACCAGGATTTAGTATATTTGGAGAAGGGTATTTCTCTCTCTCTGGCTTTTCTTCACAAACGAAGATTCAGAAAGGACTCATCCCGCGCTTTCTGCAAGCGCACTGATGACTAAGAAGGCCAATCCGAGATAAACAAGTCCGGTTGCAGAAAGCACAGCAGAAGGTCTCCTTGGGTGATGATTCCAGGTTGCGATTCTTTCTGCGTTGTCATTTCTCTTCAAGACTTGTTCGTCGTGAGTTCTCAAATAAGGCTGCAGCATTGTGGATATTGCGTCTCCATGCCTCCCGATGTGAGGCCAGGGTGGACCACTGTTGATGATCAATTTGGCCAAGCCTGAGGTGTTGTTTCAGGGAGTCCTTGTATCGCTTTTTTGGAGCGCCCCTCTTACACTGACCCGTGGCAAGTTCACCGTAGAGTACTATTTTGGGGAGGCGATGGTCCTCCATCCTAGAAACGTGCCCTGCCCAGCGCAGCTGTGTTCTCAATATCATGGCCTCAGTGCTGGTGATCCCTGCTTGCTCAAGGACAGTTGTCACATAGTCAGTCCAGTGTATATTTAGGATTATGCGTAGACAGCGCTGATGAAAGCGTTCGAGGAGTCGTAGGTAGTGGCGATAGGTGACCCATGTTTCAGATCCATAAAGGAGGATAGAGGATACAGATAGAGCACACTGTATAAAGGACAGTGTGCTCTATACACACTGATTTTTGTGTTTCGCCTCAGGTGTTTATTACTCCAGACTCTTTTGTAAAGTCTTCCAAATGCACTATATGCCTTTGCTAATCTGTGATTGATCTCTTTGTCAATCTTGGCATCTGAGGAGATGACGCTTCCCAGGTAGGTGAACTGCTGAACAGACTTAAGCACAGATTTGCCGATGGCAACGTGGGGATGATGGTGTTCGTCCTGTGGTGCAGGCTGGTAAAGAACTTCTGTTTTCTTCAGGTTGACTTCCAGCCCAAACAGCTCTGTAGCTGTTGCAAAGCAGGATGTTAGGCGCTGCAGAGCTCCTTCTGTGTGGGCAACAAGGGCAGCAACAGCAGCAAAGAGCAGCTCACAGACTAGATAGTTTAGAGTCTTAGTGTGAGCCCTTAAGTTAAACAAGCTACCATCAGTACGGTAACGTGTATAGATGCTGTTGTCTTCTTCAAGCTCTGCCATAGCCCTTTGGAGCATCATGCTAAAGAAGATTGTAAATAAAGTTGGCGCAAGAACACAACCTGCCTTCGCTTCATTAATTATTAGAAAGGGCTCTGAGAGAGCATCGCCATATCTGACTTGACCACGCTGGCCCTCGTGTAGCAAGATAATCATTTTAAGGAATTTGGGGGGACATCCTAGTCTTTCCAGGATCTGCCACAGACCTTTTCTACTCACAGTGTCGAAGGCTTTGGTGAGGTCGACAAATGTTACATAGAGGCCCTTGTTCTGCTCCCTACATTTTTCTTGCAGTTGTTTAAGGGCAAATACCATGTCTGTAGTACTCCTATTGGCTCTGAAGCATATTTGGAGAAGGGCATTACATAAGACTAAAAAGGAGTGTGACCTAAAGAGGAGAAGGGACTTTGTGTCCAGCGTTTACACCCCACCCACTCTACTAGCTGCCTGCTCACTAAGCTTATTCTCCCTTCAGTGGGTCTCCAGTAGCCCAAGTGAACCCATCTTGAAGAAGAAGGAATCATAGAAAATGATTCTGTATAACCATACTGATCTTTATGTCTTAAACTGCACTGGTTTTCTTGCATTTTGGCAGACCACCATCTAAAGCCACAGCTTTGTCAACTATTTTTCAGTTGACATTTTGATATGAGAATTGTTGAATTCTTTGTCTGCTCTAAGCCACTGCCCTGTATCAGTTCTAAAGAAGTGGAAAGACTGGTTTGTTAACAAACAACCCAGTATTGTTTTGCTGGGCTTGCAAAAACTCCTCATCCCATTTTGGGGAAACAGAGAAGAAAACGTGAAGTCAAAGGCTTTCACAGCCAGCATCCCCATCCATAGGTTTTCCGTGGGTTTTTTCCAAGCTGTGAGGCCGTGTTCTGGAAGAGTTTATTTCTGATGTTTCACCTGCATCTGTAGCTGTTATCTTAAGAGAATGGCTGGGTAGGAGTTATATGCTGTCAGCCCCTGTTGGAGAGGATATGTAAATTTGTGTATTTGAATGGCTAGTTTCTGGATGGAGATATGCAAGGTTGATTAGTGTCTGTTTGGCTAATGGTCTGTTGCCTGCTGGAAATCCCGCTGTCCCTTGGTGGAGTTGGTTTGCATGTGTTCAGTTTTGATTTTAGTGTTTTTCAGGACTGGGAGCCAGATTTTGTTTACTTTTAGGGTTTCTTCTTTCCTGCCAGTCAGACCCAGAAAAAACCACAGGAATGAAGAAGAAAAACAGCCACCCAAAGGGAAGGTATTTTTACCATACATCAAAGGAATCACAGACAGAATAGGGAAACTGATGAGGAAACACAACCTCCAAACACAATCTACAGACCAACCAAAAAAATCCAAGAAATGCTTCACTCAGCGAAGGAGAAAAGAGACCCTCTCACAGCCACAGGAGTTTACCACATACCATGCAGCTTTGGACAAGTTTACATAGGGACCACTAAATGCAGTGTGCAAACACGAATCAAGGAACATGAGAGACACTGCAGACTGGGCCAGCCAGAAAAATCAGCTGTAGCAGAACATGTTATAAACCAACCTGGACACAAAATGTTATTTAAAAACACCAAAATTCTGGACGAGGCCAACAACTATCATGTCAGAATGCACAGAGAAGCTTTTGAAATCCACAAACACCTGGACAACTTCAACAAGAAAGAAGAAACTCTAAAAGTACCGTATATTCCGGCATATAAGACGACTTTTGAGCACTCAAAAGTGCCCTCCAAAATTGACAGTCGTCCTATACGCCGGATACACTTTGCTTCGCCCACCTGCCTATCTCCTGCCTCTTCGCAAACGGAGCGAAGAGGCAGGAGATGGGGCAGGGGGGTGAAGCAAAGTGTTTTGAAGATCATTCGCCCCCCTTCTCTGCCTTCTCCCCCTTTGGGGAGCAACGGAAGAAAGAGGAGGGGGGCGAACATTGCGGTTTGCCGCAGCCGCTGCTCGAGTGCTTCTGCAGCGGCCAAGGCAAACCCGCGATTCGCCCCCTCTCCCCACCTTCCAGGAAGGTGGGGAGAAGGGGCGAATGTGCCCCGTTTGGCCGCACAGTCTGCGGATCCCCCTCCTGCGCTCCCTCCTGGAAGGGAGCGCAGGAGGGGCATGGAGAGGCTGCGCGGCCAAACCACAATTCGCCCCTTCTCCCCACCTTCCTGGAAGGTGGGGAGAAGGGGCGAACGTGCCCGGTTTGGCCGGGCAGCCTCCCGATCCCCCTCCTGCGCTCCCTTCCAGGAGGGAGCGCAGGAGGGGCATGGAGAGGCTGCGCGGCCAAACCGCGATTCGCCCCTTCTCCCCACCTTCCTGGAAGGTGGGGAGAAGGGGCGAACGTGCCCGGTTTGGCCGGGCAGCCTCCCGATCCCCCTCCTGCGCTCCCTCCTGGAAGGGAGCGCAGGAGGGGCATGGAGAGGCTGCGCGGCCAAACCGCGATTCGCCCCTTCTCCCCACCTTCCTGGAAGGTGGGGAGAAGGGGCGAACGTGCCCGGTTTGGCCGGGCAGCCTCCCGATCCCCCTTCTGCGCTCCCTTCCAGGAGGGAGCGCAGGAGGGGCATGGAGAGGCTGCGCGGCCAAACCGCGATTCGCCCCTTCTCCCCACCTTCCTGGAAGGTGGGGAGAAGGAGCGAACGTGCCCGGTTTGGCCGGGCAGCCTCCCGATCCCCCTCCTGCTCTCCCTTCCAGGAGGGAGCGCAGGAGGGGCATGGAGAGGCTGCGCGGCCAAACCGCGATTCGCCCCTTCTCCCCACCTTCCTGGAAGGTGGGGAGAAGGGGCGAACGTGCCCCTTTTGGGCGCACAGCCTCCGCATCCTCCTCCTGCACTCCCTCCTGGAAGAGAGCGCAGGAGGGGCATGTGGGGGCTATGCGTTGGAAGAGGGGGGGTCGTCCTATAGGGCGAATATATCACAAACTCTGCATTTCCCCTTAAAAATTGGGGGGTCGTCTTATACGCCGGGTCGTCTTATACGCCGGAATATACGGTAAACAAAATCTGGCTCCCAATCCTGAAAAACACTAAAATCAAAACTGAACACATGCAAATGAACTCCATCCAGGGACAGGGGGATTTCCAGCAGACAATGGGCCATTAGCCAAACAGACATTAATCCTCCTTGCGTATCTCCACCCAGAAACTAGCCATTCAAATACACAAATTTACATATCCTCTCCAACAGGGGCTCACAGTATATAAGCCCCCCCCCCACTCCTACCCACCATTCTCTGAAGATGTCGGCCACAGATGCAGGCGAAACATCAGAAATAAACTCTTCCAGAACATGGCTTCACAGCCCGGAAAAAAATCACAAAAAACCTAGAAAAGAAAGCTTTAGTTGGAAGCTCAGGAAGTCAAGGTGGAATTTGAGGTCTTCCGCTTTTCTCTGGCAGGCCTCTTGTATTTCCCTTCCTGAATATCTCTTGAAAATTTTATCCTTTGATAGTACACCTCAATGATCACCAGGTTACTTCAAACTGTTCTCCTGTCTGACTAAACTGGGATGAATCTGATAAATTGAGGTTTTGGACATACAGATGGCATCTAGTAGCTACAGTTCTTTGACTCTTAAAAAGCCTCAGAGAAACCTACTGGAGAAATCTGGTGGAAATTCCCTCCTTCCTCTCTTCCAGAAGAGGCAAATCACAGCCTCTGCCTTCATTACACTCAAAGTTACACAGAAACAAACCAAGAGAAATACTGTAGCAATCTGCCTCATTTTTTTCACCATCCTTCAGTACACCACTTTTGTGAGGAATCCAGCTAGTTTCTCCCTGCTCCTTTCCCTACCAAGATTTCTGTGTAGTTCCAGAGAGAGGTGTAGCTTGCTGTCATTCGGCTTACAAACTTACCAGCTCCTAATTCCATGCCATTTTACATATCTGCCTCCGTATTCCTTCTGTCATGTGCCAGGACTTTTCTCTTTTGCTTATAGTCACATGCTAATGACAATACTACACACTCGTTTCTAATAGCCTAAGGAGATTATCAGATGCCCTTAATATGGCGTTAGGTGAATGCAAGGAGATCGTCAAAGGGCTTCCCTTTTAGACAATGGTGTCCCCATTCTGTTATGCTCCGGTGCTGGTCCTGTTTTGCCCTTGTTGCTTTTTATTCATGGCTTAAGCTGTGAATAGATTGCCTGTTCCGTTTCTGTCATGGAACGACAGGCAAGTGAAAAGGTGCCCCGTTCCCATAGTGCAATGCCAGCCACAGTAGGAGGTTTGTTCCAGAACACTTCTGGATAAGATTGGGACATCCAGGTAAGTAACACCCCTTTTTGTATCCTCCCTGGGTTACTTGGGGTTTTTTAAGTGTGTTTTTGTGCTTGCTGTCATTTTTTAACCTTTATTTTTGAATTTCCCCTGCACTCGTCCTGTTGCAAGAATGGCCTGGGATTTCAACCAGGAAGTGAATGCAGCTCCGTGGGAGCTGCATTCACTCCGTGGCTGCCAAGGGGGAGGGAAGGCGCACGATTAAAGGTAGGTCTGAAACCCTTTGTTACTGTGCTGGGACGGGGTCAGGAGGGTAGTGGGAGAGGAGGCAGCGAGATGGGGACATTATTTTTGTCCCCATCTGAAAATCTCCTAAGTCCAAAGCAGTGCTTGTAGGGTAAAAATCCCCAGTTGTTCTGTTGTACTGGGTTATGTCTTTGTGTGAGTGGTGGTGCAAAAATTGGACAACTGGCTGTATCACCAATTGCACAGCCCATTAGGCAGACATTTGTACAAACAGTTGCAAAACTGCTTGTGCAACAGAAACTTTGGATGTCATCCATGTTCTAATGCAACATACGTGTGTACTTGGATACAAGCCCTATCAGTTTGTCTTTCCTATGAGTTTGTGTGAATGTATGCCTTTTCAATATAGCATTCCTTGGTTAAGTAACTATGTCTTTACTGTTCAATTCCTGTTAACATTTATGTCATGATGCCTTGGGGTACTCAGTGCTCAACATTTTAAGAGATCCCTTGATGTGTCAGAGTAGCATGTCTGAGGGCGGATATACAGATACAGGAGTAACGGAAAAGAGAGTCAGAAGAGGTGTGTGTGTATTAGTAAATTATGTACTGACAAATAACTTTCCTGAAACTCTACATGCAGTTTAACATTACAACTTGAGTGCTGCTGTTCTTATTCCTAGGTCAGTGTTCTAGGTACGCCAGCAGAAGAAGGGGGAGCAGGCAAAGCAGTCATGATTAAAGCTGGTGCTTTTGATGAACTGGATGTTGTATTCATGGCCCATCCATTTCAAGAAGACCTACCTTATAAGCCTGCTATGGCAGATCATCAGTAAGTAACTGTTTCTTTTCTGTTGTTACTTATATTTTTAAAAAATAGATTTATGTTTCTATTTATTGAAAGCGTTTTTATGCTTCTTCAAATGAATTTGTTTGTGGTTTGTAAACACACATAAAACTACATGTAAGGGATGAGGCCAGCATATCAAATGTCTAAATGAATAAAGGTTTTGTCTGACACCTAACAGAAAAGCAATGTTGGTTCTTTCCATCACAATCTTGCTAAATTCATTATAACATATGTAGCATGATCTCACTCAGACCCTAACGGGTAGTTTATAGAGCCAGTTTATGTCACTATAACATAGCTGAAAGATTTGGATTCTGTTATTAGGAAATTGCATGGATTACATTTCCCAAAAAGTGGATAGATATGGGATATCCAGACATGTATTGAAACAGTAGTTTCGTAAAGAGAGCTGGAAGATCTGAATTGCTTTATTAGACTGTAACTTTGTACATGCCTTGTTGGCATGAGTTTTTGGGAGGACCAGTCTGGGCAAGAATGCTTCTTCACCAAAGTGGACTATAGTAAACATGGTAACAGTAACCATCTCTCTACAATCATCTCTTGTCTCTGGTTTGGCACTTAGGAAGACAGCTGGTATCCCTCAAGGCACTGGACACATTTTGAGGGTCTCTATTGTGATGATCCCTTTCTTACACATGTCAACAGATACATGTGGCTGAAATTAATGAATCTTGTTCTCTAAAAGGATGAAAAAACTGATTGGGTTCAGATTCACTTCTGTTCAAACATATTGGAGCTGGAAAGGATGTGCTTCAACAAGCCAATGTTTCTCAGTCTAGCCATTGGATAGAAAAATAACTCCATTGCACTGTCCTAAATGCTTTGAAGGAAGGGGTCATATACAAATCAGATAAAAGTACATTAAGTTGCAGTGGTAGTAATCAATGTTTGATTAACATTGCTTTAGTCATATATGCACCATTTTAATTAAAATTGAAAATACTTTTAAGATGAATCCTTGAGACACCCAACATTTCCTCCAACATTAGTGTGACCAAACAACCCATCCATATTCTCAATTTTAGTTCACTATAATGTTCATAGTTTTCTTTTTTGTTTGGGTTTTTTATTTTTAAACATTAACTTTCTCTATCATTCTCCCACCAAAGGCGACCCAGGGATAGTGTACATAAAAATATGAAAATGTTAAAATATAAGAAGTAGACTGTCATAACAACCATTCCTGCTCTCTAGTAGCTAATTGTACTTTTCAGAGCTCGTGTTCTTTGATTCTAGGACTCTGGACAAACAAAGTTGGTTTTTGTTTCCTAGTGTGACTGTGAAATACTATGGAAAAGCATCTCATGCTGCTGCTTACCCTTGGGAAGGAGTAAATGCATTAGATGCTGCTGTTCTTGCATACAACAATCTGTCAGTTTTAAGGCAGCAAATAAAACCAACCTGGAGACTCCATGGTGAGCAAACTGCCTCTTTATTCAGTCAGAATGTTGCTACCTGATTTTGTGTTTGCTTACTCAGAGTCCCACTGAATTCAGTAGGTGGCACACCAAAATCAGTGGGCCTGGGATTACAGCCGTAATCATCAATTGGCTGCAGGATTTTTCAGAAAACAACAACAAATCAATCCTGTAATAAATGCATAAGACACAATATCACAATTGTTCATTTGGGTTGGATCCAGTGGTGTCATTCCATTGACAGAAGTTGTTCCTTCAATAGAATAAGGAAGGGGAGCATTCCCCCTCAAGCCTACACACTCTCAAAATCTGCTCTGGAGTGCTGGAACACCCTCTGGAATATACTTTCACATGAAGCAGAGCCTGTGGGTGAGGGGGAACAAGAAGAAAGTATTCTATTACCTTGGAAACATAACACTGGATTTAACCCTGTGCTTACAGATACAATGTCCTTTAAATCCAAGTAAGAAGTGGAATTCTATTCTAATTTTTTTAAATGAAGAACTTGGAAATGTAAAATTGAAGGATGTTAATCACACTGATAATGAGACACTTATTAAGGCAGGAAGCATGGTGCTCTTATTGCTATGTGACCTTGTTCTAAAAATAAGTTGGCTATTATATTTTAGGCATAATAAAAAGGGGTGGAGAGAGGCCCAATGTCATACCCGCTTTCACAGAGTTAGAATTTTACTTGCGGACTCCACTGCTGAAGGAATTGTCAGTTCTTACAGAGAAAGCTGAGACTTGCTTCAAGGCTGCTGCTCTTGCCACAGGATGCAAAGTAAGACCTTTGGTCAACTGAATAGTTCCACCATTAGGATATATACATGTTCGTTATGTGACTTCAGGTTGTTTCCAACTTATGGCGATCCTAAGGCAAACCTCTGATGTGTTTTTTTTTTTTTTTTGCAAGATCTGTTCAGAGGGGGTTTGTCTTTGCATTCTTCTGAGGTTGAGTGTGTGTGACTTTCCCAAGGCCATGCAATGATTTTCCATGGCTGAGTGGTGATTTAAAACCAAAGTCTTAGTTGTAACACTCAAACCACTACACCACACTCGCTCTTTATACATTAGTCCCCAAAATTTTTTATTCACTACTGTTCCATATGCTATTTTTTTAAACTACAAACTCTACCAGTTTCTAAGATGGGAAGTAAGATGGGAGTTTATCTGAAGCTGAAATGAGTAGATAATGATATGTAGATTGCCACTGGAAGCAAAGGTTGCATTTTTTAAAATTTGGCTCATTGAAACTTTCTTGGTGGGTTGTTGCATTTGTTAAAATATCACTATGGTAGTTGATAACTTGTAATGATTACAAATACATCCAGAATTATAACATCTATATTTTAATTTTCTAGGTGGAAATAGGAAGTGACAATCCAGATTATTACAATGTGCTTCCAAATAAAAGTCTGGAACAAGCCTATGTGGAAAATGGAAAGAGGCTTGGGATGGAGTTTCCAGACAAAGCTGTCTCGTCTGGTTCAGTAGGTAATACTGGATGTCTGCTGGCTGATTTTCTTATGGAGTGTGGTGGGGTGTGCATGTTGATTCTTGGAATAAAGAGGGCAAAGGAGCAGCTCAATCAAAATGTAACGTTGAACAAATAGTTCAATATTACACTTTGGCCAAACTGTTTAAAAATAACTGAATTTTCTTGAGTGAATGTTGTTTAATCTACCTTGTTTGGAGATAAGGAAGAGTGTGTGGTTGTTACTGCCACTTATTAAAAAAAATCCCAGAGTATGTGGCCTTTTTGATTTATTAGAATTCCTTTCAGTCACATATTTTGGCCTGGTTCTACTACAACTCTTGTTGTTGACTTCAGCTGGCACTAAGCAGTTCTAGCACCTCTTCTGCTCAGAAGACTATCGGGAGGAGGAGCCTTTAATAAGGCTTCGGTTTATAGAATCATAGAATTGTAGAGTTGAAAGAGACCACAAGGGCCATCCAATCCAATCTCCTACCTCGCAGGAACTCACGATTAAAGCATCCCCCACAGATGCCCAGTCAGCCTCTGTTTAAAGATCTCCAAGGAAGGAGACCCTACCACGCTCCGAGGGAGTGTGTTCCACTGCCGAACAGCTCTTACTGTCAGAAAGTTCCTCCTAATGTTGAGGTGGAATCTCTGTTCCTGGAGCTTGCATCGATTGCTCCGTGTCCTGGTCTCTGGAGCAGCAGAAAACAAGCTTGCTCCATCCTCAATGTGATACCCCTTCAAATACTTAAACAGGGCTATCATATTGCCCCTTAACCGTCTTTTTTCCGGGCTAAACATACTCAGCTCCCTAAGTCTTTCCTCATAAGACATGGTTTTCAGACCTTTCACCATTTTAGTCGCCCTCCTCTGAACATGCTCCAATTTGTCCATATCCTTTTTGAATTATGGTGCCCAGAACTGAACATAGTATTCTAGGTGAGGCCTGACCAAGGCAGAATAGAGTGGCAGTATTACTTCCCTTGGTCTAGACACTATACTTCTGTTGATGCAGCCCAAAATCACATTATGTTCTTTAAATTAATCAGACACTTTATTGGTCCAGGTTCTACTGACTTTGGGAATGTTTCCTATGTTGTTCCTGGAATTCATCCTTATTTCTATATTGGTTCAGATGCTCTGAATCATACTGAGCAATTCACTCAGGCTGCAGGTGAGTAGATATTTTGCTTTACCATACACTTTTTCTCTAAAAAATTAGTATTGTAGAAACCATTAAACTGTAGATTTACAGATGACATATGTTTTGGTAACTATGTTAACTGGAATCTTTGTATATCTTCAGGGTCAGAAACAGCACAGCAATATGCCTTGCGTACAGCTAAAGCTTTGGCAATGACTGCGCTAGATGTTATCTTTAGACCAGGACTGCTGCAACAAATCCAAGAAGATTTCAGACAAACAAAGCTAAAAGAACAGGATTACTAAAATGTGAAAGGAAAACCTCTGACCCTGAAATGGTGAGAAGTGACACAATGTTGATATTACCAATTTCATACATTCTAGCTATCCCACCTGTTTTGACAGGTGAAAATTAAGTTGGAAATCTTTTACCTGACATTTGCAGTGTGCTGAGTACTTAAGATACATTGCCAACAGATAAACACTCTTGTCTTGTGAGTAAGATGTAAGGGGAAAAAAGCACCAATACTTTTTAATGTTTTAAGACATACTTGGATCTGAAATATAAGGACTGTGTCATGTACATAAAAACATGCATTTATGTGGCAATCTCAAATTTTAAGGGGAAAACCTTATTTTTCTTTTTTGTTGCACTCTTTACACTAAAACTGCACAAGGAGGCTGAGACCAGCATCTCATTTTCATTCAACCTATAAATAAAATTTACACTAATAACATTTCAGTCATTTATCCCATGGACATATTTGCTTCTGGTTTTGTGTGTGTGTGTGTTTTGCCATTGGGAGCCATTCCTTAAGTAGGGTTCTGTTCAAAATACAGTGGGCCCTCTGTATCCACAGGGATTGGTTCCAGGACCCCCCCCCCCCCCATAGATACCAGAAAACATGGATGCTCAAGTCCCTTATATTAAGGGACTTTACAGTATATAAACCTTGAGTGCCACCCCCCCCATGTGCACCCTGTAGGCAGCTGCTACCGCACAGACATGGTATCCCTGCCTCCCTTCCCCACCCTGACACTCAGTTCCAACTGTGGTATTCTTTTCTCGCTCTCTGCCTGGTGCGCACCCTGATGGCAGCCGCTCCATGCACCCTAGCCTCCTTTCCCTACCCTGGCACTCCCTTCTCTTTGTTTCTTGCTCTCTGCCCCATGTGCACACTGAAGGCAGCTACTGTATGTGCCCTAGCCTCCCCTCCCTGACTTCCTTCTCTTCCTTTCTTGCTCTTTGCCCTGTGTGCACACCAAAGGCAGCTACCATGTGCCTCAGCCTCCCCTCCCTTCCTTTTCTTCTCTCACTCTGCCTCGGGTGCACACTGAAGGGGATGGTGCCACCGTGCATTCCCCAGCCTCCCTCTTCAATCTGACACTCACTTCCCTCTCTCCCAGCGGTGGTTGCCTTTGGTGTGCACGCGGGGCAGATAACTAGAGAGGAGGAGAGGGAAGAGAGTGTCAGGGTGGGGTGAGGAAGGTGGGGCTTGCAGCAGCGGCAGCACTAGCTGCCTTTGGTGTGTGCCCTAGGCAGAGAGAGAGAGAGGTAGACAAGGAAATGAGTGTTGGGGTGGGGGTGGGAAGCTGGGGCTCTTGTGCATGGTGGTGGCAGCTGCCCCAGCCTCCCCTCTCCCGCCTGCCCTGCCTCAGCAGCTTCCTCACCCTCAGCAGGGGAATGATACAGAACAGTTTTGCCACTCTCCTCCTCTCAGACCACTGTGCAGGGTGGGGGAGAGATGAGATGTCCTGCACTACTTTTGTGAATACTTTTTTAATACTGTATTTTAATTTTTTTTAATTTTTAAAAATTATTTTAAAGCCACAATTGGTTGAATCTGTAGATCCAGAGCCTGCGGTAGGGGGGCTGTACTCCTGTTGGTACAAAGGGAAGAGAAGTGACCTTTGCACTTTCTCCCAATTTCTCTGCAGGTCACAGTACTACTTTCTTCACTGTTTTGACAGTTCTACTTCTCTGCAAAGAGCCAGCATGTTGATGATATTTCAGTGTTGGACTAGGACACTGGGAGACCAGGGTTTGAGTACCTGCTCAGCCATGGAAACCCACTGAGTGACCTTGGGCAAATCCTCTCTGAACAAATTCTGCCAAGAAAACCCCATGATAGGGTTTTCAGATATCAAAAATGACTTGAGCGCACACAACAGCACCTATCTGCAGCTGCTGTTATGCAGGAGGGGAAATCAGCCAAGCGTGCCTTCATTCCACCATTCATTCTATTCAGATCCAGAGACCTGAATCTTCCAGTGAACAGAAGAACCCTTCAGTCCCAAAGAAGCAGATTCTGGATTCAGCCTCTAGTAAAGTGTCTTGCTTCAAGCATTTCTTAAATTAAAATCTGAAGTGTTTGTCTGCTTAAATTAGAATAGTTTTCTGTAAGGCATGGTTGTAAAAAGAGCTTCAGTTAAGCAGAGTACTTGGTCTATGTACTTAATGATTGCTGCAGAATTCTGATTCCAGCTACAGTATCATATTAAGAAGAGTTTGGTCAACAATGCGAATACTGTAATTATTGTTTCAATAACACACAGTACAACTTCTGTATTGCTGCTTTAAAAAATCTTTAAATGTAAACATTGTACTCCAGTCTTCATCATTCTTAAACTCAGTGTAATCCCTCTACAAAATCCTGTAGAACTATTTGCAGAATAGTGGTCAGTTTGGGTAACAGAACACTAATATTAATTCAGTAAGGAGGTTGATGAGTTTTTTGAAAAGATGTCATAAGCACCAAGAAGTGATTAGCAATAATGCAGGGAACATGTGTATGTAGTTTTTTAAAAAAAACATTTATACTTTTGCTGAGTCTTGGTACGTCATGTAGAATATTTAGATATGCAATCTTAACTATTTATAGAAATACTTAAAATTTTACAATATTATATATATTTACAAATGAAAACAAATATTAACATTATTGATTTCTGTAACTGGAATACAAAAGCCAAAACTAGCAGTTTCAAAAGGAGAAATTGAAAAGGTCCTCTTATCTTAATAACCACATCTAATATGTTGTGTACTTAACAATGGTGAATTGTCTCTTTTAAAATAAAAGTACTATTCAAGCAACCTCTGTGTTTTTCAGATTTTTCTCCCCTCCCCACACTTTATGCTTCTTACAGTGACCATCTCAGCTCCTGCTGAAATGTACAGTCCAGATGCATCTCCCCTCCAGGCCCCCAAAAATGAATAGGAGAGGGCTTTGTGTGAATTTCATACAGTAAAATTATAAAACATTATTCAAATCAAGAATATTCAAACAGTCTTGAATGTCATATCCGTTTGATGCCAGTTTTATACAGTTAATGCATTTACCACATGCAATGGGCTAAAGAAAAAAAATAGAACTATGAAAAAATAGACCAGTATATCAGATTAAATAAAATGTATGCCCCTGGGAATATTATTCTGGAATACTTGTCTATGGCATGGGTGTCGATCCTCATGCTGCTGTATCTCTGGTTTTTCCTCCTGGTTGAATTCCTTTCTGAACCAAGTGCCAGCTGAACCATCATTCTGTCTTGTTTATCTCCATTTTCAGATACATACTGTCCCAGTTCATTCACCTCCCCATCACTGTAGCTGCCATCCATCCCCATCATTTGTCTGGGCTGAGGTGGTGCACAAGTGCAAGGAAGCTGTAGAAAAAAAGGAGAGAGAGAATTTTAATCAGGAATATTCTTCATCTCTAATTACACAGATCAGCAACTGCAGGACTGTTTGCAGCCAGAGTGGGCAGCTTGTAGCCCTCCTGACATTGTTGGACTGCAACTCCTATCAGCCTAAGCATTAGCTAATAATAAGGAATGAGAGAAGCTGTAGTCCAACTGCATCTGGAGGGTCACAGATTACCTATCCCTAATCTAGAAAGACTTCATAATGTAACATCTTTTAGGATGTATCAGCAATGCAGGATTAAACAGATGTGTATATGTATGTATATGTTTATAATGTGTATAAACAAACTAATACACATACAGTGGGTAATAATATAGTGTAGAACAAAAGATCTCATGCACAAGGAACATGCAGTATAACCCAGAAATAAAAGCAATTATGAAAAAAGAAATGCACCGATAAAATTCAGTACATAAACAAGAGCATTTTGTACCTTAAGCCTTCCTCAATACTTTCAAAACATATTTTTTTCTTAGGTAGGAAGAGGTCCCTCTCAAGAACAGCTTCTGAAATGGACTCTAGGAGTACTATGTACCGAAGAATCAAAAATTTTGCAAATTATTTGCCCTCTAACCTGGCTACATAGTTTAAAATTTTAGTATATTTAAAAGCTGGTTTTACTTTGTGAAGTCCGGGGGTGGGTGTCCTCCCAAACCTTCATCCCCTGGAATGGATGAATTCCCTGTACACCTTTCCAGTTGAGAAGGGAAGTACAGTAGGACTCCCATATCTGTTGCGGATTGGGTCTGGGGGACCAGTGGATACTGAAAACCATGGATAATAGCGAATGCCATTGAAAATAATGGGACTTCTGGTTTAAAATACCATAAAATTGCCTTGGAGGACCTAGAAAATGGCTAGAGAGGACACATTTTCTAGGAAGACTCTGGTAGGTGCACTGCTTTGTGTCCCGCGGATAATGAATCAGTGGATATGGGGGTCCTGCTGTTACACAGGGAGGAGTCCATATTATTTTGGGTCTCATTTGGGAGAAAAACAATATAAATAAAACTCCACTGCTCAATTCCAATCACTGTCCCAATTGGCATGGCAAAAGGTAGATGGAAGGACTTAGCAGGTGCTTGGAGGAACTGGTTGAATTATTTTCTCCATGAAGTGGGAGATATGGAGAACCTCAACATGGATTTAGGTGCTGGGAAGGTCCTGCTAAGGAGGGAAGATGTCTTGGAGCAGGGCTCCATTCTTTAGTGCCATCCAGTGACTCAAACCAAAATGGTCCCTCTTCAAGAACATGTCATAATTTGTATATTTTTGTAAATTCTAAATGCTTTTATTTTTTTACATTTCTGAGGCATCTTTAGAATCTATATAGATACTGTATTTCAGTTACATGTTACAGCACCAAATGACGGTACATTTACCTTGTCTCGCAGCTTCCGTTCCTTCCGTTCTTGCACTGTAGTCAAGTAGTTCACAGCTGCATACTCTAATACTGAGAGGAAGACAAACACAAAACTGACCCAAAGGTAAATGTCCACAGCTTTGATGTAGGAAACCCGAGGCATGGAGGCATTGACGCCTGTGATGATGGTAGACATGGTCAGCACCGTTGTGATCCCTGAGGACATACAATTATCCATTTGGAGATAGTCATTTTGGAAATACATTGACATTGTGTACACTACACAGAGAGGCAAGCTTTTCATTAAGAAAATGACATGCTAGGTAGAGGTGGGTTGGTCCTCTTTGAACGATCTCTGACATCTTCTGTGCTGTCACCTTTCTGTGATGACCCTATCTGCTTCTGCACACTCTGCATTGGTTTGTAGAAGTTGATCGATGGATAAACTTGTGGTCCATGTAATTCTAAGAGCATTTACAGTGGGTCTTCAGTATCTGCTGGAGTTTGGTTCCAGAACCTCCTGTGGATACCAAAATCCATGGACACTCAAGTCCTGTTATATACAATGGCATAGTAAAATGGTATACTTTATATAAAATGGTGAACAGCAAGGTTTGCTTTTTGGAATTTTGTGTGTGTGTGTGTGAATCTGCTGAGATTTCTCCTGTTGGATATATGAAGAAGAAGACATCCTCTGAGCTCTTCCAGAAGTCCAGGTGGATGTTTTCTTCATGCATCTGAAGGCAGAAATGTATTTGGAGGCTCTCTGGATACTCTCCCTTGCCCATTTAAATGGTGAGGATATGCCAGCAGCAGGGCAGTAGATTGCTTGTACACTGCAGTGTGGGAGAGCAGAGGTGTGCTCGGCAGAGTTTTACACAAGGAGGGATCTTGTCCATTGACATCATTGGTCTATTTGTTTAACAAAGCCTTGTGCAACCTGGTTCCCTACAGATGTGTTAGAGACTATAATTTCAGTTGTTTCTCAGCCAGCATGTCCTGAAGAGCACTAGGCTGGGGAACACTGATATAGCACCATCCAATTAAGTGAATATTTATACCTTCTTTCTGCCACTAACCCCTATGACCAGCTATGAGTCCCTTAAGAGGTGGTTGAGAATGGGTAAGTGAATGCTAGTCAAAGACATTACAACTACTTCTGCTTCTCAGAAAGACTTCCTTTGACTATAACTACTATATAAATAAAACGGATCAAATACAGGAGATTTTATACTCATCTACCTAGGGGAACTCTTGCAGGCACAGCTCTTCGGTCTATCCAAAAGGAAACCCAAGACAGCATGACCATCAAAGTGGCAGGAAAGTACGTCTGGAGCAAGAAGAAGAAGATGTGTCGGCGTAAAGTGAAGTTGATGTAGAGGCGGTTATACCAGCCTAGAAGAGAAAGAGGAGGAAGTTGCTAAGACCTAACACACAACAATTGCCAATAATAAAACCACATCACAATGCAGAAGTCATGTATTTTCACAAGATTGGTTTAATATAGAACATTACCTGGGAGCAGGAGCTTTTTCTAGGGGGTGGGGGTGTTAATTATGTAGACATGCAAGTAGCAATAGGGATTTCTATAGCAGTTATTCATATATGCTTGTGTGAACCTGATTATAACAATACTGGTTCCCCCAAGAGAATAACGTCTGATGAAGTCATGGGAGGATATCCCGGAAATCATGTTCTCTCCCCACATAATTACTAGCAGTGCTCAATACTGTGGACACAGAAACTCATTACTGTGGACACGAAGGGGGAATATGCCCTCTTCCTGTAATTTTCATAGAGAAATAAACCAGAGGTTGACTTTACAGAGAAGTTTGGGATTGTCTAAACGGCGAAAATACTCCTCATGGAATGCAAGGAGAATCCTACCTGTCTTAATGGCATTCCGCATTGTTTTGCCATATTGGGAAGGAGAGCCCCCCCCCTAACAAGGCAATCGCCTGCTGCCACCATGTTGGATTTTCACCTTAGTGAGTACTAAGGCAAGAAAACGGGGTGAGTTTTTATTTTTATCTTTTTGCTTTTCTGTTAGTCTAAAATTGGTCTATTGTACCTTGGACATATTACGTTTTTTTTTAAGTTCAGAGGCAGAAAATTGATGTAAGTACTAAATGCGAGTAAATTACTCATGGCTGCCATCTTGCATGTGAAACTTATGGGGCTAAAAACACAATTAAGACAAGTTGCAGCTGTTGCAAAATGCCATTACTGTGAGGCACACCTTTGTGTGTGTGGGGGTTTGCCTCGTATAGATAAGCCTTAGTGTTTTTGTTCCTTCCTCACTTTAATGCCCTTTGGTCTGTCAAGAAAGTCAAGTCAAATGTCCCTTTTGTCCCTTCCTTTTTGCAGCTTTCCCTTTTGCGGTTTTGTGTATTTGCAGAGTCCCACCCGGCCTCAGTTCTTCCTCCCAGGGAGAGAAAGTGTACATGTGTTTGTGTTGGAGGAGGAAGGGGGCGGGCAGACAGGCAGGGGCACACAGCAGTACGGTGATGGTGGCAGGACTCTCCTGCCCCCGCTGCGGCTTTGGCCTCCTTCCTCGGGACTGCAGCAGCAGCACCACCAGCTGACCTGCTATCTACTCGCTGGGCAGGACTCCCTTCCCGCACCCGACGAGAGGAGAGAAGAGGCGAGGAGGGCGTAAAAGGGAAGGCAGAAAGAAGGCGCTGCTGCTTGCCTGACTGTCAGAGAGAGCAAGAGAGAGAGAGAGACACATGCACACCGATGTTCCCACCCACTTGAACTGGAACCGTTTTTGCAAAAAAGCAGCTTTGCTTGCTAAGGGGAAAAGAAACTGTGGTGTTGTCCCCACCACCACCACAGTTGCCTCCTGTTCTACCTTCTCCTCCTCCCTTCTCCAGCTGGCTAGTAAGAGAGTCTGCATGGAGTGAAGAGGAGGTGGAAGAAGAGGGGAGTGAAGCAAAGCCGAACCACCTCCCCCGACAGCAGTGGAGGGCGACATGCGGTGGGCAATGGGGCTGTGGCTGCCACAGCTGGAGGAGTAGTAGCAGCAGCCTGGGCTTTTTTTCAGCATTGCCCGCATGTCGCCCACCACCAATGCCTCACTACTGGACAGGCAGCATGACTGATCAGCGTGGTGGGGCAAAGCAGTTTCCATAAACCGCCTGGACAGAGAAGCAGCCGGGCAGGCAGGAGTGGCAGCCTTCCCCCACTGCTGTTTCTGCCACCATTGCTGCCCACATATTCTCTTGCTTCCCCAGCGGTGATGCTTGTCGTTTCCCTCCCCACCGCCACCTATTATTATGGCTTCTCACTGCCAGGGCTGATGGTTGCCTTTGCCTTTCCTCCTCCCTCTCCACCTTTCCTTCCTGTCTTCCTTTCTCCCCACTCCCACTGTGGCTTTGGCTGGCCTCCCCCTCCCCTGGACTGCAAAAGCCGCTCAGCCCTGCCTCCCACCTGCCCTCGGCTCTTCCCCCGGGGTGGGAGAGGGGAAGTGTGTTTGCGTGTGTGCGCGCACCCCCCCCCCCTGGGAAGTCCAAGGGGTAGAAAACTGACCCCAGACTTGCTGCAGTTGCCCACCACTGGTGCAGTAGGAACAGGTTTCTACATAATAAAATTATCTCCTTGTGAATAACAAGCTGTCTGACTCTGCCCAAAGGATACTTGGTTTAAGCACAGGTAAAGGCACACAAACTCAAGTTGGGGACGTAGAAGCACAAGCTCACTTCATCTGTTCACCCTTGGCAGGACAAACCACGTACAACTTAATGTCACAGTGGCCTTTCAAGTCTCAAACAAGTTTCTCCAAGCACAGGTGAAACAGATCTCAAGAAAGAAATCTGACAAGCAGCCTCTCACAGAACACTCACCTGTGCTGCTATAAAAGGCAAGCTTGGTGGTAGTATGAAATTCTTGTATAAGGAACTGGGACAGTGATATTCTCTCATCTGTTTTCAGGGAGTCATTCCCATTCTTCCAGTAGAGCATCAGGTCATCTTCAGTATAGGCATCTACAAAGGGATGGTGGACTTGTTCATTATGAGAATACTAGCAAGCATCCATCAGCATTAACAGCTTTATATACTTTTTAAAATTTAAGTAAAGAGCACCTGATGGCATATATAGAAAGAAGTAAAGGGACTGTGATTAATATCTGTAATGTCAGTGATGGGTTGGGTGACAGATTTGCTCAAGCACCAGAGCTTGGAAAAAGTATTTTTCAGGTAATGCTCTGAATAAGCTTCCTGTGTGTTTCTGGGAACTGTACAAATAATCCCCAAAGTTGATTTTTGAAGTTCTGCTCCACCTCACTAGCTTTCCTGATCACAACACTGTAAATGTTCAGCACATTTAAAAACAAATGCAAAAGAAAGGTTGTGCTGCTCATATTTACAAAGCATACTGAGTAACTTTAAGGCCAGTGTCATGTATTGGTTTGACTATTGGACCAGGACTCTGGGAGACAAGGGTTCAAATCCCTGCTCAGCAACAAAAACCCACTGGGAGGTTGACCTTGGGCAAGTCTAAGAGGAAGCTAGTGGCAGACATCTGATTAAATCTTGCCAAGAAAACCTTATGATAGGGTTGCCAAAAGTCCACAATAGCCACCATAGACCAGAAAGTAAGAGTTGGTTTATTGCAGCCTTTCCCAATCTGATTACAATTTGCATCTTCCCTGAGTAACCTCTGCATCTGTTTATTTCAGGTACGTAGCTATGGTAATTACTCAGACTAACCACAGGTCCCAAATAACTTGGGAAAAAAGGACCAACAGATGAGAGAGTTTGTACCCACAGTCCTCTTACAACTGGGCTTTACTGATTTTTTTTTAAACCTCCAAAATGCACACCTTTTTCAAGGGTAACCAAAAATCACAAAATTAGTTATAAACTTTCATGTTCCACAGGTAGCATTCTCTAACCTAAGAGCCTTGAAACCTATGAAACCTATGAACCACAGTGAACAACCTATGAAAACCACAGGAGGAGCATCTTCCAAAAGCACAGCGTAGAGTCCTACTCGGAAGCTAAATTTGAGGCATCAGTAGTACATGTCCTGTTTACTTACAGCTTTCAATTTCCAGTGAACATGTTTGCGTGTCGAGGGGGAAACGACTGAAATCCATGTTACACATAGCTGTTACAGTGACCCTAGAAACAGAGTTAAGTATATTTAAAGCTCCTTATTATAAGATTAAAAGAGTTAAAAATATTAAAGAGGAAAAATGTATGTTAGCTGCATGAAAATCTAAAATGTTTGAATATGATTTTATGCAATGGGCAATACAATCCTGTTGTGTACATTTACAGATAAGTAATTCCCACAATATTCAGCTGAGATCTTCCCAGGTAAGATGCACAAGATAGCAAACCAAACCTCCAGTCCTACACCTACCTACTGGTGAGTTGTACTTATTTTTCAATAGGATTTTCTTCTAAACATGCATAGGATGTGTGACTGTAATCCTAAGCACAAAGGCTGGCAACCTGTTCGTGTATTATGTTGATGTAAGTGTGATTCACACCATCACAGTTCACTTTTATGGTTGTTGCACATGTTGGAAGTCTCTTCCAACCACACAGTGAGCAAAGTCTTCCCCAAACTCTAGCTACCTTTCAAGCAATGCAGCCCTCCCCTCCCTCAACAAGAACATTTCCATGTTGCCAGAGAGCAGGGGGATGGATGGGATGCATCCAGCTACTGGAAAAGAACTGATGTTTCCCTGCTCATCCCCCCACTCTCCAGCAACATGGAAATGGTCATGTTGGGGGAATGGGAGAGGGCTACATGATAGAGCAAAGTAATTTCTGGGCAAAGTACAAAGTGTTGGTTATTACCTTTAAAGCCATACATGGTTTGGGTCCAGGTTACTTTCAGGACCACCTCCTCCTGTACAATCCACCCCATACACTCAGGTCCTCTGGGAGACATTTACTTCAACCTGCCAGGACTAGACTGGCAACTGTTACCTAGAGGACCTTTTTGTCAGCTGCCCCCAGACTGTAGAATGACCTGCTGGAAGATATTCGACAGCTAAACACACTGTTGGAATTTAAAACAGCACTAAAGACTTATTTCTTCTGGCAGGCCTACCTAGTTGATTTTAATCTATAAATTTTAAATTGGTATTTTAACTCTATGAATTATTTTAATGTTTGTTTTCATCCTATGTGCTTTTATCTGTGTTTTTAAATTATTTTATGTCATATACTGTATTTTAATTTATATGTTGTATGTATGTTGTATCCTGCCTTGAGCCTTGGGGAGAGGCAGGTAAGAAATAAAATTTATTAATATTTATTATTATATTGCTTAAAAGGTACAACATGAGAGGACAGGTTGTGAGATGTAGCTGCAGAGATGTAGCTACATCTCTGTAGCTGTGTCTCCTGATGCAAGCTCTCAGTCAATACATTAAATCCAGAATCTACCTCCCACAGAAGGAAGGGCTTCTTCCATCCACAAGCTTCTGATCCACTAGAGAAACCCTTCTGGTGGAAATAACAGCAGATGGTGTTCTTTGCTAATTCCCCCACCCTACAACAGCCTTCTTGGGAATCCTCAATGATTTGTATATAAACTTACCACACAAATGGGCTGAGATCCTACACCAAGGAGATGGTGCAAAACTTTAGGCTGAGATATATGGTACTTGTGCAACACCACTTTGTCAGTGAGTTGCAAAATTATGCATCCAAATGTGCACATATGTCTGCATATGCAAAGCAGATCTGCACGTGCAATGTGCACATGCACACACAATGTGCTGTGTGCATCCCCAATGGCACTGCACACACAGCTCTGGCTCTGCAACCCTGAACTGAACACAGACATTCTGCATTGGACAGAAAGGTCCATCTGCTTCCATAGGTGAACATACAAATGCATATGAAACCAGCTGGGTTCTGGCACTTAGGTGTTGAGGACTCCTGTCAACTACCACCAGCAGAAGCACAACTGGAGGTAGTTTCTACATGCAGAACCTCTTGCTGGCAGAATGGGGTCAAGGGGTGGATGGATTTCCCCCTGCTCTTCATGTCATATACTCCCTTCTACAGGTGGAGGCCAAAACAGGGGTACCTTCATTTGATCCCACCCACCTCTTCCAGCAAACTAGCTCTAAGACAGGCAGGTAGGGCAGCTTTGTAAAATAGTTAATATGGAGCTACAGTTAACATACAGTATTGTGAAACAGTTAATATATAGACAAGTGGTAACTGCCTTGGCAACAGACTTTTTAATAAGTAGGCTGAGTGGTTGGTTAGGCACAGTTCAGTGCCTTGAGATGTAACAGTGAAGAAAGCTGTAAAAGATGCAAGTCATTGTTGGGCAATGTGAAAGCTGCATTTCCAATGAGAATGTTATGACAAAAAAAAAAAAAGCTGAATCTATGGTTCTTTATCATTCCAAAATCCACAGTCACCTCAGGTCATGTCTTCAGTAGATTGTGGATTATTACTTTTTTTTTTTCTTCATGAAAGAAGTAGTACACATGCTTCCTGTGGCTGCCTCTTGATTAAACTGGGCTTGTTGTCCCTAGAGAAGAGTCAACATACTATGAAAGTTGGCCTCCTCCGTTCTTCATTCTCACTCCAGCAGGGTCACCAAAACCGCTGTAATCCCCTGATCTTGGGGAGAGATAGCATTCCCACAGATTCAGTGGCATTTCCCCCCAGAAAGCCTACATATATCTCGTTTGGTTGGTTGAAACTCTTCCATTGAGCTGGAAACAGAATAATGAAGCACCAAGCTGGAAGGGATCCTAGGGACCATCTATTATTATTATTGTTGTTGTTGTTGTTGTTGTTTGCAGCACCAGCAGCAACATCTTTGTTGTCATTTAGTCCAGTACAAGAATTCACCACTGAAGCATCCCTGACAGGTAAGGCCATCTAACATCTGTCTAAAAACAAAATAATGCTTGGAATCTTGCACTGGAAGATGTAGGTTTGGCATGTAGCTATATCTTGTTAAGAGTGTCTCCTGATGCTACTCCCACAGTGAACCCCGCACCCCCGTAAGTAATGCAGCCCTTGCAACATTATCATTTCCATGTTGCTGGAGAGCAGGAAGATCCACAGAAATTCATTCAGCTATTTTTTTGTAACTGGAGGCACTGCAACATGCATCAACGGGTATCTCTGGGGGTCCTCGGGAGGTCCTTCCAGATGACGTCCTTGCAGCATGTCTAGCTACAGGAAAATAGCTGGACACATCTCTGCTGATTCCCCTGCTCTCTAGCAATACAGTAAATGGCTGTGTTGCAGGGGCTGTCTTACTTAAAAGGTGGGCCAGGAGAAGGGGGATTTGCATTGTTGTGTGGTCAGTAAAGAATTCTGACCTTCATAATGACTAAGAAACTGAGTTGTGATAGTGCGAATCTGAATTATGCCATCATAATATATCAACAAGATTCTAGCAAATGTTGACACATTTGTCGCTCAGTTCAGGGCTGGCACCAAGGGCTGTCAAGTGTTGAGTCTCTCTGCTGAGGCCAATACTACAGGTTCAGTTTTCTGCAGAGTCCTACAGCTAATCCCTCTGGCCCAGCTCCCCCTCTTTGCTGTTACTGTCTGTTCACCTGCCCTCCCCAAGTGTGGGAGCAGTGACAAGAGCAAGAAGAAACAGTAACTTCTCCTTCTGGGCCACATTGAAAAATTGAGCCTAGTGGGAGAAACAAAACAAGCAGGCAACAATGGCAACAGCAACGGCAAGGATGAGGAAGTGGGAATCGCCACTGAAGGCATCGTGTCGAAGGGTCTCTGCCTCAGAACCTGTACCCAATCCAGGTTTGGTCCACCAAATAACTCTGCTTCTCCATGTATGGCCACCATTTTGTAGTCTGAACTTGGGCTGTGTTAGTGGTACACATTCATTTTTACATTTGATATTCTTGAAATACTTAACTGATTTATGGAATGTCTATCAGAATGCATGGACAAAATAATACAGGCAACGTTTTAACCAGAGATGGGGAATGTTACTGTTTTGGATCACAACTCCCAGAATTCCCTAGCCAGTATGACCAGTAATCATGGTGGCTACAGGATTCTGGGTGCTGTAGTCCAATCCACACACACACACACACACATTTCCCCAGCTCTGAATGATTTCCCCTTGCATTTCAACATATTACCAGAAGCTAAGGCAAAGATCATTGAGTTTCATTTTACCTCAAGCTATAAAGTACTTTTCCATCTGGCTGGACCCGCAGCATGACGTTATCTGTTGTGGTATCATGGATAAAGGAGCGTTTGGAATGTACAAAGAACATGTCAGGCACCCAGATCTTCTTTACAAGCCTTCCATCGAAGGTCATACTTTGGTTGTTGGTACTTGGAAAGGATAATCTTTCATCTTTCCAGTAATGTCTGAGATAGAGTGTCATAGTGAAATCCTGACATAAAGAAGACATTGAGAAAGAGAACATTTCATTCAGATTAATATTGTTTTAATTAAATGCTATTTAATTTAATAAAAAGTACTGCTTAATCCCATGTAATAAATAAAAGCAGACAAGAACAAACGTGCCCACATCATTGCAACATGCACAACAAGCTGTATAAAATCAAGTACAAAACACTACCTTACTTTGCTCACTTATGAATTCTAAAACTACATTTGTGAAATCATTTGTGCAAAAAAAATAAAATCTTTTTTTAACTTTATTTTTTATCATTTTTCAAATTATATCTTATACAGACAAATTAGTTGTATTTTCCATTTCACATACTTCTTATAACATTAACATTCCTTTTCCATATTGTTTCTTCCATACTTATGGTAATAATAAAGAAAGATTATCTATGAATTCCTCATTTTGTCATTTTGACATAATAAGACTATGGCTACATTTTCAAAATCTTAAATGACTTCTGATTATTTTGTTTCTTATATAGTAAATCTTGGCTCTCATCTTCACTTTATACATTTCTTTGTTTTTTACCTCCCTTCTCGGGTCCTTTCTATTTCTATATCATTTTGCTATCTTGTATTTCACTCTTACTTTCCCAATAGTCCAATACTTGCTTCCATTCTTCTCTCAATTTAGTAGCTTTCCTATTACTTAATTTATTCGTTAATATATCTAATTCCAACATATCTATTAACCTGTTTTTCCATTCATTTTTACTAGGGCATTCTTTCGTCTTCCATTTTTTTGCTACGACTAATCTAGCCGTTGTAATCATGTAAAGTAAAATCCTCCAGTATCTATTTCCTTTCTTGCTTTCTGAGTCTTTAATTATATTTAACAGATATAATTCGGGAGCAAAATCAAGATTCATTTGCAATATTTCTTTAATTGTATCATGTACTTGCATCCAAAAATTTTTAATCTTCATGCATCGCCACCACATGTGTATCAGTGTCCCTTGGTTTTTTCCACATTTCTGCAAAATTTTAATACATTGGAGATTTTCACATGCCGAAAATATCGCCGCCAGAAACCGGGACAGAAATATTTCTGTCCCGGAAGCAGCGCCGCGGTTCGCACGCTCACCTCCCTCTCCCGTTGTTCCGTCGTCCTCGCTTTGGGTTTTTCCCTCCCTCTTCTGGAATACTTTTACTAACGGGAGTTTGCCGTTAATAAAATATTCTGGAAGAGAGAGGAAAAAACCCAAATCTCCATTGTCTCTCTCCTCTGGCTTTTCTTCGTAAACGAAGATTCAGGAAGGACTCATCCCGTGCTTTCTGCAAGCGCGCTGATGACTAAAAAGGCCAATCCAAGATAGACAAGTCCGGTTGCAGAAAGCACAGCAGAAGGTCTGCTTGAGTGATGTTTCCGGGTTGTGATTCTTTCTGCGTTGTCGTTTCTCTTCAAGACTTGTTCGGCGTGAGTTCTCAAATACGGCTGCAGCATTGTGGATTGTGTGTCTCCATGCCTCCCGACGTGAGGCCAGGGTGGACCATTGTTGGTGATCAATTTGGCCTAGCCTGAGATGTTGTTTCAGGGAGTCCTTGTATCGCTTTTTTGGAGCGCCCCTCTTACACTGATCCATGAGTCCTTCCTGAATCTTCATTTGCGAGGAAAAGCCAGAGAGAGAGAGAGAGAGAGAGAGAGAGAGAGACTGATTAAACAAAAGATTCCACCCTGAAGAATGTTTATTCCCTTTAATAAAGTTGTCCTTTGTTGTTAATACAAATACAAACTCTGGCTCATTCCTACAGAATAAAGATAATTAAAGGCAAGCTGCCAAATATACACTCCAAATATATATTATATATATATATATATATATATCCAAATATATATATAAAAGTAATGTCCCTGGCTGAGAAGAAAGGAACTAGGAACCTTATAGGAATTTAGGTGGGAGGAACAGAGGGTAAAGAGGCGGCCAGGCTGAACCCTGAGGTAAAGTGGGGCTGGCGCTTTGAAGTTTGCCCTCAACCACCTGGTTGTTGTGAGTTGTCGCAGGTTTGGTAGCAGCGTCGCAAAAGTGGTGGCTGGGGTGGGATAAGAAAGACCCCTGCGTCACACACACACACACACACACATCTACCTGGAAATGTAAATGTGAAAGAGTCTTACAGTCAAAACAGCATTTATTTATTATTCTGCCTGCTCCTGTTGCTAGAGCAGACTTGATTAATTGCTGACAGATTAATTGCTACTTTAGCTGATGGCTTTCATCTACCAGAGATTTATCAAGTCTATCCTGAATTAGTCCCCCCCACACAAACACACACACATGGGGGAAGGCCTTTTTAAACATAAGACTGCTTTTAATTTATATTTCGGGGGCAGGGGGGAAATCTGTGTGTGTATGCCAAACTAGGAAAAGAGGTGTTACTGGATGGTATTTGGCAGTGTCAAATGCTGTGTGTGACAAGGTTTTAGCCCAAATAAAGACTGGAATGCTGGAAAGATTCTGAAGGAAACTGCTTAATGCATGTAGATGGGTAAAGTGCTATTAATGAACAATTTGTAAGCCGCTCTGAGAGCCTTTGTGGCTGAAGAGCGGGGTATAAATACCTAAAGTAATAATAATAATAATAATAATAAGTAGTAGTAGTAGTAGTGGCCTTCCAGCAGTGTGTCCATTAACATAAACCTGGGGGAACTAGAAAACCCAAAGACAAACATTGCTTAGTCAGGTATGCACTTAAGGAGGGGCTAACTACATTCTAAAGAAATGCTAATTTCTAAGGCAACTGAAGGCATGTACACCTGGCTAATCCCATCTGCCCAGGTTGGCACACTCAAACCTGTAAACAACCCTCATTAGTTTTCCCTTACCTAAACAAAGAAAGTTGCTTCCTCCCTTTCATTTGCAAAGTACAGTTGTCCCTTCATATTTGCTTGGGTTTGGTTCCAGGACTGCCCCCCCCCGTGGATACCAAAATTGGGGAATACTCAAGTCCCATTATATGCAATGGCATATCAAAATGGTGTCCCTTATATAACATGGCAAAATCCTGGTTTGCTTTTTGGATTATTATTTTTTAAAGAATATTTTCAAGCCATGAGTACTTAAATCCGTGAATACCAAATCCGTGGATACGGAGGGCCAACTGTATTCAACAATTAAAATGCTGTTAACATAGCCGGAATGCCTTTGTCGCACTCTAAACAACACCACAAGGTATTGTCTTCTACTTTAAATCCCATCCCCAGAAGGCAAATATTGACTATAAAGACCCTTCCAAAATTCCAAGCATGCATAGATCTTCCTGTGGACACGCTGTCCGTTTGTGTAGCCAGGCTCACAGTCCATCTTCCTACCTACTCCATGCCTGACTGTGCAGCCATTCCAGACTGGGACCCCCACTCTGCTGGTTTCTTCTGCAATCTCATCTCTACGGGAAAAGATGCCGTATCACCCACTGGAAACTCCTTTCACTATTCCTCTGTACCAATACTCCCCACTTTATTCATTAGTCTTGTGTGAATGCTTGATGCCTGAATGTGTGCATGACAGTTAATAGAGATGTCCCACCGTATTCATGGATTTAGTATCCATGGATTTAAGTATTCATGGCTTGAAAATATTCTTTAAATAATAATATCAGAGCTAACAAGAAGATTCCAGGAGCTACAATTAAAGGTCAAACATATAAGCTGAGAGCCTTTGCGGATGACATGGTTGTCATCATGGGAAATCCGTTAGAACAAATAACAGCACTTTTGGAGACAACAACAAAATTTGGAATATTCTCAGGGTTTAGAGTGAATAAAGATAAAACAATAATTCTGACAAAAAATATGAATACACAGGAAGAGGAGGAATTAAGAAGGATATCAGGATGTACAATAGGTAAAAAAGTCAGATACCTGGGAATTTGGTTAACAAAAAGAAACGGAGATTTATTTGAAAACAACTATGGGAAAGTATGGGTAGAAGTGAGAAAAGAGCTAGAGAAATGGGGAGAACTGGGATTGACATTATTAGGGAGAATAGCAGCGGTTAAGATGGTAATTCTTCCTAAGCTACTTTTTCTATTTCAAAATCTACCCATAATTACCAACGAAAATACCTTCAGCAAATGGGAAAAAGATATAAAGGAATTTATATGGGAAAAGAAAAAAGCAAGAATAAAATGGATACATTTAATAGATGAAAAAATAAGAGGGGTGTGTGAAATGCCAGATTTTAGACTGTATTATGAAGCAGCAGCTCTAACTTGGCTAACGGATTGGATAAAACTGACCAATGAGAAGATATTGAACGTTGAAGGCCATGATACGAGATTTGGCTGGCACACCTATCTAGTGTATGATAAATATAAGGTAAATAAAAAATTCACAAATCATAGTATAAGAAAAGGCTTATTGAGGGTTTGGAAGAGAATCAAAGAAAGATTTTATACTAAAATCCCAATCTGGACATCAACACAAGAAGCTTTTCAAACCAGATGGAAAAACACAACTATATGTCTAACATACTCTGATATTTTAGAAACTACAGACTACTAGGTCATTTGGTTGTGACCTACCCAAATGAAATAAGAAGATTAAAACCAAAGGAAGAACTTAAGAAGTATAACATAAATTGGTTCACTTATCATCAACTAAGTGAAAAATATAAAGAAGATCAAATCAAAGAAGGTATAGAACTAGACTTAAATGAACTAGACAAATTGATCTGGACAGAAAAAAAGAAGAAACAAATCTCGAAATTATACAAACTTCTATTAGCTAGGAAACTAGAGCAAGAATGTATTAATGATTACATGATAAAATGGGCACGTGATATAGGCACTCATTGGAATTAGAAGACTGGGAACTGGCGAGGGAAAGATCGATGAAATTTACACAATGTCAGAAATTAAAAGAAAACTACATAAAGATCACACATAGGTGGTACTTTACACCAGAAAGACTAAATAAAATGAATAAAATGACAAAAAGTACCTGTTGGAAGTGTGGAGACTTCCAAGGATCACTCATACATATGTGGTGGAAATGTAGTAAAATGCAAAGTTTCTGGCAAAAAGTTCATGATAACATTAAACAAATTTTACAGATAAAAATGGAACTCATTCCAGAACTATATTTACATAATATGGTAAAAGGTCTGAGTAAAACAGAAGAAAATAAATTGTGGAAAATCATATTATACATGATAACCTCTGCGAAATTAATCATAGCTAAAAAATGGAAATCAAAAGAAGTGCCAACAATTAAAGAATGGAAAGAGAACTTATTGGAAATGATAGAGTTATATGAACTTTCAAATAGACGAAGAAATAATGATAGTAACAAGACGAGAAAGGATTGGGATGTAGTAATAAAATATTGGGAAAAGACAAATGATGTATACAAAGACGTTAAGAACTGGATATAGAATATAGAATTATATAGAATTATAAATATATAGAATATATAACATTATAAGTATTGAAATAGCTAAAGGTTTGTGAAATCGAGAGGGGAATGAGAGCAGAAAATAGATATAAGAGGTATGATAAGTAGTTTGAGTAGAAATAGTAAGAATTGGAAGGAAATTCTTGTATATATGATGTGATATGAGGTGGTAAATAAGACGAATTAAAAAATGATGATGGAATCTTAAAATTATGTTATATATATGGAGCTAAATTAACCATGATTATAGAAGGAGAAGAATTTTCTTTGTTAAATTTGCATAGTAAGTTTAATGGGAAACAAGAAACTTAAGCAATTTATAATAGAATGTGACTCTGGATATGTTAAAGGAAGTCCTTTTGGTAAATGCTTTGTATATAGATGAACTGTAAACAAATGATACATTTGTTTTTTTTTTTGTATTAATTTGCTATTTTAAATAACAATAAAAAATTTAAAAAAATAAAAAACAATAATCCAAAAAGCAAACCTTGATTTTGCCATCTTATATAAGGGACACCATTTTGATATACGATTGCATATAATGGGACTTGAGTATTCATGGATTTTGGGATCCACGGGGGTCCTGGAACCAAACCCAAATGAATATGAAGGGACAACTGTATTTTCCTTGGATTTTTTTCTGGGCTGTGAGACCATGTTCTGGAATAGTTTCTTTCTGACGTTTTGCCTGCATCTGTGGCTGGCATCTTCAGAGAATGGTTGCGTACAAGTGTGTGTGGAGTTTATATGCTGTGAACCCCTGTTGTGGAGTATATGTAAATTTGTGTAATTGAATGGTTAGTTTCTAGGTATAGAAATGCAAGGCTGATTAGTGTCTGTTTGGCTAATGGTTGGTTGATGGGCCCTTATCTGCTGGAAATCCCCCTGTCCCTGGATATAGTTCATCTGCATGTGTTGAGTTTTGATTTTAGTATTTTTCAGGACTGGGAGCCAGATTTTGTTTACTTTTAGGGTTTCTTCTTTCTTGTTGAAGTTGTCCAGGTGTTTGTGGATTTCAATAGCTTCTCTGTGCATTCTGACATGATAGTTGTTGGTCTCATCCAGAATTTTGGTGTTTTTAAATAACATTTTGTGTTCAGGTTGGTTTATAACATGTTCTGCTACTGGTCCCTAGGTAAACTTGTCCACAGCTGCATGGTATGTGGTAAACTCCTGTGGCTGTGAGAGGGTCTCTTTTGTCCTTCGCTGAGCGTAGCATTTCTTGGATTTTCTTGGTTGGTCTGTAGATTGTGTTAGGAGGTTGTGTTTCCTCATCAGTTTCCCTATTCTGTCTGTGATTCCTTTGATGTATGGTAAAAATACCTTACCTTTAGGAGGCTGTTTTTCTTCTTCATTCCTGTGGTTTTTTCTGGGGCTGGCTGTTCTTGAGATGTCTGATCTGGAGTAACCATTAACCTGTAGGGCCCAGTTATGTGCCTCAGTTCATCTTCCAGGTAGTGAGGTTCGCAGATCCTTTTTGCGTGGTCTACCAGTGTTTTTATTGTGCTTCTTTTTTGTCCTGGGTGATGATTAGAGTTCATGTGTAGGTATTTGTCCGTGAGTGTGTGTTTTCTGTATACCTTGTGACCTAACCATTGGTTTGGTTTGTGGATGACTAGGACATCGAAGAATGGCAATGTTCCTTCCTTTTCTTTTTCCATCGTGAATTGGATATTTGGATGGATGCTGTTGAGGTGGTTCAGGAATGAGACCAAAACTTCTTCTTTGTGGCTCCAAATGGTGAAAATGTCACCCACATATTGGAACCATGTTGTGGGCTTTTTTGGTGCTGTTTCCAGGGCTTGCTTTTCAAAATGTTCCATGTAAAAGTTTGCTATCACTGGGCTCAGGGGGCTGCTCATGGTTACCCCGTCTATCTGTTCGTAGAATTTGTTATCCCACTGGAAGTAGCTTGTGGTGAAGCAGTGTTTGAACAAGGCTGTGATGTCCTCAGGAAATATTTGTTGTATGAGTGCCATGGTGTCCATTATGGGAACTTTGGTGAACAAGGAGACAACATCAAAATTGATCAGTCTGTCTCCAGGTTTCAGTTCGATGTTGTTGATTTTTTCTATGAAGTGAGCTGAGTCTTTGATGTAGTGAGGGGTTTGTCCTATGTAGGTTTGTAATTGTGTGGCCAGAAACTTGGCCAAGTCATACATGGGGGATCCAGTGGCGCTCATTATGGGTTGGAGTGGAATGGAATCCTTGTGGATCTTGGGAAGTCCATACAGTGTTGGTGGGAGAGCCTCTGATCTGCATAGATTCTGGTGTATGATTGGCTGAATTGATGAATTCTTGATCAAGGCATTTGTTTTCCTGGTGATTTTGTTGGTCGGGTCTTGCTTGAGTTTTCTGTATGTTGCAGGGTCCAAGAGTTCCCTTATTTTTTGTCTGTATTTCTCTGTTTCCATGATTACTGTGGCATTGCCTTTGTCTGTTGGGAGAATAATGGTTTCTGGGTCTGCACTGAGATCCTTGATGGCTTTTCTTTCTTTTATGGTTATGTTGCTGGGTAGTGGTTTTGTCTTCCTCAAGATCCTAGCTGTTTCTTCTCTTATCTCTTCTGCCTCTTCCTCTGGGAGACGGTAGAGGGCAGATTCAACATGGGCGATGATGTCTTCAACTGGGATTCTGGTGGTGGTAACTACAAAATTGCCTCCTTTGGACAGGATGGATGTTTCTTCTTTTGAAAGGTGCTGTTCTGTTAGATTGATAATAGTCCGTGATGTGTCCAGCTGGGGTTTCTGTTGGTGTTTGTGGCATTTGTCAAATTTTTGTTTCTGCCTTTCATTGTGAATCACCATATCTTTTCCCATTTTTCTGTAGGTGAAGTTGTCAGTTTTGTCCCAGGCCAACAACTATCATGTTAGAATGCACAGAGAAGCTATTGAAATCCACAAACACCTGGACAACTTCAACAGGAAAGAAGAAACCCTAAAAGTAAACAAAATCTGGCTCCCAGTTTTGAAAAACAATTAAATCAAAACTCAACACTTACAAAGGAATTCCACCAAGGGACAGGGAGTTTCCAGCAGATAAGGGCCCATCAACCAACCATTAGCCAAACAGACACTAATCAGCTTTGCATTTCTACACCCAGAAACTAACCATTCAATTACACAAATTTACATATACTGTACTTCCCAACAGGGGTTCACAGCATATAAACTCCACACGCACTCCTACCCAACCATTCTCTGAAGATGCCAGCCACAGATGCAGGCGAAACGTCAGAAAGAAACTATTCCAGAACACGGCCTCACAGCCTGGAAAAAACCCAAGGAAAATCTATGGATGCCAGCCATGAAAGCCTTTGACTTCACAGACAACTGTATTGTTTTTCCAAGTAAAGACCAATTATTGTATTATAGGTTTTTCATGGATTTATTGTACTATCTAGCTAATGTCTCCTCCTTAGTACTGGTATAGTTGGGCACAAGGTCCTGCCATTACCCACCTCTCGTATTGCCAAGCTGAGTATATAAATTCCCCAATTTAATAATGGTATTCAGAGGGTCATTAAGACTCTAGAACGTTTAGGGTAACAATAGGGAAGAGAGCAGTCCTGATTGCATAACATGTTTTGAAAACAAAGCTGTTTTAGTGAGAGAAGAGCCTCATGCTATAAAGCCCTAAGATGGCACAGTATGGACATCTTAAAAGTGCTCACTTTTCCCCCACCATACTGTAGTTAAAGATCAGCTAGAGTATATGAACTGCTGGACTGGATTTGAAATTAATGTCAAGCACCTATTCTAGTCTAATTAATGTTTAATTTACAAAGACATTTGTAAGCAAAGTTCTTAACAGTGAGCAGCATTTCTTTTGAAAATGTTAGAAGACCCTTGAAATATAGCAATCAATAACTACTGAAACTGTTGTCATTAAATGAATAACAGACAAAATAACCTTTAAATGCATTTATCCTTGATATTACAACATCTAGTACTACAATACTAGATGTTTGAGAGTAGGCATATGTAGCAAGTACATATCTTATTATAGACTTGTGTTTTAGCAGGCTATGGAAGTACTTTCTGGAAGAGTATTTTCTGAAAAAGAATTTTAAAGAGTATTTTCTTTCAAAACAGACTATCTCCCAACCACACCTTCAACTGTTAATACAAAAATCTTTTGAGGTGCCCTCCTTTTCACTGAAGTGTAAGTGAAGAGTGCATCTTTCCTCAATCTAGTGATGTCCAGATAGGGTTCCCTTATTCCAGCACCTCAGATCTGGACATATAATGTCCATATTATGCAAATTATTAAATTATGCTTATTACTAATTTGCATTCTTATTATACAGATTGAACACATTAGTTGTTGCATTTATTTCTACCACTAAGGTCTTGTCTACACAGGCCAAATGAAATTACTTCCCCTTCTTCCTGCACCCAGCTGTCCAGATGAAGCATGGTTTTGGCCCCATTTCTAGTCCGAACTGTTCAGATAACATCTGGGCAGTTCTGGTGAGAATTGGGGGCAAATACCTCTTTAAATGGAGCAGACACATGGTAAAAAAACCCACATACCATTTGTTGTGGTTGTTCTGGAGAAAATAGTGAGTTCCGTTACCACAATGAGGACGGGGGTGTCCACACACACATCCCATGAGGTGCCCAGCACAGTAATTTCCCGGCTGGGTCAACAGACTGCATCTGCTGAGTTCAACGCAAGGTGCCCAGCCATGTGACCATGGCTGGGCACTTCCTCCCTGGCCTTGGAAGACATAGCCAGTGTTGGGAAGAGAAGTGCCAATTGACATGTGGCCCACAATATAAGAGCAGGTAATGGGGGAAAAACACTGTGGGCCCAGGGCTGGAATACTCTGGCCAGAACATGGAGTATTCTGGCCAATGTAGACAAGCCCTATGTTTCAGTTTTGCTACCATTTTAATAGTAAGTATTCTTCTGAGAAAACTAATACCATAAAGTTTATAGTTTTGGACTTGGAACAGAGATACACAAGCTTGAATCCTTGTATGGTCATAGAGTTTACCATGTGATCTTGTGCTGTCACTGTCTCACTGCAAATATACCTTATAGGGTTGCTGTGGCGATTAATGACAGGATATGAACCTTGCAAAGTGATTATATACATTCCTGGTTTGGTAACAACAACAACAAACCTTTGATTGTGCACAGGCACTTCTGATACTGATGTATTGTTATCAGATCACTAGGCCTGCAATTCACTTGGGCAGTTACGGTGTAACCTAGAGTCATTCATTCCAGGTGAAATAAAATATGTTTATTTTTATATTATTTTTATTAATTTCAGAGCTGTGAATGAAAACATTCATATGCTTGAAACGATCTTGATTTTGTTTAATGCAGTGTAGATGTGTAAATAGCTATTGCTTAAAACAATTTGTAAGCCACTCTGATAGCCTTGTGGCTGAAGAGCGGGGTATGTATAAATAAATAAATAAATAAATAAATAAATAAATAAATAAAATAAGATCTTAGATGGACTGCAACCATCCTTCCCACCCAGTGTTTTGTCATATCTCATCCCCATCTTGCCATCCTAGCTTATGACCCTGTTCACACATATTTCTGGCAAGATAGGAACCCCTTCCCCATGGCAAGATCTCTGTTTTTTTCAATCACAGTTTTGAAAGGTTACTCTTTAGCCTATAGCTCCCGGACAGCAACCATACTGCCTGGAGAATTTTATGAGTTATAGTCCAAAGAGCACCATTTTGAAGCTTTCAGTATGTATATGGATACCAGAAATCAAGCAGGAGGGATGAGTTGCATGGATCTTTCCCACTCAGTTGTCCTCTTGACCACTCTTGAAAAGTTTTTTGTTTCACAAAGAAACATTATCCATAAAGCCTCTTGTTTAAAAACAACAACAACTAGCAAATCACCACCAATACAAGGAAAGTAATAGTCTAAATCCAATTGTTAGTTTCAGCTAGAATAGACTCATTAAATAAATAAAATTTTTACATAAGTGTTACAGATCAGTAATTCTTTAATTAGGCCAACTCTAGTGGAGATTAGCAACTGGATTTTTCTGTAGATTCCCCCCCCCCACACCAAAAAAATTAACAGATAGCAAAATATGTTTCTTCAACTGGCATTGATGGGGAGATTTCAGGATTGTAATATCCACTTTATTTTTTAGTAGATTCTTGAGATCCACTGTGCCTGATGCAAAGTGCACACACTTAGAATTAAAGGGTTTTTAAAAATACCATAATGGAAAAGAGTACACAGTCTTCCAACATTTGTATCCACTCCTGCCAACCAAAAGCCTTATTTATTTCAACAGTACTGTATAATTTAGGATGGATAGGGAGTCATTTTGTTGCTGTTGTTGGTACGTTGTTATACAGTTAGGTGGCAGAAACCTTGCCAGTCTCCTGCCAATCTATCAGAGATTCATCAGCAGATTAAGATCTACTTCTGACCATCATGGCCTAGAAGATGCTTACTCTTAACATCTTGTAATGCCAAGGAGATTCATTGTGCAAAACGTATACCAACCAGGATGAAGGCTAAGTCCTGCCTGAGCTCTCTATTAAAGAGAGAAACATTTTGGGAGGTGGAGTGTAGTCAACAAAGATGACAGTAGACTGTATTGTATATAGAGTTGCCAGATCTCACTCAGGGTCTGGCCCTGAGTCTCCAATTTTCATGGGTCATCTCCAGGCAGGAAATGAGGATGCAAATTCTCTTGTTTTGGTGGACCAGCTCTGAGCAGGAGGAAATTGCTATATGCAAAACTCCAGCCCAGATAGTAGAACAGAAGAAGCTTGCTACAATTTGCAAGCTTAATTGATTTACTGCTACAACTTGCAAAGACTCTCCAGGGGGGGTGGTCTATGTGTTTACTTAGGACTTGTCTACACATGGGGCAAAAACTCAGAATGGAGTTCTGCCGCATGCCCCCTCATGCCCACTGAAGCCTTGTGCATTTTTATTCTCCACAAGGACATGGGGAACCTTGTCTTCACTGTCCATGTGGAATTTTGTCTGCTGCTGCCGCTGCCGCCACCTCAACCATAATTTAAAGCTCATGAGGCAGTTCCTGGCCAAAGGGAGAGTTTTTTTCCCCCCTTCTTCTGGGTTGGCAATGCTGCCTCTACCTGCTCTCTCACTTGCCTGTCGCAGGAAGAGACACTTGAAAAAAGCGATGGAAGCACTTGACAGAAGTGATGGGCCAGCAGAGAGCAGGGGGAAAAGTGCTGCCGAGCCAAGGTAAGGGAGCAAACCTCTCCCTTTGGTCAGGAACTGCCTCCTGAGCTTTTAAACTGGTTGTGGTGGCAGTGGTGATGGTGGCAGCAGCAGCGGACAAAAATGCTGAGAAAACCCTGAATCCCACATACTCCACATCTAGGTAAAATACCTCAGAATGCCCCAAATCTGGGCCACGTGATGTGTGGCTGAATTGCCCCAGATTCAGGGGAAAGGCCACGCCATGTGTCCACAAATTTAGGGGAATTTGCAGGGAGATTCAGGGTTTTCAATAATGTAGACAAGCCCTTAATTAGCATCCTCATTCTCTCCTTAGTTGTCATAGTACCAGGTCTGTCCCTGCACTCTGCTCTGCATTCATCTTCTGGCTAGAAGCAAGTAGGCTAGATTGAATGTTCCTTACCCTGTCTAAGTAAGTGAGAAAAAGCAACCCCCTCATTTCACCTTGCTCTGGGAGTAGCCCTCTTAACTAATATTTCCAAACATGAAAATATGGTTTGTGAGTGTAGGTGTGTTTAAATGACAAGCTGTGAGCAACTGTGGTTGGCATTAAATGCATAATGCTTAATGACATGGCTGTCAGGGTTTGCCCTGTATACCTCAGAGTCTAGGACAACCCTGAACTCTAATCGCAGTTGTATAGCCATCTGCTGACTTTAAGGGTGTGGTGTTTGCTCTTGAGGAAACTGATGTCGATTTGCAAGCTATCCCTTATTGGTGCCTGACTGGTCCTCCATGCTCAACTTGTCTATTTCTAAGTAGATAGTACAAGTACATTAAATAAATTGTCAGTATTGTCTCCACAGAAAGCTGATTTCCTGAAATATCTTACCACCTGGCAAAGCAGGGAACCACAAAACAACATGCTGCATTCATTTATTAAAAAATAGTTTTATCACAAAATATTAATTTTCACTTTAAAAACAAAACATCTACCGTTTAAGTCGTAATCCTGGCACTTACCATGTCAACCTCTGAAATACTATCCAAGCTTTCAACTTGTACATCAACTCCAACAGGAATTGCAGGGCCTATGGAAACAGAAGAACACAGCATGCAACCCATCAGATAAGGTATTTCAAAAAGAAAAGAAAAGAAAAGAAGGAACAGCAGAGGAAGGAATAGTTTGTGCTGGGTCTCTGATAGAGAATTGGAAAGAACAAACTGTTTTGTCAGTCATAATTGCTCCTAAGGATATTAATTCAGAGCAAACAATACCCTTAAGGAGCCCACTTGCAGTTACTCCAGTGCATATGTGAATTACTTGTCATGACCTGCCAAGAAGCAATTAAACATTATTTGGAATTAAATAGAAGTAAATTACGAGGAAGATTAATATCTGGATTAAGATCACTGCTCATTCAACCTGGGCTGGTTCACACATGTTCACACACATGCCGGAATGTGTGAGCACATACACACATTTTATGTGGAATCTTCTGTGTGCAATGTGGCCCACGAGTGTGTGTGTATGCTTCACCACAGGTGACATACAATGACCAGGATTTAAAGGGGTTGTTCATGCTGCTTCCATCAGTAGAATCAGGAGTAGTTCGATCTCTCCCTCAAATTCTTATCTGGAATGGCTAAGAAACCCTCCAGAGCAAAGAGGTGGGCAAGGCAGATGGCTGCTGGGAGGGGAAGGAAGGGAAGAAAGCCCATTGTGCTGGCAAATAAGTGTTAGTGTGACGTTGGATGCAGACCAGCATAGTAGGTGATGCAAGGCTTTATATGTATACATATTAATGTCCGCATGCCCAGTTTACGTGAGCTCTCCTGCTACCCCAGACAAAGAGATGTCACAAGTAACATACATGTATACATATGAGGATAGCTAAGCACATCTATTTCACCCAGCCTAGTCCACATATCTGGATGCGACTACCCACTTTCATTTTGAGAGGCACAATTTGGGCAAAAATTTGCACTTGCATGGCAGTTCTCACACTACAAAATGTTTGTTTATGCCAGAACTCCTTGTATAAAATTGTACAGTTGGCCCTCTGTATCCATGGAGTTTGCATCCAATCATCCATGGCTAGAAAACATTCCAATTCCCCCCCCCCCAAAAGCAAATCTTGATTTTGCCATTTTATATAAGGGACACAATTTTACTACACCATTGTATATAATGGGTCTTGAGCACCCATGGATTTTGGTATCCATGGGGGGTCCTGGAACAAAACCCCAGTGGAAACCAAGGGCCAACTGTACAGCAGGAAACAGGCACGAATCTGAGGGCCAAATTAAATGTATGTATGGATGGATGGATGGATGGATTAAATTATTTATATCCCGCCCTGTATTTGAGGATATTGGGGGTGTACAATAAAATCAGTGTAGGACAATAAATATTGTTCTAAACAATAATTTTAAAGCCAGACAATTCAAAACCAGTTAAAACCATTTAAAATACTGCCAACCATAGCACATGTGCATATTAAAATCAGTTAGGCCCTGAAGGCTTTAACAATGATACCAGTGCTGGGACCAGTCAGGCCTCCAAGGGGAAGGTATTTCTTAACTGGGATGACACAACAGAGAACATGCTCTCACATGCCCTCCCACAAGATTGGGACACAAACTTGATGTGAATGTTTTTAAATCCCAACAGCCATTCTGAAAAGCAACTTCAGTAGAGGGTGCTTTATTTAGAGTAAACAAGGTACAGAGAGAGCATGTTCAACCTTTTAACCATTCACCATTTTAACCCCCACCAGCAAACTACTTCCCTCAGGGCCCCCCTGGATCTGTTTCCCTTCCCAAACATATATTTTGAACCATGGGAGCCAGGCATGGGAGTGTCCACCCTGACATTTTGCAGTGATTCACCCTACTCAGTCCACAAGCTCCACTATCTGGAACCCAACATGGGAAAGGGCAAGGTGGCCAGGAAAAAGGCAGGCAGGAAGTGAGTTACAGGAAGTAATAGTTTCCCATCACTTATCTGCTCTAAAAGGACTTTTGAAGGGCCTCTTCCTTAGACTCCAAGTGCCTGTGTAAAGTTCAGTTTGGCTCCAATTAATGAAATATCTACTTCTGCCATTTTTCTCAGGCTGCCACTAACTGGCTGTTCCTTTCAGCATCACCACCTAGAGCATATCATGAGACTACATGACTCATGGGAAAAGACGATAATGCTTGATAAAGTGAAAGACTGTAGGAAAAGAGGAAGACCACATTACAGGTGGATTGATTTGATCAAGGTAGCTACAGCCCTGCATTTGCAAGACCTGAGCAGTTGATGACCAGGGATCTTAGAGGTCTCTCATTTATAGGGTTGCTATAAGTCACAGTTTACTTGACAGAAAACAACAACAAACCTAGAATATAACAGCCAAAAGCAAAAAGCCTCAATTACTATGGCTTCCTTTTTTTCTAGAATAGCCTTCAGATCTCTCCTGAAAATCATCTTCTGATAAAGCCCTTATTGAGTTGATGTTTTCTAGCCATCTCAGAGAACTCCTCTACCTATAAACTTCAGATGTTTCACTTTCCCACCCTCACACAACACAAAAACCTAATCATTACTTCATTCATGAATTTATAAGTAGATTTTTTTTGTTGTTGTTTTGGTTGGAGGTTTAATGTTGCTGTCTCTTGGGGGAGTTGTACCACCACCTCAGAAATTGAGGTATTATCCACATGCCGATGACAAGGTTCTGGTTTTTCAGAGCCAGTGTGATTATAGTGGTTTGAGTGCTGACTAGGATTCCAGGAAAGGTTTCAAATCCCTGCTCAGCTATGGAAAACCACTGTCTGACCTTGGGCAAGACATATTTTCTCAGCCTAAGAGAAAAGCAATGACAAGCCTCCTTTAAATAAATCTTGTCATGGAAGGAAGGAAGGATAAGGGGAAGGAGAATTGGTGGTGCCAGCAGAAGAGTATGAAAAGAAGTAGGAGACAGAGGATGAGCCTCAGATGTGGGAAGAAGGGCTCACTATGGAGGAAACCAGCAGTCTCTCCCCGACCCCATCTGAACCAGTGAAGCCACAGACCTTCCACAGAGTCAAAAGGTCTGTTTTATTCAGTTTTCCTGCCCATGTTGGTTCCAAAACCAGCTGCCACCATGTGATGGAGCCCTGGGGTCCTTCTGCCTGAGATCCCCCAGAGCTACCCCTCTGGAGACCCAAACTTGAGGGATTCTTCTAGCTCAGAAATCCCTTAGAACTAAGTCTCTCTTCAGTATCTACCTGTCACCACTCCTTGATTTAAACTTAATTTTGAAATGTGATTATAAGGAGATAATCACATTGTTATTGTAAACTTTCCAGCCTTAATGAGGGTTACTCCTAAACTACCCCCCTTCTATCCCAGAGAGAATCAAGATAGCTTGCCCAAGCCAGGCATGTGTACATGGACTTTAGTAGGAAAACAGAAAAATCTTTATTTCTAGTTCAAGCAATTAAACAGTTAGCAGAAATAGTATCATGGAGAAAAGGTATTTCTCTCCAGGTTCAACTTAGAGTTACATAGCATAGCATTCAGTCAGAGGATTAAAATAAATCACAAAAATGAATGCCAGTCTAGCTAAACACATTCTCCTAAGCTAAGAAGATTCTAACTCACATTTACGAAGTCCGTAGTATCGGTCTGTGTCCCAATTGGGATGGGCTAGGCTGCAAGCTTATTAGAAGCCGGCCTAGCTGAGTCTCTGATGATGGAATTCAGAATCATATGGGAACCTGCTACTTCAGGCACCAGTATATCATGTGGCTTTCTTGATGACCCTTGTGTCTTGCAGACAAAAGACTGCAAAACTCAAAACTCGATTAGCAAAATCTGATTGGCTCTGCATTGTCAACTCTGATTGGTTCTCCAGTCAGATGATGTGATGTCATGTTTAGCAAATGAGGGTCCCACCCCCTGTATTACCTTTTTGTCTGGAAAGCAGGGAATGGAAATATACAGATGATGGGAAATGTAGATCTTGCAGATGTGATCTGGCTCCATGTTGGAGTTGCAGTCACTCCATCAGGGCAACAACAGAAAGAATTTCCTGACTGTAAGAACTATTCAACAGTAGAACAGACTACCCCACAAGGTACTGGACTCTCTTTGGAGGTTTTTAAGCAGTTAGATGGTCATCTTTCAGGAGCACTTTAGCCATAGATTCCTGCATTGGACTCGACAGCCTTTGCACTCCCTTTCAACTCTATAATTCTAAGAAGGAATGGGGCAGAAGACAACCTCTCCTACTACATTAAAACTGTTAAAAGATGCAGCTTCTGAAAAGGTGCAATATCTTGTAACAACCCTTTTACAACCAGGATGAAGCATAAACATCAGCTTCTAATAATAAATATATCATTTAAGGATATGGGTTCACTACCTCTGCTACTTAAAACAATCATGGTTGATGATTGATGTATGCAAGTCCTTCTGTCAGGTTTCAGATGAATGCATGCCCATTAATAAGTTCTTTGTTAGAATAGGAGGTAATAGGTAAGTATGGCTCAGTGTCTGATGCTTTGAACATGCAATCCATTTCTATGTTGTACGAGCTTACCACGCTATGAAGTAAAGTGGCAGTGCAGCAGGAAGGTTCTGTCTTTTGTACTGCCCTACTGCATGATGTCGTTCTTCCAGTGTTCTTTCATTCCAGCCCCAAGGGAGACTGAGGTAAAACTGGTTTTTTCGGTTAGCAAAAAGATGTGGTTTTACCTTGGTCTCCCTTCGGACTGGAACAGAAGAATGACGGTGTTGTGCAGTAAGGCAGCATAAGAGACAGTACCTTCCTTTTGCACTGCCACTTTTCTTTGAAGTGCAGTAAGCCCGGTAGTCATTTGGGGCCCTTTCACGCTACACAGGTATAGCACTACAATTCCACAATGGCAGCTTCCTATAGAATCCTGGAGTATGCATTTCAGGAAGGGGTATTTAGAATTCTCAGCTTATGACCAAACTACAAACCCCAGGACTCCATAGGATGTTTCCATGCCATTTAAAGTGCAATTATAGTGTTGCAATTGTGTAGTGTGAAAGGACCCCAAGTAATTAATATAAACATATATACACATACATATAACTGGATATGTATCAATATTAAATATGAGCCTAAAGGCTCATCCAGACTGACAACTAGTGTGAATTAAATCAGTTCCATTTAATGTCACAATATGTCACTTTTCCATGTCTATATACTCTTTCTAAAAAAAATTAAAAATGGGCCTCCTCCTTCTCCTGTACCAAAATAATTCCATTTAATTTAATTTTTTAAAAATAATATTTCTAGAGCATTGTTGCTATACCTCTAGCTGTGCCACTTATGACTTCTCCTTTGAAGGTTTAAAATATTAGATTTCCAGTTCTAGTAAAAATGATCTTTGTGAAATACTTAACACAGATCCTTCTACAGGAGTTAACAGTGCAATTACAGAACATGAAATGTACTAAAAGCATAAATATTGTTCCCTCAAATGAACAATCCTGAAACTAAAATCCTTTTACCATTAATTGAATATACTTGTATTGTACATGCAGAGTACAGTTCATTAGTAATAATGAACATCCCCCATCAAGGGGTATAATAGTAGTTTGGACTGGAATGACCATCTGTCAGCCAGGAAAGAGTAGATAAATTACAATGTTCTTTAATCCATTGGGCTCATAAGGAAGCATGTTTTCCTAATCCTCTGCTCTAAAAGCCTGGTTTCTATTGCAAGCAAGAGACAATGCTAACAATGAAACACTAACTCGGAGCTTCCTAAATATTCTTTCTGTTGTGAAATATTCCTTCTGTAGGTCAGTGAAATTATGCATTAGTTGATTACATGTTAGATACCCACACCCACTGGACATGCACACCAGCATGGCTGCAATGAGGTAAAGCTCAGGAGGATTTCACAGCTGCCTGCAGAGAAATATGAGCTGAGCAGAGAGATTTCAGGAAAAGGTTAAGCTTAATGCCCTGAAATTTAATATTCATAGAAAGTACACCAGCCTGCCTTTCTTTTTTCCTGAGGAAAACCTCAGAACAAGGATGGTTAACCTTTATATTTTCCAAAGTACGCAGTTCTTCAGACATTTCTCCAGGGTAAAACTTTGGAAGTTACTTTTAAAAAGAATGGATATAGTGACATGCTGAAACCCTCCATAACTGAAGAGAGATTTGGATCCCAGAGCATCACCCTATCACTGTTCAGTTATGGGTGGCTTTCAGTATGCCACTATATTCATTCTTCTTAAAAGTAGCTTCCCAAGTTCTGCTTCAGAGGGTGGAAACACAGCAGTGCTTGGAAACCTTTATTTTGTGGTCTTTAACTCCCAAAAGCTCCTAGCCAGCATGCCCAAAAGCTCCTAGCGAGTATGGCCATGCTAGCTGGGGGATTGTGAGAATTATAGTTTTAAAAACGCAACTTTCCCAAGTGTTTGTATTTTGCACTAAAACCGATCCAATTACAAGTCATTTTCTTTTTAGCAATACAGGTATACCTCTGTTAATGAAGCAGATGTTTCCAGAGCATTACTTCTTCAATAGAAAATTTGGTACCAGAGGCAGAAATAACATGGAAAGAATAGGGATAGGTTCCTACACCACAAAGAAGTACAGTCCAACATGCTTCAGGAATTTTTTTATTCAAAGCTAACAATATGCACATGTGAAATGATACAACCATGTCAGGTAAGCCTTGCACAAGTAAACAAAAACATTTTGAACCTTCTATGAACTGCTTGAGAGCTTCTGCAAAAGCGCATCTAGGGATGATTTTTCTTTCTTTCACCAGCCTCAAATTTTGTTATGATTTTCATTCTTGTAGCCAAACGTACAGATCTATGCATCTTTAACATGCAGAGGGTAGCTAGTGAGGCAGGCTTATCATCTCTTCCCTTTTCTCTTGGTTTTGCTGTTCACACATGCTCTGTAAGGGATTCTGGAGACAGCTGCTGTACACCTTGCTTGTAGTAGACAGACACACACAGCTACAACAGGGTCATCTAAAGTAAAGTCCTGCTGTTTCCTAGCTCAGGCTTTTGTTTCATTGTTTTCTGCAGACACACTGCCGCAACCCAACATCAAAAGATGGTGTTTCTCCAGCCCTCCTTCACCATCCTCCCAATGCTGATGCTACTTAAAAAACCAACAGCTTCCAGCTAGATAGGGGGCAAGGTAGAAAGTGGGGCTAAGAGGCATAAAAAGAGGTATATCGCATGACAAAGGAAACAGCAGTGCAACCAGAACATTTCACCTTCCATCCTGCCTTACTGCATGATGTTGGTGTTCTTTAGCTGTTCTTCTGTTTTGGTTCCAAGGGAGACAGACAGTGGTAAATGCAAGTCTTTTTTCTAATGGATTTCCAGTGAGAAAAAAGTCTCATGCTTACCACCATCTCCACAGGACCGGAACGGAAGAACAGCTAAAGAACACCAATGTCATATAGGAAGGCAGAATGGAAGGTGAAACGTTCTGGCTGCACTGCTGTTTTACTTCCTCATGTGATAAACCTCTTTGTGAAAGGATATTCTTTGTCTGAGGCTTTGTTAGCTAAGATATGCCTGTACATGTATCATGGTGGTGGAGGCCAGGTACTTGCCCAGAAATTGCCTGCAAAATTGAAATCTAGATTAATGCATTTCATTTGAAAGTTGCCTATTTCTTATAACTTGGAAAAATCTCCCCCCTCCCGCTTTCTGAAGCTATAACAGGCTATCTTTTGATTCTACAGTTGTCCCTCCGTATTCATGGATTTGGTATCCACGGATTTAAGTATTCACAGCTTGGAAATATTCTTACAAAAATAATAATCCAAAAAGCAAACCATAATTTTGCCATCTTATATAAGGGTCACCATTTTGCTACGCTATTGCATATAATGGGGCTTGAGTATTCCTGGATTTTGGTATCCACAGGGGGTCCTGGAACCAAACCCCAGCGAATATGAAGGGACAATTGTACTTCGTTTAACAATTGGTGAGGCTACCAAGAGACTGCTAAAATGTCCTCCTGGATCTAGATCTGGCCTGCAAGTTGTCAGTTGGCCAGCCTACTTTAAAAGAGAGAAGATCTAGAGGTAGCCATGCTGAAATCCGGTTAGCCTGAGTCTTATTGATTTCAGTGGGTCTACTTGGGGCATAATTAAGTCTGGAATGGATGCAACTCAAGACTGCTGCAACACAGGTCAGCAGAGGCTGGAAAATACAGCCGAGTTCCTTCATCAGACACATAGCCACGATGTTGTGGTACTATCTGTCTCTTGATCTGACCCCCAAAAGCCACCTTAAAATACAACCAGCCAAGCTGAGGAATGGCGTTCTACAGTTCTGGTGTGTGTGTGGGGGTCACTGATGGATGATGTGTCCACCCTCCAGCAAAGCTGCAATACACCAAGGATTTGCGACAGGACCCCACATGCATCTCTGTTTCTGATGTCACACCACCACTCACAGGTGGGAGGGGGCTAGACACATCAGCTTTCAGCCCCCTGATCATCATCAGAATTCCATCCCTTAGCATGGCTGGCTGGATTTTAAGGTGGGTTTTAGGGGTATTTACAATTGTGGCAACTGTACCACAGTTATAAATGTGAGTGGGAAAGATTTACAATGTTGTAAGTCTAAGAAAACTGTAAATGACTAGCAGGTTTCTTTGGACTGCAGTTCCCAGAATGTCACTAAGTAACTTTTCCAAGCTCTGATTACTCGGTCACAGAAATCCTTTCCTACTAAAATTCCAAGTTAGGTGTGTGAATATGAGTGAAAGTAGCATAGAAAGGGGCTTTTTGTTAATTAATGGGATTTTTTTTTTCTTATGTGAATTTCAGTTGAGGAGGGGAAACACATTTCTATACAAAGCTGTTCATATGTTTACACTTATAGCAGATTCCTAGGTATTTCAGATGAACAGATAATGTTTTCAAGAGTTACCCTAGGGGTAAACTAGAGCTCCTTGTCAAAAATTCCTCTGCAAGTTAAGATGACTTTTTGAAAAAGGCAAAGTGTCCTCTGTTAGATTAGAAGAACTAGTACACTCAGCAAAGCAGAACAAGGATACACTCACAAAACTAAGACAGTATTGCTTGTCACCTTGTTTGTTATATAAAAAACTCAAGCAGACAGCAAGATGAGCATGGAAGAACCAAACTAAAAAGAACATTAAGACAAACAGCACATGTCTATTTTGAAGTAAGTCCTACTGACTCCCATTGAGTTTACTGGACTTAGTCTTAGGTAAGGGGGCTTACCAGCTCGTCTGGGGGGCCTTTTTGCTTCCTGCTCCTCTGCTCCCAATCAGCCTTCTCATGACCCCATGGCAAGTGAGAGGTCACCATGCCAGTCCTTCTTCTTCCCGGCAGCCTCAGCAGCTGGGAAGAAGCGGGAAAGGGGGAGCCAATTGGGGCCAGCCAGCCGCACCCCGATTGGCTGCCAGGAGCAGAGGGGAGGGACATGCGACCACATTTCCAGCATGGCCGGATGATGCGGAGGCTTGCGACGGGGCCGGTATAAATAGGCCGGCCCCGGCGTGAAGCCTCCAGTCTGGCTCGAGGAGCAGAAGACCTGCCCACCCTCCCTGTAATGTTTGCTTCATAATTTTGTCGCAATTTGCTGGGTGAATGGCATGGGTTGTGATCCGGGTACATGGGGAAAAAGAGGGGGATTCTCCGGCAAGTTCAAGTTCATGTTCAAGTTCATGGAGATCCTCCCCACTTTCTCCTTTACTGAGGTTTAATTTGCTTGTTTTCAGGGGAGGGGAGAGCGTCAAGCAGGACGGCTTGGCCAGGCTCTCTCCTCCATGGGGGGCGGTGGCGGCCGACATGAAACCATTGCCCAACACAGGATTGCCAATGAAGGGATCCAGACCCATGCAATGCTGCCAACCATTGAAAGCCATTAGCAAGTTGTGGCCTTTTATTGCCAAACAGTTTATACAGTACTTATATCATTATCTTCTATCAATTATTATACTAACCTGTCTAATCTTTTATCATTTTGTACTCAATACATTTGTTAAATAACATGCAGTTGTCTGTGTTTTATTGAGACTGGGGAGCAGGGGAGTACGGTCTGGGTCTGCAAGTGTATGGGTTGTACACTTAATAAAATAATTAACCTTACAAATAAAAATTTGCCTTAATTTGAGCAGGGACAAAATCTGTTTGAAATTCTGGCACTCACCCTTTAACATGGAAATAATAAGAAAAGCTGCCTCTAATGACCATCTTTTCTCTTCCCCACTGAAAACCCTTCTCTTTCCCCAAGATTAACCAGCAAGCATTAGTCCTAGGGGTTGTCTAGATGGTGAAAAAACTCCTCATAGAATTTGAGGAGAATACCTTTCATCCCAATGAGATCCCACAGTGATTCGCCATATTCGGATGGAGGCGGGGCCAAAAACTCCAAAACTACGTGGGAAAAGCCTTTGCGGCTTCTCCTGAGGTTTTTGTTTTTTTTTAATGCGGGGAGAATGTGCATTCCTACTTGTTAGGACAACCAAATTGCATCTCAGTGCATTCTGGATAAGAACAGAAGTGGAAACCTGATTGGTTGAACATATGCGGAGGGCAGGCTTGCTGGCAACAAAGTGTCTCAAAGCACCATTTTGGAGTTTTGCAGTATCGATCGTGTGCTTTTTCACTGTGCCGAGGTGACGAAACAGCTTTTTAAATGGAAGGTCACACTTGTGCACCTTAGATTTACAGTTTTTAAAAAATACTGTGCAGTGGTGGCAACTTGTGGAGAATAGTAACGCAAGTAATTCACTCCTGGCCACCATGCTGATTTGCAGGCATGGCTCCATGTGAACTTCAAACATGGATACCTTTGCATACCAGAAATTTTGCCAAAAAAAACCCCATGGAGACAAATGTCTACGTTAATGCCAGTGACCAGCATTATATCTTTGCATCCAGATAAGCCCCTAGACAAACTTGAACCCTGACACATTTCTCTGTTTAAAAAAAAAGTCAAGAACTTCATTTTTAGAAATACGTTACTAGTTTGCACAAGCAAATAGGTTACATCTGTTGCTTGCCACCTTTCACCCTGGCCTCTGTTCAGCCTTTGATGGGCCCTTCAAATAATTTAATGGAAACTATGAATTCAAGAGGCCCAATTCTGCTCAGCATTAGAGGAGTGACAGAAGAGAAAGCTGTTCTTGCTATATTTCTGCCTGTCCTGAAGCTCTTAAAGGTGCTAGGTGGGCTGGCCCAAGACATTTGGCTGCCTGAGGTGGAAGACCAAAGAGCGCATTCCACCCCACATCCCCCTAAATCAAGGTACATAGCACCTAAGGCTGGCCAAGATACTTGTAGTATCTGAGGCCAAAAAAGGAGGGAACCATAAGCACCATTTATGATTGTATATGGGTACATATGGGTGTATATATACAACAATGACAAATGAAATGGATAATACATTGCTGCCCTTTCATGGCATGCAAAATCAGCTACCTAAGACATCTAACTTAATCTGTTTAATGGTAGAGTATCGGTCTGCTACCTTTTCCAGGTAAATGCAACAAACATAGTTTCAGGGGGAAACTTTCAGGCAAAAAAACACATTCCTCGCTTTAAAAAGGGGGAATGTGTTTACCTGGCTACTTTCACAGAAACAAATCCTATTAGTTCCAACTAGAGTAGAATAAGTGAGATTTACATAAGTGTTGACTTACCATTCAGCAATTGCTCTATTTACATTGAGACCATAAACAGAATCCAGGCCATAGATTTCTTTTGTTTTAAAAAAAAAATCCATATAATGTATTTTCAAGGAAGTGCAGAGAACATCAACCAAACTGTATGTGTCATACCTCCAAAACCAGGTCGCATGCTGAAATCATGGTCATCTATTCTCAGAAGCTGCTCTGATTTTGTTAGTGGTGATTTGGTGATATCAGGACTTCGTTTCAGTATTGGACTGTATGGGAGATAAAAACCAAAAATCATATAAGCTGTAATCCACCATTCCTTTAAGAGAGTATAGAATATCATACAGGATTCCCAGGCCTAAGGGATTGGCTGTCGGGGCCTGGACTTTCTTCTCCATTTCAGGGGGAAGAGGGAGGAATCTAATTATTAAAAAAAAAAAAAACACCTTGAAAAGTATGTTACCTACCCTGATACCCCCAGCCCCATATCTATATTAATACTTGGCAATATTTAATGATTAGGTCAAAGGTTGACTTCCATGCAACCATTAAAACTGGAAAATTCCAACAAATTACAAGGACTAGCGTTCAAACTTAGTCAGGTATGCACTTAAAGGAGAGACTGTCTAAATTCTAGAGAAATGCTAATTTGCAAGGCAGCTGAAGGCAGGTACACCTGACTAATCCCATCTGCTGAGGCTGGGAGGCTCAAACCTGTAAAGGACCCTCATTCCTTCATCCTTCCCAAAACAAAGGAAGTTGCTTCCTCCCTTTCAATTGCAAAGTATCTGTACATTAAGGTACTATTAACATATCTGGAGTGCCTTTGGAGATTATCAGACAACTAAATTAATGCATCACAGGGATGAAAGGAGATCGCGAAAGGGCTTCCCTTTCAGATGCCGTGGTCCTGTGTCGTTATGCTCCAGTGCCTCTTCTGTCCCCCCCCCCGCACTCCTTTTTATTCATGGCTTAAGCCGTGAATTGACCCATCATTCCACTTCTGTAACAGAATGACGGGTGAGTGAAAAGGTGCCCCGTTATGCTGGCTCAATGCTAGCATCACAGGGAGGTCCGTGCTGAACACTTTCGGCTGAGATCAAGGTGACACACTTTTTCCTACCCTCCCCAGGTTACTTGGGGGTTTTAAGTGTGTTTTGGGGCTTAGTTTTAGTTTTTGATGTGTATTTTGCTTTTAACTTTTGAATTTCCCGCGTGATCGTCCTCTTGTGAGAACGGCCGGGATTTCTTTTCCAGGAAGTGAATGGGGCTCTATGAGAGCTCCATTCACTCCTGGACTGCCAGAGGGGAGGGGTGCAGTTTCTCTTCTGAAAAAAAGGTAGGTCTGAAAAAAAATTAATACGTTACAGGGGCAGGAGTGGGGTGGGAGAGAGATTGTGAGATGGGGGCACTATATTTATCCCCGTCTGATAATCCCCTTTGTCTCACCTTGTGCAACTCCAAGGAGCATTGTTTCCTACTATAGATTCCATACCCTGGAGGCAACTATTGACTATAAAAATCCCTTCAAAACAACACCAAACTGTCTTCAGCTCCTCTTCCTACATCCATGTTGCCAGTTTGCTGACTGACCCTCAGAGCTCACTCTGAGACTCCGTTGCTGCAGGAACGTCTGCTCTACAGGACAGGTGTTGTATCTCCCACAAACAACTCCCTTCTTTATCCCTCTATCTCAATATCTCCCACTTTATTCACTTGTCTTATGTGAATGCCTGAAGGCTGAATGCGTGTGTGAATGCTGTTACTATTATTTTTCTCAAATAAAGATCAATTTATTCTATTATTTGGCTTAACATCTCCTCCTGATACATATACGAAGGTCAAAAGATTCTGCTATCTGTTGCCAGGTAAGGTGTGGCACTTAAATCCATGCCAGAGGAGTCTGAATTTCATGTGGCACAGCTCCAGGCCAAAGTAATCTGAATTTTAATTGGATTTTTACTCCCAGTGTAGACTGGTCCTAAGATGACTGCCACCAAGAAACATAGCAATTTTTTTCAGGACCCAGATTCAACAGAGATCAAGTGAGGGAAAAGAGGAATTCTAGCAATAAGAGAAAATTATCCTTATGCTTAATTACTGTTATATTGCTAAAGCACTTTAACACTTTGACTATGGACTTTATCATACCAGCTTGTTGTCTTGCAGCAATCTCATTGTTTAAGCAAACGAAACATGCCTGTATGGAAACAATCACTATCACACCTTCTCTGCAATAGCTCTGTGATGATCCATGTTCCTGTAGTCTTCCACAATCCCTAGCTGGCCCTGCCTTCCTCCCCATGTCTGCCCTAGATAGCACATGTGTGCTTCTTCTTCTTGTTGTTGTTACTGTTGTTAGTCACAATTGCAGACTTGCAAACTTGCACTGTTTCAGCACTTCCCTGCAAATAAAATACTGGAGAACAAAGTAAAAACTATGGAATGAGAAAAAGAAGCTGAAGGAGAGGGTGTTTAAAAAATTGCGTATGTCCGAAATGTGGTGATAGGCTGTTTGTTTAATTGAGGCACAGTTACAAAGGCTGGGTAAGAGTCAGTAGTTTTCCTTGGCACTGTACTGCCATGCCAGGTAAGAGACGCAATTATTGTTGTTTGTAACCCCCCCCCCTTTGAGAGTGCGCTCTCACACTCACACACTGCAGAGAAGAGGCAATGCGAGTATGATGCCTGGCTACTAGAAAGCAGGAGGCAGCGAAGGCGGTAGAGTGTCAAGTTTTGGCCAAAGTGCTTGGGAAGCTGCTGGGAAGTCTCTCATGGTGGATCTTCCCTTGGCTCCACTGGAAGTGGAGTGACTTCACTCTGCTTGGGTATAGGGAGGGAGAGAAGAGGAGAAACACACCCACTCACAACAAATGACTGCTGGAATATTGGAGCTGCACCACAATGAAATAATTCCACCAGAAACAATAGCCAACAGCAGCAATATTTGCATCCATTAACAGGTTTTGCCAGTCAATGAAAATATGCGATCCAACAATGAGGGAAATGCAATGCAACAACAGGAGAGTCATGATCTTGTGTGATCAGAAAAGATTGCACACAGAACTAAAACAGTGGCAATTGTGCAACGAACGTATTGTGTGATAAAGTACCATAACTCCTGAATAATAATTAAAAAGGACTCAGTGGAAATTGGTGAAAGTTAATTTCTGAATCATTGCCTGAGTCTAGCTGTGATATGTGATCAGTGGGGGGAGGAGGACAAAGGACACGAGGGGGAAGAAAGGGAAACTCAGTATATTTTAAGAAAGAGTTTGGATATTGTTGGATAACCATTAATATGCAGGTAAAATCAAAATAAAATGAACTGGAAAGTCTCAATATTTCTAGAATTTTTTTTCTTCCTTTCTGGATAAGTGCATCTATTGTGAGCTTCCACCTAAATATTAGGGAGAACTTCCTGGCAGTAATACCTGTTCGACAGTGGAACACAATGCCTTGGAGTGTGGTAACCCTCATGGTCTATTCCAACTCTATGGGGCTTACTGCATTCTGAAGAAAAGCGGCAAGGCAGCAGGAACATTCTGTCTTCCGTGCTGCCTTACCACATGGCATTGTTCTTCCAGCGTTCTTTTGTTCCGGTCCTATGGGGGACCAAAGTAAAACCACATCTTTTTGCTAATGGGTTTTTCCAGTTAGCCAAAAAAATGTGGTTTTACCTCGGTCCCCCATGGGACCAGAACGAAAGAACGATGATGTTATGTGGTCAGGCAGCACGGAAGATGGAACGTTCCTGCTTTTGCAGCTTTTTCTTCGGAGTGCAGTAAGCCCTTATGATTCTATGATCTTGTTTTAATCTGTGCTTTTATTATTATTAGCAATGTTAGCAATGATGGGGCTCATCTACATGGGATATTTATCCCAGCTTGCCCCTGTTCCAGAGCCCTGTAGTCCAAACAACATAGGGCTTTTACCCCAATCTGGCCCCAGGCAGTCCATAAGACCCCCGGGGCAGATACAGGGCTGGAACAGGAGCAAGCCGGAATAGGGTCTGATAAACCGTTCTAAGAAAACACCTGGTTTAACCAACAAAACCCAGATTGGGGCCCACCTGGCATGCTGTTCCTCACTGCCACCTCCAGCTCCCTAGCTATCGCAGAAGCCAGGCAGGAGTCCCTCAACATGTGACAGAGGCCAGTCACATGCAGGGAGCCTGCAGTCGCATGTTGTGGAATCCCTGCCTGGCTTCCACATTAGCAGTGAAAATGGCGGCAACTTCAGCAATGACCTGGCGTTCTGTTTGGACTCTGGCCTGTTTTCTCCAGGTAACGTACGTGTGTATGTGTGTGTGATGGGCCAGTTCTCGAGTCAGGATGCATTGGCAGGGAGGGATTCAGCATATCTTGCCTGATGTAGATGAGCCCAAGCTCTCTCTCTCTCTCTCTCTCTCTCTCTCTCTCTCTCTCTCTCTCTTGGCAGAAAGTAAGGACTTTTTCGGATGGAAGAAAAGTAACACAAGCAGCGTCGCCAGGTTGCGACGCTGCTGCGCAAGAGGGCGCCAGTTTCGAACGACGCTCTTCCCAGCGGTACTGTTGCAGTACCGCTGGGACATTTGAGCGTGATATTTTTCCTTCCCAGCGTCATATTTTACTCGTGATCAGCAATCGCGAGTAAAATATGATGCTGGGAAGGAAAAATATCACACTCAAATGTCCCAGCGGTACTGCAACAGTACTGCTGGGAAGAGCGTCGTTCGAAACTGGCGCCCTCTTGCGCAGCAGTGTCGCAACCTGGCGACGCTGCTTGCGTTACTTTTCTTCCATCTGAAAAAGTCCTATGAGACAAAAAAAAAAAACCCCAAATCTTTATCATGAGTTGTAGAATACCCTCACCAAGACACTCAAATAGGCCCCACCTATGCATATTGTTTAGGTACAACATTAAAGCCAATTTTATCTTCCCATGCTTGGGACCTAGCTTCCTTTCTGTGATTGGAGCAAGGACATGTTTATTCTGCCAATCCACACAAATGCAGACCATCACCACACTATGGAAGTTGATGTATGGTACACAAATGACCTTCTGAAGATGCTGAGCATTTTTAAAAGTTTATCTCTAAACCTGGCTGGCTGTGAAGATAAATTGGATAATACCTAGTGAAGTGTTCGAAATCAAAGAAGGCAGGAAAAACTGGTTCAGATTATTTTTCAAGTAATGGCTGGATGGGACTACAGCGCACAGCTAAACTCTTTGCTTCCTCTCTGACTCACAAAAGGTGTGCATACGTTTCTCCTGTGAGGAATTAACACTCTCCTCATGTATCATCTGAGGCCCTTTCACACCACACAGTTATAACAATATGATTTTGCTTTAACTTCCCTAGCAATACTCTATGGAATCCTGGGATTTGTAGATTAAAGAGGGGCATTAGTACATGGATGGGAAACTGACAAGGACTACCAGGTGCTGTAGACTGTATTTCAGAGGAAGGCAATGGCAACTCACCTCTGAATATTCCTTGCCCTATGAAATTAATGGGGTTGCCATAAGTCAACAGAATTGAAGGCGCATGCATACACATAATTCCCAGCCTAGGAACTCTAGTGCCTCCCTAAACTACAGAACCTAGGATTCTGCAGGATGTTGTCGGGATAGTTAAAGTGGAATTATAGCACTATAACTGCATAGTGTGAAAGGGCCCTGATCACTCCAGAAGCCCTTAATCCCACCTGTTTGCCACTTTAGGCCCGTTATGAGGAAAGACAGAATGAAAATAAAACAAATAAATAACCATTGTGTGTGGGAAGCAACGAACCTGCTGGTCATTCTCTGGCCTGGTTTACCTGGTTTAGGAGACAACAGCTCCCAGATTTCCCTAGTCACCATGGCCAGTCCAAACAAGTAACTTTTCCAAGCTCTGGACTTTTGTCTGACAGTGAAACTATACATTTCATTAGCTGTGCAATTCTGTCTTTGGATCAATACATCTTTCCCCTTGATTGCCCTAACTCAGGGAACAGGAGTCTGTTACATTACTTTACCTTTTCAGAAGTGCACTTGGAATGGCTGCATTAATTTTTGGTGGGGAGGGGGGAGGAAAAAGTAGCTGCAAAAACCTGATCTGGTATCTTTATTTATATTTATTTATTTAGGTATTTATACCCCACTCTTCAGCCACAAAGGCTCTCAGAGCAGCTTACAAATTGTTAAGCAATAGCAATTTACACATCTATACCGCATTAAGCAGTTTCCAATGTGTGTTAGCTAATTGCCCCCACAAGCCGGGTACTCATTTTACTGACCTACAAAAGGATGGAAGGCTGAGTGAACCTTGGAGGCCTCTGGGATCAAGCTAGCAATGTTGTGGCTGCAGTACTAGCATTTAACCACTGTACCACTAGGCCTCTCTTGATTCTGGTCCATAGGTGAGCTCCACTACAGTTTCCCAAGCAAAATCTCCCCTCCTGTCTTTGCTCTTGTGAAGACAGTGATTACTACAGCTAGCACACTTTCACAGGTACATCTGGTGGGAACACAAGACAGGGCCTTCTCAGTGGCTGCTCCTAGGCTTGACAACTCCTTTTCTAGAGAGGTTTGACAAACACCCTCATTGCTATCCTTCCGTAGTTGGGTAAAGACCTTTTTTGTTCAGCAACCCTTTGCAGGCTGATTGCTCAGGAGGAAAGGGCCTTTCTTGTTTGTATTTGCTGTTTTTCTTTTAAAAAGTCATACTTATAACTGCTTTTAATTCTGTTGATAGTTTAATTATATTTTTATTATATGCATTTTTTAGCCATACAGTTATATGAATATATTTATATAATGCAATTGTAGAAATATATAGAAATTAGCCAGAGCTGCAGTTGTTTAAGTGTGGTAAACACATAAATATATCTTGATATCAGTAGGCAGTCAAAACCTGGGATCGCATTTTTTTAAATGACTGAAAAAGTGCATATACTTACATTATGCTTACATTAGCTATATTGTATACAGTCGTCCCTTCACATTCGCGGGGGTTCCGTCCCGCGGACCCCCGCGAATATGAAAAATCCGCGAGCAACAACTCCCCTCCCCCTCCCTCCCCAGGCCTTCGTGGGGCCTAGCAAGGCCCCGCGGAGGCCTCCCCGGCCCTTCCTCCCTCCCTCCCCAGGCCTTCGCAGGGCCTCCGGAGGACCTCCGGGGGTCCCGCGAAGGCCTCCCGACCCCTCCCCAGGCCTTCACGGCACCTCCGGAGGGCCTCAGGGGGTCCCACAAAGGCCTCGCCACCCCTCCCCAGGCCTTCGCGGGGCCTCCGGAGGGCCTCCGGGGGTCCCGCGAAGGCCTCGCCACCCCTCCCCAGGCCTTCGCGGCACCTCCGGAGGACCTCCGGGGGTCCCGCGAAGGCCTTCCGTCCCCTCGCCAGGCCTTCGCGGCGCCTCCGGAGGGCCTCCGGGGGTCCCGCAAAGGCCTCGCCACCCCTCCCCAGGCCTTCGCGGCGCCTCCGGAGGGCCTCCGGGGGTCCAGCGAAGGCCTCGCCACCCCTCCCCAGGCCTTCGCGGGGCCTCCGGGGGTCCCGCGAAGGCCTCGCCATCCCTCCCCACCCCCTCCCCAGGCCTTCATGGGGCCTCCGGAGCGCCTCTGGGGTCCCCGTGGAGGCCTCTCCGGGCCTCCCCGCTCCCTCCAGGTCTTTCATGGGGCCTCTGGAGGCCCTGTGTCGCGGTTTTGGGGGGGCCCGGGGGGGCCCTCCCAAAACCGCGAATAACCAAAACCGCGAATGTCAAGTTCGCGAATGTGGAGGGGCAACTGTATAATGTTATGTTAAATTGATAGTAACTGACAAATTGATATAGCTTTAAATCATTTTAAACTAATTTTCCAGAAAGTGAACAGAATGGTCTTGTGCAGGGGATTGGAACCTGTGGCCCTCCAACTCCATCATCCCTGACCATTGACACTGCTGACCTAGGCTAAACTGAAGTCCACAGGTCTGTATTTGCTCTGGAAGATATAGGGGTTGTCTAGACAGTGAAAAAGCTCCTCCTAGAAATTGAGGAGAACACCTTTTGTCCCAACAAGATACTGTGGTGATTCGCCATATTCATAAGGAGGGGCGCCCCAAAAACTAAGCGGAAAAAGCCTTCATGCCTCCTTCCAATGATTTTTTTTAAAAAAAAGTGAGGGAAATGTGCAGTCCTGCTTGTTAGGCCAACCGAATTGCATCACTATGCATTCCTGGATTAGAGCGGAAGTGGAAAACCAATTGGTCAGATGTGCGGGGAGTGGGGGGGCTTGCTGGCTACAAAGTGTCCAGAAACACCATTTTGGAGTTTCGCAGTAGTGATTGTGCATTTTTTCACTGCGCTGAGGTGACCAAACAGCTTTTTAAATGGAAGGTCATACATGTGCACCTTAGTGTTACAGTTAAAAAAAATAATACTGTGCAGTGGCGGCAACTTGTGGACAAAAATAATGCAAGTGATTCATTCCTGGCCACCGTCTTGATTCACAGGCATGACTCCGTGTGAACTTTAAACACAGATAGCTTTGCATACCAGTGATTTTGCAAAAAAAACCAAGCAAACTTGGAGACAAATGAATGCTACTGCAAATTTATGCTAATGTGCAACAGTCAGCATTATATCTTCTAATCTAGACAAGCCCATAGTTAGGGCAGAACCGTGGGGTAGACATTCAGGAGTCAAGACTACACTCAAAAGAATGCAGCAAGTACAGCAGGTCTAGTACACATTTTAAATAAATGAAGTAATACAGGTAATTATTATCATTTTATTAAAGTAGTCCCACTCTTAATTTCATAGAATCATAGAATTGCAGAGTTGGAAGAGACCACGAGGGCCATCCAGTCCAACCCCCCTGCCATGCAGGAAATCTTGATCAAAGCATCCCCGACAGATGGCCATCCAGCCTCTGTTTAAAGACCTCCAAGAAGAAGACCCTACCTACCAGGCTCCGAGGGAGTGTGTTCCACTGCCGAACAGCTCTTACTGTCAAAAAGTTCCTCCTCATGTTGAGGTGGAATCTCTGTTCCTGGAGCTTGCACCCATTGCTCCGTGTTCCAGTCTCTGGAGCAGCAGAAAACAAGCCTGCTCCATCCTCAGCGTGACATCCCTTCAAATACTTAAACAGGGCTATCATATCGCCTCTTAACCGTCTTTTTTCCAGGCTAAACATACCCAGCTCCCTAAGTCTCTCCTCATAAGGCATCGTTTCCAGACCTTTCACCATTTTAGTTGCCCTTCTCTGGACACGCTCCAATTTGTCAATATCCTTTCTGAATTGTGGTGCCCAGAACTGGACACAGTATTCTAGGTGAGGTCTGACCAAGGCAGAATAGAGTGGCACTATTACTTCCCTTGATCTGGACACTATACTTCTATTGATGCAGCCCAAAATCGCATTGGCCTTTTTAGCTTCCGCATCACACTGTTGACTCATGTTCAACTTGTGGTCTACTAGGACTCCTAGATCTCTTTCACACGTAGTCTCGTTCAGCCATGTCTCTCCCATCCTATATCTATGCATTTCATTTTTCCTCCCTAAGTGCAGTACTTTACATTTCTCCGTATTGAATTTCATTTTGTTAGCTTTGGCCCAGCTCTCCAGTCTATCCAGGTCATTCTGAATTTTGATCCTGTCTTCTAGGGTATTAGCTACTCCTCCTAATTTGGTGTCATCTGCAAATTTGATAAGTATGTCCCTAATTCCCTCATCTAAGTCATTGATAAAGATGTTGAATAGCACTGGGCCAAGGACAGAACCTGTAAGACAGAATTTGTAAGACAGGTGTGGCAAAGTGTAGCCTAGGAGCTACAAGTGGCCCCAGAGCCATTTGTGTGGCCTACAGGGGCCAACAGAGGTCTATGGAGCATTGGGGCCATTTTTGTCACATCTTTGAGCCCCCCTAGGACCAGGAGAGGCCTTTTTTCAAAACAGGAAGTAATTTCTAGTCACTTTCTGTTGTTAAAAAGGCCTGTCGGGGTCCTGAAATGGCCTAAAAACATTGAGAAAATGCCCCAACATGCCTTAGAGGGTGTTTGGGGACATTTTGAAGAAAAAAAATGGTGGGAGGGAGTGTATTAGGGTGGCGCCAGTACAGTGTAAGAACATTAAAATTATCTAATGGTGTCAGAGACTTCAGTTGCATGCAAGGCCAAAAAAAGGAAATCAGGCCTAGGAACGGGCATCGTAATGCTTCAGTGGTGGTAGCATACCTGCCTTGCTTGTGTGATTCTTCATGTGTTTCTCTTCTCTGTCTTTGCGGCCGACTGTTAAAAAGAAAAGGCAAAATAAAATTGTAAAATGTCAGAAATTTCTAGATACTTGAATTTATATCTTAAATTTTAACAATGCCGTATCAAGCCAGCAGGAAACAAACAAACAAAGCACTCACATACTAGTATAGCCCAGGACAATAGTAAAAATACTGAGGGGAAGAAAAACTGCCAGGATGATGATATCATAATTGCTGGCTTTATCATGTCCCCACTGGAGTGTGGCTTCCGTTTACTGTAAAGCAGCCAAGGAAACAGAAATGCCACAGCATCTTGCCATCATGCTTTGATAATGGTAGAGGGGGAGAGTCAAGCATCAAGAATATTTGTACAGATCAGTTATTTTCACACTAAAACCCGTTAAAGTGCTGTTGAGGAATTTCTTTTTTGCAAGCAAAATTAAAAGTGAGGTCTTAAACAGCACTTTGTTGATGTTGTGTGTCTTCAAGTCATTTCTGACTGATGGTGACCCTAAGGCAAACTTATAATGGGGTTTTCTTGGCAGAATTGGTTCAGAGGGTTTGCCCTTGCCTTCCTCTGAGGCTGAGAGAGTATGATTTGCCCAAGGTCACCCAGTAGGTTTCCATGGCTGAGTGGGGATTCGAACCAAAGTGTCTACTACAACACTCAAACCACTATACCACCACTACCACCACCATCCTATTATTCCACTGCTCTCTTCCTTTTAGTCTAGTTCCTTCTACAATGTTTTCTGGCAGTGACTGTGGTAGCTGTGTTAGTGTGCTGTAGCAATGGCAATCAAGAGTCTTGTGGTACTTTAGGGATTAACATGTCTTAAGTTTTTATGGACTGCAACCCACTTTATCCCACGAATATGAGAATCTATAATAATGACTCACAGATAAACCCTATTCAGCAAATAGTTCCTTCCCTCGTGTTAATTAAAAGCTTCCTGCCTTTATCAAAGTGTTCTCAAACTTTGGTCCTCCAGATGTTCAGCTACCAGGAGCCCGAACTGACATGACCACCTTAGGGACTCTGGGATTTGAGGTTCAGAATACATAGGGGACCAAGTTTGATAACCACTAACACTGGAAAGGCACTAGATTCTATCTGATCTTGGAAGCTAAGCAGGGTGAGCCCTGGTTAGTACTTGGATGGGTGATCACCTATAAATAATGCTATAGGCTTGCCTAAGAGACCCCTGGTTGTGATGCCATCTTCAGCCAGAACCCACCCAGAACATATTTGATGTTTGTTTGCTCCATTATGTTTATTTGGTAAAATCTGTCCAGTGTCTGTGCTGCTGGATTAGCTTCAGTGGCAGGTTCAAAGAAGAATTTTTGAACCTCAGCTTCTCTAATGTAAGAGGACTTTGTTAAGTTCTAATACAGAAATGTAGAAGCTGGTACACCAAAGAGAATGACTACACTGTGTGAAGGAAATCTAAGTGCCCTGGAAGTGCCCTGCCAGACCATCTGGACCAAACACAGCCACAAGGCAATGTCTGAGTTGTAGCTACCACCAGAAGCAGGCTTCAAGTAGCTTGAACTTAAGGTCATCAGAATCATCTGAGGGACTCTTTCTATCAGTGCATTGCAGAAGGACAAGAGTGGGCAAAATGCAGTCCTCCAAATGTTGTTAAACTGCAAGTAGCAGCAGCCCTAGCCAGCTTAACGACATGATTCCCAATCCTGTGTTAGAATGTTCATTCCCAGAACCATCCAAGCCCCTAGAGTATTGACTTGCCTCCTAAGCATCAAATGCTAGAGACATCTCGAACCCCTCTATTTCTTCCTTGTGACCATGATGATAGGAGTATATATATGACTCTTATGTAGAAGGTTAAAGTTTAGGGCTATGCATCCTCCTAAAGGTGTTATATTCTGCCTTTCCTGTCCTGGCTGTTCAGAGCATTCTACCCTCAGTTGTTCCCTGCTCCAGTATCATGCTTGGAAAACACTGAAAATGTGGTGGCTGAGAGTTCTAAAAGCCTCTCCCTAAACTGAAAATCCCAGGATTCTACAGGAGACAGCCACAGCAGTTAAAGTGGAATTATAATGCTATAACAGTGTAGTGTGATAATTTAAGTCCATCCTTGTTAACTGATTGTTGTCATTTTTCCTTTGCAACATGAGGCCTTTGGCCAGCTTCCCTTATAAATGATCAAATCATTTATATCTATTTGGATGAAGAATTTGGAAGACTTGAGAATCTACTTTTATTATGTATACCAGTGGGTTAGCTTTCACCCTGTGTTTAATAGTCAACGGTATAAAAGGATTGTCCATAAGGCCCAATCTACATAGGGCTGCATTTCTATCCTAATTCTAGACTTGCGTTCAGTGACTCCCGAGTCAAGCCCAGACTGTTTCCTGCCCTCAGGGCTTAAACTTGGGATACAGAGGATCATGTTTTATTTTGATTTCCCCACTCTAATGTGTGTGGGTTTTTTTGTTTGTTTTTGCATGTGCTGTCATTTTTGCTGACAGGAGCATTCTGAGAAGTCTGGGAGGGGGAAAATTTTACCACCCAGTTTTTCTTTTCTGTCCCTACTTTTCCTACACAGAGTCAGTTTTATTTCTTTGTTTTGTTATTTGTTATAATCACAATAGCTCTGTAAGTTGTTAAGGTGAAAAACCATGACTGGTGGTATTAGTGAAGTCATCATCATCATCATCATCATCATCAATAGGAGTATAGTGTCTAGACTGAGGGAAGTCACTCACGGGCAACCTCCGTGATTAAAATATGTCTCTGCGGCTTCCGAAGCTTCACGGAAGTGACACGGATGGTTTCGGGAGAGGGACGGTGGCGTCTGAAAACGACCCCCTGCCGCGCAAGACCGCCGTCCCTCTCCCGGAAGCTCCTCCCGCGCTAGGCACGCTGAAACGCGGTCTGAAAATCTCCTAGGACACAGATCAATGGACTCTCACTGCAGGAAAAGAGATTGCACCTAAGCATTAGGAAGAACTTTCTGACAGTAAGAGCTGTTCAGCAGCAGAATACACTATCTTGGGGTGTGGTGGAGTCTCCTTCTTTGGAGGTTTTTGAACAGAGGCTGGATGGCCATCTGCCAGGAATGCTTTGATTGTGCATTCCTGCATGGCAGGGGGTTGGACTGGATGGCCTTTGTGGTCTCTTCCAACTCTATGATTCTGTGATCACCACCACCACCACCATCATCTCTATTAGACAGCTCTAAGTCTGAGCATAGGAAGAACCATCTTAAATATCTGAAGGGCTGCCCCATAGAGGACGAAGGTGCCTAATTTGATCTCTGCCATTCCAAAAAGTAGGACCTGTATCAAATTGCAAGAATGCAGATATTGACTAAACGTTACAGAAGCTTCCTGGCTGCTACAAGTCATGTTTGCTGGTGGAATGAGATCCTGGCAACATTCCCTTTTGGGGCTAAAACTCCCAGAATCCCTCAGCCAGCATGGTAATGTTAATTTGTGGGTTGCAGTTAACAGAATCTCTCAGTCAAAATGGCTACTGCTAACTTTGTCAAGTTCTGAATTAGACAGACTGCTTTAAAAGGGTAGATTCTCTCCTGTGTTAGCAGTATTTAAGCACAGTCTGGATAACCACCTATCAGAGGTGCTCTAACTATGGATTTCCTTCTTTGGCAGTAAATTGGACTAGATGATCTTTGAGTTCCCTTCCAACTCCATGATTTTAAGTCTCTACAGTAGTGGATTGTAATCCCTTTTTGGCTGAGAGCGGCCTCTAGTATGTTGTGATAGAAATGCTGCACACTTCTAACCCAACAAATTTTTTTAAAAAGAGTTAAAAGGCATAAGTAATTTATTTAGTAATCACAACATTAAAAGGCAAAACCTGGTACTAATTAATAATTGTAATGTGGAATGTTATGGAAGATCATTGGACAATGGGAAGATTAAGAACTGTCTTGAATGTGATGTTGAGATAGTATTAAAGGTTTCAAAATGAAGCTTGAGGAGGGATTAGTCATTCATGGATCCTCTGGGGGATGCCTGTGGAACCATCACTGGAAACACTGCTTTGGGTATATGTACATGACACAGTTATAGCAGTTTGATAGTACTTTAACTGTAATGGCCCCATCCAATGGAATCTCTGCAATCTGCAGTTTGGTAAGTCACTTGGAATTTGCTGTTAAAAAGCTGTAGTAGTATCTGCCTAGAGAGAATTTTAAATATTTCACTAAACTATAACCCCCAGGGTTTCATGGGATAGAGCCATGACAGTTCAAGTGCTACCAACTGCTATAAATCTGTAATGCAGATATACCTTTACAGTCAAGTTATCAAGGTCCTTTGTTCAGGGTTTGAGTTATATGGTGTGGGAGTGAACAGATACAGAATTAGAGGTGAACTTTCCTTTTTGATACTCTCTTTCTTTTAGAAGGTGGTTGTGGGAAATGTTTTGGCTAAAATTGATTGGCATAAGCAGGATGGTGGTTTTCATTAAGTACCCCTACCTTTCTCTGCACAACTTTGTTCACTAAAGCAAAATATAAGGGAAGAGAAGTGCAGTGCAGCCCGATAATAACACCTCCCATCCTGCCTTACTGCATGACATTAGCATTCAACAGCTGTTCATGGGAACAGTGGTGAAAACGAGAGTCCTTTTTCTAATGAATTTTTCCAGTTAGAAAAAAGACTCACATTTACCACCATCTCCCATTGGACCAGAATAGAACAGCTGTAAAACACTAATGTCATGCTGTAAGGCAAGATGGGAGGCACTATTATGGGGCTGCACTGCTGCTTCCCTCCCCTCGTGCAATAAACAGACACACTAACATTGTAATTGAGTGCACCAATATTAACATCAGTAATAGAAGTAATCTGAACAATATTTCAGGCATTATCATCCACACCCTCATTATTTATTTATATAGCGCCATCAGTGTACATGGTTCTTCACTAAGTAAAACAGCAAAAAAGAATGTCAGCTTTGCCAAAGGTACACAGTCTGAAATGCACACACACGGGAAGGAAGGAGTAATACAAATATAAAAATAATACAATACAATTGTAAAATGAATTCTCCAAACAGAACTACAAAACCCAATGCAATACAATGCAAAGTAAACTGACAAATGCATATAATCAAAATATATACTGTAAGATTATGAAATGGTCTGCTCAAAGTGTACTGAGAATGGGGTGAAAGGGAACTTGTAATGAAAATTTGAAGATGCCACCCTATCCAGATATACACAGAGTTCTGACCCATGTAGACCAACCCCTTTAGGACTGCTATGATGACTTCCATCAAGCCCACAGTACTTTTTCAAATCTTGTGAGTTCCAGAGATTCCCTGGGTGCCAGTTACACGACAAGTTTTGTCGCGGGGCTTACCGTGGCCTTCCTGATCCTGTATCCATCCCTCGCTGTTTATATGATTTTTGTCACTCTTTAGGAAATCCTGGAAGATCCCATGATTGATATTTACACAACAAAAGTTTTTATTGGTCCCGCACTCTTATATCCGTGCTTTTGCTGTTTACACATGTTTAGCTTACCGTGGTTTTTTTTTTTTTGGCTGTCAATCAAGGATGCGATTAGTCGTGTTTTCACAACCTCGGTGACGTACTTCCTTTAGAGTTCCGCACCACGAGCAATGCTCTTGGCTGGCTGGGGGGGGGAGAGGGGGCAGAGGCTTGGTATTCCCCTTGTCTCTTTAAAATGTTAAACCTTAAAGCAGAGTTTTAGATGCAGAGTGAAGATTTCAAGCCAGCGACAGACAGACATTTTGAAAGACACAGATGCTGGCATTTTTTTTTTTTACTGTGCATTGTGGGGGGGGGGAATAAAAGCGTCACTCAGACGCTGGAATATTTTACTGTGCCCGTTCAGACCCAGGGAGGTGATCAAGGCAGGGGATGAATGGGCGACCCTCTGCCCACCACAATCTCTTTGTAACATGCAGTTGAGGAAGAGGTTAAAGCTGAAGGGTTTGCAGTGTAGAAGTCCATTTTAAAAGGTGATTTAGTACATGCACACACACACACAAACCTTCGTGCAGCTGGAAGGGATGCCTTTGTTTTCAGCTGATGAGGCTGGATTTATTGAATGGGTGACTGACCCCTCCTTTTCTGGTTGCTGATCTCTAAGCCCGCCCCTAGTCACCATTTCTGGTCATCCCCTGGTACCGAGATATTTTGTCCCAGGCTGTTTACATTTCTGATTTTCCAAATCCTCCAGTGACTTTTTAAAAAACTGGCACAACCCGCAGGACTGGAAGTCCCACAGGTTGAGGGATAAAAGGTGGCCCCCCTTCCGAAAATCACATACCCGACCCGATGTATGTGTAAACTGCCAGGGATTGACACAAATTCTTCCCGGGACATTTTCATCGTGTAAACGGCACCCTGGAGTCAGTGCCACAGAGGACATTCTATGACCTGTATAGGCTTCAGGTCATCTGATGTCATCTGGCAATTTTGACTTCTTTGCTGGCTATGTGGTACCCCATCTAAAAGAAGATCTTCTAAATTAGCGTGCTTGGTGGGACAAAACAAGCAAAGTAAACCTTTCAACACACAAAATCCAGGCTTAATGAATGAAAAATGATGCATCATGCCAGTAGACTCATTTGCTAATCTCTCTTCTTGTCTCTGCCAAACTCAGGTACACTCAGTATGGCCTTATGTAAGCATGCATGCTAACAAAAGGAGTACATTATGAAAATAGCTTTTCGGTAACGACAGGAGGCAGCTAAAAGCATTGAAAAGGACAGGTCAGAACTAGTTGATATGCTTGTTTTATGGAACGGTAAGGGATGAGTGAATTTTAGCTGGTAAAATGAAATCGGAAAGAAGAGGTATCATTCTGTTTCTACCAAATGCAACATCTTCCCCATCCCTAAAATTAATTATCCAAATATTCATCAACATCTTCACAAAACAAGACATTATCTTCTTTTCAGTTAAAGAAAGCCATATTGCTTTTCAAAAGGAAGGGACCATTATGAAGAAGGAGAACTATAGTAATTTACCAAATTAGGGCATGCCACCAAAGTAATTCATGTTCACCAACTGGGTGTGCATGTCTTTTGGCATGAGCTACTAAGGAGATTTTCAGACCTGCAAAAATTCATGTCTGCCGCGCGAGCAGCCTCCCGAAACTGCTGTGCGGCAAGGGTCTACTTCGGACGACGCTGTGCCTCTTGCGAAACCGTCCGTGTCACTTCCGTGAAGCTTCAGACGGCTCGGCGCCATATTTCAATCTCGGGCAACCTCCGTGATTGAAATATTGCGCCGAGCCGTCCGAAGCTTCACGGAAGTGACACGGACGGTTTCGCAAGAGGCACAGCGTCGTCCGAAGAAGACCCTTGCCGCGCAGCAGTTTCGGGAGGCTGCTCGCGCGGCAGACATGAATTTTTGCAGGTCTGAAAATCTCCTAAGAGAGCTCTGTCTGATGAAATGGATTCAGAAAGAGAAGACAACTAAGGAAGGTCTGGAAGTCAGCATTATATAGCTACTTAACATTTAATTACCACCATCAGTGAACGGGAATTTATCTTTCTTTATTAGAACAATAAAGACATATTACTTTCTGTGGGTAGATAGAATGAAAGCCTTTAAGGCTCTCAGTGCTTTACTTTAGAAGATAGAAACAGTATGAGGAGTGTCTACAGCTCAGGGGTGGGGAAGCTTTGGCCTAACAACTGTTTTAGATTTCATTTCCCAGAAGTTCTAGCCAGCATAGAACATGGGCTTGTCTAGGCGAGAAGCTATAATGCAGATTGATGCTCATGATCGCAAATTTGCAGCAGTGTTCATTTGTCTCCATGGTCTTTTGGCAAAATCTATTGTATGCGAAGCTACCCATGTTTGAAGTGCACACGCGGCCATGTCTGTGAATCAACATGGTGGTTGAGAGTACAGAACATTATTATTCTTCACACACATTGTAGCTGCTGCACAGTCTCTCTCTCTCTCTCTCTCTGGCTTTTCTTTGCAAACGAAGATTCAGGAAGGACTCATCCCGTGCTTTCTGCAAGCGCGCTGATGACTGAAAAGGCCAATTCCGAGATAAACAAGTCTGGTTGCTGAAAGCACAGCAGAAGGTCTCCTTGGGTGATGTTTCCGGGTTGTGATTCTTTCTGCGTTGTCATTTCTCTTCAAGACTTGTTTGGCGTGAGTTCTCAAATAAGGCTGCAGCATTGTGGATAGTGCGTCTCCATGCCTCCCGATGTGAGGCCAGGGCAGACTATTGTTGGTGATCAATTTGGCCAAGCCTGAGATGTTGTTTCAGGAAGTCCTTGTATCGCTTTTTTGGAGTGCCCCTCTTATGCGGACCCATGGCAAGTTCACCGTAGAGTACTATTTAGTGTTCTGAATAGCTGCTACACAGTATTTTTTTTATATATACTTGTCAATCAAAGGTGCGCAAGTGTGACATTCTGCTTATAAAAATCTCTTTAGTCACCCCAGCACAGCAAAAAAATGCACACTCGATAATGTGAAAATCGAAAATGGAGCTTCCGGCCATTTCCTTGCTGCCCCCCGCCCACATGTCCGACCAATCTGTTCTCCACTTCTGTCCTTGCTGAGAATGCCCAGTGTCCTGAACTGGATGTTCAGGGGTGCAAAAATGTGCAAGCCCACACATTATTAGAAAAACCTTGGGGGAAACTGTGAAGGCTTTTTTCACACAGTAGATGGAGTTTTGGGCCCCCTCCTTCTGAATACTCTGAATCTCATTTGCAGTGTATTGGGACAAAAGGTATTCTCCTCAAATTCTAAGAGGCATATTTTCATCATCTGGACAAGCTATTAATGTGCAGACATTCCCATGGTAAGGGATTGTGGGAGCTGTAATCCAAAAACATTTGGAAAGTGAAAGGTTCCCCTTAGCCTTTTCAGTGTCTGAATAGGAGCAGCTAAGTTATCTCTGCCTCTCCATCCCAGACTGGACAAAATTTGTCATTCCTCCAGTGCATCTCAGTTGCCTTCAACATCCTTCACAATGAAGCCAATCAGATGGAAAAGACTCATGCCACTGGTCAAGCTTGTACCATTTTATATGACCACACGTTTTATATGCACATACATGCATATATGCACACACACACACACACACACACACACACACACAATTAAAACAGATGAGACTGAGCTCATATTTAGAAAGAGCGCTCCCTCAAGTGGTGAAAGTAATCTAATTGTAAAAAGACATTATTGCCCCCAACTCATCAAACCAGCTTATGTCTCCTCCTATTGGTTTCTTGTTTTTCATTACTAAGATATAGTTAGTTTCGGTTTTTTGGTTTCTGTTTTTTTGCAAAAGAAAATCTTTGTTTCCAGAATGGAGATAGGACCTCATTTAAAAGAGGATCTTCTAAATTAGGACCTACAGAGCCAGTTTGACTTGCCCAGTATTAGCAGCTGCTCTCTCTGTGTGTGTGCCTTCCAGTCGCCTGTTGACTTATGGCAACTCCATGAATTTCACAGGGTTTTCTTATGCAAGGAATCATACAACTTGAAATGTGTGGAGTCAAAAAGTCCCAGGTAAGTGTGGTCCTTCTGATGAAATGAAATTACCTTTTGTATGGTTACTGAAAAACAGTGTCCTTGCAGTCTAGGTGGCTTCATATTATGAAAAAGGCAATCTTAGCATGTAATGGCCAGTTTTGCTTAAAGGCTGTAACCTATAAAAAGGGGGAGTGCTTTGATTGGGTATTCCTGCATGGCAGGGGGTTGGACAAGATGGCTCTTGTGATCTCTTCCAACTCTATGATTCTAACAACTACATAGGAATAAAGTCATAGATTTACCAACAAAAGTCTCTCCACAGTAGCCAAGATACAAGACTTATCCCGTCAGCCCATAGTTCTGCTTTCTGTCATTCATTTTTACTTGGTGGAATGACAGGGAAAGTATGGTAGGCTGGAATGGACACCAACCATCATGTAGGCCAAACGCTTTTACTAAAGCAGGCTCTTTGTTGGCAAATATTCCTAACTGATCAACCTATCTAATCCAGATTAATAGCGTACCATAAACAGAGAACAAGAACGTTCAAGTGTTGTATGCCAACTGATGCCTCAAGGGGAAAAAAAAGGTCAGTAGAACAAATATAGATGGCCCAAACAAGTGTACTGAGCTGCAGGAGGGGAGGGGAAAATTCCCCCCAAGGTACCTGTTAAATATATTTAGTGTATTTTCCTTTTTGTCTCATAACAGGCACGGCATCAGGACTACTGCCCTAGAGCCCAGGAAAGCCCACTAGTACCGAGGCTTGCTCTGGGGCATAGGTAGCTACAAGAACACTTTTTAATATCACCCAGTGCCCTGGAAAGATGCTAAAGTGGCTCCTCTATGGCATTATGGGAAATCAAAACTGGTGGTGCATGGATATGACTGCTACTGTGCTAAGGTAAGCCTGTGGCTAGGATGGGAGAACACCAAAGCAGGAGATCTCCTATAGAGAGTATTTTCCTGAGGGTTCCCTAAAACCTGAAGGCAGCCTATTGTAGAGCAGGGAAGCAAAATGCATCTGATGAACACAGCTTTGTGAGAGGAGAGAGAAATACACAAAATGGAGATGAAGGCACCAACCATTTTGGGTTGCAAGAATATTTAAAAGAATGCTCCTTTATCAGACATCCCTCATCCTAGATTTCCTGGAATCGGCTAACCACAAGTCAATTAGCCACCAGTTATAGCAAGTGGTCTCTAGACAGAGAACAATGATCGAACAATGATCAGCTACAAAGAACAAGGCAGCCCAGCTGGTTAAACAAGGCATGGCTTGAAAGTACAGAAATAGCCTAGCAGATAGATAGACATTAGCAGATGCTGGGAAAGGCAGTTAAAATATATATTATTTCAAATAAAAAAAAATCTAACAGGTAGTTAGATTTAGGCTTTAAAAGAATCGTGTAAGAGAACATACAGGCATCTAATAAATAATATCTTAAGGAAAGTAGACTTAGGAAAATAGCAACGGTATGAATGATCAAATGGTCAGCTGAGATGTGAAGTGGATCTACTCACAAATAAGGCAATAGATTCTGCATATTCAGGAGATGCACCAGGCAGGCAGACATGTTTTAGGTTGGATGTTGAAAGAACCCCCCCCCACACACACACAAATTGCTTAGTGATTCCAAGGAACTATAGAATGAGGTAGCTGATCAAGAGTATTGATGGCTTTTACCAAGGAAGAAAATGGGATAGGAAGGAAACGGAGTGGGTTGGGATCCTAGCAATTTCATCCTCCCACCTGGTGCCCTTGAAATGTGTTGGACTATAATCTCCTCCTTGCAAGTGCTCCCCATGCTAAATGGGATGTTTGGGGTGACAACAAAAGAAAGATGTCCCTATCTTCCTCTCTCAATTAAGTCCAGAACAGCACTGCCATGATCCTGTGTCAGAACGTGGAACATTACTTTTAAGAAGAATGAAAAAAAAATCTGTAACCAAAAATCTGTAACCTAACAGTGGTGAGATGATGCTGTGAGTCCCACGGTTTCATCCTGCCAACGCTGAGTTATGGATGCCTTCAACATATCAGAATTGTTATTCCTGTTAAAAGTAACTTTCAAAGATCTGCTGTCCTATGTTGGCTGCCTCAATCCTGAAGAGGTATATTCCTGTTAGGTAACATTTTGTTACAGGTCTCCATTTGTCATGAAGTCAAGTCATTATAAAAATCAAAGGGTTTTTCTAATGAATCAGCCACCAGAATCACATTTTGAGTGGCAGAACTCTTTTCTTTGGTTTGTTATAGTTCTTGCTATAAAATTTTTATTAAAAATATAAACATATATATTTTTATTTTTTGTATTTTGTTTTAAAGTATGTTTTAATTCCTGTATTATTTAATTGTATTTTAAGGGGGGTGGGGTAGAGGGTCCAGGATGTATATTTTAATTGTTGTAAGCTGCCCTGATTGCTTTCGTACAGGGGCAGGATATAAATACATTTTTATTATATTGTTATTATTGCAGCTCAACTTGTAAGATTTGGGGCAGAGTCTGGGTGTGTGTGTGTCTATGGGTGGCCACTGCAAAAGGGAGAGGATCCTGTCACTACTTTATGGTGTTTGAAAAAGAGATCTTAGACCTCTTTGACTAATTGATCTTGACTGGAATATAGTGGTCTCCTAATTCATATAAGTTTCTAAATATATTTGTTATGCTTGAATATATACTTCTCACCTACTCCACAATATGCAAAAATCTTCATGGCTGACTTGGAACAACACTTGCTCAACTCCTGCAACCAGAACCCTCTCCTCTACCTGAGATTCATTGGTGACATCTTTTATAATCTGGACTCATTGGAACCACCAGAATTTCAACAAATTTCACCCCACCATCAAGCTGAGCCTGAAAGAATCCACACAAAATGTTCACTTTCTTGACACCACTGTGCAACTGTACAATTAACCATGCTCTGTTGAAAACCCACTGATCACTACACATACTTACATGCCTCCAGTTTCCCAGAATGCATCTGCTCAGACCGACATGACAGAGACTGATTTACACATAGTTACAGCACATACTTCCTTCTTGCACCAGAACACATGATCAAATCTACTGTATTGTTTACAGCCAAGCCCTCTGATACAATCACATCTGGTCAGGCTCCAAAGATAGGGATTCAAACCTCATGGATTTTACAGCAGATGTTTTTCAACAACAACAACAACAAAATAATATCCTGCCCCTCTACAAAATGCAATTGGGGCGGCTTACAACATTTAAAAACATACATTTAAGACCCTCCATCCCACCCACCCCTTAAAATACAATTAAATAATCCAAAAGATTAAATTTTTTATTTTTTTAATTTTATTTTAAAATCTTAAATTCATACACCAACCATATTACACTCTTAAATAATACTTCTTCTTTAAAATGAATACATAGCTTTCATCTTAATTATTAACAATTATTTAATTTTTCTGTCCCCCTGCAAGTGCTCCCCACCCCCAGAACCATCTATACCAATTATTTACGGTATTCTATTTTCCAAAACTGCATTAATTCCCTTGGAGGTGTGTACCCCCTTTTTCTTAAAAAAAAACCATAATCTATAAATGGTTTCCATATTTCATCAAATTTACAACTTTTCCATAATCTTTTTGGAACTTTCAATCTACATGTTAATTTATCATTAATAACAATATCCCATTTGTCTTTTTATATTAATAACAATGTCCCAAACAATGTCTTTTTTATCCATTCTTCTATTTTTATTATTTTCTTTTCTCTTTAACTCTTTTCCAATTCTCTCTTTACGTTTGCTGGAAATTTTTCCATAACCACCACTGGAGTTAGCCGAGAAATGATAGGTAATAACTTTTCTTTATATTTTACCCATCTCTCTAAAATATTCTTCAAGAAGGGATTATCTATTTTTCCAATCCATTTCTTGGTAAGTTTATTAAAAAATATATTTCCCAATTTATACTCTATTTCTGGCATATCTGTTTCTAACCAATCGAGTTCCCATTTTTGCATTATTGCTTCTATAATGTATCTAATCTGATTTGCTATATAATATAATTTTAAATTAGGGAGGCCTAATCCTCCCTTTTTCTGATGTTTATACCATCTTTTTAAATTAACCCTTGCTTTCCTATCTCCATTGCAGTAATTATTAATTATAGTTTGCCAGTTCTTTAACTCTGATTCCCTTATCTTAATTGGTAACATCTTAAATAAAAAATTAATTTGGCGTAATATTTTCATTTTAACAATTGCTATTCTACCAAACCATGACAATTTTATTTTCCTAAATTCCTCTAATTTACTTTTAACCTCTTGTAACATTTTAATATTAATAACAATGTCCCATTTTGATACAATTTTCCCTCTAAATCTTTTAAATTCTTAGTTATAATAATTCCTAAATATTTAATTGAGTCTTTTATGTAATATTAATTTTTTTACTCCCCATAAATTCTTGTTCATCTTCCCTGCTATAATTAAACATCATCTCTGATTTATTCCAGTTTATTTGCAAACCTGTCATTTCTCCAAATTCTTTTAAAGAAGCTTGTATTCTATTCATTTTCTCTAAGGGATTTTCAATCTTTAATAAAGTGTTATCTGCAATCAGACTTATTTTATTCTTCCTATTATTACCAATTCCAACTAAGCCTTCATCCTGTCTAATAACATTTGCTAATTTTTCTATAACTATGTCAAACAAGATCAGAGAAAGAGGGCATCCCTGTCTAGTACCTCAGGATATCCGAATTTGTTCAGTCATTCCATCATTCACTACTACACAGACTGTATTTTGTGTATATAGTTGATTTATCAATCCTTTAAATCTTTTGCCAAGATTAAAACATACTTAATAAATACTAAAAATAACCATAAACAATAAAAAGTGGCTGTATTAGGATTGGGCTAAATTAGATTTTTCTTTCTGATGGCCGGGTATCTATTCAGGGAAGGCCCACTGGAAGAGATCCATCTTAAGAGCTTTTAAAAAGCTATTTAGGGTGGTAAAATGACAGAAATCATCCAGCAGGCCGTTCCCTAATCTAGAAGCAATAGCTGAAAAGGTCCTCTGGGAGGTTCAAGAGAGCCTAGTTTTTAAAGGTTGTAACAAATTCCTCCCAGATGACCGGAATTAGGATTATATGGAAGGAGGCGGTCCTGAAGATAGGTTGGACCCAAGCCATTTAGGACTTTAAAGGTGATAACCAACACCTTGTACTGGGCCTGGAAACTAATGGGCAGCCAGTGAAGTGATCTTAAGATTGGTGTTATATGGTCTCTTCTGGATGTACCTGAGACCAATCTAGCTGTCATATTCTGTACTAGTTGAAGTTTCCGGACCAAGCACGAGGGTAGCCCCATGTAGAGTGCATTACAGAAATCAAGACGGGAGGTTACCAGAGCATGTACCACAGTCTCAAGGTCCCCGACTTCCAGGAAAGGGTGCAGCTGGCGGATTAGCCGAAGCTGATAACAGGCACTCCTGACCGTCGCATTTACCTGATTCGTCATCTGGAGCGACGAGTCCAGGAATACCCCAGACTGTGAATACAGTCCTTGGAGGAGAGCATGACCCTATCCAGGACTGGAGATTGTATCCCAGTGCCTGGGTTTGGGGCTGCTACCATGATAACCTTCATTTTATCTGGATTCAGCTTCAATTTGTTTTCCCTCATCCAGTCCATTGCTGCCCTAAGAGACAATCATTGAGAGAAGAGGCACCATCTGAAGCTAGAGCCAAAGACTGAGACATGGAGAAATATATCTGAGTGTCACAGCGTACTGATAACATCCTGCCCCATACCTCCAGATGATCTCTCCCAGCAGCTTCATATACTATATATATTCAATAGCATCAGGGACAGGATGGTGCCATGTGGGACACCACAATTAACCTTGCATAACAACTGTCCCCGAGCATCACCCTCTGGGATCTAGCCGAGAGGAAGGAGTGGAACCACTGCAACGCAGTGCCTCTGATTCCTAACCTTCTCAGATGATCCAAGAGGATGTCATGATCTATTGTGTCAAAGCCGCTGAGAGATCCAATAGCACCAACAGGGTCACACTACCCGTGTTGATGCTCAGGCGGTCATCAGCTAAGGCAATCGTAGCTGTCTCAACTCCAAATCCCATCCTAAACCCAGTTTGAAATGGATCTAGATAATCAGTTTCTTCCAAGACAGCTTGAAGAGCAACTGCTCTCTCGATCACCTTGCTCAAAAAAGGTAATAAGGAGACTGGCCTGTTCTTCATATCCAGAGGGTCAAGGGAAGGTCTTTTTAGGAGCGGTCTAACTGCCGCTTCCTTCAGGCAAGATGGAACATGACCTTCCCTAAGGGATGCATTGATGATGTCCATAAGAAACACCCAACAAGGTGCAAAAAACAAATTAACAAGATAAGGCTGATACCTAGGAATAATCTACTCCAAAACCCAAACCAGAAAATTACAGAACATTTCTGTCCCATCTGAGACCACTCAAATGTATCATAAACCAGCTATAACCAAAACTGGAGAATAATACTGTCCTCTCACCAACTTTCACAGTCAGCCCCCACAAGCCTAAACTACAACTCACGTACAGCAGGACACATAACATGGTTGGAAATCTAAAGATGAGATGAGATTCTGGTACAAACCAAGCTGCCAACACTGTTCCTCATATAGCAACATTGCAAGTCCTAATAATGTCACTCATAACAAGAGAGGTGCATTTTCTTGCATATCCTCCATGTGATATATGCCATCCTCTGTCAGCAATACCCCTCTGTACTCTACTGTGGATACAAAGGACAGTCTCTAGGCAAGGCAATACATGGACATACATCTGACATTAGAAATGGCAACACCCTAAAACCAATGGCAGAACATTTCATTCTACCTGGACACACAACCACTGACTTGCAGGTAGCTGTTCTGGAACACATGAAAAAATGACAAAGGACAATTGGAAAGAGAGACAGCAGAATCTCATATTCACAAATCCCAATCCATTAACAGATGTATGAATAGGGATAATGGTTTCTCGGCATGCTACATATTTTAATATACCAATTCTCATCAGTTATATTCAAGAAAAGAATTCCCCTTGGATAAGTCTCTTACTTCAACAGAACTAACTTTTTAGTAAGGAATATGTATTGCACTGACTTCTCAAGATTGATAGGTCAATTGCTTAACACAGCTGTATCATCTTACACAGCCTTTGAAGATCCATGGCCAGTGTCACCCTTTGCACACTGGCTGTGACCCTCACAACTACATAACTGTGCTTAATTATTTATGGCTTGAAGATTAGATTCCATTAATCATCTGAAGAAGTGGATTGAAATCCATGAAAGCTCATGTTAAAATAAATCAGTTGGTCTCAAAGGGAGTCACTTGAGTGCTTCCCCCCCCTTTTCTTTTTTAATCTTTCTCGCAGAAGGACCTACTGGAAGAATTGGGATACACCTTTAAACTTTAGAACAGATAGAAAGCTTGAGATGGGCTCTCTGGGAAATAGCCTCCAAATGGGATTTTTATGCCTTCCCCTGAAGTCATGAGAAGAAGGAAGCAACATTTTAAAGCATCTGCTTCATTGGTGAGGCCTGGCAATGCTTAAAACAAGAAATATCTCTTCCATGGTAAGGTCCACCATTGCTCTTCGTAACTTTAAATCTGTAGAGTAATTGTTTTATTAATATTCAAATGTATCCAGAATGTGTTGACTAATATACAGATGTTTAATTTAGAGCTCTTTTAAGTTGATGACAGCCCTATTGTCTAACAGCCTGGGCATCCCAGGTTTCTGGCCACGCTTAACAATCAAGAGAAAATGTAAACTGCATACTAGTTTTAGCATCTCAAGTTTATCAAACAAGCATTTAGCACAGTGTATCATTTAAGCCTTAGCTTCCCCAAAATGAAGAATCTTAACTGTGTTTACCAGAAGGCCAGATGGGGAAGGTAAACAGAGCAAGAATTGCTGAAAATCTTGTCATGAAAAAGTGTTTCTGTGGCATTGGTGAAGAGTAAGTGATTGGATGAGTTGTGTGCTGGGCCAGCTCAATTTTTTCCCCCTGCCTGAAGCAAAGGACATGAAAGTGCACCATTTCATATACAGAAGTAAATTGGCCTGGATGTTTATTTATTAATTTATTAAATATTTATATCTCGCTCTGTATTCATGGATCTCGTGGTAATGTACAATTTTTTAAATGCTTAAAACATTTTTTTAAAGTAAGAATAATTTAAAAGACTAGAAGCATATTAAAACATTTAATACTTCAGACAGTTTAAAACCAGTCAAAACAGGCTTTGAAATGTTAAAACTACTCACGTATGCGCATTAGTGGCAGTGTGCATACCTCTCCAACTATACTGGAGCTCATCTATATGAGGCAATAAAATGTGGATTGATGCGCACTAATGCCAATTTGCAGCAGCCTTCATTTGTCTAGATGTTTTTTTTCAAGATCACAGGCATGCAAAGCCATATTATTATTATTTATTTATTGTATTTATACCCCACTCTTCATCCACAAAGGCTATCAGAGCGGCTTACAAATGGTCAATTTAACAGTTCCCTGCCCTCAGGCTTACAATCTAAATAAAACATGACACATAAGTTGCCGCCACTGAACAGTATTTTTTTTTTTACAATTAGTTTTTATTAAGGTTTGCAAACAACAATACAACAACAACAAAACCCCCATAAATTGACAAGATGTAATTTGCAGGTACATGTATCTATACTGGAGAGTTGCATTGGTATAAGAAATGTAACATATAAGTCTTTTTATCCAGTTGTCAGGCTGGTCAAAACTTCATCAGATAATGTATCTTGCCACATGGCTCCTTGTGAAGATGGAAGTGTGAACCTGGGTGTTTCATTGTTGATAAAGTCAATAAACATAAGCCAAGTGGAAAGAAATGTGTCCTTCTTTTTTTTTTTTGGTACATGGAGATAACCATTTTGGATGATAGTTTGTCCAACAGGCATTGAGTCCAGACTCGAGAATGCTAAGCATCTAGGGAAAATTCTCCTGACTTCCATTTACTGGCAATCTCTAACCGTGCTGCCATTAATAAGAAAGACAATAACCTTCTATGATTCAAATTATCATTTTGGTTAACAAAAAGAGAGATGAGAAGAAGAACAGGACAGAAAGAAACATTTTGATTAATGATGCATGGTATTTGTGTCAGGATATGAAGCCAGAATTGCTTGACAAGGGGGCAGTCTATCCACATGTGTATGTAGGTGCCTGGGACGCTGAACAGTATTTTTTTAAAAAAAAGCAAATCCAAGGTTTGGATTTGATCTTCCACTTAAATAAACGGCGGGGGGGGGGAGGCTATTTCATCATCTCCTGAACGATTGCTACAGTGAAACTCTAACATGGTGGTTCCGGGCACTTGCCTTCCCAGCAAGCTCCACCCCTTGCTCCTGTCCAACCAATCAGCTTTTCACTTCTGCTCTTATTGGGAATGTGCAGCAAAGTGAATGGGTTGTCCCAACCAGCATTTCCTTTGGAGTCTTTAAAAAAATACACAGAAAGGCTTTTCCTGCAGAGTATTTGGAGTTTTTGCCCCCCCTCCTTCCAAATATGGTGGAATGATGTGGGATCCCATTTAGACAGAATGAATTCTCCTCAAATTCTATGAGCAGTATTTTTGCTGTTTAGGCAATTCCCTGATCTGGCAGGTACAGTCCTGATTCCCTTTGGTGTACCAATGTTTTATCTGCTTTTAAAATGCCCCATCTTTTCTCTCTTCCTCCCACTTTCTCACTTTGTCCTTGGCTTACTTGTTGCAAACTGAGTTCAAAATGTAATAGTAGTTTGCATTCAATTTACTCAGCCCCCCCCTCTGAGTGGAGAGGAGGGGGCAGGAACATCCCCTTCCCAGTAGACTCAAGCAAAAGCAAACTGCTGCAGCCTGTCCTAGCTTGTGTTTTCTTCCTCGTTAATAACTTTTTCTATCTTGGCTACTCTCGGATGTTGCTTGGCCACAGGTGTTCCAGTTTCGATCTGTAAAATGTTGGAAGTTATGCATGCGACCCACACATCTCTGTCTTGCAACAGAGGAGAATGACCAGGAGGCTACAGTTGCTGTTCCCCCAACTCCTGCCACCTGAGGTAGTAACCTCACTTTGTCTCATGGTGGGCCAGACATAGGGTCTGGTTGGCCTCTGTGGGAGACAAGATTCTACATAAAATAGGTATTTCTATCTGATCCTATATGGCTTGTTATGTTCTTACACTTGAAAAAAATGTTGCAATAAATGTGCCAAGTGGGATGAAAGAAGATGATAAGGCAACAAAGGTAAAAATAGATGAAATCTGGGTCACAATGGGATTTTAGTGGCAGCTGAGGAAAAAAGTCATTCTGTTTAATGGTGGCAGGAGACTCACTTTCTTTCTCCTTTTGCAACCTTGCTAGCCCATACATGTAAGAAAAGAAGGGGATTTTCAAAACACCATTAGTCCTTCTTTTAGCAGCTCATTTCAAAAACCAGACTCCAGACAATACAACCATAAAATAGATCTTGTTTTCTCACATTCTGCAATGTGGCTGCTCTTCTCGACATCTAGACATTGTTTAAGGATGAGTTCTAGACATCATCCTTAAACAATTCTGCCTCACCCAGTCATTTATATAAGAAGCCCACCTGAGAATGTAGTATGAGAAGAAAATGCAATCAAAGGAGGCTCTGATCCTGTTCGGGGATTTCTGGATGTTTTGAGAGAAAAATAACAGGCTAGGAAAACTCATTCTCACAATAATTTACTTGTGTTTACAATGCACACAACTAATGGTATGCATTTTCCTGCTCTTTACCAGAAAAAGATTTTGACAATAATGTCTTTAAATAATAATATCTTGGCTTAATGACAACTGCCTTCAGTTGAGCTTGATCCATGCAACTGATCTATGGTTCCTCCATCCAAATGTTAACGGACTGGCTTCAGAAGAAGCCATGATGAACCACTAGCTTCCACAGCTTAGAGCCGATTCAGTTCAGTCCAAGTGACCAATGTTTTCTGGATTCTGCTCAGTGAAAAAGGCTGAATATTATTAAAGTAGGTGGGGGGAATCACAGGAGATGTTACTAGTTTAAATAAGGTGAGACAACACTGAATTCAGGCAAAAGAAAATATATTTTCTTAAACCAAAGCTCATCAGCCCTTACCATAATGTGTACCAAACTTCTCCAGGGCTGCAGTCCTATATTCAGTTACCAAGAAAGAACTCAGTAGGGTGTATTTCTAGGTAGACATGCATAAAATTAAACTGCAAGCCATGGAAAATAGGGTGTTTTTGAGCCTACATAATCTTATGTCTCAGGGCAGGAAACAGGTGAGCTCATACAAAATTGGGAGTGAGGAATAGGATCATGGTCCCAGAAGGATGAAAAGAAGAAGCTAGTATACAGTGAAAGATAGTGAAGTCAATGTGTGCATTTGAATATTACTCCACCGCTTCTTTGTACTGTTAAACACGTTCTGCTCCAGTCTTGGCCTACACACATGTGTTTCTTTGTATGACAAAAGTCTATGTATATATGTAGGGGGTCTACTACGGGCAAAGATAAGCCTTCAGTTGAGTGGAGTTACAACAAGCAAGTATGGCTGTGATCGTGAGCAGAGGGTTGGCTGGCATGGATGATGCAGATGTAGGTAAAGAAGAATCAGAAAACAAGAATGAGGAGAGTCAGATCCCAGGGAAGAGACAACTTCCTCCAACAAGGGCTTGAAGTGTCTGTCAATCACAACCACTACCCTGTCACAGGGCACTAAGCCAGGCTCCTCTCCTCTAGTCAGTGTCTAAGTGGCAACTTAAACCAGTCTTCTCCAACCCTTGTACCTTCCAGAAATATTGGGCTACAACTCCCATCATCCCAAACCTTGTGGCTAGAGATTGTGGGAGTCATAGGATATTTTCAGATGGAGCCAAATACCCCATTCCTGCCCCACCACCTCCATTCCTGTTCTTGCTGTGGAATAAAAGAAAAATGTTCACACACTTAGCTTCATTTCACGGCAGGAATGTCCTCCCCTGCCTTGCTGGCTGGTCGTAAATGCAGCAGTCGTAAGGCTGCATTTACGACCAGCAAATGAAATCGTGCCCATTCTCTCCCGAGAACGGGTGTGCAGCAAATTTAAAAATAATTTCCCCAAACCTCAAAACAGTACACCAAGCACAAAAACACAGAAAATAAAAAACAAGTAACCCAGGGAGGGGGGAAGGGTGCCACTTATCTGGATGTCCTGATCATGCCTGGAAGTACTAGGAACGGACCTCCTCCCCCGTGGCTGTCAACTCGCAACAGGAACGGAGCTCCTTTTCCCACATCCCTGATTCCATGACAGACATGGAATGGGTCATCTTTTCACGATGTTTCATCATGAATAGAATATTCTAGGACCAGCACGGGGGCAGGACAGGAGCAGGACGGAACGGGTTGATGTCATCTGAAAGGGAGACCGTTGACCCTGTTCTGTGCCTGCCACGGAATATTGGTCCCACCTGAAAATCTCCTAAGTCCAACACATCTGGAGAGCATTAGGATGAGGGGGCTGGCCTAGATCTTAACAGTAAGTGCTTCTTTATACATTTGAGAACCTGGATCATTCCCAATCACATGATAAGGCCTCTACACATCAGCAAATGTAGGTATAAGCTTGTTTTAGATGTTAAAACAAATACTTATAGGTCCAGGCATAGCCTGGTTCTGGGAGACACCTGCACTGTCTACAAAAGCATTGATTTCCAGACAGAATAAATTCTAAAAAGGGCACAAGACATTGGGTACATTCTCAAGTCAGTTTCAACAGGGGCAACATCCAGAGGGGCCTGACACCATCTTGAAACTGACAGTATTTTCTTTGGGAAGCATCTATTAAAATCAACATCAAAGCATCTATTAATATCAACATCAAAGCTGTATAAGTCATATAAGAAAACTTTTTCATTGGTATTGCATTTGCTTTTTCTTGGTATCAGAATAAGATGTCAGAGCTAAAGCTGTGAAGGCATATTGTAGTGGGTAGTTGGATAGCTTTGGCACATTCACATTGGAACAATAAACAGGGTGGTACATACTAAGTATATCAGACTAGAATTAACCAAGGAAGGGGATTCTTTTGGCCAGAGGCAAAGCTGGGAAAACTTGTGAGAAAAAAAATTTGTGGTGTAATATAACTTTTTATTTGGTGATCCATGTTTCCTGATCCAAAAAGGCAAAGCCAGCCAGCCACACATGCATAAACAGACACATTTTTGCACTGCTAGACAGGCACTCAAGATAGGATGTTTATTGAACTCTAGCTGGACACCTTACATGGCTGGAAGGTTGTGTTTGTCTTGCTGAGTCACAAGGTGTGCAGGCCTTATGCACTATACAATTGGGTGTTCTTTAGCTAGACTGCTGTGAAATGGAGTGATTGCTGCTTGAAGCAATAGCCAGTACCTTCATGTGCAAACGTCAGTGAAATAACTACTACAGTATCCCCTATTTTCCAGATACTTCAAACTATCTGAGCAGAAACTACCCAGTACTTAATAATTTGGGAGCCCAATTATTAGGTGGTTTGGGGTGTGCTTTAGATCTACCCCTTTGTACCATTAAGGAGTGGCTTTGGATCCAGGTCTGTACACTGAGTTCCCACAGATCTCATTGACTTCTTGATTCTATTGGAACATACTAGTCATAGTTAGCAACTCAAGCATGTAGTTGTAGTGGTTGTTTTGAACAGGGGTCTGTTCAATATACTGTATATTCAATTCAGTCATTTCAGTCAATTGTATATTCCATTAAATCAATAGTATTCTCAGTTCAGTCAACAGTATACAGACATCCCTCAACATTTGCAGGTTAAGCATTTGTGGATTTGATTATTCATGGATTACTAAATATATTCTCCCTAGGCATTTTCTAGGTCCTCCAGAACGATTCTATGGTATACTTCTTCCAGAGGTTGACCACAGCATTGCACTGGAGAACCCACAAATGCCTAGACAAGTGTTCTCTCTAGGAATCTCTAGGTCCTCTAGAATGACTATAAGGTCAACTTCTGGCTGAAACATACCATAGAATTGTATTGAAGGACCTACAAATGCCTAGCAAAGTGTTCTCTTGGGTAAAAATAAAATAAAAATAAAATAGCAGTCCTATATTGATGGTTTTTCCAATTTTGTGGAGGTCCTCCATCCTGACCCTCACAAAAACTGAGGGCCAACTGTATTCTGTAGAATGTCTAAGGATTACATCTTTCTATTTTCCTCATTTCTTGTTGCTTTGCTGCAATCATTTTAACTGTTGCAGTATGTGTGCATCACAGAACTTGCTGGTGTATTTTGTGTGGAACACTCTACAGATGGTTACCAGGTCACCTATCCTTAATTTTGGACATGTCTCTACAGCCGTTTGGTTACTCTCTTGCCAGGCAAGGGGAAAAGTACGAGAAGCCCACTCCATATCAATTATGTTTGCCCATATGCTTGTCAGGTGCATATCATTTACCAGGCTTTTGCTTTCAAGTATGCAGTCAAAGAACCAGTGCGGTATAGTGGTGTGACTATTTCACTACGGCTGTGGGAGACCAGGGTTCAATCCCTGCTTGGCTGTGGAAACCCACTGGGTGACCTTGGACAAATCACTCTCTTAGGAAATTATCAGACATGTTAAAAGTGGTGTTACTTGAATGCCAGGAGATCGCCAAAGGGCTCCCTGTTCAGACAATGTCATTCCCTCCTCATTATGTACCCGTTCTGCTGCCATTCTGCCAGTGCTGCTTTTTATTGACGGGATAAGCCATCAATAGATCTCCCATTCTGTTCCTGTCATGGATGTTCCTGTGAGCGAAAAGGTGCCGCACTATGCTGGCAAGAGCCCAGCTTCAGTGGGAGGTCCCTGCCAGAACACTTCCGGGTGAGATCGGGACATCCAGGTAAGTGACACCATCTTGAAACTGACAGTATTTTCTTTGGGAAGCATCTATTAAAATCAACATCAAAGCATCTATTAATATCAAAATCAAAGTTGTATACTTTTTATGACCCTCCCTGGGTTACTTCTACCTTTTAAAGTGTGTTTTTGTGCTTGTTGTCATTTTTTGTGGGGGTTTTTTTTGTTTGTTTTTATTTTTGAATTTCCTGCGCTCATGTCTTCTTGTGAGAATCTGTGGGATTTCGATCTGGGAAGTGAATGGAGCTCCGTTAGAGCTCTGTTCACTCCTGAGCTGCTGGAATGATGGGAGAGGAGGTAAGTGCGGTGGGGAGGGTGATTGTGGCATGACAGGGGCGAGAGTGGAGATTGTGGGACAGGAACTTTTTGTTGTTGTTGTTCCTGTCTGAAAATCTCCTCAGCCTCTGAGGAAGGCAATGGCAAACCTCCTCTAAAAAAATCTTGCCAAGAAAGCTCTGTGATAGGTTTACCTTAGGGTCATCATAAATCAGAAGTGACTTGAAGGCACACTACAACATGCAGTTATCATACCCAACAAGTAAATAGAAGTCACACACAGACATGCGCGCATGCACACACACACACAGAGTTCTTTCTGAGATGGGGAAAGAATCCTTTTTGACTTTGTAAGGGTTAGGTCCACAACAACTGCTTTCTTTATAAGGCTTCTCTACTTTGCCTTTTATGTGAGTTGTTTTCCCTTTTAACTGAGTTTCCATAAAACTAACATATCCCATGGAAATAGTCTGAAACAGAGAGTAGCATGAATGTAGTTGTTAGCACACAACCAGAAAAGGTATAGTTATTTGCATCCAGTGACCCTGACTGGACATTTTCAGGATTAATAGAGCCTTCACTGTTCCATTTGCGAAAATACAACAATGACTTTTGCCCTTCTACCCTAGGCCAGAATAGTGATATATACATTTGAAAAGTGTTTTTAAAATAAAGTAGTTTACCTCCAGTCTCATATCATAGATCACTTTCTAAAATCCCTTTCCATATACACATAGCTGAAAGTCCTTCTGCACCCACTCCTACTGTATTAATCTATTTGGCAATAGCAGGTGTGCAAAGGTCAGTTCTCTTTAGCATCACGTGTAAATCTGTTCATTTGGTGCATTCTCATGGAGTTTGGGCTTAAAAGTTGCCAGAGTGAAAAGTGGAGAGGGATCCTGTTCCTTAATGACTGTGTAGGAGAGGCAGTTGCAGCAGGTATTGCTTGTTTCTGGTTGCCTGACAACAACTGCTGAAATTCCCTCATCTGCACCATCATTAAAGGTACAGGAGCTCTCTCCACTTTTCACTCTTGGCAACTCTAAGAGGGCCTGTATCTGCAGTATATAATTTCATTTCACCACTGGATGTATTTCATGATTTACAACATGGGTCTTGAACTTACAGCCTTGGATTCTAAGATGAGTTCACTAAAGATATTCACAGAAAGAAACATTTCCTGACCCTCCCCCTCACTGACATCCCCCCCCCTCAAAATAATCTCTTCAAGGGTCATGGGGCTCTCCTGAGCAATGTGGATATAGGAGGCCCCAAATGAAGCAGATATCTCCTTGAGCTGGGACAGTTTCCTTTTCCCCCAACAGCCCAATGCCCCATCCCACATTGTCCAGGAAAGGGATGAGGGCACAGGAAATACTCCTTCTTTTAACTTACTGTATATATTCATGTATAAGTCTAGAACTTTTAGTCAAAAATTCAACTCAAAAACTGGATCAACTTATCCACAGATCAAAGTAAGTTCTGTTCCTTAACTCTTAACAAAAAAAGGTACCATCCCCTTCTCTGAGTAGAGGGACGAAAGGTGAGAGCTTAGTCTGTCCTGGGAGAATCTAAAGAAGCACCATCCTCCTCTAGTTTTTCTGCTGCAGTGCCACTTCTGGCCTTTTTAATGCCCGGGTGAGAAAATGGTGGTGGCAGTGGCTTTTTGGCACTTCCCCTCAAGACAGCACTAAGAGAATAGAGGGGGTCTTTGCTTCTTTTAGGTTCTTCTGGGATGGACTAAGCTCTCACCTTTTGTCACTCTACTCAGAGAAGGAGATGGTTCCCTTTTTGATAAGTTAATACTGTACCTTAACTTTTATTTTTAAAAAATGGAAACACCCCCTTCTCTGAGTAGAATGGCAAAAGCCTTGGGTGGGGAAATGGTTGTGGTGGCAGCCAGGGGTGGCTGGCCCCCTGAGACCATGCTGGTGCTTTCCCCTCTCTGCAGAATGACCCTCAACAGGTCATATCATAGCCCATAATTTTGGCCCCCAAACCTGCCTTCGATGTATACATGAGGTTGACTTATACATGAGTATATATGGTACTTAATGTAGTTCATCTTAGGATCCAAGTCATTCCCATTAATACTAACACTGCCTGCCTGAAGATTGAGATCTGTTGGGGGGTCCCTCCTCCATGTCCCACCATTGATGTCAATACACTGTGTCGGGACATGGTAGAGGGCCTTCTCAACCGGGGCACCTCAACTGTGGAATGCTCTCCCCCTGGAGGCCCAATTGGCATCAACACTCTTATCATTTAGGTGCCAAGTGAAAACATGGCTATTCACCAGAGCCTTTGGCCTGCATTAATGGAAGCTGAAGATTCTTATTTATAGTTTTAAAAATGCTTATTGTTTAATATGCTTTGCCTCATTTAAACAATCTTACTGTTTTTAGCCTATTTAACTTTTTTTTAATGCTATTGTAAGCCGCCTTGAGATCTCTTGATGTAGGACGGAGTGTAAATATTTTAGTAAATACAATAATAAATAACGTTGCAATCATGCTTTATTTTTCACATAGGAAACTGCCTCATAATGAATCATGGGTCCATCTAACCCAGTTCCATTAGCCCTGGCAGAGGCTCTCTTTCAAGAATGATTATTTCCAAGCCCTACCTGGAGGTGCCAAGGACTAAACTTTTCCATGCAAAATTTCTGCTCTACTACTGACCTACAGTGTCTCGTTTGGGCTTCCTAAATCCGTGGAAGAATTGGAACTATGTCATAAAAAGATTTGAGATTTTCTCTCTTTTTGATGCTATGATGCTTTACACAGGTTGTGCCACTCTAAATTAATTTAACTATTTAAAACAACTTAATAGTGCTATGTGACCGCACAATCTTATAGATATTTAAGAGAAGTAAATCCCTTATGAGTGCAGGACTGTGACCTTATTTGGTATGTACGGTAGTCATTTTGTAACAAGAGATACAAGGTCATTGCATATTCACAGAAATGTTACGGTGGCAATTGGCAGAATAGTATTTGAAATACTGGGCACATAAAAGACATGAATGATCAATATCCCCTCAGACTCTAAGCAAGTGTATGTTTTTCACATTATATCAGTTCAAGAAAACTAAAAGCCTATCCTTTGTAGAAATAGTGAGGCAATTGCACTACTTTTCCTCATTTTAAGTTTCATCATACTTTGTTCTAATTTATTTTCCTCCCAAAATGCTAATACATTATTGTCAAATATTAATAATTGTGATGGAACGGTGAATGCATGATGAAAAATTATATGCAGAAAGATGAATGATGCACAAGGTTTTGATACAAGGGATCTCTTAATGTCCTAGCAAAAATTGCAAACTGAACCAAATAGGAAGTTATCTGTCCATTCTAGCCTTACCGCTTCAGTTATGTCAATATAGCAATCACATAAATTGTTAATAAATAAAAGTAACTCCTCCTGCTTTCCTTCCCCAAACTAGGGAGATTCCCAAATCCATATTTAATTAGATTTTTATTTGTTTGGTATGACGGATTGTAAAAATGTGCAACAGCCAGTCATCAAATGAAAAAGGACTATGCACAACATTAAAGACAAAAAACAGAGCATCATTTGTAAACAGAAGACATCTATGACAAGTCTGAGTAACTGTTAGGGGTGCTACATTCATCAACTCTCAACCTGCAGAATCTGCCTTGAGCCAACTCACCTGCCTTTCTTATAGACTTCGTGTATCTCTTTTCCTTGCCAGTGGGCTCTGCATTCTGTGGATAAAACACATCCCCAGAACAGCAAGAAGATGCTTAACTGCATTTTATGGACAGTCAGCATCATATCCTTTGCTTTTATGTCCAGAAATAGTCCACAAAAGAAGAAGAAAAGCAAAATGAAGACCCTTTTCCTCTTTAAGACATTATCAGGCTGTTCATTATTGGAAGGATGTTTACTCATACGAAAAATCATCCCACAGTATTTAATCTGGACAGTGGGGAAAGCAATTTCCACTAAACCTATAAATCCTTCTACGTCAGATGGCAGGGATTTTCTAACAGTGTAGAATTCATGAATCTGCACAGAACAATTATTCTTTGTCGTTGTTGTTGTTGTTGTTTGAAATGGACTATTGTATAAATGGGTTTAAAATGAAGCATTTCGGGTATTATAGAAAATAGCATTTCACATTTCCATCCAGGAAACTGGGGACAGACTGGCTGTAGAAAAGATGACTATTGCACCTCTTTAAATCAGCAGGAAAACATTTGATGGTAATAGAACACAGCACCTATTGAGAGGCCTTATTAAAATTAACACTGATTTTAATAAGCTGCCATTATGAGATATATCATATTTTTCTATGATGCACCACCTCATCCTTGTGCCATTGGTCTCTGAATGAAAGATAATAATTTGATCCCCATTTGAAACCTGTTATTTCTGCAGAGATGGAAATTGTTGTGGGTTTTAGCAACATGGTTATCTTGTGGCTTTTGCTTCATTACTATCTGTGTGGCTGGTACATGGGGTTTGATCAATGAAAAGATCCCTGTTTGGCAGTAAAAATGCAATATGGAGAAATTAGAGATCTGATAATCCACTGTCTTTTAATTTCACCCCAAATCTACTTGTCAAGGCAGCTGTTTCACCCTGGCTAACCATACAGCCAACCACACCCATTAAGCAGGTACAGGAAAGATGTGCAAAGAGTTAACTGTGTTTCTTTCATTTCCAGTGTTGGGTCTCTGCAAACCATCAGAGCTGATTGTCCTCACACCAGCAAAATAAACTAATGGAAAATCTTCCTGAAAAAGAAGACAAGAAAAAGTTTTAGAGAGCTCGGTGAGCCAACATGTGGCAATGTATGAAGGAATGGCTAGCTACCTCATAGGATAAAATGTGAGGATAAAATGTGGAGAAGAACAGCTTACTGGAGAAAAGGTGAGATACCAATACCACCACTACTACCACCACGTGCTCAGCATTGGCTTCAGACTGGGATGGGGGAAGGATTGTCCAGAGAGAAAGGGCCAGATGAGAAGAGGCTGGTAGCTTAGGGAAACCAGTAAAAATGGTAGGCGTAGTGTTTCTTGTCACCAAGAAAGCGGAATCATGGGTTAAATTAAATTACATGCTCATTCTAAACTGCAGGGATTAAATCTCTCTCCTCTCTGGCTTTTCTTCGCAAACGAAGATTCAGGAAGGACTCATCCTGCACTTTCTGCAAGCGCGCTGATGACTGAAAAGGCCAATCCAAGATAAACATATCCGGTTGCAGAAAACACAACAGAAGGTCTCCTTGGGTGATGTTTCCAGGTTGTGATTCTTTCTACGTTGTCGTTTCTCTTCAAGACTTGTTCGGTGTGAACTCTGAAATAAGGCTACAGCATTGTGGATAGTGCGTCTCCATGCCTCCCGATGTGAGGCCAGGGCGGACCATTGTTGGTGATCAATTTGGCAGAGCCTGAGATGTTGTTTCAGGGAATCCTTGTATCGCTTTTTTGGAGTGCCCCTCTTACGCTGACCCGTGGTGAGTTCACTGTAGAGTGCTATTTTTGGGAGGCGATGGTCCTCCATCCTAGAAACGTGCCCTGCCCAGCATAGCTGTGTTCTCAATATCATGGCATCAATGCTGGTGACCCCTGCTTGCTCAAGCACAGCAACATTTGTCACATAGTCAGTCCAGTGTATATTTAGGATTGTGCATATACAGCACTGATGAAAGTGTTCGAGGAGTCATAAATGTTGGCAATAGGTGACCCATGTTTCAGACCTGTAAAGGAGAATAGACAGTATTCAGGGATTAAATTACTGGCTTTCAATTGGGGGTCACACTGTCATCCTTCCCACCATACAAATACTATAGATAGTAAAACAAAAACAAAACCCCCCAAAAGAATGAGAAATGGGCCCCACATTTGTGTTTGAAATGAAGATGAGTCCCAAGACTGTAAAGATTGGAGTCTTTGGCTACTGAGCTAAAGCACAAAACAGTTTAGAGGCTTTTAGCTGAATGGGTGCTGTGTTTTTCTTGTAATGGTGTGTTTTAAAATTGTAAAATTAGTACTGAGCAAAGGAAAAATTAAATTTAAAAATGAGGAAATGGTAAGCAATTCACATTTGAGGGAAGGAAGAGGAATGACTTCATGAACTTACTGATTAAGATGTTTGTGTCAGTAATATCAGAAGGAACATGGGAGGAGCAGAAATAATTAGTGGGCAGGGGAGAGACAAACATGGCCTAATTTTTGTTGCACCCGCTATGTGTACAAAACTTAGAAGCACGTGCATGCGGTGCGGGGGGAGCTTATACTGATTTACAGGCTGATGATATAGTTATAGAAATTACGTTCTAGAAAGCCAAGGGGGCTCCAGTGTTGTTAGTCCAAGGAATAATTTTATTTTTTTTCAGTCAAGTCTTACATGCTTCTTTAACCATGCACTGTATGTGCACTTCAGTCTTGCATTGTGTAGCTCTGCCTACCATAGTGCTTAACACCTCTTCCTTGTTTATCTCATTTTTGTGCTGGATGAACACTGGAGTGCTGGATTAGACAGGAATGGGAGCACACAGAAACTGATGAAATAATTGCTGCTTGCCTCACTCATGCAACAACATAGGTGGCTTTCTATCCCCCATTGCTAAAGCATCATCCCAACATTAAAACATAGGGTGCAGAAGACATGAGGGAATGCAAGTACAGTGAACAGGGCTTTACAATAAAATGGCAGTTTTTGAATGCTTCTAGTACTTACCTAGATGGCCATAAGTAGTTTCTTGGTGCAGTGGCTGCCTCTGACTCCTATGATAGTAGGATGGTGAATCTGTTCCAGGTTTAACTCTGAACTTTAAAGGAGCTTCCCAATGTGCCAAACCTATAGGATTCAGCACAAGGAAAAGCTCCTTTGAAATTCAGACTAAAATCCAGAATGGATTCACTGGCTCACTGATATGGAAGCCATGAGCTTCTGCTGGCCCTGGGTCACCAGCTGTTAAGGAGTAGCTTGGCCTTCCCTGTTCTATCAAGGCTTACACAGAAACAGCATGGCAGTTCAGAACTTGGGGCATATAGTGTAGGAAATTATTGATACAGTATTTATATTAAGCCGAGTGAAATGTAGCCCCAGTGCAATATGAGCTGTTTGTGGTATAAAACAGGATAGAAATATTCAGCTAGGTTAAAAAGCAAAACTTATGTTTATTGTGGCAGAGAATATGGAGATTATCAGATGCGGCAAAGACCACATCAGAAGATTGCTAGAACAGGAAGGAGCAAGATTGTCAGGGATCTTCAGTGTCCCTGGGTTATAGCGTAGCTGCAAGGTGTCCCTTTCTCTTAGCATCTTGTCCCCGTCAATACAAAAGGGAAGCCTCGTCCATGGCAGCACTACACCCCCAGAATGGCAGAAGGACACAGGTGTCTGGTAAGGTTGCCCTTCCTGTTCTCCTCCCATTCTTCTGACACAGTTTGGAACATTTTTTTTTTTGCCATGTTCCACCATGTCTGATAATCTCCTACATCTGAGATAGGAAAATAGATAGATAGAAGAGGGTCATCTAACTTGGGTACAAGAGTCCCTAAAAGCTGACTCTCATGAGTGCATATAAGGCATATTGAGGCCAGAGCTGCTTGGACAAAGGACTTTATCAGACCACATAAATACAGCACCATAAGGACACCTAATGATCGCAAAAGGGCGTGCATACCACACAATGCCACCCTTTCACGATCATGTCCTGTTTAAAACCTGTCCTTTTTTATTGACAGCCCAAGCTTAGATCTCCCCTGGCACTTTTGTGCATACATTGCCAGAGTCTGAATCCACACACCATTGTATTCACATGGATGCAGCGTGAATGGCCGGACCAGCCAGAACACTTCTGGGTGAGATCATGATATCCAGGTAGGTGACACATTTTTTATGACCCTCTCTGGTTTACTTGGAAGTTTTTAAGTGTGTTTATGTGCTTAGTTTAACTTTTTGTGTGTTATCTTTTGTTTTATTTTTGAATTTTCCGCACTAGGTATTCTCACGAGAATCTGTGGGATTTCAGACGAGGAAGTGAATGGAGCTCTGCTCATTCCTCATTCACTGCCGGGGAAACCTTTTGCCAGGATGGAAGGTAAGTGTGACATGGGGAGTTCTTTTGCTGGCATAAAAATGGCAGAAGTTATGCCGGCGAAAGAATGGGGTTTAGGGGGTGGTCTGATAAAATCCAAAGAGTTGTAAAGCACTAAAACTTCTAGGAGGAAGGGGGAAAGTGTCCTCTACATGCAAGTAGGAAGTAAAAGCACAGATCAATGAAATGCACAGGTGAATCAAAAGGATGGGCTTGCAACTCTATACCTTCCCTCTGTTCCCAATTACCCTAAACAAGCATTGATACTTCTTCACTTTTAACATATCATGAGTATGGGTGGGTGAGTATATTTGAACCCCATTGGCACCTGTACTCCTTGCAAGATGTAGAGAAGCCAGAAGACCCCGGGAACCAACCACACGACACAGTTATAGAGCTACTTTCCACTTTAACTGCCATGGCAACTTCCCATGGTATCCTGGGATTGACAGTTTAGAGAGAAACGTTTAGAATTTTCATCCAGAAAGCTCCTCTAGTGCTTCTGACCAAACTATAAACCCCAGGATTTCATAGGCTGCAGCCAAACAGTTAAAGTGGAATCATAATGCTTTAATTGTGTATTGTGAATGATCCTTTGATAGAGGAAATTATCAGATGTGGCAAAAATCATGTCAAAAGATCGCTAAAAGGACAGGAAGGGGCAACCTTACCAGACTTTGTTGCCCTCCAGCAGTCCAGGGGCATAGCACAGCCGTGAGTAAAGCGCCCCTTTTTATTAGCAGCTTGCTCATGTCAATAGCAAAATGAAGTCTCTTCCGCAGCAAGTGAAGCCTCTTCTATAGTGCTATGCCCCCAGAACAGCTGAAGGATGCAGGCGTCTGATAATGTCACCTTTTCTGTTCCCATGGCGTTCTTCTGACATGGTTGGGAACGTGATTTTTGGTGCATTCCCCTGTGTCTGATAATCTCCAGAATGGGAGAGGTGAGAGTTCATTTCATTAATTCATCTAAAATGCCTAAGGCCAGCATTTTCAGGACTATCCCAAGAATAACGCTGCCTCTTGCTGAAACTGAACAACCAATGGCAATCTCTTCCACCCACCCAAGCCAGACAGGTTATTTTGGCACATAAGGCAGAAAATCCACAAATGCCTCTCACCAGTCCAGGTAGTAAGAATAAGTACTGTAATATAACAGTAAATGTAGACATTAAAAAGTTAACATACAGGTATGGTAGAATTAAATGGTGATTCCAGTTTAGATTACCAGCCCAATAGGCTGCAGCCTTCTGAACAAACAGTTAGTAACAGAGAAGACTTGCTGTAAGCCCCCTAATGCCTCTTACTTGAGTCTTGTAACCTTAAATGCCTCCACCACTGCTGCCATGGAATATTCTTCTCTCCCTCTCTTTATTTTATATCCCTTTCAGTCCTATAACGCTGAATCCCATAACTGCCAAAATCCTGTAAAAACTTCACATGGTTCTTTTTCTGTTCCCCAGACTGAACAAAAACAAGGCCAGTGTTAATACTGACCATGTTTTTATATAACTATAAATTTATTCTTCCATTTTTGGTTTGTGGTAGCAAAATTTTAGCTGCAATTTTATTTCTGTCTCATCACCATGGCCTTTCAAATATCCCTGCAGTGCTATCAAAACAAATAGTAGGAAAGTCATTTCCTATTATATTTTTTACTATCTCAGCAAACTAGATGTAATACATATGGTTCCGAGCAGGACATTCAGAGAGGGAGAAAAATCAGCATTCTTAGCTCCACTTCATGGGTGATGAGTGCCATAGAATACTTCCTGAATAAAAACTATACAAACAGTATAGCTCAAGAAAACAACTCATATGAAATGTTCAGCAGGTGGCAGATCTTGTACTTCGCTTTGAACCCAAGACTGTAGTTGTTGTTACTGCTGCCACTGTTGTTGTATACCTTCAAGTTGTTTCTGATTTAGGGTGACCCTGGGGTGACCCTGTCTTGGCAAGATTTGTTCAGAAGGGGTTTGCTTTTGCTTCCTCTGAGGCTGAGGGAATGTGACTTTCCCAGTGGGTTTTGATGGCCAAGCAGGGACGTGATCCCTGGTCCAACCTTCAAACTGCTACACTATGCTGGCTCTCAAGACTGTAGTATTATGACATAAAAGCTTTCAAAATCAGGAGCAAGCAGAGATCTTGAAATGAGGAATACTGTAACAGCTGCTTTTTTTTTTTTTTGGCCCCCAAGGAAATTAAATCAAAGTAGAAACCTTCAGATTCTTGCACCAGTCTGATGCAGTCATTGCTTTGAATCCAGTTTTCTTTCCACTGTTAAAGCATCCCTTCACTGTTTGATGACCCCACAATTCTGAGTCATAGTCCAACGTTCAAACCACTATACCATGCTGGCTCTCAAATGAGATTGTGTACCATGGTCCATCCTATGGAATCCTGGGATCTATAGTTTGGTGCAGATCTTAGAATGATCTAGAGCTGTAGTTTAGGTGAGTAGTCTACAACTTACTTTATATTATTGTTGTTGCTGTTGTTGCTGTTGTATTTATATCCCGCTTTTCAGCCACAAAGGCTATCACAGTGGCTTACAAATGGTTAATTTAACAGTTCCCTGCCCTCAGGCTTACAATCTAAATAAAGTCCATCTTGTTCTTGAGTTAGAATGCTACACTAATATCCAAGTCAAATCAAGTCTGCAGTTCCGTCTAAGGTTATGTGGTCACCCTATCCATTTTCATATTCAAAGCCAAGCCCACAAAAGCTCCATTGCCCACTGTAAAGATAATATGAGTCCTGCCACTGTTGGCTTCCATAACGGACAAGCCACCTTCAGGACAGAATACAGTGATAGCTGAGGACATGATCAGTCACAAGGAGATCTTGGAATGTTGTTCCAGTGCTGGTCAGAAATCAATTCATTTATATTTCTAAGCCGTGGACTCTGATAGTGCTAGTAGATCATCTGATAGATTTGCTCCCATATCTGGGACTGGTGTGATGATGAAGGCAGGATGCCATGTTTTTAATTTATAAAATTTCATTGTGACTTTATTGTATATCATTTTGTGGGCCTGATGGTCAGAAAAGTGATTTATAAAGTAAAGCTTTAAAGTAAAAATATTTATTAATTGCTTCTCATACTAACCTCCCCCCCCCACATGTTAAACTAACGGGGGGGCTGGTTTGTATGAGGTTTGTACATACAAACAAATTAAAATGGATCAATGAGGAAATCATAGTTCATCAGTGATTATGATGATCAGGGATGATAAGAAGTTTTTATTCTCCCTGGGCCATGACTCTTACAAAATGCATGGCGTATTTTAGGTCACTCATGATTTTATTTTTATTTTTATTTTTAATGATGGGGGTGGGTGGGATACAGGCTCCCATTAGGTGCTGGTAGGCAGGTGAGACATACATTCCCAGAGCTTCAGTGACTCCAGTCTCCTTAAATCAGCACAAAAATAAAACACTGGCAGAATAAAGTTCATGTACAGCCTAAGCCTGGATAAATCCCTAAATGGATTGTATACTGTATAAAGAAAGGGGAATATGCCAGACAGAGTGCAGCATAGAACCAGAAATCTCCACGGCTGCTCCTGCAAACTGGCCACATGCCAATGTGAGCTAATGCTGCAGATGCAGATGCATTAGAAGAACAACCTTCAGATCAGAGGACTGCATTTTTTACTGCACATTAAACATTTACATCATAATTGTTGCCCTCAGCTGTCACCCATCTTATGATTTATGATGTCAGTGTGATTTTTTTTTTAAATTCAGAAGGGAGGCTGACATATTTATTCTTGCAGAGACAACACACTTTATTGTTTTCCCTTCTGTTGTTTCCACCTCACATTCCCAAACCACCCCAGCTCCTCCTCCCCTCCTGTTCTTATCCCCTCACAGGATTCCACCCTCCAACCCCATTTTATGCCCTCTCTGTCCTCCTGTCCAACACAGGCTCTCCTATGCTCTCCCCCATCTCTCTGCTAAGCTGCTGCCTCCACCCAGTGGATGGATCATCACACTTTATCCCTTCTGTTGCTAGCAGTCTCTCTCATTCTCAGTTTTTCCTTTCAAAATCTCTCAGTCCCAGCACCCAACACCACTGGCTTTCGTTTTTTCACACCATCTGCCATTTGGACTTCAGTTTCTCCACCTCTAATCAGCATGTGCTGTGAATTTTCTGCTCAGACAGTGAAATCCAAAAATCACCCTATGAGGAGCTTGACAGGTGGAGGCAATGGCATTAACTATTACCTGTCCATGTGTCCAAGGTGTGTATTGTGTGGGAAGCTTACAGAGTACATTGTACATTGTACTTTCTCGAAGATTCTGCCAGGGTGGTCTTTTCTGAAACTTGTTGTAGTTCAAGGTCCCCCTCCCGAAGCTGAAAGCAGAACTGGGCTGCTAAATAACCTTCTCCCCAGACTATCCCTGACGAGCAATTCAGTTCCTCCTAGCTGGCTACATTGGGCTCCACAGCTCCTGCGCACCTCCTCCAGGATGAGGCTGATAGAAGATGGACTCCCAGGAGCTATATAGTGCAAAAGTAAACAAAGAAAATCAAAGTGCACAAGTGTGAACCATCTCCCCTTCACTTTCCAATAGTATGAGAACTCTGCACACAGGTTAACAACAGAGAAAAATTCACTCCCTTAGTCTGTTTTCAGCAGGCATATCTTCTCCCAGTTTCCCACTGCAAAGCTTAATGCAAAAAGCATGAAACACTAATAGCAATGAACCCTTTCTATGGCCTCATCTAGAAGGCCAAGATACTCCTGCTCCCTGCTGGCATATCCTGCATGCAGATCAGGCCCATTCCTCCCCCATTACAATTTCTAAATGGGAGGAAGTCCAGACAGGCACACCAGCCCATTGCTGACGCCGCTGATGCCATCTCCCTCACCCTTCCAGAAGCTAGAAATCTGGCCTGCAACATGTGACAAAGGCCCCTTGCATGTAACCAGCCTTGGTCACACAAGCTGTGGGACTCCTTCCTGCTGCAGAAGAGCAATGGCAGATCAGCAGCTGCAGTGACATGCTGGCCTGTCAGGGCAGGCTCCTCTAGTCATATAAGGACTACACCGTTTTTTACCGGAGGGAACAGATTAAAGTATGTATTATTTTAAAACACTGTAATGGGTCCTACCTTGTCTTCCCCCCTCCCCCATCTTAGCCCAGGGGGTCATGAGGACTGCCTGGGGGAAGGACTGGGCAAAAGCCTGGTGTTGTTAGGATTGCAGGGCTCAAGGACAGGAGCAAGACAAGATATATTGCCCATGTAGATAAGCCCTAAGTCACTGGACAGCTGTTAACATTTGGCCATGATACTAGCAAGGACTCTAAAACCCATCTGCCTTGTTGCAGAGACCCCACTCACTACAGTATCCTGTTCAGAGTTGCACAAGCCCTGTGACCCCAGCAGGGCCGGTTTAACCTGTCTGCCAAATCAGCATTGGCAGGGGGCCCCAAGGTCAAGAGGGCCCCCCGTGTTGGCCTCCTTAATCTGACGAAGGAACAGCCAGGAGACAGCCGGGAGGAGCCCCCTCTTACTCTCCTCCTCCAAAAACCTCCTGCTGGCTTTTTTTAAAAAAACAAACAAAACAGCCTCTCCAAACTAAAGAGAAAGAGAAAGAGAAAGAGAAAGAGAAAGAGAAAGAGAAAGAGAAAGAAACATCAGCCCTCCGTGGCAGAAGCTGGAGGGAGAGGCACATCGGAGAGGGTGAGTGTGTGTGTGTGTGAGAGAGAGACAGGGAATTTGAGGGTTGTCTCCCTCAGAAAGGGCTTCTTTCTTTCTTTCTTTCTTTCTTTCTTTCTTTCTTTCCCATATGCCTTCAAGTCATATGGGGGCCCCAAAGTAAAGCATTGCAGGGGGCCCCAAAATTCCTTAAACCGGTCCTGGACCCCAGTGTAAACAATGGCTCACACCTAGGAGTGCAAGCCAAAGAGTGCTCCCTTGGCAGCAGCAATCCTTGGCAGTGAGTGGGGAATTACGAAAGATGGGAGAGTGCATGGTCATGCCCCCACCACAACTGATTGTGCAACAGCAACAGCACAACCTAGCTATGCTTGTGAACTTTTTCACCACCCAACCAGTAACTAGGATCTCGGCCCCTGTCTTCTGTGAAGTGCAAAGGAGGGCAATGTCTTTCCTGAACGAATGATTCAGCAGACAGGAGCTCAGCAAGGACTGAGCGACATTTAATCTTCTTCCAAGAGAGACTATTAAAAATGAACCTGAAAGAGGGAGGGGCTGCCATTGCCAGATGTCAATAAGAAAGAGATTGCTGCCAGGGCTATAATGTAGTGGATGAGCTCTGCGAGAGGAAGAAGAAGCCCTTCTCACCCACGTGATTTCATCAGCACATCACTTTGCCCTGCCAAAGAAGGTCAAGTGGAGCTGAATGAGTCTGCCTCAGTTCACCATATAATGGTTGGATTGTGCTTGCAGAGATCATTTAGAATGAGAGCTTGATTTTCTTACAGAGGGATGCTGTGTGTGCATGTCTGTGTCAAGCTGGTCGGTCAGTAAGAACAGGATAAACTAGGTCTGTGGCACACCAAGGCAGTGGTTCTCAATCTAACCTGACCCTACTGAGGAAATTCTGATGCCATTTCAAAGCACCCAAGTATTCCCAGAATGGCACTGGAAAAGCCACAGCCTTGATGCAAAGCCACCTAAATGAGCAGGCCTGAGTGACTGGCCATATTGCAGACAGTTGGCCTGTCTTGCACTGCAGCCTTTGCTCAGGGAATTTGCACATCGATTTCATGGTCTGTGGAATCCCCAGCACATTTTGTTAGTTCCAGGTTGGAGCTGAGCCATATGCTCCATATGGCAGCCTAGAGCCATCAGTTCTACAATGATGATGCTCAGGACAGCTCTTTCAATCTGGTGCAGGTGTGGAATTAGGTGCAAAGCAGAAAGTATTCCCTTAATGAATGATTGAAGAGGAAGAGGCTGGAATACATTGAATAAGCATCAGGAGGAAAACTCTTGCTTGGACTGGACTGGGCTATAGTTCACAGAAGCTCAAGGTGTGATGATGTCTTTAGGACCTTTTCTTGTTTTGGCTGCAGCAGGGTAATACAATTTCTCTCCATTTGGGAATTGCTTGGATTGTGTTTTTGTTTTGCCGAAAGCTGAAAACAGCCACACAAGCACACTGACCAAGTGGAAGACTATATCAGATAATGCTGTATTGTGACAATGCCTATTTAAAATAACTAGTCAGTAATGGCTCCCAGTGACATAAACTTAGGAGATTTTCAGACGGGGGAAATAACCCCCGCAGAGATCGGGAGAGAAACAAATCTCCATTTGTTCTCCCTCTGTCCTGCTTTCATTTTCCTTCCGCTATTTTCCGCTATTTTTTACTAACGAAGAACTTCCGTTAGTAAAAAAATAGCGGAAGGAAAATGAAAGCAGGACTGAGGGAGAACAAAAGGAGATTGGGAGAAGGACAGGGGGGTGGGTTTGAAATGGAGCGCTGGCAGCGGAACAGCCCCGTTTCTCCCCCGATCTCTGCGGGGGTTATTTCCCCCATCTGAAAATCTCCTTAGTGACATAAACTTAAACATCTGAGACCTGTAGCTAAATCTTTCAAAAACTGTCCCTAAATCCCTAACTCAACCTTTCTAGATGCTTCTGAGCTACACCGGAGCAGGGAAATGGCAGGGAGAGAAGTGCAGCCTGGAATCGGCAGCCAGATGAGATCACCCTGACAGGAGCACCTCTTGTTGCAGTGTCACTGTTCAGGAGCATTGACACTTAGTACTAACCCTGTAACCTGGGGGTGGGGGGAACTGTGTAACACTCCACATGCTGTTGGACTGCAGGTGCCAGTAGCCCTAACCAGCATAGCCAGTGGTGAGGAATACTGGGAGTTGAGGTTCAGCCCCTGTGTAAACAAGGCTCTCCCAAGTGGGGGAATGAAGCCATAGAAACTTATTGGTTGATGCTCCAAGTGTACAAATGTATTTGGCAGCAGTGCTAACGTCTTGGGTTGGTCCACGATGGAGTATCTCCTCTCTGTTCTCTCCCCTTGATTCTACCAAATTAAAAATGCAGCATGTTCCCTATACAGATCTATCATCTACTGAATATTCCAGCTGTTACTTGCCCCTCACAAGCAAGTCTGAGGCTCCTCTTTAAGACTGTCTAGCTTAGATTATTTTTTTATTTATTTAATATGCTGCCTTTCCCAGAAGGGACTCAATTAGAAAATAAAGCATTTTTTCACCTTTTAAAGTACTAACTTTTTTCCTTTCTGATATCTTTTATTTCCGTGTCCCTTATCTCATTCTTGAGGTTTTTCCCCTGAAAATCTTTATCAATTCAAAGATCTTTTCCTTTTGTACTAAGTGGTACTTCCATGCTACATAGGACTGCCAGAGTGAAAACTGGTGATACCTCTCGTCCCTCTCATGGCTGTGTAGAAGAGGAAATGTCAGCAAATGTTGCTTGTCACACAACCAAGTAACAAGCAACACCTACTGAAATGCCCTCTTCTACACAGTCATTAAAAGGACAAGAGGTGTCCCCGGTTTTCACTCTGGCAATCCGAATGCTACACACTTTGACTCAAAGGAGGTAAAGAGGAAAGCAATTCAGCAGGATTTGGTGAGTTTATCCATAGTTGCTTCTCCAGGTTTGTAAAGTAACTTGCAGATTTTGGAATTGCTAGCACCAAACCAAGACATTTTGTGGCCTTAGGTAAAGCAAAAGAGGGTGCCCCCCCCAAAAAAGCCCATGTACAAAAGTTGACAGAGTGGTACCTGAATTTTATTTCAGTATTGTTAATGGGTGTCCTCCACCACAGCTATGGATAGCTGGTTAGTTATGTAGTAAAGTGAAGCCTCAGCTCTACTCTCCAACACCTTTTCTCACTCCCTAACCCTCAACGTACAGTGGAGGCTGATGGCTCTAATGTCACATGTGTGTGTGTATCCACTTTGGCTTTAGTCCAAACTTTAAAGGAGTTGTCCAAGGTTGCTGGAAAACTCCGGGATTATCTAAACAGCAAAAATACTTCTTATAGAATTCAAGGAGAATACAGTTTGTCTAAATCGCCAATTGCATCTAAATACTTTTAATATAGTATTTCTTCTCTATAATCTATACCCATTTATAATTACAACCCTTTCTATGTATATAGAAGGGGGATTACTCTAAATATCATTATCTACATAAGCACAGAGCTAGTCTAGGTGAGAGGATATAACACTCATTCCTGCGCATTATTGCAAATTTGCAGCATCTTTTTGGGGAGCTCCACGGTCTTTCAGCAAAAAAACCAGGCTAAGAAACGATCCACATTTGGAGTTTGCACCCCCGCAAATCAAGATGGCTGCCGTAAATTAGCATGTTATACATTGCCACCACTACATAGTATTTTTTTAAATTTTGAAGCAAAGGTGCGCAAGTGCAACCTTCTGCTTAAAAATTATTTGGGCACCTTAGTGCAGCAAAAAAGTGCACGATCGCTCATGCAAAAATTCAGCAGGGCGCTTCTGGGTGCTGCCTTGCTGGGAAGCCCACCCCCCACATATGTCCATCCAATCTCCAGTTCCACCCTCTCCAAGAATGCTCAGCAAAGCGAATTGGTTGTCCTAACGAGCGCTAATGCACATTTCCTTGCATTATTTAAACAAACTGGGAAAAGCCACAAAGGTTTTTCCTATGCCGTACGTGGAGTTTTCACACACACCCTTCCGAATAAAGTGAATCACCGTGGGATCTCATTGGGACAAAAGGTATTCTCCTTGAATTCTATGAGGAGTACAGTATTTTCACTGTCTAGACAAGCCCACAGGCTCCAATTCCTTTCTTAACAAAATCTATAAATGCCTGCCAAGTGTCTAAATATAGTTGAGTAGAATTTCCTTTTATCGTATTTGTTAACTTATTCAGCTCCATTAATTCCCATAGTTTCCCCCCCCCCCCGAAAATCCGAATGGGGCTTTCTCCTTGGAAAACAGCAGGATTCTGAAAAACCTCCTTTTTTATTTATTTCTTTATTTATTACCCCACCTTTTCTCCCATGTGGGACCCAAAGTGGCATACGCTATATGCTAAAACAATCTGAACACAATGTTGTTGTTTTTTAAATCATTAAACAACAACCTACTTAAAAACTAATCTAGGGAGATTATCAGACAGGAACGCAAAAAGCATTCCTGCCCCACAATCTCCAGACCCGTCCCTGTCCCGTCACAATCACCCTCCCCACCTCACTTACCTTCTTTTTGGACAACAGGGCAGCCCAGGAATGAACAGAGCTCTAACAGAGCTCCGTTCACTTCCTGGACTGAAATTCCGCCTGTTCTCATGAGAAAATGTGAGCACAGGAAATTCTAAAGAAAAAGAAAAATACACACAAAAAGTTCAGAAAAGCATATGCACACACACACACAATAACAAATAACCCGGGGAGGGTATAAAAAAGAGGATAGCCTGCTTGGTTCTCACAATCCCACCCAGAAGTGTTCTGGCAGGACCACCCATTGACGCTGGAATCACGAGTCAAAAAAGGTGTGAGGTTTCAGACACTGCCAATGCTGGCACCAAAATGGAATGGGCAATCCATTTACAGCTCCAGCTTGTCAATAAAAAGAAACACCAGAATAATGACAGTGGACAACGTTGTGTGATTTTGACATCCTTTTGCATTCCTCTGTTGTTATTCTGGCACCACATTAGCCATGTGTTAATAACACACGAAAACCTACTACATATGAAGAAACAGCACCCCTGTTGCTACTGGCTATCCCAGCCAGTTAATTGCTGAAGGCCTGTTTAAATAAGAAGGTCTTTGCCTGCCAGGGAAAAGAAAACAGATAGGCTGGGGCCAATTGAGCCTCTCTTGAAAGAGAGCTCCATAGGCCAGGAGCAGCCACCAAAAAGGCTGTCTCCCAAGTGTTTGCCAGGAAATGGATTTTGATCAAATGGATTTCTCTGGTTTGTCATGCCTTTCAGGAAGTTGATCTGGCCTGCAGGAGAGTCCCACAGACAGAGAAATAGGATGCATCTACACTGTAGATATAATGCAGTTTGACACCACTTTAAGTACTGTAGCTCCATCTATGGAATCCTGGAATTGTAGTTTTAAAAGGTCTTTAGCCTTCTCTGTTAAAGAGTGCTGATACCTCACAAAACTACAAATCCCAGGATTCTGTAGGATGGAGCCATGACAGTTAAAGTGGTGTCAAACTACATTATTTTTGCAGTATAGATGCACCCTCAGTGAAATCGCCCACCCGTTAGGTAAATAATTCCTCTTCACTTGTCCATTTTATTTTCCTTCAACTTCTATTCACTTCACTTTAGGGAGGGGTAAGTGGATTTGTCAATTGTCTCAAAAAAGGCAAAGATCCTTGTGCCGTCTTCTTTATTGTCATTTTATTCATTTATACCCTTCCCAATCCAGGGACTGAAGGCAGCTTACAGAACAGTAACACCAATGCAGATAAAAATATACATACAGAACACCAGTAAAAGGTTGTTTTGAAGTACAATTCAACGATCTATAATATTAAAACTATTTAAAAGACAGACGATAAAAATCAACCAGACAGTGCACCATTAACAGCCTAAATTGTAGTCAGTTCTTAAAAACCTGTCAGGATAGAAACGTTTCTGTTTGCTGACAGAAGGAGAGCAAGGAGGAGCCACCCTAGTCTTCCGGGGTGGTGGGGTGGGGTTTCTAAAATCTGGGACTACCCAGCAAGAAGATCCTCTCCCTTATTCCTACCAAAATTACCTGGAGATGTGGTGGGACTGAGAGAAAGGCCTCTGCAGAAGTTCTCAGCACACAGGCAGGCTTGTATGAGAAGATGAGGTTGCCCAGGTTGGACTTGTGCTATACTAGTGTTACAGGCTGTGCTGATTTGGTTGCCAACTTTGAGGCCTTATTCCTCTAGCCTCAATTCATTGTCACTAATGCTGGAAGAGTGGAAATCTGATTCCTAGCCTTGATTATCAATCAATCGATTGATTGAGTTATTTGTTTTACAAAGAAACAATGGGATTTCATGAGAATTGTATATTTGGTTGTCTGTGTTGTCCCCTAGATGCATACAGTATTTTATTATTAGTTTCCTCCTTTCAGTGTATGGGTTTATTAGTGCTGATGTAACCCTTTTAATTATGGTGGGCCCTCCATATCAGAAGACTCACAATCCACAGATTGGACTGTTCACGGATTGCCACGCTCCATGTTATCCAATGGTGGTGACGTGAAAGCGGACATGCTGAAGCACATTTACACTGCTGCCATTGAATAATATGGGATGTGACTGTCCACTTTTTTTGGCATCCACCATGTGGGGTGTGTGTGGTTTCCTGGTGTTACACAAATCACTGGCATCCATGGAAAGCCCACTCAAAATCTTAGCTTCAATGGGGAATTAGAAGCATCTCAAATAGCTAGCAAGACGTCGTGTAACCTTGCAGGATCTTAACCCTGTGTATACAGGTGTAGCATGGGAAATACATAGGAGTTGCTTGAACAATGGATGAAACTTTATTGAACTGAATTGAAGCATTCACATGTCACACATACTCATTTTATCAAGCAGATGAGACCACCAGAGTAAGGCAAGAAATAGTTGGAAGGGAATAGTTAAGGCTATAGGGTATACTACACCTGCTCTTGCAGCTTACCTTCACAAAGAAGCAGTGTTATTCTTGAGTGGCAGTAACAAAAGTGGGGTGGAAAAGACTTAGGAAAGTGAAGGTTAAGATTAATGGAGCGGGAGAGGAATGCCTGAAGCCAACTAGAAGCCATTTCAAGGTCTGGGAAGGTTAGCGGATAATTCAGAAGGATGGAAAAGCAGGGGAAGGTAAGGAATGGAACAGTGTGGATTCAGTTAGAAAGTGGGACTGAACCAAAGAACTTAAGCTCTTCTGGGGATTTTGTAAGATATTACCCCTTTGAAGATGTGCCTTGAACAAAAGGAGTGTTTGATTTCAGATACCTCTCAAATGTTTTACAAAGGGATTCCGGACAGTCAGGGTCTGGGAGACTGGGGACAATCTGATATCTTAATAAAATAAATGTGGATTTATTTCCCCCTGGTGGAGCAAACATAAAACTGCAAATTCTAATTCCAGTACTGTATCATCGTACAAATATTAATGTCACAGCAAAATATGGAAAGAATAAAACTTGCAGATGAGTAGTACAGTAGTTGGGAGATACAGTAGAACAATAACTATATTTATAGCTATTGGGTTGAATCCAGACTAATGGATCCCTCTTAGTTCATACTGAAATTAATGACACTGAAGTCATGACTAATATGTCCCAGTGCATTCATAGATACTTGAGTTTATCAATCTATACGAACAAAATAATTTACAAGCCCAAGAAAGGACAAGATGGCTGCCCACATAATACGTACAAAAGCTGATTATACAGGCAGTTGAATCTTTCTTCAACAGTGACACTAGGAATATATCTTCCCTCACAAAAAACACACACATCTCTGTGCTCCAGCACCTCACCATCACTTTTCACTTCCCTGCACCTGCTTCTTGCGGTAGTTTCTTCATTTTACCTAATGGTAGTGCTAGCCCTGTTAAAAAAGCATCCCCAGAAGCAAACAGAGAACAATTTACTAGGAAAATTGATCAGAAATGGGGCACAATCTCTGATTGTGGCCAGTTGGAACTTATCAATGCTGAATCATGCAAAACTCTTGACAAATACAGACAGGCCAGGCTCTTTTCCACACTTCTTAGAGGTTAGGGTGCATCTAGATGGAAGGAAATACTGTGCGGGGATGCACATTACCTCCAATTCACAGCAGCTCCCTTTTGTCTCCATGATTTTTTGTCCAAAAAAGGTGTATGAGCAGTGATGTGCATTGATGTGCACACAGACCAGCAATTCAAGATGGTGGCTGCGAGTACCCCCCCCCCAAAAAAAACCTCTCTTCAATTTTTTTTAACCTTTACTTTTAAACAGGTGGAAGGGAGCTCTTCTGCTTGTTAAAGAAAAAAATGTTTTCACCTCACTATGGCTCCTCTAGAATGCCCAAATGGCGGTTCCGGACAGAAACAGGAAAGCCCATCCGCGCTTGCACAATGGACCAACCGGGTTTCAACTTCCTCCTTTGCCCAGGAATCAATCGTCCAAATGACTGGCAATGCTCATCTCCCCGTTAGTATAGGAAAAACTTCATGGAAAACCACAAAGACCCCTATCATGCCCCCTCCCTCTGAATATGGCAAATCTCCTGCATGGCTTGTTGGTACAAATAGTATTCTCTATGAATTCTGTGTGGGGCATTTTCACTGTTTAGAAGGGCATTTCCACTATTTATTGCAACACAAACAACCTGAGACCAATGTTGTAGATCATCCTGGTACCCTAGATTTTAGGTCTTGTCTATACAAGGGGGGGGGGGAATACAAACATGTCTGAAAAAGCAGGCATTCACAATAATGTGACCTATCTTCACAGTCAAAAGAGCACCCCTAAACACTGCATGATCCCCAAGATGGTAGCCACAAGTGATTTACTTGCAATTTTAAATCTGCTGCCGCCATTTAGAAAAAAACAGTTTTCTATGGTGCACACAAGCAATAGTTCGTATTTACAAAAAGAAAGAAAGAAAGAAAGAAAGAAAGAAAGAAAGTATAAGATCACTGTGTTATCGACTTACCAGACCCTTGCTTAGCCAAAAATTTAATATAGCAGCCGCAGGCACTTTCCCTGTTTGCTAGCCCCTCCCTCATGCTCATCCAGCCAATCAGATTATGCTATTTGTTCGTATCTGTGTGAATGTGAATGTTCAAACAAGCACACATTTGCATGTCATATGGAGTTTTTTTTAAAAAATCCGGACAAAGCCCTTGACATGTAGTAGGGTCTCCTTCTTTGGAGGTTTTTAAACAGAGGCTGGATGGCCATCTGTCAGGAATGATTTGGTTGTGTATTCCTGCAGGGCAGGGATTTGGACCTGATGGCCCTTGTGGTCTCTTCCAACTCTATGATTCTATGATGCTCATGGACTTTGTGGTGGATTTGGCTTCCCTCCTTCTGAATGACATGTATTTATGTGCATGTCCATATGAACGGATCGCTTTACATTCGAATGCTGTTTGTATTATTTTGACCATATAGACAAGACCTTAGTTTAAGTGTAGGATACATGATGCATTCTTCAACCCATTGTCTTCACATTATTTCTTAATCTCCCACTACCACCAACTTTATGATGACTTATTCAGTCATCATAACAGTCCTGTGCTTCCTGGAAGAGTCCTGTGTGTTCCAATCTAATAGAATGATAATTTGTACTGGTGGGAGCCACTTTAAATCTGCAGGGGCTGTTTTGTAGCATTTTTTGCCACCTCTGTTCTTTCCTCCTCCCTGTTCTTTTGTTACATTTCCTTGATTTTGATGGGATTTGTAAGCAGGGAATGGGTTGGAGGGTAAGAAGGGCTGCATTTGGTTTGTTTTTGTTTTTTACCCATGCATTTGCACAGCTGTGAATGACTCCACAATTTCTTTTTAAACCATTGCCGCACAGCTGCAGAAGTGTACATGCAGTTATCAGAGTTTTAGACAATTGTAAACAGTATCAACACCATGAACAGCTCATCTTCTCCCTCACACATCTATATCCTCCTTCTCACGTCTCCTTACAAAAGTGGTTGTAAAACATACAGGAAGGAAATCTGTGAACTTTTTCTTTTTCTTCTTTGTGGCCCTTTTCCACATGGACTAAAGAACCAAAGAGAGCCAGTGTGGTGTAGTGGTTTGAGTGTTGGACTATGGCTGCTGTCACACTGCAAAAATAATACAGTTTGACACCACTTTAACTGCCATGGCTCAATGCTATGGAATGCTGGGATTTGTAGTTTTGTGAGAGATTTGGCCTTCTCTGTCAGAGAGATCTGGTGCCACAGTAAACTACAAATCCCAAGATTCCACGGAGGGGAGCCATGATAGTTAAACCAGAGCGAAACTGCATTATTTCTGCAGAGTGGCAGCAGCCTATGACTCTGGAGACCAGGATTCAAATCCCTGCTTAACCATGGAAAGATCACCATTGAGTGATCTTAGGCAAATCACACTCTCTCAGCTTCAGAGGAAGGCAAAGGCAAACCCCTCTGAACCAATCTTGCCAATAAAACTCTGTGACAGCTTCACCTTAAGTTCTTTGTTTTTGTTTTGGTTCTTTGTTGTTGTTGTGTACCTTCAAGTCATTTCTGATTTATGGTGATAAGTCAAAAATGACTTGAAGGCACACAACAACAACAAAGAACCAAAACAAAACAGCAGATGGCATTCCTGTTTCTCTCACAGCTACAACACTATACTGGGACTTGTGGCATATATTTATGTTATGAACACAAATGAGAAAACATGTGCCCTTTCAAACTTATACTTTCCATGTAATTGCAATGCCACACATTGTTGTATAAAACTACACAGCTGTAGCACCTTGATACTACTTTATCTATTATGGCTCCATCCTATGGAATCCTGAGATTTGTAGTCTAGTGAGATACCTGGAATTCAATAGAGAGCTCTAGCCCAGTGGAACTCTGGGACTCTAGAAGTTTGGACTTCAAAACTGACTGGGTCATCCAAGAGGTCCCGGCCAGCATGGCCAATGGTCATGAATTCTGGGAGCCGAAGTCCCAAATACCTGAAGGACCAAGGTTTGAGAACTACTGCTGTATTCAACTCACCTGAACTACAGCACTAGGGCCAAATCCATACTACACACAAAAAAAATCCACTTTGAAAGTGGATTATTTGCCATGGCTCCTTCCTATAGAATCCTGGGATTTGTAGCTTTCTCTGCCAAAGAGTGCTGGTGCCTCACCAGACTATAAACCCCAGGATTCCATAGGAAGGAGCCGTGGCAAATAATCCAGTTTCAAACTCGATTATTTGTGTAGTGTGGATTTGGCCTAGGACTTTCTAGCTTGAGCATTCCAAGTCACTTACCAAATGACAAATACCAGGATTCCATAAGTTGACACCATAGGAACCAAAGTGGTACCAAGCTGCTATAATTGTGCATGCACTCCTAGGGCTTGTCTACATTGGCCAAATACCCCAACTTGCTCCCATTCCAGAGTCCTGCAGTACAAACAACGCAGGACACTTACCCCAATCTGCCTTTGGGAAGTCCAAATGCCCCCTGGGGCAGATCCCGGGCTGGAACAGGAGCAAGCTGGGACAGAGTCCTTTACCATGTTTTAAAATGCTACCCAGTTTAATCCAGTACCACCAGATCAGTCCCCGCGTGTCCTTGTGACTCCGTCCCAGAATGCCATTCCTTGCTGCTGCTGCCACCAGCTCCCTGGCTCTCCCAGAAGCCAGGTGGGAGTCGTGCAGCATGTGACCTAGTCTGGTCACATGCAGGGGGCTTTGATCATATGTTGCAGGACCTCTGCCTGGCTTCCACGTTAGCAAGAAAATGGTGGCAGTGGCAGTGGTGGCTTCAGTGATTGGCTGGCATCCTGTTTGGACTCTGGCCCATTTTCTGCAGGTAACAGGGATGGAAATGGGTCACCTCCACAGCTAGGATATACCGGAAGGCAGCCAGCATAACCTGCCTGGTGTAGATGAGCCATGAGGACTCATCTGCACGGGCTCCCTGGCAGCATATTCTGCCTGCAGGTCTGGCCCATTACTTCCCCATTACCAGCACAAAATGGGTCAGAGTCCAGACAAGCACACCGTCCCATTCCTGAAACCACCGCCGCTCCCCCCCCCCACGTCACACTCTCTGACATCAGGAAGCAGGCCTGCATGTGAACAAGGCCCCCTGCATGTTATCTGCCTTGGTCATTTGGTGACATAGCCCCCTTCCTGGCTATAGAAGAGCAAGCCAGATGGCAGCTTCAGCAACCAGCCATTGTCCCAGAACAGGCTCCTGTGGTCACATGGGGCCTAATCCGTTTTTTGCCAGCCACAACAGATTTAATACTGAGTATTATTTTAAAACATTGTAATGGGCCTTACCCTATCGGCTCCCTGGCTTAGCCCTGTTCTTGCCCCAGGGGTTGTGAGGATAGCCCAGGTGCAAAACGGGACAAAAGCCCTGCATCATCAGGACTGCAGGGCTCCAAGACAAGGGCAAGATGGGGTAAATTGCCCATACAGACAAGCCCTTAGTTGTGTTATAAACACATCAGATACTGTGCTCTATTCATTAGTGTGGGGTCTTTGCATTTTAAAGAAACGCCACAGGAGTGCCTCGTGTATAAAGGAATTTTAATGCAAAGATCCTTACAATCGTATAATCTTAAAATGCCAAGTGACTTGTGATTTAGGAGATTATCAGACGGGAACAAAAAGAGTGTTCCTGTCTCGCAACCTCCTCTTCTGCCCCGTCCCGGCAAAAAGGAAAAAGTTTTCACACCTACCTTGTTCGTGCATCTATGGACTTTTTTGTACGTCTCAAATGCAACGCAAGCAGCCTCGTCACATTGCGAGGCTGCTGCGCTGCATGGCATCCCTTTCGGATGACGCTCTCCCCTGCCGGTACTGTTGCGGTACCGCGGGGACATTTGAGCATTATATTTCGCCAATTTTTACTCACGAAAGTTGATCGTGATTAAAAACCGGCGAAATATAACGCTCAAATGTCCCCGCGGTACTGCAACAGTACCGGCGGGAGAGAGTCATCCGAAAGCGACGCCCTGCAGTGCAGCAGCCTCGCAACGCGACGAGGCTGCTTGTGTTGTATTTGAGACGTACGAAAAAGTCCTATGTCTGCCCAGGAGTGAATGGAGCTCAAATGGAGCTCCCTTCACTTCCTGGAATGAAATCCCGCTGGCTCTTGCGAGGAGACGGGAGTGTGGGAAATTCAAAAATAAAAACAAAAATAAAGGAGAAAAAGTGACAGCAAGCACAAAAACACACCTAAAACTTATCAAGTAACCTGGGGAGGGTCATAAAAAGTGTGTCACTTACCTGGATGTCCCAATCTCACCCGGAAGTGTGCTGGCAGGGACCTCCCATTGATGCTGGCATTGCTCCAGCATAACGGGGAACCTTTTCAGTCGTAGGACATTCTGGGACAGAAACAGAATGGGGGAACTATTGATGAGTTCTCCTGTCAATAGAAAGTAGCACCGGCAGAACAGCAGCAGAATGGGAGCATGACAACATGGGAACAACGTCATGTGAAAAGCAAGCCCTTTAGCGATCTCCTGGCATCGTTATAATGCCATATATAGAGCATCTGAAGAGATTATCAGACGGGGGGGGGGAAAGTATTCCCATTGTGCAATCTCCTCTCCCATCCCTCCATTCACTTCCTGGTTTGAAATCCCGGCCATTCTCGCAAGAAGATGACAGCATGGGAAATTCAAAAATAAAAAGCAAAGTAAAACACAAAAAGTTACACCAAGCACCTAAACACATTAAAAACATTCCAAGTAACCTGGAGAGGGTACAAAAAAATATATCACCTACCTGGATGTCCCAATCTCACACAGAGGTGTTCTGGCACGGACCTCCCATTGATGCAGGGATTGTGCCATGGAAATGGGCACCTTTTCACTCGCTGTCAATTCTGTCACAGAAACAGAACAGGGGATCCATTCACGGCTTAGCCCGTGAATAAAAAGAAGTGCTGATGTAACAACAGCCGAATGGGAGCATGATGAGTCGGGAATGACATTGTTTAAAAGGGAAGCCCTTTAGCAGTCTCCTGGCATCGTTATCACACCATATTTAGAGCATCTGATAATCTCCTGATAATCTGCTTAGATTTCATGCAGTCCTTTTACTTAGATAATCTTGAATGGAGATCTTCCCCCTCCTCACTGCACCAAAGAGTGGCAGATGTGTCTTGTACTTCCGTATGTATCTTTACGACTTGGCCTGATCACCATTTGAGCAAGGAAGGGGTGGGTGGGATGAGTTTGGGAAAGCAGTTTTGTTTACATATTCTAGAACCTGCTGCTATCATTGAGTGCCAGCTCTTCCTCTGAATGAACGTGATGTTCCAGGGCATATTTATCCCCCATGCTTACTTATATCAGATAGCTAGCATGTGATAGTTTGCCTTCACACTGTCTATTTTAAATGATGCCAAAGTTTCAGGTTGCTGCTGGTCCTGCTGTTTTGTCTACTGCAGAAATTAGTGCCCTTTCGAAATGAATGCCATATGTTCTAAACCAATTAAAAAATATTAGAACAATTATTCTTTATGATTATGACCTGAAAAATAATTACAGATCAGCCAGTTAACATTCATACATTTTCAGCTAAAAATCTCCTTATGCTTCTTTTCTTATTCAAGGTGTTAAATACAAAACCTTGCTCTGTATTCCTTGAGGTTTTTGGGGGGTGGGGTTAAGAGAATTGTGTCATAGTTCAAATAATTGTTAGCAGTGTCAAGAAAAGATCACCTTTATTTTATTTTTCCATTGTATTTTCCATGTTTTAAAATATATCTGATTAATATCCAGAATTTGTGTTGACTTCCATTTATATTATGCTGGAGAGGTCAGGAAAACCAAGGATTGGACATACACAAGTGCTGGTCTTGCCCCTCGATTCAACAATTTTGGCAAGCTGCATTTAAAGAAATATGTGGTACTGCTACTCAGAAGATTGAAGTTGATCCAGCAATGGATCTCTTCGCATTGTTTTTGAGATCCAATGAAACTATCCTACAAAAAGAGCTATTTTTTCTGCCTAGTGGCAAAACTAGAAATAGCATGCTATTGGAAAGATGCAATAAATTTTTCCCATTCTGGTTGGAAAAAGATACTCTTGTCTTTGGACCTTATGGAGAAGACAACCATGTACATGTATGAAAAAATAAGGACCAACCACATAGTTTATGCTGTGTGATATGGACCCCATTTATCAATCATTTCTACTATAATAGCAGACAGTACTGCCCACTTGCTTCACACGGTAATTTATGAAAAGATTTAGGTACGAATTGGACTATAACTAACTTGAATAACACTAGAGAATGATGTGTTCTGTGTGTTTCTTTCTGTGTTGACTTCATGCATCTTGTGCTTCATTTTACTTTTAATAAGTTAAAAAAAAAACCCTGTTACGTAATTAGCCACTAGCAGAGAGGTTTACTCCTCTTTGCTCACTAATATTTTTTCAACCAGTTTTTTTCTAAGGATGAATCCACACCTGCAAAATAATTCAGCTCCAGTGAGTGGTATCTAGCCCCAGTTTGACCCCTGATAATGCCACACTCAGCCTTTTTAATCCAGACTCAAATTAGGTTTGGAAGCCACACAGTTCCCTCACCCTGAAGTCACCTCAGTACAAAAGGGCATTCCTATGTGTCCACATGTTCAATTAATTGGACTATTTTAGATCACACTATGGCAGCAGCTGTGTTTTCCCCCCTTCCCAGTATGCATATCATAGAATCATAAGAAAGAAGGAAGGACAGAGACAGGAAGAGCATCGTGAGAAAGAAAGAGCTACAAAGAGTTCATTTGGGTTCCTACTGCCACCTCCCCACAGCAAATCATGCCAATCTGGCCCCCACCCAAAGCTGCCATTTCAAGGCACCCCAATCCACTTTACAAAGGATCACCCAGGGCTGGGATGAGTATGGTTTGCCTTTGCGTTCAAGCAATTTCCCTACTTCGACCTCCCAGCTCACTCCCATTCTCCACAATACTTACCTGGGGAAACAGAATTTGTGTTTTGTTAATTTCATACCACTCACTCCCCATCCCCCATGATACCTACTACTCATATTTCCATTTTTCATTCCTAAAGGATGGGTCTCTCTCTCTCTCTCTCTCTCTCTCTCTCTCTCAATGCATGCAAGGGCTGCCCCATGCCTGCCCACCTGCATTGGGACTTTCTTTCCTCTTTGCATGCCCCCAGCTGCATCATCCTCCCACCAGGGCAAACTGCCTCCCCTGAAATGAACTCTTTTTTGCTCTCTCCTTCTCACTACACCCCCCCCCCATCTTTGTCACCAGGTGGATCAGAGTAATTTAGCAGCTTTGCTGTGTTTAGTATGTTTTTAATGTTTTTACAAAACAAAACAACACAAAACATGTTTTGAGCTATGCTGGCGGTGGCATAATAGCCACCAGTAGGGTCTCCCATTCCAGACAGGTCAAAACCGAAGGGTCTGACAAAGAGCGTCAAAGGGCAGGATGGGCTCTCTACCCTTGTGGCAACCGTCCTAGGAGAAGGAAAACTCTAATCCCAAACCCGGGCAGATGGTGCTCGTCCAAACCTGTAAGGTCAACCATCTAAGAGAAGGAAACTCTAACCAAACCTATGGCCCGAGGACCTTGCTGCTACCGTCCATGCTTGCAAGGCCAGCAGATGAACCTTTGGTTTAAAGGGTGAGGCCAGTTCCGTGCACGCTGCGCTCCACCAGAAAAATCCATTGCACAGGCTCGAAGGACAAATCCAATTCAAAAAAAATATCCCTGTAGCGATAGGCGAGGGACAAAACGGCAGGTGTAAAGATGCACTGGAAGCCGCAGACCCAACCCTGCATGCAGGTGGTTCAGGACTTTGGTCACTCGAGGCTGACCCGGGAGATGACAGTCTTGTTCGGCAGCATCCTGAACGACCAAGCAGCCTTTTCTAAGGAGAGCACTGCTTGCTCCATATGGAGAGGGGCCTAGTAATGGTGGCCTAACGAAAGCTCATCCCCAACTACCTGGTTGGCTAGCTGCGGCCAACAGGAATCTTCTGATGCAGTCAAACCAAGGCAAAGAAACAAAGGAGATTTTCACACTACACTGTTATAGTGTTACTATTTCACTTTATTTGCTCTGGCTGCCTCCTGTGGACTCCTGGGATTTGCAGTTTAGGGAGGGGCATTTACAAATCTCAGCCAGAGAGCTCTTAGGTCTCACTAAACTACAAACCCCAGAATTCCACAGGAGGAAGCCAGAGCAATTAAAGTGGAATAGTAACACTATAACAGTGTAGTCTGAAAATCTCCATAGGCACACACCGGCCTCCAAAGATGTAAATAAACTGACGCTTGCATGCTGGAACATCAGAACCATGCGAGACTCTGAAGATAGTGGATGGCCTGAGCATCGTTCTGCTCTAATAGCCCATGAACTATCATGACTTAACATTAACATCGCTGCTCTTAGGACTTTTTCGGACAATGTAAAAATAACGCTAACAGCGTCGTCAGGTTGCGACGCTGCAGCGCAAGAGGGCGTCAGTTTCGTACGATGCTCCTTCCCAGCAGTACTGTTGCAGTACCACTGGGATATTTGACCATGATATTTTTGCGTTTACAGTCATATTTTACTCACGATTGTTGAGTGAGTATCACGGTCAAATGTCCCAACGGTACTGCAACAGTATCGCTGGGAAGGAGCGTCGTATGAAACTGACGCCCTCTAGCGCTGCAGCGTTGCAACCTGGCGACGCTGCTAGCGTTATTTTTACATTGTCCGAAAAAGTCCTTAGTGAAGTTCGTCTCCATGAGGAAGGCAGCCTTAAAGAACACGGCGCCGGCAACACACTTTACTGGTCTGGCAAACCCAAAACCGAAAAACATCTTTCAGGAGTAGGCTTCATGATTAAAAACTCCATTGACTCCAAACTCGAAACCTTGCCAACAGGACACTCTAATCGCATTATTTCCTTATGCCTCCCACATGTTGTTCTCTTTAGTATATATGCCCCAACTATGCAAGCCGACTCTGTAGAGAAAGACAAATTCTACACAGACCTACGCCACCTCATACAAAAAGTCCCTGTAGAAGATAAAATTATTATCCTTGGTGACTTCAATGCCAGAGTAGGAAAGAACTCTCTTCTTTGCCAACAGCTCCTGGATCTCTTGGTTGTTTTCATCAAACCAGTCTTGATTTTTCTTGTGAGAGAACCTGAGGGATTCTTCCTCAGACTGCAGGATACTGTTTTTGATATGCTGCCTAAGACAAACATGGTGTTGGAAATTACAATGATAACGGACACCTCCTGCTAGAGTTCTGTACAGAACAACAGCTGACTATTACAAACACTACCTTTCAGCAGAAAGATAGCTTGAAGACAACCTGGATGCATCCCCGATCCAAACATTGGCACCTCATTGACTATGTTCTAGTCCTCCAGAGAAACATTCACGATGTCCGTCATACTCAAGTGATGCCCAGTGCAGAATGCCAGACAGATCATCGCCTCGTCAGTTGTAAACTAAATCTTCATCTTAAGTTCAAACCTAAGAGGGATGGCATCTTAAAGAAGAGACTCCAAGTCAACAATCTTCAACAAGCTACCATAAAAGACAAATTCCAGGCAAACCTGCAAACAAAACTTGAAGACCATCCTACAGATCCTTCTCCTACAGTGCTTTGGCAGCATATCAAAAACAGTATCCTGCAGTCTGCAGAAGAATCCCTCGGGTTCTCCCACAAGAAAAATCAAGACTGGTTTGATGAAAACAACCAAGAGATCCAGGAGCTGTTGGCAAAGAAGAGAACTGCTCACCAGGCATACCTTGCCCATCCAAGTTGCCATGTAAGAAAAGCAGCTTTCTGTCTCACATGTAGTAAACCTCAACAAAAACTCTGAGACATGCAGAACAGGTGGTGGATCAATATAGCAGAAAAGACACAATGCTGTGCAGATCTGGGGGATTCTAGAGGCTTTTATGAAGCTCTTAAGGCAGTGTTTGGACCTACTTATCAGGTCCAAAGCTCCTTATACAGTACAGATGGTCAAACATTAATTACTGATAAAGCCTCCATCCTGAATCAATGGGCTGAACACTTTCAAAGTCTCTTTAGTGCCAATTGAGTAGTCCAAGGCTCAGCTATCCAACATATGATACAAAAACCAGTGAAAAATGAATTGGACATAGCTCACACTTTGGAAGAGACCCTTAAGGCCATACAGCAGATGAAAAACAGCAAGGCAGCTGGGATTGATGGAATCCCACCTGAAGCTTGGAAACACGGAAGTCATGTACTCCATGATAAATTCCACAAACTCCTTGTGAATTGCTGGGAAAAGGGGGAACTGCCATCAGATCTCCGAGATGCAGTCATCATCACCCTGTACAAGAAAAAAGGAGCAAAATCCGATTGCTCAAACTATCGAGGCATAACACTGCTCTCTATTGCTGGAAAAATCCTTGCAAGGATACTCCTGAACAGATTAGTTCCTGCCATTGCAGAAGAACTTCTTCCTGAAAGCCAATGTGGCTTCAAAGCCAATAGGAGTAGTACAGATATGGTATTTGCCCTTAGACAACTGCAAGTGAAATGTAGAGAGCAGAACAAGGGTCTCTATGTAACATTTGTTGACCTCACCAAAGCCTTCGACACCATGAGTAGGTAAGGTCTGTGGCAGATCCTGGAAAGACTAGGATGTCCCCCCAAATTCCTTAAAATGATTATCTTGCTACACGAGGGCCAGCGTGGTCAAGTCAGATATGGCGATGCTCTTTCAGAGCCCTTTCTAATAACTAATGGAGTGAAGCAAGGTTGTGTTCTTGCGCCAACTTTATTTACATTCTTCTTCAGCATGATGCTCCAAAGGGCTACGGCAGAGCTCGAAGAAGACGACGGCATCTATATACATTACCGTACTGATGGTAGCTTGTTTAACTTAAGCCATCTGAGGGCTCGAACTAAGACTCTAAACTATCTAGTCCGTGAGCTGCTCTTCGCTGATGATGCTGCCCTTGTTGCCCACACAGAAGCAGCTTTGCAGTGGCTAACATCCTGCTTCGTAACAACTGCAAAGCTGTTTGGGCTGGAAGTCAACCTAAGAAAACAGAACTTCTTTACCAGCCTGCACCAGAGGAGGAACACCACCATCCCCACATTGCCGTCAGCAACTCTGTGCTTAAGTCCGTTCAGCAGTTCACCTACCTGGGAAGCATCATCTCCTCAGATGCCAAGATTGACAAAGAGATCGATCACAGATTAGCAAAAGGCACATAGCACATTTGGGAGACTTTACAAAAGAGTCTGGAGTAATAAACACCTGAGGCGAAACACAAAAAACAGTGTGTATAGAGCCATTGTACTGTCTATTCTCCTTTATGGGTCTGAAACATGGGTCACCTATCGCCACCACTTACGACTCCTCGAATGCTTCCATCAGCGCTGTTTACGCACAATCCTAAATATACACTGGACTGACTATGTGACGAATGTTGCTATCCTTGAGCAAGCAGGGATCACCAGCATTGAGGTCATGATATTGAGAACACAGCTGCGCTGGGCAGGGCACGTTTCTAGGATGGATGACTATCGCCTCCCAAAAATACTACTCTATGGTGAACTTGCCACGGGTCATCGTAAGAGGGGCACTCCAAAAAAGGGATACAAGGACTCCCTCAAACAACATGTCAGGCTTGGCCAAATTGATCACCAACAATGGTCCGCCCTGGCCTCACATCAGGAGGCATGGAGACACACTATCCACAATCCTGCAGCCTTATTTGAGAACTCACGCCGAACAAGTCTTGAAGAGAAACGTCAACGCAGAAAGATCACAACCTGGAAACATCACCCAAGAAAACCTTTTGCTGTGCTTTCTGCAACCAGACTTGTCTATCTCAGATTGGCCTTTTTAGTCATCAGCACGCTTGCAGAAAGTGCGGGATGAGTCCTTCCTGAATCTTCGTTTGTGAAGAAAAGCCAGAGAGAGAGAATGTTTTTAATACTGCTTTGCTGAAATAAGGCTAAGGATATGGTGCTAGTGAGAGGGGAGGAAAGGGTAAAGGTCCTGATACAGAGAACTTTAATGGAGAAGCATTTGTGCGAAAGAAGTTGTTCATAATATTGGCAAAACGTTTGATTGCATTTGTTTTTGTCAATGCAGTATCTGTGTTAAAGTTGCTCCTGCGCCTCCAGAATTATAGCATATTCTTTACATTGAAGATCCATAAGAGCGATGGCTCTTCCTTTCTCCTGGCTCCATAGTTACAGCCAGGTGGTGCCTAGGTTCTTTCTTGACTCTTTGACCAATAATATATGCTGCCAAGCTGTGTTGCACTGATGGGGGAGCCATTGTGCCAGGAGGTACATTCATGAAAGAACATACACTGGCTTAACCAAGAATTCTATAATACACTGGGTTAACTAAGAAATGCCCAAGTGTGCATTTCTTTCTTGGGGAGTGTCCTGGATTTTTCAGCTTTTGCTGTGTCTTTCTTCTGTTAAAATGCTATTTTATTGGGCCCGTCTATATGAGTGGGGAAAATGTAACTGATGCATACTCATGCAAATTGGAAGCAGGATTGCCTTGTCCTAATGGTGTTTGGCAAAATTGCAGGCATGTGAGGCTACCCACTTTTGCTGTCTCAATGGGCATGCCTGCGATTCAAGATGGCAGCCACGACTCATGTTTTTATTTTTGCCAGTCACCACCACTGAACAATATTTTTTTTAAAGGCATCTCGAAGGTGCAGAAGTGCAATAGTGTGATATTCCGCCTAAATAAATTTTTTAAAAAGAAAAGAAAAGAAAAAGGCAATTTTGTTGCATGATTGATCTCTCAATAAAGTGAAAATCCAAGATAGTTGTTCTGGGGCACTTGCCTTCCAAGCAAGCCCCGCCCCCTGCTCCCATCTGGCCAATCAGCTTTCTACTTCCATTTTTCTGGGTATGCGAATAAATGCAATCACCTGTCCTAATGATCATTAATGTGCATTCTCCACATTTAAAAAACATTGGGGAAAGCCCAAAAGGCTGTTCCCTCATGGTTTATGGTGGATTTGCCTCCCTCCTTCTGAATACGGCAGAATCATGTGGGATCCCATTAAGACAGGTAGGATTCTAAGCAAATTCTAAGAGAATTATTTTCACAGGCTTGTTAAGTGCTATTAGATGAGGGAAAAGGATTAAGATACCATCTTGTCTGGTGACAATCACCAGTCTGCCCATCCCAATCTCCAGAACTGGCTCTTTTTTAAATTTGAAGGCATATTTTGTTGTGTTTCCTTTAAGAATACAAATATACATCTCTTAATATTGGTATATAGAGTTATATACTTTTAGTAGGTATAAGTTGGAAGTCCTTTCTCTCCATCTTTTTTTCCCCTTTTTAATGCATATAATATTTTGTTTGTTCAATATAATGTTTTGTTTGGTTTTTGTATGGTTTTGTCTGTTTTGTTTTGTTTGTTATTGTTATTGCGTTTGTGAATTTAATAAAATGAATATATATATATATATATATATATATATATATATATATATCACATTTCTTGGCCACCTCATCTGATTACTCCCAAGCACTCTGGTTAAACCAGCAATGCTACTCTCTTAGTGCCCTACTGTCCCTATTGGACAATTTACATGTCAAATTTGAGGCTCCCACAGATCTCATTGTTTGGTGTACACTGGTTGGATAGTAACATTAGGCATGGAAAGATATTTTAGGGACATTTTTTGCCAGTGGGAGGAAAGCCGGATTTAAAGGTTTGCTGTGGGTGGATGATTGCAACCCTTGAGCCACAGCCAAAAGCATTACATTACATAAAGAGTTTTTGTCTTCATTAGGAATTAATCTGTACTAACCAACTGTCAGCTGGTAATGAATGTTTATTAACATGCTGTCCTATCTGAACATGGCAACTCAGCATATTTAATTTGTATATTGAACAAGGTATGAAATGTAGAAACACAAACCCAAATATTTTCAAACACAGGTGTTCATTCACACACCATTTTTATGATGTGTATTTTCCAACTACACACACACATACAGAGGCACATGTTGCCACATAGACCTCTGCTTTCTTTCCTTATTTTTTTAGTGTCTAAATGTTTATTTACCTCCAGCTGGTGCCATCTGGATATGTAGGACAACAGCTCACCTATACCCTCAACCAGGGCTATAAGTTGTGGACATCTGGCTTGGAACTATCTCAGAAAGTGATGCCAATATACAGTAGCCTTTTTGCTGCTGGCAACTCCTTTTCTGAACTTGTGAAGTGTGTGTGTGTGTGTTTATGCATGTGGAAGCACTCCATACTGTTGACTACAGACTACAGATCCCATAATTCCCAGTCAATGTAGCTAACTTTGTTTTTGTAATTCAACACCTCTGGAAGGCACCTATCATAGAGGAATACCTATATGCAATTATGCTAAATCTTATTTTTCCTTTCTACCTATTTAATCTGAATGGTATGATGGAGGCATCTTTTTCAGTTTATCCAAATGGATCCAGACTTGGCCTGGAGCATCAGTAGAAAACTGACACATCTAGACTCTCCTTTTGGGAAGTGTAGGGGGTTGTCTAGACAAGAAGATATAATGCTGATTGCTGCGCATTAATGCAAATTCGCAGCAGCGTTCATTTGTCTCCACGGTCCTCTGGCAAAATTGCTATGTACACACAACCATACCTGTGAACCAACATGGTGGCCAAGACTGAATTACTCACATTATTATTCTCAACAAGTTGTCACTGCTGCACAGTATTTTTTTAAAAAAACTGCAAATCAAAAGTACACAAGTGTGATCTTCTGCTTTAAAAAGCTGTTTGGTTGCCTCAGCACAGCAAAAAAGCACACAATTGGCAATGCAACACTCCAAAATGGTGCTTCCAGCCACTTGACAAGCCTGCCCCCCCACATACACGTCCGACCAATTAGCTTTCCACTTCTGCCGTTGCTGAGAATGTGCAGCGATGCTAATCAGCTTTCTAGTAATGTGCATTTCCATTCATTATTTTAAAAACTTCAGGAAAAACTGCAAAGGCTTCCCCCATCCACACAGTTTTTGCCCCCCTCCTTCTGAATAAGGCAAATCATCACGGCATCTTCTTGGGACAAAAGGTATTCTTTGCAATTTCTATTAGTATTATTTTCACCATCTAGACAACCCCTAGGACTGCCTTTATAGGCAGTCTGGAAAAGCTGAGAGCACTTTTACTCGAAACAGACATTACAAACATATGACACCACATCTTTCTCACTTTCACTGGCTTTCAGCCCATTTCCAGAAATAATTCAAAGGTTTTGACATATAATGCTATTATACAGTGTGGGATCTCGGTACCTATTAGAAAACCTCCTCCCATGTGTTTCACCATGCCCTGACATGTGGGAGTCTTCCTCCATGTTCCTCTGGAATCTGAATTTCAGAGATGGCCATTGTAGGGGGACTTTTAAGGAGGAACTTCTTGCTCAACAATGAAATGTTCTCTAGAGGGGAACTTACTTGGTACCTACACTGCTGCCATTTCAGTGCCAGGCTAGGGTCTTCTTTTTACCCCAGGCCTTCAAAATCTTGTCCATGGTATTAATGGTAGTTTTAGTTCCTGTGCTAAGTGTTATTTTTAAACATCTTCAGTTTATATATTATTTTATAGTGCTGTGTATGTGTGTGCATGTGCGTGTATGTATGTGCCTTCAAGTTGCCTGTCAACTTAAGGCTACCCCATAAATTTCATAAGGCTTTCTTAGGCAAGGAACACCCAGAGATGGTTTTGCCAGTTCCTGCCTCTGCAATACAGCCTACAGCACCTGATATTCATTGGTGGTCTCTGATCCAAGTACTAACCAGGGCTGAGCCTGCTTAGCTTCCAAGATCAGACGGAATCTGATGCCTTTAGGGTATTTAGGCTTTAGAAAGTCAAGGAAGAAAGTGCAAAGGCAAGTTTACACTTGAACAGTAAGAAAACAAAAATATTGACGACAGTTGATTTACTTAAGTTTAAAGTAGACAATGAAAATATTGAAATAGTTCAAGAAGATCAATACTTTGGCTCAGTCATTAATCAGAATGGAGACTGCAGCCAAGCAATCAGAAGAAGACTAGGTCTTGGAATGGCAGCTATGAAGGAACTAGACAAGATCCTGAAATGTCAAGCTATATCATTGAATAATAAAGCTATGATTGTCCATGCCATCACATTTCCTGTTTCTATGTGTGGTTGGTAAAGCTGGACAGTGAAGAAAGTTGATAGGGAAAAAAATCAACTCATTTGAAATGTAGTGCTGGAGAAGAGTTCTACGGATACTGTGGACTGCTTAAAAAGACAAATAAATGGGTCCTAGAGCAAATCAAGCCAGAACTCTCCCTAGATGAATATGAAGTAGCCATGTGGACCCTAATGTCTCTTTGCTGAATGCTGTCACCTTTCAATCACTATTCGGGGTCAGACTAGATAGCCCATGAGACTCTGGGACTCTGCAAAGTCTTTTTCCTTTAACTCTCAGGCTTAGTCAATGTTCCTTACTAATCAACTCTATGTTCCATAAACATACGATATGCTGATGTAAACAATTCTTTCTCTAATAACACTTGAACTGTACCCAAGTGTTCCTAAGCTATCTTGTCTTGTACTTTCTGAACTATCAACAATTGTCACAAGGAAGGGAAGCTGCTGACGCCAGAGAGAGGGAGGAGGGATTGCTCTTTGCATACTGTCATAACTGTATAAAAGTATTTTGTAGCCATAGCTCTTGGCTCTGATTCTATGGAAGGTATTCCAGTCAGGCCCACCAGTGTAATAAAACTCACTTTCCAATCCATGGGTCTGCTGTTCCATGATTTCTGTAACAACTAAACTCAGACGGCCATACTTTGGCCAAATCATGAGCAGATATAAGTTAGAAAGCTGTAGGAAAAGAGGAAGACTGCATTCCAGATGGATAGCCACGTCTCTGAGGAGATAGCCATCAAGGAAGCCACGTCTCTGAGGAGATTTTCAGACAACACTGTTATAGTGTTACTATTCCACTTTATTTGCTATGGATGCCTCCTCTTGAATCCTGGGATTTGCAGTTTAGGGAGGGGCATTTACAACTCTCAGCCAGATTGCTCTTAGGCCTCACTAAACTACAAACCCCAGAATTCCACAGGAGGAAGCCAGAGCAGTTAAAGTGGAATAGTAACACTATATCAGCGTAGTCTGAAAATCTCCTGAGTCTGCAAGACCTGAGCAGGGCTGTTGATGATAGAGTGACTTGGAGGACTCTCGTTCATGGGGTCACCATAAGTTGAAGTTGACTTGATGGCAGTTAACAACAAATTGCTAGCTGCATGTATTTTATGCCAGCTTTTTTAAAAAATATTGTTTGTGGTTTGAAACTGTATGGTGTTTATATTTGAACTTGATTTGGATCATACCTAGAGAGTTTAGCTGGAATCCTGTATGGGACTTATATATGCATAAGCACTGTAGTTGCAGCATGACGCAGTGAATCCCAGCCCAATGCCCCCCAAGCTCTTCTTAAGGGGAAGGCTCTGCTGTGATCAACAGGGGTCTGTTTCCCTATCGCTCAGTTATTGACAGGCAGGAGCAGGACCCTTACCACAATTCCCCCTCGCACCAGATAGCTCACACAAGGGAGGGTGGAACGTCTGCTAGCTGCTTTTTGGTTAATCAAAGTGGCTGTTGCCTGGTAAGTGGGGATTGGGGGACTTTCACAGTCCCTCTATAGACTCTTAAACAGCTCATACATAGTGATTTTGCATACTAAACAGTCAGAAGTGTGTAACTCTAATTACACATTCATAATTGCCATAGAGGATTCCAGGCTTTGGACACTATCAGAAGTGGCAAAAATTGCACAATTAGGACATCACAGTAACATGAATGGGTTCCACTATTGTATGATGTTGTCATCTTCGCATGTTTAATCTGTGCTCCCCTGCAAATAAGGTGTCACTTTTCATTGATGGGACAAGCTGTCAATAGCTCTCAATATCGCTTTTTTAACAATATTGAAGAGCATGTGAAACTATGTCCCATTGTAATCACAAGACTACAGTATGAATGGGAGGTCCTCTTCCCCTCTTCCCCATTCCTGGTGAGAGAATGTCTGTGTGAGAACATGAAAACGATCTACAGGACACTCTTTTAATGAACTGTTCCATTTTGTTTGCAAATGTTTAGGTTTGATTCAGTGCTCATGTGCTCATTACTTAGTAAATTCAGTTGTGTTTTTTTTTGGAGTTTTAAGGACACTCACATCTTCTCGTGAAAACCGCTGAAATCTCGCCCATGCTAAATCATGGAAGTAAACTCCTCTTCTTTAAGTGCTAGTGGTGGTTGTGCAATAATTACATGGAGGTTGTATTACACAATTACAGCAATATGTGATAATAAGTGTGATAATGCCACTGTGTTTCTGCTTTCCTCAATTGTGGAATTACAGCATTTTTAAACACCAGCCTGATAAAGTCCTTTGTTTGCAAGGCATCCAACAGATATAAACACACATATGTGCATGCATACACATGCACACTGTTGAATTCTTTCTGTGGAGAAAGAAAGGAAAAAGAAAGATTCACAAATCTTGAAAAGTGTTAGTATTAGAAAAATCCAAACACCAAAATAGTTCAGATGAGCGATTTATTGCCCCATAAAGCTGAAAGCTAACATGGGGGGGCAGCACTGATTAGCTGTTTGCAATGGTGGTTGGAATATTAATTTTTGGATTATAACTCCTAGAATTCCATAGCCAATATAACTAGTGGGAGCTTGTAGGACCAGTTATCCAAAAAAAGAAGCATTTCCAATTGTTGGATGTTGTATATTAGTAAAGACAAACTTGCCACAGCATCCATAGCTCTTTTCAAAAGACCCCAAATCCAGGTTAGGCATTGTCTCTGGAGTTTCTCACTGCTTGGGGGAGGAGCATGCACATAATAATATTTTAATTGCATTTTGTATTAGGATTTTAATTGCAAGGTGTTGCTGGATGTGTTAGGTTGAAAAGAAGAAGAAAAATAAACTCAACAGACAAAAAACTGAGTACAGACATTGTCCTGGTTGTTTTAAAGGAAAGTGGTAGGTTGAGAGAGTTACGATTCTGAATGGCAAATTCTGAAGAGAAGCAAAGGGAAAGCTCAAGGGAGAAAAAGTAATTTTTAGTTCACAGTGGCTAGTAAAGTGGCCTCAACAGGGTTACTGTGCCCTTGTAACTGACTGCCAGCTTAGTTGAATCACATGAGACAGAATGATTGAGATCTGCAAGTGGATTAACAGGATGTATCATAAGCTGTTGGGCAGGCCTGTGCCTATCCTTTTCTAGATCAGGTAGAATCATAGAATCACAGAGCTGGAAGAGACCACAAGGACTTCTAGTCTACCCCCTGCCCTGCAGGAATACCCAATCAAAGCATTCCCAAGAGATGGCCATTCAGCCTCTGTTTAAAAACCTCCAAAGAAGGAGATTCCACCACACTCCCAGGCAGTGCATCTCACTGCAGAACAGCTCTTACCATCAGGAGGTTCTTCCTATTGTTTAGGTGGAATCTCTTTTCCTGCAGTTTGAGTCCATTGCTCTGTGTCCTTGTCTCTGGAGCAGCAGAAAACAAGCTAGCTCCATCCTCACTATGACATCCCTTCAAATATTTAAACATGGCTATCATGTCTCCTCTTAACCTTCTCTTCTCCAGGTCAAACATACCCAGCTCCCTAAACCGCTCCTCATAGGGCAGGTACTTGTGCTTGGATGACAGACTACCTAAAAATGACTGATTTCAATTAATAGCAGGCTGAATTGCTGGTCAAAACCTTCTTTAGGCTGGGTTTACAAAGAACAGTAAGCTAGATTTTGGTTTATTGAATTTTGGCCTGTTGTGTCTAATCCTGTCCTGACAAACAAACCATGGCTTGTTCCAAACCGAGAACTATGGCTTGCCTTTGGCTTTTTCCTCCAGCTGTCCACCTGAAGAAGGTGCTAAAAATAAGGAGAGGAACAGATGAGAACCAGAGAAAACAAACTATAGTTTAGTCATTGGTGGAAGAATTAATGGTCTAATCTAATATAAACTATGCTTTCTGTGATGTTCCACTGATGTCCATTACCTTCCACAGCAGCAAATCAGCCCCAGCCTTGGTTATGGAGCCCTGGTGGTGCAGTGGTTAAATGCCAGTACTGCAAGCCACCATGTTGCAAGTTCGATTCCAGCGGGCTCCAAGGTTCACTCAGCCTTCCATCCTTTCGTAGGTCGGTAAAGTGAGTACCCAGTTTGTGGGTGGCAATTAGCTAACACACATTGGAAACTGTTTAATGCAGTGTAGATGTGTAAAATAACTATTGCTTAAAACAATTTGTAAGCCGCTCTGATAGCCTTCTGGCTGAAGAGTGGGGTATAAATAACTAAATAAATAAAAATAAAAAATAAAAACAAACAAATAAACAAATTTAGCACTGTAGTGATATTGCAGGGAACAGAATAGGTACGCTGAATGAAGATAGTAAGTAGTGCATGTTAATTATGATTGGATTTGACTGACTTGTGACTGGCACTCAAAAAACCCTCTATTCTCCAACTCAGGGTGGTATGAAGGGAAGAAATGAATAAATCTCACACTGTCATAGACATTCATATGACATGAGCAATAGAATTTTTCTCCATTCTAACCTCTTCACTTTACAGTTTGGAGAAAAAATGAATTCTATCATCAAAAGAAATTTTGAGCCTCATCCTCTATTTTACAGCCCATTACCCACCCCTGGCTTAAAGGGCTAATAGGTGTGTGTGTGTGTGAATGTTTTAACTGCAATAATGTTATGCTTTAATTGTAATTACACTGTGACCCATGTAGAGAGCTGTAATCACATGGATGAAGCCTGCTCCAAATTGCATACCTTCAAGCAATTTACAAACAAAAAAAACTCTTTACAAAAAATCAATGGTCTCTCTGCATCTAATAATAAAACTGCTGCTGGGAGATGTTTTGATGTTTTCAGTAATTCATTATTTTTGCCATTCAGGCTAACTGGGATGAAACCATTTTGATCACAAAATATTAACCAGTCGTAATATTTAATATATGGCTAAGTGGGAGATGTGAAGATCTTAGAATTAGAGAGATGAGGTAGTGAACATGATCAGTATATATTTATGAAATCTTTTTACCAAGTGAATTTATGAATGCTGGATCAGATCAAACTTATTTAGTAAAATGAAATTATAATCCCTCCTATCCCTGAGAATGAGGGCAGCATAACATTCTCTTCTATTTAGAGGAAGGAAAACAAGCAGTTGTGTGGGGACAAAGCCTGGGAGGCACCTGTTATAGGACACAAATGGCAATCCTCCAGGCAGCCATAAAATGGAAATAAGAATAAATGGGCATGAAAATTAAATGGGTAGTTTTCTTAACTTGTTCACCCTTACCATCCATCAGAAGTAGGTCATTATTATGATTAAGATTTTTATTATTACAATTGGCCAGAATCCAATATGGGATTCACAGATAAATAAACACTGTAGGATTTTATCACACACACAAAGCAGAATTACAGAAGGATGGTAGTGCCTGTGGCCACACCTTATCACACGACACTTAGGACTTTTTCAGACCAGGGGAAAAAACCCCGAGGAGGTCGGGAGAAGAACAGGGCTGTTTTGCTTACAGAGCCCCATTTCAGACAGCCCTGTCCTCCTCCGTTCTCCTCCCAACCTCCTCCCGACCTTCCCCTGTGCTGCAGGCACCACTTTTTATTGATGGAGGTTCTCCATGAATAAGAAGCGGCACCCGCAGCACAGGGGAAGGTCAGGAGGAGGTCGGGAAGAGGACGGGGCTGTCTGAAATGGGGTTCTGTAAGTGAAACAGCCCCGTTCTTATCCCGACCTCCTTGAAGTTTTTTTTCCTGTCTGAAAAAGTCCTTAGTCTGTCCTGTTCCTGTTCCTCCTTTTCACTGATGAGAAAGGCCCATCAATGCCTCCCATTCACGCTGCTTTACCACTGTTGATTCATATGTGATAAGTTCCTTCCGCTGCAATTCTGATATGGAGGCCATCACGTGGTGTGAGTGGGTGTGATTTTGTTCCTCTCCCCCTCGCTCTTCCCAAGCAGGCTGTTTTTCTTTTCCCCCCAGTTTCTTTACTTTTCTTACTTAATCAATTGCTGTGACTGTGCAATTGCACCAAAAAGAAAAAAAAAGTGACTGAAAGGAATGCTGAGAGGAGCATAGGGCAGGAAGGTGGGGTTATGGAGGCTGCGTGTAGAAGACAGAGCCCGGAACTATAGCAGCACCATGGCGCTTTTGAAGAGCTGTGCAAAAATGACAAACTGGTATGTTTGTGTTTCCTACACTAACACGATTGTGGTGTTTTTTACCAGCCTGGTGTGATAAAGTCTGCAGTTACAGCATTATGCAGTGAATCCCAGCCTGACCACACCCCCAGTCCCATTCACCAGGAAGCAGCCACTGCAATCAAGAGGTGCTACGTAGAGATCATGAAAATGCAACAGTAATGAGTGTGGGCCATAGAGGAGCCCAACCATCCTTTATATCCACACACACACTTTTCCAAGTCTGAACGAAAAAGCGGCATAATTAGAAAAAAAAAAAAAAAAAACCCTGACTGGCACAGATGCAGAAAAGAATTAAAGCGCAAGTTGCCGCAATAAATCTGCTGTGTAAACCAGCCCTTGGAAAAGTTACATTTTTTCTGGACCACGGCTTCTAGAATGCCCAGTAGCTCTGCATGTGAGAGTAGGTTGATAAGTAGTTGGGTGAATGAACTGCAGGTGCATGAAAACAGTGGTGCATTTTGCTTTTATTTGGATCTTCTATTGAGCCAATAATGGAATCAGAGAGTGCAAATACATTCTCAGACTAGTGTGTGACTGAGTTCAAGAGAACTGTTTGAATAACTACAAAGATGCCAGAGGTGTACCCCACTATACACTCCTGCAATGCATCATTTCAGTTGCTAGAAATCCTTTTGGATATTTTACACTTTCAAAATGCTTTATTCTGTACATGCACATATGCATATTACATTAACTATGGGCTAAGCAGTTCAGAACAAAATTAATTTGATAGCATTTCATTGGGAAATTGTGTCCATGGCACCAAATGTAGCATGTGAATGCTATGTCTTCTGCCACAGAATATGTTATCCTAAAGACTCTGCAAATATAAGTAGCAATCTGAGGCCAAGATGTTTATTTACACAGTAGTAGACATTGCCCTACAAGAACAGCATTCTGTCATAATGACCACTGACAACATGTAGCTCTGGAGCAAACCCATGGGTGTACATGGAGCTGCATCCCTGTTGACTATGGTTACATTATCTCTGTCATCCCTGAATGACTCATGCATATGTATTAGCCCAGTTTCTCTGATGAGTCTTTATAATTAACACTAAATTATTGATGAGCAATGGACTGCGGAGTTTTACAATAGTGTACTTACTGCTTTTTTGTTTTTTAAAAAAATATTTCCTGCATTTACATAGGGCCTTACACCCCAAAAATCTGAGAACCTTCCCAAAACATTCAGTAGTCAAATAAATCTTGCAACATCCCAGTGAGGTAGGCTGGTTTATCATCCCCATTTTACAGGTGGAGAAACCGAGGCACAAAGAGGTTCAGTGACATGCCAGAAGCCTTGGTAATGCGCCACCTTCCATCCTGCTCTCCCAGTTGGAGGAGATCCATGAAAGGAGATTTTTAATAACTCGTATATACAAATGAACTTTCTGTATATATAATTGCTCTTCTTTATATAAGCCTACATATATGCAAAAAAGGAGGGGGCTACTTAGGGAGGGAATCATAATTAACACATAAGGGTGAGCACATGAGGGTCTTTGCACAACTAGCTAGATGGCTGGTACCATCACCTCAATTATCTGCAGGTTGAAGAAACTTTACAGCCCTTTACATCACGGTGCACAATACTCTCTGGGCTCCAGTATTTATAGATTGTAAAATAAAGAACTGAGTTAGCTACATGCTGCTTTCCTGCTGAAGTCTTGACTAAAAATCACATGCTCATGTTTCCAAGTAGACACCTGCAGCACAGAAAGGTATCACTGGCAGGGAAATTTTGGAGGACCCCCAATTACTTTCAGACCTCTCTGGATTCCCCCCTCAGCCAAAAATAAATAAATAAAAATATTTGGCCAAAAAAGGGAGTAATCTCTCCAAGAAGCCTCCTTCAAAATGAGACACAGGGCCTTGCTTTAGCACAACTGTTGGTGGGTGAGGGTGGGCAATTTTGGGCCCCTGAGAGTCTCTAGGGTCACATGGACTATCAAAAAACAAGGGGACATGAGAAGTCCACTTCTGTGGTGTCAAACAGTTTGAGAGGGGTAACAACCTATTTAAAGGGTTAGTCACCACTTCTGGAAGCTTCAAAGAGAGGCAGTTTACCCTTTTTGACCAGGTAAAGAAAGGGTAGGCCAGGGAGCCCAGGGGATTTTGGGGGTGCAAAATAAGGTTGCCTGATTGAAAACTAAATAGGGTTCCTTGCCTTTAATAGTTGTGTAGAAAAGGGAATTTCAGCAGGAGTTGTTTGTCATGCAGCCAGCTAGCAAGCAACGCCTGCTGAAAGTCCCCTATCTGCATCACCATTAAAGGTACAGGAGCTCTTTTCAGTTTTCAGTCTGGCAACTCTAAAAAAAAAGTCTAGGGGCCACACTTGGTCCACCCCTGCTGTAGTGAGTGATGCTTTCTTTAGTTTCTGTGTGTATAAAACACAGGCCCTGGTTTTGGTCTCTCTTTGAATGATGAAGCATTTCCAGTATATTTTCTCCCAAAACTTGTGACTTCAGTTTGAAGACAAAAAGAGAAACACAGTACAGTACTGTAATAGCATTCTGGTAGAGTTGCTGTCCATGGTGAATCCACAGGGAGCCCTCTCCTATCCTACAGCCAGAGCAGAGAACCAATAGGCCAATAAAGGATTAAACAGCTCCTTTCTACTGTTGCTTCCCCCATCTGCACTGAAGTTTTCCCCACTAGGGCAAAAAGGTCTCAACTGGAATGGGAAAGCAGCAATAGAGAAGAGCTGCTCAGTCATTTATCTCTCTCTTGCTTTTTGGCTTCACCCCAACCTCAACTGCTGGCTTTCCATCTCTAATAGTTTTCCCTCTCCCTGATTCACATGGGATTCTTCACTGCCTAGAATTCCCTGCTTACCACTACTGTGAGTTCCATACATTGCATTAATGGGGAAGAGGATTTGTGGCTTTTAAAGACTTATCTTTCATTTTCTCTTTTTCTTAAAAAAGACTAACTCAGTTCTAACATGGAATAAGTTCTCTGATGCAAGCACTGACAACATGAGGCACTACAGCACAATTATTTTTAGAATCTGGAATCAACATACAGTATATACAGCGTTACATTCTGTGAAGTATTTATTCAGGGTGTGGGGAACCTGCAGCTCTCCAGATGTTGTTGTCAGACCCCAAATGACCTCAGCCCTAGCCAGCAAGCCCAATGACTAGAGATGATGGGAAATGGAGCCCAACAATATCTGGAAGGCCAAATGTTCCTTGCCTCTGTGTTAATTAGCACTGGCCTAAGCAAAAAAATGAAAAGCCTAGCTAAGATTGTAATAGCACTGCTGCCATTTGTCCATTCTAAACAATCTGAGTAAACTGCAGAGTGAATTTTACACTATAACAGAAGACAGGCCCAAACTTGAATGGCATTGTTACACTAGCAATGTACACAGCACAAGCAGAAATTAATATCTAGTATTAGTGCAAGGGAGGGATCTAGGGTGCCACTTTCCTCTGTATAGCCTGTTGTGAAAGAGATAGCACAATATAAACCTAAGGAGGAGTTCCCAATACACCAAGTAGTTAAGACACACACACACATCAGAGGTGAAGAAACTTGTGACTGGTGGATTCCGATGTCATTTCTGCAAGTGTATGCATAAGCAATAAGCAAGGTGCTCAGTCTGTCTTGCAAAGTGGATTGCATATGCACATTGTCTCTTGCATCCCTGCTTGTTCAATAGTTAAATGCAGCACAACTACTAGCTCTTCTAAATTAGAAGAGGAGAGAACTAACCAGAGACTGTTTGATCTAGGCCACAGTCTCTGGTTAGCTCTCTCCTCTTCTAATTTATATATTTTATAGTTAATGTTAGAGACTGATGTCACCTCTGAAGCTTTCCATGTTTCAGACATTTGAGGAATTATATCCTTGATATAATCTAAAAGGTAGCACCAGCTATGTAATTAAAATTACATACAATTATTTGAAAGATGAAATGGAATCTGGAAATTATAATTGACAATATGACTCTTATTAGCAGTCAGAATGTGTCTAGCCCAGTTTTAGAATTTATCAGAACCACCTACAACTGATAGCTAAATATCTAAATCTATTTCTATTTTTACAGCTATACAAATATAGCTATAGCTATATGTATATAGCACACACACACAGGTACAAACATGGGTAATGTATCTCTCTCTCTCTCTCTCTCTCTCTCTCTCTCTCTCTCTCTCTCTCTCTGGCTTTTCTTCGCAAACAAAGATTCAGGAAGGGCTCATCCCGCACTTTCTACAAGCGCGCTGATGACTAAAAAGGCCAATCCAAGATAAACAAATCCGGTTGCAGAAAGCACAGCAGAAGGTCTCCTTGGCTGATGTTTCCAGGTTGTGATTCTTTCTGTGTTGTCATTTCTCTACAAGACTTGTTCAGCGTGAGTTCTCAAATAAGGCTGCAGCATTGTGGATAGTGTGTCTCCATGCCTCCTGATGTGAGACCAGGGCAGACCATTGTTGGTGATCAATTTGTTCAAGCTCTCCTCATATGAATGCCCCATTGTCAACCATTTTTCTCTGTGTATGTGCATGAGTGTGTCTGACGATAACACTTCATGCACCTGACAAAGATGAAAGCATCCACCAAATTTTGTCACAGCAAGTTTGTAAGATTTAAGGCACCATACTTAATTGTTCTGAAAATCAGAATTCAGAATGAATTTCAGACTCATTTTTCCATTGCTCTTCATCTTCAGTTGAAATAAACACAAAAAAACAAGAGGACCTCAGCCTCAAAATTGTAGACCTTCAGAGGCAACATTCTACAAACTTTTCTGACAATGTCAGAAGAAATAATCTGAAAGGCTAGATATACCTCAAAAATTGTAACATTTGGCTTACTATATATTTAACCCCAAAGTTAATTTGTCCCCTTGCATAGCAGTCAACATGACTATAAATATGGATAACTAATTATCCCCCTCCAACGTACAGAAATTTGGGGTGGAAGAAGAAAGACAAACGGTGCTCTTCGAATACCTTGGTGATATCTCATGGTACTTCAGACGCCAGTGCCTAGTAAGTCACTTGATATTAGTGAAAGAGGTCAGTAATCACAGAGGATTTCATATATCTTTTCGAACAGGGCACTTCTAAAGCCAGAGGTTGGAAACATTATTTCTCTGGGCTACTACTACCAGGATCCTTCAGCAATCATGACTTTGGAACTTTTGAGCATTGCAGTGAGTAAAAGTAACTTTTTCAATATAAGAGTAGGTGGTGAGGATTGTTATGCCAGGATACCTCTGATGTAGCATGCAAAAAAGATAGGTGTCTGTGACAATCTCAAGGACTACTGCTAGTAGAGTGCATCCTTTGGGAAAGGGTTTAACAGGAATCATCCAGACAAACCAAATATTCCACTCTAATGGTGGGTTTCTTTATTGTTCTTACCACTTTTCCCCCTGAGATCTAAATGATGTTTTGCTAACTGCAGGCTTTCTTGTCTCACTTTCCATTCTTTCTTTACTCTTTTTGTTCCTTTTTTGAAATTGTCTTATAAACACAAACCTAATCTCTTTGGTGTGCCATTCAACAAGTTTTGTGTATAGAGGCTGCAAATTTTGGTTCATCTGGGTGGTTTTTTTGGGGGGGGGTTGTTTTTTGGTGACAGGAGGCCAGGGTGTTGGCTGTAGGTGTGTCTAATCCAGTAGCTTCCCTCCTATTTTAACTTCTGTTGCCAGCTTTCTTTTATTATTATTATTTTATTATTATTATTTAGTTATTTATACCCTGCTCTTAGCCACAAGGCTATCAGAGCGGCTTACAAATTGTTTTAAGCAATAGCAATTTACACATCTACACTGCATTAAACAGTTTCCAATGTGTGTTAGCTAATTGCCACCCACAAGCTGGGTACTCAATTTACCGACCTACGAAAGGATGGAAGGCTGAGTGAACCTTGGAGCCCGCTGGAATCGAACTTGCAATGTGGTGGCTTGTAGTACTGGCATTTAACCACTGCACCAGCAGGGCTCCACTGTTATTTCTGTTATGGAATCCTTATATTCTCCTCCTCCCAAGCCTGGCGGGTTGTTTTGTAAAATTTTAAAAATTCTCTGTAGCATTAGTGCTAAGATGGCAAACTGAAATTCTCTTGCTTGTCATTACACACAGAACTGCCAGTTCACTTCTCCACAACCCTCATTCCTGCTCATTCAATTGAGCCCACTCCCCATTAATGGCTCTTCATTTTTAAAAACCTCTCCATATTATCATTAGATCACAAAGCTGAAAATGGTGAAAGGCAATGGAGGGTGAGAAGGGAAATTCTACTGAACATCTTATATGCAATTTCCAGTTCTCCATTTTCTCTCCTAGCTGGGCAGTCATTTCAGCTTGATCATGTAGGCTGTGGGAGAAAAATTTAGGCTGAGAACTAAAGACGTCACATGATACATGCAGCAGAATTCCCCTCTTTTTCTGTTGACACCTCCATTTTTAGGTTGAAATGGCTGCCCAGTTTGTGCCTGACATAAAATGTACCATAGAATTGCCTTCTTCTTCCTCTGCCTCACTCCTTGCAGACATTGCATTTTGATGGGAGGTGGAATCTAGGTTGAATAGAGGAGTGCTTCTTAAGCTATCTGATGTGGTGTACCAACAGGGTTTTTTCCCCAATGCACCAGGGAACAGAACCATATTGGTGCCCACTGACTACAACTGTCTTGTTCTTAGATTTTCCTTTGGTTTGTTTTCGGGCTGTGAGGCCGTGTTCCGGAATAGTTTTTTTCTGATGTTTCGCCTGCATCTGTGGCTGGCATCCTCTTGTTCTTTCCTGGAAATATACCAGTAGCTTGTAGACTGGCATTGGTCCACAGACCACCACTTTGAGTAGCTCTGAAACAGAGAACCTTCACATCCCATCCTACAACACTCATCAGCAGGCACCCACAAACATACCGAAATAAGCCACATTTACGAACTATACACTGAGACTTTTTTTTTTTTTAAAAAAAAGGTCAGGTGAAAGTGTACCTGCATTTGGAAGGGAAAACAACAAGAGGTGATATTAAATACCAGAGAATGGTATAGCATAAATCACTCAAATGGCCCAGCTGGATGAGCCCATAATTAAGCAAGAGGTCTCTTCACATTACATAGTTATAGCACTTTCGTACCACTTTAATTGCATTGGCTCCATCCTGTGGAATCCTGGGATTTGTAGGCACTGATATTTTTTTTTACAACAGAATTCTAAAAACCACAGAAAACTACAAATACTACGATTCCATAGAATAGAACCATAGCAGTTAAAGTGGCATCCAAGAGTTATATTTGTGTAGTATGAAAGGGACTCAGTGGGTTAAATAGCTCTACTTACCAGGATTTGGTCAGAAATATTCCACTGATTTTTAGTGACTGAGCTCTCTTTATTTTTACCACTAAAAGGTTTACCATACTCTGAAGAAAAGTGGTAAGGCGGCAGTAATGTTCCATCTTCTGTGCTGCCTTACCACATGATGTCATCATTCTTCTGGCATTCTTTCATTCTGGGCCCATGGAGGACCAAGGTAAAACCACATCTTTTTGCTAATGGCTTTTTCTGGTTAGCAAAAAGACACAATTTTACCTTGGTCCTCCACGGGACTGATAACGAAAGAACAGCGATGTCATGAGGTAAGGCAGCACCAAAGATGGAATGTTCCTGCTGTCTTGCCACTTTTCTTTGGAATGTGGTAAGCCCTTAAGTCACACAAGGAATGTTCTTCAGCAGGTTCCTCTCCCTCAAATAAAACCCTCACTTTTCAGGACCCTTCTTATCACCCTCAGAAGTCAGCCTAGGGCCTTTCTACACTGCAGAAATACAGTAGTTTGACACCACTTTATCCACCATGGTTCTATCCTATGGAATCCTGTTATCTATAGGACTTTTTCGGACAAAGGAAAAATAACGCTAGCAGCCTCGCCAGGTTGCGAGGCTGCAGCGCTAGAGGGCGTCAGTTTCGCATGACACCTCTTCCCAGCGGTACTGTTGCAGTACTGCTGGGAGATTTGACCATCAGTTGACCGTCATATTTGGAAGATTTTTACTCACATCGTTGATCGTTGGCGAGGCTGCTAGCGTTATTTTTCCTTTGTCCGAAAAAGTAGTTTCATGAGGTATTTAGCCTTTTCTATCAGAGAACTCTGGTGCCTCACCAAACTATAGATACCATGATTCCATAGGATAGAACTATGGTGGTGTCAAACTGCTGTATTTCTGCAGTGTAGACAGGCCCCTAACCAGGCAGATTAACTTTGATGAATTGGCCATGACGACTGCGTCCTACAAAACAAACCCCACAGCAGGTGTGATGTATCCCTTACAACAGAGATGTTCCAAATCAGCACATTTCTCCATAAAATATAGCACCTTCCCCTGATTTCAACATACTACTTGCCCAGTGAAGTTTACATAGTAGACTCCAGCCTCCCTTATTAGTGTGGATCTGGCAATACTGGGGCCTATTGTGAGTGCAGCATGCAGTGGCTTGTCTTCAAGTATGAAATACAAGACCCTCATAAGTTAAGAAAGGGATAGGAAAAGAAGCAGAAATTGTCTGGCACACGTGAATGGTCTCCAATAGCTTTGTGTAGTGCCTCTTAGAAAATCATGCCCTAAATTTGCACCAGGAGAATTGTGCTCTCTGTTAGATTCAAGACAGTACCAAAATACACAATACAGTATAGTCTTCTAATATCCCCTGAGTCAGCCACTTCTTCAGCAAAAGACAGACCAGTAAATTAGGTTAAAAAATATATAGGTGCCTGGGAATATCAATCGTGAGTATTTGTCAATGGCGTGAGTGTTTTGCATGATACGCAGACTAACGTGCCCCTTCAGACCTTTCTTCCTTGATGAATGAGACTCATTATTCATGGCCAAATTGACCACCATCTTGTCTTGCTTATCCTCTTCTGTCACCATCTGGGCTCTTGCAAAATCTTCTAAGCTATTGGTATCTGATTCGCTGTATATACCTTCCAGCAGCATAGTTTTTGTAGAAGGTATTCCACATGTGCATGGGAACTGAAGAAACAGAACAATAAAAAGAACAGAATGAGACAAAAGAATCGCAACTTGGTTTTATGCCGAGCATGTGTGAGTGCTTCACTTGCAAAACTTCCATCACTGGATGACTCTTTGGGTTGTATCCAGTGTGATGTCAAGTGGAACTCTGCAAACAGAAGGATCTGACAGGTGAAAGAAGGAAGATAATTTTCCCCCAATTCCACCTTCCCCCCCATGCAGCCATCCAGCTTCTGAAAACCTGTTCTGAGGGTGTGGGGGACCCTTCAGAACAGTTTGTGAGGTGGTAATAGTGGTGGTAGGACCTTGCAGGGGAAGTGAACCTGGCAAAATCCACCTCCTTCCAATCTCTGCTGGATCCCAGTAGCCTAAGTAAAAAGGAGCCCTTCCCTTTATGGAGGGAAACAACATTATGGCAGACTGAATTCATTAGGGCATGAAACCATCATATGGTCCATGATAAATAAAAAAAAAAAAAAATAAGTGTCTCTGTTGACTATAAAGGTGAATTCAGAGTGAGCAGTATTTTTTAGGAGAGCCAGCATCGTATAGTGGTTTGAGCATTGGACTATGACTCTGGAGACCAGGGTTTGAATCCCTACTCAGCCATGGAAACTCACTGGGTGACCTTGGGCAAATCACATGCTCTCAGCCTCAGAAAAAGGCAAAGGCAAACTCTCTTTGACCAAATCATGCCAAGAAAACCCTGTGATAGGTTTTCAGTAGGGTCATCGTAAGTCAGAAACGACTTGAAGGTACACAACAACGACAAAGTATTATTTATATAAAATAATGTGAATTCTGGACATTGCAAGCAATTTACATGCAACTTTGTTTTAAGTTTCTTTGCAAGAAAGGGATTGTACCACTGTAATACATGTAATAAAAGAGGATGTCAGTCTGCTTCCCTTTCTGTCACAACTATAGGCCTAGGTCCATGAAATCTAAACATATGGAACCTGGCATGCATACTAAGGAGACTAGCAGTGAGCAGATGGGTGTTCTTTTGTTTTTAATATGCCTTTATTATTTTGAGTTAATTTTAAGAGCGCATGCTTTTGAGTCTTGCCATAACTACTTCACTCATGAGCCTGTATCCTAATTCTTGGTCCTAGCTAGAGTAAACTCATTGAATCAATTGTTGAATGGTGAGTTAACATATTAGGTAAATTCCACTGATTCAATAAACTTCATCTAGCTTGGGCTACCAACAGGATTCAGGCCACTAGCTGTTAAATTTCCCTTAACATCTGATAGCATTGCATGGGTATGGCAGGGGGGAGAAGATTGAGGGACAGTTATGGAAGTGTTCATTTTGCCCTGTCAGGGCTGCTCACAGCCGTGAGAGTGGGCAGATGTGATAGGCAGCTATAGGAGTACACGACATCTGTGCATTCTAGCAGCCATGGCTTCACTGAGACTGGGAGAGTACGATGTGCCCACATCTGACAGTTACATAACTTTTGGCTAATGGCTTCCATGCATCAAACTGACTATTTTAACCAGTACAAAGCCAGGCACTTCTCCCCCCTAAGAAATACATAAGGTGGCAATATTGTTGTACACCTTCAAAATAGACAGAGTAAACTTTGAAAACAGGTGTAAATCATATGGGCTATCTGTGGCCTTCAGGCTGCATGGGACCCTCAACAGCATTCAATATGGCTAGGAAATTGGGGAGCCACACTGCATTTTCCCCAGAGCCCCGCCGGAGAAAAGACTGTGTTGATGCGACAACTGTCAGCTATAATGAACAGACCACAGAACCAGGATAGCAGAACTTGGTGAAGATCATTGCGGGTAGAGAGGCTTTCACTTCTCCTACCCTGCATGGTAGGGTTTGCCATCCAACACATCTAGAGAACAGTACGTTGAGCAAGATAGAAGGAGTCTAAGTACTGGTTGGCATTATTTGATGAAATGAATGAGAGAAAATGTGACAGGTGGAGGGGGGGAGAAAACACAGAATTGGGATTGTTTTCAGTGTTCTAGATTAAATGAAATTGAATAAGAGAAAAGTATTTTAAGGGCAACATTCAACTGTAAGAAAATTTAAAAATATTTTAAAATAGCTTTACAGTTTACTGAGATATTGCAAACCTTTGGGGGATTTGAAATTTATTTGGGGTACATCAGGATAAAATCAAATTAGCTGATGCTAAATTGCTGCTCTTCTCAACTTAGTGTCCTCTAGATGTGTTGGACTGCAACTGTTATTCTCTCCAGATAGCATAGCCAGTAGTCAATGCACCTGGAGCACACCATGTTATGGAAGTCTACCATCGTTCTTTCTCCACGCAGGAAAAAAGAAGTTCTATATACAGAGATCCTTTGTCTACCCAGTTTCCTCATCCGCTTTTGTTTAAGCATGTAGCCTTGATGAATCATTTAAATTGCCATTTTATTCAAGAAAATTGTCACAGCTAAGAAAGGGTTTACACAAGCAACCCTGACTTATGGAAATGACTACAACTCAGAATAGAGATGTCAAATAGATATTTTTGACAAAAATAACAGCATTAAGAAGAAAAATTATAAAAATATCAGATTTATAAAGTATCACAAGTATGCTATGGAACTTTATTCAGTTCAGTCTTTCAACTCTTAACAAAAATTATGAAAAAAAGATATATGACTCACCATGAAAACACTATGGATTCAGCACATGCAATAGACAAATACAACACCCAGTCAGCCTGAGATGTGGGTATTTATCCTCCTATTTGCATTAAATGATGCACTGAACTTGTCCACTGGGCCTCATGCAAGCATTGCTGTTCAAATACTGATCTAAATGACTCTTTGTTGGCTCTGTGTGGATCTCAGGTATGCTTGCTTTATTATATAAGGGATGCACATTCCTCCGGCTCTCCCCCGTCTTTGCACATCACACTGGAGGTGCAAATGAAAACGCCCAAGCCACTCCTGCATCTGCTCTTACCACTTAATTAATTTGCTCATTAATTAAGTTGATCTATGTGCTGCTGTTCAGTGACAGGACTTTCTCAGGGTGGTGTATGGTGCAAAACAGATGCAATAAAATCACAAAAGCAAAGCCAGAGTCACAGAAGTTACACAACTTCTGTGTAATGGGAGAGACCAGTCTGGGTGCATTTCACATCAAGAACTTTCTGCCTTCTACTATGATATTGTTGAAGCCAGATTTTAAATGTGTATCTGACTGGTCAGGGGTTTCATATTTATCAGCAGTAGCTAAACACAATGCAGTAAACACAGGGAAATGCCATGCTGGATTTCCCCTTTCTTACCCTCCCTATATTGTCTCTGCCAAAGTCCCAGGTTGCAGACTTCCCCAGTTCTGATCTGAGTTTCTTTCCCTCTGTCGTTCCTACTATCATCAACTCCTGTTTTTGTGGTGTCAGGGCTTCGCTGTCAGTTCGAATGCTCTAGACAAAAATTGTTCACACACACACAGAGACATGCAAGTGTCAAAGTTTTCTTATTCACATTCAAAAAGCTCAGATGCGGGGTGGAGAACCTCAGGCCCTGGGGCTACGTTGTGGCTCTCTGGACCACATCCAATGGTTTGGTGGTTTTGAGTTTTTGTACATGTTTGTTTTTTCCCTTCTAAAAGGTTGATGTGCTTAGGCATGATCAGAGACTGTAAGAGCTAAGGGGTGCTGGTATTTTTGCTTTGCCCATAGCTGAAATGAGACCCCTGAGAATATCTCTGGAATTGAATTTGGCCCTCAGACTGAAAGAGGTTCTTCACCCTTGATCGGACATATTTAACTCAGGCACACAGGGAGTGCCTCTCACCTTATCTCTCAGTTTCCGCTGCTTCCGCTCTTGCACTGTGGTTAGGTAGTTCACGGCTGCATATTCAATGACTGAGAGGAAAACAAACACAAAACTGACCCAGAGGTAAATGTCCACTGCTTTGATGTAAGAAACCCGAGGCATGGAGGCATTGACACCCGTGATGATGGTAGACATGGTCAGCACTGTCGTGATCCCTGGGAAAAAATCCCACAAAAATGTTTACATGGGCCAAGAAAGAGGGTTAATTTCAGCCAGGCCTAATGGCCACAGAGATTTGTTTTCAAAGCCATAGCTCACTGTGGTACTTACAGAGTAATAATAAAAAATAGAATTCCCTTCAGCATGTGCAGAGTGACTTCCCTCACCAAATTACAATTGAACATCAAATATACAGACAGGTAGGTCCCTGCCTTACCTGGGACCAGAGGCTGCATGTGGCAGTGGGCACTGCCAGAGCCATTCAGTTCCTGCACAGTGACTCTCCCAGTCTCATCCATGGTGATGTAAAGAGGTGAGATGGGAGGGAGAGAATGCCTCACCCAAGCAGGAATGTGGTGGTGATTCATGAAGAGATTTCACCTAAACATTAGGAAGTACTTCCTGACAGTAAGAGCAGTTGGGCAGTGGAATGCACTGCCTCGGAGTATGGTGGAGTCTCCTTTGGATGTTTTTAAACAGGGAGTGGGTGGCCATCTGTCAGGAGTGATTTGTATTCCTGCATGGCAGGGGGTTGGACTAGATGGCCCTTGTGGTCTTTTTCAACTCTGTGATTCTAGATATTGGATTTGAATATGAGCTTCTGCTTCAGTGGGTTTGACATGCAGATTAAATAGGAGATCTAGAACGTATTATTTTATAAGGTTAAACACTGGTCAATAAGCATCAATTAAAGCCAGGGTTCAGTTTCAAAATTAATCATTGTTCTACAACTCTCTGTATTCTAATTTGCAAAATTAGGCATGGAAATCAATTTGCAGTAATTAGGGCTAGAAATCAAAATGATTGTATATCATTTTGCATAATGGTATGTTTAGTACCTGTAGTAAAGGAATTTTTCCTTTCCTTGTATAGTATAAAGCCCTGTCATTTAAACATGCAAAGTCCACATTGTAGAGAAAATTGCTTACCTAATGAAACTCTTGCAGGCACAGCTCTGCGGTCAATCCAGAAGGACACCCAGGATAACATGACCATCAGTGTGGCAGGGAAATAAGTTTGGAGCAAAAAGAAGAAGATATGGCGACGTAAAGTAAAGTTAATATATAGGCGATTGTACCAACCTGTTGGGGGAAAATAGCTTTAATACAGACAGCACTCAAAGTTATGAGCCATAATTAGGTGAGACTTACTACATAATACAGAGATTAAGGACTTTTTCAGACAGAGGGAAAACCCCCCAAGCAGGTTGGCAGAAGAACGGGGCTGTTTCGCTTACAGAGCCCCTTTTCAGACAGCCCCGTCCTCCTCCATCCTCCTCCCGACCTCCTCCTGACCTTCCCCCCTTCCCCCATGCTGCTGGCGTTTGCGAAACAGCCCCGTTCTTCTCCCGACCTCCTTGAGATTTTTTCCCCATCTGAAAAACTCCAAAATGTCAGCAAAAGCATAGTGAGAGAATCATAAAATCATAGCATTGGAAGGGGCCCCATAGGCCTTCAAGTCCAACCTACACACACACACAAACACACACACACACACACACACACATGAGCTAAGCACAGGAACTCCAACTAGAGCATCTCCATCAGATAGCTGCCCTGCCTCTTTTTGAAACTGCCCAGAGAGAGAGATATCCCACCACCAAAAGGGGGTAATACGGGGGTGGGGATGGGGGTGGGGGAGAAATACAAGAAGGACAGAGGGGAAAACCAAAAGGGGAATGCTGTATATTATGTAAATAGATACAATGGATGTATTTGCTCTAACAAGCTTTTATTTTCAGTTTACAAAAGTGAAGTGAGGCTGGTTGTGACTTGCCAAAGGATTCAGAGTGAATTATTTAACACTATCAAAATTGTTTATCTGCAATATAAAATCATCTGTTTTGTTCATTAGGTTTAGGTAGTGGGTCTATAACACCTGGCTTGATGGCAGTACATGCAAAAGGGATCTAGGAGTCTTAGTGGACCACAAACTGAACATGAGTCAGCAGTGTGAGGCAGCAGCTTAAAAAGCCAATGCAATTCTAGGCTGCATTAATTTGAGTATAGTGTCTAGATCAAGGGAAGTAATAGTGCCACTCTATTCTACTTTGGTCAGACCGCACCTGGAATACTGTGTCCAGTTCTGGCCACCACAATTCAGGAAGGCTATTGAGAAGCTGGAACATGTCCAGAAGAGGGCAACCAGGATGGCGGGTGGTCTGGAAGCCATGCCCTGTGAGGAGCGGCTTAAGAAACTGGGCATGTTTAGTCTGGAGAAGAGAAGGTTGAGAGGGGACATGATAGCCATGTTTAAATGTTTGAAGGGATACCATACTGAGGATAGAGCAGGCTTGTTTTCTGCTGCTTTATAGACTAGGACACAGAGCAATGGGTTCAAACTACAGGAAAAGAGATTCCACCTAAACATTAGGAAGAACTTCCTGACAGTAAGAGCTGTTTGGAAGTGGAATACACTGCCTGGGAGTGTGATGGAGTCTCCTTCTTTGGAGATTTTTAAGCAGAGACGGAATGGTCATCTGTTGGGAATGCTTTGATTGTGTGTTCCTGCATGGCAGGGGGCTGGACTGGATGGTCCTTGTGGTCTCTTCCAACTCTATGATTCTATGATTTTATAATTCTATATACACATGGCTCCTGTGTGCTTAAGGAAATAATGGCTGGAATCCTATTTGAAGTTTATGCACTAGAGTTACACAAGCATGACTGTTTCATATTCATGATCCCTATGTAGTCCCCAGTTTAGGGGATACACAGGACCCGTGAAAGTATCTCAATCTCCACTTACCAGAAAACAGACACTGCAATCAGTGGGGGTCTATTTCCCTGTTGACTGGGAAGCCACTTGCATGACTGATCTCTGGCATGAGGGGAAATTGTAACAGCAACCCTGCTTCTACCTGTCAGGATCACTCACAGGAGGGGATGGGACCATCAGTCAGCTGCTTACCAATCAACAGGGGAACAGACACCCCCCCCCATCAATCACAGCAGCTGCTTTCTGGTAAGTGAGGACTGAGGAGGGACTGGGACAAGATTCACTGTGTAGCACTGTAACTATGGTATTTACACATACATAAACTTCTATCAGGATTCCAACCTAGATTTTTATTTTAGGAGATGCACTATCCACTGATCTAGAGTGTTCTCACGGTAAAAAAACTCTTTAATTTCTCCACTACATTGCAGAATGTGTGTTTGATTTACAAAATGGATCTGTCGTGTTTTAACAGCATTCACAGAAAAAAGCAAATGCTGCAAGATAGCTTCAGTAGTACTTATCAGGGCAACAATTTAATGAAGCTCACTTGGTGGCCTTGGGCCAGTCATTTATCTCTTAACCTACCTCATAAGGTTGTTTGGGCATAAAACAGGTGGAGGGAGAACTATGGCTGCTACTATGAGGGGTAAACACTCCAACAAAATGAATCAATAGTGAAGGACAGAAAGGGGATCAGTGCTATTTTAATGACATTTCTCTAGCCAGGTTTGGTTTATCAAAATGACTGAATTCAAAAGAAAATGAGAAAGAAAACCTGATACCAGTGCTGCTATAGAAAGCAAGTCTGGACGTTGTATGAAATTTTTGTATCAGGAACTGAGACAAGGAAATCTTCTCATCTGTTTTCAGGGATTCATTCCCATTTTTCCAGTACAGCATCAGATCTTCATCTGTGTAAGCATCTGTAAGGAGAGTTGGAAAAGTAAAATATATTACTTCTAGATCAACAGCAAAGGAATGAAATGGGCAGGTGAATCAACGGTCCAGTCTGGAAGGACAGAAGGGTGGGGGGAGAAAATTAGATTTTTAATTGGCAGGCTAGAACTGATATTCCTCTCACATAACTAAATGGTTGTTGCGTGCCTTCAAGTCGTTTCTGACTTATGGCAATCCTAATGCAACCCTATCATAGGGTGTGTTTTTTTGTAAGTTCTGTTCTGATGAGTTTGCCTTTGCCTTCCTCTGAGGCTGAGAGAGTGTGACTTGCCCAAGATCACCCATTGGGTTTCCATGTCTGAGCAGGGATTCAAACCCTGGTCTCCAGAGCCATAGTCTGACACTCAAACTTCTATATCATGCTGGCTCAACTACATAGCAGCCTAACAGCTCAATCCTATGCCCATTTACCCAGAAGTAAGTCCACTGTGTCCAAGGGAACCTACTCTCAAGTAATTATGCATAGGCTGCAACCATAGTGTCCTTTTCTTCTCAGGTCTGAGGGACCTTGGCAACAGTATCTCTAAAATGTAAAAGATTTCTACAAAGGAATTATCAGTACCATCAAATGGAAATTCCCTGGATGCAATGGCAGCAACCACAGAATTACTGGCTGGAATCCTATATCTCCTTTCATGCAACATAAATTTACATGCACTTAACTAAGTAACAGAGGTGATAAGAAACCCAGTTACTGAATTGCGAAGAAACATAAGCGATGCACATCGGGAGTGCACACTCATTAGTGTCCCACTGTATATTGGTCTCCTTGCCAGCTCTGCTATGTAGTCAGAAAGCAACAGCTTTCTACTGAATATGAACATTGCACATCATCACAATTCTGTTTCCCAAACTCATAAGTCCACTTATGAGCATACAACGCCCTAATAGGATTCTGGCCACTATATTGTATATTATACTATTTTGCATTGTAAGAACAATATAAACTGTAGCACACACACACACACACACACATACACACACCCCAAATCACTCAAACATAGCATGGCCGGACAATAACAACAAACAGTTTCTTGTTCTATGTTATATTTTAGTAATATGTGATGCATACAAATTTTAGTAATATGTGATGCATACAAATTTTGGATGTGATCCACTGAGTTTCAGGGCCACTTAAAGCATCTATAAACTAAATTGTAAATTCCATTGGTTTGGCCTATTCAGTAAAAGAAAAGAAAAAACACTTCAGAGAAAAGCCAGCAGGGGCTGATTGCAGGGCTCAAAAGCAAGCTATTATGCGCTTGATGTATTCTGATCCCAAATAGACCAGTGAGCAAATGGATTAAATATCATTTAATTTGGCCCATAGATAGATTGGTTTCCCCAGGGGATTTATGGATCACAAATAAACATGATCCTCCCAGAGTCAGTGGCATGGAACATAAACAAACATCTACATGAATGAGAAATGTCCTTCCAAAAGTCTTTAGACCCTTTTCACAATTTTATAGTCCCTCAATACCAGTTCTAGGAAGCCCTGATCAGACATCAGAAGGGAAATGAAACCAACAGTATATATTTGTCCCTTCATATTCACTGGGGTTTGGTTCCAGGACCCCCCATGGATACTGTAATCCGTGAATACTCAAGTCCCATTATATGCAATGGCAAAGCAAAATGGTGTCCCTTATATAAGATGGCAAAATCAAGGTTTGCTTTTTGGATTATTATTTTTTAAAGAATATTTTCAAGCCGTGAATACTTAAATCCATGGATACCAAATCCATGGATACGAAGAGACAACTGTATTCCTTGGTTCTTTGCTCACTGATCATACTTCCCACACTTTAAGGCCATAGAGTACGGCAGGCTTGCACTTTTGCAGATGACAGCCAAGGAGAATTCAGTGCTTCAGGCAGCCTTTTCCAACACCAGTGTCTCCTCTTAATGCAACATTGTACTCTTCCAATATGAAATGCTTCTACAGGCAAAGAGCAAAACCAAAACCAAACTGGAAGGAGGCTGCAGGCCCATAGGGCATAAATGCTAGGGCCTATAGTTATTGAGTATAGTAGGATCCAGGGAACATTTTGTCAGAAGAGGTCTTGCCACAGCCTCCTTCAGGTGTGTTGGGACCTGCCTTGTTGCAAAGAGGCATTAATTACTTCCTTTACCCACTCAGCTAGTCCTCCTCTACCCTGTGTAATTAGCCAGGAAAGGCAAGGGTCTAGTACACATGTGGTGGCTCTCACCTCTCCAGGGATCCTGTCCACACCCTCAGGCTGCACAAATTTAAAATTATCCATCAACACTGAACAAGCAGGCATCAAGATTACATCCAGCAGAACAGCATCATCTCTGGCATCTAAGGGATCAGCTAGACGAGAGGAAATAACGCTCATACCTGCACATTATTGCAAATTCGTGGCAGTGTCCTTATGTTTCCATGGTCTTTCAGCAAAAACAATAGGCTGAGAAGCTCTCCACACTTGAAGTTCACACGCCCACGAATCAAGATGCCAGCCATGTTATATGCTGCCACCGCTGCAGGATTTTTTTAAAAAAACTTTTAAGCAAAAGTGCGTAAGTGCAACCTTCTGCTTTAAAAGTTATTTGGGTGCCATCGGGATCTGAAGCAATGGCTAAACTGTCCACCTCTTGCTGCTGCTGAGACTCTGGCAGGCTGCTGGTCACACCACCACTGCCACCGCCACTTCTGCCTGGTGGTTTCAGCAACAGGGCCATTGGCACCAGAGGGCTGTTGGCGGTGATCAGGGGAGTCACTCGGGAGGAGATATTGTTGACCCGGTGGCTCCGGGAGCCAATGTGTCTCCCATTACTTCCTGTCGTCTGGCACCTCCTCATTTAGTACAAAATCCCCACGTAACTTCCCAAAGCTGGCTGAGTGGTGGATATGATGGCTTGGAAATGTGTCGGGGGGGGGGGCGGGGAAGGCTCCTCTACCAAGGCACCAACTCTGCAAACCAGACTCTGGTGGTGGTGGCAGCATGAAGGATTGCCCTATACTGTGCAGTTCTACAAAGGATAACAGGAGGAGGAGCAAAAAAGTGCACGATCACTAGCGCAAAAATCGAACAGAGCTTTTGTGGGCACTTGCTGGCAAGCCTGTCCCTGCACACACCCAACCAACCCAATCTCCAGTTCTGCCCTCTCAGCAATGCAAAGTTGTTGTCCTAACAAGTGCTACTATGTATTTGCTCACATTATTTTTAAAAATTCGGGGAAAACCTTAACGTCTTTTCCCACGCAATAAGTGGAGTTTTTCTCCCCCTCCTTCCAAAAACAGTGAATCACCACAGGATCTCATTGGGACAAAAAGTATTTTCCTCATGTTCCATGAGGAGTTTTTTCATCATCTAGACAAGCCCTAAGTCAGAGCGAATCTGAGTGATTTTCTCTGTGAAACGGTGGGCAAACTCTTCACAGTGAGCTGTTGAGTGGCTTACATGCCCCTTTGGGCCAGACTGTAACAGATCCCTAATCACTTGAAACAAGTCTGCTGATCAGTTCTGTGCTAATGCAATGGTGTCAGTCAAGAAAGCCTTTTTTGCTGCCTTGATTGCCCCATCATGGACATTCGGATAAATTTTGACCTATTTTCAGTTGGACTCAATCTGAGTTTTCTGCCACTGTTGCGCTAGTCTCCATCTCACTGCTGCCAGCTCCTTAGAAAGCCAAGGGGCTGGTTTAGCTCCACTCTGTGAGAACAGCTTAGGAGGATCGTGTCAATCACCTTGGTCATTTACCCATTCCAGAAATCAATCAGGGCTTCAACAGGATCAGCTGCCAAGGCAGCAGTAAACTCCCCAAGAGCAGTCAGGAATTCATCCAGATCCAAAAGCCTCCTGGAGCAGACCATCTTAATGGGTCCCCCATCCTAGCAGAAGCTCTGAGTCCCCACAAGTATAAACCTGACCAAGAAGTGATCTATCCATGACAATGCAACAAAAGAAAGCTCCTCCATTCCCAGATCACCATCATACCCCACCCCTGTAAAGAAAACAAGGTCTAGAGTGTGCCCAGCAGCACGATTGGGTCAGATACCACTTTCGACAGAGATTAACCCCCACCCTCCCCACCTCATCTAACCAGGTCTCTAACTCTAGGCTGGATCAACTCCTAAATGACTACAGTGGTTGACTTATGTACATGATTATGAACAGATATTGTGGATTGTATGGTCTCTGTTTTCCATCAATTTAACCAAATTAATGAACAAATGTCTATGGAAACACTGCAGATAGAAATACAAATACCACGTACAGCTTTCCAGCTCTAGTGTACAAGTCTGTGAATCTAATGGGAACCGGCTGAAGTCCATGTTGCACATTGCTGTCACCGTGATCCTGGAAATTCCAGAAAGAAAAGTCAGTTTGACTATATAGAAAGATGTGAGCAAGTAACAAGGCAGAGAAAATGTACAAACACAAAAACCTGTACACTTCTACTTGGGCAGACTGAGAGTTTGAATTTATTTAATTGGTTGATTAGCACACTAACAATTATATAGCAGATTAGTGGGGCTGAGATGAAAGGTGTGGCAGTCACATCACATAACATATGTGAGCCACTGAGTAACCCTGGCTTCCTCTCAGTTTCTCTCCTTTAATAATTGAGGGGCTAAGCCATCACTCACAGGAAGGAAGGCTACTGTATTTACTTTTCAAGTGCTGCCTGAAGATTTAAGTGCTTTTGTATTTCTTTTTCACTTTATTAAGTCAAAACAGACATTTTTTTAAATCCCAAAGTTCTCTGGGATTCAGGGACTAGCAGAGATTTCCCAGAGACATGAAGAAGGTCCAACCAATCACTACTGTATAAAAACAGCTTCTATTGCAAACATAAAAAACTATTCCCCACCTCAAGTTCAGCTTAGAGAAGCCTACATATAAAGTTGTCCCTTCATATTCACTGGGACTTGGTTCCAGGACCACCCCCAACCCCGTGGATACCAAAATCCGTGAATACTCAAGCCCCATTATATGCGATGGCATAGCAAAATGGTGTCCCTTATATAAGATAGCAAAATCAAGGTTTGCTTTTTGGATTATTATTTTTTAAAGATTATTTTCAAGCCGTAAATACTTAAATCCGTGGATGTGGAGGGACAACTGTATTTGGATCAGACATACTAAGTTTCCATCTTGTTTTACCACTCTCTTCCTCTTTTAGCTGAAATAAAACTGATTTTGTGTTCTCTGTCCTCTGTGATACTAATGAGATTAAAGCTTTTCCATTTTTAAGTCATTTTTTGGCTCCAGCATGTTACTATAGTACTCCATACAGATACTCCATACAGTGTATTATGTATTAATTAAGAAAAATAGAGAATAGGCAGGAATATGAGGAAGGAAAAGGAAGAGATTATGTCACTCATTGCTGACGATGTCATAATAGGGGATGACAGTCCATGCTTAAGACATTTGTTCCACCATGTGGAAAAACCATAGGAATGGCTGTGTTACATGGGGAATGTTTATTGTGCTAGCCAAAGGCCATGACAAGGAAATCAAAATACATAAAACATTTAAAATAAAAAATACAAAAGTATAAAAGCACAAAAGATACCCACAATTTTTCATGCCATGATCAAAGTTATTACCAAGCTGATATAAAAAGTGAAGACCTGAATTTCTAGGTTATCAATATGAAAATCAATTTAATACTTTGAATCTCCATGACAATTTGTTGCAATTTTATCTAGCTCTCTCTTTCAGATCTTTTTGGCAGCTAGGCCAAAAAGGGCCACCTTATGTGTTACATAATCATTAGCATCATTCAATAGAAAATGAACTGAATCTACTAGAGACGTCCCTCTACCAATTGTCAACAAGGGTGTCAAAAGCCTCTCTCTGGGGTCGTTATACATGGGACAAGTTAGCAAATAATGCACAATGTCTTCCATCTGCCCTTGGTTACAAATACATGGTCTGTTTTCAAACAGCACCTTATTACAGCGTCCATCTAAAATGCAGTTGGCATAACTTGAAATTGCAATTCTGTGAAGGTAAGTCTTAAGGTAGATGACTTAAGCTTGGTGAAATATCTGGCTCTAAAATGTTCTGTTTTCAAAAACACAAACCATGGAGAGAATTTTGATATTTTAATTGACTGTAAATCCCTTCTTGACTCTATCCAAAATAGCCAGTCTCTTAATTGCCTCTTACTCATAACCAAGGCAAAGCTCAATTCAGAGAAGGAGTAGCTATGTAAAAGATTTCATAAATTTGATTTCCAATATTGATTGTTACTAGTCATTTCCTTATAACACAAAGCTAGGAGATGGGCATTTGATAATGTGGCAATTTGTTTGAAGTACCTTAACTGGGCACAGTCTATTCTTGCTTTAACTGATGGCCAACCAGATTTGGTATGCATAAAGGCTGCAGGAGTTCCAGTTGGAAGAGAATAAAGTTTCCGAAGAAATTTATTCTATAGCATTTCCAAGGCTTTACAGGTATTGATATTTAACCCCCAAATTTTGGCACCATAAAGCATTTGTGCAATCACTTTGCTACTAAAATTTTTAAGGCAGGTTCAAACAACTGGCCACCCTGATTGTAATAAAATTTCATCAAAGCTCCTCTTGTTTTCTCAGCCTTCAGCTTCACTGCCTCCCTATGCCATTTCCAAGGGAGAGACTCACTAAAAATGATGCCCAGGTATCTGAATAGGTGGGTTTGTTCTATGACATGTTGGTCTAACATCCATTTGTGTCTTGGACAGTTTCTACCACAAACCATTACCTTGGTCTTAGAATAATTTATGGACAATTGTTCTTGTTGGCAAAAAACACTAAATGCACTCAAAAGATTTTTAAGGCCCAAGCAAGAGAGGAAGATGAGTACTAAATCATTTGCATACGTCAGGACGAAAACCTTTCTGTTCCTGATCACTGGAGAAGGAGGATCAACTTGAGCCAGCCAAGGCACCAAATCATTCATATAGATGTGAAAAAGAGTGGGGGCCAATAGGTATCCCTGTTTCACTCCTCATGTAGTTGTGAAAGCTTCTATCAGATAACCATTTAAGCTGACTCTAACCCTCATTTCTGTGTGGATATATAGTTCCTGTATCAGTCTTAATAGTCTGCAGCCAATATCAGAATTCTGTAATTTTTCCCAGTCTAATTCTATTGATTGAGCAGAGATCAATGAAAGCAGTATAAACATGTTTCTTATTTTCCTTAGTATATTTCCTTATGATGTAACTTAGGACTTTTTCGGACGGGCTTTAGTAGCAGAAGCAGCCTCGTCCCTGTTGCGAGGCTGCTGCGTGGCAGGGGGTCCGTTTTGGATGACACTCTCCCTTGCCAATACTATTGTGTAACTGCTGGGATGCTGCAGCATCATATTTGGCAGTTTTCTAATCACGAAAGTTGATTGTGATTAGAAAATCACCAAATATGGCACTGCAGTGTCCCAGCAGTTATGCAACAGTATCGGCAGAGGATCGGCAGGGGAGAGCGTCATCTGAAATGGACCCCCTGCCACGCAGCAGCCTCGCAACAGGGACGAGGCTGCTTCCGCTACTAAAGCCTGTCCGAAAAAGTCCTAAGTGTGAAGCATTGATCTATAGTGCTATTTCTACATCTAAATCCTGCCTGTCCTTCATGTATTATTTGCTTTTTTTGTAGCCAGTCTATTAACTTCTGCAATAAGTATTTAACATATAGCTTTGAATCAATATCAAGCAAGCAAATTGGCAGATAATTTTGTGAGTCCTTCCTGTCCCCTTTCTTATAAATAGGAAATACAATACTCATTTTCCATCCATGAGGCATTTGTCCAGTACTGATTATTGTGGTAAATAGACCCACAATAATGGGGCACCACCACTCAACATGATCTTTGAAGATTTCTGGAGGAAGCATATCTTCTCCGGGTGCTTTCTTAGCTTTCAGAGATGCAATAAGAAACTTTATCTCATTGCCAGTGACTGGTTGCCACTCACTTTGATTAGAGAAATCATTATCCACCCCAATCTCTTTTATGGGACTTGATTAATCACAAAAAATATTGGGAAGTATTTAATCCAAGTAGAGGGGGAGTGATCGAGGTTTCCTGTGCGTGTCTTACCCTTTTTAGGCCTCAGGTAACAAGTTCCCAGAATTTGTTTTCTTTCCGTTCAGTTACCACAAAATCCAGGTCATGCCACTGAGATTGTACGTATTCAGTTTTCTTGTCTTTAAGTAAGCTTTTATATTTTAGTCTACCTTTGGTTAGATTTTCCATGTTTTTCCCAGATGGATTTTTGCGGGGTTCCTTTATTTTTTTTGCCAGTTCTCTTTTAGCTGCCCTGCATTCTGCATCAAACCAACCATATTCTGTAGGCTGAAAATTTTTATTGATAGCTGTTACTAGACAAGGCCTACATTCTGTGACTATTTGTTGATAAATATCTAAATGATTCTTTAATTTATCACAGAATAGTTGGTGCAAACTTCTCAAATAGTTACTGTGTAATTTCTCCTGGATAGAACTACTCAGTCTAATGGACCATTTCAGCTGTCTCTCCCCTAGCAATTCTCCAGTTAGATTTGCTGTTTTAGGTAATACTGCCCGTTCAAGTATTGGTCCTAAGGATACTACTAAAGGGAAATTATCACTTTCTACACATTCCAGAATTCCAAAAGAATTTACTAAGGGGAACAGCAAGGGTGAGACCATTATATAGTCAATGACACTGCCACCTCATTTGCTCAAATAGGTGTAATAACCCTTAGATGTTAATAACTGTGCTCCTGTGCAGAGTAAATAGATTATGGTGGTACAGTTGTCCCTCCACATTCACAGATTTGGCATTCACAGTTTTAAGTATTCATGGCTTGAAAATATCCTTTAAAAAATAATAATCCAAAAAGCAAACCTTAATTTTGCCATCTTATATAAGGGACACCATTTTGCTATGCCATTGCATATAATGGGACTTGAGTATTCACGGATTTGGGTATTCATGGGAGGTCCTGGAACCAAACCCCAGCGAATGTGAAGGGACAACTGTATATGAATTCTAAAAGTTTTAACCCCTGCTGATTATATTTATTGTCCATGGAAGTATGTGATGTTAAAAATATATCTTCCAAATCTAGGCCTAAAGATTGCAAAAGACCCTCTGAAGCTGCTCTGACTTGGGCATTAAAATCCCCACATATAAGAATAAATGCATTGGGGAACTTCTGGTTTATCTGTTCTAACAGAAATGTTAAGTTATTCCACATCCTGGAAGTCACTTACAGACCATTAACAGGGGGAAAATAAACATTTATACAGAAGAAGATATCCCCTGTATCTGTATTAATTTGTATTGGCAAAAGGTAGTTATTTTGCAGACCAAAATCCATCATTTGTGATTCTCCTCCCAATTCTATTGAAATAAAGGACACTAGACCTCCATTTCCTCAACACTTCTTAAATTTCCTTACAGCTGGTTAACTAAATGCTTTGTAACCCTAGAGATATAGGGGATTAAGTTCGTGAGTCCAGGTCTCTTGCAGGCAGACTATATCATATTTTTGGAGAGTTCTAATAAATTCCATGTCTACCTCTTTATTTCCCCAGCCTGCCAGGTTCCAGGAAATTATATCAAAGCTTCTTTGTTTAGTATATAGTCAATTGTGATTTCTAGAGAATGGTTTAAGAGGCTCAAAGTTAGCTCTTTGACAAGTACTCTTGTTTCTAATATACTCTCTGATGTTAAGACTATGGTGATCTTTTGAGTATCTGGAGAAGGACTTAGATGTTCAAAAATATATTGCTATTTTGGTATGCCCCCATATGTCCAGTTTTACATGTGAGGGCCAGTATATTTGTTCTTGTTTTCTTGACTGTAAGATCCTAACTGGATTTATAACACATTTAAGATGGAGGGATTGTCTATATGGTGAAAATACGCCTCACAGAATTTGCCTGGAATATGAGCTGTCTTAATGGGATCCTGCATTGTCTCACTGTATTGTGAAGGAGGGGGGCCAAAAAGAGCAAAAAGTATGCGAGAAAAGCATTTGTGGATTTTCCTGACTTTTTAAAAAAGCAAGCCCCATATGGTATGTGCATTGTCAATCATTAAGACAAGTGATTCAACATGTATTGCTTCCCCATACAAGAGGAAGTGCAAACCTGATTGGCTGGATGAGCACAGGGGGTGGGGGTGGGCTACAAGGCAAGCGCCCGCTGTCGCCATGTTGGGTTTTCACCTTAGCAAGTGATCTCTAAGGTGATAAAATGGGGATTTGTGCTATCTCTCTCTCTCTCTCTCTCTCTCTCTCTCTTTTTTTTTTTTTTTTTGAAAGATAAAATATCACTTGTGCGCACCATAGGAATAGTTTTTTTTTTTAAACAAGTTTGGTGGTGGCAGATTTAAAAATGTGAATAATCCACTCACACCCACCATCTCAGCTACAGGCATGCAAAGTTTATGGCGGCTGTAAAACCGTTAAGACAGGTCACAGCTGCTGCAACTTGCTATTCTTGTGGAGCAGTCTGTTTTTCCCCCTTCATGTAGACAAGCCCTGAGATGCGTGCATTGCTCCACATGTTCAGATCCATGTCCTCCCACCACCCAGCTGCTGTCTTCACCAGTGGTGAAGGGAGGGAGACAATTTAGACCATAGATAAGAAGCAGCTCCAGGGAGTGGGAGGAGAAATGAGAGTGGGCTCTCAATGAGGTGCAAAAGTGCCATTACTTTAGAAGTATATTTGCTAACAGCAAATTTCTGCAAGTGCCAAAAAACACTTGTGATCAAGCAGCAAAGACCGTAACTGGAATTGTACTGGAACAGTACTGGACAAAGAATTTACACCACGTTGATTATGCAATTACCTCATACTATACAGCACATGGCCATCTGGGAACACCCGCAACATGATGTTGTCAGTGGTTGTGTCATGAATAAAGGATCGCTTAGAGTGAACAAAGAACACATCTGGCACCCAAATCTTCTTCACCAGCCTCCCATCAAAAGTCATGCTCTTGTTAGTGTGACTGGGAAAGGAAAGGCGCTCATCCTTCCAGTAATGCCTCAGGTACAGTGTCATTGTAAAATCCTGTTTTAGGAGAGGGGAAAAAATATTATATTCCCCCACCCATGAAGAAAAAAACCCAAATACAATGCATAATAAAAAACACACAGATGAACAGAAGCCTCAAGTGATGCATCTGGTGCTTGGAACTAAACACCAGAGGTGACATTGGGAGATGGGCATGCGAGGATTTAATGCAGTAGTCTGAGGAAGGGTCCTTAACGCTTTCCCCTCTGTGCTGCCTTCCTGATTTAAATAGCCCTGCCATTTTTTTAAAAAAAATATTTATACAATATGACCCCCATATCCACGGGACCCATATCCACAGATTCACTTACCTGCATCCAAAAAATATGGTCTCTCTAGGCATTTTCTAGGTGGCTCTATGGTATGCTTCTAGCTGACCACAGAGTTGTGTTGGAGGAACTAGAAGATGCCTACAGAGGTGTTCTCTCTAGGCATCTTCTAGGTCCTCCAGCATTGCTCTATGGTATGTTTGGGATGGAAGTCATTCATTTTAATAGGGTTAGCTATTATTCGTGGTTCCTTATCCACTGTAAGTCCGGGAACATATCCCCACAGATACAGGGGTCGTATTTTATTACAACTAAAGGCTAACATACTTTGGACACATCATGAGATGACATGACTAGAAAGGATGACAATGCTTGCTAAAATGAAAGGCAGTAGGAACAGAAGAAGAATGTGTTATAGGTGGATTGACAGAAGCTGGGCTGTTAAAAACAAGGACCCTCTTGGAGGGTTTGCACTCATAGGGACACTGTAGGTGGAGGCCAGCTTAACAGCACATAACATCAAGACTCCCACTAACCTGAATTCTCTGGGCAGTATACCATCTATTAAAAGTGTTTAATATAACAAAATAATGACTACAGACAGAGAGCACAATATGAAACCAGGATGAAAACAGCAGCAGGACATACAATCATAAAACTACCAGCTGGATTTTTATTTGTCCCTTGGAGGGGAAATATATAAGCACAGTAAGTTGCTCCCGCTGCACCTTCCTCCTGACTCATTCTTCTGTGAAAACAAATAAACACTCTATTGCTAGGTTATGCTTATTTGCATCGCAGTCACTTGGCTAGGGACATTTGGATTTCCTATTGGAAGTGGAAGCAACTTATTGTGGGGGAGAGAAAACCAATTTAGTTCTCTGGCATGACAGAGCCATACATTCGTAGAAAAACAAAGACAACAAGGCAGTGGTTTTACACACACACACACACACACACACACACAGTTTTACCACAGTATCATACAAGATTCCAAAGCAGTTTTCCATTCCAATCTAGGCCCACTTAGCTTTAACAGTCTAACAGCAGCATGGATTCTCAGTCATTCACTCCGCCTCTCAATTATTCTCAATGGTAAATTTGGGACAGAAAATTCTCTTTGGTGTAAAGATAATTTTTCACTCCAAAAAGCAGTCACCAGAAAGAGAAAACAGCAGTAAGAGCTGACTATGCCTCAGTGACTTGGTGCACCAGGAATGACATTACAGTTGTCCCTCCGTATCCACGGATTTGGTATCCAAGGATTTAAGTATTCACGGCTTGAAAATATTCTTTAAAAAATAATTATTCAAAAAGCAAACCTTGATTTTGCCATCTTATATAAGGGACACCATTTTGCTATGCCATTACATATAATGAGACTTGAGTATTTACGGATTTTGGTATCCGCGGGGGGTTCTGGAACCAAACCCCAGTGAATGTGAAGGGACAACTGTACTTCTTCAAGCTGACTACCTACAAGGTATTTAAACCCTTTACTGTATTCTATTATGAAGTGGAAGCTTTATTATATGTTATGGCAGTTCAACTTTTTACTTGTCTTCTCAGAAAAGAGACCTACTAAAATCAACGGGTCTAACTTTCAGGTAAGTGGGTATAGAAGCTTTAGACTCTAACAGCTACAGTGTAAAGGAAGGGATCTAAATGGCAGTATGGAGCCAACTGAAAGAAAAATTAAGGAAGGGATCCAGAGATGCTGCATGCTTTTTAATATGTTTAAAACATTTTGATATTGTCCTTTAATTTAAAGATTTGCAAGGAAGTTCACAATGGGGCGTAAACTCCTCTCATTCTCTCCTGCCTCAGACTGCTTTCCTACACACACACACACACACACACCCCTACACACATCTTAGCTGAGCAGAGAGAGGAAATGGTTGGTGTCTGTCTTTGCCAACCTCTGATGGCATTATTATTGAAAACCTTCTACAGTGGATCTGAAGATGTAATTATCTTCTAACAATTACATTTCCTAAAGACATTCCCCTTAAATACTCACAGTCTTTTCTAAGATCAGATTTATAATTAGTCTATGATTAAGTAAGACAAACCTGCAGTGATAATCATATGGTAATCTCATGACAATCTATTTATTGTATGAAATTTTTTAACCGTTAACAGTAGAACACCATGCCTTAATCTGGAACAAAGCTAGCTGTAAGTAATCAAAACTCAAATGAAAGTTGCATACCATATCAACCTCAGAAATACTATCCAAGCTTTCAACCTGCACATCCACCCCAACTGGAATAGCAGGACCTGTGGGAGAACAAAATAAAACCATTAAGGACCGTCATTATAAAACACACATGTCTCTTTAATGGCAGGAAAAACCCTAGGCAGTATTTGAGATCTGTGATGGTACTTTCAGCTGACATGCCCACTAGACCTCTGTCAACTTGCAGCTTGACGTCACAGAATTGTTTATGATTGAGAAAGATGTGTAAAGATTGCAGTACAGATTTTTACTGAAATATTTAATGGCCAGAATTCACTTTGGGCAGTTACAAATATGTAACCACTGTAGTTATGTAGCTACACAGTGATTCCTAGCCCAACACCCACAATCCCCACTCACCACGCAGCAGCAGCTGCAATCAATGGAGGCCTATTCCCCTGTCAATTGGGAAGTATTGATCTGCTGCCTCCCCCCTTCCTGCCCGCATGAGTGATCTCCAGTGAGACAGGTAGAAGCCTGGACCCTGTCACAATCCCCCTTTGCACTGGAGATCACTTGCCTGAGTGGAGGTGGGAACATCAGTCAGCTGCTTCCCAATCAACAGGGAAACAGACCCCTACTGATTGCAATGATTGTGACCTGATAAGTTGGGGTTGGGGGGACTTTCATGGTTCCTAGATATCCTCTAAACTAGGGAATACATAAGGATCGTGAATACAAAACAGTCACATATGCACAACTCTAGGTTACACATTTGTAACTGACTTAGGGCTTGTCTACATGGGCAAAAAACCGCATACTCACCCCGTAGTCATGGTGCACTTGCCACACAACATTTGTGATGATTCGCATCTTCATCAAGGTTTCTGAAGGAAAATCTGTGTTTGAAAGATTTGTGATTTACTCTGCATTTGAAGGGGAAACCCAGTTTATTGGCTGTGTGGCAGCCACAGATTGGCTTTGGAGTGAAACCAGGGGCTTTTTTTAGATTGTGTGTATCAGGATAAACTTATCTCCACTTATCCAATAATACAGTACTGTGGGACAATGTATGTTTGCATGCACGAGTGAACGGGGGTGGGTGGGTGGGTGCAGCCCTGGCCACGAGGCCAGAAATGATGCGACCTATAGGACATGTGATCAGCGTTGCACCATCCTTTTATGCTGACACAAGTTTGCCTATGGTTACAGTGTGGTGGGATACTCAGGAGAAGCCACAGTGAGTGTGGCATTTATGGGGCTGCTGCAGATCTAAAACATCTGCAGGGGCTACAAGGTAGGCTCAGAGTTTCCCACCAGTGTAGACAAGCCCTTCATGGATCCCAGCCATTGTGGCTGATATTTGGCTGAGTAATACTTTTATACAAACTTACAGCAAAATATAAACCAAACACAAAGATTTCCCACCCTAAACTCTTGTGTGGGTGTTTTTAGAGGTTGTCCTGGCCACAGACCATACTGTTAAATTAAGCATCTGGTGATGAGTCACAAAAAGATGTCATGAGATTTTTGATCTCGCTAATCCTTACAGTCATTAGGAAGCTGCTAGTTTTTTTTAATCCTGCCCCTCCCTCCAAATGAACTATACAGCCATGGTTAGTGAAATTCCTCACCAGCTAACACTACAGAAGAGCAAACCAAACTCAAAAGCACAGAAAATAAAGGGTGGGAAAGGGTTGAGAAATTAACAGCTGTGAAAGTATCTGTATATTCTAGGGCACAGTGTTTTACAGAAGACTTCTTACATGGATCTCATTGGAGCAAAAAACAGGTGGGCCTCTGCACATCCCCAATCTGTTGCAGTAGAGAACATTGCAAGAGATGTTCTAACTACTACCCACCCCCATTTCTGTCCATTCAGTCCTTTCATATACTTTTTTCATAAAGATTTTTTTTCTACTTTGCTTGTTTCTGTCTAGTATTCATCAGTGATGAATTTGGTTCCTATTAGGTGTGTTTAGCCTCAGGGCTGAATTATGCTTGTATTTCTAAGTAAAACTGGAAACACATATAACACAACATGTATCAAACAGACGTTGTAAAGAGTATGAAACTTGACCAGCTATGGTGCGGAAAGAAATTCATCTTTCATGCCTAATGCACACTCTAAATAGAGAATGCACAGCTGTAGCTGACAAGCGAGGCCCCCACGGGCTAACAAAAGCTAATAAAATTTGGTACAAACTTACCTGCAAATCTTAGGGCCCGTCTATATGAGGCAAAAACAACAACAACAAAACAAAAACCTCAGAGTGCCTCACAGTAATGGCATTTTGCAGCAGCAGCAGCAGCACACTCCCCCTTCTGTTTTTAAAAAAATTCTGGGAAAGGCCACAAAGGCTTTTCCTGCAGTGTTTATGGTGTTTTGGGAGCCCCTCCTTCCAAATGCAGTGGATTGATGCAGGATCCCATTTAGACAGGTAGGATTCCCAGTGTTCCATGAGGGTTATTTTCACCTTTTAGAAAACCCCTTAGGCAGCCAGACCTTGGGGATTGTCTGGTATTAGGAATTAGACTTGCAGTATGGATACAAGTAAGCCAGTTTCACATGTTCAGAGAATGTCAAGAGGGAAGGAGGATCTGGGATCTTATCAGCTGGCCTTAATCTGCTTCAACCTTCACTTACTCATCCAAAGGTCTGAGCAAAAAATGATGTACACAACTAAACATACAGTATGCGGTTGGAGACTATAAAAAAATGTGGAAGATGGAAATAGTGAAGAGCCTGGAAAAGTTACTTTTTTTTGGACTACAGCTCCAGAATCCCCCAGCCAGCATGATGGTTAGTCGATTCTGGAAAGTGTAGTCCAAAAAAGTAACTTTCCTTACCTATGGGGATTACACGTATTTCAATCCTACACAAGCATTTATTCACTGAATATGCAACAGGAAATATGACCTCAACACTATGGACTTAATAACATAACGGGCTGAAATTATCAGATGACGACATGCTCCTCTCATGGCCAGCATGTGCGCCAGCTGCAAATAAGGCGTCACTTTTTATTCATGGGCTAAGCTGTGAATAGTTCCTCAATGTCATTATTTTTGCGGTATTGAGATGCGTGCAAAACCAAGTCCTGCTGTAATCATAAGAATACAGAGTGAATGGGCGATCCTCTTTCCCCCATTCTCATTGCCACCAAGAAAACGTCCCAGTGACAATGTGAAAACGATTGACAGGACACTCTTTTTATGAACTGTCCCATATTGCTGGCAAGTTTTCATGTATGCTTCAGGGCTTATCTGTGTATTTAATTTATTATTTTAAGTGTTTTTGGTGTTTTTATACAAACTTGCATCTTTGCACGACAACCGCCGAGATCTCACACCCTGGCTAACACGGAAATAAGTGGACATTTCTCTTAAAGGGCATGCACAGGCCAGTGAAAATTGTTTATATATTGTTAATAAAAGGTAATATGAAGATAAGTGTTACTGTTGTGGGACCTGTAATCCCATTCTTAAAACGCAAGTGGTGGTAGTTTGATAATTTCAGTTATTATGCCACAATGTTTCCACCTTCCTTATTCATGTTATTACAGTGTTTTAACACGCTAGTCTGATAATGTCCTATGCTGCATATTCCCATTTTACTGATGTACTTGTCAGAATTGTGAGACTGTGTGCTTCTCTTGTTCTATATACAATAATAATAATCTTCTAATCATCATCATCATCAGCTTTTAAATAACCATCATTTGTAATTAATATGAGTACAGTACATGTGATGCTTAACATATGGACTGTCTCTTTCTCTCAGAGAAATGCAACTAAGTCTAAGACATCATTTAACTTTACAGGGAATGTGGCCACCAAAGATTTGCTCATTTACCAAAGATCTTAAAGGCACCACATATAGTGAACTGTGAATCTAGTGGGTGTAAAGGGCATGATCTGATACATTTTGATTATAAATAATATGGCTTACATCAGGGTTGAGCACACTCGGACCCAGCAGCCTGCACCACCCCATTTATGACTCCTCAAGAGCCATTTAGGTGTAATGTTGCATCATATTTCAGGCCTCTTTTGAGTGGGGATTTCTCTTCCTCTCCCTCTTTCCAATAACATTTTAAAAACTGAGCTACTGAGCCAGGTTTGAGGTTTTTGACACCGTAAAATCTTAGGATCAAATGATCTGAGAGGTCACTTCCTTTTGTATAGAGCAGTTTGGTCTCTACTAGAGATATTAAATTTCTGGAAATTTTGAAGACATAGGGGAAACTATGGTTTTTTCCTGATTTCCCACCCACCCACCCCCCAAAGAAACAGAAATTTTCAGAAAAATTGAAATAGTGCACTATTAGCACTTTTTACAGTTTGGAAGTCACTTTGTTCCTTTAGAAACACACAGGCTGCAATAATCTATGGCAGTGATGGCGAACCTATGACACGCTTGTCAGCACTACACATGTAGCCATTTCTGATGACCCGCAGCCGCTGATGTGGCCGCATGCCAAGAAGGATGTTTCATCCTCGACTCCTGCACGGCCAAGTGCAGTAGCTGAGGATGAAACATTTGCTGCTCCTGAGGATGAAACATTTGCGACTAGAGTCTTGGAGTTAGAGTCTAACTCTAAGGACATTTTCAGAAACAAAAAAAGTCATCCTGAGGGATTGGGAGAGGTACACGAATGTTCTGCGGCAGGGGGCCAGTTTCTGATGACGACGCCCCTCTCACGTTACCCTCTGTGTTCCTTTCATGTCACATGGAAGGAAAAGGTGCCACTTTTTATTCACGAAGAACTGCCACGAAACAGGCACGTACCTCTCCCGAGCCCTCAGGATGACTTTTTTGTGTCTGAAAATGTCCTAAGACTCTAGTCGCAAATGTTTCATCCTCCCCTATTACACCCTCTGTGCTAGAGATCTGTAGGCAGGTTAGTTAAAGAATTCCCCCTCACTTATCTTAGTTCACAACACCCCATACAAGCTAAATAATATCAAGACCAACGAAAGAAACCAACTGACAGATGAACAAAGAAGTCACTAAGCAGGTAAGTTAAATAATTAGTTTTTGGTTTATTAAATACAATTATATATAACACTTACATATACATTTATGTAATTTAAACTATAAATATCGCGAAATAATGTTTTTTCCTCAAAGTGACACACCACCCAAGTTATGCTCCGTTTTTTGGCGAAGTTTGACACACCAAGCTCAAAAGGTTGTCCATCACTGATCTATGGTTTAGTGTAATGTAGTAGACCCATATATACAGCTATGCTATAGCTGCCTGTTCATCAGCTCCTGGGACCTATCATAGAGTCACTGCAGCCCCTCCTGTGGCCATTCTATGCCTGCTGAGAACAGCTGAGGATTGGATTAATGTCTGGCTGTGTCCCTGCAGACAGACACGAAATGATTACTTCCTCTACTGAGGTCCTCCAAAGGTCTCAGTGGGTGATGTAATAATTTCTCACTTGGCTGTGGGGACGGAGCCAGATGCTTCTCTGATCCCTGCATACCCACCAGGGGACTGCAGCCATTCTACAGTACATCTAAAATTGAGGGTGCGGTGTGTGGTTGTTGCAGAGGGAGAGAGCAAATACCACATCAACCAAAAAGTGGCATACACAGGCATACGGCTGACTTGCACCTGCCCATGCCTCTAATAGGATTCGAGCCAAAATGTGTTATGTATAACTTGGTTTGGCACAAAATGATCATGTGAAAATTACAGTTTATTCAGAAAATAATTACAAGTTGAATTTACTTTTTACCTTCTTTTTTCTTACAAATGGAGCTACAAGGTAACCTGAACTATAAGGAGGAGGCAGGATTAAAAAAAAAAAACAGCCTGAAAAGAAAGTTTGTTTGTTTGATTTTTTAAATCTCACTCAGCACTGCCAGCATGATTTGGATCACCACAACTCTTGTACAGGTTGAGTATCACTTATCTGGAATTCCAAAATCCGAAATACTCCAATACCCCAAACTGGCCACATGGGTGGCACCTTTGGTTTCTGATGGTTCAGTGTACACAGACTTTGTTTCATGCACAAAATTATTAAAAATATGAATTATATAATTACCTTCAGGCTATGTGTATAAGGTGTATATGAAACACAAATGAATTTCACATTTAGACTTGGGTGCCATCTCCAAGATATCTCATTATGTATATGCAAGTATTCCAAAATCTGGGGGGGAAACCTGAAATACGGAAAACTTCTGGCCCTGAGCATTTTGGATAAGAGAAACTCAACCTGTATTTCAAAAGGAAATATTGAGAGATCAGACACGGGACTCTTTCAGCACATGCATTTTGGTCCTTATTTTGAGCTGTGGGGATATTTCATTGTACATTCAAGAGTCGGGACGTCTTCCAGGTAAAACAAAGTATGAGACAGCAAGCAACTTCCTGTACTGCCATTGTACCTTTCCTCCTGTGGACTGCAGCAACACCTGGCACAACTCAAGGTTCTCTCCATTTTTGGTGTGAATAGGTAGAATGCCGACTAGGTCACCTGCACACCAGTAGAATTTGACACTGTATGAACATACTCAAAAGAAAGGAGCACCTCCAAAATCTTTAGAAATAGCCACTAATGTTCACAAAGTAGATACAACACAGGAAATAATGTCATTTCCTTATTTATGACTTATTACTGTAGTTTGTTTATTTATTTATTTATTGTGTAATTTATATTCCACCTTTCTTCTTGTACAGGTCCAAAGTAGATCTTTAGTCTTGTAACTGAAGAGGGCTTATTTATCCCTTCAGTCCAAATGTATGATGTCTGAATGTCATCCAGTACAAACTGGCTGGTACTAAATTGAGGGGTGGGGAGAAGAACAAACTGTATCACAGGAAGCATTAGTCTGTTCTTCGATGGAAAAGATACCGCTATTTTAAGTATCAGCTAAAGCTGCTTATTCATGGACTCTGGGGGTGGGGGGAGATGTCCTAGATGTAATGTTCACATTGAGAGTCTGAGGAAGGCAACCCAAGCCCAACTGAAACATTTACATAATCTTCAAATATTAATATTTGTAGTAAATAATACCTGAACATCTGCTAGCTTTAGCAATGTCATTGGCACGAAGATAACACTGACAGGGTCAAAGCAAATGTACTCTCATATTAGGACAGGGAAATGCTTTGACACATGCAACATGCAAGTCAGATAGATGAGAAGGTTCTAGATCTTCTGGGCTAGATAGCTGAGCTTGGAGAAGTTCCTTTTTGACTGCAAGTCCCAAATTTCCACAGCAAAGATGGCCATTGGCCATGGGAACTGTAGTCCAAAAAGTAACTTTCGCAAGATCTAGATACATATTCAGATACTGTAGGATAGACCAGAATGAGATAAAAGGGTACACCACAATAGGCATAGTTATTTCAACTAAGATGCCCCAGGTTGGTGAACATGTTGCCTGCTCATTGCATAACAAAGCAGTACCTGGATTTGCTTCATGGGCCTGTCCATACGAGAGGGGGAAATGTGGATTGATGTGCACTAACGAAAATTCAAAACAGCGTTGATTTGTCTTAATGTTTTTTTGGCAAAATTGCAGGCATGTGAAGCTATCCACCTTTGCTATCCCAACAAGCATGCCTGTGAATCAAGATAGCAGGTGGGAGTGAATTACTTGTGTTTTTATTGTTGCCAGTTGCTGTCGCTGCACAGTACTTTTTTTTTAAAAAAATCATATCTAAGGTGCGAAAGTGCAATATTCTGCCTAAATAAATTTTTAAAAGAAAAGACAGAGGCTGTTTCATCGCCTCAGCACAGGATCGCTAAGGCGAAAATCCAACATGGCAGTTCTGTGCGCTTGCCTTGTTAGCAGGATCTGCCCCTTGCCCATGTCCAACCAATCAGCTTTTTACTTGCACTGTTATAGGGAATGCAAATGAATGTGAATTGGTTGTCCCAACGAGTGGGAATGTGCATTCCCCGCAGAACTTTTTAAAAACTCCAGGAAAAGCCACCATGGCTTTTCCTTCAGGGGTTTTGGTGGATTTGGCCCCTGTCCTTCTGAATACTGAGGATTGATATGGGATGCCGTTTAGACAAATCGTATTCTCCTTGAATTCTATGAGTAGTATTTTCACCATTTAGACAACCCCTGTAAGTATGCCTGCAGCCGAATTACGCTCAACTCATGTATTCTGCACTGGTATGACAGTTGCTTGGTAACTGATAGAATTCTACCACTTCAGAAATGTCAGTGAGTATTTTCAGCAAAAACCAATAGAACCAGAGCATGTGTCCTTCACATGAACTTCTGAATGAAAACATACATGCACAGAGAGAGAAAGGTTGTGGGGGGGGGGGAAGAGACACGTGTGAAACTTCTAAACTCCTTTCTACCTTTGAATTTAGTGAATTCACACACACACCCTCTCTGTCTCTGTCTCTCTCTCTCTCTCCTTCCTTCTCCCACCCCCTCCACCGTCAATAAATGCTTTATGGAAAGCATTTTGAAGATGTTCTTTTTAAGAACCCCTTGATTCTGGAGGCTTTTGCCAAGAAAATGTGTAAGTGGGGGGAAAATATTAAGGAAGAAATGGTCTGAATTGTACTACAGTAGGACCCCCATATCCGCAGAACCAATATCCACAGTTTCAGTTATCCATGGGATACAAAACAGGGACACATACTATAGAGTTGCACTGGAAAATGCCTAGAGAGGTGTCCTCTCTAGGCATTTTCTAGGTCCTCCAACACAATTCTATGGTATGTTTTAACCAGAAGTCCTTTATTTTAATATGCTTCATTGTTATCTGCGATTTATTTTAATATGTTTCATTGTTATCCACAGTATCATGCTGCAAGCCCAGGAAGCAAACCTCTGGGAATACAGGAGTCCGACTGTACTTGAAAATCTTGAAATAAATAGTGTGGGTGTTTATTTTTTGTATTGCTTGATTGTATTGTAAAAGTTTAGGCTACAAGCTAATTTAGGCTGCAAACCTATGTCCACTTACCAAGAGTAAGCTGCATTTATAACAACAGGACATGCTTTGGATTGTGTTGCTAAGGATCCGTCTTGCCTTGGTAAAAAAAAACCCATCTCCATAGTGTTGACAAGTAGCTAGACTTGGGGATAATAGTCTTAGTTTTCTCATCTACGCAGTTACATGAAGTTGGTACTACATACTGGCTGAGCTCCTACACAAAAGAAATGGAGCTTAACTTTATGCTCATTGAGTTACATGGCGGTTGTGCAAGGGCACCGTACTGGTGAACTGTGATATTGCACAACTGAATGTGCAACCAAGTGTGCATGAACATGTGCATGTGCAACATAGCCACAATGTGCATCCATCCACAATGTATATGTACACATGCAAAACTGTACAATGCTCGTGAACAATGGGACTTATTTTTGCTGAGCAAAAATGCATTGCATCAGACTTTTAATGTGGAAAGTTCCTCACATGGCAAGAAATTTGAAGCAACTGCTACATGCTAATGAATATTTTGTTGAACTATTTAGATCACAAACTATATGACTGAGCCTAAGGGGGTCTTACCGACTTTTTCTATAGTTGCAAACAAATGCTACCATTCTCAAGAAAAAACGATATAATCACTTACAAAAACTAGGTCAACTGAAGAAAGTTTCTTGCCTTCCTAAAAAAATCAGGGGCCCATCTATAAGAAGGAATAAAATGTGGATTGGTGCGCAGTAATGCCAACTTGCAGAAGCTTTCATTTGTCTCCAAGATTTTTTTTCAAGATCGCTGTTGAGCTAAGCTAATCATGTTTGCTGTTTGAACAGGCATACCAGCGAATCAAGATGGTGGGCATGAGTGAATTACTTGTGGGTTTATTCTCCCCAAGTTGCCACCATCAAAACAATTTAAAAAAAAATCAAAATCCAAGGTGCAGAACAGCGATCTTCTGCTTAAATAAACAAAAAAGAAAGGCTGTTTCGATGCCTTAGTGCACAATCACTATGGCAACAATCCAACATGGCAGTTCTGGATGCTGCCTTGTCAGCAAGCTCCTCTCCCGTGCATGTCCAATCAATCAGATATCCACTATGGGAATGCACAGAGATGCAATTCAGTTGTCCTAATGGGCAGGAGTGTGCATTTCCCCCACAGTTTTTTTTTACAAACCATGGAAAAGACCTGCAGTAATTTCTTGCATAGTTTTTGCGGGTTTTGCCCCCCCCTTCCATATACCACAATTCAACATGGGATCTCATTAAGACAGATGGAATTCCCCATGGATTCCATTAGGAGTTTTTTCACCGTCTGGACGGGCCCCAGGGATGTAGCTAATTGTGCGGGGGCGGTGAGGGCACTGCCCCTCCAAATGAAAATTCTTCCCCCTAAATAAAACTTTCAGTCCACAAATTTCTAACATTGCAAAGAATGACATGTTGAAAATAGTTGACACCAAGAACTCTTTTATTTTGCTGTGCTTGCATTCCCTTAGTTTCCTTGTATGCTGCTCCTTTTCGTTGGATACCTAAGCTGTATCTCTAAATGCTCAACTTAAGTTTTACGTTACAGAAATCCTAGAAATTTGAGGATTGAAGGAAAAATTAATGGGGGGATTATTAGCGGGGAGGGGGTCAATGCCCCCGTTTTGCCCCTCTCCCATAGCTACACTCCTGATGGCAGTCATAGTCTTGTTTTCAGTATAACTGATTTCATTGTCACAGAGTGTTTCCAATGGTTTCAGCCAGAGCAGGAAAGCCAACCTGTTTTGGAGATGGTATTCTGAAGAATTAAGCCCCCAAAAATGAAAAACAAATTTCTTACCTCCAAAGGCAGGCCTCATGGTAAAATCATGGTCATCTACCCTCAGAAGCTGTTCACTTTTTCCTGTCCGAGTTTTGGTCATGTCCTGGTTCTTTTTATATATGTGACTAAAATGGAAAACAAGAGTACACTGTCACTCTCAGTCTCTAAACAGTCTAAGAGAAACAAATTGTAAAAATCAAACCTCTTTCTCTGGGAAATTCGGAAACAAAACATTGATCCCATACAATGATTCTGTCATGCATTTATCATGCACCCAGAAGCATGTGTGCATATGAACTTATCCCCAAGGTCCTAGTACAGTATGTTATAGCATGACTGGAAATATGTAGAGCCCTTTGAAAAAGTAGGGATGATATTGCACAATAAAACCCCACAGTGCCATGACAGTAGGGCCAGGTGTCAATTGCGCTGGTATTCCCCTCCCCCCCCCCCCGCATTGTGTGAAGTGGATATGACCACAAGCTGAAATATAGAAACACACCTTGGGAAGTTACTTTAAGAAGGCTACAATTCCCAAAATCGCCCCAGCTAGTTGGGTGATTATGGGAACAGCCCAGAAAAGTAACTTTTCCAAGCTCTGCCAAGGAGCTGTCCAGATCATGCCAATTAAATGTACTGGTAACATCTGTTATAATGTTTCTGATGGATTCACTCTATGGAACCTGGTCAGTACTCCAAATGACTACTTTCATGTCACTCCATCCAAAATGTTATATCAGGTGACTAAAATGTCAGTGGCAACATACTTACTGAGTTTTGACACAGTTCCTTTTTTTGTAATACAATTTTGGGGAATGACAGGACAATGGAGAAACAGAATCAGAAGGAAATGCCCATCATGGGAAATAAAATAAAATAACGTAATAGTGCTGAAGATCCAGCATGGTGTAGTGGTTTGAGTGTTGGACTAGGACACTGGGAAACTAGGGTTCAAATCCCTGCTCGGCCATGGAAACCTACTGGGTAACCTTGGGCAAGTCACACTCTTTCAGCCTCAAAGGGAGGCAGAAGCAAACCCTCTCTGAACAAATCTTGAACAAGAAAAGCCTGTGATAGGTTTGCCTTAGGGTTGCCAAAAGTCAGAAGCAACTTGAAGGTACACAAAAAGTACAGCTTAGCATTCTCAGCGTTAACTAAGAGTTCTTAGATTACCTAAAAGCTCTCATCATGGACACTGAGGGGACTGCAGCAGTCACTTGCAACACTTGTGCGATGTTTGTATTCTTGTCTACAGACGTGGAGAACGTCACATTCACCAAATGCAAGCTGGTAGCCCTCTTGGAGGAGAAAGTACAGCAGCTGGAGACACGGGTAGCTACACTTCAACAGATTCGTGAGCAAGAGGTTTTCCTGGACAGAACAGAACGAACAGTCTTGGATGGGGACCGCACAGAGGAAGTGGCTGTGGAGGAGAGGGTCACTTCACAGACACAGGAAGTAGACAGCTGGAGGAATGTCACACACAGAACAAGAAAATCCAGGGATTCTTCCAGCAGCTTACAGCTACAGAATCGATTTGAAGCCCTTTCCCTTATCAAGGACAACGAGGAAGAACAGCATGGACAGACTTCAGGGGTAGAGCAGGGGACCTTGAGAGGACCACCGCAAGGAACAGCAGCTGCGAGGCCTCAGCGGAGGCGTGTGGTGGTGGTGGGGGACTCCTTGCTGTGGGGTACAGAAGCAGTGGTATGTGGGCCTGACAAGATGACTCGGGAGGTGTGTTGGGTCCCTGGGGCAAAGATCTGTGATGTGACCGAGAGGCTGACAAGACTCGTCAAGCCTACGGATCATTACCCCTTCCTTTTGGTCCATGTGGGAACCAATGATACTGCAAGGCACAGCTTTCCCAAGATCAGAAGAGATTATGAGGCCCTGGGGAGGAAGCTGAAAGAAATGAACGCACAGGTGGCCATCTCGTCTCTTCTGCCAGTTGAAGGGCATGGTCCAAGAAGGGAGAGGAAAATAGCTGACGTAAACAACTGGCTCCGTAGATGGTGTCACCGAGAACAAATTGGATTCTTGGATCATGGACTGCGCTTCCATGCGGGGGGACTTCTGGCAAGAGATGGGGTGCATCTTACAACAGTTGGAAGAAACATTTTTGCCAACAGTCTCAATAATTTGATCAGGAGGGCTTTAAACTGAGTCAAATGGGGGAGGGAGACAGTATTCTGGAAGGCAAAAGGGCTGGAGAAAATAGTCAAACTGTCATAGAGGGAACAAGGCAAACAGTGCAAGGACCCAACAGTGGGAGGCAAAAAAACTTGCACAGGGAGCAAGTAAAGGGAACACATGGTCTCAGATGTCTCTACACTAATGCACAGAGCATGGGAAATAAGCAAGATGAACTTGAACTCCTTGCACTACAAAACAAATATGATATAATAGGCATTACTGAAACCTGGTGGGACGAGTCTCATGATTGGAATGTAGGAATAGAGGGGTATAACCTTTATAGGAGAAACAGGCCAAACAGGAAAGGAGGAGGAATAGCATTATATGTCAGGGATATTTACACCAGTGAAGTGATCCACGACATCAATACTGGAAGCCAGGTGGAGAGCATCTGGATAAAAATTAAAGGGGAGGGAAACAACAGGGATGTTATTGTGGGACTCTACTACAGACCCCCAAATCAGACGGAGGAATTGGATGTTGCCTTTCTAGAACAGATGAACATACATGCAGAAAGGAGAGATGTACTAGTGATGGGGGACTTCAACTATCCTGATATTTGCTGGCAATCTAACTCAGCCAAAACTACAAGGTCTAGCAAATTCCTTACATGCCTGGAAGACAATTTCATGGTCCAAAAGGTGGAAGAGGCAACAAGGGGGTCAGCTATTTTAGATCTGATCCTAACCAACAGAGACGACCTGGTTAATGGGGTGCATGTGGTGGGATCCTTAGGTGAGAGTGATCATGTTCTCCTGGAGTTTGTTATACAATGGAAAGGAGAAGCCAGGCATAGTCAGACACGCATTCTTGACTTTAGGAGAGCTGATTTCAGTAAACTCAGGGAAATACTTGGGATGATCCCATGGTCAGGAATACTAAAAGAGAAGAGACCTCAAGACGGATGGGACTTTCTCAAAAGGGAGATACTGAAGGCACAATTTCAAACAGTACCATTGAGGAAGAAAAATGGGAGGTGTCTCAAGAAACCAGGATGGATGACTAAAGAACTTTCAATGGAGCTAAGTTTTAAACGGAACATGTATAGGAAATGGAAAAGGGGGGAAATCACCAAAGAAGAATTCAAACAGATAGCGAACACGTGTAGGAGTAAAGTCAGGAAAGCTAAAGCGCAGAATGAGCTCAGGCTTGCTAGGGAGGTTAAGAACAATAAAAAGGGGTTTTTTGGGTATGTCTGCAGCAAAAGGAGGAAGAAGGAAATGATAGGGCCGCTACGTGGAGAAGATGGCAAAATGCTAACAGGGGACAGAGAAAAGGCAGAATTACTCAACACCTTCTTTGCCTCAGTGTTTTCAGAAAAGGAAAAGGAGGACCAACCTGAGGAGAATGGAACAGAGGACACAATAGGGGAAATCCAGCTCAAAATAAGTAAAGAGGTAGTACAGGAATACCTTCTTAATCTAAATGAATTTAAATCTCCAGGACCAGATGAACTACATCCAAGAGTATTAAAAGAGCTGGCAAATATAATCTCAGAGCCATTGGCAATAATATTTGAGAACTCCTGGAGAACAGGAGAAGTCCCAGCAGACTGGAGGAGGGCAAACGTTGTTCCCATCTTCAAAAAGGGGAAAAAAAGAGGATCCCAACAATTATCGTCCAGTTAGTCTGACATCAATACCAGGGAAGATTCTAGAACAGATAATTAAACAGAGAGTCTGTGAACATTTAGAAGGCAATGCCATAATCACAAAAAGTCAACATGGGTTTCAGAGAAACAAGTCATGCCAGACTAATCTGATCTCTTTTTTTGATAAAGTTACCAGCTTGGTAGATGAAGGGAATGCTGTGGACATTGCTTACCTTGATTTCAGTAAGGCCTTTGACAAGGTTCCCCATGACATTCTTGCAAACAAGCTTGTAGAATGTGGGCTAGACAAGTTAACTGTTCAATGGATTTGTAATTGGTTGACCGGCCGAACCCAAAGGGTGCTCAGCAGTGGCTCCTCTTCGTCTTGGAAAGATGTGACCAGTGGGGTGCCACAGGGTTCTGTCCTGGGCCCAGTGCTATTCAACATCTTTATCAATGACTTGGATGAGGGAATTAGGGGCATACTTATCAAATTTGCAGATGACACCAAATTGGGAGGAGTAGCTAATACCCTAGAGGACAGGATCAAAATTCAGAATGACCTGGATAGACTGGAGAGCTGGGCCAAAGCTAACAAAATGAAATTCAATACGGAGAAATGTAAAGTACTGCATTTAGGGCGGAAAAATGAAATGCATAAATATAGGATGGGAGAGACCTGGCTGAATGAGACTACGTGCGAAAGGGATCTAGGAGTCCTAGCAGACCACAAGTTGAACATGAGTCAACAGTGTGATGCGGCAGCTAAAAAGGCCAATGCAATTTTGGGCTGTATCAATAGAAGTATAGTGTCTAGATCAAGGGAAGTAATAGTGCCACTCTATTCTGCCTTGATCAGACCTCACTTGGAATACTGTGTCCAGTCTGGGCACCACAATTCAGAAAGGATATTGACAAATTGGAGCGTGTCCAGAGAAGGGCAACTAAAATGGTGAAAGGTCTGGAAACGATGCCTTATGAGGAGAGACTTAGGGAGCTGGGTATGTTTAGCCTAGAAAAAAGACGGTTTAGAGGTGATATGATAGCCCTGTTTAAGTATTTGAAGGGATGTCATGCTGAGGATGGAGCAGGCTTGTTTTCTGCTGCTCCAGAGACTGGAACACGGAGCAATGGGTGCAAGCTCCAGGAACAGAGATTCCACCTCAACATGAGGAGGAACTTTTTGACAGTAAGAACTGTTCGGCAGTGGAACACACTCCCTCGGAGCGTGGTGGGGTCTCCTTCCTTGGAGGTCTTTAAACAGAGGCTGGATGGCCATCTGTCGGGGATGCTTTGATCAAGATTTCCTGCGTGGCAGGGGGGTTGGACTGGATGGCCCTCGTGGTCTCTTCCAACTCTGCAATTCTATGATTCTATGATTCTATGAACAACAACAACTGAAGACTGTATTAACCCAAAGCTTCAATGGCATCTTGAGTGTAATATGAAATATGCATCCCAACTCACTATCCCTTGCCAATCCAGGCTGGGACATCTGAATATGGCCTATCTTGCATATAGTCCTCAAGAGCATGGGAAATGCCAATATCTTATTCTGGGAATCCATCCTATGACTGAGGCCTATACATGCAGGATTTTACATGGGCAAGTTGTAATACCCTAAAGGTGTCAGATCCCATTTGATCATGGAAGTTAAGCATGGTCAGCTCTAGTTAGTATTTAGACGAGAGACCACCAACAAATACCAGGTGTTGTAGGCAATTTTTTAGAGGAAGGAACTGGCAAAATCACCTCTGAGTATTCCTTGCCTAAGAAAACCCTATGAAATTCATGGGGTTGCCACAAGTTGACAGGCAACTTGAAGGTGCATACACATATAAGTTTTATTCAGTGGAGCTGGTCCAAAGAAAGGCTAATGGCCACAGACAGTGGAGATAGAGATAGCATCCTGGCTCCATGTGATGGGCCAGACTGGCACTTTCAGACACTGTGATGTCTGAACTGTCCCAGAAGATGTGTTTCTACATTTTTAAGTACTATCTTTACACATTCATCATTAATTTTCCCATATTGTCATTTATTTCTCAAAATGTGGTTTTTATACAGTACTCCATAGACAAGATGTGGTTTTTATACAGTACAGTACGATACACACAATACACATGTGTATTGTTAGTTTTGAATAAAAAAATCAGATAAAGCATGTTGAACTGCTCTACTTTTTGTGGTGTAGGAACTTATCCCTATTCTTTTCAAGTTATTTCTGTCAGGAGTTAAAGGCTGAACTCCATTATCTCTCCTCTGGCTTTTCTTCGCAAACGAAGATTCAGGAAGGACTCATCCCACGCTTTCTGCAAGCACGCTGATGACTAAAAAGGCCAATCCGAGATAAACAAGTCCGGTTGCAGAAAGCACAGCAGAAGGTCTCCTTGGGTGATGTTTTTGGGTTGTGATTCTTTCTGCGTTGTCGTTTCTCTTCAAGACTTGTTCGGCGTGAGTTCTCAAATAAGGCTGCAGCATTGTGGATAGTGCGTCTCCATGCCTCCCGATGTGAGGCCAGGGCGGACCACTGTTGGTGATCAATTTGACCGAGCCTGAGATGTTGTTTCAGGGAGTCTTTGTATCGCTTTTTTGGAGCGCCCCTCTTACGCTGACCCGTGGCGAGTTCACCGTAGAGTAGTATTTTGGGGAGGCGATGGTCCTCCATCCTAGAAACGTGCCCTGCCCAGCGCAGCTGTGTTCTCAATATCATGGCCTCAATGTTGGTGATCCCTGCTTGCTCAAGGACAGCAATATTCGTCACATAGTCAGTCCAGTGTATATTTAGGATTGTGCGTAGACAGCACTGATGAAAGCGCTTGAGGAGTCGTAGGTGGTGGCGATAGGTGACCCATGTTTCAGATCCATAAAGGAGGATAGACAGTACGAAACACACTGATTTTTGTGCTTTGCCTCAGGTGTTTATTACTCCAGACTCTTTTGTGAAGTCTTCCAAATGCACTATATGCCTTTGCTAATCTGTGATCGATCTCTTTGTCAATCTTGGCAACTGAGGAGATGATGCTTCACAGGTAGGTGAACTGCTGAATGGACTTGAGCACAGATTTGCCGACGGCAATGTGGGGATGGTGGTGTTATAAAATGGCCGAACAACTGCAGAACCATGCTGAGTTATAATGGCTGACTGCATGAACTACCAAGTCATGCCTAGTCAGACCACTAGGGGGCAATGTCCTGTATATATACATATATATGTGTGTGTGTGTGTGTGTGTGTGTGTGTGCGTGTGCGTGTGTGTAATGTCCTATATCACAGAATCATAGAATCATAGAATTGCAGAATTGGAAGAGACCACGAGGGCCATCCAGTCCAACCCCCTGCCACGCAGGAAATCTTGATCAAAGCATCCCTGACAGATGGCAATCCAGCCTCTGTTTAAAGACCTCCAAGGAAGGAGACCCCACCACGCTCCGAGGGAGTGTGTTCCACTGCCGAACAGCTCTTACTGTCAAAAAGTTCCTCCTCATGTTGAGGTGGAATCTCTGTTCCTGGAGCTTGCATCCACTGCTCTGTGTTCCAGTCTCTGGAGCAGCAGAAAACAAGCCTGATCCATCCTCAGCGTGACACCCCTTCAAATACTTAAACAGGGCTATCATATCACCTCTTAACCGTCTTTTTTCCAGGCTAAACATACCCAGCTCCCTAAGTCTCTCCTCATATATGAGAGCTCAGAACAGAGCTCACTTCCTTCTTCCTTCTCTTCCTCTGAATGCTGAGGCTAGTTTCTCCTTCAATTGTAAATATTTGTACATATTGCAACTGTTTGACTTTGAAGATAAAAGTGCCTCCTGCTTATTTGGAGGTCAAACACTGTGTGTGGGTATTCTTGGGAAAGGGTTGCTACTGAGTCTGCTGAGATAAATGAGTGGCCTATCATCCCCTGACAATTTCTGCCTCTGATACCAAATTTTCTGTAACAGAAGTAATGCCTTGGACCACACTGACTTCATTAACTGAGGTAGACTTGTATTGTCTGAAAGGAAGCTTTACATACAAATACACATCGTGATCCAGTCTGTCCTTGAGGCATGTAGCCTAGAATTGATTTGTATTTGTATTCAGAAATGTTTCTATATACAGCTGGATTGAGTTGATTGTATGCAAGTATGTTTAATTGAATCCTATGGGACTAATTTTCCAATTACTGTATTTGCTTAGGCAGCAAACAAGGAAATTCTATATAAAGTGCATAGTAGACGTTACTGTTAGCTTGAATAGGATGTAAAGGTGGCAGAATAACCTCCTGATTTTAAAGTTACCATAACTTACATATATGAAATTTTAATTATATCTTTGTTAGAGGTACATAGAGGTCTGTTAGCTAAGATGAAAACATCTAGTTTTTCATTATGACTGTCCCACATTTGATTTAGAAGAGTGGACTAGAATAAATTAAGACGCAGGACCCCTTTGTCCTGGCAGTGAATATGCAAAGTTGTAAATGCCACTAGTACAACTCAGGAACAGCAGAACATGGAAGGAAATTAACCTCATTTATTTAAGGAAACAGTGACTGGCAGAAAAGTTTATCAATAGAACAAGTACTGTGGAAAGAGATGCAAGAAAAATTATGTCTAGTTCAAATATTAACTGAAAACGAGCTGAAAATATTGACATAAGGAAAAGGAAATCCAGTATAATTAATGTAGTGATTTTCAAGAAGTGTTGAAGGGGACCCACTAACAGGGGCATCACTAGGTGGGTGCAGGGGGTGCAAACTGCACCAAGTGACACCTTTAGAGGGGTGTCACCAGCACCCTCACCCCCTCTGTGCCACTTACTCAGATGTCACCCCCTCTAGGCAGGCACAAACCTCCACAGAGGTTCATGCCTACCTAGAGGGGGTGATCCCCAAGTAAGTGGCGGAGTAAGTAAGCATGGTGGGGGAGGGGCAGGTGCCATGATGGCAGCGGTTCCTTTCTTTCCCTGGCTACAGCATGCCTCCCCACTGTGCTTACTTCTCTGTGTGCTGCTTACTCTAGGGTTACCCCTTCTAGGTAGGCATGAACCTCTGCAGTGGTTGATGCCTGCCTAGAGGGGGTGATCCCCAAGTACACCGCACAGTGAGTAAGCACAGTGGGGGGGGCACAATGGCTGCAGGTTCCTTTCTCTCCCCAGCCCAGGGGAGAGAAAGGAACCACCACCATCGTGGCACACCCACCCTGCCATGCTTACTTTGCTACACCACTTACTTGAGTATTACTCCTTCTAGGCAGGCACGAACCACCTCATGGTTTCTCTACCCTGTGCCAGGGGAGAGAAAGGAACCACCAAGGTGCAGCAGAAGCATTCGGCTGACAATGTCCGTCAACTTTGCCTGCCTTCCTGATCTCACATGATGTCTCATGGGATTTTCTGTCCCACAAGACTTCAGATGAGGTCTGGCAGGCATATAAGGGCCTGCCCACACCTGAAGTAAGTGTGGTGGCAGCAGGGAAGGGTTTTGCTGGGAGGGGACTACAGTAGTGGCCTTGCTGGCTGGCCATTATGATTCTTTGTTTCATTTCATGGTTACTGCTGAAAATAATTCTGTTGTAGAGAAAAGGGGGTGTTAAAAAAATCATCAGCACCAGGTACACCACTGTCCACCAACGTGTTCTGAGAGGTAAATGCACTAATGAAGGCAGTGATGGACAAAGTGCAGTACCTACTCTTACAAAGCTAACTGTTTTTGCACCCCTTGACCCCTCTGCCTTTTTGGGGGGGGGGGCAGAAACCAGAGGGTGAATAGCCTGGAAGCTCACAAAGGCAATAATTCACCTTTCAAATAGGTTGCAGTCCCTCACACACAGTAAAAGTACCCATTTTTCAACACCAGAAGTGGAGTTATGACTACTTACAGTTTTATTTTGGTTTTTAAGCACCCTCCCACATCTTTTTTGCATTTTTTGGCAGTCCGTGCAGCCACTGGAGAATTCCAGAGATAGGAACCTGGCCCTGGTCATGCTGCAGTTGCCCAGACCACAATTAAACACAGCCCCCAGAGGCTTTATTTACATGATTCACTAGTCCGCTCTTGTATTTTTAGCATAGAGCTGGCAGAAGACTGTGGTGAAGAACAAAATGGCTGTCACTTTTATTCTATGTATGAAAGCTAGCTAGCTGACTGACTGGACAGGCACTTGCATCTTTTTTCAGCTGTGGTGATGGGAATACTTGAATGCAGCAGGTGAGTAGATACAGGACAAGACACTTAGCTCGGTGCTCTTTCTTAAAACACCTTGTGGACTTTTCCCAGTACCTGCTGCCTGAGGTTACCATTTCTGTCTGCCTAATGGTAAGCTCATTTGGCCTTCGGATCAGGAATGTTTGCTACATTCCTGCACTATGTGTTGCTGGAGGTAAGTCACTCACTCTCAGTGAAGAGGTATTGCAAAATTATTCACCATGGGAAAAGGCAGCTATTGCCTCTCAGTATAAGCACTACTTCTGTTTACATTTCTCCCACCAGCAAGCACAAGTAGATCAGTGTTTGGAAATTTACATTTAAAAGTAATTAGTTACAGTTACAGTTTCAAGGCCTGCAAAGTAATTAAAAGTAAAAAAATATATATCCTGTTTCTCTAAACTAACTGAAGTTTTAATTACTTTTTAAAAAATCTGAATGCTATGAGCCAGTGGCCTGTGGTACAAAAGATACTCTTCTATCACTCGCCTCACTGATACCTCAACACCCACAATAGAGCATGAGGCAGGAGTACAAGGTACAGCACAAGCCAACACTTAAACCAGTTGATATATGTACCATTTAGAAAAGAAAAGGGACTTCCAGTGGAGTTGAACAGTGGAACTCTTAAGGGAAAGCCTTAACGAGGGAGTGGGTTCTCTTGAGGAAGGAGCTGGAGGAAGAAGGGGCTAGACAGGTACAGGTGGGGCAGGAAACTATTTTAGAAAAAGAGAATATGGCAGATGTTACAACTGGAGAAGATGACAAAAGTAAGTAAGAAATAAAGGGTAAAACTAGATAAGATGGCATGAACACAGCACACCATCTTATGTATCATCTTGTTAATGTGTGAACAGATTTTTTAAAAGTAAATAGCAAGTATGAGGACCCCGCGCCAGATTGTAATTATTATCATTATTACTATCATCATTTATTTATACAGCGCCATCACTGTACATGGCACTTTACGAGTAAAAGAACAACAGAACAGAAGATGTGTAAGTTGTAACCTTTCTGTCTGCTATGGTCTTAATCCAGATCACAGGTTTCTGTGCTTGCTACTTGCAGTAGAAGAAAACCTATGGTTGGTGCTAGTCTGACTTTTCTTCCAGCACAGATTTGAGGTGTAGGGATTCTCATCTGGGTTAGAAGTGCAGCATGGGATGAAGTGTTCAAGCTCCCTTGCCCTGAATACCAAAGACCTGATACATAATGACGCCTCTTCACCCACTATTAATTTTTGGAAATCAGTCTTCTCAACTGGGTAACACCTTGATCAGTTTGCTAAAACTTAAGCAGAGACAGAAAAAGCTGGTGTTCATCAGAAATGACATTTTGGGACCAACCATTTCACATTCACTATGGAGAAACAGCCCCAAACTCCATGGTGACAGATTCCTACTCCTTCCCCTAACATTTTGAAATGTCTATTAGAGGCGTTGAAGCTAAGAGACTTTATGGGAGGCCCCTTTTGATGGCATCACCATAACAAATATAACATGTGCTTTGGCTCTGTAATTGAAAAGGCAAAGGCGTTGTCTCCAGCTATAGAGGAACATGAATCATGGTTTCAGTGGCTACTAGTCATGAATACTAGAGTACTTCTAGTATCAGAGATAATCTGCCCCTGAATACCACCTGTTGTGGGACAACTGCAAGAGGGTGCTACTGCTTTCATGTCTTGGTTGTGGGCTTCCCAGAGGCATCTAGTTTGGGTTCTGTAGGAACTGAGATGCTGGACTAGGTAGGCCTTTAGAGCTTTTCTTATGTTCTTATATAGAAGCTCTTGATATAACAGTCCAAATCCCTGTGAGTGTCCCAAACATTACAGTGGTAAGAGGAATCAGCTGCCGTGGGGGAAGCCACTTTGAGCCATATGTCCTTATGGAAAATATTACGATTTCCTTACATGGGGAGGAGCAAATGGGGGAGGCCTTAAAACAGGGGTGGGAATCCTACAGCTGTCCAGATATTGTTGGCCTGCAAGTCCCAGCAGTCCTGGTCAGTACAGTCAACGGGGGAATTGCAATTCAACAGCATCTGGAGGGCTGCATGATTTCCACCCTTACCTTAAAAGGTTGCAGCTGATGCTGAAAGCCAGTGCAAAGACTAAAAAAGTTGGGTGACAATAATCATACTGATAGGAGTGACAGATGATGTGAACCAAGCTTTTTCTAATAAAAGAAAGAGAATGGATACCAAAATCATCTAGAGGAAAAGTGGAAAGAGCATGCACACACAGTATCTTGGCTGAAGAGGGACATAATAGATTCAGGAGACATTGGAGGCAGAATCAGGATTTGCATTTAAAATATCATGGCTGCCCTCCAATTATTTGGCCACACAAAGGGCCATAATGTGATTCAGCTGATTCTCCCCTTAGGCCTGTTGTTTGAGACATGTAAATGGACCAGCTATAATTAATCTCAGTGTTCCAGAATCAAGTTTTTTTTTCCATTTCCATGGTTCCAAAGCACACATCTGAAAGATCAAAAACATACCCTCTACTTGTACATAGAAATACTGCTATTTTCTCACTGCGGTATAGCAGATGTTCTAAATTAGTACTTAATTCTGGAGAAAACAATGCAACTGGATTGATTTGGTAGTTGATCTTAACTACAACACATTGTCTTTTGAAATTGTGAACACTGAAATTGCTCCCTTCATCTACTAGATGCCACCAGCACTGTACAATTAAAATATCTAGGATACAGGGACTGCTTTGTGTTGCATGCTGAAAAATACATGTGTTGTTAAAAATTTGTTGTATTACATTGAAAAACCCCAACTGGGGGATTTTACTTGTAAAGAAATGATCATTTGAAGCTAAGGACTCCAAAAAAACTGTATGATATCTACTATATGTCACAGAAAATCTTGTTTGTTTCCTTTTTGCACCCCACCGCAAGGGGAAGCTACTCACACTTTGCATCTAACAAACACTGGAAGCCTGGAAAAAGGAGGCATTATGAAGCCCTCTGATGTGTGGAATACCATTATTTGCTGGGGCAGTAAGCATTAATCGATTAACAGCTTGATGGCAGATTAAAAACAGAGCTCCAATTAATCAGAGCCTGCCATCTGGAAAATTCCAATGCCACTTAACATGGCCATGACTGGCTCTCCAAATTACCCAACCTCTCTGACAGCAAGACATCCCTTTCCCCTCATAGAAGGAACCTTTGGGCATGTTAGAATTTTACAGAGTAGCCTCGTGTCTTACTTCTGAGAGGACAGTCCTGTGTTTAATGGGGTCCTCTCTTAGAAGGGCCATCCAGCCCATGCCCAGTTTAAAGGTAAAGAACCCTAAGAAGAAAGCACAAGGAGGGACCATAAAATCACCTGTCCACAATGAGCACGTGATTGAGCAGACATAAGGTCAGCTGGTCTTAATCTCTTGTGTTATGATGGGATAAACTATATTTCTGTTTAAATAATAGTAATTATTTTTGAATTTGCATCTATACATATAAATTAGTATATGCAAATTTTAATAACTCTGTAAGCTCTTCTACTCTATTTTAATCATGCATTTTCTGTTTTGGTCTAACAGGTCAACCCCTATATCCACAGATTCAGTATCCATAGTTTCACTTAGCCATATCTGAAAATATATGTTCTCTCTAGGCATTTCTAGGTCCTCCAATGTCTGTCTACGGTCAACCTCCAGCGTTCTTCTCCTTGAAAATAATAGGGTTTCATGTGAAGTCAAAGACTTTTGTGGCCAGCATCAATAGATTTTCCTTGGGTTTTTTTCTGGGCTGTGAGGCTGTGTTCTAGAAGAGTTTATTTCTGACATTTCACCTGGATCTGTGGCTAGCATCTTCAGAGAATGGTCGGGTAGGAGTGTGGGGGGTGGGTTTATATACTGTAAACCCCTGTTGGAGAGTATATGTAAATTTGTGTATTTGAATGGCTAGTTTCTGGGTGGAGATATGCAAGGCAATGGACCATTAGCCAATCATTAGCCAAACAGACACTAATCCTCCTTGTGCATATCCACCCAGAAACTAGCCATTCAAATACACAAATTTACATATACTCCCCAACAAGTGTTCACAGCTCCACACACACTCCTACCCAACCATTCTCTGAAGATGCCAGCCACAGATGCAGGCGAAACATCAGATATAAACTCTTCCAGAACACAGCCTCACAGCCCGGAAAAACACCAAGGAACTCAATAGGGTTTCAGGTATCCAAAAGAGGTCTTGGAAAAATATCCCCTGTGGATATGGGGGTTGAGCTGCAGATTTCTGTGCCACAGATGCTAGGATTTATGGGTTGTTTCTTTTAGCACTGAGAGGAGAAATTATTATATCTACACTATGATCTTACAGAAACGTTGGTACTACATAGATTGGCATAGTCTTTGTCTAGCCTATAAACCTATTCATGTAAATTGCTGCCTGAGTGAGTACAAGTTTAGCAAAACTAGCTTCACTGAAGTACTGTAGTGGGCAACTCTGCACTTGACAGACTTTGTTCTTTTTAGACATATTATGTACTGATACAATTAACAGAGCACTCATACCTAAATACTCTAGCATAAAGATATACTGAATTTGTAAACTATGTAATTCAAACATTGCAATAAATTTTTAAATGGTTTTCATCTTGAGGTGCATAAATCATACAGCTTTGGACCAGAAGAATGTGAAAACCTAGAATGGGAAGATAAGAAGTTGCCTTACAATGGGCCTGATACTTGGTCCATCTACAGCTGACAATATGGCCAACAGCTGATCTCCAAGGTCTCAAGGAGATGACTTTCCCATCATGTGCTACCTGGCCCTTAACTGGTAATTCCAGGAACTGAAATCTAAGAGCTTCTGTATGCAGAGCAAATGCTTAACTGCTGCCTGAAGGCTCCTCCTCTGAATATGAGTAGTCAAAAATGCAGAACCAGACAAATACTATATAAAACCAGAGACTGAAAAGTTACTTTTTTGTATTATAACTTCCAGACCTCCCCCCGACTGCAGCATCCCTATTAGCATTCTGCACGCATACTAACCGTTCTCTGCCCCAAATCCATCTTTCTCATTCTACAATGCATTTGCATCTGCCTCCAAGCTGCCCTCTCTTATGGCTTCCACTAAAGAACCTCACTGCATTCAGGCAAGCCTATCTATTCCAGCATTATCTTCTCATTCAGGTGCCCTTGGAAGCTCACAAGAAGGGCAGAAGGGCACCTGCAGCTTCACACTAGTTACCCAGCAACCAGCATTCAGAATATTGTTATTGTTGTGTGTCTTCAAGTTGTTTCTGACTCACCTAAAGTGAACCTATCACAGGGGTTTCTTGGAGGTTTGTTCAGGAGGGGTTTGCCTTTGCCTTCCTCTGAGGCTGAGAGTGTGTGACTTGCCCAAGGTCATCCAGTGGGTTTCCATGCTTGAGCAGGGATTTGAACCCTGGTCTCCAGAATGGCAGTCCAACACTAAGACCACTACACCACGCTGGCTCTCTGTTCTGACTATAGAGTCTGGATATGGCCATCATGAGTAGTGACCATCAATAAACTTACATTCCATGAATTTGTCTAAAGCCATCCATATTGATAGCTATCACTACATCCTGTGGTAGCCAATTCTGTAGTTTAAGTGTCTGACACACAAGCGCACCAGCCAAAATTATGTCACAACTTAGGCTGGCCACCTCGTCACTTTCGCTGGCACCATGTCTGCAACACAGGGGATTTCACCTCCCACTGCTGCCACAGAACAAATAACCTGCAGTTCCACAATTAGATGAATAGTACTTGTACTTGAGTGTGGGTGTTTATAGGGTTGAGGGCTAATTAAATATCAGCAAGAGAAAATAACTCATGAATAGACTGAATATAACAAACATAAAGAGTGATTTATTGTTGAACCAAAAATAACATAACTGCTTTGAATTTTATTTTCAATCTGCCTCTATTCTTCTTTTCACTTATTCTCCCTGCACATTAGTTCTTTCCAGCTTCCCTCAAAGCCATACACCCTTTTCAGCCTCTCCTTAACACACCACAACTTTCAACTGTCAACTCTCTTCTCAACTGTCATTCTCCTGTCATTCATACTTAAAACATCCAGAAGCCCCTCCCTTTTTTGCTTTCTCCCAGAGGGTTGGCTCCTGAACCATACCACTCTCATTCACTCATATAGCTGCTCATCACAGTAAGCTCTGTGAAGAACTACATTATCTTTTTATATTCAAGTGAGGAAGCTAGTTGATTGTCACAGGAGCTCATAACAAATGGTTTATGTCTTTTGCATATAGAAGAACTGCGGTTTTGTCCAGCAACAAGTACGGTAATTGTGCAGATTTAGAGCATTGCAGAGCTCTTGTGCTTAAGTGCTAGAAGAGGTCTGCAATGCTCCAAATCTGCACAACTTTGCCATGACAACATATATGGCTGGCCTCTGCTCTCATAGAGTTATTTAAAACATTTAAAATCAATGTTCACGGAAAAAGTGCAAGGCAGCTGGGATAAAAAGTAAACCCACACAGTCATAATATTAAAGCATCCATTCAAAAAGCATTATGTTTCTAAAACAGAATAGAAATTGACTTTGTTTGTTGCATAGCTTTTTATACCACTCCCCTATTTTCCACATTTGGGAATGCACTCTCAGTTGTAGGAATGCCATTGTTTGGGTAAAGTTCCGTCCAACGTTTAAATCTCATTGAATGTATCCTGCCTGTGGGAAGGAAATTATTGTGGTTTACTTTGAAGTTTTCACAGAACTTCATCCCCTTTTGCCCTTGTACCTTTGGGAAGAGGAGGAAAAGCCAATGTGTGTATTTTTCCTTACACATTGTGGTGACTATGGCTTGTGAAGTGCCTTAGATGTCACTTTCCTCCATGAATTTTGGCCAGCTCTCTCAGTTCTAAGTGGAGACAAACAATTAGCCATGGAGTTCAGGATCCTTGGTGTGGTGTAAAGACTTCTGAATGGCCCAACCCCCCTTGGACAGTACTGCGGTAAAGTCACTTGTGCTAGGCAGACTTGGGTTGGTCGAATTGTTAGTCCCAACTAGAGTAAAACCACTGAACGATAAGAACTTGCATAAGTGTTGGCTTGTGCAAATGCTTACTGATTCACTGGATTTACTGTGAATGAAACTAACAGCTGATCTATGCCTTGGATTCAAATATCCACAAAACAATATAATTCATTGGGTGGCTTTGGGGAAGTCAGTATCTCATAATTCAAAATCTGAAATGTTCTATCATTTTAGGTACCAGGTTGCTGGAATTATCAAAAAGATTAGCCCCATATATAGCACTCTGAGTTCCTAAAGAGTAAAAGGCAACCCTCTCAACAACAATCAATCATCAACTATTCCATTTGTCTGCAGCAAAGGGAGAGCTGGAACAGCATGGCCCACTGTTTGAATTCAAGTAGGTTACTTGAAGCAATATTTTCTAACATTAAGAATTAGTGTCTTCATCGCTCTCATCCTTCCTTATTCCTATTTTTCCCTCCTGGAGCAAGGATTCCCTTGTTTGTTATTGCTCTTATGTACCAGCGGTCTATGGTTAGAGCCAGGGTGGTGGTAGTCACCTCACCCTCCACTACAGAGTGAGTCCCTATGAGCCACCATTCATCTTATATAAGCTCATCTGGGACCCTTTTCCCCTCCCATTTTTTGCAGAAGAGAGGCTGATAACTACTTCAAACTAAAAATAAATATATACAGTAAATAAGATACAGCAATGCTTAGGGTCCTATTTCCTGCACATTATCAAGAACTGCTACTTGAGTGGTTTGAATGAACCCTCCCTCCAGCCACACTTGGACCACAGACTGCCAGTGTTTAAAATGATAGAATACTTCAAATTCTAAGTTAAATTATTAGCAACAAGAACTTGATCAACAAGGCTTTGTAAAAAAATAAAACAGCAATGTTCTCAGTGGCTTGCATAATACCAATTTGTTAATGTAACAAGAGAACAAAGCTAGTAGGGTGATGTGAACTTGCTTCACTGATACGTGATAATTAAAGTATTCAGCAACTATACTGATCCAATAAAAGGAATAATCTCATTCACCGTGTATCCCTTACCCAGCTAGACCAAGCTAAAAGTCACCCCATGCACAAAGCCCATGATCAGCATACCTGAAAAGCTAAGCATCTGTCCATATCTCACACAATCATTTTGCTGCTATAAATTTGCCTTCATTATACTGCTATAAATTTGCCTTCAATGCATACCTATTGGAAACTATCCACAAAAGTCTAAATTTGTTTCAAAGTGTGATGCTCAAGACAACACAAAGAATAAAAAGATAAAAGTTTCCATTTAATGAGAAAGATTAACCCAACTTTGTTCACAAGGTCTTAGCCAGGCAAATGGCTTTATAAGATGCAATTGTCACTGGATGACATAACTCAGAACAAAAAAGGATAATATAAATGGGGTTACTTGGCAGGTTTAGGAAGATTATCTTTTCTAATATAAACTGATAACCATGCCTCTGTAACATTAAATCTGATAAACTTTACTAAAACCTTTTAGTTGTTTCGTACACGTTTTCCCTCACTAACACTCCAGAAAGGAGAGGTGAAGGCCACAAATAATCTGTGCACAGAAAAAGTAGAATTTTGTAAATATTCGTACCTGCCCATGTTCATATTAGATATTCCAATATATAAAGGAAAAGTAATTGTTTAACAGCAAGCAAACAGTCTGCAATCATTTGCATGTAGATTTGGGAATAAATTCTGAACAAAGTAGCACTTTTCTTTAAGCAGACATGAACATATTCAGCCTGCACATCCCTAAACTGCAACAGGCAAGATATTTAGAGAAGGGTGTCTTATAAACTTTTTATTTTGTGCCTTCCAATCCTAAATAATCTTCAGTCACAATGAAACCATCCCATTAATTTAAGTGGGTCTGTTTTCAGAGTAACTGAGCAGGAGAGGCCACTTTCATGTCCAATGTTTTATATTTGTGAATCAAGTTGGAGACCACATTGTCTTTTAAAACCCTTGGAAACAGAATCTGCTACTTGCAGTAGATCTGAAAGCAGAAATAAAATTATCCAGTTTAGGATCATTACTACTGTCTTGCTCACTTCTCACAATGACAGCTGTAATGCATGGCTTCTCAGGCACACCACACATCAGTACATCTCTCTCTCTCTCTCTCTGGCTTTTCAAATGAAGATTCAGGAAGGTGCTTGCAGAAACATACTTTATATCGCCCTGGTAAAAGTATACAGTGAAAGCAAAGAGCGACCGAGTGTGTATTTTACTTTGATATAGTTCCTTCCTTACCTTGCTTTCTGCACCTCCACTTGTCCCGTCCATCTCCTCCTCCTATGTTTTCTGCTCTCCACAATGAGGATCAAGCAAAAGATCAACAGAATCAATTTTGCAGAATATGGCATACTGAGGCTATCACTGGTCCACTTTCTGTCAGTCCAGTAACCTCCTGCCGTAGAAGTACATCCCGGTTTAAACATTGAATCAGCTGCGTCTACAGAGCCTTGCATTTGACACAGTGATCATTGTTAGAAACACTGCTTTTCTGATTTAATATTTTAAACCAGCTTTCCAGGGCTTCCTACTCAAAGCTCTTCCTCTCCTCACTGCTCAGTGATTGGCCATTACTCATGGGGGGGAAGTTAGACTTATCTGGCCACATTTCCACAGGGTCCTAAATGAGGGATTGTGCAGAAAGCCAGAGGATAAAAAGAATGTAGCTCCATCTGCCAGATTTTTGTTCAAACCCTTAATCTCAGAACTCTACATGCCTTCTGTCAGACTTTGTAAACTGCATACCTCTGCTTTTTATTAGGGAGACTGAATAAATTGTGTACCATTGCATGAAACTAGAATTCAAAGACACAGCCATGTTAGTCTGGATCCATATGCAAAGGGATCTTGTAGCACCTCTGCTACAAACAATTGTATGAAACTGTTCTTTAACAAGGAACTGAAGACTAAATATTTATGACGCAGCAAATTTAGCAAGGGTTCAGATTTCGAAGTAATCCTACAGAGCTGTGGGTACAGCAAAATGAAGGCATTGCCCCATAAATAAGAATTCTGCCCCCCAATGAAATTTTCCTTCAAGCCCCCAAATTTCTAGCATTGCAGAGAGTGAGATACTGAAAAACCATTCACAACTCTTCCATTTACTGTGTTTACATTCCCTTGAAAACTGTGCCTACCTCTTATCTTTGGATGTCTAAACTGAACTTCTAAACGGGCTCAACTGAAGGTTTCAGTTACTGCAAGGCTAGAGAATCGGGAACTGAAGGAAAATTTTATGTGGGGGGCAAATTCCTATTGAGGTAGGAAATTTCCTCATTTTGCCCCTTGTCACTACACACCTATAGTCTTACTGTGAAGATGGCAATTCCCTTGCACTTCAGTTACTACATGGGTTGTGAAGCAATGTGCAGGAGAAAGTGTAGGCTATTTAAACCACTATACAAAAAGAAATGTTCTTACTAAAAAAAAAAAAAAAAGTTCCTCAAGTACTATTTTCCTCAACAGGAATAGCTTTAATTTTATTTATTTATTTGGTTATTTAGTTATTTAGCTCAAGGTACTTTACAATATTATTAAATTAAAATGAAATACCAAACAAGATAAAATATTATAACCAAATTTAACTGAAAACATAATTAAAAACTATTAAAAAACACATTTTTAGCAGGTCATTGACACTGACCTGAACAATCACACAGTTGCTAAAAGCCTACCTGAACAAATTTACAGGCTGGTGGTAGGACAAGAGGGAAGGAGGCAGCCTAATAACAGAACTGTGAAAAAAAGTGAATTTGTTTGTGATCTTGGAAATGACACATGAAAGATCACAGTAAGTGCAGATAACAAACAATGCTTAGCATTTAAGTAGCACTTTCTGAGTTTAAAAAAAAATTCAAAAATATAAATCTGAGCCAACCTTTACAGCAAGCAAATGTTGCAGGGCAAATTATTCTTCTGATCAGTGTTCTGGGCACTCCATTCCTTTCTCTCTGGTCTCCCCTTCATGGTCAGTTTTCTGTGTCTGCTGAAGATGCCTAGTCTCCGGTAGCTGGAGTGCCCCCACCATCTTTCCTCATTTTAGAAGGTTTTTCATTTTTCCAGGGGAAATTGTGCAAACACACTTGTGTCCTATTCCAACAGCTACATACAGTACAAATGTTAGATTTCTCCAATGACGTCTGCAGGCAGTTATTACATTTTTGTGGACAGTTTAAAATTGTGTATCAGTATGAACCTGGAAAGAACCCATCCAGAGAATTCGAAAAACACTTTTTATACTTTTTATGTGTGGTGCCTCTCTTTCCCTCCTCTTTCCAAGTACTTCACTTCACCTCTCCTCCTGTTCTCTGTTTTCCCTTCTTATTCAACATTCTATGACAGCAAGTGTGATTATGTTTTCCCTGTCTCAAGAGTATTCTTCTAAAGATTTGGAGGCATGCATATGCCTCAGGAATATTATGATACCCCTCTTTTGTAGGTGGGTGGTGTGGTTTTGGATTCCAGCTCCACAAGAATAGGAAGACTTCATTTGGAAACAGAAGGCTAGATATTATGGACAGGAGACTGACGTGTTGTCTAGATGGTGGAAAAACTCCTCATGGAATGCAAGGAGAATACCTTTTGTTCTAATGAGATCCCGTGGTGATTCACCATATTCAGAAGGAGGGGGGCCAAAAACTGCAAAAACTACATGAGAAAAGCATTTGTGGCTTTTCCTGAAGTTTAAAAAAAATACGTGGAAATGTACATTCCCCCCCATTTGGACAACCAATTCACAGCAGAGCGCATTCTGGAAGTTGAAAAGTGATTGATCGGATGTGCGTGGGGGGTGGGCTTGCCGGCAATGAAATGGCCAGAACTGCCATTTTTGAGTTTCATGGTAGCAATCGTGCACATTTTTGAAGCAGTAGGGCAACAAAACAGCTTCTTTAAGCAGAAGATGGCACTTCCATAACTTGAATATAATGTGGGGGAGGGGGAACTGTGCTTTGGCGGCAACTTCTAGAGAATAATAACCACGAGTAATTCACTCATGGCCGCCGTCTTTATTTGCGGGCATGCCTCCATGTGAACATCAAACACAGATAACTTTGCATACCAGCAATCTTCCCCAAAAACCATGGAGACAAATGAACACTGCTGTGATTGTGTGTTAATGCACAGCTATCCACATTGTATCTTCTTCTCTACACAAGCCCTGAGAAAGCATTGTTTAACACTACAGAATGAGACTGCTGCTCAACAAATGTGAAAGAACTGATTGCTTACCTGCAACTGTGATTCTTACAGGGATTACGGTACCTGCAACGTGAGTACATTTGGGTCTTGTGCCTGTGCAGAGCCACAACTAGAACATTCTAGAGTTAAGGATAATTTGGACAGAAGCCCTGCTTCCATCCAACGCAGCACATGTCTGGGTGTTATCTCAGTGTCTTTCCCTCAGTTCTGAGTCTGCTGCTAGAAATGTACTAGTGTAGACAAGGAGAAAAAGGAGGAAGATGGAGGCAGGAGTCTCAGTGTATCTGCAGTGAACCCCATGCCCCATGCTACCCCTATTTCTTTAAATGAAAAGGCCATGCTCTTTATGGGCCAAAGGGGAAAAAAATTATGCTTTCCCCCTCTCAAACCTGTAAGAAGCCTTAGAAAAAGAAAAGATCATAATGCCTAAGCCTCAGGCTGCCTTATCCGTTGCTTTGGAATTACAGTAGCAAGAACCAGTGTCATTACAGGATCAAATATCATGGGAATTCTTAAATCCCTGAGTCATGAGGCAACTCTTATTTTATTATTTAAAACTATACTCCTCTGGAGGAGCTAACAGGCCTTTCCTGGTGATCTCACTAGAACATTCCCCCTTGACCTCTCAGGGCTTATGAGGGAGTGGCAGGTCCTTAAAAGAATAAACTGCTTCTACTAATTTAGTGGCCTCAGAAACAGGAAAGTGAGCACATTTTTAACTAGGAAAGAATCTTTCGTCTGTGCCCAGATATTCTCACTGTTCCTTCTATTTCTGAAGGTCAGATCTGTAGAACTCTTAACAGAAAAGAGGTTATGGAATTCTCTAGTTTCCTCACTAGACTCCCCTCATTTCTGAGGGAGGAGGTACCTGGTCTACTATTTTGCATTCTGGAACTTTTTGGTTTCCTCAACATAGACTTCACCATCCCTTTTCAGCATGGACAGAACTGGCAGTTATCTTTTAAATGAAGTAACATACAGCTGTCTCACATTACATGGAGTATCCTGGGAGAAGTTGACAAGCTCTGAACAGGTTTCCTTATGTTCACCAACTTGTGGGCTGAGCATCAGACTAAGGAGAGCATGGAGGAGGCAGGGAGGGATTTCCTGCCTGTTTTCCTGTTAGAATTTAATTTGGAAGCCCTCTGTTTCTTACTCCAGCCTCTCTCAGAAAGGTCCTCCATAGATTCTAGCCATGCTGCATGGTGATCTTTTCTTGGATCCAGGTAGGACTGGAACTGGGGGCGGGGTCATTCTCTTCCACATAGATAAGAATGCACGAGGTTGATTTGCATAAAGCCCTACCTAATGGCACATGTGGGAAAGGAAACTATACTGTAGCCTCTTCCACAATAAGAAACTGCAATCCTTTTCCAAGTCACTGATTATTAAACCATCCAGAAAATTCAAATTATGTCCCAAGTCCTTTTCTTGGCACTTGGCAAATTTCACAAATAATCTTCTCAAATCATCATAACCTTATTTATGGATTTAAAAAAAAATTAATGATGGGCACACAAAACAGTTAATTTAATGCACTATATGTATTTCTGGAGTAAGTCATAGTCAATAAGTTCTGGGCAAATTATACATAGTTATAGCCATTTCCAGAATATCCAAATGTAAGAAAGCCAAATAAATACAATTGAATATCAGAAAGTGACATTCAAATCTTGCAAAAGATTATTCTAACTTCTTGACAATTAAAATTAAAATTAAAAAGGAAAGCAAAATATGTTCTGGCCCTTTTTTTCTTGAATGACAAAAGTCTCACAATGTATGGATTTTTCCCGCCTGCATTTGTTGTGTAAGAAATAAATGTAGTTAGAAAATATTAACAACTTCCCTTCCCTGCTCAATTTAATAACATCTTCAATGCAAATGTACTTGCATTTCAATACATCCCTCTCAGGTAAACTTTTATAGTCACCCCATTATGAATAATTATTCATGCCAGCATAAAACCACAAATTTCACGTTTCTGTCAGTTCAAAGTTATCCACAAAAGTTCACAAGTGATTCATCCAGTCTTCTTACTCCCTAAATATCATGCTAATGTAGAAGCATTTTTTCCACATGACTTCTCAATTCATCTGCTCAGTTTGTACAGATTGTTAATCGTTCATACTCACACCAATATTAAGGTGTGCACTTCTTGCAGATACTAAGGTACCCCATGGTACACTGACATTCAGATTTAAAATGAGTAAATACAAAAAGTAATCTTATGTAAACAATCCTCATATCCAACATCCAGTATCTTAACAAAGTGATCAAGTAACTATTATGAAAGAAATTCATAACTCAAAGATATACTCATTGGATAGATATATACGCCTAAATATAAGAGCTGCTAATGCTAAAACAAGAAGAAGAATTAGGACATTTGACCCCACGTGATCTGCGTTGACTCTTGGCTGTTGAATCTGATTGAAGTTGGTTGATGTTGGCACCCTCCTTTGCTGTGCACGCCTCTGGCGAGGACTCAGAGAAGTATTATTTGCCATAGGCTGGGTATTGTTTTCTTGACTTGAGGTGGCTGAGTTGGTCTGATTTTCAGACTATGAAAGAAAAGAAAAGTGGGGCTGAATTTAAAGGAATGGAATGTAACATACACTACAAAATTGCATTCTTTGAGAAGTTCAGTTCTTGCAGAAGAATCGAACAGCTATCACCTTGGCTGAATGTGCTTTTCGGGGTACAGCAAAAAGAAGCATACTGCCAGAAGAATACTAACATAGCAGTACTGGAAAATTCAGTCACTAATACAGCAGGAGTGTGCCAATATTTTAACAGCACTTGGGGGTGGGCATATTTGATAAAAAGAAAATAAATAAGACAAGGACAGCCTCCGTTTGAGTGTGGGCTCTTCCATACTCTTGCAAGGTAAACCATGCTGTCTATGTGGGATATATGGTAGTGGAGAAACCTAAAGCTCACTCCCACTGTCCCTTGAGATAAAATCCAGGAGATGAAGTGACAGCTGGCCCAGCAACTTGCCAGATTCCTAAGCTTTCACAGGTGGATTACACTGGCTTTCTAGCAGTAAAGTAAATTAACTGTTGACAGCATGATGCTTTGGTTTAATTGGTCACCTCTGTATAATACAGTTATATATCATTTGGAGGCCTGGAGTTTCCCAATAGGCCTCTTTGCTTCCTCTTGTCTTTTGATACAAATATCTACTCAACCTCCAGCATATGAACTTCCTGTCTAAATGTTTTATTGTCAGAGTTTTTCCAAACCACTTTATATCCCCAATCCCTTTACTTCCTGTCTTTTCATGGGATTTCTACCTGCCCTATAGTATCTTTTCTTCAGCTACCCCACCCCCTAGATGTAATCCTTAATAAGTTCGTTTGCCAGTAGAAGTGTACAATCCTTTATAAAATATGTGAAAAACAAAACAAATCAACTCTTATCACTTTCATTTATTCTTCATATAATACAAAAATGTGAAAAACTAAATACAAGATTGAGTTTAATCAGGCATTCCTTTCCTTTGTAATATATCTGCATTGAAGGCACTTGTTTGACTAGATACAGTGCTGGGACACAGTGAAAAGTTCACAGAATGGTCACAGCAAAAGGTAAGGGAGAGAACATGGAAACAGGCAGACTGAAAGGCTGCGCTGTGTCTGCGTACCTTAACTACCTCTAAAATCCGTGGGGAAAGTGCAGTCCACAGGCCATGAGCAGCCCAAAGGGCCCATTCTGCAGCCCCTTAAAAAACTGGGCAAATTATTTGCACTGAAAGCAAGTGACTTAAAACCACCACAGAATGTAGCAGATAACCTCAACAACCTTCCCAATGACCGCCACATACCTTAAAACTCCCCCCAAAATAAAAAGGGACTGAAAAGTGGCTAAAACAAAACTGGTGGTGATGTGATATCACTTCCAGTCACACTGGACAAGACAGTGTGGCCCTCCAGGGTGGTTCTGGGTGAAAAAATGTCCCTTGCCCTTCCATCGTTGCTCACCTCTGCTCTAAAAGAAGAAGACTTTTGTTCAGTCTGTCTAAAATCAGGGAATGGCTGCAAATTTCATGGTATTTGAACAATACAAAAAGTGACAGGTAGTATAAAATGGCTAGAACTTCCAGTTGAATCAATGAAGAACACTACACAAATGAACCAAATATGAATGCAACATGGAATGAAGAAAACTCAAGTTAACAGAAGTGAAACAAAATGTGTTTCCATGCACATCCCTGTTTTCCCAGCCTTTAGCCTTCCTGTCTAATCCTCATTTCTTCCTCTAGGCCTCAGAAATTAGCATATTTATGAGCATTCCATGCTGAACCTCGGCCAAATACTCGGCCAAGGGGGCTAAGCAGATGGGCAAGGGCACATATTATTTTATACAACACACAGGGAACTTATGGATCCTAGTACTACAAAGACATAACACTAAAATTAAAAAATGTCTGCACTGGTTAATCTCACTACAGCATGGAGAAAATACATTAAACAAAACATTAAGGAAGTGATTGGAGATACATCTATGTAGACACATCCTCAGATATTTAGAGACAATCCTTAATGCAGAAAAAAAGAGGGAAATCTTTCTGCTTCAGAACCTGGATCACAACAAACAAAAGGTAGCTTCACAAAATACAGTACTTTCCAGGACAAATTGTGCTAGGGAGGGCTAGAGGCAAACACCTAACACAGAAACAACCAGAGTTTGTTTACTACTGGGCCAATGGGTGCCCAGAATGATGGGCTTCTTTGAACATATGCTAAGCAAAGCAATACCACATGCAGAGAGATCAACATTCTGATCCTTTAAAATATTAATCTACTTTAGGCAGTTAATCATCCATCATATGCAACAAATAGAAATAAATAAGGTAAGACTTTTTTTGTTTTAAGCATGACACCTATTCCAAAGACTCAAGTACAGATGGAATGAAACTACAGAAAACAATATCATTCAAAATGGGATTAATGCAACAATTGCTGACTTCTTTTCTGTCCCAGGGCAACATACTATTATTATTTCCAGTGACTGCAACAGACAGACTTAAAATGCAGACACCAGACTAAAGAATTATGAGACTTGCAGAAAATAAGTCAAATCACAGTTCTTCCCATATGTGAATAGGAATGTCTATTGGCAAAATTTGCATAATATTAGCATGCCTGCATTTCTAAATAGCTGGAAAATACTCTTCACCAAGCAACAGATGGTCTGACGTTATTTCACATGAATTTTTTAAAACCAATCTGCACTCCCATCAACCCTAGAAAAACGCACACAGCTTAACCAGGATTTGTCTACAATTTGTCAGTGAATTTAGATTGCATCTACAGCAGTCATAGCAGCAGCTGCCCTGTACCAATATCAGGCCTCAGTTACCGTACTTATAAAGTGGATGGGTTATATAAGCACTCTCTTTCACCGTATTAATATGTCATAATTAAGCGAACAATTATTTAAAATGGTCAGAATTAATACTGGCCTTTATATGGTCAAATTTATTGCAGCAATTATGAAAAAAGGAACATGATAAGCATATTTAATAGAATAAAAGCTGCAAATCACTAAAGTGCAGAGCTTCTATTTGGTTCAGTTTACGTAAGTCTCTCAGGCTTAGGGCTAAAACAAGTGTAGTTTTGAGGAGCAAGTCCATACTATTTTGGGAAAGAAACTACCCTCTGTACAAGCCCCATTTGGTTTCCAAAGGCAGGACTTTCAAGGCAAAGAGACGAGTTCTGAGGGCTTATCTACACAAGCCAGGATACACCGGCTCCCTGCCAGCATATCCTGGCTGTGGAGCTGGCCCATTCTTAGCAATAGCATTAGCAATAGCATTAATATTTTTATACCGCTTATCAGTGCAAAACACTTCCTAAGCAGTTTACAATGTGTTAGCTAATTGCCCCCAACAAGCTGGGTACTCATTTTACTGACCTACAGAAGGATAGAAGGCTGAGTCAGCCTTGGAGCCCTCTGGGATCAAACTCATAACGTTGTGGCTACAGTACTGGCATTTAACCAGTGTGCCACCAGGGGTTCTTCCCCCATTACCATCACTAAATGGTCCAGAGTCCAAACAGGAATGCCAGCTCATCACTGCAGCTGCTGCCATTTTCTCTGCTGTCTCAGAAGCCAGGAAGGATGTCTGCAAAATGCGACTGAAGGCCCCCTGCATGTGACAAGCCTGGCTTCCAGGAGAGCCAGGGAGATGGCAGAGGCAGCAAGGGCTGGCGTTCCAGACAGGCTCCTGTTGGCAGTAACAGATTAAACTGGGTATTATTTGGAAATTGTTTATTGAGCCCTAGCCCATCTTGCCCCCATCTCAGCCCCAGTATCTGCCCCAGGGGTTGTAAGGACTGCCTGAAGCAGAACAGGACAAATGCTGCGTCATATGGACTGGATGGCTCAGAGATGAGGCAAACTGGGGCATTTAGTCCATGTAGATAAGACCTTATGTGTTTCTACTTGTTCTATTACTTAAACTCTTAAAATTGATAGAGAGGGGCAAAAAAGCTATATTTAGTAATGTAGAAATTTCTATACTATTTTTAATTTCATAATTCCCAAACTGGTTTACAATACTGCATATTAAAACTCACAAAATGTAATAAAATGAAGTAACAGAATCATAAAAAGCAATAAAACAATATAATATTTCATTATCTCTCATGTAATCAATGCACTGAGAGACTTAATCTGGCACATTTTCTGACCTCAATGAGAATTCCAATGAACTGTGTGGTATAAAAATATTCCATGTCTATAGGAGGGTTTGTCGGTGCAGAATCAAGGGTATTATCATTCGGCCAGAGCCAGAAAACATATGTGCACATGCAATGAAATTTTTGTTTTGTATAGTTCCCAAACTATTTTGTTTTGAATACGGTAGTTGGCCAAAAAAGAAAAAAGAAACAAACACACAATTTCTGCCTCAAAAAATGCTTCCAATTTTGTCTGTTAAAAAAGGCCCCCTGCACATTGCTGGTGGCTGAAACCTGGGGATGTTGTTTACAACTCAGAAAGTAACCATGTCATACAATGCCTGCTTCTGTGTGAATTTTAGGGAAAAAAAACATGAATCTAGAGGAACTAAGATGTTCCATCTGTCTGGAGATTAAAATGACTAAAAATCTCTAGGGGACACTGACTAATTTAGTGATCTCAAAAATGCTGGCGCAGTGCATCATCCCCAAATTGAGAATTGCAACTTGTTACAACCAAGTAGATTCAAATTCGCCAGGTTACTTTGTAACTAATCCCAAGGTCAAATCTCAAGTAATTAAACCACAAAACAGTTTGCAAAGATTGGACTCTGACATCTAGAGCTAATTTACAGACTTGGGCTGTCTACACCGGCCAAATACCCCAGCTTGCCCCCATTCCAGAATCCTGCAGTCCAAAGGATGCAGGGCATTTATCTGAATCTGACTTCGAGCAATCCTCACCACCCCTGGGGCAGATACGGGGCTGGAACACGGGCAAGCCAGAACAGGGCCCTTTACTGTTTTTTTAAAAAAATACGCAGTTTAAAACAGTATTACTGGATCACGCCCTGTGGGTCCATGGGAGCCTGTCCCAGAATGTTGCTCCTCGCTGCTGCTGCCAGGTCTCTGGCTCTCCTGAGAGCCAGGCAGGGGTCCTGCAGTATGCGACCAAGACTGGTCACATGCAGGGGGCCTGCAGTCACATGTTTTGGGGCCCCTGCCTGGCTTCTACATTAGTGAGAAAATGGTTGCAGCAGTGGCTTCGGGGACAGGCCAGTGTCCTGTGGATGCCGGCCAGTTTTCTGCAGGTATGGGAGGGGGAAATGGGCCACTCCAGAGGCAGGATACACCAGTGAGGAGCCAACATATTGTGCCTGGTGCAGATGAGGCCTTAGTTTATCGGAATTGAGGTGGAGTGAAAGGAAAGTACTTTGGCAAAAAGATGTGGGAAAAGAAATTAATCAAAGTGCTTGGAAAACTACCAGAGAAAGGTCTCCATTGCATTCCATCTCAGCTTAAATTAGGGAACACACCTTAAAAATTGTACTTAACTCATTTTAAGATTGAGCTACATGTGATGAGTACCTTCAAGTCATTTCTGATTTATGGGGACCCTAAGGCCCTTATAATGGGGGGGGGGGTTTCTGGCAGAATTTGTTCAGAGGGGGTTTACCCTTGTCTTTCTCTGAGGCTGAGAATGTGGCTTGTCCAAGGTCACCCAGCGGGTTTCCATGGCCAAGCAGGAATTCAAACTCTGGTCTCCCAGTGTCCTAGTTCAATGGTCAAACCACTACACCATGCAGGCTCTCAGACTACATATACAGGGGAGGAGGAGGAGGAACAAGAGGAGGAGGTTGTTAAATACTGGAGGAAATGTGAAGAAGTGGGCGACAATGTCACATGATCTCAGTGGAGATATGCTGCTGTCTTATATCTACTTGTGAGTTCAGTGGAACATACTACCACATTAAGAGTGTATAGCAGGTACCAGAGAAAACAGAAAACTCAAGGAAGGTTGTAAGATGTGCCAAAAAACCCCCCCACTCTTTGGGACTTTAATAATGGAAGGCTAATAAATAAAATGGGAAATAATGTATCAGAACTTTAATAAGGTTAAAAAAATGATCTCTAAATAACACATAGCAATATGAACCCCTCCCCAAATGAAAACTCTTGGAAAATTCACCATTTCCATATTTATTAAATACCTACCACTTCATTGGTAGTTGTGTCCTGGAATGATGGAACTGTACTTTCTTGTTGGTGTTCAGGTGAACTGGCCAAGTGGTTAAATTCTGTTGGTTCAGCAACGGATTTTCTAGATGAGTTAACTTCAGCCTAAAACAAAAGGACAGAACACACAACACTAAATGGGAGTTCAGAAATCTAAGTAGATATGTTATGAAAACTTTTTTTTAATCTACATGATATGTTCAGTGCTTATTAACAGGCAAACATATAGCATGTAACATTAGTTCTAGAGTAGACCTGCACAACTTGGCAGTAGGTAGGGGCCAAAATTAATACATGCTAAAGTTCTAAGGGCTGCAGATAGGTTTTTAGCGGCTCACTTTCCACCCCCTCCAACCCCTAGCTACACCACCATAAGTCACACTCTCTCGGCCCTATTGAAAGACAATGGTAAGCATCCTCTGAATGAATCTTGCCAAGAAAATGCTATGATAGGATCATCATAAGTCAGATTTGACTTGAAAGCACATGAGAACAAATCGTACCCACTTGCCAGAGTGAAGCAATTGCCTGAAGCAACAAATTATAGGTTATTTCAATTTATTATTGTATGTTTACTGCCAGGGATGGGGATAGATGTTTGTCAGATCTTCTGCTTTATGTACCAAACTTTGTTGGATGGCTTTAGCTATTATGCCTGTGTGTGTGCATGTGCATGCACAGGTATATGAAAGTGAATGAGAAGAGTGTGAGAGTACCATGTATGTGAGAGCTAGAAAGTAAGAAAGAGAGAGAGAACTGGAGTGTGAAACAGTGTGTGCAAAATTATAGTGAATGTGTGTGAGAGAGAGACAGTGTATGTGGGAGACATGAATGAGTGTGTGACAGTAACAGAGTATGCTTGGGTGTGCTAAGAATGACTGCATGTGTGTGTGTGTGAGAGAGAGAGAGAGAGAGAGAATGTTTGTATAAAGATAAGTGTGTAAGAAAGTGAGTGAAGGAGTGTGAGTAATAGCATGTGTGTGCAAAGGAGTGCATATGTATGTATGAGAAACAGAAAGGATATTTCTGTTTGACTATGTGTGTGAGAGACAGTAAATGAGTATGTGTGTGAGCGAAAGAATGAAAAAACATGAACGAGTGTGCACGTATCTGTGAGCATTCGTGTGAGTGTTGTTGTGGGTGACAGTATGTGTAAATGACTCTGTGTGAGAATGATTGCCTAAGCAAAAGGAAGAGAGCAAGAAAAAGTGTGACTGTGTGTGTGAGAGAGAGTGCATCTTGGAAGCAAGTTCTGCTCAGCTCCCAAATATCCTGCCAGCACTGACAGCTGCCCAAAGGCCTCTTTGTTCATTTCTCCCTCCTTGGGCCCCATCCAGCCCCTGGGAAGGGTCCACGTGCTCTCGCCCTGCTTGGGCCGAGTGCCCACCCACGTTACTGGACCAGAGGAGCAGCTTCTCACACGCCAGGAGGGTAGAGGTGGCAGTGCAGGGCAGCAGTGAGCCCAGGCACAGGCTCTGCTTCAGCAGCTCGCAGGCTGCCTCCAGGGCCAGGCAGCTGACTGACATGCCATTGGTGAGCGGAGCTGCCGAGGCTGCTTCTCTGCTTCCTCCAAGGGAGCCCAGCCAGAGCCAGGCAGCAATGATGGCGGTGGCCCCAGGCATGAACCCCCTCCGCTTTTTCCTCCTCCGCTGCCGATGCCGGGGGCCATCACAGGCAGCCACTTGTTCACCTGCCTTCGGCTGCCCAACAGGGCTGCAGGGCTCTTAAACTGGCCCGCACCACTCCCTCCGACCAGCTAGCCAGGCGACTCAGTGGCCCTTCCCCAGCACTGGTGCTTGGGACAGAACTGACCAGCGGCTTGCCAGGCCGCTTGGAGGAGGAAGTGGGGGGGGGGAGAAATGGCCCTCCCCACATCCCTCTTCCACATCTTCTCGCAGGCCACAGGAAATCCTTTGGAGGGCCGGATACAGCCTGGGGGTCGTATGTTGTGCAGGCCTGTTCTAGAGCAAATTGAAATGACTAAATGACTGAATTAGAAATGACAGCATTCAAAAGACAAAATATATGATTCAGGGCTTTTTTTTAAAATCGTTAAAAGTTTATCACTTAAAATACAATATTAAAATAATGGCAAAATTAAAGAAATGGGGGGGGATCAGTGACACCAATTCAATATTTGGTATACTGGCAAAACCACCTCTGAGTATTCCTTGCTTAAGCAAACCCTATGAAATTCATGGGGTTACCATAACAGATGACTTTAGGGAACATACACACACATTATATACACAGTGACTTCCCATTCTCTTTTATGAGAAGGAAGCATTGTAAACATATAGCAGGAACAGAATAGTGGGGAGTATCTTGTTCAAAGGGAAGCTCTGAACTACCACTCCAATGTTACATCATTTTGGTTGCCAATAGCACAAAGCAACCATTCTTTTGGAAACCACTCAGGGAACTTTATGAACAGGCACAATAGCCATTCATAATATTATACTTAATGTTCACAGAGACGGAAACAGATTAAAAGGTTTTTAAAAAATTTCAAGGGTTTATACATTAGAAAGAAACAAAACTAAAAAGGCCCAACTTCTGAGTTCAGATTAGAGGCCCATTCATACTACGCAATTATATAGCTATACTCCACTTTAACTGCAAGGTTACATATCATGAAATCCTGGGACTTACAGTTAAGGGAAGGGCATTTAGAAGTCTCAGCCAAAGAGCTCTGGCCCTTCACCAGACTACAAGCTCTAGGATTCTGTGGGATGCAGTCACAACAGTTGGAATGGAATCATAGCACTATATTTGTGTAGTGTGAATGGGTCCTCAATCTCGCCAGCAAAATTGTAACAGGATATTTCTGCACTGTGGCCATTTTAGTCTTCTGCACTTAGTTTCTGAGCAAAATGATATTCCTAATTAAAAGCATATTTTACGACTATTTCACACCTTAAGCCTTAAAAAAATTAAACAAAGGGATGGGAAGGCATGCTGTGCTTTCGATCCTATGAAGCAGTAAATGGGGCATGACCCAAGAATCTCAGTCCATATTAGCATTATTCTTTCCACCCATATAGCTAGGTCCAGGTTAACTGTATTGATCAGCTTACCATAGCCAAGGCAATAGTCATCAAATTATGTAGGAGGAAGAAAAAAAACAAATAGTTACTCTACCTTGAAACTAATTTGTCTAGCAAGTTCCTTGGCCTCTTTGTCAGCAGCCTGGCTTGAGGCACTTCCAGATGTTAATGGTAAGAGTGCTTCTTTCATATGTGAGCCACATCCTTCACAATAGAAATCCTGAGACCTAGAGGGTAAGAGAAATTTATACATTAATGTAACAAAATGTTCAACAGCAATCAGGCTCTCCAGAATTCCTACTCAATTTGCACATGTATGAAATGATAATATCTGCCACAGATCTACCAATATAACTGTAGTAAAGATTCATCTGCTATTGGTGTCCATAGTAAAGCTGACAATAAATATTGGTGATAACAATGCAAACAGAAGTGACTACAGGAAGCCCCCATCTTTTGAGGGCTCATTATCTGATGACTCACTCTTTTGACCCTGACAAATTAAGGACAAGTTCCAGTCATTCAACAAAGAATCCAGTCTTTTGACAGTTCTTGCCTACAGAGGCTTGCTTCCGACTGACCATACATGTGTGCACTGCTTGCAAAGTGAGCTGAGGCAAGAAAAAGTCACCAAGCCGACTGACAGACTTTGCAAGCAGTGGGAGGGCTGACGCAGGCAGTCCCAAGTGAGCCACCATAATTCCATCATGTTCCCTACATCAGTTCTGTTTTTTGACCAATTCCACTTTCTGACACTGCTGCAATCCCTAACCTGTTGGATACGTGGGGGCTTCCTGTATATATTTGGCTCCAAAATATTTTCCTTAAAAACAGCTGCCACACCAAGAACTAGTAACACAAAAACAGTTGACATAACATTTAAAATTTGTTTTTCATGCCTTTTTATTTTTGTTTTGTTTTTGCAAGTTATAATATTTTCAGCCTGCTACTATGCATGTTTACTTAGAAGCAAACCCCACAGTAGTCACAGTAAAAGGGAAAAAAGCACAGTCATCACTAATAATGTATGTAGAAAATGCATTAATTTAAAAGTAAAAGGCGAAAGATTTATACGATCTGAAGAGAAACCAGAGTATTAAAAAAGTAAGACGAATCCTACATTCAATAGAACTGACTTCTGAGTGGAGCACTTTTGTAAATAAACATACTGTGATTGTATTCTTGTGTCTTGAGCATTAAAGCCTAGAGGCTCCACTGTACTACAGAATTATAGCATTATGATTCCACTTTAACTGCCATGGCTCCATCCTGTGGAATCCTGGGATTGGCAGTTTAGGGACGGCTGTGATGTCATGGACTTGTATTGGGAAATATTATTTCATTCACTGGTTGTACAACAGAATACATGGTAAGGAGCTGTTGGGAGGGGGGAGAGAATGGAATGTTGGAGTGAATGCTGATTGGTGGAATGTTTGAAAAGATTTGCATAAGGCTGGTGAGTGACAGTTGGTGAATGGCAGTTGGACACTTGATATAGGGAGGGCGTTGGCATGATCTGTCTGAAAGGGGATAGAAGATTTATTATTAAGAATCAGTCAGATTTAGGAATAAACAAATGGTTTCTAGGGGTCTGTTTTAGATAGGGATGAGTGTGAGACAGAGTGTGTGGTGTTTCAAAATGTAACAAATAATTATTTTGCTATGTTATGTTTAAATTCTGTAAATAAAGAACTTTGGCTCTTTACCCCTTTGGCTCTGGGAACGCTATCTATCTGAAAGCTTGGGGTCAGACAAGGTGCACTTGGGGTCAGACAAGGTGCACTGAATATAGAAGGGTGGTGTCTATTTGGAACAGAAGTTGCATAAATCCTTATAGGAACCTTGAAGACATTTAGATGGTTCCCACAGTTGGTGTCACACAAAGGAGACAAGAGGAAGACTTCACACAGGTGGCAGAGGTGGGGATCAGAGAAATCCCTCACTCTTGGTGATTGCGGTGAACATCATGGAACTCTTCACATTTGGTGGTTAAAGAGTAGAAATCTCACATTTGGCCACAGCAGTGGGATTTCTGGAAGGGAATTCCCACTGTTGGTGGCAATGGAAGGATTTCTAGAGAGGAAACCTTCACATTTGGTGGCAGTGTGGTGGAATAAGGAGTAGAAAAACCCAGAAGGGGCATTAACTCTCAGCCAGAGAGCTCTAGTGCCTCACTAAACTACATATCCCAGGATTTCAAATGATGCAGCCATAACCGTATCATAATGATATAATTGTGTAGTGTGAAAGGGCTCTAAGCAAAGGAGAATATTTACCCTAATGTATTAAAACTGCATTTTAATATAAGAAAAATAATAATGAAACATTACAATAACAAAGGAACAAAATGTAACAGCAAATTATGTCATACCCATTTTCTTGTTACAATCTAGACTGTTCCTTATGCCTGCCTGGACATTTTACTAGTTAAGTTTTCATTTCAACTCAAAAAGACTTATGAAGGTATTAGGCAATCATACCAAAAATGTCCTCTGTGCCCTCTTGAATTAATTTAAGGTTGTAATCCTGTACCCACCAGTAGCCTAATTGAATTAAATGGAGGTTACTTCTGAATAGATATTTATAAGACAGCAGTGTAAATAGAACATTTGAGGAAATTAATGGTCTACGCAAAGCAGAAATTAGAAATACTTCCAAATTCCACCACAAGTTGAACCTGAAGCCATAGAATTGGGTAGAGCTTGGAAACATTATTTTCTGGACTATAACTTCCAGAGTCCACCAGCTAGGAGGGCCACTGGCCATGCTAAGCTGGGGGATTCTGGGAAATATTAAAAAGGCAACTTTTCCAAACTCTGTAATGGGGAGAAACGGCATAATAATGTACAGTGGACAACATGACCTTGTGTGATCCTGGAAGCTACAGCAATGCAGAAAATTGCCCCATGCATTTGCAACAGTATATTGAACTGTAGTGCTGGGTGGGGAACTCTCAAATATTCAGTGACTGTAGTCACACATGCACACCCCAAGACCTCAGAGCGCTACACACCTGCAACCTCTTCACACCATAAAAAATGTTTTGCCCGTAAAGAAACCCATGGAGGCCTTTTTTCAAAACCATTTTGAAAAAAGCAACTCCCTCATGCCTAAAACAGGTTGGGAGTTTATGGTGAAAAATGGCCATCTGCATCACGCAGAGGGCACAGTGGTCATTTGGGGTGAAATCTAGGGTATGTGGGGGGGGGATGGAGCCTCCTGGCAGGGTGTGGGCCATTCTTTGCCTGTCTGTGCTATAGTGAAATGATGACAGCATGGGCTTATGTTTGAATACAAAATAATGATGCACAGAATTCTGGGAAGATTCAAGAAAACAAGAGAAGTTCAGTGGGTATTGGGATTAAAATTCCAGACCTGCTGAAATTTTCTGGAACAAAACCAGGTGGTTCTGCCTATTTCTAGCTTAAAAATCATAGGGTTACATTTGTTGAGTTCCAAGTAGAGTAAACAAAAGACACTCTGCAAATGAATTTCTGAATGGTAAGTAAACACTTATGTGAATCCCATTAATTCAGTGGATCCACTCTTACTGGTACTAGCAAATGGATTTAGGTCACAATGGTGAAAACCATATTCCATGTACAATTGTCCCTCCGTATCCACAGATTTGGTATCCACGGATTTAAGTATTCACAGCTTGAAAATATTCTTTAAAAAATAATAATCCAAAAAGCAAACCGTGATTTTGCCATCTTATATAAGTGACACCATTTTGCTACGCCATTGCATATAATGGGACTCAAGTATTCATGGATTTTGGTATCCATGGGGGGTCCTGGAACCAAACCCCAGCGAATATGAAGGGACAAATATACTGAACTAATTAAGACTAATCCTCAAAGGTACTTTTTTCCCCAAACAAAACCAAGCTCACAAGTTAATTTTGTCAAATATTCAAAGAGCACTGAAATAAGCCTTGAAAAGTGAGCAATAAAAACATTTGTTAAACTCAAAATAAAACTCATACTTCTTGGCAAGTGCTCTTCTTTCCTCAGGTGTGTAGTCTAGAGATCCTATGGCTCCCTCCCCTTTTGTAGGCATAAATCCAATAATGGCAAGCAAGGCAGTTCTTACTGTAGTGAAAGAAGAGAAATATGCAAGTTAACCAATAATTAAAAAGAAATCCTACTGAAGCACAAAAGCCAAATATACAAGAAATCTTGGGGTGCAGCTAGATGGGAGAATTTGTAGCAAAAATATTGCCTTACCTCCCTATCGCTGCAATGCCCATTTGTGCCCATGGTAAATTTGCAAGCTTGCTGGAAGGGAATACAGTTGCCCCTCCACATTCGCGAACTTAGCATTCACGGTTTTAATTATTCGCAGTTTTGGGAGGGCCCCCCGCCCTCCCAAAACCGCAACAAGGGGCCTCCTGGAGGCCCCGTGAAGGCCCAGAGTGGGAGGGGGGAGGGCTGGGGAGGCCTCCAAGGGGCCTCGGGAGGGTCTCCAGAGGCCCCGTGAAGGTCTTGGGAGGGAGTGGGGAGTCCGGGGAAAGTGACTCATGAAAGGCCCCATGGTCGCTTTGGCAGGGGAGGGGGAGGGCAGTCACTATTCGCGGAATTTTAACATTCGCGGGGGTCTGGGGAACCTAACCCCCGCGAATGTGAAGGGACGACTGTAGTTTGCAGTTTGCAGTTTATGTGCCAGAAAATAAATGGTGGCCGCAAGTGAGTTGTGTCTGGAAAATCTACCCCCATTCTCCCCCTCCCTTTTTTTTTTGAATGACAGATGCAGAAGAGCTATTTTCTACTTGAAAAAATTTTCATACTATTGCTCTGCTACTTTGCTGCTTGAATGATCAGCCGGCAAAAAACAACAATAATGGCGGCTCCGTCATTGCAAGCCCTCCCTTGCAAGCCCTCCCTCTCTGAGATCCGACCAATCAGCTTTCAGCTCTGCTACATCCTCTTTTCAAATTAGTTGTACAGATGACCTATTATATACATTTTCGCGCACTTTTTAAAAAAGATTGCAAGAAACAGCAAAAGCTGTTATTGCAATCTTTGTGGAATTTTCACCCCTCCTCCTTCTGAATACGGTGAATCCTGGCAGGGGCTCATCTAAACTATAGGTATTCTGCCCAGATTCTTGCTGGATTTTTTTTGTCGTGTAGATGTGCCCCTGATTGCACCCAGTGGTGTCCACCCACCAGCAGAATGGACATTGTTGATGGAAGAGACTCCTTCTTTCCCTTTCAGACTCTCATGGGTCCTAAGGAGACCCTCTGAAACAGATTTTGGGGAGGCAGTCTGCAGGAGTAAGGAAAGAAAGGGAAGGTCCTGTTTCATCAGCTGAAGTCCACATGTGGTACTGGATGAAACCAGTATGCTTTTTAAAAAAAAGAAAGTGCAAACTTAATCAATTCCTGCCTCAAGTTACTATGGTACATGCCTGTGCTGAAGCAGAAATGTAATACAAACTGCAAGAAAAGATCTACTTCCCATTGTAGCATGTCATTCTATGGATTCAGTTCATTAAGAAAGGTCCTTGACTGCCAATATCAATTGATACTTACTGCTCCATGATGGTTGCCATGTTTCAGGGTGATGTCCTGAGATACTTAGGCAAATTTTCTTTCCCACTTCAAACCTGCCATTGGCCTTCAATAGGTACAAAAAACAACAACATTCTAAATCAATTTTCAGAAATCAAAATTCACCGTAAGTAGGCTGAAAGGAAGACTGTATTCGTCAACTGAATAATGAAATATCAACAGTTAGTACATTAGTACATACCCAAAAGCTAGTTGAACACTACTGGGGAAAAATGTGTAGCCTCATCTATAGCAGTAGAAGTATTAAATCACAAAAAGATAACAGAGCCTTCTCAAAGAATGATCAGGCTACAGGCAAAGATTTCCTCTTAAAAAGTAGAAGGGACAAGTCCTGCTTGGGAGTGTAGTAGTCTTTACACAGAGGAGTTATTCTTTCATCGCTACTAATTCATTAAAGACAGGATAATTTACTGAATAAAACAGTAAAGTGAACAAAAACAATTAGGTATGAATGCCACCCCATCTCCAAAATCTATATTCTGCTTCTGATAGATGTGGCTTCTTAGTGCTCACAAAATAAAATGTTTAAAAGGCTTAAAATAGTAGGATAATTCAAATAAGTAATTTTTAAAAAAATGTTATACAGTAAACTGAACCACCACCACTAGCAACTTCTTGTGTATTAGACATCACCCAGTTATTTTTAATGCAACTATTAAAATTTCCAATACAAATTATGACAAAAATCCCCAGTTAGTGCTAGTTTGTTCTAAACTAGTGGCTCTTAACTTTTTCTTTATCAGGGACCCCTTTTAAATATCTTTTGTTGCTGTGGACCCCCAAGACTTAACTCTGGATTTAAAATAAATAAATAAATAAATAAATAAATAAATAATACATAATAACAAATAATAATAATAACAATACAATTACACCAAACATTAAACCTTTCCTCAGAGGCACTGGAGGGGGAGTGAAGACATTTCTTCTGCTTCTTCCTGCAAGTTTATGGCTGGAGAGGACAGAATGGCAATGCACAGGCCATCCTGTCACATGGCCATTGCACTGCAAGGAGGAGGTGGACCAAACAGCCTTCAAGCCTTCGTGGACTCCCTGGGGATGCCCAGACCACAGGTTAAGAAACACTGTTCTAAACCTTTTACGGTATTTTTTTCCTTCCTCAATGAACCTAATACTAATACAGTACTAAATACTAAAATTTCAGTTAGGCTAGTTAACAAGGATACAGAGAGGAAGAGCAGAAGTACAAAAGACATATCTACATTGTTTTAAAAATTATTCTTCACATTTTTGAGGTTACAACACACTGGCAATCAAATTAAGTGGTTGTGCTTTTATGGATGGTTGCTGAACATTCTTACCGTTAAGAGAATAATACTTGGTGGTTTCATAGGATACTCTGGTGGTAGAACTATCCGTCCATGATAAACTCCTCCATCAAAATCAGAATCTGGGGGACCCCTGACTGTGAAGTGCCACTCAAAAAGATTATCCTATAAAAGAATATTAAATATGCAGTGAAAATATCAACAGCATATTCTAAATTTATCAAATTAAGGTTGGAATCAAATAACATGTTTAGTTTATACTAAAATGTATCATTTATTAATTTAAACTAAAATGTATCATTTATTAATTCACTTCCAGGGCTCCAATGTAGACTGAACAGATACATAAATACTTTTTGTAATCCCTTAGTCATAGATCACATACTCACTTTTGCAGAACCTTTTCTCTCCATTATGAATTTCTCCCACTAGTTTTAACCATGATCTGAAATCAAGCTCTGAAGCTAGTTTCAAACCCATTGTAATAAACTCTGAATTAGCAGGACACCTGATGAAAATTGTCAATACTGACATTATTCATAATTGTAAATAAGCTCAGTAAGATAAATCAACATTAAAGAAGGCCTGGGAACATATTATGCTGCAATTTGCTTCTAATTAGTTTAGAGAATTAGGAATGGTACCAAGTTCTTTCTGGACAATAACATTCTACAATAATTGTTTTAGAAATAACATTTTTCTAATTTTCTAATAATTCATATTTTATTAACCTGGAAATTTTAATAAAGCATAACTTTTAGGTTTTTGAAAAAATAGATAACATCACTTGCCAGAATCACTAATGTGACTTCTGCACCTACTTCATATGCAAGCCTAATACCTAACCGCCCATCTCTGAGCTCAAATGACTATTACCTTGAGCTCTTTTCAAACACCTGATATAGGATCACTATACAAACCAATTACACCACTGCATTATGCAAAACAGGCAAAATTTGCCACTCAGTGCAGGTGGTACTTATGAATATGTGTACTTCAGAGAAGACAGCTAAATAGCCTGACCATGATTACGAAAGTAGACACATAGTACTGTACATAAAGCCCCATCACTGTGATCTACATAACACATGTGCACAGTCACATGAGCAAATTTGTACATTAACAGGGAACCTGACACCACTACTAGAAGTTACCCTCAACTGACCTAGAAAGTGCCTGCTAATATAATAATCAGACAGACAGTAAGGACTTTGCTAGAAGATATCTGTTCTCCCATGTCTTTGTCTTGATTTCCTTGCCTGAAGGCCATGTGGCAGAAAAAAACAGAAACTCAATGCTCATGGATGATTTCATTCAGATGATGCAGCATAGCCCTATAGTTGCCTTACAAGGAAACTGCCTTTGCAGGATTTTACTGGAAAACTAAGCAAGACTGACTATTTTTTAAGTATAAAAAGCACTTTACTAAAATAGCAGACTCGTGTTCTTACACAGAGCTCAAGCTGAACTGTGTCGTAGTGAACCCTGAATCAAATAAAAGGATGAGGGAGAAAGAAAGAAGAAATATGTGTGAACAGTTTTGATGTAAATATGTGAGTTTGGGCAAAAGGAGTTTTCTGTTTGGTATTTTTATTCAGTTACTCATCTGTGAAAGAAAAAAGCTTGTGTGCAACATCGGCTATGTTTTCTCTGTATCTTCCATTGCAGTCTTTTGAAGCACTGGTACAAATAAATTCAAAAACACTCCTCCTTGGTTGCTTAAAAAGAATTAAATCAAGAACAGCTGTAATTATTTAACCTGTTTTTAAGGTTTAAGGTTTTTTAAAAGTGAGGTTTACATTAACATATGGAACTATCCTAGGAATTTATATGCACATCTATATTCCATTGTCATTAACGTGTCACAAATTACTAGTCATAGGTTACATGTGGGCAGGCAAACTTGTAAAACTATTGATAAGCTCATAACTTTTGTAGATTTGTTTTCCAGAATGAACAGACACTAACCTCTAAGGGCTGGGCATGATAATGGTCTGTTGGATCCTTCAGTTCAGCAGCTTCTTTCATTAAACGTTTAACAGCTGAAAGGAGAAAAAAACACTACATGAGTTTAAAAAAAGTAACTAGAACTTATGGCTGAATAAATATTGATCCTCCCACAAACAAAATATTTTTAAAAGTTTTCAGAGTACACATTTCTCTTTTCAAAAAGGAGACAAAGAATTGGACATAAGTTATAATAATTGTAAAGGGGGAAAAATAATATAGGTATGCTAGAGGCCAGTGGTACACTTGGGAGAGATTTCAGTTAATTTAATAAATATATCCACACTTTTCTGTAGGTATCTAAAATATACAGCTTATACAATTTATAAAACAGAATCACGTTGCATATCTAGCATCAAACGGCTGAAAAACAATATGGCATCTCTTGTTTGGGAACTAAGCACCACTTCCATGTATGGTACTATCCATTTCCCCTTCATGTTGCATGCTACAGCTACATGTGAATTTAGCTCATATTTCTGAGAATACCCTGATCTTGAGAAGCAACTTCTCAAGGAGAACAGACAGGGACAAGGGCCTGTGATGGAAGGAGTGAAAACTTCTGTGTAATCATGGAACAACTTCGTAAGTCCTGTGGATCTCAGACACAACATGTTGCTCAATAACTCATGTCCCTGTTCAAGACACACCTGCACATATACAAGACCCAATAATTTAGAATGCAATTTTATATTAACATCGCATTTTAGATGGCATATGGAATAGCAGGTAAGCAGAATTAAGTTTCTCGTACTAGTAGATGCTTGCCATTAGGTAATAAAACTACACCTACAAGGTGAAGAAGGTGCTTCTGAGCAGGAATGACAAATAAATTTGCTTTTCAAAACTTAGACAAACAGGACTCTGACTGCCTCAGGGTGGAGACTGACACCTATCCTTTGTTCTCTTCACTACCCAGATCAATGCTGCTTGGGCTATCTGATGTGGGGGAATCTTTTTTCCTAATGTGCCAAGGACCATTACCATATTTGTCTCAATGGGCTACAAATGTTTGTTTCTTTCCTGAAAACTTGGTGGGGACTGGCAACCAATGGGTTATAGACCAGCACTGATCCATGGACCACCCCTTTGAGTAGCAATGTCCTAAATTACAAAATGGAAAATTTTAACAGATAGTAAATAAATGCACAGCAACATGTACAATCTCTGAGAAACAACTGTTGGAATACATTTTAATTTTTATTTCATTGGACCACTTATATTTGCAACTTAGCAAGCATGCGATATACAGTAGAGAGGGGTTCCAAAGAATCACCTAGACCAGTGGTTCTCAACCTATGGGTCCCCAGACGTTGTTGGACTACAGTTCCCAGGAGCCCTCTGAGGTCTTACCTTGACAACCAGGTGGTCCTCCCAGTCATTAGTGAGGCTGTAGGATTGAACTCACAGCCTCACTAATGACTGGGAGGTCCACCTGGCTGTCAAGGTGAGACCTCAGAGGGCTCCTGGGAACTATAGTCCAACAACATCTGGGGACTTACAGGTTGAGAACCACTGGCTTAGATGGAGATCTGTCCATCCATCCATCACTTTATTTATATCCCATCCTTCTCCCGGGCTGGGACTCAGGGCAGAATACAATAAAACACACATAGTTATAAAAATCAGGATTAAAACAGTATTAAATAACAACAAAATGACTGTTCAGGAACTAATGGTAACTTCCTCTAGATCCCACTGCAAAGGAACACTCTTCATCTTCTTCCACAGCCTCCTGCTGCAAAAGTTTTTGGTACCACACAGGGCTAGAGGGCTAGGAAGGGGAATAACTTCCCAATTGTTCCTCTCAGGATCGGGGAGCAGAGAACATCTTTAGCAAGTACTGGGCCACTTTCCACTAAGGTTTTGAGACATAAATATTGGCTTACACTTGGGAGAAAGGAGGTGTGAAAATTGGAGGAACATCAATAATTTAAGATATACAGATGACACAATACTACTAGCAGGAAATAGCAAAGACTTGGAACGATTACTCAAGGAAGAAAGCGCAAAGGCAAGCTTACACTTGAATAAGAAGAAAACAAAACTAATTACCACAGATGATTGACAAAACTTTAAAGTAGATGGTCTTGCTAAAAGACTTTAAGCATGCTGTTCATGTTAAAAACTCTACCAATGTGCCAGGAAACCCATGATGTTGTGCGTATACACGAGAAAAACTGTAGGAGCTGGTTGTAGTGTTCTTTAGAAAGATTTTTGCTGCAACCACTCAAGCAAATGAACAAATACATTATGTGAAGTCGAAGGCTTTCACGGCCGGCATCCATAGATTTTCCTTGGTTTTTTTCCGGACTGTGAGGCCATGTTCTGAAGTAGTTTCTTCCTGACGTTTCACCTGCATCTGTGGCTGGCATCTTCAGAGAATGGTTGGGTAGGAGTGTGTGTGGAGTTTGTATGCTGTGAACCCCTATAGGGGAGTATATGTAAATTTGTGTAATTGAATAGTTAGTTTCTGGGTATAGAAATGCAAGGCTGATTAGTGTCTGTTTGGCTAATGGTTGGTTGATAGGCCATTATCTGCTAGAAATCCCCCTGTCCCTGGGTGGAATTCCTTTGTAAGTGTTGAGTTTTGATTCTATTGTTTTTCAATACTGGGAGCCAGATTTTGTTAACTTTTAGGGTTTCTTCTTTCCTGTTGAAGTTGCCCAGGTGTTTGTGGATTTCAATAGTTTCTCTGTGCATTCTGACATGATAGTTGTTGCCCAGGTCCAGAATGTCAGTGTTTTTAAATACCATTTTGTGTCCAGGTTGGTTTATAATATGTTCTGCTACTGCTGATTTTTCTGGCTGGCCCAGTCTGCAGTGTCTCTCATGTGCCTTGATTTGTGTTTGCACATTGCGTTTAGTGGTCCCTATGTAAACTTGTCCATGGTATGCGGTATGCGGTAAACTCCTGCAGCTGTGAGGGTCTCTTTTGTCCTTCGCTGAGCGTAGCATTTCTTGGATTTTCTTGGTTGGTCTGTAGATTGTTTGGAGGTTGTGTTTCCTCATCAGTTTCCCTATTCTGTCTGTGACTCCTCTGATGTATGGTAAAAATACCTTCCCTTTGGGTGGCTGTTTTTCTCCTTGATTCCTGTGGTTTTTTCTGGGGCTGGCTGCTCTTGTGATGTCTGATTTAGAGTTACCATTAGCCTGTAGAGCCCAGTTTAGGTGCCTCAGTTCATCCTCCAGGTATAAACTGGTATAAACTCCACACACGCTCCTACCCAACCATTCTCTGAAGATGGTAGCCATTGATGCAGGCAAAACGTCAGAAACTATTCCAGAACACAGCTTCACAGCCCGGAAAACCCCCAAGGAAAATCTACAAATACATTATGTTTCAGTTTAAAATCTACAGTGAGTAGATGCCGTAACTTCAGAGGCACCACTAGCTGCATGCATGGCTCGTCTTTTCTATAAGATGCAGAGTGTAGTGGAAACAAATTTTGAAGTGTAGCTTCAAAAATGTAGACAGTTATTAGGATCAGCTGATAGTCATAGAATAGTAAACTAACAAAGGGGAATATAAGTTGTCCCCCATATCCACAGGGGATATGTTCCTGAACTTACCATTTATAAGTGAAACCGCAGATAATAGCAAGCCCTATTAAAATAAAGGACTTCTGGTACAAACATATTGTAGAGTTGTATTGGGGGACCTAGAGATTCCTAGAGAGGATACCTCTCTAGACATTTTCCAGCGCAACTCTATGGTATGTGTCCCTATTTTATCAGTTGTGGATAACTGAAACCATGGATATTGATTCCACAGATACAGAAGATGACCTGTATGGTAGTTACCATGCTGGACTTGGGCTGGAAAGAATTGAGACTGCATGAGAATGCGAAAGAGAGGAACACATATCTTAAAACAACTCTACAATTCCATTTCCCTCCAAGGGTTTGTTTTTCCAGCACTAGGAAGAAACACTGTGTCTTATGGTCAACAAATCAGGTCTTGCAGTTTTCAACTCTACTGGAGTCATTTGTAAAGTTAGTAGGTCTAAATTGCCTGTTCAAAATAAGGCCACACCACAATAATTTACATTATAACAGAGATAGCTCATAACAATATATTGTTGTGAGGAAAAACTATTTTATCCAGTTACTATGGGGACTGCAGCTAAGTTCAATGGGAACAGGAAAGACACAGGGAGTTGGCAGGTATCATCATTGATCCTACTAATTAAAAAAATAAAAAATAAATTCCAGCATTCTCTCTGTGGAAGCCACTGCGCACTGCATAGGGCTGTGGCTGGAGTTGTATTTCTTTTTCATTATTTATGTGGGGAATCAATAAACACGTTACCAAAATTTAAATATAGCATATCCAACAAGAAGGTTGTTGAACCAAGGTGAAGTAAGTTTAGCTCGGTCTGTGCTTTATAGATTATAGTGAAACTTTTTGATTGTATAGATTATGAAAACTATGGATCACTCAAAAAATGGGTGTATCACAACATTTTATTGTCAGTATGTGTAACCTATATTCTATGCAAGAGGCCACTGTTGGGACAGAATGTAAAGAAACAGAATGGTTCCCCATAGACAAGGGGGCCAGCCAAAGTTACATTTTATCTCCCTATCTATTCAGTGTATACAGAGAACATATAAAATGGAAATCAGGATTAGAACTGGAGGAAGGAGGTATGAAAATTGCAAGAAAGAACATCAACAGTTTAAAATATACAGATTATACCCTGTTATTAGCAGAGAATAGCAAAGAAGAACTATTGATGGAAGTTAAGAAAGAAAGTGCAAAAGTAGGGTTACTGTTGAATATTAGCTAAAATAATGACCACAGAAAATTCAAATACTGTAATTTAGAAATGGATGATAAAGATAAAAAATAGTTAAACATTCTGTACACCTTGGCACAATCATCTACAAAAATAGGAACTGTACTCAAGAAATTAGAAGAAGATTAAGTCTTGGAAATATAGTTATGAAGGAACTAGATAAGGAATTCAGGGGCAAAACAATGCCACTAAATACCAAAGGCAGAATCATCCAGTTTCTATGAATGGTATGAAAGCTGGACAAAGAAGAAAGCTGAAGAGAATCAACTCATTTGAAAGCCCGGACTGTATCATTCTCAACCACGTTGTCCTCTTGTCCTACAGCTTGGAATGTATAATTTCAGACTACAGGTGCATGTTTGTGTATGAGATGGGGAGATGAACTTTTGAGTAATTCCCATGGGGGTGTGTGTGTGCGGAACAACAACCCTGCACAAAGAAAATAAGCCAGTTAAGAGAGATATGATTTGGCCCTTGTTCTGAGACTTATGCAGTCCATCTAGGAAAAGCTTTAGAACTTCATCATGGAATATATTTAAATTAGTTTGCAGTTTGATGCCTTAGAAGAAAAACAGGATTCAAGATTATCGTCATGGGTAGGAAATGGGCAGAATAAATGAATAAAAACAAAATAAACATCAACAATGTTAAGCATAAAGTTTTGCATTTAGACAGCCAAAAGAGAGAGAGCGAGAAAGAGAGAGAGAGATGCATACACGTAGGACAGATGGCATCAGTGCATGTGAAGAAGTTATTGGAGTTTTGGTAAACCACAAATTAAATATGAGTCAGCAGCATGACAAAGACAGGCAACAAAGCTAATTTTACTTAACAGAAGTGCAGTGTCCAGACTGTAAGAAGTAATGATACCACTCTGCTTTGATCTCAACTCATCTGGAGTACTATGCCCAGCTCTGGGCCCTGAAAATTAAGAAGGACATTAAGGAACTGGAACTTGTCCAGAGAAAAGAAAAAGAAAAAATGGAAAGGAGCCTGTGAGGAAAGAGGGTGCTTTTGTTTATCCTGGAAAACAGATGATTAAGAGGTGGCATGATAGCTATTTTCAAAAATTTGAAGGGTTGTCAAACAGATGACAGAGCAAACATTTTTCTGTTGCTCCAGAAAATGCAATGGTTTAACAGTTTAAAAGAAAGAGGATTCAGACTAACCACCAAGAAGAGACAACAGTGGAAGAGACTGCCTTGGAAGGTGGTAGACTTTTCTCCAGTTGGGCTAATTAAGCAGGAGCTAGATGGCTACCTATAAAAGAGCTGGACTGTTTGATATTTGATGTCCCTTCCAATTGAATGATTCTATGTATTTTCAATGCTTCCTGTCACATGCAAAATGTTAGATATCAGAAGACAAAACATCAGATATGAAGAAATTAACACTTTCAGATGTATTTCAAATATTTTATGAACTTCACATAGAATTGATATTTTTGGTGGCAAAAAGTACTTTGCCCCACAAGAAGCCTTTTCTTGTCACAGGCTCTAAAGAAGTCTTGTGGTTGTTAATGACACCTCAAAGTGTGGATGTTCTTGGAGCTTGTCTATAGGGGGGGTTAATGGATTGTTCCACAGTAATGGCAAATCACAGCCTTAACGGTGTTTTGGCCCCCAAAAAGCTTTGCATGCCCGCTGGTCAAGATGGTGGCCGCAAGTGATTTACTCACGTTTTTAATTTGCCATCACTGAAATTTTAAAAATAAAACTATTTTTCATTGTTTGCTTCTGTGATATTTGCCTAATAAAAAAAAAAGAAAAAAGTACACCACGTTTTCTTAGCACTTGTTCGCTAATACGAAAATCCAACACGGCGGCCCCAGGTGCTTGCCCTGTTAGCAAGCCCCACCACCCCTCATCCAGCCAATCAGCTTTGTGCTTCCCCTCCTATGGCAAAGCAATTCATATCAAATTGCTCATCCCAACAAGGGGGTATGTGCATTCACCACACAGTATTTTAAAAATTTCACAGAAAACCACAAGTCTCCTAGCATGCAGTATATGGCAGCTTTTGCCCCCCCCCCCCACTTCTGAATACGGTGAATCACTGTGGGTTGCCATTAAGACAACATGTGTTCTCCTTGAATTCTATGAAGATTATTTTCACTGTTTAGACAACCCCTTGGATAAATGAGACATAGTGCTTATGAATATATATTACATTTACATCTTCACTGGTGTACTTCTGCATGACCTGTTGAGCCTATGACAGGATAGGCAAACTCAGTCTGTACCAACAAAATCCCTCTGCTATGTTAGTCTCAAAAGGCACACCAGCTAAACTAAACTTGAGGCTTTTTCACACGTAGCTTGTCCCTGTTTACAAAATTGTAAATATGAAGGCTGCAATCAAAAGTAAAAGGCCAGGGAGTTCATGACCTCCCCACCTACCCTTAGATGTTCTGTTTAAAGTAACTCAGAAATTGCTCTTTTTCTCCACAAAGGAAAAGATGGAGCACCAGGCATTTTATTTTTTTTTTAACTGTTTTTAATTTTGATAGTTTAATTATATTTTATCTTTTGTATGGTGTTAATTTTTTTAACCTATATCTGTTTTAACCTTTGCAACCCACCTTGTGCCCCAGGCTGGGAAAAAAGCAGATATAAATAATATAGTAATAATAAAAATGAAGGTTCACATTCCATGTTGCAATCAGTGGTACCTATTGAATGGAGTTCTAACAGTCTGCTAGATCCATTATACAGGTTGAATAGGCCTCATCTGGCATTCCAAAATCTGAAACATTATATCAAACATAAATTAATTTCGTGTATATACTTGGGTCCCATCTCCAAGCGATCTCATTATGTATATATGTATTTCAAAATTTTAAAAAATTACAAAATACAGAATGCTCCTGTTCCCGAGCATTTCAGATAAGGGATGCTCAAATCTGTATAAGAGTTTGGGATCTGACCAAATTCCACATTATCAGACCTAAGTGCTACACTAGCAAGAGTGATAATGCAATTGTTTAATCAGGTACAGAGATCATGAGGATTCATGTTTATAATATTTCTCGTTAGTTGGCTTTGATATTTCATGAGCAAGTTATATGTGGATTGAGTTAAACATACATGTGCACACTTGTATATGAACAGAAACACATTCACACAACATCAGGATATATGAACACATGAACAGATCCACTCACACCAACAAATCTTTCAGGCTCTTCTCTCCATCCTGTACCACAGGTACATCTGCTGGGTATACAGGAGAGGGCCTTGTCAGTGGCTGTTCCCATGCTCTGAAACTCCCTCTCTTGAGAAGCTAGACTGGCATCCTTCACAGTGTCCTTCTAGAGGAATGCAAATGTTTTTTTTTTTTTGCTTCTACAGCCCTTTGAAAACTAACTACTGATGGGAAAGGGCTTCTAATTAAGTGCATTATTGTCTGGGAAGGCAATAGCAAAAACCTTCTGAATAAATCTTGCCAAGAAAACCCTAGGAAATGGTTGCCATAAGTGGAAGCGAACTTCAAAGTACCTAACAACAAGAACTGCATGTACAGTTGTCCCTTCATAATCACTGGGGTTTGGTTCCAGGACCCCCCATGGATACCAAAATCCGTGAATACTCAAGTCCCATTATATGCAATGGCATAGCATAATGGTGTCCCCTATATAAGATGGTAAAATCAAGGTTTGCTTTTTGGATTATTATTTTTTTAAGAATATTTTCAAGCCATGAATACTTAAATCTGTGAATACCAAATCCATGGATGCAGAGGGACAACAGTATTTGTTATTATTGCTGTTTTTAATGGGTATGTTTTTATATTGCTTATAATAATTATTTAATCATGTCCTAATGACGTGGAACTTTATCTGTATTTGATTTAACTTTGTAAGTCACCTTGAGTTGCAGGGATGGGGAAAAGGTGAGATATAAAGAAAATCAACCATCAATAGTGCTGCAGGATTCTGTTGTTTTTGCTTCAATAGACAAAATAGCCAGCCTCACTGAAACAGCCATCATGTGATCTGACCACAATATCATATGTCCCTGAACACAGCTAATTTTGTCTGCTTTCAAAAGCTAAGAGAGCTACGCCTGGTTAGGAAGTGGATGTGATACCTACAGGAGATCCCAGGGATGTTCAGCTAGGGCTAGAGAAGAATCCTGCCTGAAACCCTGGAGACCGCTACCGCTCAGTGTTGAAAATGCTGAGCTACACTAACCACTGGTCTAGAAGATAAGTAGAGTCAGGCTTGGTTAGTACTTGGCTAGTACTAGCCAAGGAATTCCAAGTCCAAAATTCAGAGGAAGAGAGCAGCCACCCACCTTCTTAACTAAGAAAACCCTGTGACACCCACTGTTGTTGTTGTGCACCTTCAAGTCATTTCCAACTTATGGCACCCCTAAGGCAACCCTATCACAGGGTTTCCTTGGCAAGATTGTTCAGAGGAGTTTTTGCCATTGGCTTCCTCTGCGGCTGAGAGAGTGTGACTTGCCCAAGGTCATCCAGCAGGTTTCCATGGCCGAACGGGGATGCAAACACGAATCCTAGTCCAATGCTCAAATCACTACACCATGCTGGATCTCATGGGGTCCCTATAATAAATCAACAGGCTACTTGATGGCACCTATCTACGCACACACTGAGGCAGCTACCTGGCTTCCCAATCCTTTGAAATAAGAAGCCATGTGACAAGCATATATGAGGATGGGGCCTCTGAGTGACTATCCCTTGGCTAAGAAAGCCCTATGAAATTCATGGGGGTAGCCATAAATCGCCAGGCAACTTGAAGGCACACACACACACATATATATTTAGGTGTTATGTGTTGTGAGGGAATGGAAATACACACATCCACACTACACAAAATAATCCAGTTTGAAACTGGATTATCTGCCATGGCTCCTTCCTATGGTACCCTGGGTTTTGTGGTCCGGTGAGGCCCCAGCATTCTTTGGCAGAGAAGGCTAAAGACCTTGTAAAACTATAAATCCTAGGATTCCATACGAAGGAGCAATGGCAAATACGGTAATCCAGTTTCAAGATGGATTACAGTTGTCCCTCCCTATCCAAGTATTTGGTATCCATGGATTTAAGTATTCACAGCTTGAAAACATTCTTTAAAAAATAATAATCCAAAAAGCAAACCTTGATTTTGCCTTCTTATATAAAGGGCACCATTTTGCTATGCCATTGCATATATTGGGACTTGAGTATATTCATGGATGTTGGTATCCACGGGGGTCCTGGACCCAAACCCCAGTGAATATGAAGGGACAACTGTATTTGTCGCGTGGATAAGCGAGCAGAACCAGAAAGCAGAGCCACGGAAGCAAAACGATGTCCGCTTCTTCTGGGCGGGTGCCTCGGTCGCCCTCCACCCGGCAACTCTTCTCACCGTCCTCTCGAGGGGTGAGAAGCCGGGTGTGCGTGGAGGAGAGGAGGGAAGGAAACAGGATAAATCCCGACCTCTTTTAGGCTGAGACCCTACTGAGCGGGACGGGCTGGAGCAGCACCTGCCGAGGCAGGGAGGGAAGGCAGGCGAATAGGGGGCCTCTCTCGGGGGGCTCCTGACAGAACAGCCAGATGAGGTGGTGGTGGTGGTTGTGGGAAGTGTCCCGGCCTAGACACCCACTGAAGCCACGGACTCGCGTGACGGCCAACCCCGCCCTGCCAAACCCGAGGACGGGCCACGAGAGAAGACCGACACCCACCCGCACGCAGGGAGGCAGGCCCGCAACCCCACACAGTCGCGGTGAGGGGGCGAGAGGTCCCCCAGCCGCCCCTTTCCCCGGCAGCCTCCTTGGCCCGCACTCACCGGGGCTTTTGAGGTTGTAGCGGGCCTCCATGGCCGAGCCTCTTCCCTGGGAGAAGGGAGAGCCGGCCCTCTTGCCTCTGTCTGCCTGCCTGCCGGGTAGGCGAGGTCGACGGAACCAGGGCCACGTCAGGCTCTCTCGGCTCTTTCGCTTTTTTCTTTTCCGACCCGGCAACTCACAACAGCAGCGGGCGAGGCAGGGCGGGGAGGAGGCAGCAGCCAAGCCCGCCCGCCCGCCCGGGTTTCTTCTCCGCTGCCGGGAGACCGCCTTGACGTGGCCGCGTCACCCGCTGCCCGTTATTCGCCTTTTCTGAAGGGCCGGAGCCAGCAGGCAGCCCGGCTGCCCTCCACCGATTGCCAGCCCACCGCAGCACCCATCCCTCGCTCTCAGCCCTGACGCTTTCTTGGCAGGGCTGTTGGAGTGATGGGCCTTCAAGTCCAGTACGACTTACGGAGACCGTCCCCTACAGCGGTGGCTCTTCACCTTTCCTTTACTAGGGACCCCCTTTAGATATCTTTTGTTGCCGCCCACCCCCAAGACTTAACTCAAGATTTTAAACCATCATAACAACAGCAACAGTACCTAATAATAATAAATAATAGCTAATGATGATGAGGATACAGTCACACCATCCATTAAACTTTTATTCTGCTTCTTCCTCCAAGTTTGTGGCTGGAGCCAATGGCAATGCACAGACCAAGCCAGCCAGCCTTTGCCTTGGATCCTATCACGTGGCCACTTCACTGACAGGAGGAGGTGGGCCAAGCAGGCCTTTGTGGACCCTCATGGACCCCTGGTGGTCCCCAGACGACAGGTTAAGAACCACTGTCCTAGAGTTTTCTTGGCAAGATTTATTCAGAGGAGGTTTGCTATAGCCTTCCTCTAAGGCTGAGAGAGTGTGACTTGTTCAAAGTCACCTAGTGGCTGAGCAAGCATTTGAGCCCTGTGGCCTATTTGCACTACACAATTATAGCACTATCATTCCGCTTTAGCAGCCATGGTTCCATCCTATGGAGAGTCCTGGGAGTGGGTTTACTGGCTGAGAATTCTAAATGCTCCTCCCTAAACTTCCAAATTATCAACATGGATTTTAGAGAGAGGTCAGTGCTGACATTTTTAAACGACAGGGAGCCACTGGCTGTTTTTTTGCAGAAAAAAAAAAGAAAATAGTATGTTAACTGTAGGTTTGGATAATTAAAATCAACCTTCTGTATTCATGGATTTGGCACCCATAGATGCCACCATCCATGGCTTGAAAAATATTTAAAAAAAAAAAATTCCAAGAAACAATTCTTGATTTTGCCATTTTATATAAGGGACACTATTTTACTATGCCACTGTATATAATGGGACTTGAGTATCCACGGATTTTGGTGTCCACAGAGGTCTTGGAACCAACCCTCAGTGGATACCAAGGGCCCGCTGTAATAGGTTTGATTACCAGCATTGAGGCCATGATATTGAGAACACAGCTGCGCTGGGCAGGGCACGTTTCTAGGATGGAGGACCATCGCCTCCCAAAAATACTACTCTACGGTGAACTCGCCACAGGTCAGCATAAGAGGGGCGCTCCAAAAAAGCGATACAAAGACTCCCTGAAACAACATCTCAGGCTTGGCCAAATTGATCACCAACAGTGGTCCGCCCTGGCCTCACATCGGGAGGCATGGAGACGCACTATCCACAATGCTGCAGCCTTATTTGAGAACTCATGCCGAACAAGTCTTGAAGAGAAACGACAACGCAGAAAGAATCACAACCCAAAAACATCACCCAAGGAGACCTTCTGCTGTGCTTTTTGCAACCAGACTTGTTTATCTCGGATTGGCCTTTTTAGTCATCAGCGCGCTTGCAGAAAGCGCGGGATGAATCCTTCCTGAATCTTCGTTTGCGAAGAAAAGCCAGAGAGAAGTAAATTAATAGTAACTACAGTGTGAGATATTATTCTGTATAGTAGGATATATAACCGTTGTTAGGAAAGTTGAAGTCAAATGTAAATTCCTTTCCTTCTCTTTGTTGCCCTTCCTTTCTTCTTAATACTTTTTAAAAATTTCTCTTTCTTGTTTGTATATTGTTCTTCTTTGTCATTGTATTTTATTGTATGGGAAATGATTTAATAAAAAATACAGGTCACCTTCTGTATTTGTGGGGAATACATTCCTTGACTTACCATTCATAAGTGAAACAGTGGATAATAGCACATCCTATTAAAATAAAGGAGATCCTGTACAAACATACCATAGAGTTGTCTTGGAGGATCTAATGATTCCTAGAGGGGATACAATAGGACCTCTGTATCCACTGGTTCATTATCCATGGGACACAGAACAGCACACCTACCATAGAGTCTTCCTAGAAAATGCATCCTCTCTAGCCATTCTAGGTCCTCCAAGGCAACTCTATGGTATTTTAAACCGGAAGTCCCATTATTTTCAGTGGTGTTCACTATTATCCATGGTTTTCAGTATCCACAGGGCTTTCCAGAATCAATCCCCAGCAGATAAGGGGGTCCTACTGTACATCTCTAGGCATTTTCCAGCACAACTCTATGGTATGTATCCCTCTTGTTTTCAGCTGTGGATAACTAAAACCACGATATTGGTTCTGCGGGTATGGGGGGGTCGACGACCTGTACATTTTTTAAAATGCCAGATGAGCCATATGCAGCAAAATTATGCAATATCCTGAGTTGGTGCAAGAGTGTGGAATATGAAAGTTTAAGGACAAGCAAAATTAAAAGTTAAAAGCTCCTTAACAGGTGTGTATACCCACCAATGGTACTACTTTTCCGTAGTTGTGGGATTGCATGGTCCTGTGAGGCAAGAGGCAATGCTGATGGCAGTCATGCTGCTGGGTAGGGTCTTCCATATCATACAGGCTTTTGCTGAGGAGCCAGACTAAACAGCTATTGGACAGCAGCAGTAGTGGGGGGCGGTGACACTGGTAGAGATTCTCTCAGAGACCACAACAGTGGTACCATAGCTAACGCTTGTTAGTAATGCGCAGAGGGAGACACAGTAAACCTCTTTTTGAAGATTTTTTACCATGAAAATCCTATGATGAGACACTCCAAAACAAAACAAGAGATAGCCAGGAGATGAAACTCCTGTATAGCATCAGTATAGCTACAACCCAAGTTTATGCTCCAACTACAGAAGCAAAAGAAGAAATTGAAAGATTCTGTGCTGGAGCCCAGGAGGAAATTGATCACAAACCAAAGCAGGACTTCTTGATAGTCATAGGTGATTGGAATGCAAAAGTAGGAAACAGAGCAGAATCAAAGGTTCTAGGAAAATTTGGCCTAGGATCAAGAAATGAAGCAGGAGAGCAACTGACTGCATTTTGCAAGGCAAAAGGTTACTTCATCGCAAACAGACTCTTCAAGCAACCAAGAGGCAACTGTATGCATGGACATCACCTGATGGCCAATATAGAAATCAAATAGACTACCGTACATAATTGGAAGTAGAAGACGGAGAAGCTCCATTCTCTCTGCAAAAGCAAGATCAGGAGTAGACAGTGGCACAGACCATGATCTGCTAATATAAAAAAATGGAATGTAAACCTAAGAACAGCAAACCAAACATTGTGGCAAAATACAATCTGAACAACATTCCCATAGAATTTAAAGATGGAAAATCTATGAAACATAGATTTTCAGTATTAACCTAATTGACCGGGAGCCAGAAGAACACTGGACTGAAATCAGGGACATTGTCAGGGAGGGATGGGGAAAAAAACACTATCTGCAGCCAAAAAGAAAGAGATGCCTCTATGGATGACAGATGAATCTTTTCAAGCTGCTAAAGACAGTCAAGAAGTAAAAGCAAATTTGACAGAAATAGAGTCAGAGCCCTGAATGCAATTGTTCAATGACCTATGTGCAAGGAGAACTACTACAATAATCAATGCAGAGAAATAGAAGATGACAACAAAAAGAGGGAGAACAAGACATCTCTTCCACAAGATCCAAGAAATCAAAGGGAAATTTAAACCAAGGGTGGGGATGCTCCATGACCAGCAGGGGAACACATTATATGACCAAGTAGAAAGAAAAAGACAATGGAAACAATACACTGAAGCACTATATAAAAGAGATTGAAGGGTGACAGAGTCATTCAAGGAAGAACCATATGAAGATGAACCTCCAATCTTGGAATGTGAAGTGCAAGCTGCACTCAGAGCACTTGGGAGAAATAAATAACCAGGAACAGATGGCATGCTAATAGAGCTGCTTCAAGCTACAGAGACAAAATCTACTCTAGTGCTAACTAAAATCTGTCAACAAACAAGGAAAACAAACAATGGCACACATATTAATAGAATCATAAAATCATAAAATAGTAGAGTTGGAAGAGACCATAAGGACCATCCAGTCCAATCCCCTGCCACATACTGGCAACATTCAATATACAGTCAGCCCTCTGTATCCACGGATTTGGTATTTATGGATTCCACCATCCATGTCTTGAAATATATTCCCCCCAAAAATAAATTCCAAGAAACAAACCTGGATTTTGCCATTTTATAGAAGGGACACCATTTTACTATGCCATTGTATGTAATGGGACTTGAGCATCCATGGAGTTTGGTATCCATGGGGAGTCTTTGAACCAAACTCCAACAGATACCAAGGACTCACTGTACATTCAAACCCCCAAGAAAGGGGACACCAGAGATTGAAGTAACCACAGGAACATTGCATTAATTTCCCATGAAACCAAAGTGATGCTCATGTAAATTGCACTGTAAAAGCTTTGTGTGGAACCCAGTGGCTGCTAGTGCTTCAGTGGAGCAGTGCATCCACTCTGAGTTTTAGTCTGATCTTAATAGAATCACCTTTAATAAAACCTATCCACCAAATGAGAGCAAGTGTAGTGTAGTGGTTTAAGTGTTCGACTACGACTCTTGAGGACCAGGGTTCAAATCCTTGCTTGGCCATGGAAACCCACTGGGTGACCTTGGGCAAGCCACTCTCTCTCAGCCTTAGAGGAAGGTAAAAGCAAACCCTTTCTGAACAAATCTTGCCAAGAAAACTCCGTGACATGTTCACCTTAGGGTTGCCATAAGTCAGAAATGACTTGAAGGCACACGACAACAACAACCCATTCTCCAGAAACGTCCTTGATTCTGTTTTGGGGTAAGAGAAGTTTGTAATAGCATTGAGAAAATCACTCTTCACACATGGAAAACTGCTACACACACATTTGTATGCATATTTAAAACATAAGAGAAGGTTGCTGGAATTACACCAAAATCCTGCCTAGCCCAATACAGTGGCCAATAACCATATGCCTCTCAGAAACCCACAAGCTTGACATGAAGACAATAGCTCTCTCTCACTGATGTTCTCCTGCATGCCTCCTCCGATTCTGGAGATATCACATAGCTATCATGACTAGTACCTAACTACCTAATGTAGTTATCCTGTGGCAGCCACTGCCATAGTTAAACTCTGTCCTGAATCTCTCATGATGGACCTTTGTTGAATGACCCCAGGGGCCTTTTCATACTACAGTTGTAGCACCATGATTCCACTTTAACTGCCTTGGCTGCATCCTATGGAATCCTGAAGTTTGTAGTTTGGTGAGGAACTAGAGCTCTCTAGCTAAGAACTGGAATATATCCCACTGAATTGCAAATCCCAGGATTCCATAGTATGAAATCATGACAGTTAAAGTGGAATTATAACATGATAACTGTGTAGTGTGAAAGGACCCCAGGTTCTAGTATGAGGGAGAAAATCTATATGCTTTCTTTACTGCATGCTTTACTTTACAGGCTACTAGGCTTTATACATCACATGCCTTATGATGGGGAGACTGCATCTCCATTATCCTTCAATTCAGTGATCTATCTGCAAGATCAGAGATCAGGTAACAAGGGGTTAACCAGAGGTGGGACTAAAGATACCACCTCCAGAACAATGTTATCATGATGCCATATCATCCAAGGCAGGACTGACCAATGAGGACTGCCATACTGGTAATTTCAAAAAGACTATAAATGCTACCTTGCAGCCATGAGGCTGAGGGAGAACAATAGAGCTTTGAGATGGAGGCATTATGTCTCTGAGACCCAACACCGGATCAGACAAAGGAATGCCTTGGGATGGGCTCATCATCTCAGGCAAAGATGAACAAAGACTGAACTTCATAATATGAGTAGATCTAGAGAAATGTCTAGTTGGACTGTATTTAGGGAAATTATGGTTATTTTTCCTTACTTTGGCTAGATGCTTTGCTTTCACTATTTTATGTAACTCCTAAGATGTACCTGGGGAATAGAAGGTGCCTTCCCCATGAAGATACTTACATATTGAGCTTTGCTTGAATAAAATAAGCTTTTCCTATCTTTCTATCAGCTGACGCTTCATGTGCTTATTTCTCGGTCATCACATTTCATTTCTCTCCTCTTGGGGAAGAGAGAGGAGTGGGAATAGCTCACTGAGTGGCGGGTAGTTCCAAAGGTCCCTCACAGCTTCCTGTTGCGCTGTGTAAAAAGGGTTAACTCAACAAGTGGTGGTGGCATTACCTGAAGGGGGCACTGTTGAGGAATTCCCAAGCTAGAGGAATTCTGTGTCCTAAAAAGGGTAAATTCCAGGGCTCCAGGCAGAGAGCCCCAAGCTAAAGTTACTACATGGTGGCAGCAGTGGGATAGGGAGTTCTCAGGCCAGAAGAACTCTTGAGCTGAGTACAAACACAGGTAGGCCTAGCCTTGCAGGCGTGTGCTTGTGTGTGAGCACATACAGGGGGCTAGCCACACCTACTACACTCCTATTCACAGCATGTAAAATCCTGTGACTTTATACTTTCTCAAAAGCTGTAGTGTAAATGAGACATCTAATGCTGGGATCTGTATAGTGCTAAGAGCCAGAGAACAGAAGAAATTGCCCTTTGTAACCTGATGTGCTCGTGCTGCATAATAAAGTATCATAATCCTAAGTATTTCCGAGCTCTGTCCTTGGAATGGATTGTGTTAACTGTCAGCACAAATACATGCTTGGTGAAGAAAAGGTGAAGCCCAAAACTTTTTGACTTCTATCCTGAATGAGCTACTAAAATGACAAAAGAAAGGGAGATAACATTTGGTTGGTTTTTAAAAAACAGTTTACAAATTCTGATAGGCTGGTCTAAATCAAAGCAATTCTATCTCAAACATTTTACTCTGGAGGAGCCCTTGAAACAATTTTCAAATCCCAGGGAATCCCTGTAGAACAATAATTGTATTTATAGCTCAAAAATATTTTTTAAAAATAATAATGATCTCTCACAGAATCCCTAGCAACCTCTCAAGGAACCCTAGGATTCCAGGGGGCTCTGGAAAGGCACAGCTTTCCCAAGATCAGAAGAGATTATGAGGCCCTGGGGAGGAAGCTGAAAAAAATGGACGCACAGGTTGTCATCTCGTCTCTTCTGCCAGTTGAAGGGCATGGTCCAGGAAGGGAGAGGAAAATAGCCGACGTAAACAACTGGCTCCGTAGATGGTGTCGCCGAGAACAATTTGGATTCTTGGATCATGGACTGCGCTTCCATGAGGGGGGACTTCTGGCAAGAGATGGGGTGCATCTTACAACAGTTGGAAGAAACATTTTTGCCAACAGTCTCAAGAATTTGATCAGGAGGGCTTTAAACTGAGTCATATGGGGGAGGGAGACAGTATTCTGGAAGGCAAAAGGGCTGGAGAAAATAGTCAAACTGGCATAGAGGGAACAAGGCAAACAGCGCAAGGACCCAACAGTGGGAGGCAAAAAAACTTGCACAGGCAGCAAATAAAGGGAACACATGGTCTTAGATGTCTCTACACTAATGCACAGAGCATGGGAAATAAGCAAGATGAACTTGAACTCCTAGCACTACAAAACAAATATGATATAATAGGCATTACTGAAACCTGGTGGGATGAGTGAGTCACATGATTGGAATGTAGGAATAGAGGGGTATAACCTTTTTAAGAGAAACAGGCCAAACAGGAAAGGAGGAGGAATAGCATTATATGTCAGGGATATTTACACCAGTGAAGAGATCCATGACATCAATACTGGAAGCTGGGTGGAGAGCATCTGGATAAAAATTAAAGGGGAGGGAAACAACAGGGATGTTATTGTGGGACTCTACTACAGACCCCCAAGTCAGACGGAGGAATTGGATGATGCCTTTCTAAAACAGATGAACACACATGCAGAAAGGAGAGATGTAGTAGTGATGGGTGACTTCAATTATCCTGATATTTGTTGGCAATCTAACTCAACCACAACTTCAAGGTCTAGCAAATTCCTTACTTGCCTGGAAGACAATTTCATGGTCCAAAAGGTGGAAGAGGCAACAAGGGGGTCAGCTATTTTAGATCTGATCCTAACCAACAGAGATGACCTGGTTAATGGGGTGCAAGGGGTGGGATCCTTAGGTGAGAGTGATCATGTTCTCCTGGAGTTTGTTATACAATGGAAAGGAGAAGCCAGGCACAGTCAGACACGCATTCTTGACTTTAGGAGAGCTGATTTCAATAAACTCAGGGAAATACTGGGGGTGATCCCATGGTCAGGAATACTAAAAGAGAAGAGACCTCAAGACGGATGGGACTTTCTCAAAAGGGAGATACTGAAGGCACAATTTCAAACAGTACCATTGAGGAAGAAAAATGGGAGGTGTCTCAAGAAACCAGGATGGATGACTAAAGAACTTTCAACGGAGCTAAGTTTTAAACGGAACATGTATAGGAAATGGAAAAAGGGGGAAATCACCAAAGAAGAATTCAAACAGATAGCGAACATGTATAGGAGTAAAGTCAGAAAAGCTAAAGTGCAGAATGAGCTCAGGCTTGCTAGGGAGGTTAAGAACAATAAAAAGGGGGGGGTTGGGTATGTCCGCAGCAAAAGGAGGAAGAAGGAAATGATAGGGCCACTACGTGGAGAAGATGGCAAAATGCTAACAGGGGACAGAGAGAAGGCAGAATTACTCAACACCTTCTTTGCCTCAGTGCTTTCAGAAAAGGAAAAGGGGGACCAACCTGAGAAGAATGGAACAGAGGACACAATAGGGGAAATCCAGCTCAGAATAAGCAAAGAGGTTGTACAGGAATACCTTCTTAATCTAAATGAATTTAAATTTCCAGGAGCAGATGAACTACATCCAAGAGTATTAAAAGAGCTGGCAAATGTAATCTCAGAGCCATTGGCAATAATCTTTGAGAATTCCTGGAGAACAGGAGAAGTCCCAGCAGACTGGAGGAGGGCAAACGTTGTCCCCATCTTCAAAAAGGGGAAAAAAGATGATCCCAACAATTATCGTCCATTTAGTCTGACATCAATACCAGGAAAGATTCTAGAGCAGATCATTAAACAGAGAGTCTGTGAACATTTAGAAGGCAATGCCATAATCGCAAAGTCAACATGGGTTTCAGAGAAACAAGTCATGCCAAACTGATCTGATCTCTATTTTTGATAAAGTTACCAGCTTGGTAGATGAAGGGAACGCTGTGGATATCGCATACCTTGATTTCAGTAAGGCCTTTGACAAAGTTCCCCATGACATTCTTGCAAACAAGCTTGTAAAATGTGGGCTAGACAAGTTAACTGTTCAATGGATTTGTAATTGGTTGACCGGCCGAACCCAAAGGGTGCTCAGCAGTGGCTCCTCTTTGTCTTGGAAAGATGTGACCAGTGGAGTGCCACAGGGTTCTGTCCTGAACCCAGTGCTATTCAACATCTTTATCAATGACTTGGATGAGAGAATTAGGGGCATACTTATCAAATTTGCAGATGACACCAAATTAGGAGTAGCTAATACCCTAGAGGACAGGATCAAAATTCAGAATGACCTGGATAGACTGGAGAGCTGGGCCAAAGCTAACAAAATGAAATTCAATACGGAGAAATGTAAAGTACTGCACTTAGGGCGGAAAAATGAAATGCATAGATAGAGGATGGGAGAGACCTGGCTGAACGAGAGTACATGCGAAAGGGATCTAGGAGTCCTAGTAGACCACAAATTGAACATGAGTCAACAGTGTGATGTGGCAGCTAAAAAGGCCAATGCGATTTTGGGCTGTATCAATAGAAGTATAGTATCTAGATCAAGGGAAGTAATAGTGCCGCTCTATTCTGCCTTGGTCAGACCTCACCTAGAATACCGTGTCCAGTTCTGGGCACCACAATTCAAAAAGGATATTGAGAAACTGGAGCATGTCCAGAGAAGGGCAACTAAAATGGTGAAAGGTCTGGAAACCATGCCTTATGAGGAGAGACTTAGGGAGCTGGGTATGTTTAGCCTGGAAAAAAGATGGTTAAGAGGTGATATGATAGCCCTGTTTAAGTATTTGAAGGGGTGTCACACTGAGGATGGAGCGGGCTTGTTTTCTGCTGCTCCAGAGACTAGAACACGGAGCAATGGATGCAAGCTCCAGGAACAGAGATTCCACCTCAACATTAGGAGGAACTTTTTGACAGTAAGAGCTGTTCAGCAGTGGAACGCACTCCCTCGGAGCGTGGTGGGGTCTCCTTCCTTGGAGGTCTTTAAATAGAGGCTGGATGGCCATCTGTGGGGGATGCTTTGATCAAGATTTCCTGCGTGGCAGGGGGTTGGACTGGATGGCCCTCGTGGTCTCTTCCAACTCTACAGTTCTATGATTCTATGACAGTGAATAATAGTAATCTCTAAAGTTAATTTAAAAGCATGATGGTAAGAACACTGAGTCTTCAGTGCATCAGCTTCGATGCAATAGCAACAGGAGGTATGTGCGTAGAGGGGAAACACTATTTTAAAACGGAATATTTATGCTCAGTTTAATTCTTCCTGATTTGGAAACATGAGCAATAAAGGTATCTCATACCAGTTTCTGAATCTGGAGGATTAAGTAGCACCAGTTACCTCCACACAGATAATACAGTTGTCCCTCCGTATCCATGGATTTAAATAGTCATGGATTGAAAATATTCTTTAAAAAATAATAATCCAAAAAGCAAATCTTGATTTTGCCTTCTTATATAAAGGGCACCATTTTGCTATGCCACTGCATATAATGTGACTTGAGTATCCACGGATTTTGGTATCCACGAGGGGTCCTGGAACCAAACCCCAGCGAATATGAAGGGACAACTGTAGTGTCAAAGCAATAATGTGCCATGCAAGCTCAAAACGCATTCTTAGATGTACAGATCCTTCACTCCAAAAGGAAGGCTCTAATGGTTGCCATTCAACTTTTTCTTGCCACACTATTTTTAATTAATGCTAAAATGGAGACAAGATGTGCTAAAACAAGAGAATGTGAATATCCAGGGATGATGAAAAGATAAACAGTAAGCCTTTTATGTCTCTCTCTGGCTTTTCTTCACAAACGAAGATTCAGGAAGGACTCATCCCACGCTTTCTGCAAGCGCGCTGATGACTAAAAAGGCCAATCCGAGATAAACACGTCCGGTTGCAGAAAGCACAGCAGAAGGTCTCCTTGGGTGATGTTTTTGGGTTGTGATTCTTTCTGCGTTGTCGTTTCTCTTCAAGACTTGTTCATCGTGAGTTCTGAAATAAGGCTGCAGCATTGTGGATAGTGCGTCTCCATGCCTCCCGATGTGAGGCCAGGGTGGACCATTGTTGGTGATCAATTTGGCTGAGCCTGAGATGTTGTTTCAGGGAGTCCTTGTATTGCTTTTTTGAAGCGCCCCTCTTACACTGACCCGTGGCAAGTTTACCGTAGAGTAGTATTTTTGGGAGGCAATGGTCCTCCATCCTAGAAATGTGCCTGCCCAGCGCAGCTGTGTTCTCAATATCATGGCCTCAATGCTGGTGATCCCTGCTTGCTCAAGGACAGCAACATTCGTCACATAGTCAGTCCAGTGTATATTTAGGATTGTGCGTAAACAGCGCTGGTGAAAGCGTTCAAAGAGTCATAAGTCGTGGCGACAGGTGACCCATGTTTCAGACCCATAAAGGAGAATAGACAGTACAATGGCTCTATACACACTGATCTTTGTGCTTCGCCTCAGGTGTTTATTACTCCAGACTTTTTTAATGCTTCTCAAATAGGAAAACTGGATAGGGCAAATTTTATTAAAATTAACAACATTAATGTGATGTGAGAGACAGGAGAAAACTGTACCAAGTTATTGCAGAGTTTATGCTAACATACTAATAAACTTAAATGCACCTTCATATTTGATGTCGCAAGAGTAACCCCCTAATTTATTCAAATGAAACCAAGCAAGTTAAGCTCTTCCTAGAGTTGGCATATGACACAAGCAGAACCGAAGGAATTTTTTTGCATGAATAAATTGTTCATATCACCAATATAGTTAGTTTGCAATAAGTTGGATGGTTTGTATAATGATTTAAGAAGTAAATCTTGCCTGAGGTTACCAAAGAATACTGGTGCTGTCACATTTCTACTCACTGGAAGATGCTTCCTAGGTCTCTGTGCTTTCCTTCCTGGCCCAAGCCTTTTTCACTCTGACCCCTCACTGCAGTAGTAGATAGGATCACACAGCTGGCAGTCCAGAGCCCCAATGCCACCAAAACTGCCATGTCCCCGCCAAGACTGAGATGTCATCTCATTAGCTCTGTGAAGGTGGTGCTTGAGCCCCTTCCCATTAACCCTTTTCTTACCTGATACTATGCTGGCAAGACAATCTGTTTACAGACAAAGGGAGTTATAGTTCTCTAGCAGAATGATGGGAGTTGCACCTTGTGGCAACATGATGGAACTCCATCATGACACCATCTGATCTCTTAGACCAAGGATGGGCAACTATGGAAAACTAGTTGGCTGCATTAGCCATCCAGGAGACCTTGGAGAGCTGCACCCTATGCTGAACTTTCTCCCACAAAAAATTCTTTTTTTTAACCCCCAAATGCTCCAAAACACCCTCTAGGGGACATGGGGGCATGTTTTTGGGGGCCCTTCTGGGTCCCTAGAGGTCATTTGGGGGGCATTTTCAAGCAAAGGATTTAAAAAAAAAAACTGCCAAAATTTCATTTTGGCCCAGGGGTGTGTCCAAAGGACTATAAATGTGCTGGAAATGCCCTCCCTGACTCCAAAAATCATTTTTGGGCATTTCAAAGAAAAAAATTGCCCGGGGGAGGGGGGCTGCATATGGCTCACAGGCTGAACTTTGCCCAGTCCTGTCTTAGACCTACCAGTCTTGGACTGACAAAAATAAATATAACACAGTGCCCTGCAGCTCTACACACACTGGGAATTCCTCTTCCACAGGAGTGATCCATTACTGAAATGGGAGTATATGTGAAGGATAGGTCAAAGAATTATGAACAATGGTTTTGTACCTGGGCCTATCCCCTTCTACACACAATTACTGTGGGCCTCCACTTGTAACATTTCTTTCACCACTGTATTTTTAAAGTGTTAAGAAAGACACAACCAGACACAGCATACAACCATAACAAAATAAGTCTCTTTATAGAAAGTTACTTTTAGGTAGAGGTAATCGTATAAAGAACAAAGAGGTCTTCCTAGGATTTATGGAGACAATTGGGAGTTATTTAGTCCCAAAGCTTGTTTTTTTTGTTTTTTGTTTTTACAAAATGTCTGATGTATCCCATAAAGACTCCCCAGATTTTATTGCTATTGTACTTCAAAATAAAACTTGATTTTACAAGTTGGAATATATATCTGTATCTGTCATGAATATTAAACTCACAAATGTGTAAAAAGTTAACTAATCATGTTTTCTTGATTGTTTACTCATTTATCTGCAGCATATAGAGAAACTATGGTACGTATTCTATCCAAGACCACACATTAAGAAGTGTCATTTTAAATAAAATACAACCTGGTTTATCAAAAGTTCATTTCAATCATGAAACAAGACAAAAGTGCAAAACAGTTCTGTCATAGATATCTTAATATGAACAACTGAAAATATACAGTGTTTTGGAAGGAGGCTACTGTGGAAAAAATCCATATTAGCAATACAGCAGTTCCATTCATCTTCCAGCTATGGAACCTGATGACATATTTCAATGTCATAAGAGGCCTAATCGGCTAACAGTGGTGTATGGAGTTCAGCTACACTGGCATTCTTGGTGTGCCATTAGGGGTGGTCCTCTTGCACTTCTGCATTTGGTTCTGATTCTTCCTTGCTTTCACAACTTTCATTCTCACTTCAAACACTTCATGTATGGCCTTACGGAAACAGTGGAAATTGTAGTCAATTAGTCCTAAAGAAAAAGAGAACAAAAGCAAAGTGAACGGATTTCTCATAGGTAAATCTTCATGGTACTAAAATAATTGTACACAAAATAATGATTTTCTGCCTTATGCTGGCTTACTTCATCCATTTAGTTGCTATGTGGCTATAGTAATTAAATTCTGGAGGAATGCAATCTCACTTAGTAAGAAGCTAATTTGATCTAATTTGTAGCAGTCTTCAAAGGATCCATAAAGAGTTGGGAACCTAAATGACCCATGTACTTAAACTACAATGCAAAATGTAGTCTATGGCCTGAAAAATTACAAATAATTATTTCTGTACTTATTTTAAAACAGAACTGGTAGCTTTACTAGTTAGTCAAATTAAAGCACAAATATGCAAACTGCCAAAAAATTAAAAGCTTTGCACACACTGGATTCTACAAGGAAAAGACAGCACTCAGATATATACGGGCTGGGTGCTGCATGTCTGTAATCTGTGGAAATCTGTAAATGATTTCTAGCCTGCTGTGGTATTCCAAAAGCTTGAGGAGAATGTAACAGGCAAACAAATCCAGAAAAGATGGCATACAGAATAGGGAGTGGATGTGCAAGCATGAGCAAAAGCAGCAACTAAAATGGTGAAAGGTCTGGGAACGATGCCTTATGAGGAGAGACTTAGGGAGGTGGGTATGTTTAGCCTGGAAAAAACACGGTTAAGAGGCGATATGATAGCCCTGTTTAAGTATTTGAAGGGGTATCACACTGAGGATGGAGCAAGTATGTTTTCTGCTGCTCCAGAGACTAGAACACGGAGCAATGGATGCAAGCTCCAACTCTGCAATTCTATGATTCTATGATTCTATGAACAGAGATTCCACCTCAACATTAGGAGGAGCTTTTTGACAGTAAGAGCTGTTCGGCAGTGGAACACACTCCCTCAGAGCATGGTGGGGTCTCCTTCCTTGGAGGTCTTTAAACAGAGGCTGGATGGCCATCTGTCAGGGATGCTTTGATCATGATTTCCTGCGTGGCAGGGGGTTGGACTGGATGGCCCTCGTGGTCTCTTCCAACTCTGCAATTCTATGATTCTATGATTCTAGAATGGGAACAAGGAGAAGACAGGAAGATGGGGAAGACACAAGAGAATGAGAGTGCAAAGGTAACTGACAGAAGCATCTGGAAACCTGTCTTGGAGTAATCCCTCTTACTCCCATTACAAAGCAGCTGAGCTACTATGAGTTAATAAAATTTCTGGACAGAAACCCCATATAGTCTAGAAATAGAAAAAACAGTGTGCTGTTGGTAGGTAGGAACAGGTGCAAACAGACTTTTTCTTCACCTTATGGTTAAAGACACAAAGAACAAGAAGGTTGGACAAATGAATTTAGAATAAACTATGTTTTTGCAAAATTTGGCCCTAACATTTGTCTATTTTGTAATACCTAAATGCTGGATTAACTGTAAGAGCAAAGTGTTCACATTTTGGGGTTGAAGAAAGAAAAGGAAGGCACCAGCCTACGAATGAAGGAGACGGAAGACTTCAAAGGCCTAGTATATTTTGAACTGTAAACCTGTTTAATACTGCTTTAAACTTTGACATGTTTTTAACTATATGTGCATTTATTTATTGTAATTTGCTGCTTTTTGCAAGCTGCCTTGAGTACCTGTCTGGGAGAAAGGTGAAATATAAATAAAGTGATAGATGAACGGCCTCCTTAAGGAACAACCAGTCTAAGCTCATTAAGGATCAGTTAATACAGACTTGCATTGTCTTTCATAAAGTAACTATTGGCATGCAAAATTGTTTTTCTAACAAGACTCAGTCACTATTCCCTTAAAGATTCCAATGATTCTGAATGAAGTAAGTCCCAATTGTTTCTACTGAACTTTTGTGGTCTTCACACACTTTGGGTGCCATGCACAATTTGAAACATTGTAGTTCAATTTGAAACATTAAGTAAATATTATTATCCTCATCATCAACTTTTATTTCTATAGTGCCATCAATGTACATGGTGCTTTACAAGAAAAATAACATAAAATCTGCAGAAAAATAAGGTGCTGGCCCAAACAATTTGTCTACCACTGTGAGAATTAATTACTGTGGGGATTTTTGGCATTATCTTAATCAAAATAAGCATGTGAAAAGGCTAAGAAGGACTACATGCATGTATGCACACAACCAAGGAGCAAAACTCAAGAGCAGAACACAGACATGAGTATAAAGGGAAATTGTGAGTCTCAGCCAGGATTTAGACAGAAGGAAAGCACAGGGAATCCCCAGTCTGAGAGAATCTCTCAACACTGAATAATAGTCAAGTTATTACATGCCTTCAAGTCAACTTCAACTTATGGTGACCCTCTTCTAGGGTTTTCTTGACCAGATTTATTCAGACTCAGAGGAGGTTTGCCATTGTCTTCCTCTTAGGACGAAGAAATGTGACTTGCCCAAGGTCACCCAGTGGGTTTTCCATGGCTGAATGGGGATTCTAACTCTGATCTCCTGGAGTCCTAGTCCAACACTCAAATCACTACACTATGTTGGCCTCGTGTCATGAACCCTGAGGACAACCTCAAACGCGCCAGCCAACTTAACCTAAATATTCAGCCAGGCCGCCTCCACCCTCTGCTCCTCCCACTTCATCTTCTGATTCAACCTAGTCCCTCTTATCTGAACCAGGATTGAACCTTTATAACTAAATATGTGTGGATGTGTGGTGTTTCTCTGGTAAGTGTGCCATTAACTGATAAAGATGGAACATTAATTAGGCAATCTTGTGCTTATAATGTGGTATTATCTGGACAGACTGTCACTATACAGTAACGAATCATAAATATCCTAGCACACAGGTTAACCTTTGGCTATTTTAATGCCTTCCCTTATAACTCAGACTCATTTGCTCTTTGTTCATTCAACCTCCACATTCAGACTTCTAACCACTGCACACAATCTTCTAGATTCAAACCTCACTCATAAAATAAACCAGCCTCCACTCAAACTTCAACTGTACACACCCAGGGCATTCAGCCTCAGCTCACTCACTAACTGCCTCTCCTAACTGTCATGCATCTCTTCAAACACACAGAAACTCCCTCCCGCCCCATTACAGTCTCCTGCTCTGGGACTGGTTCCTTGCAGGCTCTCATCTCTTTTGCTCATCTTCATGCTTGTCACAGGCCCCTCTCTGTAATGATTGCTGTGCAACCCTGAGATACATTCTCTTTCTTCACAGAGTTGTTTTGAGAATAAAAAGAATATATGCCAACTTGAACTGCATGGAGGAATAGCCAATACAAACAATACAATAAATGGCTCTAGCAACTTTAACCCAGGTTGTAAAAAGCCGGTTAATCAGCTATGACATCTCCTTGCCTCACAATTTTCTTTACTTGAGGGATAGTCAGGCTAGTCTGTTGTGGCAAAAACAACAAAACAATTCTGTGTACCTTGAAGACTAACCAATTTTATTCTAGCATAGCCACTGTCCACTTCATCCAATGCATGAAGAGTTATCTAAATTTATAGTTTATACACATCTGTTTGGGTGGGTGGGTGATTCTAAACAATGGAGTCAGAGGAAATTGCAATGTAAGACGAACTTTAAGAATGGCGATTAACAGTAACTTAGTGGTAATGTAGACATCCTTGCAATGATAATTTGATTAAACGATGTAGGTGTGCCTCAAGGATCTTTGTTGTTTTAATGTTCTTTACAATAACATTATTTGCAGCAGTTCTGGAAGTTTTAACTTTTACACGCTGTATTACCAAGACACATAAATTATGTAATTGTGAAGGGCAACAAGACTGTGAAGCAATTTTGACCATTTCAACTATTATAACTACATAAAGAAATTGAATACCTTTTCTCTCAAAACTTTCTTCTCTGACAAAACAAACAAGGGCAAGGAACTTTGTCACTTCTTTTAAATAAAGGACAGTTGTGTTGTTCAGTTTTATTATTGCTGTTGATTCTTTATCATAAGGGGTTCCGGCACCATCTTCTTTCAGCCTAATCCAATAATACACAATGGGGAAGGAGTGAAAAAAACAGTACGTTGTTTACTCATTCTAATGTAGAAAAAATATATTCCTATTTGTAAATAAATTGCATCACAAATTTGGTGGCTGAAGCATCTTACAAATAATCTACACCAGCCTTATTATGGAAGTGGGTGTAATAGTCAGAAATTAAGTTTTGGAGTTACAGTACTAAGTTTGGTGGGTTAAAGAAGAGAGTGAACAACAATAAGATGATGCTGTCTGTTTCTAAATTTGCACTGCAATAAAGAAACACAAGAGTGAAAGACTAGGATAACAAATGTCATTTCACCCACTTCTAAAAATATACTGTATACTGTAGTTTGTGTTTGGGGCTGAGGCTGTCCATGGTAGAAGAGACGCATTTTGCATGTGATTGCCTAATATATTTCAAAACTCAGTCCTGATCCTGAAAATCCATCCCATGGATTAAATATAGGGAAGTACTGGAATATATTAACATATACTGTAGTACATTTGACTTTATAAACCACACATGTCTTTCTGTCTGGGCATGTCCTACTTAAGACTGTATTTTATACCACCTGTGTGACCTTTCTGGCACCAGATTATGACTTTCTGTTCAACCAGCCCTTTAAATCACTCATATAGTCCTGGGAATTTCAATTTGGAAAGTACACATCGAATTCTGAGGTACTGTGAACTGTATGTTTAATTTTGGGGTGCTGCTAGAACAACCTGTGACACAGGCACAAACATCTGATTTTATAGATTTTTTCACTGTATATTTAAATTGTTTTATGTTTGTCTTTCTAGCATATTAACTCATAACAGAGTGGTATATACATCTCAGAAATTTTAAATTCACCTTAAAAAAAAACCTTTTAAAATGAATAGCTAGTTGAATAAATGGTCATCATTTTAGGGGATCAGCAATTTGATTCTGTGTATGTTTAGATGTTAGAAATCCCACTGATTCCACATCAAGCATCCTTAAAATTAGACCCTCAGTCTGATTTCCCCATCAAAGCAGAAGGTCTTAATACATAAAACACTGCTTTGCATTCCTTGGATGCCCTGGGACCAAGTCATTTGTGATTGAACCTCTGAATTCCTCACTGGTAAAATAGAAGTACTTGGTTGACTCTAATCAGGACTTTATGATGATCTCCTGATCTTTTTTGGAGGGCTTGTATCAGAATCTCAGATCTGAACAATCTTTTCTATGCAAGTAACCCCTGGTTTATTGTTGGGAGGGTAACTCTGGCAAGTCTGGGCATCTATTTTCTGCCCTTGGGAACCCCTTCAGGGGTTACATGGACATCAAAAATGATGAAAGAAATTGGAAGTAACTGAAAATCCATTTCTGGTTTTGGAAAAAGGGTACAGATCCCCCACCCCTGTATCCACAGGGGATACATTCCCAAACTTACCATGGATATGTGAAACCACGTATAATAGTGAACCCTATTGAAATGAATGACTTCCAGCCCAACATCCGGTGGAAGCATCCTATAGAATCTAGCTGGAAGACCTAGAAAATGCCTAGAGAGGACTTTTTTTCTGGACATGTATAAGTGAAACCATGGATACAAGTCCAGTGAATATGGGGGTCAACCTGTATGTTTATATTAAACAGTATAGGGTTGCCCTACAACTGATTGAAAATGTGGCTCTCTAACCCTGGAAGCTATCAAGAGAGGGGATTCAGTTTTGGTGGGTGGGTGGGGTTAGAAAATGGGGTACTACCCTTAGGACCACATGAAGCCTAAGGGTCAAGACTTTGCACACCCCTGGCTTTCAGAGTGCAAATAACGAATTCTGACTAACTCAAGTTGATAGATCCCAACGTGTCTTTAAAAAGAATAGGTATATCACACAACTGAAGCCCACCCACACCTATATTAAGCACTCTTCCCATATTTTCCCTTCCCAAAACAATTGTTCTAAATGAGCCCTTTCCAAAGTTGCATGTTTACTCTGATCCATAAATACATAGCTCTAACAACCGGACACATACCATGTGATAACATGACTCACTGATACTTTCAGTGAACTATTCTTGGTAACAGTTTCTTTACTAGTACGAGAACAGTAAGCTTATTGCACATTACTGCATATGTAGAGATCTGAGGATTTTTCTTTGAAAACCAGTTAAGTGCCAAGCAACTCTAATCCTTACAGATTGCCTCCAAAGAAATGTAAAAGACAAGGGGGCCGTTTACACGACGAAAATGTCATGAGATGAACTCATGATGAACCCTGGTAGTTCACACGTTCATCGTGACGATCTCGAGCTTTTCAGAAGGGGGGCCACCATTTATCCTCCAAGGAGTGTGACTTTCCATTGTCCCGTGTTTTTTAAAAAGTCTAGGGAGCTTGTAGATAATCAGATATGTGAACAGGTTGGGACAAAGTATCTCGGGAGTAGGTGATGGCCGGAAGTTGAGGTGGGCAGGGGTGGGCTCAGAGTTCAGAGAAGGAGGGTTTAGTCACCCTTTTCAATAGATTCAGCCTCACCGGCTGAAAGCAAAGGCTTCCCTCCATGCTGCAGTAAGGTTTGTGTGTGTCTATGGCATAAGTCACCCTGTTCAATGGATTTTTACATTGCAACCCCTCAGCTCCAAGAAAGCCAGTCCCTTTTCCTTCCACTTGCCCTCCCCTGCACAAAGCGTTGAGATTTTTAAAGGGACTTTCAGCTCTCCCTCTTCCATCCACCTTCCCCTCTCCTGCACGGAGGGTTGAGATTTTTAAAGGGATTTCGGCTCTCCCTCTTCCATCCACCTCCCCTCTCCTGCACGGAGGCTTGAGATTTTTAAAGGGACTTTCAGATCTCCCTCTTCCATCCACCCCTTCTCTCCTGCACGGAGGCTTGAGATTTTTAAAGGCTTGTGTCCGTCTGTGTTGTCAATCTCCCTTTAAATTGATTTTTACATTTATTTGGCATAAACCTCTGTGGCAAGCCCCTCGGGGGATTTTTTTTACAGGAATTGTGCAGAGGGGGTTGCCTTCACCTTCCTTCTGTGACCAATGCAGACGCTTGAGCAAACATTTGTGGCACCCAATAGCATCGCTCCTGGCAGGAAACGCCACAGGAAATACGTCACCAATGTTGTGAAAAAACAAATAATTTCATCCTTGACTAACAGCTAAAAAAAAATAATCCCAGCACCTTTTCCCGTGTAAACAAACAAGCAAACAAAAAACACAGGATACTATGTCTCGGGATCTTGCTTTTGTCACGGAAAAGGTTGTCATGTAAACAACAATCCCGGGATATTGTTCATCCCATGACAAATCATGTAAACAGCGAGGGACGAACTCAGGATCAGGAAATCTCGTTTCTCCCCATGATAAAAATTGTCGTGTAACTGGCGCCAAGAACACTTTACTTACCCATAGATGCAGGAGATGTCAATGACAACATCTATCATATCACAGCTGAGTTCGTATGTCTGCATGTCCACTGGCGTACTGTCTGTTGCAATATAAATTTTACTGACTACATCAAAGAGAAAGGCTTTCTCAATTCCAGAATTCTACAAGAAAACAAGAAGCATTAAATTATCTTTATTAAATTTCATTATGTATTAAAAATAATACTCATTTTACAAACAACAACTATCATTTTACATAAACAGATACCATACATAACATACATAGGAAACAGGAAGCTTATAAATTTCATTAGAAGGAGTCTTATCTTTAGATGATGGATATAACAATTTCTTGTATATTTCACCAGCTCATATATACCGACAGCAAGTACAAACTGGTGAAATATGAGTAATTACAAAAGCCTAGAAATAATTCCATAGGTATAATAACTCATTATACCTTAGCAGATGGCATTAATATAGAAGTCCCACTGAAAGCCATGGACTGAGGCTTAATTGTTACCACTAATGATCTACTTATTTCAGTAGAACTTAATTGCAATTACCTGGATTATATTCACTGAGTATTACTATATTCTACAAACCAACAGGTTCACAACCTTTCTCTCAGGGCTATAGAAAGACAACTAGTGTCCCTGTTTTACTGATTGCTCTCTCAGCATCCAAAATATGATTTAATACAAAATAAGGAAGTGAAAACAAATACTCAGAGGGGCACATAACTAGTATTATTATGAATAACTATTATTAATAATGATTATATTTATTTATATCCTGCCTTCCTCCCATTATAGGGACTCAAGGCGACTCACAGTGAGTTTAAAAACAATACACAAACATTCAAAATATAAATATGAAATTAAACAAAATTAAACAATTTAAAGTGTTAAAACACTCAAAAACAATAAAAATATTAAAATGCAATAAAACTATATAGACCTTAAAATCCAAACTGCACAGCATGTACATGTGCAAGCCCAACCCCCGTCAAACTGTAAATGCCTGATGGAACAAAAATGTTTGTACTTGTTGCCAAAAGGAGAACGTAGATGGGGCCATCCTGGCTTTTCTAGGGAGAGAGTGCCAAAGCCTAGGAGTTCCAAAGCCAAGAAGGCCCTCTCCCTTGTTCCCATCAAAGGAGCCTGAGAGGTAGGAGAGAGAAGGGCCTCTCCAGATAATCTAAGAGCTCTAATGGGCTCATAAAGAGAGATAAGTCCTTCAAATAACTGGTCCCAAGTTTTATAGGGCTTTATAAGTCAAAATCAGCACTTTTAATAATAATAATAATAATAATAATAATAATAAAAAATAATATTCTTGGAAGCTAAGCAAGATCAGCCCTTGTCAGTACTTGGATGGGAGACTGCCACTGAATACCAGGTGCTGTGGACTATATTTCAGAGGAAGGAACTGACAAAACCACCTCCGAGTATTCCTTGCCTAAGAAACCCTATGAAAGTCGCCGGGTGACTTGAAGGCACATATACACACATTCAATGAAAATGCCTCAAAGCCACAAAGTAGAGATGAGCTTTAACCCATTCAAAATTTTGCAGCTCTGTTCCACTGAAGCAAAATATTTAAGCTACATATTGTCACTCAGTGGTAGTTTTGTGCTTGCAGAAACTTTTTGTAGGTAGGGCACCCAATTTGAATGGATTTACCCAACTTACTGCACTGGGCTTCCCCTTCCCCCAAAGCTGGAAGACTTTCTGAAACATTAAGGGATATGGCATTAGAAGGACATATTAGATAATGGGGGCCACCAAGGATACAACACCATATTCTACTTGAACTGGGAGAACAATGGAGCAAAGAAAGAAAACCTATGTCTGCCAAATTGTTGCCTCCTATGAACTTTGGGACTCACGTCCTCCATGAGTGGAGAATGAGATCCACAGAATCGTATGGATTCCCAAGGGCCATAGGATTGCACCCATGTAGCAACAGAAAACTACATTACTTTCAACAACAATGCCAATGTACTGTGAAATTTTCTAAACTGTAATGAATTGCTATTTATAAGCATGCATATATTTCCAAAAAGATATTGCAAGAGGAAACACTACCATATCACCCTGTACATGTCCAATGTAATATAATTTTGGAAGGTAAGCAGGACCAGGCATGGCTATTACTTGGTTAGAAGGTGGCCAGGGAATACCAGAGATCACTAGGCAAGGCTAGGAAAGAATCCTAAAATGATGAAGAGCCATTGCTGCAGCCAGAGTTGAGAATACTATGCTAAATGGACCAATGGAACGATTCAGTATAAGATTCTTATTTTTCTGTGTTCTTGGCTTTTATTTCAGAAAAGCTAACAGTAAAAATATTATAATGTTTTTGTAGAATGAAATTAAAAACAAATAAAACCATGCTTTTGCAATAAAATATATGAGGTGTAGAAAGTTACATACATATACAAAAATATTTACCGAAATAAAGATGTTAAGCAGATTTTCCAGGGTTGGCAGCTGGGGGATCAATTTCTGTACCACTTTGCTAAATGCTTCAAATATAGAATGGTCGTAGATACTTGTTAAATAAAAGCTGGGAAAGGAAACAGTTATTACCAATGTATTCCTATGAAATGAACATCTACATAATTTTTTTTCAAAAAGAAACTATGACAAAATAGCATTAAATAGTATTTCATTTATGTTTTATTCTTTGTAACCCAATTTAAAGGAATGGCTGGGAAGCAAATAAAGAGTAACAAAAAGAGCATATACATAGTTTTTAAAAGGCCTCTTCCCAATTTAAAAGGCCTCTTCCCAAGGGACTTCATTTGTAACATTGCGGGGTTACCAATTCATCCCAATTTGTAGTATCTTCAGAAGTTACTCCCCTCTCCTCCCCGCCCCCAAAACAGGATTCATTATTTTGGGAGGTCAATTAATGTACCAGAAGTTACTGTTTAACTTGTTTTACTACAAGCACATCATTTCAGTAATTAACAGAATTAGATTCTCAGCAAGGTTTTTCTCAGGTGATACATGTCAAGAGTTCTGGTATAATTAGGATGTAGCAATATTCTGGTTCTCTGGCTCACTAGATGACACTGTTAGTACAGGAGTGGGGAACTTGTGGCTCTCCAAATGTGGTTGGACAATAGTTCCCATTACACCTGACCGCTGTCCATAGTGGACAGTGGTTAAGGGGAGGTGAAATCTAACAACATATGGAGAGATCCCTATTCCTGGAAACATAACACATAAACAAACATATTTAGCTTCCCCAAAGCAACAGAGGTGGAGGTACTGGGCAGTCTCCATTTGTGGATACAGCATTGAAGACAACCAGAACAAGCTCAAGGGCCCCATTTACTTAGAATCATAGAATCATAGAATTGTAGAGTTGGAAGAGACCACGAGGGCCATCCAGTCCAACCCCCTGCCACGCAGGAAATCTTGATCAAAGCATCCCCCACAGATGGCCATCCAGCCTCTGTTTAAAGACCTCCAAGGAAGGAGACCCCACCACGCTCCGAGGGAGTGCGTTCCACTGCTGAACAGCTCTTACTGTCAGAAAGTTCCTCCTAAGGTTGAGGTGGAATCTCTGTTCCTGGAGCTTGCATCCATTGCTCCGTGTTCCAGTCTCTGGAGCAGTAGAAAACAAGCCTGCTCCATCCTCAGCGTGACACCCCTTCAAATACTTAAACAGGGCTATCATATCACCTCTTAACCGTCTTTTTTCCAGGCTAAACATACCCAGCTCCCCAAGTCTCTCCTCATAAGGCATCGTTTCCAGACCTTTCAGTTGCCCTTCTCTGGACATGCTCCAATTTGTCAATATCCTTTTGTCAATATCCTTTTTGTCCAAATCCAATTTGTCAATATCCTTTTTGAATTGTGGTGCCCAGAACTGGACACAGTATTCTAGGTGAGGTCTGACCAAGGCAGAATAGAGCGGCACTATTACTATTACTTGACCACTGCTTATCTGACTGAGGTGTATCCCTGCTTTTGTTTCCTAAAATTTTGCCATTTTTTATTATTCATTTTATTGATTTCTTTTTCCTCTAGCCGGCTTTATCAATTGTTAATGCTCTTCTCACCTCAAGTGGATTTTTTCCAGCCCAGCATCTGCAAGGTCATCATTTGTCCTCTGATGAATGTCTCTTTGTGTTTCAATCTTGTGATCATCAGACAAGCCATCTACTTTATGAATAAATATTTCAAAGTTTATGTCCGGATTCACTTTATATGCTCTTGTCACAGTGAGATGGAGTCTAGCCAATGCTTCCATATAGTCATCCTAAAAACAAAAATAAATTGAATAAATGCTTTCATACTAACAACAATGAGGAAGTGAGGTATTTCTAATGTTTACTATGTGATGTGACATTTCCTTTTCATAAAAAAACCTTCAGAAACAAAAATTACAAAAAAGGTATCTCTTGAGCAAATTATCAAGCATACATCTCCGCAGCACTCCTGCACCTTCAATCTTTTTTTCTTTCTTGTTTTTAATTATCCTTTTTTAGAACACGTGTTTAACAAACACAAGTCACTTTGTCATGATACATAGTTTTCTTTCTATGTACAGTAATTCATATTTTAAAAAAATATGAGACCTCTACTATATTCATGGTAGTTTCAACTGATGGGCCATTTTCTTGTATTATGGCCATTTTTCATATCTTGGACAATTACTGACTGGATCTCTGGAATCATGTGGTACAACTCTTGCTAACCTACACAACTTCAGTCTGCAGAAAGGGTTGACTCCCTCACATTAAAAACCACCACCTTCCTGCACGTAGAAAAAGAAAAGTGTCAGGGATAAGGGTTCTGTCCAACACATCTGCCTAAGATACAAAGTATGTGTACAAGTAGTTGATTAAACAAACATTCAAATAATAAATCTGCTACTTAAAGTCTAAAGCCAATGCCCATCTACACACAGAGGGGTTGTCTAAATGGCGAAAATACTCCTCATAGAAGGCACAGGCTGTCTTAATGGCATCCCACATTGTTTTGCCGTATTCAGAAGGACAGGGGCCAAAAACTTAGAAATAGTGAAGGGTTTTGCAGTTTTGCACATTCCCACTCGTTGGGACAAGCGATTCGATTTGAATCACTTTCCCACAGGAGAGAAGAGCAAGCTGATTGTCTGGATGAACACAGGGGCAGGGCTTGCTAAAAGGGCAAGTGCCTGCTGCCATGTTGGATTTTCACCTTAGTGAGCAAGTGCTAAGGCAACTAAACAGGGTGTTTTTCTCTCTTCCCCCCCCCCTTTTTTTTTTGTATAAAAGCAAATAATCGCTTATGTGCACTGTGGAAATAAGTTTTTTTAAAAAAAAAATTGGCAGCAGCAAATTTAAAAACGCAAGTAATTCACTTGCAGCTGCCATCTTAAATAGAGGGCATGCAATGTTTATGGGGGCTGTAAGATCATTAAGACAATTTACAGCTGTTGCAACTTGCCTTTACTGTGTATCACTTCGGATTTTTTGGGCTTGTATAGACAGGCCCAAAGTTCTCCAGTTGAAGAGGTAACAGCTTCCCAGTAACAACTTTAGCTTTCCTGCCTATCATTTCTACTGAGTTTTACACAACTGGGTATAACTTTATCATGTAAGTGCTGGGAGGAAAGCATTACTTACTAATTTTGTCACAAACAAATTAAAAGGAAATCCCCATCTTGGTTTAAATGACAATATTTTATAAAATATTTATGATTGCTTTAGATGGCTGCAAGCAATGGCAAGGCCTTTTTTCCCAGCCCACAGTTGTCCTCATATCCCTGCCCCCTTCCAAATTTGTCTTCATCAAAAAAATATTTTCCCCCACTACTCCAAGAGTTGCAGGTCTGTGATCTAATAGGATGCAGGGCCACTAGAACCTCTGAAACTTAAAAGAATGAAAGAACAAAAGAAACCAATATATACTTGCAGCAACTTCTGGGTTTTTAACCACATTTTCAGGCCCATGATGGGTCCTTTGGGTACTAAAATGGCCCTTTCACTATCTAACATTGTTCAAATCTATTTTAGGTACTTCATATGGACAGAAACAGCTTACAAAGCCCATTGCTATGGTGGGACCTATACAAAGGGAATAAGAAATGCTAGCGCAAAAAGAAGTATTTGCATTAAAGCTTTCTAGATGTAAACAGAGGAGAATCAGTATATAGTCCCTTATGGACAAAAGACTTTTCCACCGATGGACGAATAAAGAGGAAAAATGTTTTGACTGCAGTCCCCTATCACATTTCATGCTATTCCAGACAATCCCACAGTCCTTAGGAGCACCGCAAGCAAGCAGCAGGAATGGGGAGGACATAGGAAAATCCTGATGCAGAAAGAAAGCTCTGCTTACAATTCTTGGATCTCACCTTACTAATGGAGAAAGTTAGTCACATTGGCCCCATCTATATGAGGCAAAAAACCTGGATTGCTCCACAGTAATAGCAAATCACTGCAACTGCAATTTGTCTTAATGGTGTTTTGGTCCCCAAAAGCTCTGCATGCCCATTGGTCAAGATGGTGGCTGTGAGTGATTTTCTTTTGTTTTTACTTGCCTTAATTTGCCACTGCTGAACTTTTTTAAAAAAAAACCAAAACAATTTTCCATTGTGCACTTGAGTGATATTTTGCCTGTTGAAAAAATAAAAAACAACATTTTCTCACCTTAGTGCCAGCTCCCTAAGGCGAAAATCCAAAGTGGCAGTGCCAGGTGCTTGCCCTGTTGTTAGCAAGCCTGTCCGGCCAATCAGCTTTGTGCTTCCTCTCTTATAGGAAAGCGATTAAAAGCGAATCTCCTGTCCCAATGAGCAAGAATGCGCATTCCCCTCACTATTTTTAAAAAACTCTGGGGAAAGCTGCTAAGACTTTTCCTTCGGCCTTTTTGACATTTTTGGCCCCCATCCTTCCGGATATAGCAAAATGATGCAGGATCCCATTAAGACAGGTAGGATTCTCCTCACATTCTGTAAGGAGTATTTTCACCATTTAGACAGCCTCACTGTCTGTAGCTTTTCTTTCCACAATCTGTTTTACTTGTCTATTAACTGTTGTTGATTGTCTGTGAAAGAGTAGGCTGCCGGACATGGACAGGAAAGTGAAATTAGTCTAACATTAACTTGAGTTATTCTTTACCTGAGAATCAATAACAAATATCAGTGCTCCAGTGCCTCGGAAAATCATCTCATAGTCAAAAGTGGGATCAAAGAAGTCAATTTGCCCAGGAAAGTCCCATATCTGAAAGTTGACAAAGGAGCTGTTGGAAACATCTTCTCTGCAGATCTTATTAGTGCTTTCCAAGAAAAGGGTTTCATTCGGAGACATTTTATGAAAGACGACTTTCTGAATGGAGGATTTCCCACTTCTTCTCAGTCCCATGAGCAGGATTCTTGGTTTGACTTCAGTACTAAAAGGATCATTGAAATCTAGAACTGAATAAAACTGATCATTGAAATCTAGAACTGAACTTTTTTGACACTATATAATTAGCCCACAAACATATTTGTAATTTATCTTGTATCACAAGCCTAAAATTCATTTGGAAGTAACTGTCACCCATTTCAACTCCTTTTACTCCCATACACTTATTGTTTGGAGTCTTAGAATTCCTTCTCTGATGCTGAAGAGATGAGCTTTAGAGGACAGATTAAATTAGTGTAATCTCTGCATTCTCCTGGCTATTTTGCTAGCACCACCTGCTGGCTTGAAAGGCAGTTCATGTTGCTTCAGGAATAAGTCACTAAGGCTGGTATCAATGCAGAATACAATGCTATCTAGGGTTCCATATTCTTTATTAATTTTATTATTACTGTCTTATTGGATTAAAAGTGCAAAGATCAATTAATTGCAGCTATAAATTAGCACAAATTTTGAACAAGGAGGTTATTTTTATTTATGAGGCCATATTGGTTCCAGTTTATTTTTATTTTTTTATTTTTATTTATTAGTTATTTATACCCCGCTCTTCAGCCACAAGGCTATCAGAGCGGCTTACAAATTGTTTTAAGCAATAGCAATTTACACATCTACACTCCATTCAGCAGTTTCCAATGTGTGTTAGCTAATTAATAGATATACAGTATAGGCAATGGAAATGGAAATATTAAAGATGGCCTTTTCTTCCAATGGTGGCTGGGGCCCAGTGTCTTTCTTCTGTGGATAGCGGGGCTCCTTTTGTTCTCAGAAAGCTCCAAATCCACTGAACCATTTCCAGTGACTAGACAGAAGAGTAGACCTCCTTTGTCAGTTCTCTCTCTCTTTCTTTCTCTCTCTGCCACCTTTCCTACCTGGAATATCTATTCTGAATGTTAGGAGAAATCTCTGAAATAGTGGGGAAGGAAGCTGCAGATGGAGGGTCCATTGGTGGAACCACTTTGAGTGGAACTCCATTCAAAGGAACTCCCACTGGCGCAAAAGGGGCTAGATCTAGCCCAGTGGTTCTTAACCTGTGGTCCAGGGACCCTCAGAGGTCCGTGATGTCCTTACGGGGGGTCCACAAAGGCTTGAAGGCTGCTTGGCCCACCTCCTCCCTGCAGTGGAGTGGCCACATGGCAGGAAACAAGACAAAGGCTGGCTGGCTTGGCCTGTGCATTGCCATTCAATCCACTCCAGCCACGAACTTGCAGGAAGAAGGAAAAAGGTTCCCCCCCCCCTCCAGTGCCTCTGAGGGAAGGTTTAATACATGCTGCAATTGTACTATTATCATCATTGTCATCATCATCAGGTATTATTGTTATTATTATTATCAGGATTTTAAATCTTGAATTAAGTCTTGGGATCCATGGCAACAAAAGATATTTAAAGGGGGTCCCTGGTAAGGAAAAGGTTAAGAGCCACTGATCTAGCCTACTGGCTTCCCCTGCCACCCCACTACTAAAATGATGGCTCTCCAGAGAAGGAGTTCTTCCTTGACAGAATGTCCAGTTTGGAGCCAGCCCATGGCTTTACAGAGGAAATGTTAAACAACACTTTTAATTCTCACTGTTTCTCCCTCTGCCTCACCATTTTATTTTTAACTGCAATTAATACTGTTATGAAATATTACACTCTCTTTGCTAATCAGCCCATACATATCCAGGAACAAACACATACAGAGGAAATGGAGACTGTAAGTCTTCATGCTTACAATTCCGTGCCTGCTGTCTGTTTGCTAGTTAGGAGATCTGAGTGATGGGATTAAGGCCCTAACTCTAAAAGCTATTCTTGACAGCATTTCTACCAATCTTTATTGTCATGGCCAATGATCAATAATATTCCCAATGTCAGTTCATACATAGTACGGTATTTTTATTTTCCCCAAACTATGGTTTAAACTAACAATTAGGAGCAAATGTTGTGCTTACATGCTCTCTCCACTCTTATCATGTGTCCAGAATCAAGCAATACATGTGAGAAAAAACTTGGTGCATATAAAGAGACTCCTTTATAGTGTAAAACATTTAAATATACAACCCTTTCCATCACCACCTGCAATTTGTAGGTGTATAGCCCAGAAAGAACAGTATCGTTTGCTATTTCTGTACATTCAAATTAGTTCACAAAAGGAGCCGTGAATCATCAGATGACTGATATACGAACATAAAGCATAGAAGAAGACATCTGATAGAGAAGTACTGTATATCCAATTTGGAGAAGTGTAATCATTTCTGAGGTTTAAGCATTGGAAATAGTATTTGTCATGTTTTTCCTTCTCTGAAGGGGGAAAAAAAGGACACTTCTTATAAGTACTTCTGAAAGTAGTGTCATTTGAAATGCTCCTTTTGTTTAAAATACATTGCATGTCCACAGTGTGGATTCAATGAAATATAGTAATCTTTGCAAGCAAGGCTGTGAAGTCAGGGTTGAAGCAATTTGGGGTTGAGTTTGAAGAACTATATCGACTGCCTTTTCAAAACAAAAACTTACAATATTATATAACAACATATGGTAAATATATCATTTTACACTTGTCTTCTACCTTATCTAGCTTGTTGTCTGGTTTGTTCCAAATTTACTTTTATAGGGATTTAGGAAAGTTTTCTTGTTCAGAAATTTTAATTAAACAAATATATGTTATGTTCTATCAAACTAAGTAGCCTAACAATTCATGTAGTGGTGATTAAATGCCTTGTGGTATCATTTTACAGTTGTCCCTCCGTATCCACGGATTTGGTATCCTTGGATTTAAGTATTCATGGCTTGAAAATATTCTTTAAAAAATAATAATCCAAAAAGCAAACCTTGATTGTGTCATCATATATAAGGGACACCATTTTGCTATGCCATTGCATATAATGGGACTTGAGTATTCACGGATTTTGGTATCCACAGGGGGTCCTGGAACCAAACCCCAGTGAATATGAAGGGACAACTGTACTACAGTAAATCTATTATGGTACTAACTAATATAAATTTGCCATTTAGGAAGGAGTCCGTGTTGAAGGTTTGACATACCAACTGCATGACTCTATTTGCAACAAAGAGAAGAAATGCTCTTTAAGGATTAATGCCAGAAAATATACTTTGAAAAAGTCTACATCCAAAAAGCCTTAAGTTTAAACTAGTTGCTTTTTTTGGTCTTCTCTTAACTCTGTAAGACAGAAAAAAAATGTATCCCCAAACCAAGGTAGTTTGTGGTCTGCAGGAAACAACAGGTTTTGGAAAAGCCATTTGACTTTTAACACAAAAATAACCCATTTTGTCCCCCAATATAGCTATCGTATAACTGTTTTGTTCATTCTTATAAACACATACATATAAAATATGCTTCTTATACCATCACATCAATGCACAGGAGTTCATCAAAGCTAGCAGGCAGTCTTGGAGAACAGCCTAGTAATATAAGGAGTGACATTCACAGCTGCAAAGGAGCTCTGAACACAGAGCCCTCTATAGCTGCTGCCTTTTATGGGCTTGAAATCAGCCTGCCTTGCTTCTATACAGCTCCAAGGCCACTTCATTAAAATTTGGTCACTTTGTGTGTACGCTGAATACCTGTACCACAACTAAGCTACTTTTTAAAAATTCAGAGTTTCTCTCAAGATACTGCCTGCGACTTCTACATGTGTATTAGGTGCCTCTCTTTACACAAAGGCTGATTCTCGCTCCATCTCTTACTTTCCTCCCTGCTTAACATACATCTAGACACATTTCCTCTCCACTTGACACCATAATAGAGTCACTTCTGAATTATCAATATAACAAACTGAGAAGCCACCATTCAGTTACTTCTGTACCTTCCCAATGTTGACGAGATTCTTCTTCACAAATCCTACTTCACTGTTTCTGTATCGCATGAAAACTTGCTTTCCTTCCCCCTTTACTTTCCCCCCTGTTCTTCCCCACAAAACCTAGCCAAAACAGATAGTCTACTTGTTCCCCACCCTAAATTCTAAGCCACTGTCTCCTCAGAGCAGCTAAACACAGAAAACCTACACTCACATGACTCCCTTCAAAGCTAGATTTGCCCTTATCCAGAGTCAGCTATTTAGCCTTCTTTATTTCACATAACATGCCAAGGACAGCAAGTGCTTAATTTGCTTTTTCTTTCCAAAAAAAAAAAAAAAAAGTAAGGGTGAGAGCATGTCTGACTTCAAGTTATATTTTCTGACCCCCAAGCTCTCTTCAACTTTAGATACAGATGTGTATATTCTGAGTATGGGTATTCAGTAGCAATGGACATACACATGTTTAGAGGTACAGATAGACCCCCATATCCATGGGGGATATGTTCCCAGACTTACTGTGGATACCAGAAACCGCAGATAGTAGCAAACCCTACTGAAATGAATGACTTCTAGCCCAAGTATACCATAGAGTCATGTTGAAAAAAGCTGGAAAAATATGGTCTCTCTAGGTATCTTCTAGCTCCTCCAGTGCAATTCTATGGGCAACTTCCAGCAGAAGCATACAATAGAGTCATGCTGGAGGACCTAGAAGATGCCTAGAAAGACTGTATTTTTTCAGATGTGGGTAAGTGAATCCACAAATATGGGTGTCAATCTGTACTTATGATTTTATGGGACTAAAGCCCTAATACTGAAAACATAGACTGGACCATGGCTCAGAATTAGAACCCATGCAAACACAGTCAGTCATCTGTGCCCACCTAGAGCACGTACACAAATAGCAAGAACTAAACACCTGAAACAATGGCATCTAAGGTATTGAGCCAGAAATCTCCTAGCTCATACCTCTCCCTAGCTACCACAATACAAAGGTAGCTTTAGACAAATCTCAGCCTCCCATCCTCAGTGTCTCATCTGTAATATTGCCTTTCCAAGGCTGTTGCAAGAATTAGCTTGATTACATATAGAGTTTCCTCTCTAAAATGCTAAAAAAAACTATTAAGAAGTTACAGTAGGACCCCTGTATCTGCGGGTGATTGGTTCCAGGGGGCCCTGCAGATAATGAAATCCGTGGATAATAGTGAAGGCCCACCATCGCCATTCCCGCCACGGGAGTGATCCGGGGGGGGGGAATCCTGGGGGAGAAGGGAGGAAAATCTACTCCTCCCATCCCTTCACCACCATTGCCATTCCTGCCACAGGAGCAGTCCCAAGGGGCAATCCCAGGGGCGAAGGGAGGCGAGATCTACTCCTCCTCCCCTCCCTCCCCCGTTCACCACCCCCCGCTGTCACCATCTGTGGATAATTGGAATGAGTGGATACTGGGGCATTACTGTATTTTAAAAAGCACCTACAAGAAAGCTGCTCCTTTCCAATAGATTCAAAATCAGGTCCCCATCAGAAGAACACTTTATGCTGTTGAGTGTTAGGCCACCCTAGAAAGAAGCATGTCTCATGCCACTGACCTATCTCATCACTTCTCTCTCTTTCAGTCTGGTGTGGTCAAAAATATTTGCAGCCAGACTCTGGGAACATACACCTCTCTTCAAACTCACCTTTTTCCTAGTACCACTACACTTCTACAATGGCCAGCCCACAGCCTCATGTGGCTAACCTCAGTCTACTGCTATATTTTTCACTGACTCTGAAACCCCAGCCCATCACAAATTCCTTCCACTGCCTTAAATTTCCCCATTCCAACATTCAGACTTGTTCACCACAAAGACCCCATGCATCTCTATCCCCAGCCCCACCTCCTAATTTCCCTCCTTTCGCACCCTCACTCAACTCCACACAAAGCTGTGCCTTCCCTGCCTCCAAAGCTCTCTCCTCCTAGCACTGTTACTTGCTGTTGTTGTGTGCCTTCAAGTTATTTCTGACTTATGTAGACCCTAAGGTAAACTTATCACAGGGTTTTCTTGGCAGAATTTGTTAAGAGAAGGTTTGCCCTTGCCTTCTTCTGAGACTAAAAGAGTCTGCCTTGTTCAGTTTCACCCAGTGGGTTTCCATGGCCAAGTGGGGATTTGATTCCTAGTCTCAAGAATCATAATCCAATGCCCAAACCAGCACACCATACCGGCACCCAGCAGTGTTACTGGTATGTGAGAATTCCTATACACCTACAATAGGATAGGAAACTGTCTCAATATTGTTAGACTGCACCTCCCATCATTCCTTACCACTGTCAATGCTGGAAAGAGATACTGGGAAGTGTAGTTCACCAACACCAGGAGAGATGCACAATTCCCACCCTGACCTATAACAACAGAAGCTTCCATATGCAGGGCTGGACCAAAGCACTTTACTGCCTGTGGTGAAGGACAAAATGTCCTCCCATTCAATCCACAGAAGCTGCCCTATACTGGCAGTTCAACGATGCCTCACTAGGGTTGCCAGCATGAAACTGGAGAGGGCTCCTGTACCTTTAATGGTTGTGTAGGAGAGGGAATTTCAGCAGGTATTATTGTCATACAACCAGATAACAAGCAACACCTACTCAGCACTAGCTATGGACCCTGAAAGCAGTGGGGTTACTTGCATGGCTTGTAAACCTCTCTCCTTCAACAGATCACCACTGTAGCCCCAGAACATCTATTTCCTGAGGAAACTATCTTATTCTGCCTAATAGTAAGGCTGGGTTGGTATCAAAAAGGTCTGGAACCCTTTGCACTCTTATAAACAAACAATTTAAGAACCCAGGATTGTTCAGTACTGTACTAACTTGGGTGGAAATGGCATCAATTCCCTAATCCAATGAACAAGACCCAAGGAAGAGCATGGGGGGGGGGGTAGGGTAGTTTTCTTGGCCAGAATCTCACTTCAAAACAGGCAAGCCATCTACACCCCTGCAGGCAGCAGGCTAGAGGCAAAAGGCAGAATGTGTGACACACAGAGACTGCCTAGTCTTTTCCCAACTCCCCATAATGCTAGTGCCTCACCACCTCTTTACAGTGTTATTTTCTCTTGTCAGAGAACTGCAACAGAGAAAGGGGAATGAAGGCCTAACCTAAGTTTAGGTGTAGAATGGCGGGGGGGGGGGGCTTTCATTTGGCAGAGTGAGGCAGCTGCCTGCGGCAACAGAGGATGAGAGAACTGGGCTGGCTAGGTATATCACATGTTCCGCCTTGCAAAAAAATAAAAATAAATCCTTTTTATTTGGATTTTATTGCAATATCTTTTTCTATTACATTGCTGTTTATATAAACCAAATTACTTCATTTTTATCCCCCCTCCCCAAACTAGCCTGCTGCCCTCAGGGATGTTTGTGTTATCGCCAGTATCTCAAAGTATGATTCAGGGCCCGTAAAAATACCTCTCATGAATCTGCTGGGAATCCTACCTGTCTAAATAGGCTCCAGCGCCAATCCACACTATTCAGAAGGAGGGGGACCCGAAACTGCAAAAACGAGGTAAATGCTCGATCACACCAATGCACCTTGGGATGACTTTAAAAAAAAACTGGCGGCGGTGAAGAATGAATGTGAGTAAATCACTTGCGGCCGCCATCAGGAATGTGAGACTTATGGGGGCTTCCAAGGCCAGAAAAACCATTTAAACACGTTGCTGCTGCTGTGAGATGCCAATACTACAAGGTATTTTGGATTTTTTCCCCTCATGTAGATGGGCCAACTGCCAGTTTGGTAGGGACGAAGGGAGCACTGTTTTGTTCTATACTTCAGGCAGCTGATATAACACTAACTGAGCTTTTCGACAGATGAATTAGTCTAGTCTGCCTTGGAGGGTGGCAGAGACTCCTTTCTTTGGAGCTCTTCAAACAAAGGCTGGATGGTCGTCTCTTTGGTCCCATCTATACAAGGGGAGGGAAAATACTATCTCCTCTGAAGAAACAGCAATTTGCAGCACTGTGACCTGTCTTAATGGTCAATATTGCCCCCCTCAACTTCGCATGCCCTCTAGCCAAGATAGCGGATGCAAGTGATTTACTTGCCGTTTTAAATCTGCCACTGCTGAATTAAAAAAAAAACTGTTTACTATGGTGCACATAAATGAGACATCATATTTACAAAAGAAAAAATGAAGAAAAGAGAAAGAATTATAGAATCATAGAGTTGGAAGAGACTACAAAGGCCATCCAGTCCAACCCCCTGCTATGCAGGAATGCACAATAAAAGCATTCCCAACAGATGGCCATCCAGACCACAGTCCGAGGCAGTATATTCCACTTCCAAACAGCTCTTACTGTCAGGAAGTTCTTCCTAATGTTTAGGTGGAATCTCTTCTCCTTTAGTTCTTCCAATCTTGGAAGAACTTTCAAGTGATGGAGACTTTATTTCAGCTGTGATTCTTACGATTTGCTGCAACACCATACATGTTGCTTGGAACTGGTCTACCAACAAATATACCAGCACACACTGCTTGTAATCACCATTTTATCTCCTTACCAATCTCTGGCTTAGCAGAAAATCCAACATGGCAGGAGCATGCGCCTTCCATTTGCTAGCCCTGCCCCCATGCTCACCCAGCCAATCAGCTTACGCTACCTGGTTGCAATGACGCAAATGCGACTGTCCTGACAATTACACATTCGCATGTCCTACAGACCTTTTAGAAAACTCTGAACCTGAATCCACATGATACAAATAATCCAGTTTAAAACTGGATTATTTGCATAGCTTCTTCCTGTGGAATCCTAGTATTTGTAGTTTTACAAGGTCTTTAGCCATCTCTGACAAAGAGTGCTGGTGCCTCACCAAACTACGTACAAATCCCAGGATTCCATAGGGAGGAGCCATGCAAATAATCCAGTTTCAACCTGGATTACTTCTCTAGTGTGGATGCTCCAAGGTCTGAAGGCTTACGGTGGATTTGGCTGGCCCCCTTCTGAATGAGATTGATGCGAATGTCCCATTTGGACAGATGGCCTTCCATGCGATGGCCATTTGGATTATTTCCAAATAATCACCCAGGGTCCAGGAGGGGCCCTGGGTGTCCCTGCCCACTCGGGGCTTCTATGAGAAAAAGGGAGGGGAGACAGAGCAGGGAAAGAGGGCTGTTTCTCTGGGCGAGTGGAGCCGAGCATTTTGAGGCTCCGGGGGTCGCTGCACCCCCCCATCCCTGTTCCCCGACTTCTCCCCCACTCCCTTCCCCCATGTCCAGCCCCCGCCCCTTAAGTCTTGTGCCCCCCCCCACGGCCGCTTCCCCCCAAAACAATGGGCCTGGCGGAGCGCACTCCCGGGGCTGCTGCCCTCTCCTTTCCCCCTCCTCCGGCGCTACTTACACGCCCCGTCGCCGCCGCCGTTCTCCGGGTCGCCGTCCGAGAAGGATTCCGCCCCGTCCCCATAATCGGCCAGCCCCACAATCTCGTCCTCCTCTTCCTCCTCGTCGTCGTCTTCCTCGTTCTCCTCCTCCTCCTCCTCTCCTTCCTCCTCCTCCTCCTCTCCTGCTCCCTCGCCCTCTTCCTGCTCCTTCTTCGGCTTCCCCGGCACCTGGCTCATCCTAATCCCACCCGGGCTCGGCTCCTCTCAAGCACGGAGTCTCTCCAACCATCCACCCCCTCGTCCGCCGGAGGCTCTTTCTCCCTCAAATTTGCCTTCTCCGCCCGCCCTTACACTCAGCCCCCCAACTGCTTCCTTTTCTCTTTTCCTCCCGCTTCTTGTTTCTTCTCCTTCCTCCTCCTCCTCGTCGCAGTTGTCAAAGGAAAGTCAGCCAAGGCCCCACAGTCCCCTCCCAGAGGAGAGAAAACTGCGTGACCCAAGTCACCTGACACACACCACACACACACACACACACTCGCGGAGTAACATAATAGTAGGCGCAGGAAGCCAGCACCCCGGCTCTGAGGGGAGGGCCCTACCCTACCCTACCCACAAACACATACAGAGACGATATACTTTATTTTATTTTATTGGCACAATTGCCATACCGCGCGAATTAGGGAGGAATCGGCGCTTTAATATACTAAAGAAACGCTTGTGGTGGTGGTGGTTTCAAATATGTCTGCAGAGCGCTCCGCCCCCTCGTCCCAAATATGTGTGTGGTCTGACAATACTGTACTTCTACAGAACACAAATAATCCAGCTTGAAACTGGATTATTTGCCATAGAGCCTCGCTGTGGAATCTTGGGATTTATAGTTTTACAAGGTCTTTAGCCTTCTCTGACAAAGAGTGCCAGGTGCCTCACCAAACTACAAATCCCACGATTCCATAGGAAGGAGCCATGCAAATCCAGTTTCAACCTGGATTATTTCTCTAGTGTGGATGCCCCCTTAGGTTAGGAAATAGTGTGGGGGGGAGCTCTCTGTTTGCTCAAAGACAGTGACACTCTAGTTCCAAGAAAGAAACAATTCTTATCATTTTAATGGGTGTGCAGAATTCGAAAGGTTGGCAAATTTTGAAGAACTCTGACAGGACAAACTATACGCTCCTAATTCTTCCAAACCCCCCTCCCTCTCATTGTGTTTGATATTTTATCATAGGAGTACCATATCCCTTAACACTGGGTAAACATCAGCTCACAAACATACCAAATGGCTAAATAGTCTGTTCAGATTTCAAATCCAGTACTTCTTTTATGAAACTGGAATACTATACACACTGTCAGTGAGTAAGTCCCGTGGAAGTCAGCAAGACATGTTAGCGAATTTTGTTGTTGTTAACTGCTGTCAACCCCATGAACAAGAGACCTCCAAATCGCCCTAAACTCAACAGCCCTGTTCAGATCTTGCAGACTCATTAAGTCTTGAGTCTATCCACCTGGAATGAGGTCTACTTCTTTTCCTACTGCGTTCTACTTTACCATAATCTATACCATCAAAGGCTTTGCTATAATCAATAAAGCTGTTACCCTAAGAGGTGTGGGTGGGTGTTAGAGTCCCACTCGTGATGCCAAAATCTCCTTTAATATTTGTGGGAATTATTAGCTCAGATAGGAGGCCTATGAGAGGAGGGTAACTTCGGGGATCTTTTCACCTGTGTATACCAGTACTAACTGTAGAGAGCATTCCAGATAAAGTAAAATAAAAGTGTGAAGTCGAAGGCTTTCACAGCCGGCATCCATAGATTTTCCTTGATTTTTTCCCCGGGCTGTGAGGCCGTGTTCTGGAAGAGTTCCAGAAGGAAAATCTATAAAACAAAAGTATTTTTATTGGAAATAACACAGCGGATATGCTAACATACAAAACATACACTCTTAAGAAACATACAAGGCTATTGAAAAGAAAGGCAGGAAGGCTGGATATAGAGAGGTCTGGGGAGATAAGATGATAGTTACCAATCTCGAGGAGGAGAGTTCTGTGCAGCAAAGATACACTGGCATCTGAGGATGGCACAGAGGATCCAGCAGAATGACAGGGTCCTTCTGTGGCATACTTAGCTGGGGTCTAGGGTCTAATATTTATACCCTATTTCATATCCTGAAGGGGTACTCAGGTTATGACAAAGCCTGGATGGCTTTCCCACCAGATAGACAAAAGGAATGAAACTCAACTGATTGTTTTGGTTCCAGCAAGATAAACCATTGATGATTCTGCAGCAACCTCTTAATGGTTGGTAAGGTCAGGGGGGTATAGGAGAGATTTCTGTAGGGTATGGATTAAGGAATGGTCACTTAATTGCTTAATTGAATTATTGCTGAAATGCCCATGGCTGGAAGAAAGGATCAGCACCTGCTCCTTTAATGACTTGGTCATTAGCACAAACTCATTCTCTCTCTCTCTCTCTCTCTCTCTCTCTCTCTCTCTCTCTCTGGCTTCTCTTCACTGCGGGGTCTTTCTGCTCAATCCTAATTTGGGCTTTCTCAGCATTATATTTCTAGACACATCCCAGGCCTCTGCCTAACCTCCCAGCCAAATTGACCCTGAAAAGTGTCTAATATGTTCAGTTATGGAATCTTGCAGGGGAGGAGTAGGAAATGCTAACAAAGCAGAGGCTGATTTTCTTTTGAAATTCTTTGGTGTGATCCATTATCCAATGTATGTTCACAATATGAACCCTACTGCATGTTCCTTTCCAAAACCCAGCTTGGACATCTGGCATTTCTCGCTCCATATATGGTCAAAGTTTTTGCTGTAGACTTTTGAGCATTACTTTTCTTGCATGGGAAATTAATGCAATGGTCCTGTGGTTACTGCAGTCCCTGGTATCCCTTTTCTTGGGATTGGGCGTTTTCAATCTGTGAACATTGTTTTGTTTTCCATATTTGTTGATGGATTTTAGCAGTGAATAAGCACACTTAAAACCACAGTAAGACCATATGCCTATATTGCATATGAAAATATTATAAAGCCATTGTCTTTTTATTTCTTCTACAGTTGGCCATCCACATTTACTTGGGTTAGGGGTGCAGGACCCCACGAAAGTGGAAAAACCACGAATATCTCTAGCCCCCACTCCATATTTAACACACACACACACAAAATGTACAGTCTGTGGAGCCAACCCACCATGGATGCCTTTGAGGCAACAGGGTTTCTTCGCAAGACAGAAGCAGGCAGTTGGCAGGGCTTGCCCCAGCTGCATCTGCTGCTGCCCTAGGCCATTTTTATTAGGGACTTACAAGCCTCGCCACATGTTTGCAGTCTCTCAATCTTGCAAGACTTGCAGATCTTATTAAAAATGGCATAAGGCAGCAGCAGAGGAAGCAGCAAGTAATGTGTAAATAATCAAATCCACAAAAGTTAAACCCATAACTGTGGATGGCCAACTGTACTTCACAGCTTCTAGAAGTGGCATTTAATATAGTGGGGAGAAGGGAAAGGTAAAAAAGACCTCCCATTACATCCTGTGCTTGTCTATTTAGAAATGAGCCCTGTTGAGTTCAATTGAGCTTACTCACAGGTAAATGGGTATAGGAATTCGGTCTTAGACTTTAGCCTTATTCACATTACTTATGGATATGTCTTATTGCACTCAATGGGGCTTAAAACTGAGTAAACAGATATACAAGATTCTTAATATCTATGTTTTGATACTTCAGGGTCACTGGTTGGCCATATCCTTATATAGTGGTCTGCAATGCTACGCCAAATAGATAGAGAAGAGAAAGATTAACTTTGGGCTTGTCTACACCAGTGAAAAACCTGAAACCCCCGCCTCAATCCTGTCCAATAATGGCACACAACATGCAGACTTTTCCTCAAAACTGCTGTGATAGTGACACACGATGTATGGCCCTATTTGCACCAGACGTGGGGAATACCCCCTTAATTTGGTTTTTAGAAAACTCAGTTTTCTCCAAAGTTTGCTGGAAACTCTGGAGAAAACTACCATATGAACAATCCATCTGCTCTGGATTTGGGGTGGGTAGGGAGGAGAGGAAGGACAAGCGCTGCCTGAGGTGCTGCCATTTCTCCCACCCTCCTTGGTGCCACTTCTCATTCCAAAGCCAGAGCCCCAGAGGTAGAGATGTAAAATTTTCAGAAATTTTGAAGCCATTTTTTTCCAGGAAAAAATTGATCATAAAATATGACTATGTACAATTTGATTTGGCATAAAATTACCACAATTGGTATATTAAAAATACAGTGTATTCAAACAGTTATTACAAATGGAATTTACTTTTTTAAAAAAATTGTAACAAATGGAGCAACAATCTCTTGAACTATACGGAACCTCTTTGGTTTTGCTAGTTTATGAGGAGCAAGCAAAAAAACCCAAATCTTTTCTTCTCTTGTGACAATAACAGTGCCCCCTAAAGGAAGAAATGCATCTTGCGCTTGCATTGGAGAATTCAGTTTGTAACCTGGTCTTGCTTGTCCTCAATGCACAGAAATTAGAAAAATCTGATACTGTACATACTTTTTATAACTGATTTGGAGAATATATTAACACCTTGTCTTAAAGATTGTATTCATCATGCTAAAATAAAACATTTTATAATCAATTTTCCAGAACAAAACAAAAAAGGCTTCAGGAAAAAATGGGGAAAATGAGTTTTTTAAAAAATAATTTCTGGGGTTTTTTTCAGGGTCTTCACATCTCTACCCAGAGCTAGTTGTTCTCTCTGATGTCAGAACCGCCAGTGGGCTCTGCCATCACAAGGCTAACTGCCCATTCTGGCTTTGCTTTTCCCAGAGCTCAGAGGCGCGATTGTGCACCAGAAAATCAAAGCATGAGCAGTAGTCACCCTCTGTGAAACCAGAACAGGCAGCTAGACTTATAATGGCAGGGCAGGCGCCTTCTCTGACTTCAGAGAGGGTGACTACTGCTGGCGCTTGGCTTTTCCCAGAGCTCAGAGTCAAGCGTGAGTAACAGCTTTGAATGGAAGCCAGGTAAAAACGCAATGCAGATTCAGGCTTTGGCAGGTGTGGTGCTTAAATCCAGGCCAGAATAGTCTGAATTTCATGTACTGCAGCTCCAGGCCAAAGTAGTCCAAATCTCATCTGGATTTTTGCTCCCCATGTACTCAAGCCCTTTGTAGCACAAGGTAGCAAAAAGAGGAATTAACCAAAGTAAATAAGGTCATACCTAATGAAAATACACATTTCATTGTCACAAAAGTATATCTGTAATAGTTCTTGAGTTACAGTGTGCCTTTATGAGTACTGTATGTATGTCATGTTGTTTAATATATTGTTAAGATTTTTTTTGTTATACATCAGATATTGCCTTATTTAGCTTAATATTTTTTGGCTACACTGCACTTATTTTAATCCAATCAAAAACCTGCTTATTTTCCAAAGCTTTTGGAATTTTAGTTTAGTTTCATTATCTTGTATATTTGTATTGTATGTACTTTATAGGTTGCCTTGCAAAGTGTTACATTGTTTTTATATTGCTATTTGGATTTTTACAAATGTATTGTACTGGTTTTATATCAGCATTATTCCTTCCTCCTCTCTCTTTTATTCCTCCCTTAGACTACACCTTTGATAGGGCTATTTAAAAAAAAAGTTTTATCCTGTGAAATATCATGTACATCAATGGTGCCCCCACTTTTCTACAGCTTGTTATCTGATGACTCACTCATTTGACACTTCCAAATTAAGGACAAGTTCCATTGATTTGATGAGGAATCCACTCTTTTAACAGTTCTTGCCTACCAAGGCTTGTTTAGGACCGACCGTGCACATGGGTGCTGCTTGCAAAGCGAGCTAAGAGGATAACACTTGGGATTTGTTTATCTATACTGTTACTTTGTGTGTCCCAAGTCTTGGCATAGGAAATAAATCAGTCAATTTAGGCCTCATACACACTGTAATAAGTACTCAAAATATGTATAGATTTTTTTCCAGAATTACCATCCACAGATTAATACCTGATTCTATGTTTTATTATTTGTAATTTGTTGTTTTTGATATTGTTCCAATAGCAATAGCGCTTACTGGTCCTATTCTGTCTATAACATTCTTGATATAGAGCACAGAACTAGATCTAGATCATTAAATCAATATCCATTATTTTATTCCCATCCACCCAAACAGATACTTACCATTTTGTTCAGAAACCTTTACACAATTCTTCAAATTATACAACTTGTTATAAATTTACAAGATCTAACAATGCTGATACAGATATGTGTAGCAATGGTTCCCCGTATTCCATAATATCCCATAAATATATCACACTATAATAATCAACAAAAATTTTTCACACACACCACGTTCAGCTCTGCATCTAATCCAGTTTATCTACATTGCTCCATGTGCATAATTATACATTTATTGCTTGAGACAGATGTATACATACTAGTAAAAAAGTAAATAAAATTTGAAAGCATGCATATGCATTCCTACATGAAGTCCCTTAGATCACTCTGAGGTATGTGACAAGGCAATGGAATCACCACAAACCAGCATTCCAGGTCAATGCAGTTTGACTTGCTCTGTGAAGGAATGAAGACTTGTCCCATGGGGTAAATTTTGTGTTCTGTGTTTTGACTGAAAATGACCAATTTTCAGAAAATTAAAAAAAATAAGTGTACATAGAGTTTTATCTTTCTGGGTTGCAAATAGACAAATATGCTGGCCACTTGTACATCACTAAAAAAAAGAGCCAATGCCCTCTTCAACAGGACAAAAACTATACATATTTGCACAAGCTTTAGCTATAGTAATTTATATATGTAGATGCACATTCAGAAATAGTTAATATACATGGAAATACAATATTTCCATGATAATGAGGAAGACTGGTGTGCTTCTTCTATAGTTTGCTCTCCAGTGCCTCTGCTCTCCCTTGATGTTGTTGTTGTTGTGTGCCTTCAGGTCATGGCGAACTATCACTGGGTGTCTTGGCGAAATTTGTTCAGAGGGGAGTTGCCTTTGCCTTTCTATGAGGCTGAGAGAATGTAACATGCCCAAGGGGGTCCTGGGGTTTCCATGGCTAAGTGGGGATTTGAACCCTAGTGTCCGAGTCTCCTAGTCCAACACTCGAACCAGTAGACCATACTGGCTGTCATGTCTCCTTTCTTAGAGGTACAGTATTTATCTTTAAGTCAAACTTGTATGAGAGAGTGTTCCAATTAAAGGATGCCTCCATGTACAGGACTGTCCTCTGTGAAGTAGGACACATGGTCAGCTTATGGACAACCTTACAAGCATGAGACATATATAATACTTAGCAATCGAAGGAATGCTTCTAGAAAATTATCTATGAAGATGAGCTTCAGTTGAGCTTATGGTTGAATGCCAATTCCAGTTTATAATTTCAGTACTTTGCAAGAGGTTTCTGTCTCTTGCTCCTTGTTTCATCCACTGAATTCAAAGTTCCTCTGCTGGAGGAAATGTCTTTGGCAACTAACTGGTTGTGCAAAAAGAGCCTCTAATGGGATGTATCTGTTCTACTTTATTCTTGTTGTTTTTAAAAAATGCATTTATACTTCAGTTAACAAAGTTGATGTGTTCCTGGGCATTATTTCTTTACGATAAAATTTAGGACAAGAGGCAGATATAACATGAAAATAATAGGCATAGGTTTCCTCACCACACACATAAAAATGAGTTTAATGGAGACGCACTATCCACAATGCTGCAGCCTTATTTGAGAACTCACGCCGAACAAGTCTTGAAGAGAAACAACGCAGAAAGAATCACAACCCGGAAACATCACCCAAGGAGACCTTCTGCTGTGCTTTCTGCAACTGGACCTGTTTATCTTGGATTGGCCTTTTTAGTCACCAGCACGCTTGCAGAAAACGCGGGATGAGTCCTTCCTGAATCTTCGTTTGCGAAGAAAAGCCAGAGAGAGAGTATGTTTCAGCAAAAATTTGATTTAGAACCTAATGTGCACATGTGAAATGACACAACCAGAGCAGGAAAGCCTTGCATAAGTAGATAAAAACAATTGGAACCTTCTAGAGACTGTTTGAAGGCTTCTTCCAAAATTCATCCAGGAATGACTTTTTCTTCCAACAGCTTCAGTTTTTAATATTGGCAACCAAACATATAGATCTGTGCTTTTCTTTTCTTTTCTTTTTTTAGAACTTGCTGAGATGTAGCTGGTGAGAGCTAACATCTGCTTTCCTTTTTTCTCTCCGTATTGCTGTTCTTTCATATTAAATAAGGGAATATGGAGGCAGCTGCTGTCTACTTTGCCTGTTTTAGGCAGGCACGCACTGCTACAGTAGAATTAGATAAGTCAAATCCCATTTTTTCCCAGCTTAAGCTATACTGCATTGTTTGCTGCAGACATATTGCAGCAACCCATGCCGAAATCCCAGCCTTTCTGCACTGTCCTCCCAGTCACAATGCTGTTAAAAATCTTCCAGCTAGAGGAAGAGAAGGAAAAGGGTGGCTGAGTGGATATAAAAAAGATTGCAAAAAGGAGCTTATTTATCAGAGACTTTGTTAACTGAGGTATGCCTTAAATTCAGTGGTATTTTAACTTGATAGTGTATTTAATTTCTTTTAAAAAATACAATTGGGCTTTAAGCTGTCCTTTGTTTTAATCTATGTTAGTCATTCTTAACGTGTGGTCCGGGGACCCGCAGGGGTCCACGTGACAGGAGCCAAGACAAAGTCTGGCTGGTTTGGCCTGTGCGTTACCGTTCAATCCACTCCAGCCACAAATTTGCAGGAAGAAGCAGGAGAAAAGTCTTCCCTCCCCTCCTAGGGAAGGGTTAATGGATGGTGTAATGTTGTTGTTGTTGTTAGGGTTTTAAATCTTGAGTTGAGTCTTGGGGGTCCGTGGCAACAAAATATATTTAAAGGGGGTCCCTGTTAAAGAAAAGGTTAAGAACCACTGATCTATGTTGTAGGCTTCCTTGTGTCCCACATTAGGAGAAAAGTGGGATATAAATTAAATGAATACATCAATCCATAATCTCTTCCATCATCTCTTCTTCCTCTTGCCTCTATTCTCTGACCAGTGGCCCTTTCACACTACACAGTTATAGTGCTATGAGGATCCTACTTGAACTCCCATGGCTCCATCCTATGGAATCCTGGTGGTCATAGAATCATAGAATTGTAGAGTTGGAAGAGACCACAAGGGCCATCCAGTCCAACCCCCTGCCATGCAGGAATACACAATCAAAGCATCACTGACAGATGGCCATGCAGCCTCTGTTTAAAGACCTCCAAGGAAGGAGACCCCACCACGCTCCAAGGGAGTGTGTTCCATTGCCGAACAGCTGTCAAAAAGTTCCTCCTAATGTTGAGGTGGAATCTCTGTTCCTGGAGTTTGCATCCATTGTTCCGTGTTCTAGTCTCTGGAGCAGCAGAAAACAAGCTTGCTCCATCCTCAATGTGACACCCCTTCAAATACTTAATCAGGGCTATCATATCGCCCCTTAACCGTCTTTTTTCCAGGCTAAACATACCCAGCTCCCTAAGTCTCTCCTCATAAGGCATGGTTTCCAGACCTTTCACCATTTTAGTCGCCCTCCTCTGGACACGCTCCAATTTGTCAATATCCCTTTCGAATTATGGTGCCCAGAACTGGACACAGTATTCTAGGTGAGCCCTGACCAAGGCAGAATAGAGTTGCACTATTACTTCCCTTGATCTAGACACTATACTTCTATTGATGCAGCCCAAAATCACATAGGCCTTTTTAGCTGCCGCATCACACTGTTGACTCATGTTCAACTTGTGGTCTACTAGGACTCCTAGATCTCTTTCGTACATAGGAGATTTTCAGAGTACACTGTTATAGTGTTACTATTCCACTTTAACTGCTCTGGCTTCCTGCTGTGGAATTCTGGGGTTTGTAGTTTAGTGAGGCCTAAGAGCTCTCTGGCTGAGAGTTGTAAATGCTCCTCCCTAAACTGCAAATCCCAGCATTCAACAGGAGGCAGCCAGAGCAAATATAGTGGAATAGTAACACTATAACAGTGTTGTCTGAAAATCTAGATAGTCTTGTTCAGCCAGGTCTCCCCCATCCTATATCTATGCATTTAGTTTTCCCTCCTTAAGTGCAGTACCTTACATTTCTCTGTATTGAATTTAATTTTGTTAGCTTTGGCCCAGCTCTCCAGTCTATCCAGATCATTTTGAATTTTGATCCTGTCCTCTAGGGTATTAGCTACTCCTCCTAATTTGGTGTCATCTGCAAATTTGGTAAGTATGCCCCTAATTCCATCATCCAAGTCATTGATAAAGATGTTGAATAGCACTGGACCCAGGACAGAACCCTGTGGCACCCTACTGGTCACATCTTTCCAAGACAAAGAGGAGCCTTTGGGTTCAGCTGGTCAACCAATTACAAATCTATTGAACAGTTAACTTGTCTAGCCCACATTTTACAAGCTTGTTTGCAAGAATGTCATAGGGAACCTTGTCAAAGGCCTTACTGAAATCAAGGTATGCGATATTCACAGCGTTCCCTTCATCTACCAAGCTGGTAACTTTATCAAAAAAAGAGATCAGATTAGTCTGGAATGACTTTTTTCTCTGAAACCCATGTTGACTTTTTGTGATTATGGCATTGCCTTTTAAATGTTCACAGACTCTCTGTTTAATGATCTGCTCTAGAATCTTCCCTGGTATTGATGTCAGACTAACTGGACAATAATTGTTGGGATTGTCTTTTTTTCCCTTTTTGAAGATGGGGACAACATCTGCCCTCCTCCAGTCTGCCGGGACTTCTGTTCTCCAGAAGTTCTCAAAGATTATTGCCAATGGCTCTGAGATTACATTTGCCAGCTCTTTTAATACTCTTGGATGTAGTTCATCTGGTCCTGGAGATTTAAATTCATTTAGATTAAGAAGGTATTCCTGTACTACCTCTTTGTTTATTCTGTGCTGGATCTCCCCTATTGTGTCCTCTGTCCCATTATCCTCAGGTTGATCATACTTTTCCTTTTCTGAAAACACTGAGGCAAAGAAGGTGTTGAGTAATTCTGCCTTTTCTCTGCCCCCTGTTAGCATTTTGCCATCTTCTCCACATAGTGGCCCTATCATTTCCTTCTTCCTCCTTTTGCTGCGGACATACCCAAAAAAACCCTTTTTATTGTTCTTAACCCCTCTAGCGAGCCTGAGCTCATTCTGCGCTTTAACTGTCCTGACTTTATTCCTACACGTGTTCGCTGTTTGAATTCCTCCTTGAAGATTTCCCCCTTTTTCCATTTCCTATACATGTTCCATTTAAAACATAGCTCCGTTGAAAGTTCTTTGGTCATCCATCCATAGTTTGGTCATAGGCAGCAGAGGAGCTCTCTGGTTAAGAATTCTACATGCCTCTCCCTCACCTGCCAGTCCCGGGATTCCACAGGATTTTGCTATGGCAGTTAAAGAGGAGCAGTCCGTTTCCCCCCTTCTTATAGACAAACCCTATCCATAAGATGCGCTGGAGCGATATGGCAATTTTTCAAGCTAAAAGGGCAAAAGAAGAAAAAACCCAAACACCTCATTTTACCACCTTAGCGAGGCGGGTGTGCATTTTTGCTCTTTGGACTATAGAACAATAAAAAAAAAAACTCGAAGGGAAGCACAAAGCTGATTGGCCAGGTGAGAGCGGGGGTGAGCCTTACTAGGAGTGCAAGCGCCTGCTGTCGCCATATTGGATTTTCACCTTAGCGATTGCTTGCTAAGGCAATAAAAGGATCAATATTTTCTGTTTTGCTTTTCTGGAAAATTGCTCTATCACACCAGTGCACATTGAGATGACTAAATAAAAACAAAAAATTGGCGCCAGTGAAGAACTAATGTGAGTAAATCACTTGTGGCCACCCTCAGGAATGTGAGACTTATGGGGGCTTCCGAGGCCAGAAAAACTGTTTAGACATATCTCTGCCATCGCCTCCCAAAAATAGTACTCTGCAGTGAACTCGTCACGGGTCAGCGTAAGAGGGGCACTCCAAAAAAGCGATACAAGGACTCCCTGACACAACAGCTCAGGCTCGGCCAAATTGATCACCAACAATGGTCCGCCCTGGCCTCACATCGGGAGGCATGGAGACGCACTATCCACAATGCTGCAGCCTTATTTGAGAACTCACGACAAACAAGTCTTGAAGAGAAACGACAACGCAGAAAGAATCACAACCCAAAAACATCACCCAAGGAGACCTTCTGCTGTGCTTTTTGCAACCGGACTTGTTTATCTCGGATTGGCCTTTTTAGTCATCAGTGCGCTTGCAGAAAGCGCGGGATGAGTCCTTCCTGAATCTTCGTTTCTGAAGAAAAGCCAGAGAGAGAGAGAGAGCTGCTGAGAGATGCCAATACTACTACAGATTTTTCTCCCCTCCTGCAGATGGGCCCCCAGTGTGTACACAACCACACAAGCGCCCTATTCGGGCTGTGACCGCTAGATGTCGCTCCTCGACGCCAATGTCTTTGTTGTCCGCGCCCTGGAGTCGTTCCCTCGTGGCTCTCTCCAATGCTGCCATTAGATGGCGCTGCTGTAGCAAAACAACTATGGATCCCCCCTCCCTCCCCAAGTGGGAAACAAAGTTACCTGCGGAGCCAATCGGAGGAAGGTTTGGTAGTAACTTTGCGAGTCCTTTTCCTGAGGGTGGAGCGAGGAGGGGCCGAGCTAGCGCTCCTCCGGGGGCCAGAGGTCCCCTTCGCCGCTTCTTGAAGCCCACCCCCTGGGATGTGTGTAGCAGGGCGTCCGGGGAGAGCAGCCGAAAGGTAGGTAGGAGTTGCTTTTCTAGTTTGTAGCTGCGTTGGTTCTCCCCGTGGGCAGAAGCTCCTGCAGTCCGAACTTCGTCCAGCATGTCTTCTTCTCGTAAACAAGCGGGGTGGGGATCTTGGCACCTAGGGACGCCCTAGTTGCAGGGCCATTGTAGCCCTTGCCTCTTTCTCCCGCCCCACCTCTTCATCTCAGATCCTTTCAGGGTTTTAATGGGGCCCCAAACCGAATCCCGAACTCGTCTGGAAATGCCAAACAATACAGGCAAGGCAGACTCTGACCATAAGCAGAGTGCTTCCTCCAGTGGAGAGTGACAGCAATGACATAAAAAGGAGGAAAAGGAGAGGGGGGGGGAAAGAAATCAGTGTAAATAAATAAATAAATAAATAAATCAGTGTAAATAAAGCAGCACCTTGAAGACGAACTGGTTTTTATTTTAGCATGAGCTTTTGTAGATATAAACCCACTTCTAATTTATTATTATTATTATTATTACAGTGTTATTATTTATATCCTGCCTTTCTCCCTATGGCAGGGCTCAAAGCGGCTCACAACATTTCAAGACAACACTAGCTAAAACCACAGTACGATAAATAAGAATTAAAAGAGATCAAACCATTGCATTACTAAAATCCCACATAAAGAATAAAACATTTTAAAAACTCTATAAAATTAAATTCAAATTCCTCTTCAGAGGCAGGACAGAGTGATATTACAGCCTTAAGCATAAAGTATGTTTTTATATAGTTGTGGGAGTGGGGTAGAACTTAATAGGAGCCAGAAAGGTGCAAATTGTGTCCCTTGCGGTGGGTCTGCTTTACAATCTTGAGATGAGGCTTGGACAGGCTTCAAGATTGCAGGATCTTCTTTGCTTTGTACTTGAAAACCAACTGGGATGATGTGCAAATCAGAGGGGAGGACAGATTGTCCAGTTGAAAGGTAGGAGCCTTGGGACAGGTTTCTACTTAGAGTAATACTAGAACTGAGTTTTGATGACCTCACACATAAAGATCCACTTCTGTCCCCCACCTCACTTTTTTAGCAGCTTAGTTTAGGGCAAGAGGAGAGCCTTATTTCCACTGATCTTGCCTGCTGATAATAGAGTAGATCCTGACCTAGCTTCTCTCTGCTTACAGGCAAAACCAGATCCCCCCAAGGGCTGGCCTGAGGCTGGTGTGGGAAATCCAAATTTGACTGGACTGCAGTGAGTTCTCCGACATAAGCCTTGCGTAAATGAATAGGAGCTGTACACATGCATGGAATATGGCTGCTGGCCATTTTAGCACAGCCTGTGCAGGAGAACTTCACAGTAGATTCTGACTAGTGGTCTGGATGCGTCTCCCTCTCTTCTCCTGATTTTGGAAGGAGAAGCAAGAACAACAAAATCTTGTGCCCCTTTAAAAAAATGGTGTGAGGTTTTTATGAACTACAGGCCACTTCATCAGGCACAAGAAAATGTTCTCTAGGGTTTCATGTATATATTAGATAGTACATGTCACTGAGGATGTAAACAGTGAGATCAGAGAGAGATGAAAGGCAGGGGAAAATAAAGACAACGGGAACTGTGACATTAATACTTGAAGGAGTGCTTCCCCCTAAATATGACTGCCCAGAGTTTGAGATCTGTTGGAGGGGCTCTCATCTGTGTCCCATTAGTCAGAGCAATATGCTGTTGGGGGACATGGGAGAGGTGGTGGTGGCACCCCAGTTATGGAATGCCCTCTTCTTAGAGGACCAGTCGGTGCCTACATTTTTGTCATTTTGGCACAAAGTCAAAGCATGGTTGTTTACAAATGCCATTGGATCCCAACTGCTTTTTTCAAAAAACTTTCACGTATACGTGGCTTTACATTGTTCTGAAGTACTTTAACTTGTTTTAATTTGTCTTCTTTTAACTTCTTAAATTGCTTAATATGTTTTTTGCTTTCTAAAATCTCTTGCACAGTTTACATCGGTTTAAATAGATCGTGTTGTTTTATGGTATTCTACTCTGAGATATTGAGATAAAGAGCGGGATATAAATATTTTTAAAATAAATAAAATCATAAAATCATTAACATGGCTCAGTTATAAAGTACAACTGACAACACAAATGTCCTGGCACTAAATAAGCCAGTTCACAGAGTAAGAAGAAACTACAGGTTGACCCACGTGCCTGCGAATTCATTATCCACGGTTTCAGTCATCCACACCTGAGAAAAATATGTTCTCTAGTCATTTCTAGGTCCTCCAGTGCAATTCCATGGTCAACTTCTGGCACAGTTTCAGGTATCCAAGGGCGGGGGTTGGACTGTATCCCCCCCCCCTCCCAGATACTGGGGTCAACCTGTAATGGCATAGGATGATCCCTGGCCTTGTCTTCTCAAATCTTGTTTTCAAGATTTTGCACTGGAACCTTTTTCTTCTTTTCTCCTGTCAGCTGCCATTGATTTACTTTCTGCAGAAGACTTTCTGCATGATCCTGTAGGCAACAGAAACTTTAGTGAGGTTATGTTGGTTGCCATGTACGTCATATGTGAGATTTTTCACTGTGCATGAATGCACTGGCAAGCTGCTTTTGCTGTGTGTGTCAAGCCTCCTTGTACCAATCTGCTTCTAGATGTCATGTTATTAGGAAGTTTATAAATGGTTCTTAATTGTGAAATTAACCACAGGCTATTAACCAACTAATCTCTGATGTTTAGTTTCAATGCAGTCTTTTCATACAGCTTGTGTTCCGCTTATAAACTTAGAAAGAACTTGAAATCATAACTGCAGTTTGTGTAAGAGAAAGCAGGAATACAGACAGGATAATATCTATTATAAAATAAACCATGCCTTGAGCATAGAGTTCTGCTATATGTGTTTTACCTGGAAGAACGTTGTACAGTATATTTCCAAAATGGAGAGGGCACCATTGTTCCGCATACTTTGCATTAAAAGACAAGGAGATTCAGCCCTTGGCACCTCCAGTGAGAGGATGAGGTAGCAGTTCATGGAGCCTAACCACCCTGAAAGCACCAGATCCCATCTGATTTCAGAAACTAAGCAGTGTCAGGCTTGGTTAGTATCTGGAAGGGACTGCCAAGGAATACCAGGAATTGTAGGCTGTGTTTGAAGGAAGGCAATGGCAAACCAGCTTCCCTAAGAAAACCCTATGAAATTCATGGGGTTCCCAGATGTTGACAGGTAACTTGAAAGTACGTACAGTGGGCCCTTATTATCTGCTGGGATTTGGTTTTAGAACCCCCTGTGGATAGGACCATTTGTGGAGGCTCAAGTCCCATTATATGCAATGGCATAGTAAAATGGTGTCCCTTATATAAAATGGCAAAATAAGGGTTTGCTCTTTGGAATTTTCTTCTGAAATATTTTCAAGATGTGGAGGTCGAATCCGTGGATACAGAGAGGCAACTGTAGCACTACTACTACTATTAGTACTACAATTACTAACAGTTTATAGAATGAGATTTTAACAGCCATGTGTGGGCCTGAGCCCCATTCTTTGAATCAGAATTTGGAACTTGCCACTGGGACTGCATGACCTCATTTCAGTAAAGTTATCTTCGGGTAGAACCATAGAAGAACCTACCCAAAAACATTTAATTTGATCTGATTCATGTCTGGGTATCATCCAGGTTAGATGATTTTAGTGTACTGTACTCTCGACCTTCTGCTGTGCTTTCTGCAACTGGACTTGTTTATCTCGGATTGGCCTTTTTAGTCATCAGCGTGCTTGCAGAAAGCGCGGGATGAGTCCTTCCTGAATCTTCATTTTCAAAGAAAAGCCAGAGAGAGACTCTCGAAGTAACTTTAAAGGAAAGTTCAGAATCTTCAAGTGAGAAAGAATATGATGGTGAAATTTCTAACCAGAAATGTTTGGAGATAGCACACATCACAGTGATTTTGTGCCAGCTCTTCTCTGCTTTCGAGCCCTCCAGTTCCAGTTTTGAGTGCTTAGTTCAGAAGCTGGGGGAATCCACACAACACAAATAATCCAGTTTGAAATTGGATTGTTTGCATGGCTCCTTACTACGGAACCTGGATTTGTAGTTTTACAAGGTCTTTAGCCTTCTCTGACAAAGAGTGCCCGTGCCCCACGAAACTACAGATCCCAGGATTCCATAGGAAGGAGCCATGCAAATAATCCAGTTTCAACCTGGATTATTTCTCTAGTGTGGATGCTCCCTCAGATTTAAACCCCCAAGTGGCCTGGTTTAAAAGACTGTGTCAACTGGTCCTCTCTTCTGGTGTGTCTGCGTGGCCCTAGTATTCCTGGTTTTTTTGATGGGCAGTGAAAGATCTTTTTATTCTAAGGTACTGTCTATACAAGGGGTAAATAATATGTATAGGTTCAAAAAGCCAGGCGTTCACAACAATGCGAACAGCCTACTCAGTTAAACTTCCCCCCTAAACTCTGCATGACCCCTAGCCAGCTGGTCACCATGAGTGATCTACTCCCGGTGATTTGAATCTCTATATTTGCCCCCCTTCCCCCTTCTCCTCCGGCCCCCTTGCCTCCCCACACACCCCAGCCACACACGCAGCAGGGAACTGAAGATCTCCCTCATCTTTAAGAGCAGAGGCCGGGGAAACAGAGCAGCCCTGTGGAGGTGCAGCCAGCCAAGGCCCTTGGAGGCCAAACATGGACTGAGGTTGTTAGCCAAGTCATCCGCAGAGGACTCCCCGATCACTGCTGGGGAGAGGAAGGCAGGGTGCTGGGGGGGAGGTTCCAGAGCAGGGCACCCTTCTACACACACTCTCCCAGGTCAGTTGCCGATTTCCTGTGCCCAGCCCTGCTCCATCCAGCTCTCGCCCAGCCTGAGCCCTAGCCCTGAGCACTAAGCTGGGCTTCTGCTGCTTCCGCCACCGCTTCTTCCTTCCTCCCAGCTCCCCGAGCCGCTCAGCCTGTGCACTCCAGACGTGCCCCCCTTTGATCCGCTCACACTCTTCAGCCTCTCCAGGCACTGTTATTGTTCCCAGCTGGTCCCAGCCTCCAACAGGTTTGCACACCAAATCCAAATGGCGGCCGCTGCAGATTCGCCTCTTTCCTAGCCCCACCCCCTGTGCTCGTTCAGCCAATCAGAGAAGATTGCCTGTTCATAATTGTGCAAACATGAGTGGTCAAACGACTGCTCATTCACACGTTGTACAGATTATTTAAAATGATCCGTACAAAGCCCCAGATGCACAACGGATGAGTTTTGCTGCCCCCCTTCTTAATGACACGTATCATTGTAAACAGCTGTGTGAACGGATCACCATCCGTTCGCATGCTGTTCGTATTATTTTTGTCATTTAGACAGGCCCTAAGTGTTTCTGATAATATTCTTGGTTTGTTTTCTGATGTTCCTGCTCACTTGGTTTAATTTGCCTCCACTACTATATTCTGAGATTGTTTTGATAAAAGTGCACTGACAGGTACAATTTTACACTGGCAGCTATTTTGTTTTTGTTTTTTTTCCTAGTTTTTTCCCTTCATTACAGCATAGAAATACGGGTTAGAGTAACTGGGCAACATCAGTAATTGCAGGGAGCAACAGTGGTCAGAGTTAGTTACCAGAGATTGAAATTAACCATTGAGTGAGACTGTTCATCAAGAGAGAAAGTTTTGGCAGAAGGTTACTGCTTAATAGTTTATGTGGTTTTGGATGAGTGCAGTTCAATAGCTTGTTTCCAAAGTATAACACCTTTAGAGTGTAGCGCATTAAACTACAGACTGATATGATCAGTTTCTATAGCTGTATAAACAATGACATTCTCTGTCTGTTTTTAAACTGGAAAGAATAAAAAAAAATAGCAATTAGCATTGCCTGAGGTAACATGCAAGAACACACTAAAAACATAAATCTATCTGCTTAAGATTTGTGGAGTGCCATGTTTTTCTTCTTGTTATCTTGCTTGCATAGGTTTATATGAAAGATTATAATAACTGAGGAAACAGCAAATGGAAATCTCATGTAACATATTTTTGTCTTCCAGAGAAAAACACTAATGGGGCTAACAAAAAAAAAAGTGCTTTCAACATACTCAGTGGATTTCTGCCATAGTGAGTGTTCAGTATATAAGTTCTTAACATCCCACATTTTGAGATCCCTTGGATAATTTAAAGAGAACTTATTCACAGGTTCAGTGGTCTACAATGTGGTTGAAAGCTAGAATATTGGAGCTAAATGGGCTGTTTAAATCATACTGCAGTAAATGGGTCTTGAGCATCCTAGCTATGGAGGCACTGGTCCTTGAGGAATAAGAACCACTGAGAAATAAGAACTATAATCTCCTTTTGCTGGCTCTCTGCTGGCATATCCTGGCTGCAGATCAGTATTGTTAGTTAGTATTGACCAATTCATTCCTTCTAATGTCAATTGGGGGGAATTCTTTAAAACAAAAATAAATGGGCAGGGTGGAAAAACGGAAAAATCTGCAACTCTGCCTTCCTATCATGAGCCCAGCAGAACTTGGGATGTCTTGGAGTCCAGTCATTAGAACCCTCTCCAAGATCAAAGTTTGGATTGCACTGTTAATTGGGTACCAAGCACTATTTATTTATTTAGTATTTTATTTATTTATACTATAGCCTGCCTTTCTGCTGACATGGGAGCCGATGTAGCTTACAATGAAGTTACAACAAGACAAGAGCTAAAATCTGATGATAAAAATGTTACAAAACAATGAAACAAACAAAATTACCATATTAAAACACTATTAATTTTAAAAAGTATAATATTGAAAAAAGATAAAAATACAGCACATACACCCCATAAAAAGACACTCATGATTACAATATTAACATAGTACAATCAAAATGGAAGTACAGTATATAAAAGAATATTCATGTTGCTGGGGTAGGGGAATTCAATATATGAAAATTCATGCCATTTTTTGCTCTGGAATGCATTTAAAGGATCCTAGAAAAAAGCCGCCTAGCAAATGTAGATATACTTGTACAGACACTTTATAATATGTGTATAGATTTATTTCCAAGTGGGCAAAAGCCATCTCATGATTCAAAATGGAACTGTGTAGTGTGATAATGTTCTTGTGGCCTTTTTATGAGGTGAAAAATAATAGAGATGAATTGTGAGAAACATCAGGTATGGAGCTAATTTATATTTCAGGCCTATGCTTTTTGTACAAAAGGAATTTATATTAGATTGAAACTAATTTTGTGTCATTTGTATGCTTGGCTTCCTCTCAAAGCAGAGTTTAAAGCTAAGATGAGTTATGACTTGAAAAGGAACGCATGTCTTGGTGGCAAAATCTGCCAGAGGTACTGATAGCTTTTATCTCTTTAATTCTTTAAAATGTTTCTTACTTTTCTTTAAGTGCTTGAGTTAATGATACCCATCAAAATATTTGTTCAGTGCAATTTTAGTTACTGGGTGGTGGTGGTTGTTTTTGAATGTGTGGCTGTCAAAATTAAGTAACAGATGTTTCGACTAGTTTTGCCCATTTCCCTCTTTGGGGTTGTCTAAATGGTGAAAATACTCATAGAATTCGAGAATACCTTTTGTCCCAATGGGCTCCTGCATCATTTAGCTGTATTATGAAGGAGGGGGCCCAAAAATGCCATATACTCTGCAGGGAAAGCCTTTGTGGCTGTCCCCTAAATTAAAAAAAAAAAAAGTGTGTGAAATGTGCATTGCTGCTCATTGGGACAAGCAACGTTAATTGATGCGCTTTCCCAATATGAGTGGAAGTGGGAAGATGATTTATTTGGATGTGGGGAGTGGAGCTTGCTGGCAAGGCAAGCGCTTGGAACTGCCATTTTGGATTGTTGCTCTAGCGTTTGTGCACTACGGTGAGAAAATAGCCTTGCGACTTGCTACTATTGTGGAACAGTCCAATTTCCCCCCCTTTGTGTAGGCAAACCCCTACTGTAGTGTAAACTTTCTTATCAGAGTTGTTTCTTTATTTGATTACTTTAATATTTGGCACCTCTGTTATCAAGCCATCTGTTGCTCCTAACTCATTGACTCTGTTCTATATATAAGTGGACACTAACCCTCATGTGTACATGTGCTCTTTCAAGTGTGGATATTGGTTGCTTCACTTGTGAGGTATTTAATTTTTGTCTTCTTAATACTATATTAGTATGATTAAGTTCCACATTACTGGTGTCCTTGGAGTCTAGCATATTCCATCTGTGACCATTGGGGTTATTTTGGAAAACTTCATTCTCATCACATTATTGATGAAGACTCATTGGAACGCCTCCATGTTCCTAGGAAAAATCCTCTTGCAGTTCTTCATTTCAGTTTTCCAATGGTACACTTCTCTTGGACTATATATTGTTTGTACTATTCACAAACAGGATTGAATGGACTTACAGCTATATCTCTGTTAACCAAGCAGACATCTTCCTAGGCTTTACTTCTTCAACAGAAATGTTGGTACTAGAGGTAGAATTAACATGGAAAGAATAGGGATAGGTTCCTACACCACAAAAAAGAAGAACAGCTCAACATGCTTCAGCAAACTTTTCATTCAAAACTATGATTATATATACGAGAGAGCCAGCATGGTGTAGGGGTTTCAGCGTTGCACTACGACTCTGGAGACCAGGGTTCAAATCCCTGCTTAGCCATGGAACCCCACTGGGTGACCTTGGGCAAATCACACTTTCTCATGCCCGGAGGAAGGGAAAGGCAAACCCCCTGAACAAATCTTGCCAAGAAAACCCCATGATAAGGTTGCCTTAGGGCCACCATAAGTCGGAAACAACTTGAAGACACACAACAAAAACAAATCATTATGCACTTGTGAAAAGAAACATGCAGGGGCTTGTCTGCACTAGTGAAAACCCCCAAATCTGGCCCCAGTTTTGCTCTTCACACATGCTCAGTAAGTGATTCTGGCGGCAGCTGTGTACCTTACTTACTATGCATAAGCTCACACAGGTACAGAGAGATCACCTAGAGTAGAATCCAATCCTTTCCCAGGTCAAGGTTTATTGCATTGTTTACTGCAGACACACTGCTGCAACTGAACACTGAAAGGCACTTTCTCCAGCCCTATGTGAAACTGTTCACAATGATATGACTTGTCTTCATGGTGAAAAGAGCCCCGCTAAATTCTGCATGACCCCCTAGCCAAGATGGTGGCCGTGAGTGATTTACTCGTGATTTTAAATCTGCTGCCATCAATTTTTTAAAAAAACAAACAGTTTCCCATGGTGCGCACAAGCAATAGTTTGTATTTACAAACAAAGAAAGAATAAAAAAGAGTATAAGATCGCCGTGTTATCGACTTACCAGACCCTCGCGTAGCCGAAAATCCAACACGGCAGCTGTAGGTGCTTTCCCTGTTTGCTAGCCTGCCCCATGCTCATCCAGCCAATCAGATTACAGTGCCTGTTTGTATCTGTGTGAATGCGAGTGTTCAAAGAATCGTACATTCTCATGTCGTATGGAGCTTTCTAAAAAATCCGGATGAAGCCCCGGATGCAACGCATGCAGTCTTTGCGGTGGATTTGGCTGTCCCCCTTCTGAATGACACGTATTTATGTGCATGTCCGTAGGAACGGATCACTGTATGTTTGCATCCCTTTTATATTATTTTGACCGTATAGACAAGACAAGGGAAGGGGAAAAAACCCTTGCAAATATATTACTGAGTGATGCTTTGATTAATGGGTGTGAAGCGATGCATGGGGACAATAGAAGGCAGCCAATCCCAGCACAGAGAACTCTGTATAAGTTCTGTATGAGAGTCTGTATCAGTTGAGAGAGTCAGTGTGGAGTGGACGTGCTGGGATGATGTTGAGTGAATGAAGGAAAGGAGGTGTGATAAGTCCTAGCATGAATTTTGTTATTTGTTTGGAATTAAACACTGGAACTGGTTAAAGAGCAAATATTCTACATCATATAATAAACAAAGTTAATCTGCTTGTTAATCTGTTAAACCTGTCTCTGACTAGCTTTCTTCACCCTGAATCAAGGGGTGACAACGCTTACCATTAAAGAAACCACTTTTAAACAGACTTGTCCATGCTAAGGTCACCTAGAGGCCCAGGATCCAAATCCAAAAAGGGATTGAAAAGGGGGAACATAGAGCAAAGTGAAAGTGACAGGCAGCCAAGGCTAGGAACTGCTGGCCTAGCCTGGTTAGGCCAATGTCACACCCTCCTTCACCATTCTCTTAAAGGCAATGCTACAAAAAGATGTCCAGCTAGACAGAAGATAAGAAGGGTGCTGGGTGAGGCTCCCATTAAAAAAAAACTGTAACAAGGGGCTTCTTTGTCGGAGTCATTGTTAACTGAGATATGCCTGTAAATGACCTCATCTTTCATTATGTAACTCCATATTTAGTTTTGAATTAATTATCAATATTGAAGCTGCTCTGTTTTCATATACACATTTACAGTTGTCCCTCCACATTCACGGATTTGGCATTCACGGTTTTAAGTATTCACGGTTTGAAAATATTCTTAAAAAAAAATAATCCAAATAGCAAACCTTGATTTTGCCATCTTATATAAGGGACACCATTTTGCTATGCCATTGCATATAATGGGACTTGAGTATTCGCGGATTTGGGTATTCACGGGGGGTCCTGGAACCAAACCCCAGCGAATGTGAAGGGACAACTGTATACAGTATTGCATTGCATTGATCCTTAGCTATATTGTATTGCCTATAGGCTTCTGTTGTTCTGTGTCTTTTATGTTTCTCACAGTACAGTTGGATCCATATCCATGGGGGTTCCCTTCCCAGGCTTACTGTGGATACCAGAAACTGTGGATAACAGCAAACCCTATTAAAATAAAGGATTTCTGGTAAAAAAAAAAAGTTGCATTGGAGGACCTAGAAGATGCCTAGAGAGGATGCCTCTCTAGGTATTTTCCAGTACAACTCTATGGTATGTGTCCCTGTTTTTTTTGTCACATGGATATCTGAAACTGTGGATATTGGTTCTGCAGATGCAGTGGTTCGACTTTATTATTTCCTGTCATATTAACACTTTTTTGATTATCTGTTTAGGGTTTTGTTTTGTTTTTTGGTCCCCCTCTGGTTCTCAGTTGTTTTGCTTGTTTTGAGATGCTCCCTTGTTTCCTTTTGTTTATCTGTGAAACACAACAGCCTTTTAAAAATCTCTTTAAACGTTCAACCAATCACCAGTCAATCCTAACATTTCATACTCACCCCCTCACAACAGATCCTTAGCTTATTACATATACTATACATCACATACATAACTATATTTTAGCTTAAATTCTCTAGTAAACACACTTTTTTTTACAGAGATCCACAACATCATATAAGCTGTGCCCTTCATTTTATGTCATCTTGCCCTGTAGTGTCCCTAGTATAATTTCCTCTGTGTATAGTGAATGCTCTTGATACCTCCAATCAGATGTAACAGGGCATTCTTCCTGTATTCAGTTCAAATTCTCAACAGGGATATGCAAGTGAGGCAGGAGAAAAATTCCACTCTGTCTCTAGTCTGAGATCCTATGTGTGGTTTTCTCAGACCTTATGTAGATCTGCTTAAAAGGAAGCCCCATGTTGTTCAGTAGGCTTCCTATTAAGAATGGGATTTTAATAGTTTTGTAGAATGTGTATTTTTGTGCATCATAATTTCTTGGCTGCTCTACAAACTAGCTCCATGTCCAAGAACTCTCAAAAGGGAAGCCTGCATACTTGAACTGTTATTCTGTTGCCTTGCTTGCTGCTAAAACCATCAGTGACAAAGAAGCATTATAAGTAAGGTAACAATATTATTTACATTTACGGGTCACAGCTTGGGACCTCCTATCATACCAGGCGTCTAAAGGATTTTAAGAACACTGCATAGTGTTTGAGCAGAGTGCAACTACTGTAGACAATTCAAGCTTCACTGGTTTTGTTTGAAGGGCATAGCAGGAACTAACAGTGTTAGCAACGCTGTACAAGGCTTGTAGCGGACATAATTCTTCAAAACGTCTTCTGTCAGCTGCACTAATCACTCATTTATCAGAACTCTTTTCGAAAATAACTGCTGACTCTTCGTCCTGTTCTCTTTAAACTGTCCTTCCTGACTGTGCACACTTTCACTCTGTTCTCTTTAAACTGTCCTTCCTGACTGTGCACACTTTCACTCTGAATGAGTTTTACTAATTTGTCAAAGGCAGTATTCTAGGACCAAACTTTAATAGAAGAGTTAACACTTACAAATTACAAATTAACTCATGCAACAAAAAGCACAGAAATGGTAGCACTCCCTTGGCCTTATAGCCCAAATCTTCTGCTTTGCTGGTTAAGTGTAACACTGAACCTGGTGTCAGTGTTTCCAAGCTTAACTTATAGTTTTCATGAGTTAATTTATGAGTGTTTTAAGTTTCCTCTTAACTTCTCTTGTGCTAGGTGTGTCAGTATGCACACCAGAGTGAACCTTGTATGATTAGTGTGTGTGCTTTTTGCATTTTGGTTCCCCACATTTCCCTCCCACCCAGGCAGATGTACCAGCCAATAGATGCAGTATTTCATGTCAGATGGTAGCAAGCACTGAGAACCTAAACAGGTCCTGGCAGCATATAATAAACAGCAGAGTGTTGTTCTTTCAGGCATCAGAATAAAGGCACAGACGCATAGTTTTGTGTCTAAAATAAACTGCTTCTCTTTACTTGGACATAATAAAGAATATATTTACAGTTATATACAGGATTCAGAGAAAAACATCTCCACTCTGTGAAATCCAACACAGAACTTCTTCACATTGTGAAATCCAAAGCAGAACTGCTCAGTTCAACTCTATAGGACAAACTCAATACCCAGCTCTGCAGAGTTCCTAGCACCTCCCCCAGTCAGCTCTACACCAGAACTGAGAGCTCATCAATATTGATGCATTTGCAACTGCCACTAGCTCTCTCTCTGCTGTACTCTGCAGACTGTTTGTTACATTCCAGATCTTTAAAGAATAAATCTAACTACTGTACTGTATGTCTCAATGTCCTGACAATTCATGTGTTTGATGAACTGGGGCTGCATTTCTATGAAAGCTTATGCTAAAATAAAACTTGTTTGTGAAGTCGAAGGCTTTCATGGCCGGCATCCATAGGTTGTCTGTGGGGGTTTTTTTCTGGGCTGTGAGGCCATGGTCTGGAAGCATTTATTCCTGACGCTTCACCTGCATCTGTGGCTGGCATCTTCAGAGAATGGTTGGGTAGGAATGTGTGTGGGGTTTATATGTTGTGAGCCCCTGTTGGAGAGGATATGTAAATTTGTGAATTTGAATGGATAGTTCCTGGGAGAAGATATGCAAGGAGGATTACTATCTGTTTGGCTAATGGCCGATTATCTGCTAAAAAAAAACCCCCTGTCCCTGGGTGGAGTTCATTTGCATGTGTTGAGTTTTGATTTTAATGTTTTTCAAGACTGGTAGCCACACTTTGTTTACTTTTAGGGTTTCTTCTTTCGTGTGGAAGTTGTCCAAGTGTTTGTGGATTTCAATAGCTTCTCTGTGCATTCTGACATTAAGGGTACATCTATACAATTTAAAAAAAATCCGTGTGGGGGGGTAAAAAAATACAAATAGGCAGCCATTCGTATGCATACAATCCGCCTACACGATTTTTTTACCCCCCTAAACTCCGTATGAGCCCCCTTCCCCAGCTGGCTGGAGCGAGCAAGCCAAGCGGCAGTTTTAAATCTCCCTCCGCTTTTTTTTAATTTAAAAAGGTACCTGCTTTGTGGACATTCGGTTTTCCCTATTTACAAAGTAAAATAAAAATAAATATATATAAAATTCACGGACTTACCAGACTCTCGCTTAGCTGGGAATCCAACATGGCGGCCGCTGCCAATTCTCCTCTTTTCCAGCCCCGCCCCCTCTACTTGGTCAGCCAATCAGATTACACTGCCTGTTCGTATGTGTGCGAAGAGGGCGTACAGACCATCAGCCATTCGAATGGCTGTACATATTTTATGCCGAGATCCGCTAATCCTCCCGAACATTAAATCCACGTAGTTTACGGGGGATTCACTAGCCCCCCTTCTGAATGACACGTATGAATCCAAACGCCTGTGTGTATGGAAGAGCGATCTTCCGAACGGCATACGTATTTTTTTTACCGTGTAGACGGGACCGATATTTGTTGGCCTGGTCCAGAATTTTGGTGTTTTTGAATAATATTTTGTGTCCAGGTTGGTTTATAACATGTTCTGCTACTGCTGATTTTTCTGGCTGTCCCAGTCTGCAGTGTCTCTCATGTTCCTTGATTCATGTTTGCACACCTCGTTTAGTGGTCCCTATGTAAACTTGTCCACAGCTGCATGGTATGCCGTAAAGCTGAGCATAGCATTTTTTGGATTTTATTGGTTGGTTTGTAGATCCTTTGGATGTTTGTTTCCTCATCATTTTCCCTATTCTGTCTCTTTTGATGTATGGTAAAAAAAAAAAAACCCTTCCCTTTGGATGGCTGTTTTTCTTCATTCCTGTGTTTTTTTCTGAGTCTGGCTGCTCTTGTGATGTCTGATCTGATCTGATGTCTGATCATTAGCTTGTAGAGCCCAGTTTAGGTGCTTCAGTTTGTCCTCCAGATAGTGGGGTTCACAGATTATTTTTGTACGGTCTACCAATGTTTTTATTGTGCTTCTTTTTTTGTGTAAGTATCTGTCTCTCTGTGTGTGTTTTCTGTATACCTTATGTTTGTTTTTAAAATGCTGTGATTAAACTTTTTATTGTTTTTTTCTTTCTGCAGCAGGCTAATGGAGCTTCCCAACTATAAATGTTTACCATTAAATGGTTATAGCTTACTTGTAACAGAGATGTCCACTCTGTTTTAATATGATAGTTTGTTTAAATGTTTTAAAACTTTTTTTTATCATCCGGTGTTTTTGGTTTTTTTTAGCTTTGTCTTGTTTTAACCTTGTTGTAAACCACTTTGAGTCCCATGTTTAGAGAAAGCTGGGGTATAAATAAAATAAAATAAGAAATACATACATACATATTAGTGTTACCATACCCTTAAGAGATGGCTAGGAAGGACATCTGATAGTGATTTAACTTGTCTTTGTCTGTCTGTCACTTTAATTACTGCTCCTGTCATTTCAGTTATTTGTGTGTTCACTCTGCACAAATTATTTGAAGGGAGTCCTCCTTACAAAAGGAGACGAATATTGTAAGACTTTCCCCCTGCTTTTGCTGGGCTTTTTTCACCAAGGGACTTAATTCTGTTCCAGAAAGTCAGATAAAACATTTGCATGTGTGAGTTTGTAGGAAGAGGGGAGGGAGAAGAAGAAAGAAAAAAGAACAAAATGCCAACAGTGCTTTTGGAATAAAGGACATTATCTGTGGAGGATCTTGTAAAACCAGATCTTTTCACTCAGATACTAAATCTTCATTCCTGAGCCCTTTGCTGCTGCCTTTTGACAGAGGGTGGAAATGGATGTTAATGGCATTCTTGTGACCCTTTATGACCTTTGTGAATAGGCTCCAAAGCGCTAGTTGTTTTTGACAGGGAACAAAATGGAAGAGGTTTGAAGATGTGAACTGCTTGAAGCTATTGCCCCTGATTTTTCTGACATGGTGATTTGCATTGGCATAATGCAGTATAAAAGTTTACTGGAAAAAGTTGTTTACATGGTACAATTTTCAATGTTTTCAAGCCATGGATAGTAGAATCTGTGGATACAGAATCCATGCAAGGAAGGAAAATGAATAGCTTATTACATGGTTACAATTTAGTAAATTAATGTGAATATTTAAGGAATACTTTTTGGGAAGGAGAATGAGGCAGGAAGTTAGACTCTTCTATGAAAAACCACTACAGATTCTAGCATCATAAGTAGTTGAATTCGTGGATTCTGTATCCACAGCTTCAACTATCCATGGCTTGAAAATATTAAAACACACACACACAAAGTTAACCTTAATTTTGCCATTTTATATAAGGGACACTGTTTTACTATGCCATTGTATATAGTGGGATATGAGCATCCATGGGGGGAGGGTGGGTGAGTCCTGGAACCAAACCCCAGCAGATACCAAGGGCCCACTGTGGTACCCAAAATATATATGCTTACTTTGTACAGAAATGTAAGCAAAAAGGACAGGGTTCAGCAGAGTTTACCCAAACAGGGATTGAGTGGCGCAATGCATTTAGCCCTGTTTGCCTCCTCTCTTTAAAACCAGGGGTTCTTCCACTCTGCACAGTTATAGCACTATAATTCCACTTTAACTGTCATGGTTCCATCCTTGGGAATCCTGGGATTGGCAGTTTAGGGACAGGTGTTTAGAATTCTTGGCCAGAGAGCTCCTCTAGTGCCTCATCAGCAAACTACAAACCCCAGGATTCCATAGGCAGTTAAAGTGGAATCATAGCACTATAGCTGTGCAGTGCAAAAGTGCCCCTGGTTTAAAGCTGGCTTCTGGTCCTTGCTTATTTGGGAATAGTTAACCATACCTTCTCATGTGGGCATAATAGTGGTTTTTGTTTAACTACTGAATCCTGACTACTGTAATTTTATTGCTTGTACAAAGGGTAGGACAAATGAGACTTAAGAGGCTGCGGGCACATTCTGATCTGCACATCCTGGTTTCTTGTTATGTGTGAACTGGGTCACTGAATATCTGAAGATCAGGGAAGCAAGAAAGGAAAGAGACAAAGGTAGCAAAGAAGGAACCTGAAGAGCTTATTACATGGTTAAAATCTAGTAAATTAATGTGAGCATTTAAGGGACACTTTTTGGGAAGGGGGGTGAGGCTGGAAGTTAGACTCTTCTATTATAAAAAACCATTACAGATTCTTATATCATAATTATTATAAAAAAGAGAAGAGGAAGGAAAAAGGATTCCTCTGGTACCCTGAAGAACCATTAGTTTATTTCCTCATAAAATTCCATGAACTATAGCCCTTAGTCCTAAAGATGGCACAAAGTTCTGTTTTCCTTCTTCCTCTCTTTTTATACTGAAACTGTCCTGCAGGGCCATCTCTCTGTAAAGAATAGCTACTGTTACTCTGTAATTGGTGGTACGGAAACAGTACTAAGGGGGGGAGGAATGCATTAAAATTGGCTCTTGATTTGCATAAAGAGAAATGGGACGAGTATTGCTTCAAGCAGATGGAAAATCCCTGGATCAGAAGTTTCCAAGGGGCAAAGAAAGCATCCAGATGGCTTCAGTCTTGAAGTATGTGCTGATGGAAAGGCACATACCTACTATGTAGCATAACATCCTTACTATTGCTTATGGATTATTATCCTTTGTGAGGTTTGATTATTATAGTGCCACCTCTGTTCAAGCAGTGCTCTAGAGAATGATGGAAAGGCAGGAGGGAAAGGAAAGTCCTGCCCTGTGAAGCATATGGTCTAAATTGTAAGGGTGGGAAAGGCTCCAAAGGGAAATGAGGGAAAATGAAGAGGCTGTGATAAGAAGGAAAGAGATATAATCTTTGTTTCTGTTGGAGATCAGAATGTAAGAAGCTGGGACTTAATAGAAAATAATGGGATTTCAGGTGCAACGTAGGAGCTCCCCCACCCTTTGGGAATGTCTTTCTGTTGCTCCTTCATGAGACTTATAATGTAGTCCTGTGTAAGTAGGAGTTCTGAAGGACTTACACCCAGGTAAGCACAGACATGGTTCCCGGTTTTTAGGCTGTGGTCCTATGTTCACTCACCTAAGAGTAAACTCATGTGAGCTTAGTGCAGGGGCTGAATGCCAGTTTTTACACCTGAACCCCTACCCTGTAGACTGTACTCACTACCCAGAACCCAAACTACCTATTTTTTTGGCAGTTTTTGAGCCAGGATGGTGACCTGAAATGTTGTGACATCAAATCCAATTGTCATTTGTGCCAAGATGTGACCAAAGACAGATAATGTGGGCTTTTGGGGGATGTGAGAAGGCGTTTTCACTCATTTTGGGTTGTTTTGATGTTGTTTTCAAGGGGAATTGCCTGAAAATTGCATTGAAAATATTAAAAACAAAGTGTGTGTGTGTGTGTGGAGGGGGCTTTAGGAGACTGGCAAGGTGCTTCATGTACTGCAAGTGCGGAGCTGCACTTTCCTCACCCCTGGCTTAGTGGGACTTCCTCCTGCATGGACATATGTAGGATGGAGAGATTAAGATCTTTCTATCATGAGAAATAAGGTGTTGGCCACCTAGGAAAGGGCCTTCTCTGTTGTGTTTACAGGTATTTATTTATTTTTTATCATGATTAATGTTTTTATATTGTTTTAATCTTTTTTTTAATTGTACTGTTATTTAAATATTTTTTACTTTTGTATTAATAATAATTTAACTATATCTTGATGTGTTTTTTTAAAGCTATAGGCCGCTTTGCGTCCTCCATAAGGAGAAAGGCAGGATACATATCAAATAAATAAAATAAAATAAATAAAATTGTGGTGTCCTCCTGCCTTTTCCAAAGAGGAGGTTAAGCTGTTGCATTTCTTGTTTTGCTAGTAGTTGTGACTTCATTTGCTTAAACTTTTACCAAAAGATAAAATCTTACTATATCTGCTTAGAACTTGCATATAGGCTACCTGCCTGTCACTCCCCTCGTGCAATTTTATTCTTTGATGTTGCTTTTATTTTCTGTTCCTGCCCTTGGATTTGGTACTTCCCTCCATTCTGTATGTAAAAATGCTTTTTCAGTGTTTGATTTTAGAATTACTCAAAAGTGAAATATAAATACTTGAAATAACTAAATAAAATGTGTTCTTTGTGTTCTTGTAGATTCTTGACCACTCATTGCTGAAGTAGTCAGTGCATGTCCAACTATACTTTAGTCTTTGATATTTGCATAGTCTTTTCCTCAATATTTTGTGTGTTTTTAACAAGTTATAGTAGTGGTTCTTAACTTGTGGTTCATGGACCCTTGGGGGTCTGCAGTGTCCTCACAGGGGGTCCGTGAAAGTTGCTTGGCCCATCTCCTCCCTGCAGTGGAGCAGCCATGTGACAGGAACCAAGGCGCTGGCTGGCTGGCTTGGCCTGCGCATTGCCATTCAATCTGCTCTGCCACAAACTTGCAGGAATAAGCTGAAGAAAAGTCTTCCCTCCTCCTCCAGTGCCTCTGAGGGAAGGTTTGATGGATGGGGTTATTATTATTGTTATTATTATGTGTTGTTGTTGTTACTATTATTATTATACTGTTGTTACTATTATTATTATGGTTTTAATTCTTGAGTTAAGTCTTGGGGGTCTGTGGCAACAAAATATATTTAAAGGGGGTCCTTGGTTAAAGAAAAGGTTAACAACCACTGAGTTAGAAGACTCTGCATGTGTGCACAAGTATACCTGTGTATGAATTCACTGCAACAGAGCCATCCTAATTGGAGTGAACACACCTGAGCTCTAGGAATGCTTCTCTTCTGCCCTCCTGCTCTCCATTGGCTTGGGAGGTGTAGCAGCTAAAAGATGGCATGGGAGGGTTAGTCATTTTGTATAAGAAAAGTAAAGTAAAGAAAAGTTGAACTTATGCCTGCAGAAGTTTCTAACAGGATTGTGGTGGTGTTATGTGTCTTCAAGTTGACTGACTTATGGCAACCCTATCATAGAGTTTTCTTGGTCAGATTTGTTCAAGGGGGGTTTGCTTTTGCCTTTGCCTTCCTCTGAGGGTGAGAGAACATGGCTTGTCCAAGGTCAACCAGTGGGTTTCCATGAGTGAGCAGGGATTTGAACTCTAGTCTCCTGGAGTCTGTCCAACACTCAAGCCACCAGGGGTCAAAATAAACTCAAACCACACTGACTCTAATAGGATGCCTGCCTATATATTTGACAAGGTCACACTTAGATCAAACTACCTAGCTTCTCCCTGTTTTCTCTGACCCCAATAATTGTTCTTTGCCTGACAGGTTTCAGCTATAACCCTGTGTCCAAACAATGTCTGGGCAACCAGTCTGAGGCTGATTACTACACAGCTGATAGCAGAGTCACAACACAGTCAAGTTAATTACAGGCAGAGGAATCAAGGCAAGCTTGAAGTCAGACGCTTACTTTAATAGCAAGCAAAGCACAAGCAAAGTCCAATATACAAGGTCCAGGTCCAGCAAACAGAGTTCAACATATTCCAGCAGAATCCAGGTCAGGCAAGCAGAGTCCAGAGTAAACAAACACAGCAAGCAGGAACATGATGGGTATTCAGGTAGGTCAGATAATCTCCGACAACCCCTGGAGGGCAGTGCTGCATATTTATAAAGCAGCTAAATGCAGCTGCTGCTTAACTAATTGCTGCTTCCTGTAAATATGCTGAGACCCCCCTCAAGCCCTCCTTTTGTTGTCTTCGTGTTGTGAAGATAGGTATAGGTAAGTTGTCCTCTGTATCTGAAGATACTGTATATGTATCTGGTACTGCACTATTGTCTGTGTGACAATACTGTGGCTTTGGAACATCCTCCTGCTCTGGTTCAGCAGGTCCTGGCATGTCTGCTGCTTCAGTCTCTGAGTCAGAGTCCATTTCCAAGTTCTGGAAGCAGGGCATGACACCCTGTTCCCTTCCTGGATTATCTCAAAATGAGGTAAGCATCTCTCTTGATAGGTTAACGCCCCATGTTCACTTGTCAAGCTTGCCAACTCCCTCTGTTCTTCTTAATCTGTCCTATCCAAACAAGTAAAAAATGGCCTCCAGAGGCAATAGCAGTGGCTGGAATGTACACAGACTTTTGTGAAGGGGCACAACAAGTGAATGTATCATATGCAGACAACAGGGATCACATCTTCTTGGTAACAATGAATCTCATATGATTACTTGCAACATGAGGTCATCTGAGTGTACTGTATTTATTAAGAAATACAAATTAGAAATTTAATCAAAAGACACAACAGGTGTGTGAAAAAAGATGCTTGCTGGAAATGTACCTGAACTGTAACTGGCTTAAAAACAACAGCAGCAGACTCCATCTTATAGCTCATTGTAAAACAAATGAAACATTTCCCAAGTGATTACAAAAAAACATGTTAGCTCCAGTTAAATGCTAATCCGTTGGTGAAACATGAGAGAGAAAGCTCTGGATATGAAAGGGAAGGATGTTTTCTTGGTTGTGCTTAAAGAAGTGCATTTACAGAGGAGACAATGTCAAAATGTTCCCAGCCAAATATACAGCCAGTAGTTGGCACAGTGATCTCATTATCACGCTTCACATTATACAGTACAACCAAAGTTTGGAGCCTGAGGCTGTTCATATCTCTGGAATTTTTCTGATTCAGCTGCTCCCCTTCTGCATAATTTGACTATCCCCTTTCTGTACCTCTCACTCTATGGTTTTGTGTTCTCCTCTTCAAATTAATTGATTGTTAGTTTGCTGTGTCAAAGCCGATAAACTGCTTGACAAAGTGTACAGGGAAATGTCTATTGCAAATCACCGTGCCTTAAGGAAAAGCCGACCCTCTTTTTCTACCCACCTCCAAACCCCAGTTCATTTTTGTCACATTCTTCTCAGTCCATGTCTCTCATTCTTCTCAGTCCATGTCTCTCTCAGTGCTCTGGGGTAGCTCTTATTATTCAAACCGCAATACTAGTCATGGTTCTGCTTTATCTACTCTTTATCTCTCCTTGTACTAACTATGGGATTCTTCACTCAGACCAATTCTTTCCCTTCCATAGCATGCCACTTATCCCTTTTTGGTCCCCTTTTCTCAATAATAGAAGTACATGCAGCACTCTAGAACTGGGAAAAGGATGGAATGTCTTCTGCTGCTCCTGCTATAAAAGGGCCCTTTCACACTACATGGCTGGGATCCTGTATGGGATTTATGGATGTATAAGCATTGTACTTATGGTGTTACACAGTGAATCCTGGCCTGAACCCCCCAGTCCCAACTGGGAAGCAGCCACTGTGATCAATGGTGGTCTGATCCACTGTTGCTTGGGAAGCAGCTGACTGATGGTCCCACCCCCTTGTGTGAGCGATCTCCAGTACAACAGGTGGAAGCAGGACCCCTGTCACAATTCTCCCTTGTCTCATAGTTTGCTCATATGACCGAGGGGGGGACCATCAGCCAGCTGCTTTCTGAGTTGCAGTAGAAATTCCTCTGGATGTAATATTGTTGTTGTGTGCCTTCAAATCATTTCTGACTTACAGAGATCCCAATCTGAAACTATCACAGGGGTTTTCTGTGGGTTTTTTCCAGGCTGTGAGGCCGTGTTCTGGAAGAGTTTATTCCTGACATTTTGCCTGCATCTGTGGCTGGCACTTTCAGAGAATATTGGGTAGGAGTGGGGGGGGTTTATATACTGTGAGTCCCTGTTGGAGAGGATATGTAAATTTGTGTATTTTTATGGCTAGTACCTGAGGATAGATATGCAAGGAGGATTAGTGTCTGTTTGGCTAATGGTCCATTAACTGCTGGAAATCCCCTCCTGGGGGGAGATATGCAAGGAGGATTAGTATCTGTTTGGCTAATGGTCCATTGTCTGCTGGAAATCCCCCTGTCCCTGGGTGGAGTTCATTTGTATGTGTTGAGTTTTTATTTTGGTGTTTTTCAGGACTGGCAGCCAAACTTTGTTTACTTTAAGGGTTTCTTCTTTCCTGTTGAAGTTGTCCAAGTGTTTATGGATTTCAATAGCTTCTCTGTGCATTCTGACATGATAGTTGTTGACCGGGTCCAGAATTTTGGTGTTTTTAAATAGCATTTTGTGTCCAGGTTGGTTTATAATATGTTCTGCTACTGCTGATTTTTGTGGCTGGCCCAGTCTGCAGTGTCTCTCATGTTCCTCCAAACAACTTCCAAACGATCTACAGACCAACCAGGAAAATCCAAGAAATGCTACACTCAGCAAAGGACAAAAGAGACCCTCGAATCAAGGAACATGAGAGACACTGCAGACTGGGCCAGCCAGAAAAATCAATAGCGAAATCAAAATTCAGGGCTTGTGGCTTCCTTGATTGAGTCTATCCATCTGGAATGCAGTCTTCCTCTTTTCTTACTGCCTTCCACTTTACCAAGTGAGTAATGTCTTCTCATGATATGGCCAAAGCACAACAGTCGCAGTTTAGTTATCTTGGCTTCTAGGGAGTGTTCATGCTTGATTTGCTCTAGGACCATTTCTTTGTCTTTTTATCAGTCCATGGTATCTGTAGAACTTTTCTCCAGCACCACATTGCAAATGAGTGGATTTTCTTCCTGTCAGCTTTCTTCATCGTCCAGCTTTCACAACAATACATAGACATGGGAAATAGGATGGCATGGACAATCCTAACTAGTATTCAGTGATATATCTTGACACTTCAGGATCTTGTCTAGTTGCCCTTCCAAGTCCTAGAGGTTGTCCAAACATTGAAAAAACTTATCACAGAATGTGAGGAGAATCCTACCTGTCCTAATAACATCCCATCTGATTTTGCCATATTGTGAAGGGGGGCAAAAAGGGCCAAAACCCTCACCAGAAAAGCCTTTGCAGCTTTTTCTGTCTTTTTTAAAAAAGAGGGGGTGCACATTTCTGCTTGTTAGGACAAGCGAGTCGATCTGATTCACTTGCTCAAATGAGAGGAATCATAGAATCATAGAGTTGGAAGAGACCACAAGAGCCATCCAGTCCAATCCCCTGCCATGCAGGAATACACAGTCAAATCATTCCTGACAGATGGTCATCCAGCCCCTGTTTAAAAACCTCTAAAGGAGACTCCACCACACTACGAGGCAGTGTATTCCACTTCCAAACAGCTCTTACTGTCAGGAAGTTCTTCCTAATGTTTAGGTGGAATTTTTTTTCCGGTAGCTTGAACCCATTGCTTCGTGTCCTAGTGTCTGGAGCCTCAGAAAACAAGCTTGCTCCATCCTCAGTATGACATCCCGTCAAATATTTAAACATGGCCATCATGTCCCCTCTCAACCTTCTCTTCTCTGGACTAAACGTGCCCAGCTCCCTAAGCCACTCCTCATAGGGCATGGCTTCTAGACCTTCCACCATCCTGGTTGCCCTCTTCTGGACATGTTTCAGCTTCTCAATATCCTTCCTGAATTGTGGCGCCTGGACACAGTATTCCAGGTGAGGTCTGACTAAAGCAGAATAGAATGGCACCACTACTTCCCTTGATCTAGACACTATATTCCTATTAATGCAGCCTAGAATCACATTGGCTTTTTTAGCTGCTGCATCACACTGCTGACTCATGTTCGGCTTGTGGTCCAACTAAGACTCCTAGATCCCTTTCGCATGTACTGCCATCAAGCCAGGTGTCACCCATCCTATATCTGTGCATTTCATTTTTACTGCTTAAATGTAGTATCCTACATTTCTCCCTATTGAAATTCATTTTGTTAGTTTTGGCCCAACTTTCTAATCTGTTAAAGCCGTTTTGAATTCTGATCCTGTCCTCTGTCCGTAGGAGCTACCCCTTCTAATTTGGTGTAATCTGCAAACTTGATAACCATACCCTCTATTTCCTCATCCAAGTCATTGCTAAAGATGTTGAATAGCACTGGGCCCAGGACAGAACCCTGTGGCATCCCACTAGTTACTTCTTTCCAGGATGAAGAGGAGCCATTGGGGGACCTTGTCAAAAGCCTTACTGAAATCAAGATACACTAAATTCACAGCATTCCCTTCATCTATCAAATCTTATTGGTTGTACGAGCACCAGGGATGGGGCTTGCTAGAAAGGTAAGCACCCACTACTGCCATGTTGGATTTTCACCTTAGCGGTTAAGTGCTAAGGTGAGAAAACGAGGTGTTGGGTTTTTTTGCTTTTGTGTCCAAGTGAAAAATTGCTCATTTGCACCTTGGATATCATTAAAAAAAATAAGGTCGGCAGCAAATTGAGGTAAGTGCAAACACAAATAAATTACTCATGACTGCCATGTTTACTAGTGGGCATGCAAAGTTTATGGGGGCAAAAAAACCCCATTAGGACAGGTCGCAGTTGCTGCAAAATGCCATTACTGTGAGGGACTCTGTTTTTATGGGCTCGTGTAGACAAGCCCCTAGTCATTTTCTGATTCGTTGATTACATTCTGACTAATGACTGAGACAAGGTATAGACAATCTTGAACTATTTCAGTATCTTAATTGTCTGCTTTAAAGTTACGTCAATCATCTGTGGTCATTTTTTTTTTCATATTCAACTGTAAACCTGGCTTTGCACTTTCTTCCTTGACTTTCATCAGTAATCATTCCAAGCCTTTGCTATTTTCTGTTAGTAGTATGGTGTCATCTGTATATCTTAAATGGTTGATATTCCTTCCTCCAATCTTCACTACCTTCCTCTGAATCTAAACATGCTCTGTGTATGATGTTTTCTGCATACAAATTGAACAAATAGGGTGATAGAACGCAGCCTTGCCTGGTCCCATTGCCAATTGAAAACCATTTCTCTGTACTGTAGCCTCTTGTCCTGAGTACAAGTTATACATCAGGACAATCAAATGTTGTGGCACACCCATTTCTTTAAGAGCATCCCATAGTTTTTCATGATCTATACAGTCAAAGGCTTTGCTATAATCTATAAAGCACAGCCTGATTTTCTTCTGAAATTCTTTGGTGCAATTGGTTAACAAACATGCGTTGGTAGAATAATCCCTAGTGTCTCTTTCTTTCCTGAACCCAGTTTAGACATCTGGCATTTCTTGCTCCATGGTCAAAGTCTTTGTTGTAGAATTTTGAGCATAACTTTGGTTGCATGGACGATTAATGCAATGGTCCTGCGGCTCCTAAACTGCAAATCCCCAAATTCTATAGGATGTTATCATGGCAGTCAAAGTGGAATCATAGTGCTGTAATTATGTGGTATGAAAAAGCATCCTCGAAGAGAGTGCTCAGGAAACCACCAAGAGTAACTCATACGTATCACAACTGGATTCCTTAATCATGGGAAGAATGCATAGTAGTGCTGGGAGTGAAGAGCCTTGTTTATTCTTATTTTATGGACAAAGCTGCTGATCCCATGCCCTGGCCCTTTAACTTCAGCTAGTTTCACCCAGTAATATATGTATTTTTAAAACGTGATGGAGAGCAGCAAAACTGGTCCTCCTCCCTCCTTAAGGTTCATTTGGTGATCCTTTAAAGTTTTTTTTCTTCTGAATTCTGTGAAAGGTACAGCCTTTCCCTCTACCTAATTTTTCCAAAACACTTGAGAAAAGACCACGACACAAGTACTTCTACCCGTCTCATTCATTTTATCATTATGAACAAGCACCCTACTGGATCATTTCTGGCAAACTAGAGCTTATAGGAGTATAGCCTTATCAAGATCAAATACAGTTGGTATGTTCTATCTGATTGGTCAGAAAATTCCCCAGACAGCATTATAATAAAACTGGTACTAATAAAAGTGCCTTTGACCTTAGGAAACATTAATAAAAGTTCTTTCCCCTATCCCACTGTGTTAGTTTATTTTCATGGATGTTTTTTGTTGAACCATTTCTGTTCAGCAAAACTGTTTTGCTGAAAAGATATTAGTATTCCAAGATGTTTTCTTATAACAATTTCTGTTCCTATGTTAAGGCTTGATGTCCTGTGGAATTGCTTCCAGTAATATACAGATGAACATTTGTACAAAGTATGGCCTCTTAACCAATATTCAGCATCTTTGTCTCACTTATCATTAGATGTGTGATGGATATGTCTTTCAAGAGAGCTGTTTCTCTTTTAACTTGCAACATTATTATATTGCCTGTATGATGTGAAGTACAGTAGTTGTTGGAGTAATGTTAGCAAGGTTCTATTCAAGAAAATTTATAGTAGAAAACTAAATAATGTTGTGATAAATGAAACACAATGGAATAACTCTTTTTAAGTGACAGAGAACTTTCTGTGAGTAGTTTCTCAGCTCTGTTGAGCCTTGCGTATTTTTAGGGCAATCCTGTGTAATCTCAAATTGGATGTAAATTTGAAGGGCTTTTTTAAAGGCCTGATACAAACAGGCATGAATTAGTTTGTACACATTGAAGAGACTATGACTTGACTTAGCTATTTTATACTCTAGTGTTTTAGTGCTTGTCAAGCCACTTTCAGTGTGCGCGTGGGCTGAAACATGAGGTAGAAATTCCTCTGGACTAATATTGTTGTTGTGTGCCTTCAAATCATTTCTGACTTACAGAGATCCCAAGCTGAAACTATCACAGGGGTTCTTGGCAATATTTGTTCAGAGGGTGTATGCTATTGCCTTCTTCTTCAAAGAGAGTGTGACCTGCCCAAGGTGGATTTCCATGGCTGAGTGGGGAGTTGAACCTGGTCTCTGAACTCCTAGTCTAGCACTCAGAACACTACACCACGCTGACTCTTGAGAGCTATGATCTCCCAAAAATAGTTTGACGGATCAATAGTATACTGTTAGTTCATGCATTCTTATGTCTCCCATCCTGTTTTCTCTGTTTTGAGTTCTTGCCACCGGATTTTGACTGTCCCAGTAAAATATTACAAGAAGAAAGGAAAAAGAGTATATAAGTACAGTTGTCCCCCCGCATTCACGGATTTGGCAATCATGGTTTTAAGGTATTCATGGCTTGAAAATATTCTTTAAAGAAATAATAATCCAAAAAGCAAACCTTGATTTTGCCATCTTATATAAGGAACACCATTTTGCTATGCCATTGCATATAATGGGACTTGAGTATTCACGGATTTGGGTATTCACGGAGGGTCCTGGAACCAAACCCCAGCGAATGTGAAGGGACAACTGTATGGTATGTGAATGTACACACACATTCTCAATCATCCACATTGATGGTTACGCAAAGGGGCTTTGTCCATGTATTTTCCTGCTAAATGTTAATTTTGAGTGAAGCATGTCTGCAAGTATGGACGTATCACTGCTTGTGGATTTTGGATTTTGTTGCATTTTGCAGGTATGGAAGTGTCTTAGAAGCATAGCATTATAGATTTGGAAAGGGACCACAAGGACCATTCAGTCCAACCTCTTGCCATGCAGGAGTGCACAATCAAAGCACTCCTGACAGATGGCCATCCAACCTCTGTTGAAAGACCTCCAAAGAAAGAGACTCCACCGGGGGGAGGAGCCAAGCTTCAATGGCGTAGGAAGCAATTCCCAGGATGGGTGCTCAAGGTAATGGAATTAAATGAATAATTTCCCCTCAAAAAGGCATGAGGAACTGTGAATTACTAAGGAATGTTAATAGAAGAGAAAACTGCAGTTCAAAGAAAACTAAAGTAAACAAATAGTTACTTTCGGTTTTGCCCGATATTGGAGCTGCCTCCAACATAACTAAAAAGAACATTTTGCTAATAAATCACTAAGGTTGGAGAAAGCAGCGAACAATTGTAGGCAAATGAAAAGGATGATTTAACAGAGGAAGAAATATTTGATCTAACTGGAGAATAAGTGGAAAGCTTTAAAAAAAATAAGTGGTGGAGGAAGGAGGGGCCATTAACAGAAGGGAAGAAACGAAAGTTTGGAGTGTTTTGATTTTCTTATATCTAAAAAAATAAGCAATACAGCAGGAAAAAGCTGGTTGAGACCACAAGTATTAAGTAAACCATCAGATAGATCGCACAAGAGATTGGAGAGATTGGAGAGGAGATTTCCGGAAGTACAGAATAACAAGGGTGAACCAGAAGGACAAAAGATGAAAAAAGAAATTAGCCCTCCATTAGGTGCCTCAGCCTTAAATCCCCCATCCCCAAAAGGGAGGGAAAGAAGGGGAGAAAGCACAGAGGATATTAAAACTCACATGGATTCTCTCTTTACAAAAATGATGACAGAATTTAGAGAAGACAAAAAGAGATTTTTTCAGAGTTTGCAAGTATAAGAGAAGAAATGCAGAAGGAGGAAAAGATCTGAAGAAAGATTTGTGGAAATGAGTACAAAAATACAAGGAATACAAGACATTCTTAATATAGTAAAAGAGAACCTGGGGGGTCATGAGCAAGGCAATTTGCCTTGGGAAGACAAGGTGGGGAGGTAAAAAAGGGAAAGGGGGGAGGGGGGAAGGGAATGGGGAAGAATTGGGAAGGGGTGGGTATGGGGAAGGGAGGTCACTTTTTGGAGCCAGAAGATCTTATAGAAAATGTAATAAGGAATCTAATGGTTAATCAATTAAAGATATCAACCTTAAATGTTCATGGCCTTGGCATGGTAATAAAACGAAAAAGGATTGAAGCATTATTGAAGAAGGATCAAGCGGATAAAATATTTTTGCAAGAGACACATCAAAAAAGGGAAGGAGTAAATGAATTGAAATTGAATTGGGTAAGAGTTTATGAAAAAGCATATGGGAATTCAAAAGCTAGAGGGGTAGCAATATTAATAGCAAAAAAATGTAATTTTGTCATTAAAAAGGTGAAAAAAGATGAAAATGGTAGATATATTATAGTGCAAGGTGACATGGAAGAAAATAAATATGTTCTAATGAATGTATATGCTCCAAGTGAAAAACAAGAGGAATTTTATGAGAAAGTATTTAAAGAAATGGAGAATATGCAAGAATAAAATATTGTTGTAGCAGGAGATTTTAACATGCAAATGGAAATAATAAAAGATAAATCAAATTATTCATTAAGGGATAAATATGCTAATATTACAAATTTAAATAAAATAATAAAAAGAAAGGGGTTGAAAGATGTGGAGATTGGTAAAGGGAGATGAAAGGAAATATACATACTTTTCAATGGTACATAAGAGTTATTCAAGAATGCATTATATTTTTGTATCAAAAAATTTGATTGATAAAATCATAAATTCAGAGATAGAAAATATAAAAGTAACAGACCATGCCTTGGTCAATGTGGAGATTATAATGAAGAGAGATTATGAACAGGTGAAAAGGTGGAGGTTGAATACAAAGATTTTAAATTACAGAGAAATAGTAGAAAAAATTGAGCATGAATGGCAAGAATTATGGGAATTAAATGATAAAGAAGTATCAAAAGGAATTTTGTGGAATACTATGAAAGCTGTGACAAGGAGGATATGCATAAAAGAAACCTTTAACTTAAAAAAATGGCAAGAAGAAAGAAAAGGGAAATTAGAAAGGGAAATAGAATTATTGGAAAATAAATATATATTAGACAAGGAAAAACAAACTTATATTGAGTTACGAGCAAAGAAGGAGGAATTGGATAAAATGGAAGTAGATGAAGTACAGGAAAATTTAATTTATTTAAGAAGGGAGTATTTTGAATTTAGTAATAAAAATTCAAAAATGTTGGCTAGATCCACACAGAAGAAAATGGAAAATATGATAAATGGGATTAGAGATAAAACAGGTAAAATGTGTAGAACAATGAAGGGAAAACTAACAATTTTTGAGGAGTTTTATAAAGACCTGTACCAGTCAGGGAATAAATCAGTGGAACAAATAGAAAAATATGTAGGGGAAAATTGGAAGATTAAAATAGAAGAGGAAGATAGGGATTTATTAGAAAAAACAATTACGAAAATGGAAGTAGAGGAAGCAATAAATAATTTAAAAGTGGGAAAGCTCCAGGAATGGATGGGTTAGGACCAGATTATTATAAAGTATTTAAAAAGAAGTGAATACCTAAATTATTAGAATTATATAATAATATAATAACAGGAGACAAAGTCCCTCCATCATGGCAACAATCATTGATAATATTGATACCAAAGCCAGATAAGGATTTGATGGACCCTGGATCATACAGGATTATATCATTGATAAATCAAGATGCAAAGTTATTATCAGCAATAATGGCAAAGAGAATGAATAGTTGTATGTATAAATGTATATTAAAGGACCAATGTGGATTTGTGAAAGGAAGACAAATGTCAAATTTAATAGGAAGGGTGTTAAATAAAGATATATAATCAGCAAAACAAAAGTAAAAGCAGGGATATTAGCATTAGATATATTTAAAGCATTTGACTGTGTGGAATGGTCAACATTAAAAATAATATTGAAAGAATTTGGAATGGGGAAGAGGTTTAGAGGATTAATAGATCAGTTGTATTCCCATAACACAGCTATAGTGATGGTTAATGATGGAATAACAAGAGAAATAAAAATAACAAGAGGAACAAGACAAGGTTGCCCACTTTCTCCAATATTGTTTGCAATGGTAATAGAAGTATTAGCAAATGTGATAAGAAATGATAATAGTATAGAAGGAATTGGAGTAGAAACAAAACATAAGATAAGCTTGTTTGCTGACGATACATTGCTAACAATTAAGGAATTGATTAATGGAATAGAAAAAAATGAAAGAACATTTAAAAGTATTGGGGAGATGACAGGCTTACAGGTTAATTGGAACAAATCAGATATGATGTTTAACTATACTAAGGAAGAAGAAAATATATTTGTAAAAGAGAAAAAATTAGAAGTAAGATTAAAAAGTAATATCAAGTAATTAGGAATAAATGTTACAAAAGATTTAAAAGAACTAGAAGAGAAAAATATTATGGTACTAAGGAAAGAAATGGAAAAGAAGTTGGAAGAATATAAAAATATTCAACTATCATGGTTTGGAAGAGTAGCTTTAGTTAAAATGAAAATATTACCTAAACTAAATTTTTTGTTTAGAATGTTACCAATAAAAATATGAGAAGTAGAACTGAAAAAATGGCAAAATATGTTGAATCAATATTGTAATGGAGGGAAAAGGACAAAATTAAATAAATTATTTTGGTATATGTCACAGAAGGAGGGAGGATTTGGTCTTCCCAAAATAAAAGGATATTATGAAGCTAATCAATTGAGATATGTTATAGAAGGAATTTAGGACAGGGGGATTTAGAATGGTTAGAGATAGAAACAGGGAGAATAGAAAAGAGAATATGGAACATATTTTTTGATAATTTTACAAAAAAGGAAATTAAAGGAATTGAGAACCCATTTCTGCAAAATACCGTATATTCCGGTGTATAAGACGACTGGGCGTATAAGACCACCACCCCAATTTCCAGCCAAAAATCTAGGCCTAGGCATATATTCGCCAGATAAGACCACCACCACCCCAGTTTGGCTGGCTGGGGGAGCCTTGCCAGCTGATCCTCTTTGTTTCCCAACTCATGAGGATCTCCTCGTGAGTTGGGAAAGTGAACAGGATCAGCTGGCAGGGCAACATTCACCCCTCTCTTCAACCTTCCAGTCAAACTGGACTTGAAGGTGGAGGAAAGGGGCGAAAATGCCCAGTTTGCCTCAGCAGCCCCCTTCCCTCTGTCTTGGCTCTTCCGAAGGGGACCAAGGCGGGGGAAGCGGGGGCGGCTGCGGCAAACCCCTAGATTCGCCCCCTCTCCCCACCTTCAAGGAAGGTGGGGAGAAGGGACGAACATGCCCCATTGGGCTCCATAGGGAGGATGCGGGGCTGTGGAGCCAAACCCCGGGATTCGCCCCCTCTCCCCACCGTCAAGGGAGAGGGAGCGAATCTAGGGATTTAACTCCACAGCCCCGATCCCTCCTTCTGGGCTCCCTCCTCCCGCGATTCCCCAACCCACAGGAGGCTGCCCAGTCTCCTGGTGGGTTGGGGAATGTGGGATGGCCAGCTGGCTGGGGGGGGTGGAGGGAGGGGGCTTCGCAGCCACCCCCCTCTCCAAAGCACAGCTTTGGGGAAGGCGGGTGGGTAGGCGGAGGGTGAATGGGTGGCTGGGGGGAGGGGGCTTCGCAGCCACCCCCCCTCTCCAAAGCGTGGCTTTGGGGAAGGGGGGTGGCTGGACGGAGGATGAATGGGTGCATGGGCAGAGGGGCCTTCGCAGCCACCCCCCTCCAAAGCATGGCTTTGGGGAAGGGGTGTGGCTGGGCAGAGGGTGAATGGGTGGATGGGCGAGGGGGCTTCGCAGCCACACACCCCTCCAAAGCGTGGCTTTGGGGAAGGGGGGTGGCTGGGCAGAGGGTGGATGGGTGGCTGGGCGGAGGGGGCTTTGCAGCCACCCCCCTTTCCAAAGCGCGGCTTTGGGGAAGGGGGTGGCTGGGCGGAGGGTGGGTGGGGGGCAGGTAGGAGAGGGCTTCCCAGCCATCCCCCCTCGTCCCTGCCCCACGCCCACCCACCGCACATCCACCCCTCCTGCCGAAAGCCGTGATTCTGCGGCTTTCGGCAGGGGGGGTGGATGTGCGGGGGGTGGGTGGGGGGCAGGGACGACGGGGCTTCCTAGCCACCCCCCTTCCAAAAGCCGCGATTCCGCGGCTTTCGGTGGGGGGGGTGGATGTGTGGGGGGTGGGCGGGGGGCAGGGACGAGGGGGGATGGCTGGGAAGCCCTCTCCTACCTGCCCCCCGCCCACCCTCCTCTTTGTTTCCCAACTCATGAGGATCTCCTCGTGAGTTGGGAAAGTGAACAGGATCAGCTGGCAGGGCAACATTCACCCCTCTCTTCAACCTTCCAGTCAAACTGGACTTGAAGGTGGAGGAAAGGGGCGAAAATGCCCAGTTTGCCTCAGCAGCCCCCTTCCCTCTGTCTTGGCTCTTCCGAAGGGGACCAAGGCGGGGGAAGCGGGGGCGGCTGCGGCAAACCCCTGCGGCACCCCCCTAGATGTGTGGGGGGTGGGCGGCTTTCGGCAGGCGGGGTAGATGCGCGGAGGGTGGGTAGGGGGCAGGGAGGAGCACTTTGCTTCACACCCCGCCCCATCTCCTGCCTCTTCGCTCCGTTTGCGAAGAGGCAGGAGATAGGCAGGCAGGTGAAGCAAAGTATATCCAGCGTATAAGACGACTGTTGATTTTGGAGGGCACTTTTGAGTGCTCAAAAGTCGTCTTATACGCCGGAATATATGGTATATGGGGAATATGGTATAAATATAAGAGAGAATTTTTGCCTATTGATTCATTATTAACACTGGTTATAATGGGGAAAAAATTCCCAAATCATTTGAAGGAAAAAATGGGAAAGGAATTAAAGAAAAGAGGACTAGACAAAATAGACGGATGGATAGGATGGATGAATGAGAAAGGGAGTATAAGAGAGAAATTATGTGGAATGAAAATGTCATGGTTTAATTGCATATAGTTAGAACAATGGATTAAAAATTGGAAAAAGAATCATAAAGAAACAAGAGAATTTACAGAATTTGAAAATTTGGTGAAAAGAGGGATGATAATGAAAGTTTGAAAGGTATTACAAGTGAATTATATAAAATGTTGATAAAAAATAAGGATAAAAAAGACAAAGGGGAATATTTTAGGAGAATATGGGAGGAAGATTTGAAACAAAAAATTGGAGATCATGAATGGGATAAGATATGGAAACAAAGATATCTAAAAAATATGTCGATACAGATAAAAGAAAATTATTATAAAATAATATGGAGATGGTATTTGACACCAGCAAGATTGCATAATATAGATAAGAATAACTCTAAATATTGTTGGAGAGGTTGTCAAGAAATAGGTACGTATATGCATATGTGGTGGAATTGTAAATTTGTACAGCAGTTTTGGGAAATGGTTTTTATAGAAATAGAGAATATTCTGAATAGAAATATAGAAAGGAAACCGAGCATAGCATTGATGTCAATTTATAATGGAGAGAATGGGAACCAAGCAGAAAAGGATTTAATAACAAATTTATTAACGGCAGCAAGATTAATTATAGCAAGACATTGGAAAATGCAAATAAATGTACAAGTGGAGGAGTGGTATAAAGAAGTTTGGAAAATGGCAATAAATGATAAGTTAACATGTAGAATTAAAGTAAGAAGAGGAAGTTGGAAAGAAAGTGATTTTGATAAAATTTGGAAAGTATTTGTTAAAAAAGTATTACAGACAAAAAGGTTACCTCCACGAGAAGAAATGAGATTCTGGAATGATTAGGTAAGGGATAATGGCTCTGGTAAAGGGGAGCACTGAGGTGGGGGGGGTAGGGGAATTAATATTTTTGAATAGAATTATAGTAAAGAATCTATGCTAACTTTTGAAATTAGTTAATAGAAAAATTGCAATGTTTATAGTAATTTTATGTGTTACACTAACTAAGTATTGATTGGATAATATAATGTATGATTATAAAATTAATCCTCTCCATTGACGCCCCCTTGTCGTGGGAGAGAGGCTTGCGTACCCTAATGATGTTTTGAGCTATGCTGGCGGTGGCATAATAGCCACTGGTAGGGTCTCCCATGCCAGTCAGGTCAAAACCGAAGGGTCTGACAAAGAGCGTCAAAGGGCAGGATGGGCTCTCTAGCCTTATGGCAACCGTCCTAGGAGAAGGAAAACTCTAATCCCAAACCCGGGCAGATGGTGCTCGTCCAACCCTGTAAGGTCAACCATCTAAGAGAAGGAAACTCTAACCAAACCTATGGCCCGAGGACCTTGCTGCTACCGTCCATGCTTGCAAGGCCAGCAGATGAACCTTTGGTTTAAAGGGTGAGGCCAGTTCTGTGCACGCTGTGCTCCACCAGAAAAATCCATTGCACAGGCTCAAAGGATAAAATTAATTAAAAAAAAAGAAAAAGAAAGAAAGAGACTCCACCACAGTCTGAGGCAGCATGTTCCACTTATAGGAAACAACTGTAAATGAATTAGAATCATTTGACAAGGGCTTGTCTATACGAGAAGAAATAATGCACGTATCTGCATATTATAGGCAATTCGCAGCAGTGAATTTTGTCTCCACAGGGTTTTGGCAAAAACAATAGTATGCAAAGCTCTCTGCTGTGATGCTCATATGGCTGCAAATCAAGATAGCGGTCATGTCATTGTTTTGTGTGGAGAGGGACAAGGAAGGTGAAGGGGACCTGGCAGTTCCCAGAGACAATGAGGAGGATGGTGGCAACAGTGAAAAAAAGGAGGAGAGCTGATTGCCCTTGACCCATCCTGGCAGCAACAGCAGTCTCCAATTCTGGCTGCAAAGGAATGGGAGGAGCCACCTAGCCACCCACCGAGAGAGAAAAAAAGGAGGGTGACTCTTCATTGCTCTGGGACTGGGATGCTCCTTCTTTCATGCCTGTCCTCGGTGGACAGGCATGAGAGAAAGAGCAGCTCAGCTTAGGGTAAAGTGAGATGAAGCCGGAGTGGTGAAGAGCCGCCCTCCTCTTTTGGCCTGGCGTCTACTCCGGTCCCTTTGCAGCCAGGATGGGTGAAGGGTGGGCAGTTCTCCACCTCTTCCTCACTGTGGCCACCATCCTTATCACCTCTGGGCGCTGCGGTTCCCTTTTAAAAGTTAAAAAAGATAAAAGTTTTTTAAAGTGCATGATTGCTAGTGCTTCTGAGTGCTTGACAGCAAACCCATGCCTGTGCACGTCCAACCGATCAGATGAAGAGTTCCACCCTCTCCAGACTGTGCAACAAATCACATTGGTGTTTGAACGAGAAAGAATGCACATTTCCTTCAGAGCTTTTTTAAAAATACGGAAAACACCACAAAGGCTTTTCCCTTGGAGTGTTTGGAGTTTTTGGCCCCTCTCATTCACAATACGTCAAATCGCCACGAGATCCCATTGGGACAAAAGGTATTCTTGCATTCTATGAGGGTTTTTTTCACCATCTAGACAACTCCTAAGTCAGTTTGTGTGCATACTTGCTAAGAAATCTTTGCTAGTAATTTGTGGGGTCCAATTGCTACCGTTGTGTAAGTTCATCCATAACAAATAAAAGATTGGAACATAACATTCTCTGCTTGACCCCCATCTCTGTGTTCACTAGATACCACAGTGGCTAAATGTATGAAGCATGTTAAGATTTGCTTACAATCTAATGACATTCTTTCTTAAATAGGAAAACAAAAGTGAACAGCAAAATGGAGAGAACAGAATAAGGTAAAACAGCAAACACTATTTGCCAGTATATGTGCAACCTCACTTAGTGGGAGTAAGTGTGTATTTTTCTCTTTGTATTCACTGGGCTGGTTAATGGTGTTGGACTTGCCTGATCCCAACAGTTCAGCAATGAGATTTTTGCACTACGTACTTCTTCCCTTGGGTAGAAAGAGGAATCGTAAGGATACTGATACTGACATCTGTGAATTTCTGACAATACTCTTCCCCACTTCAACTGTAATGTGGGGTCTCCTCTGTAATGTGTGCCGGCACTGGGACTGCCAATTAGTTTGCGGGTGAGGGGGGGACACACGGAGATCGTTGGTCATTTCCCTTTTGGACCATGTGATATTCCTGTGATTTTTCATTGCTCCCCAGGAATTTAGTTAGTATAAAATAGATTAGATTGATGTCTAGTTCTTATACTTTTACTACATTTACTCTTAACATATTTCCAGCTCAATAGCTGCTATAAGAGCAGTGGGACTTTTATGTATTAAGAGATGGTGGGGGATGCAGGGAAGAGATCTGAGAGAAAATCTACCCATCTCAGAAATCTTTGCATGTAAAATGGATAAGCTTGTGGTGCAAGGCAGCTAACTCTGCTCTTTGTTGTACATGCCTGAAATGTATGCACAGATTTATGCAATACTCCATGTAATTTGGAACCCTGAAAAAGCAGAATTTCCAGTCCCATGGACTGCTGCCTTTACCTGTTTGTACGTAGTTTGTATGAAATGTGTGTTTTAATGCTTTTCTATTGAAATAGATAGGATTGCTAGGGCTCAGGGACCAGCTGAAGTCCCTCAGAGAATTGCAATGTCTTTCTGTTGGCAGGGAAGAAAAATATCAGGCAAGGGTTGCTGGAGGAATTAAACATTCTCCGTTTTTGTTTGTGAGGTGACTCCCAGCTGGTGCCAAGGTTAACTAGCTGAGCATGAAGGTGCTTTTATGTATATATTGGACATGCAAAATGGCAGCACACCAAAAAACCAGAAGCAAGGAGAATTGACTGTACCAGGAAGAAAAATGATGATTTGCTCATACACAGGTCCATCATGCCAATTAAACCAAGACAGAAAGTGGAGTGCAAGCCTTCTTGTTGCACAAATCCTGGCAGCAGTGGCACAGGGCCTTGAAACAAACTCTCTGTGAATGTCTGATGAGTCTTCCGCAAGCCCTAGCAGCAGTATAGGGCCTTAAAAAGCTCCCTACTTGTTGTTATGTGTTCTGTATGCAAGGCTACTTGGGATGTGAGCCCTACTAAGAATAGCAGCAGCCACTGCTTGTGCTAGGCACATTTTCTACCTTCTTTTTATGTGTCCATTGTCTGAACAAGGTTTCTATTGCCTTCTAACCTCTAAGCTCCCAGTTCCCAAAGTTAACATATACATTTGTAGTAACTGGGCTTGAAAGACGGCAAGACATGTGCGTGGGATAAAACTAATTAGATTCCTCCACAGATCGGGAAACACATGTTTATTTCATCAAGAAGTTAGTCTGATTAATTAATTAACATACCAAACAAAGAATTTTTGCCAAGAAAACAAAACAATTACTGTATATGTCTTTCCGCCTTTTAGAAATACAGGTCACCCCCCCCATATCCGCGGAACCAATATCCATGGTTTTGATTATCCATAGCTGAAAAAAACCAGGAACACAAAGTATAGAGTCATGCTGGAAAATGCCTAGAGAGGTGTCCTCTCTAGGAATCGCTAGGTCCTCCAATACAACTCTATGGTATGTTTGTACTGGGAGTCCTCTGTTTTTAATAGGGTTTACTATTATCCACAGTTTTATTTATAAATGTTAAGTCCAGGAATGTATGCCTCATGGATACAGGGGGCAGGCTTGTCCATCCAGGATGCTGTTTTCAGAGAAGATAACTGAGGATGTCATGTAACTTTCCCAACTTTTTTGTAGTCCGGTTGCAAAATGAACAGGGACAGTTTATATTTTCCATAGTGATTTTATGGGAGGGGGAGCCCTTACTGTGGGTGTCTGGGAGGTGGAAGACACACACAAAAAATTTAAGTCTTACTCTTGGAAATCTTAATAAAATGGCCTTTTGCGAGCATTCTTGTGATGATGATGATGATGATGGTGGTTGTGTATCATATCCAGAGATGTACGTAATCCTCAGGAACAATTGCATGTGATCTGCAACATAATGGGAATGGGGCTGTCAGCTAGTGTCTCACAGGCAATCTCATTCAGGACCGAAGGCTTTCCCCTCTGGATGGTAATTCTTTCCAACCTGAGCCCCCCCTCCTCTATTGACATGTAAATTGGTTTGCCCTATTATTGTGAGCAGGCAGAGTGCTGTTTATCCCAGCTGTCCCTGTGTTGGGTGTCCTTTGTTTCTTTATCTCTAATGCTGTAAGATGTTTTGCAAACACATGACTGAAAGGATTCGCTGTTTCCTAGAGTGTGGCAAACACATCCTGTGTGAGTATGAGGCTGTAAAATGTTGGGGAGTTGTTTTGCACATGTATTTTGTAATGGGTATGATTCTAGCCAGAGGGAGTGAGCAGCACAATATTTGTATTTAACTATTTGGAATATTTTGCCGTTTAAGCTCCAGGAAGAAGTGTTAAAAGCCTTAAGTAGGTGCTTTCTTCTTTGAACAATGGACTATATTCTATTCAGTGGGAGAGAATCTTGTAGATTTACAATGTGATAATTCACAAGGGAACTTAGTCTTCTGTTTGTTGGGTGTTCAGTTTAAATAAAAATCAATATTATTGTAGCTTAACAGAAAGTGTTACTGTATTAAGCAATTACAACAGGCTGCTGCAGATTTATTTTTAATACTGGTTCTTAAATGTCTGCTATCAGTGCTCTCCTTAGTATGTCACTGAATACTATGGTTGTTTTTACAAGGTGCGAAAACTGACTAGAGAGAAGACAATAGGAGATACTTCTGTATAAGTCTCACAAACAACTTTTTTTGTTAAAACCTGTGACATAACTCTTATATACATATATAACAAGAAATGGTAAAGACAATTGTATTCTGGTTTTAGGAAGTATGAGTGGGGTGTTAAGTCTTAACTGCTTTCCTTATTATGATAGCATGTGAAAGACCTGAGTTTTCTTTCACTTACGGGGGTGGTGAGAGAACAATCAGATAAGATTTACTGGTGATGATGTGTAATCAGCAAAACCACATATATTGTTCTTATCTATTTTCTTTCTTTCTTTCTTTCTTTCTTTCTTTCTTTCTTTCTTAATATGATGATAAATGGGCCATCTCACCGCATAGAATATGTAGGCATAGATTTTAAAGTGATGTTCCTTGAAACTACATCAGTTAAAATGGGTGGATGAGATCATACTGCTTTAAAGTCTACTTTTTATGATCTCTGGCTTTTCTTCACAAACGAAGATTCAGGAAGGACTCATCCCGCGCTTTCTGCAAGCGCGCTGATGACTAAAAAGGCCAATCCGAGATAAACAAGTCCGGTTGCAAAAAGCACAGCAGAAGGTCTCCTTGGGTGATGCTTTTGGGTTGTGACTCTTTCTGCGTTGTCGTTTCTCTTCAAGACTTGCTCGTCGTGAGTTCTCAAATAAGGCTGCAGCATTGTGGATAGTGCGCCTCCATGCCTCCCGATGTGAGGCCAGGGCGGACCACTGTTGGTGATCAATTTGGCCAAGCCTGAGATGTTGTTTCAGGGAGTCTTTGTATCGCTTTTTTGGAGCGCCCCTCTTACGCTGACCCATGGTGAGTTCACCGTAAAGTAGTATTTTTGGGAGGCGATGGTCCTCCATCCTAGAAACGTGCCCTGCCCAGCGCAGCTGTGTTCTCAATATCATGGCCTCAATGCTGGTGATCCCTGCTTGCTCAAGGACAGCAACATTCGTCACATAGTCAGTCCAGTGTATATTTAGGATTGTGCGTAGACAGCGCTGATGAAAGCGCTCGAGGAGTCGTAGGTGGTGGCGATAGGTGACCCATGTTTCAGATCCATAAAGGAGGATAGACAGTACGATGGCTCTATACACACTGATTTTTGTGCTTTGCCTCAGGTGTTTATTGCTCCAGACTCTTTTGTGATAATGCACAAATATATATCAAAGGTATATTGCATATAAGAAATAAATATGTAAACATATATTGCGTATATTAAAATGTTCATATTCATTATTCAGGTTAACAGGAGATCTCTAGTTCTTCTAAGAAGCAGAACAGAATAGCTGGATTTTGAAGTTTAGCTTTGCCTCCACAATCTTAGAATCCCAAACAAATGAGCTTAGTCACGTTTTCTGTACAGACTTGTAAGAGACAATAATGAACCCTAAAGTGATTATTTATTGTTCTGTAATTTTTAAGAGGCTTTCAAAGTAAAATTTTAAATTGAATTAAATACACAATAAAAACAATGAACATGAGAAAATATACAAATGTACTCATACGTAGAATAGAAATCAGTGGGTCTTACACTAGTCATGATTTCAATGGATGTAAATCTGGATCCCACCCACACTTTCCTCAAGGCTTTGAAACAAAGTTAATGAGGCAGAGGTCTTCAAACATGATGGTTCAAATGGTAAAAGCAGCACAAGTGAAGCCAAGTACAATAGCTGCGATAGACTGTAAGAAAAATGGCATCTGAGGAGATATGCATTTTTCCTAGAACAGCTTGAAATGCATCCAGAATATGAAAAATCAGGAAGTTGGGTGAACATGGAGCCAGTGGAGCTGCTAAATGAAGTGGGAAAAGTTGGAAGATTGGTTAAAGTTCTGTTATTTTGGGGTTCTCTAAATGGTGAAAATACTCCTCATAGAATTTGAGGAGAGTGCAATTTGTCTTAATGTCATTCCATATCAGTCCACAGTATCCGGAAGGAGGGATGCCAAATCCACCAAAAACTCTGCAGGAAAAGCCTTTGCAGCTTTTCCCAAAGTTTTTAAAAAGCTCCACAGGGAATGTGCATTTCTGCTTGTTGGGACAACTGATTTGCATTCATTCACATTCCCGATAAGAACAGAAGTAGAAAGCTGATTGGTCGGATGGGTGCAGCGGCGGAGCTTGCTAGCAAGGCAAGCACCCTGAATTGCCATGTTGGATTTTCACTGTAGCTGATGAAACAGCCCTTTTTTTCTTTTTCTTTTTCTTTTTTATTTAGGGAGATATTGCACTTTTGTACCTTAGATATGCTTGTTCTTTTTTTAAAAAAATACTGTTTGGTGGCAGCAACTAGTAAGAATAAAAATGCTAGCAATTCACACATGCCTGTGAGCTTGCCAAAGCACTGTTAAGAGGAAGCTGCTTCAAATTAGCATTAGTGTGCATCAATCCACAGTTTTCCCCTTGAATAGACAAGCCCTACTTGTCTTCAAGTCAACTCTGACTTGTAGTTTCCCTGTCATAGGATTTTCTTGGCAAAATTGAGTCAGAGAAGGTTTGCTATTGCCTTCCTCTGTGGCTGAGAGTGTGTGACTTGCCCAAAGTCATTCATTGGGTTTCCATGGTTGAGTGAGGATTCAAACCCTGGTCTCTCAGTGTCCTAGCCTAACGAAGCGCTGCAGCAGGCTTACACAATTAAAGAACTTGGTAGGGAGAAAACAATGCAAAATTCATCTTAGGATTTTTATTGCTCAGATGTCACAACTCATGCCTTGTTCACATAATTGCATCTGTTAACAGGCATGCACCAGCTGCTTTCATCTAGAATGTGTTTTATAGACGATTTACAGTGTGCTTTTTAAATTAGTAGATTATGTTTAAAGCCAAATTTAGGCTTTTCAGTGACAAAATACACACATGATAGTGTCAGTTGTGAATGGTGGACGTGTACAGGGATTCCCCCCTCCCTCCAATGGCTTGTTATCTGACGACTCGCTCTTGAGATGCTTGCAAATTAAGGACAAGTTCCATTTGTTCAATGAGAAATCCACTCTTCCGACAGTTCTTGCCTACGGAGGCTTGCTTGGGACGGACCATGGACGCATGCACTGCTTGCAAAGCAATCTGAGAGAGGGGAAAAGTCACCAAGCTGATTGACAGATTTTGCAAGCAGCACAAGCTCAGGTGGGAGCAGGCATCCACGGGCATGAACAGGCGGTCCCAAGCGAGCCACCAGAATTCCCTCATGTTCCCTACATGGGTTCTGCTTTTTAATCAATTCCAGTTCCTGATACTGCTGCAGTCCCTAACCTATTGGATGAATGGGGGCTTCCTGTATATAAAGGGTATTTGTGATGAACTCTTTAACATACACACACTGAAGCAGTATCTATACAAAGAAGTAGTTTATTGATCAGGCTATGCAGTACGGATCAGCGCAAAGTCAGTTCTGAAAACACTAAGCAATACACACAGATAAAACCCCTCTCCCCTGAGGTTCAATTTCCATACCACCAATCCAGAGCTACATTCCCCTCCTGGGAACTAATCCCCAGCTGTCTTTCCAGACCAACTCCTTGTCCTTAGTGTATCTTCCCTCTCCTTCCAGATCCTCCCAGACTTCGACCTTAGTGTGCCTCCCCTCTCCTCCCAGAGCACTCCAGCATTCCATTAACTCATGTCAAGGCCTGATAGGGAGATGAGCATACCCAGTATCCAATCCAGTCTGTAACATATCGTCCCCCTAAAAAGACAGCATGCCTGCTGAACCAACATCTAAAAGAAGAGTGAAAAGAGCAAAAAGGAGCAAAGAACAAGAGAATCACATCATCCCGTCTTGTCAGGAAAGCGTGCATGGAACTTAGCCAACAGGCGGGGTGTATGAACATGTTCAGCATTAACCCACTTGGCATGGCCTACCGAAAGGTGCTTCCACTTAAGCAAGTATTGGAGCACCCCCCGACGCCGCTGAGAGTCTATATAAAGTGTCAGAAATTTCAAAGTGTTGGTTCTCATCAATCATGAGAGGCACAGGTTCTGTAGACGTGAAGCACAGCATGCTCGATGGAGGCGCTGGCTTCAGGAGGCTAGAATGGAAAACAGGATGAACATTACGATACAGTTTAGACAAAGACAATTCAAAAGCCAAAGGGTTGATTTGTTGCACAGTGGCAAAAGGTCCAATGTATTTGGGTCCCAGTTTCTTTGAAGGTTGAGGGCTCTTAAGGAACTTGGTAGAGAGGTATACAAGATCCCCCACAGCATAATTTGGAGAAGGGTCCGTCTTCCTGTCCGCATGTTTCTTGTACTGGGCCTTTGTAAAGTTCAAAGCGGCCACCACCTTAGGCCACGCTTCTTTGACCTGAGTACTCCACTGAATCAGAGGGACCGGGTCCTTGGAGTCCACATCCCCCAAGGGTAGGGGATCAAGTTCATGTCCAAAGACAACCTTGAAGGGGGATAGTTCAATACTCTGATGCACGGCATTGTTATAGGCTACCTCGACAAAGGGTAATAAGTCCACCCAATCCGATTGCTGGAAGTTGATGTAACACCTGAGATACTGCTCCAAAATAGAGTTCAATCATTTGGTCTGCCCATCGCTCTGTGAATGATGGACACTGCTTAGTCCCCGCTCAATTCCCAGCAATTTTGTGAAAGCCTTCCAGAACTGGGAGGTGAACTGGACCCTGTGGCCTGACACAATTTTAGCGGGGATCCCATGGAGTCAATAAATATTCTGTATAAACAACTTGGCTAGTTGTTGGGCATTAGGAATACTCTTACATGCAACAAAATGGGCTTGTTTAGAAAACATGTTTATGGCCACCCAATCACAGTTTTTCCATTGCTTTTGGGCAAGTCCACAATGAAGTCCATGCTAATTGCCTCCCAAGGTTTGTTCGGGGTAGGCAGGGGTTGCAGCAACCCCTCTAGCCTCCCCACACCCCTTTTAGCCATGGCACATGTGTGACATCCCTTTACATAGTCCTCCACCTCCCTCTGCATTTGAGGCTGCCAAAATTGTCTCCTGGCCAGGTGTAATGTTTTGACATAGCCGAAATGCCCTGCACTTTTCACATCATGGCATTGCTTAAGGATCAGTGACCTCATAGCTGCAGGTACATATATCCGTTCCCCCCTCCAGGCCAACCACCCCTTGAGTTCCACCTCGGTTTGGTGGTCGAGGAACCAGGGATCCTGGTGGAAAGCCTCCTCCAGTTTGGCTTTCCACCACCATCCCCCATGACCACTGGAGGTGTCGGGGCTTGGTCTTGGGAATGGGACTGCCCCCAGCTGAGGGGGGCTCAGTAGGACTGTGAGCCTGAGGGGAGGCTGGTTCTCCAGTTGTGTGGGACTGGGCCCCTGGCCACCGCCTTCGGTCTGTACCTTGTTGGTTCGGGGCCCTCCACTTGCCTCGTTTCCTGGCTACGGGTGGTCATCGCAAGTCCCAAATGCGAAGGGGAAAATACAGTGTCAATGACCTCCTTGCGCTTACTATCATGTTGTGGTAACCTCAACAAGGCGTCTGCCAGAACATTTCTTTTCTCCGGAAAAAAATTCAAGGTGAAGTTAAACCGGTAGAAGAAGTTAGCCCACCTAATTTGCTTGGGTCCCAATCTGCGTGGAGTTTTCAGAGCCTCCAGGTTCTTATGATCCATCCAGACTTCAAATGGCTGAGAGGATACCTCGAGTAGGTGGCGCCAACTTTCCAACACCACCTTGATGGCCCCTGCTTCCTTCTCCCAAACCTGCCAATTCCTCTCAGTCTCATTGAACTTTCTGGATAGGTAAGCTCAGGGCCTGAGCTCACCTGTTTCATCCCGTTGCAGTAGCACCCCCCATTGCCACATCAGAAACATCAGCTTGAACCACAAAGGGTTCCTTGGGATCAGGATGTTTGAGAATGGGTTCTGAGGTGAACAGGTTTTTGAGCCTCTCAGATGCTTTCTGACATTGATCAGTCCACACAATCTTTAGGGGTGGTTTTCCCCGTTTGTCACTCTTACCCTCCCTTTCCTTGCCACCAGTCCCCTTAGTCTTCAACAAGTCTGTGAGGGGCAGGGCTACCTCTGCAAAGTCAGGTATGAATGACCTATAAAAAGTAGCAAATCCCAGAAGGCTCTGTAGTTGCTTTCAGATCTTGGGGGTCTCCCATGCAAGAACCCCCTTCACCTTTTCTGGATCCATCTCAGTCCCTTTGCAGGAGATGCAATACCCCAGGTAGTCTAATCGGGACTGGTGGAATTCACATTTGGAGAGTTTAGCATACAAGTGATTCTCAGCCATACAAGTTTAGCATACAAGTGATTCTCAACACTTTTTTAACCAGTTTGACATGGGATGTGTAGTCCTCTGAGTAAATGAGCACATCGTCAAGGTAAACCAGAACCCCCATATACAGAAATTCTCTAAGTACATCATTGATCAGGTTCATGAAAACCCCGGGGGGCCCTGACAACCCAAAAGGCATGACCAGGAACTCAAAGGACCCCAACTGGCAGTTGAATGCAGTTTTCCATTCATCCCCCTCCTTGATCCATACCCGGTGGTAGGCTTCTTTCAGATCTAGCTTTGTAAATATTTTACCTTTGGCCAGGTGGGCCAGCATGTCCTTCATCAGAGGCAGGGGGTACTGTTTGGACATGCTGACCCCATTTAACCCACGGTAGTCCACGCATAGCCTCAGGGAGGAATCTTTCTTGTGCCTGAATAAAACTGGGGTCCCTAGAGCTGATGTTGTCGGTCTGATAAAGCCTTGGCCAAGTTCTTATTGATGTATTCCCTCAGCGCTTCCATCTTAGTCAGGGTTATCAAGTATATTTTGGACTTGGGTAGTTTGGCGTCGGGGACCAGTTCAATGGTGCCGTCAAAGGGGTGGTGAGGGGGTAAAACGTCACACTCCTCCTTGAATACTGTCTTCCACCGTCTGTACTCCACTGGGAGATCTTTCACCTCCCCATTCACCAGAGCCTCAATACAAGTCTCAGTGGCTCTCCTGCCCTCCAGTCCTTTTGGGGCAGAGAGTCCCTCACCCCCCCTTCTCTGGCAATGTTCTCTGATGCAATCAGGGTAGGTGAAAGTGACGATCTCTTTAATCCAGTCTATTGAGGGGTTGTGGTACTTAAGCTAATTCAGGCAAACTACCCCAGCAGGTACTTCATTCTCACTGACTCAGTTAGTTGTTTACTTACTGTGATGAACTCGTTAACACACACATACTGAAGCAGTATCTATACAAAGAAGTAGTTTATTGATCAGGCTATGCAGTACGGATCAGTGCAAAGTCAGTTCTGAAAACACTAAGTAATACACAAAGATAAAACCCCTCTCCCCTGAGGTTCAATTTCCATACCACCAATCCAGAGCTACGTTCCCCTCCTGGGAACCAATCCCCAGCTGTCTTTCCAGACCAACTCCTTGTCCTTAGTGTATCTTCCCTCTCCTTCCAGATCCTCTCAGACTTCAACCTTAGTGTGCCTCCCCTCTCCTCCCAGTGGTCCTCCCAGAGCACTCCAGCATTCCATTAACTCATGTCAAGGCCTGATAGGGAGATGAGCATATCCAATATCCAATCCAGGCTGTGACAGTATGGTTTCCCTGCAATAAATGTGGAATAAAGATTTGGGAAAGTTTGGGGCTCAGCTGTTCCATCCCATCCTGGTTAAGGCAATCACATAAACTAGCTATACCCAGTGTAGCATACACCGTTCCCCCCACGTGCTACACACACACACACACACTCCGATGGTACAAACGCCGCTCCCCCGCGCTGCCTCCGTGCCCCGCACCACCACCCCTGTGCCACCCCCGGTGGAATGTACTGCTTCAGAGTGTGGTGAAGTCTCCTCCTTTGTAGGTTTTAAAACAGAGGCTGGGTGGCCATCTGTCGGGAGTGCTTTGATTGTGTGTTCTTGCATGGCAGGGGGTTGGATTAGATGGCCCTTGTGGTCTATTCCAACTCTATGATTCCATGATTCTGCATTGTACTAAATAAATCAGTAAAAGTTCTGTACTAAGAAAAACTGGAATATTGTGGTGGTTTATGAAATGTATAAGTTGAATACTGTGTGCAATTTATTTTACTTTGCTTGGTTTTGGATTTTTTTTTTTAGTCATGTAATATAAGGAGATATGCAGGATTTATGTTCAGTCATTTTTCATTGGAAGTGATAGCCATAGGAATTTCAGAGATTTCACCAGTTAGAACATCCATATGCTTCAAAGCATGGCTTTGCAATCTTAAGAGGTAGATACGGTTACTTCCCCACCACCACCAAAAAACCAAGTTTTTCAGAAAATTGAGCTGAATTATTCCACTTGACTGCACACTACCCCGCCTTTGTACAGAACTGCAGTATACACACAACTAGCTCTGAGTCTATGTTTCAGCATGAAAGGTTTTGATTTGTGTGATATTTTGTGACCTGATTAGAAAGTCAGTTTAAAGAATTATTTTTAAAAACAAATGAGTTTGGTTTGCTATGTGTTTTAGTCTCACTTGAGTTAATTCCAGTGGGTTTTCTTTTAAATTTCTTTCAAGAGTTTCTTGCATTTGATTGACAACACTAATACAGGAAGATTAACTGCTGCTAGTTGTGGTTTGATGAAACTCTTCCTGTCAAAGAAAATTGTATAGATGGAGTGGAAGCTTTGGGATTCAGGATAGGAGAGGCCTTCCGAGTTGAAATGCATGTAATTTTATTTAATCTCTTTAATGAGCTGTTTCATTTACTTGTGGTAAAGAAATATCTAAATTGTTAACAATCTTAAGCCAATCTTAAGGCAAGAATTTGATTATTTTTCTTTTCACAGGAGGCTCATGCTTCACTTTTATTCCATTTCACACACTGCTGTTTTCCGGTGGGATGGGTTGGTCCCATAGTTTCTCTGTGTCCTCACATACTACTGCTACTATTACAGTAGCACCCTCATATCTCCTGATTCGCCAACCGCATACTCAATTGTCTGTAGTTGGTGATGGTGGGGGGGAAGGGAGCGGGACTGAGGGATCTCACCTCCCCAGTCCTTTCCCCTGGGAGGGCTCCTCTTGCTGCAATGGTGATTGCAGGGGGGGAGAAATGATCTCGCTTCCCCTCTTTCCCCGGGATGGCTCCTATTGCTGCGGCAGGGCCATGGTAGGGGGGAAGGGAGGGGGAGGAGCGAACCTGCCTCCCCCCTTTCCCCCAGGATGCCCCCTCCCAGCAAGACGTTCGCTATTATCTGCAAAATTCACCATCCATGGGCCCCCCCGGAACCAATCCCCCACGGATACAGGGGTGCTACTGTGCTAGTAGTAGTAGTAGTAGTAGTGATGATGATGATGATGATATTCATTTATAACCTTCTTCTCCCCAAGTACTGGAACTCAAGGCCACTTGTGTGTGTGTGTGTTTGCTTTCAAGCCGCCTGTTGACTTATTGCGACCCCATGAATTTCATAGGATTTTCCTAGGTACAGAATGCTCAGAGGTGGTTTTGCCAGTTCCTTTTAAAAATACAGCCTACAGCATCAAGTATTGGTTGGAGGAGTCCCATCTAAGTACTAACCAGGGCTGACCCTACTTAGCTTCCAAAATCGGATGGGATCTGGTGTCTTTAGGGTATTTAGGCAGAATCAAGGTACCGTAGCTTTTGCGTGTGGGCATGTGTGCCTTCAAGTTGCCTGTCAACTTACTGCTAGGAATACTCGGAGGTGGTTTGCCAGACAGAATATTGAAACCAGAACAGTTTAAAAGCGTAGAAAACATCAGCAAGTTATTTTATAAAGCAATTAAATAATCTACACAATTAAAATCATTCAAAAATTTATTGCAAGACGGGATATAAAACACAACAAAACACCGCACCATTAAAAGCCCTTTGCAGTTACTTTCTGAAAACCTGTTGGAATGGGAATGTTTTCGCCTGTTGGTAGAAGGAGACCAAGGAGGAAGCCATCCCAGCCTCCCTCAAGAGGGAGCTCTAAAGTCTGGGAGCAGCCACCAAGAAGGCCCTCTCCCATATTCTCACCAAATTATCCCTGTGATGGCGGTGAGACCAAGAGAAAGCCTTCCCCTAAAGATCTTAAAAGTTGAGCAGGCCCATAGAAGGAGATATGACCTTTCAGGTAGAATGGACCCAAACCATATAGGGCTTTATAACCAGCACTTTGAATTGTGGCTGACAATGGGCTGGCAGCCCGTGGAGCTGTTACAGCAAGGGAGTTGTATGCTCCTTGTAACCACCACCAGTTACCAATCTGGCTGCAGCTCTTTGGGCCAACAGAAGTTTCTTTTCAAAGGCAGCCCCATGTAGAGTGAATTATAGTAATCTAAACAGGATATAACCAAGGTATGTGTCACCATGGGCTAACAGGGAGACCCCATTTAGAAGGTAAATTGCTGCTTCCAGTTCCAGTGGGGCAGTTAGCCACACAAACAGCCTCCATTTGCAACCACAGAACCACACTTTGTGCATCTACTTCATTATGCAAGCCAAAATGTATAGCCAGGCCCTGTTTTCATCCAGATATAGTGGAGGCAGGCATATGTAGCCCCTGGACCTCACTTTTATGGCCCCTGAAGCTCCCTAACTTCTTAAAGAAATTCGTTTGATTTTTCAGGCATATTTTTTTCTGGCTGTCCATTTATAACATTATAGAGAGTGATTGTGTGCCAGGGCTCTGCTTTCTTGGTGCACAATCGCTCTCATGAGGTCAGAAGGAGTGGCAGACCCTGCCATCGTGAGGCTGGCTACCTGTTCTGACCTCTCCTATTAATTCAATCCATTTTAAAGGATATTATCAGTCTCTCTTAGGTTTCTTCCAGTGCTTCTCAAACTTGAATCCTCAGATATTGTTGGACTTCTGTTCTCAGAGGTTCCAGCCAGCATGGCCAGTGGTCAGGGATTCTGGGACTTGTGGTCCAATGATATCTGACCTACACAGTAGTGATGCTCTCATCTCAAGACCATTTACAGAGAATCAGGATCGAGCGAACACCATCCTCATCGCCCCATGGTGGCCTCAACAGCCGTGGTTTGTGACTCTGCTACACATGTCCAAGCGTCGCTTCATCCGTCTGCCATCCCGTCCGGATCTGCTCACCATTCACGAGGGCATGGTCAGACATCCCGACCTAGATACTCTCCGTCTGACGGCGTGGAGGCTGATTCTGTGATTCAACCTTCGGGTTCGAGTCTCTCGGGTTCGTCCTCGGTAACGAGGCAACCTGTGTCTCTCCATCCAGACGTTCAGGCTGTCATCGATGCTGCACAAAGACCGTCTACTCGAAAGTCATACCACTACAAGTGGAAGAAGTATGAAACCTTTCTAGCCTCCCGAGTACCAAGTCCTGAACCATTCTCCATTTCAAATGTACTGGAGTTTCTTCTCCAATTGTCTTCGGCGGGCCTATCACTTTCATCGATCTGGTGCTGGCAGCTATCTCCGTCGAGTTCCAGGCGAGAGGACATCCGTCCCCCTTTGTTGATGAGACGGTAAAGAAATTTTTGAAAGGCTTCGCCAACCTGCACCCTCCGGTGACCGAACCAACCCTGGCTTGGAGCCTCGAACTGGTCCTTTCACAGCTGGTTCGCCAACCGTTTGAACCTTTGGCTTCTACTGATCTGCGACTCCTATCTTGGAAGACTGCTTTCCTTGTGGCCATCACTTCGGCGCGTCGGGCTGGTGAGCTCTGTGCCTTGAGATCTGATCCTCCATACACTGCTTTCCATAAGCACAAAGTGGTGCTTCACCCCGACATCTCCTTCCTTCTGAAGGTGGTGTCCAGCTTTCATCTCAACCAGTCCATCACTCTCCCTGCTTTGATGCAGGATCCGCAGGACGAGTTCGAACGCACCCTTCACCTCATGGACGTCAGGAGGGCTTTAGCCTTTTACATTCAACGGACTGCGTCCCATAGGAAGTCGTCCAGACTGTTTGTGTCTTATGCTGACTCGAAACTCGGAGATCCCATTTCCTTGCAACGGCTATCGAAGTGGGTGACATTGACCACTGCTCTCTGTTACGAACTGGCAAAGAAACCTCTGCCATCACGGATTCAAGGACACTCTACGAGAGCTGTCTCCACTTCGACAGCTTTTCTCTCTGGAGTGCCTCTAGAGGACATTTGCAGAGCTGCAACCTGGTCATCACCTTTGACTTTTATTTCTCACTTCTAGGAACGAGGCTGCCTTTGGGAAGGCTGTACTGTTATCTTCTATTCAACGAGTGAGTGTTCATGTTGCCAAGTCACTGTTGTTATATATGCTTTGATCACTTTACTTAAGAATGTGCTCTTAATGTTTCAAACTCAGGTGTCTGTACATATGGTATACTTGGTGTAGGACATACCTGCCTCCAAGAGTGAAGCTTGCCAGTCTATACCCAGCTGTGTGATTCCCAGAGACCACGAAGAAGAAGATGGACAGGTTGCTTACCTGTAACCATAGATCTTCGAGTGGTCTTCTGTGAATTCACACAGACCCACCCATCCTCCCCTCTATGTCCTACTACATCATATAAACATGCTTAATGTTCCTGATGCTGCAGATTGCAGCATCATTCAAGGAACTGAGGGGATTTAGGCAGGAAGCCCTTATAAGGGTCCGTTAGGATGGGTGGAGTTACCGCCAAAAATGTATCAAAGCATATTCTGCCTAGCGTTTCTAGAAGGTTCCGATGCTCTGCACAGGCACAGGAGTAACCCAGCTGTGTGAATTCACAGAAGACCACTCGAAGATCTATGGTTACAGGTAAGTAACCTGTCCTTATTATCTGTTTTTAAGAAATCAGTTCACTTGGAATTCAAAATGTTAAAAAAGAAGATATTGCTGCAGTCATTACACTGAAGTAGAAGAAGGGAGGGTACATAAAGATTTTGAGTTGCAGAGTTCTAAGGGTCAAAAATTGTTTCCAATGCCAGCATGTTAACTGCTGTCAAGAAATATAGCGTTCATTTTGAGGGAAATACTACAGTTGTCCCTCCATATCCATGGATTTTATATTCATGGATTTAAGTATTCACGGCTTGAAAATATTCTTAAAAAAATAATAATCCAAAAAGCAAACCTTGGTTTTGCCATCTTATATAAGGGACACCATTTTGCTATGCCATTGCATATAATGGGACTTAAGTATTCACGAATTTTGGTATCCAGGGGGGGGGGTCCTGGAACCAAACCCTAGAGAATATGAAGGGACAACTGTATTTCTGCCTTGTATATATCCCTGAGATGTCTAGATGGCAACAAAAAGAATAAACATCAGAAGGAAGGCAGACTTATTTTGTTGATTCATAAAATGGAGTTTGAGCACTAAAAAGTAGCTATTGTATGTTGATCAAGTAAAGAGCGTCATAGGCTCAAAATGGATAATTCTAACACCATGCTTATGCGCAACTAGTCTTACATTGTTGTAAATCCACAGTTATCAACAGCATGAGGGAAGCTTCTCTCGGGAGGTATAAAATGAGGACAAAGAAAATATTATTTGTTATGTACCAGTGTTAGTCAGGAATAATAGTTTCAGCCCATCCCCTTATTTTTTTTCTAGGAGCTTGTATGTTCTTGCTTGCTTTCTAAATCAATTTTGTTTATAAAAATATATTGTGAAACAACATTGGGTTTTGTGAAACAAAACAGTGGAATGCACTGCCTTGGAGTGTGGTGGAGTCTCCTTCTTTGGAGGTTTTTCAGCAGAAGCTGGATGGCCATCTGTTGGGAATGCTTTGATTGTTTATTCCTGCATGGCAGGGGGTTGGACTGGATGCCCCTTGTGATCTCTTCCAACTCTATGATTCTATGATTCTATGACTTGAATAAAGGTCAAAGAAAAACTGTTTCTCTTCAGTGATATGAAGTATGATCAGCACATTACATTCTTATTATGTAGACTATGAAGTGATTAAATTCTGCCATATTCAGTGTTTATCTGGATATTAGAAATAGGTTAGAACAATCCCTTTTCTTCTTCTATGCCCAATTTCTTAAGAAAGCCAGATGGCTAGAGATTAATTGATATTATATTTTCAACATTTTTTTAAAGCGGGGGGAAGGAAGAGTAATTGTTTCTCCTAGGGATTAAAAGATACTGTTTCAATTTCAGCCAGATTATTACACTTTTGAAAAATGAAATATAGAACTGTTTTCCCTTGAGCAAGTGGAAGCTCTTTAAATACACCGAGTTGTTCAAGAATTGTAACAGGTACTGTAAGTAGTTTGTGAATTTCGTCTTTGAACTTCATTCTTAAATCTGCATAACCAGGAAATTCATTGTTGTTGTTACATTTATGTACCAGTTGACACAAGATGTTTTCATCCTTGATCTGCAGTGTTAAAACTATCCAGATCGCCTATTTGATGTAAAAATAAACAAACTATAAGGGAATCTTTACTTCACTGTTCTGATACCCTTGCACTTTTCAAGGTGGCTTATATCAGTTAAAATTGCAATTCCACAGTAAAAATAAAGACATCAGTAAACAATGGCATGATGTTACATAGATCACTCTAAGTCTGTCAGTGGATGTTGATGTTGGTTTTGCCTGAGTGTTCATTTGTTTGAGGACTAAAACTGATTAGTCAATCGAAAAACATTACTAAAATTGAGCTCTGTGACAGTATCTGAGGGTAGATGGGAGCCTCATGTTAAGAGACAGTCTACTACTAAAGACCACCTATTGTGGACAAAACAGCAAGAAGAAAACTGTTCCATTCATGGGGTTTGTCTAAATAGTCAAAATACCCCACATGGAATTCTACCTGTCTCAATGGGATCCTGCACCAATCCACAGTATTCGGAAGGAATACCCCAAAATGTCAACAACAGCTCATGAAAAGCCTTTGTGGCTTTTCCCATAGATTTTTAAAAACAGCAAAGGGGTGTGTGCATTCCTGCTCATTAGGGCAAACAATTCGAGAGGAAGTGCAAAGCTGGTTGGACAGGGGAATGTGAGGGTGGGGCTTGCTTACAGGGCAAGCACCTGCTGCCACCATATTGGATTTTTCCCTTAGTGAAAGATTGCTAATGTGATAAAATGGGGTGGGTTTTTTTTTGTTTAAGTGTGGTGGCAGTGAAGAACTAACATGAGTAAATCACTTGTGGCCGTCATCTGTCATGCAAAGCTTATGGGGGCTTCTGAGGCCAAAAACACAGTTAAGACATGTTGCTGCCCCCACCACCAAATGTCATTACTATGAGGTACTCTGTTTCCCCCCCTCATATAGATGGCCCCATGGTCTGCTTTTACAGTTCCACCCCCTGCGGTGGGTTGGGCCACATGAACCCTGTAGACCATAGTTTCTCCATCCTTGATCTAAAGCATCATTGCGCAAGCTGTGCACGAAGTCACCACATGGAAGCTGTTTGCTGTGGGGATCACATCCTGTATGAGCTGAAAATACTGAAACAAAAGTGCTGTGAAGATTAATTTAGTGGGAAGGGAATTCACTACAGTCAGCCCTCTGTAGCTACGGATTTGGCACCCACAGATTCCACCATCCATGGCTTGAAAATATATGTTTAAAAAAAATCCAAGAAGCAAACCTTGATTTTGCCATTTTATATAAGGGACACCATTTTATATGCCATTGTATATAATGGGACTTGAGCAGCCATGGATTTTGGTATCTACGGGGGCGCCTGGAACCAAACCCCAGTGGATACCAAAGGCCCACTGTACATATGTAGAAAGAGGAAGAGGGTGAGCAATTCAGTTCAGGGGTACTTTCTTCCCCAGTATATGCTAGGATTTCTTTATTGTCTTCATGTCATACTGGAGAAGATCCATGCTTGGAACCCCACTGTCTTTCTCTCTTTGAGAAAGAGCCACGGAAGCCCCTGATTGGGAAAAGGGTGGGGAAGATTCCCTCTCATCCCCAGTCCAAATTGCATGCTCCCCCTACTCTTCATAGTTGTTATTGACTAGCAAGGAGAAAACATGTGGAATTGAGTCAAGAGATTTTCTATCCTCTGCGTTATCCTGCTGTAACTCATTGTTATTTGTATTAATTAATGGAACATGTTAATTACTTAGTGTAACACACACTGGGCTGGAGTTAACATTTATAATATTTTTTAAAGGATTAACGAGTTTAATATAAATAAAGAAGACTTCCGCTGGAAGCTCTTGAAATACTTCCATTTTGTAACGTTCCCGTAAAACCAAAGGAAGCCTTTAACAAGACCAATAACAATTGAAACCATGTTGGAGACATTAGAGTTTGGCTGCGAGCCCAAGTACACTGAGAAGGCTGATCCCATTCACTGCAGTGCGTTTAAGCAGCCTGTATGTAGGATTGCCACCATCTGTCTGTCCCTGGGCTCATTGTGCTTTCTGTTCTTAATACCATGTTTCACTTCTCTTGCCAGTAAACAGGGCATTTCCTGCTGCAGCCTGACCTCTTAACTTTTGTACTTGAAAAGGAAAAAAAAAATTAATGTCTGAATTTTGGTAGATGGCTTTCAGGTGACAGGTTTTGTGATGTCTGGCTGTGAAACTGTACAGTATATTAATTGATACTTGGCATGAGGTTATCTTATCCTTTTTTGTAGCAGTTATTAATATAGAACTAATCTTACGTAATGTCTACAAGGGTTTATTGATGTGCTTTAATCCTCCTTCCCAATATTAAAACTATTTTTGCTTGTATGGGAGATCATTTTATTTAGGTAGAATCATAGAATTGTAGAGTTGGAAGAGACCACAAGGACCATCCAGTCCAACCCCCTGCCACAAAGGAAATCACGATCAAAGCATCCCCGACAGATGGTCATCCAGCCTCTGTTTAAAGACCTCCAAGGAAGGAGACCCCACCACGCTCCGAGGGAGTGTGTTCCACTGCCAAACAGCTCTTACTCTCAAAAAGTTCCTCCTAATGTTGAGGTGGAATTTCTGTTCCTGGAGCTTGCATCCACTGCTCCGTGTTCTAGTCTTTGGAGCAGCAGGTGAAGGAAATATTTCCCTTAAGTGCAGATAATAATGCTGAAAAAAATTATTGATTTTTTGTAACTCTCCAACATTTATGTCTAATTCCTTGACTCTTAGAGTACATGTTGCTGGTGAATGTCTTTAGGATGAGGTATGACATCTGGAGGGCAAACTCAGGTATCATGGTATGTGGGACTGAAAATGCAGAGGTTTACCACGCTAGGGTTGTTAGAAGTGATTGTCTTGCTTTAGAAGGCAACGGATATATTGCTTGATGGACAGCCTATCACAAGCTGCTCAAAATTCCATTCCTGCAACTGTATGAAAATACTTCACTCTGCTTCCTATACAACGCATTGGCCATCTATGCTCCTTCTCCCCTCCTCTCTCTCCAATTAGTCTCCTCTTCTGCAGATCTTTCCCCTTCTCCCTCTCCTATGCATCATTTCCTGCTCTTCAACAGCACATGCTCCCCTTTTAATTAAGAAACATTATGCCATGTGACTGTGTGGTATCCTGAGAATGTAACTTCAAATGTTTCTGTAAAACCATTCTCCACTTTGCACCCAGCGGAGTGCAGATTCTCTATTTCCAAAGTGGATTGGGGCCTCCCCCCACATCAGAAAAGCGAGGGGTTTCTCTCCCTTCCTCAGCTAAGACTCTACTGAACTCAGTAGGTACTTACCCCTGAGGTGCAAATCCACAGACAAAATATCGAGACAGGAGGGGGGGTGATTCATCGATTGATTGACAAATACTTATGATTTTTTTTCTTTTTAATTTCAAGAGGACAAAAACCAGCTTAACCCAACCTGCGGGAAAAGCACTGGAATGTGCCTAGTCATGCTTACTCAAGAGTAAACTCCATCAGGCTCAAAGGGGCTTCCTTTTGAGTAAAGCCACATGGGAAAGGAGAGAGAGAGGGGCCAGAAGTCTTCCACTGGCTAAGTCAGTTCCTGATTTATTTATTTTTGTAAAAAAACAAACAAACTTCACTTTAAAACACAGCAGAAGGAAGGAAGGTTTGGGCTGCATCAATAGAAGTGTAATGTCCAGATCAAGGGAAGTAATAATGCCGCTCTGTTCTGCCTTGGTCAGACCTCACCTAGAATACTGTGTCCAGTTCTGGGCACCACAATTCAAAAAGGATATTGACAAATTGGAGCATGTCCAGAGAAGGGCAACTAAAATGATGAAAGAACTGGAAACCATGCCTTATGAGGAGAGACTTAGGGAGCTGGGTATGTTTAGCCTGGAAAAAAGATGGTTAAGGGGCGATATGATAGCCCTGTTTTAAGTGTTTGAAGGGGTGTCATGTTGAGGATGGAGCAGGCTTGTTTTCTGCTGGTCCGGAGACTGGAACACGGAGCAGTGGATGCAAGCCCCAGGAACAGAGATTCCACCTCAACATTAGGAAGAACTTTTTGACAGTCAGAGCTGTTCGGCAGTGGAACACACTCCCTTGGAGTGTGGTCGGGTCTCCTTCCTTGGAGGTCTTTAAACAAAGGCTGGATGGCCATCTGTCGGGGATTCTTTGATCGTGATTTCCTGCGTGGCAGGGGGTTGGACTGGATGGCCCTCGTGGTCTCTTCCAACTCTACAATTCTATGATTCTATGATCTCTCCCCTCATCTACCACCACCACCCTGCTGTCGCCAACCATGGATAATTGAATCAGCAGGTGGTAAATCAGCGAATACGGGGGCGCTACTGTAGTTGATCAAAGGCAGACGTTAGTCATGGGTTATGTAGCTTTGGCAGTAGCCTACAAGTAGCTTTGGGAATGGAGCTGTAAAGATGTTAAAGAATCCACAGTCCAGGCAGGATGAAGACCACAAGGAAGGCAGTGAGGGCCAAGTTCTCAGGACCAAATGCAGAATGGTGGTAGTATTTATTTATTTTTTCTATGGGCCCTGAAATTGCCAAGATCTAGGTCTTCATTTGAAACAATAGAGGACTCTGTCACTCCTACCTTTGAAGCTGACAGTAGGTCCATATAAGAGGGTTTCACTCTATTTGCAAAAAAAAAAAAAAAAAAGCCTTCATGGCTTTTCCTGAAGTTTTTAAAAAGCTCTGTAGGGAATGTGCATCCCGCTCGTTGGGACAATCTGATTCACATTTATTCATATTCCTCATAAGAGCAGAAGTGGAAAGCTGATTGGTTGGAAGTGTGCACTGGGTGAAGCTTGCTAACAAGGCAAGCTCCTGGAACCGCCATGTTGGATTTTCACCATAGCAATCATGTGGTGAGGCAATGAAACAGCCATTTTTTTCCTTTAAAAAAAATTATTTAGGTGGAATATCACACTTTTGCACCTTAGATATGATTTTTTTTTTTAAGAGCAACTGGTGAAAATAAAAACACGAAAAATTCACTTGTGCCCATCATCTTGATTTGCAGACACGTCCATTGGGACAGGAAAAGTGGATACCTTTGTGTGCCTGCAATTTTGCCAAAGAACCATTAGGACAAATGAAAACTGCTTTGAATTGGCATTAGTGTGCATCAATCCACATTTTACCCCCTCGTATCGACACCTTGGTTTCATATATTCATTTGCTTTTGTTTTCTTTCTCTCTCCTTCTCTTTTGCCTTCTGCATAATACAGTAAATGTGGCCTGCATCCCCTCCCCTGCTTCCAACTCCCATCCCCCAAATACCTTTTAAAAGCACCTCAAAACACCTTTTGGGCTCCCTCTCTCCTTTTTCCCCAGGCTCTTTTAGGCCTAGGAAAGGTGTTTATTTGTAAAAAGGAAAGTGAGAAGAAAAATTATGGGCTGCATTTTTTTAAAAAAAGTTAAATTTCAAGGAGGTGTGCAGCTAGGCAAGGTGTATCCCCTCTCATGTTTCCCCAACTTCTATTAGCCCCCCCCCTCCCGCCCCATAATAAAACTTATTTCACGTTATGTCCTGGAAGCTTTTCAACAAACATGGGACAGGACTTTATTTGGTCCAAATTGACTGGGGAAAACGGTATTCCAAAGGTTAAAAAAAAAAAATCAGTAGATTTGTTGAGAGTCTCTCTGCACCACACCTTTGTTTACAGGGAAACTTGCAAGTGACACAAATTTGGAAGCATGGATTACTCTGACTGACAAGAAAATGTTGTACATTGCATTGATCTGAATTATAAGTCTACTTTTGTGTACACCAGTGTATATTTGGCAAGACAAAAGTGCTCCTGGGGAACTAAAATGCTCCATTGTAGTGCATGCAGGTTACATACTGGTGTCTTCCTTCCATTAGAAGCCATGGATAGCTGAAGATGGACGCTTTTTAAAATATCAGATGGTTCAGGTTTGAAGCTTTATTATTCTTTGTAGCAGTAACAAATGCATTATTGGAAACTTCTTTCCTTTTAAATAAATGCATATTCTTAATGCTGAGCATAATCTCATAATCACCTGAGCTTTCATTTTGTGTGTGAGAAGAAAATGCTTATCGTAATGAAGCAGAACACAGGAACCACTCAATATCTTCTTATCTTTGAACTACTGAAGCTTGCTTACCACCACCCCCTTTGAAATCTTGAAAAGTAGTTTACATCAAAAGGGGCTTATTTAAATAGCTGTGGCTCTCCTAGCAAGATGCCATGGGTTACATGCCTTTACTTGGGCTGTCTTTTCCTTCCTTTTTGATGTGTCTGTGGTTAAAATAGCAGTTTTCTTCAATGTATATCTGGAGTATACATTTCATACTGGAGTACGAAAACACAGAGCAGATTGCTTTGGTTCATGTCCAAATCCAAATTCTATACAAGTAAATATTGTTATGCAACTAGTTAATCAATTCAGCTTCATTTCCTCCAAATGGAGATTGTGAGAGCCAGTGTTAGGCTCGGACTCTGGGAGATCGGAGTTCAGATCCTTGCTAAGCCATGGAAACCCACTGGGTGATCTTGGATAAGTCACACACTCTCAGCCTGTGAATTAGGCAAACTGAGAGAGAGAGAGTTGATTGGCCTAAGATTACCCAGGAGTTGTCTAAATGGCAAAAATACTCCTCATAGAATTTGAGGAGAATACAACTTGTCTAAATGGCATCCCACCTCAGTCCACCATACTCAGAAGGAGGGGGGCCAAAACTGCCAAAAACTCTACAGGAAAAGCCTTTGTGGCTTTCTCCGTATTTTTAAAAAAGCTCTGCGGGGAATATGCATTCCTGCTCATTGGGACAACCAGTTTGCTTTGATGCACCCGATAAGAGTGGAAGTGGAAAGCTGATTGGTCACACATGTGCAGGGGGTGGAGCTTGCTAGCAAGGCAAGCGCCTGGAACCGCCATGTTGGATTTTTTCCGTAGTGATCACATGCTGAAACGATGAAACTTCCTTCTTTTTTCTATTTATTTAGGTGAAATATCACAGTTTTTGCACCTTAGATATATATGCTTTAAAAAATACTGTTCAACAGTGGCAAGTGGTAACAATAAAAATGTGATTCATTCAGTCATGCCCACCATCTTGATTTGTAGCCATGCCCGTTGGAAGAGCGGAAGCAGATAACTTCGAATGCCTGCGATCTTGCCAAAAAACCATTAGGACAAATAGAAGCTGCTTTGAATTTGTGTTAGTGCACATCAATCCACATCCCCCCCCCTCGTATAGACAAGCCCCTTAGGGCTTCCTGGCTGAGTTGGAGTTTGAACCTGGGTCTTCCAAGTCCTAGTCCAATACTCCAGTCACTGTGGCACACTGGCCCCCAGTAGGATTAATTATTTTCAGCTACCCTACATTTAATGTTGAGTGTAACAGCATTGTATTAAAGAAAATCAATGACAATCTTCCAGTCAAGGTAAAGAATTTGTGCTAAGTGCCAGAAAATACCTTGTTTTTAACAACACCCAAACTAGCATTATGTTTTTTAATAAAGGAGAATGAACAAGCTTCCCTTTCCCTAGATAGGCAATTTCTGACTTGGACTGAACATGAGTAAGTTTGGTTTTAATTGTGTCTATTATTATAGAGTGCGGTTTCAGTATTAAGCATTCTAGACAGAAAGACCTGTTGAGCTCACTGGGACTGCCAGGCCACCATGTACCTAATATTGTGCTACAAGACATTTTTACGAAAGTGAAATGCAATTTGGGCTAACAAATTGCAAGTGTTGTAAAGTAGTGAATCTACATCTCCAGCAGTGGTTTCCATGTCAGTGAACTGGCAAATTTACTTTGGGTTTTTATCTGAATTATTAAGGCGGTGAACCTAATTTGAAGATAGAGTTCAGGACCTTGGAGAGTGCATCTGAAATTCAGACTAATTCCAGAGGAGCTTCATTGCCCCAGGGGCATGGAAATTACAGTACTAGCACTGCTTGTCCCAAGAAAGGAAGCACCATTGAAGCCAATAGGATACGAACATGCTGTTAAATCATTAAAGTCCGCTAGCTTCTATAGAATCCTCAAGTGTTTGTGGCAATGAACCATTTGCAGAAGAGAAGCAATGGATGCAAGAAAGGTCATAGAATCATAGAGTTGGAAGAGACCACAAGGGCCATTCAGTCCAACCCCCTGCCATGCAGGAATACACAATCAAATCATTCCCGACAGATGGCCATCCAGCCTCTGTTTTAAAACCTCCACAGCTTTCCCTTTCTACAACCCTCTTCCCCCAGTCTGGAAACCCATTTGAATGACTAGTGGTTTTGCAAGAGAGAAGAGCAGCAGCCAGTTTGGAAAGTTGGCATGTCTCGCAGCCCAGAAAACCCCCACGAAAAACCTATGTCTCTATAGAGTTTATTTCCATCCTTAGGTGCATGTAGCCTTCTCTGGATTGTACTGAGTATTTATAATAGAGATGGGAAATGTGCAGCCTTCCAAATGTTGTTGGATTGTAACTCCAGTTGTCCTTCACCATTGGTTATACTGCCTAGGGCTGCTGGGAATTGTAGTCCAACAGCATCTGTTAAGCTACCCCCCACCATGGTTTATACAGTGAGTTTGTGGTTGAAATAAGACTTTATGTGCCTTGAATTCATAAATGGCAGGGAATTTGTCTCATAATTTGGCAACCTGGCAAAGCTAGAGAGAGGGGCTTGCTACCTTGGGTCCCAGTATTGGGGAAAATGCGGGACACACATACAATATATAAATAATTTGGGGGAAATGCAATAACATTCAAAATCTACAAAACAGCGGTCCCTTTTTTGGACCAACCAAAAATGCACAAAATACACAGGCCAATAAAGGTAGGGCTGTTTTGTGGATTTTGGATGTTACTGTCTTTTGCTGCATAGCCAACACAGCTACCCCTGGGCATGTTTTCTGAATTTGGGGGGAATGGGTAGTGATACTTCTTAAACCACAAAAGATCCAGCAATGGATTATAGTCTTTACTTGGTGCTTTGTTTGTTCTGCTACATGCAATACACTTGCCTTAATATTACATGAAGTGGGTTGCATCCTAATGTTCTGGTGGTAAACAGAACTCGGTGACTGATCTCAGTGGAGTTGCTTTAATATTTTTGTATTTTTGTCCGCTTGTGAGGCACTCATTAAAAATGAAAACTTGAAGCACCCAAAGATACAGGTCATTTAAATAACTCTTTTGTGCTGAAGTCTTATACCAGATTGCCTCATTAAACACATTGGGGCTTGTTTATGAATAAAGATGAATAGGATTGAGCTAATAGTACACTGAATATTTATTTCACAAGTGTGTAATCTTTGCTGTAGAACAGAAAGCAAAGAAGGAGAGACTGAGAAGCAATTTGAACCAGATGCACTTAATCAACAGGCTTGATTCAGAATTCATTCAGACATTAGAAGGATTTTAGTTACTGTAATGTGGTCTCTTCTCTAAAAACAACCACCACAAGAAAGGTCCTAATATCCAGTTAGATTAGGCAACTGTCACTGGTTAATTGTTTGTGCACAGTTGCTAAACAAACTGCATTGATGTCACTTAAAAATGTGCAGTGGAGATTAGATAATGTGGTGCAAAGGTCTTGGTAATTTTGTTAAACTAGAGAGGAGTACATATCGGATACCATATCTGAAAAGCCTAGTAGGCCTTCCTGCCATGTCAATGGTGCACATTGTTATTGGCAAAGACATGAATGACTGATCTTCCCAGTCCAGGCGGAAATGTGAACTTGCTTGGGATAACAAAGACAAAGTTCTTCTGCTTGTATTGACCCTTTCTTTTCCCAGGGGAAAAACCAATCTGTTTATTCCCCTTCTTATGCTAAGCAGTTTGCGGAAAGGTTGGCAGGGATCCAGTGCCAACATCTGATGGGTGTTTTGCACCTGCTCCAGTTCCTTCCCTCATTTGTGTAAAGGAAAATAAAATCACTCTAATGAGCACAGATGCATATATTAAGAAAACAGAAAATGGGAGGACTGGGAAGTAGCAGAACAAAAGCAAACTGCCAAACACCGTGGGCCCTTGGGGGTGGGGTGGGATGGATGGGTAATGTTGGGGTCCTGAATTGGTTGTGTCTCTACTGAAGTGCTTTTCATAATCGGTCATCTGTTCAAAATGTGGGTATGACACTAGCAGTACGGAACTCTGTCCATCAGAAATGAAGGGTAATTCAGGAATACGGCTCCACTTTCAGCTTCAAGGAAAATAGAGGTGATATTGTGCTGGCATTGTCACCCTAGCTGTGCTCGCTACTGTATTTTATGGAGATGAAAAGTAAAGAGCTTGGAACAGTGTGAGGAGAAGGCAGAGGGATTCTGAGAACACCGTAGAAAAATGTCTTTGACAAGGTCTGTGGCCAACTATACTGAGTTTGGCCTCTGTGGCCAGGCAGATGGGATTTGGAGTATTTGTTAGCAGCTTGGCCATACATTAACTGCTGTCCACTGATAGACAGATAGATGGACGGATGGACGGACAGACAAACAGACAGACAGAGTTAATTTGTATTAATGACTTTGGTTGAAACTTGTTTGCATTAGATTGGCAGTTATGAGGCTAGGAAAATATATGAAGGCTGGGAATGGATCAGGGGAGTGAATTTTCCACTGTTGCTAACCTGTTTGCCCAGTTCTCATAGCTGTGCAAGGGGACGGGGGTCACACTTGTGCACTTTGTTCAGCTTGCTTCTGCATTATGTAGTCCTTGGGAGTCTATCTTCCACCCCCTCAACTGCTGAGTAAATAAATGTTGTTGTTGTTGAGTACACCCCAGCCCAGGAGCCCCAGAGCCAGACATAGGGAATTGATTTGTCAGCCAGGGATAGCCTGGGTAACATTAGTTGTTTAGGAGCCAAGTTCTACGATTAGCTCTGAGGGATGCTGGACCCCATCAGCAAAAGGTCTAGAAGGCTTCTCCCCTTTGATGGATACCATTTGCTGTAACATTTACCACCAGTAAATGTTATCTTATAGCAGTAACACATCATTATGGCACTGAACAAAGTCTTCGGGAGCCCTGGAACTTCACTCAGTTCTAGAGCGTAACAGTGGGGTTGTCTAAATGGCAAAAATACTCCTCATGGAATGTGAGGAGAATACGACTTGTCTTAATGGCATCCCACATCATATCGCTGTATTTGGAAGGAGGGGGGCCAAAAATGCCAAAAACCCTGGCGTTTTTAAAAAACAGCAGGGGGAATTTGCATTCCTGCTTGTTTGGACAAGCGATGCAAATGGATTCGCTTTCCCATGTGAGCAGAAGCTGAAATCTGATTGGCTGAGTGCAGGGGGTGGGGCTTGCTAACAAGGCAAGCTCCCAGAACCACCATGTTTTTTTCCTTCTTAGCAAGTGAGCGCTAATGCGATAAAATGTTGTGTTTTTTTTCTGTTAAGGTGAAATATTGCCCTATCGCACCTTAGGAATAGTTTTTTTTTTTAAAAAAAAAATACTGTTCAGCGGCAGCAAATTGGTAAATTAAAACACGAGTAATTCACTCGCAGCCGCCATCTTGATTCGCAGGCATGCCTGCTTGCACAGCAAATGTGGATAGCTTTGCATGTCTGCCTAAAAAAATTAAAAAACAAACATTAAGACACATTACAGCTGCTGCGAATTGCCTTTACTGTGGAGCAATCCGCTTCTTTTTGCCTTGTATGGACAAGCCCAACTGAGCTATTAAAGAACAAAGAGTATTTCTGAATGAAGAAATTGTCATTTTAAGGAAACGGGTGTGTGTGTTTCCTTCTGTGAACAGTCTCAGTGCAGTGGTGGAAGTTTGCGTTAGTAATGTGTCAGAGGAGAGATGACCTCTTCTGGGATATCAGAAACTCTCTCTTCTTATTTTCTATGGTGTTTTTAGCAGAAAGTTCCTAGCACCAAATTATCAGCACTGGTTCCAATGCTACAGCAAATGTGTATTGATTGCTCTAGGCAAATCCTACCTCTGACTTGAAGGTCTGAGAAGCTGCTCACCCTTCTAAAATGACATCTACATAATTAGAAAATGAACTGGCACATGAGCATGCATACACATGAATAAGATAGTTATTAACAAACAGAACATAATAAACAAATTAGCAAAATGTTGTGGCCTTTGCCTTATTCAGTTGCTGAGAACAAAAGTAAGCTGCATTCTTTCTGTTGATTTATTTATTAAGTTCTGTTTGTTCATCTCTCTAATGAATATATGCTTTTCATGATTTACTGGAATCTAAAACAAACCTGGCAAAAGTGCTGTTTGTTTTCAAATTACACATCTATGGTCTTGTCTATACAAGGATGGGGGGAGAATATGAACACATTTGAAAAAGCCGGCATTCGCAACAACGTGACCTGTCTTCACAGTCAAAAAGTGCCCCCCTAAACTCTGCATGACCCCTAGCCAAGATGGCAGCCGCGGGTGGTTTATTTGCAGTTTTAAATCTGCCACTGCCAAAAAAATTTTAAAACAGTTTCCCATGGTGTGCACAAGTGATAGTTTGTTTCCAAAAAAAGAAAGGAAAAAAAAGAGTACTGTATAAGATCGCCGTTTGATCGACTTACTGGACCCTCACTTAGTTGAAAATTTAACATGGCGGCTGCATGTGCTTTCCCTGTTTGCTAGCCCTGCCCCATCCTCATCCAGCCAATCAGATTGCTCTGCCTGTTTGTATCTGTGCAAATGCGAGTGTACAAACGATCACGTATTTCCCAGTGGGGAGGGCTCCAGAGCATCCGTCATGCTTGGGTTGTCCCTCCCCACTTGCTCCTAGTAGGCAGGAAATAGGAGACCTTTGGCACTGCCCAACGGCGAGGTCATCTGAGAGGGATGACCCGCTGGCTGGTCAGTCTGTTTCCTGCCTACGCTCCTGGTAGGACACTTTTTCTTTGTCTTCTGTCTCTCCCTCCACGTGGCCGGAGCCATCTTGGTTTACTACCCCCCCTTAAAAAAACACTTTTCCCTTTAATTGAATAATGGGGTCCACAGGTTAGGTGGAAGGAGGAAGCAGTCAATCTGCCTCGGAGGAGGTGGATGCCATCATCGCTGCCATTATTGGCAGGGAGAGGGCCAGAAGAGGCCAAGCCAGCAGCAGCTTCAGCGCTGCCCTGGAGCCCTCCGGAGAGAGGAAGGGCCCTGAGCACTGGCCGCATCCAGCGGCAGAAGGAAGGGGGCTCCATCATCGAGCAGCGGCGGCAGGAAGAGGCCGACGAAGGGGGAGAAGACCCCTGCCTCAGCCGCGCCATCTGCAACCCGGTCCCGCTCTGCCTGGATGGGCATGAAAACGGACCTAGGGATCAGCCAGCCATGCAGACCCTCCAGGAAGAGGAGGAGGATCAGAGCGCTCCCGGTGAAGGGGAGAAGACTGCGGCGGATTGGAGCACTCCCGGCAACGGGGAGATATCCGCGGCGGCAGCAGGCTCTGGCAACCCTGACCTTTCCGGCAGCGATGGAGACAACCCCCCAGAGCCTCAGGAGGTGGCTCCTGTGAGTGGGGATAACACGGGAAGGGGAGCGCCGAGAGGTGGGGAAGCCGTGCCGACCATGCCGGGCTGGCTGAGGGACGCGCTGGCGAGGGAGGCTGCGTGATGGCTCACATCTGCGCTAACGCAGCTGGACGAGCAGCAGAGCTATAATCCAGTGTGGGCTGGGGGAAGCCAACCTCGCAGATCCCCTGCATCCACCTCTTCCCAACCAGGTACCAGCGCCCAGACCAGCCCCCTTCCTCCACCAGCTAGTAATAATCCCCAGTCGGTTCCTGGAACCAGGCGCCCCCAGAGGGGTGGCAAGGGCAATGGGGCAGACAAAGGGAAGTCCAAGTGCCCCCCGGGCCAGGTGATCACCATGGGGGGAGGAAGGGACCACGATGAGGCCTCAAGATCGGCTTCAAGTGGCACAAGACACCCAGGCCCTCAATTACAGAAGGCCAGGCCCATTGGTGATGGTGCGGATGGCCAGTGAGTATCAGATGCAGAGTCTGAGCACCCCTGCAAACGACATAGGTCACAGGCATGGGCTGATGATAGCAAATGGAGGAGGATGTTATTTCTCTGTACTTCTCAATAGAGGACATCTCTGAGCATACAGAACTCTCTGACTGAGAGGAAGGGGAGTTGTCAGATTAGTAGGAGGAGGCTGTAACCCCTGCCACCTCACGCTCATCCTCACATCACTTTGTCTCAGAAGATTTCTCAGTCCTCATTAAGAAGGCAGTCAGGACTTTGGGTCTGAAGCTACCAACTGCACAACAGGCCCAGGTGGATCCAGAATTACTTGAAATATCTGGTGAATTTTTTCCTGATGCCCAACCAGCAGCGTTAGAAATGCCAGTTCCAGCTATCTTGATGCGCTTGGTTTGTGACGAATGGCGGACCCCAGCGGTGTCCAGACCACAATCCAGTCTAACTAGGAAACTGTATTCTCTTCCCAAGAAGGTGATGGATAAACTACAGGTGCCACTTATTGACACACCCATTTCGGCGTTGGTGTCTTCCGCTATTTTTTGTAAAGATGGGGAAGATACACTTAAGGTCCCCGAGGACAGACGCATGGATGTGGCTCTTAAGAGGGCCCACGAGGCCATCTCACTAGCCATTAGGGCCTCAACCACCGCTACATGATGGTGAGGGCTGCGATCCAGTGGTCCAAGGATGCCTTATCAGATGTGCCTAAATCGCAAACCAGGATTAGACAGGACCTCAACAAACTAACGAAGGTGCCCGCCTTCCTGGTCGACAGCACCCTGGACACAATCCAGTTCTGTGCCAGGGCACAGAGCGTGGCTGTGGCTGCCAGAAGACAGGTGTGGTTGAAATCGTGGAACGTGGATTTCAAATCCAAATAGAACCTGGTGGTTTCCCCTTTTTGGGGGGAGAAGTTATTCGGAGAATCCCTGGTGCCTGTCCTTGTGGAGGACAAGGACAAAAAGAAAACCCTAGCGTCAGCCCACAGAAGGGAAGAGAGGAAGTTCACGAGAAGATATCACCTTTTTTGAGGCTCAGGAGGACAACAGGGATCAACTTCAGCCTCAGCCGCATCAAGATCAAGGGACTTCAAACCATCTAGATCATGGTGGGGTGAGAACAGATACCATCGTAGAAGTCAGCAGGGAGCCTTGGGAAAGAATTCCCAGCACCAGCCCCCCAAGAACAACAAGAACCAGCAATGACAGGGTCCCTCCGGTGGGGGGAAGACTTCAGGCCTTTGTGGAGGTATGGGAAAACTACCTCGGACAAGTGGGTCCTGCAGTCAATCAGGCAGGGATACCAGATAGAGTTCTCTTGGAGACCTCCACATTGGTTCATGCCCACACCAACCCAAGGAGATCCAGAAAAAAGTCAGTTGATGGCAAGTGCCATCAAACACCTATTACATCTGGGCACAATAGAAGAAGTACAGAGCTCCCAACGGAAAAAGGGCTGGTATTCTATCCTCTTTCTGATTCCAAAGAAGAATGGAACCTGGAGGGCTGTACTGAACCTGAAGGGCGTGAACAAGTTCATGCGGAAGCGCAACTTCAGGATGGAGACGCTTTGTCACATGCTCAAAGCCATAAGACCAGGAGACTTCCTGACATCCCTGGACTTACAGGATGCCTATCTCCACATTCCAATCCATCAGGACCATCACCAGTTCCTTCGCTTCTCCTACGACAACAAGCGTTACCAGTACAAGGCCCTCCCCTTTGGCCTTTTGTCGGCGCCGAAAGTCTTCATGAAAATCATGGTGGCCTTGGTGGCATACTGGCGGCGATCGGGCTTGCATGTTTATCTCTACTTGGACGACCTTCTGATCTGCTCTGCATAAGAACAGGGAGCACAGAGGGAGATCCAGCAGATCCTGGAAGACCTCGAGGCACACGGGTTTCAGGTCAACTTCGAAAAGAGCCTCCCAATGCCCACACATTCCATTCATCATCTGGGAGCAATGGTGGATTCAGCAAAATGCCAGGTGTCACTGCCAGCAGACAGGATCAAAGGGATTCAGAGGGCGGTACGCAGGACAGATACGGGTTCCAGAGTGGACCTTGTGCAGCTGGCCCATCTTCAAGGTCTGATGATAGTGGCCATTGACTGTCTTCCATGGGCGAGGTTCCACGCCAGGAGGTTGCAGTGGTCCCTGCTCCCATTCTAGAAAGAGATTGCACGGAAGAGACACCGACTGGTGAGACTTCTGAGGGAGGTAGCAGCATCACTCCAATGGTGGTTGTTGCCAGCCATTCACAGGGCGCATCCACTATGGTGTCAGGACCGAATCCAGATCACTACGGATGCCAGCCTCAGAGGTTGGGGAGCCCACTGCAGCCCACACCTGATGCAGGGACGCTGGAGAGAGGAGGAGGTGGCCCACAGTATCAACTGGCTGGAATTGTGGGCCATCCGATTAGCGCTTGTAGCCTTTGGAGACCTGATCAAGAGCAAGGTGGTCCTGATACGGACACACGTCACTGCAAAGGCGCACACAAATTGCCAAGGAGGTATGAGGTCGTGGGCACTAATGATGGAGGCCATGCGACTGTTGACGTGGGCCAAGGAGAACCTGATGTCCGTAGAAGCAGAGCATCTCAATCTCAAGGCAGACTGGCTCAGTCGAACGGATGTAGATCAGGGAGAATGGAGTCTACATCCGGACGTATTCAACAACATCATTCAAGTGCTGGGATACCCAACAATTGACCTGTTCGCATCTCCAGTGAACGCGAAACTACCGCGGTTTTTGTCACGGTACCTGACAGAGGGAGCAGAGGCAATAGACGCTCTAACAATGGTATGGCCTCAGGACCTCCTCTATGCCTTTCCCCCTTGGCAGCTCATACCCAAGTTGCTCAACAAGGTTCAGAGTGAACAAGCAGAGGTGATACTCATAGCTCCACATTGGCTGCAGAGGTCTTGGTTCCCGAACATCCTGGAGATGAGAACGACGTCCATGCCTCTCCCAGACTGCCCCAATCTCCTAATGCAGGGGCAGGTTCACCACCCAGACCCAATTTGGCTACAGCTCCATGTTTGGAAATTGAGAGGCAAATGCTAAGAGACAGAGGTTACTCCCAGGTGGTGGTGGATACAATCCTGGTGTCTAGGTGGGGATCCACGCAAAGGATATACGAATACACCTTCAGAGTGTTTCGAAGATGGTGCAGGTGGAAGGGCATAGACTTCAGGGAAGTAAGGACACCCACATTGCTACAATTTCTTCAGGACGGCATGGAAGCGGGGCTGAGACCTAACACGATCAAGGGACAGGTAGCAGCTGTCACATCCTTCCTACTGCCCGAGCATGCATTGAGGGTATCAGCTGACCCTCACCTCCGTTGATTTTTGAAAGGACTAAGCAACCTAGCCCCTCCAACTGTCCATAGGTTTCCTTCCTGGAACCTACATACAGTCCTCAAGGCCCTAACCGTGCGACCCTTTGAGCCACTTAGGGAAGTGCCCTTGAAGTTCCTGACATGGAAGGTCCTGTTTTTGGTTGTGATAACTTCAGCACGCAGGGTCTTGGAGCTCGTGGCCTTGTCGATTCGCAGGGACCTCTGCATTTTTAGACAGAACTCGGTGGTCCTTAGACTACATCCAAACTTCAAGCTCAAGGTTAATTCAGTTTTCCACAGAGTGCAAGAAGTAGTTCTACCTTCGTTTTGCCTGCATCCCGAGAGGGAGCTAGAACGGATTTGGCATACCTTGGATGTGCGAAGGGCTCTGCGCATCTATATCAAGAGAACAAAATCCTTTAGGGTTTCAGAAGCTCTATTTGTCTCCCCGCACACAAAGTATCCCCATCCAAGTTGGGCCAATGGATGAGAAACTGCATCACTTCATGCTACGAGTCATTGAGCCTAGTGGTCCCGGAGGGGATCACGGCGCATTCCACCAGGAGTGCCTCAACGTCGGCAGCCTGGGATCAGGACGCACCATTGGAAGAGATTTGGAAGGCAGCAACATGGAAATCGTCCTCAACCTTCGTGAGACACTACAGATTGGATAAGATACAATCAGCGGAGGTGGCCTTTGGCAGAAGAGTACTGCAACATGTGACGCAGATCTGAATTTGATCGAACCTCGCCAGACCCGCTCCGGATTTTGGAGCTTTAGTAGATCCCAAGCATGACGGATGCTCTGGAGCCCTCCCTACTGGGAAAAGGAACGTTGGTCTTACCTGTGATACATTCTTTGCCAGTGGTGAGGCGAAGAGCATCGGACCCACGCATGGGCGAGGTACCCTGGAGACATTATGGGTGATGGATTACACTACTACCTCAAGTTGGACATTTGGCACCAGCTGAAGGAGACGACTGCGTCACAAGGCTGTTTGATAGACTGACCAGCCGGGGGGGGGGTTGTCCCTCTCAGATGATCTTGCCGGTGGGCAGTGCCAAAGGTCTCTTATTTCCTGCCTACTAGGAGCAAGTGGGGAAGGACAACCCAAGCGCGATGGATGCTCTTCGCCTCACCTTCGAGCCTGTGCAATGGATTTTTCTGGTGGAGCGCAGCGTGCACAGAACTGGCCTCACCCTTTAAACCAGAGATTCATCTGCCGTGGCCTTGCAAGCATGGACGTGGCAGTGAGGTCCTCGGGCCGTAGGTTTGATTAGAGTTTCCTTCTCTTAGATGGTTGACCTTACAGGGTTGGACGAGCACCATCTGCCCGGGTTTGGGATTGGAAAAGAAAGTATCACAGGTAAGACCAACGTTCCTTTTGCATGTCATACAGAGCTTTTTAAAAAATCTGTACGAAGCTCCGGATGCGACACACACGGACTTTGCAGTGGATTTGGTCCCCACCTTCCTAATGACATGTATTTGTGCGAATATCTGTCTGAACAGATTGCTTTCCATTCATATGCTGTTCATATTATTTTGACCATATAAACAAGATCTATATATCTGTCTAGAATGTATTAAATAATGCAGAAAGGAGAAAGAATGTGCCCGCTATTTTCCATTATTAACTTCTGAGAAATTTGGAGACAAATTTATAAACACTAACACTATAGAAATTCAGTATTGCACATTTATTGATTTAAATAAAAGCATGGTGCAAATGTTTAGCAGGGATGGAAACTACACAGGGATGTTCCAGATTAGAAAGCAAGGACATTCCAAGAACTGGGTCTTAGTTTTATATCTAAGCAGTTGGCAAACTTTATCAGTCTTTTCCACTTCAGGAGTCATGTGAAAACTGCATAAAACTACTTTTGTTCTTTCTCCAAGGTTCAAGTGCTTGGGTGACTTTGGTTACTTTTATAGCCTATAGAACCATGCAAATACTGCAGAATCCTGAACAAAGAGAGGTGAATTATGTAATCCATTTAGCACAAACTTTTCTTCATTAATATTGTGACAAGCCCCTGAACTATTCAGACTTTTTTCTGGTCCAAGCATTGACTAAAGATCATATTTGAACAAATTGTCAGAAGAAGGGGGTAATTGCTGCTGCCAGCGGAGCAGGTGCAGTTAGACCCTCCTTCAGAATTTGTAACTTTCGTTTTCGGAGGAGTAGCCTTTCTTGGATATGTTGCAGCATGAACAATAGAGTCTTACAGCACCTTAAATTACTCTGAGTGTTTTGCATACATTTGAGCTTTAATTTAATTGTTTCTTCCTTAGTGTTTCATTTTGTTCAGACCTCACTGCTTATAGTTCCTCCATCACCATGTAGCCATGTGTGATACACAACACACACACATTACAAATGAGACACACACACTACAAATGAGAATAACGTTCCATGCATCTGAAGAAGTGGACTGTCATCTATGAAGATTTTATTCTATAATGCATTTGTTAGTCTTTAAGGTGCCTCTGGGCTCATTGTTTTTGCTCCAGTTTTAATGCCTATTAATATTTGTTTTCTGGCCTCATCTGAGGGCTCAGAGTAGATTGTAGTTATCTTCACTATAATCCTGGGGGATAGATTAAGTTTAGAGATGATGACTTTTTCACAGCTGGGGATAGGGCTACCTCATATGTTACAATTTCAAACTGAAAGATATGTATGTAGACTGTAAGGTGAAAATCCTTAAGCGACCATGTATGCATCAAAGAGCTTGGAATAGTTACATTTTGTGCTAGTGTATTATACTGTTTTATATTATTGGATAAACTGGTTTTGTTGTACACCACTCTGTGATTATATGATATAGGCCAGAATACGAGTACATTCTGTATATAAACAAATACATCTTTGTATCCTGACCTATAAATTGTCATTTGCCTTTTTTTTTTTGTCCAATAAAATGTACCTTTAAAAAACCACTGTTTCACTAATTGCTTTGGAAAGAATTAATAATTTAAAAACTGCCTTGGAGATTAAATGAACAATTTGGGCATGCTGGTGTTTCTATTTTTAAAGGAACAGAATTTAATTACGACATTGGTTGACTGATACTGCATAGCACATCTTGCTGTTGAAACAGGATGTCCTTTTTCAAATGAAAATCTTTTCAAGCTGGCAGTGAAACTGAAAAATTGGGCCACAACAAGAAAGCTATTAAGTGTATTTATGATTTTTTTTTGTTGGCAGTGCTGCTTGTTTTTCTCTATAATAATTGATTTTTGCATAGTATTAAGAGCATATTCATTAAGGAGTTCGTTTTGGATTTTTTAAAAAAGTTCTCAGTCATTTGTGTGTATGTGTGTGTTTATATATGTGTTGTTGTGTGTTTTTAAGTCATTTCCCACTTATGGCGAGCCTAAGTTGACTCTATCACTGGGTTTTCTTAGCAAGATTTGTTCAGAAGGGGTTTGCCTTTGCCTGAATCTGAGTGTGACTTGCCCAAGGTCACTCAGTGGGTTTCCATGGCCAAGCAGGGATTCAAACTCCAGCTTCCAGAGTCATAATCCAGCACTAAAACCAGTATACCACACTGGTTCTCTTTATGTATGTTTACACATACCTTTGTATGTATAGGTATACATAGACACAGAGCTCATTCTGTACAACCTGTACAGTTTTCTAGAGTTAAAAGGTATTTAATAGATCTGGCTAGCGATAAGTAATGCCCAATGTGAAAGAAGATGCTTACATCACCATAATATTAAGCATAGCTAGACAGCAATTGCCAGCCTTTTTATTAGGTTCTCTCTGCACCAGACTAGGAACTATGAAGGAGTTGAACTCAGTGACTCCACAATTAACAGGATGTGAGAGTTCCAGAGTACCAGAACTTGCTTGCTTTCCTACAACCCCATATTGCTTTTGGAAAAACTGGTTCCCTACTCACTTGATATTTCACCCATGGTGGATGTTTCTATGGTTACATTTTTGAAGTACAGATTTTGTCTATCCACATTTTGTATTTCTTGTGCAGGTGTGGGCAGCTGTGACCCTTTAGATCATTATGGACTGCAGCACCCATCACCCTCACCAATAGCTAAACTAGCTAGGGCTGATGGGAGTTGAAGTCTAGAAACATCTGGAGGTCCATACTTGACCATACTGTTCTGGTACCTTCCTTATGTGCTATTAAGGCTCTTATTATGCCTCACCCAGGCGAAGCACAAAAATCAGTGTGTATAGAGCCATTGTACTGTCTATTCTCCTTTACAGGTCTGAAACATGGGTCACCTATCGCCAACACTGAAGACTCCTTGAACACTTTCATCAGCGCTGTATACGTACAATCCTAAATATACACTGGACTGACTATGTGACGAATGTTGCTGTCCTTGAGCAAGCAGGGATCACCAGCATTGAGGCCATGATATTGAGAACACAGCTGCGCTGGGCAGGGCACGTTTCTAGGATGGAGGACCATCGCCTCCCAAAAATACTACTCTATGGTGAACTCACCACGGGTCAGCATAAGAGGGGCGCTTCAAAAAAGCAATACAAGGATTCCCTGAAACAACATCTCAGGCTTGGCTAAATTGATCACCAACAATGGTCCACCCTGGCCTCACATCGGGAGGCATGGAAACGCACTATCCACAATGCTGTAGCCTTATTTGAGAGCTCACACTGAACAAGTCTTGAAGAGAAACGACAATGCAGAAAGAATCACAACCTGGAAACATCACCCAAGGAGACCTTCTGCTGTGCTTTCTGTAACCAGACTTGTTTATGTCAGATTAGCCTTTTCAGTCATCAGCACGCTTGCAGAAAGCGCAGGATGAGTCCTTCTTGAATATTCGTTTGCGAAGAAAAGCCAGAGAGAGAGAGATGCCTCACCCAAGTTCTTACATCCCAACTGCTTTCCTTTTTACTTAAGACATCTATCCAACATCAGCCTTCTGTGCCTCCACCAGTCCTGTACATCCTCCCATCAGGCCTTCATGCACTCCAGCCAGCCTGTTACTGTCCTCTCGTCCCTGTCTATTATTCTACTAGTGTCCTTGCTACTCTCAGAATTTATATTGGAGCTGAAGTACAGAACTTGTTTGTGTCAGGAAATGGTGAGGCTGTGTCAGAGTGAGAAAACGTTACCTCATTTGAGGCCACAACAACTGAAATTCTGGAAGCTGTAATTCTAAGCTCTGGGTTGAGCATTGGCTAGGAGTACAAAACCAGGAAAAATCTCACACCCCTAGTGGTGCCATTGTCTGAATTTGAACAAGACACATACTTAAAGCTTAGGTGCTGTGACTGTTCATGAGAGAGATAAAATTTGCTGACTTTGCTTTGCTTATAGCAGGGGATTGACTTGTTTCAAGTCTTTCTGTCCTTACACCTTTGGCATTTCACTTTAATCTTTCATCCTCATAATAATCATTTTTGAAAAAGAAAATCATTCACTAAATAGTCCTTGAATTAGCAGAGAAAGTAAGATAACAACTCAAGGCAGGTAGCAAAATACATTTGCCTGTTATAATGCGGACACATTGCAGAATGGTAATGAAAGCAGAGAGGAACAGACAATACAGTATAATATGACCAGATCTCCCCCTGATTTTTGTTTTTAAAACCTCAGAGCAGCTCTGTAGTGAGTGCCCCCTGCAATATCTAGACTGAGATCATGTGGTGGGTCCTCTCCACATCATTTTTTTTTTCATGCTTAAGTTCCCTCTTCCTTGAAATTGCTATTAGCTGTCAGGAGAAGAGAGGGAACAAATCCAATGTACACTTAAATCTTTTCTCCTCTCTATAGCTAATGGGAGGGGGGGATTCTTATAACTTTCCATGATCCTGATTTACTTTGGAAGCTCTGCTGTTCTACTGATAGGCAACAAAAAAAGAGGTCAGGAGATCTCTTGTGCCATGGCTAGTCTGGCCATAAGACAAGCAAAAGCATGGTGGAATGTGGTTGCATGTGCTTTAAGTTATGCCTATCTCTGTGTGTTCCTGTATCTTGGGGGTTGTCTAAATGGCAAAAATACTTCTCACAGAATGCAAAGAGAATACGATCTGTCTCAATGGATTTCTGCATCATCTTGACGTATTGAGAAGGTGGGGGGCAAATCCACCATATACTGTGTGGAAAAAGCCTTTGTGGCTTTTCCTGAAGTTTTTTAAAAACAGCAGCAGGGAGGGGGATGCACATTCCTGCTCATTGGGACAAGTGATTTGGTTCCCTTTCCCTATACCAATGGAAGTTGAAAGCTGATTGGTCAGATGTGTGCGGGAGAGCTTGCTAACAAGGCAAGTACCCTGAGCTGTGATGTTGGATTTTTGCCTTAGCAAGCAAGCGCTCAGGTGATAAAATGGCTTTTTTAAAAATTGTTTGCTTTTTTGTTCAAGTGAAAGATTGCTCTTTTGCATCTTGGATATGTTACTGTCCATCGGTGGCAAATAATACTGTCCACCGGCAGCAAACTGACACAAGTAAAAATGTGAGTAATTCACTCGCAGTCACCATCTTGATTCACAGGCATACCTGTTTGCACAGCAAACATGGATAGTTTTGCATGCCTGTGATCTGCCAAAAACCCATTCAGACAAATAGCAGCTGTTGTAAATTGCCATTACTATGGAGCAATTCACTTTTTTTTTTTTTTGCCTCATATAGATAAGCCCTTGTTTTGTTTTAGTAGGAATGTTAGCCCTTATTTAGTGTGGCAGCTTTGCTTTCATAAGTCCCAAGTGCTTTTGGTCTAGTTGGTACCTGTAATCTCTGATAACATTAAACGTGAACTCAGAATTGACCCACAGGATACATTCAGTGTTGAAGGGTACTTAAACCTTGGCAATGCTTAATCTTACTTTGGAGAAACTGCATAGCCTTGTTTCTTTGAGATGCCGTTTTTAAAAACAGTTCAACAGCAAATGCAGCAGTGAATGAGTCATTCAGGGATATTCTTGGATTTCATTATCTGGAAGCTGATTACATCATTGCATCATTGCTTTGGGTCTGAAATACTAATTCATTTTGTCAGTTCAGTTTTCCTTTTTGCCTGCTCTCATATCATGTTCTCATAAGTGACTGCTCTTAAGATGTGGACTTGTTGTGACCCTGTCACCATCTTACCTTTTGGAGTGATTCTGCCTGGTGCTTTCACACATTAAATACCACTGTATTGAAAACAGAGCCAGCATGTTGTGGTGGTTTGAATGTTGGACTAGGACTCTGAGAGATCAGGATTTAAATTCCTGCTCAGCCTTGGAAACCCCCTGGGTGACTTTGGGCAAGTCATAATCTTTCATTCTCAGAGAATGGCAATGGCAAAGTTCCTTGGAATGAATTTTGCCCAGAAAACCCTGGGAGAGGTTCATCATAAGACACAATTGACTAGGGGTTTGTCTAAAAAGTGAAAATATTGCTCATTGAATTCGAGGAGAATACCCTTTGTCCCAGTGGGGTCCTGCGGCGATTTGATGTATTTGGAAGAAGGGGGCCCCAAGAACTCCAAATACTCTGTGGGGAGAAACTTTGCAGCTTTCCCTAATTTTTAAAAAAAAGCTTCGAAGGAAATACACATTCCTGCTTGTTGGAACAACCAATGAGATTTATTGCGCAGTCCAGAGAGGGCAGAATTCAGCAACTGATTGGTTGGACATGCGCAGCGGCAGCATTACCATCAAGTGCCCAAAAGCACTAGCAGTCTTCGGGGTTTGTTTGTTTTTTAACTTTTTTTTAAAAACTGTCAATAGGGAACTGAGCAGCACCCAGAGACAATGAGGAGGGCAGCCACCAAGAGGAATAGGAGGAGAGAGCCACCAGCCCTTCACCCATCCTAATGGCAGCCTCTGATTCTGGCTGCAATTAAAGGGACAGGAAGAGCTGCCTGGCCAGCCGCTGGTTGTGGAAAAGGAAGAGGAGGACAGCTCTTCGCTGCTCTGGCCTCATCTTGCCTTCCCGGGCTGGGCTGCCCCTTCTCTCATGCCTGTCTGCTGAGTTTGATATCAATCGGCTTTGGAGGGTGCAGGACAGGCACGAGAGGAAGAGCAGCCCAGCCTGGCGAGATGAAACCAGAATGATGAAAAGCCGCCATCTTCTTCCTTCTCTGCAACCGATGACTGGCCAGACAGCTTCTCCCATCCCTTTGCAGCCAGAATTGGAGGCCACTGCTGCCAGCGAGATGGGTGAAGGGTGGGTGGCTCTCCTCCTCTTCCTCATGCTGCCCTCCCCATTGTCTGTGTGGCTCCCCAGAGGGACCTGGGGAAGCAAATTGTCCACTCACATCCACCACGTTTGTCTATTCCTTCTCAAGTATGTCATGCAAACTCAGCACAGTTCATGTGGGATTGGTACCTGCGGTTTCACTTAACTGTGGTTTGGGAAGAAGGTTTCTCTAGGCATCTGGAGGACCATAGAGTCATGCCAGAGATGGTCTCTAGGCACTGGGAGGTCCTCCAGATGTCATGCCCCATGAGCCTGATGAGGCTGTAGAGTCAGAGGAGGAGGAGGACATGACAGGGAATGGCCCTAGGCACCCTGGCATAGGTTTATCTACACCTGTGCCAGCAGGGAACCCTGCCAACCTAGAGGCTCGAGCAGAGGAAGAGCCTGGTCCGAGCGGGTTGGCATCAGTTCCAGCAGAGAGTCCTGCCCACTCAGACAAGGATGAAGAAGAGAAGAGGGAATTACCTCTACCATCGTATACCCAGCAGCGAGCTCAAAAGGAGGCTCAAAGGAGGTCTCTGAGAATTTATGAGAAGAACTTGCTCATTAAGAAACACCTGGCAAAGCCTTAATTGCTTTATATTTTATATAATTGCCCTGATGGCGCAGTGGTTAAATGCCAGTACTTGCACCACGTTGCAAGTTCGATTCCAGAGGGCTCCAACGTTCACTCAGCCTTCCATCCTTTCGTAGGTTGGTAAAATGAGTACCCGGCTTGTGGGGGGCAGTTAGCTAACACACAGTGGAAGCTGCTTAACGTAGTGTAGATGTGTAAATTGCTATTGCTTAAAACAGTTTGTAAGCTACTCTGATAGCCTTGTGGCTGAAGAGCGGGGTATAAATAAATAAATAAATAAAATGGCTGGAATAGGCAATGGAGGCTTTATCAGAGAGCAACTGATCTCCCTAGAGAAAGCTTGCTGCTGACTTTGGTGCCTGAATCCTTGCTGCCTTGATTCATGCCTTGACCTTGGACTGTTCCTGGCCACCCTATTGCCTGATTCCGCTGACCCACGGACCGACTTCTTGACTATGCTGCCTTCTGTAACCCTTGATCTTTGGACTGTATTCTGGACTCTTCTCTGTGTGTCTTCTTGCCTGCATTGCTGCTTCTCCAAGAAACGGAACCTTGCTTGTTCTGAACTTTATCTGGCTCTCCCTGATTAACTATCACTGGGGCTTGGCTGCTTTCCCAGCCCTTGTTTATCCTGTTGGCATTTTGAGCTGCTTTTCTGGACACCAGAATGATTCTATGGTCGACGTCTGCCAGAAGTTGCCTAGAGAGACACCCTCTCTAGCATTTTCTAGGTCCTCCAGTGTGATTCTAGGGTGTTCTATGGCGGTTCACTATTACAGGTCAACCTCCATATCCACGAATTCTGTATCCATGGTTTCAATTATCCATGTCTGAAAATATTATGTTTTCTCAAGGCATTTCTGAGTCCTCCAGTGCGATTACATGATCAACATCCGGTGTTCTTCTCATTGAAAATAAGAGTCCCTTATTATCCATGGTTTCAGGTATCCACAGGGGGTCTTGCAACATGCCCCCACAGATATGGGGGCCAACCCGTATATGCAGTTTTGAGTATCTGCAGCAAGTTGGGGAACGAACCCCCCACTAATATGGGGGGGCATCTGTACTCTGATCTGTTGCTTCCTTTATAAGCGTGCATTCATAAGCCATGAACTACCTTTGAGATATGAATCTAGATGGAAAAGGAAGAACCAGCCAGGATCTCTGTTTCAGGTAACATGCTAAATACATTATTTCTGATGTGTTTAGTGGCTTGCATTAACAGGAAATGTCAAGTAGGAGTGAATGGGCTTACCTGAATCTTGGCTTACTTTTCCACAGAAGCACAGCCAAAGGTTGAGACTGTATAAATCTGTCTTTTCTTTCTTTACGCTGGCTATTCAGGGAAATTGCTTCTACTTTTGCAGCTGCTGAGGTTGCATATGTGTAGAACTGATGACTCTTGAAGCCTGGCTTAAAAGGCCTGTTCCCATATCAAAGAGATTAAATAAAAGAGGAGTGGGAGGAAGGGGACTTCCTTTCTCTTACTTGTTGCAGGGACTCTGGGTTGAGGCCTTCTAAATATTGAAGAGGCTCCAGCTAATATTTAGGTAAAACACATGCCCTTGAGTTGATGTGATCCATAATAAGAAAGAATATAAGAATGATAAAGATCCTAATCAACAGAAGAGACCAGAAAACAATAACTGTAAATAATTTAAGAGTGGAACTGAACTGAAGAGACTAATGATGGGAGCCAGTGTGGTGTAGTGGTTTGGCTGGGCCAGGGTTCGAATCTCTGCTTAGCCATGGGAATTCAATGAGTGACTTTGGACAAATAAAACTTTTCCAGTCTTAGACAAGAAGCAGTGGCAAACTTCCTATGAATAAATCTTGCCAAAAAAAAAAAATAACCTGAAATAGGGTCATCATAAATCGGAGTTGACTTGAAGGCGCATAACAGCAACAACAAAAAATTCCAGTTATCAGAAGAGGCCAGAAGACAGTATCTGTAAATCATTGTATAGTGACAAGAATGATAAACTGAAGAGACTAATGATACCAAAGAGAGAGAGAAAAAAATACTGGTGCAGTAATAAAGGGGAAAGAAGGAAGGGAGAAGAGAATATTAAATATAACAGTTTGAAGCATTGATCTGGACAGGTTAGAGGCCTGAGAGGTTGTGTTAAATAAGTAATTTTAAGCTTCTACCCACCATACACTTAGAACATCAGAGGACAGTTGTGGATTTTTCAAATGAGTGGTTAAAGTTTATATATACCATATATTCTGGTGTATAAGTCGGCTGGGCATATAAGACGACCCCCCCAATTTTCCAGTAAAAATCTAGAGTTTGGCATATATTCTCCGTATAAGACCACTCCCCAATTTGGCTGGCTGGCTGGCTGGCTGGCTGGCTGCCTGGGGGAGCCTTGCCAGCTGATCCTCTTTGTTTCCCAACTCAGGAGGATCTCCTCGTGAGTTGGGAAAGCGAACAGGATCAGCTGGCAAGGCTCTCCCAGCCAGCCAGCCAGGAAGCCACAACATTCGCCCCTCTCTTCCACCTTCCGTTGCTCCCCAAAGGGGGTGAAGGCAGAGGAGGGGGCCGAATGAACTCGCTTTGCCTCGGCCACTGCCCATTCCCTGTCTTCGTTCCCTTTGCTAAGGGAATGAAGACGGAGGGGATGGGCCGCCTCCGTGGCAAACTGCAGCATTCGCCCCTCTCTTCCACCTTCCAGTCACCCTTGACTTGAAGATGGAAGAAAGGGGCGAATATACACGGTTTCTCTCGGCGGCTGCCCATTCCCTCCATCTTCCTTCCCTTTGCGAAGGGAAGGAAGACTGAGGGAATGGGCAGCCACCAAGGCAAACCATGGCATTCGCCTCTCTCTTCAACCTTCCAGTCAAACTTGAGCCGAAGGTGGACGAAAGGGGCGAAAATGCCTGGTTTGCCTCGTCAACCCCCCCCCCTTCATTCTCTTTGGAAGGGAATGAAGATGGAGGGGATGGGCAGCTGCCGTTGCAAACCACAGGCTTCGCTCCTTTCTTCCACCTTCCAGGAAGGTGGAGGAAAGGGGCGAAAATATCCGGTTTCTCTCATCTGCCCCCCCTTCCCTCCATCTTCATTCCCTTTGGAAGGGAATGAAGACGTGGGGAATGGGCAGCGGCCGTGGCAAACTGCAAGATTCGCCCCTTTCTTCCACCTTCCAGGAAGGTGGAAGAAAGGAGCAAACTTACCCGTTTGCCTCGGCTGCTGTAAGGGTGGCTGGGGGGGGGACTTTCCAGCCACCCACCCCCTCCTCGAGGCTGCCACCAGGAGCCCAATCGCGGCTTCAGGGAGGGTGGAAGGTGGCTGGAGAAGGGGGCTTCCTAGCCACCCACGCCCTCCCCGAAGCCGCGATCGGGGGCCCGTCTTGGTCCCCTTCAGAAAAGACAATAGGTGCAACCCTGGACAATAGGTGCAACGGAGGGAGGGGGCGGCCGAGGCAAACTGGGCATTTTCGCCCCTTTCCACCCCTCCTTTCATCTTGGCTCTCTTCCGAAGGGGATGAAGACGGGGGAAGTGGGGGCGGCCATGGCAAACCGCTAGATTCGCTAGATTCAAGGAAGGTAGAGGAAAGGGGCGAAAATGCCCGGTTTGCCTTGGCCGCTGAACACACAGGCGATCAAGCGGTGGCCGCGTCAAACTGCAATGTTCGCCCCCCTCCTCTGTCTTCGGTTGCTCCGCAAAGGGGGAGAAGGCAGAGGAGGGAGGGAGAATGAACTGATAAACACTTTGCCTCACCCCCGCCCCATCTCCTGCCTCTTTGCTCCATTTGCAAAGGTTGCGAAGAGGCAGGAGATCGGCAGGCGGGTGAAGCAAAGTATATCCGGCGTATAAGATGACCCTCAATTTTGGAGGATATTTTTGAGGGCTCAAATGTCATCTTATATGCCGGAATATACAGTACTGGTGCCCAGCCAGGTGTGGGAGAAGCGACAGATAATTTTAGGTTGTTTAATGCAGACATTTTAAATCTTTAAAATCATCTCTCTTCTCTGGCTTTTCTTCGCACACGAAGATTCAGGAAGGACTCATTCTGCACTTTCTGCAAACACACTGATGACTGAAAAGGCCAATCCGAGATAAATAAGTCCAGTTGCAGAAAGCATGGCAGAAGGTCTCCTTGGGTGATGTTTTTGGGTTGTGATTCTTTCTGCGTTGTCGTTTTTCTTCAAGACTTGTTCGGCGTGAGTTCTCAAATAAGGCTGCAGCATTGTGGATAGTGCGTCTCGATGCCTCCCGATGTGAGGCCAGGGTGGACCATTGTTGGTGATCAGTTTGGCCAAGCCTGAGATGCTGTTTCAGGGAGTCCTTGTATCACTTTTTTGGAGTGCCCCTCATACGCTAACCCGTGGCAAGTTCGCCGTAGAGTAATATTTTTGGATGGCCCTCCATCCTAGAAACGTGCCCTGCCCAGCGCAGCTGTGTTCTCAATATCATGGCCTCAATGCTAGTGATCCCTGCTTGCTCAAGGACAGCAACATTCGTCACATAGTCAGTCCAGTGTATATTTAGGATTGTGCGTATACAGTGCTGATGAAAGTGTTTGAGGAGTTGTAAGTGGTGGTGATAGGTGACCCATGTTTCAGACCCGTAAAGGAGAATAGACAGTACAATGGCTCTCTATATACTGATTTTTGTGCTTCATCTCAGGTTTTTTTTTACTCCAGACTCTTTTGTAAAGTCTTCCAAATGCGCTATATGCCTTTGCTAATCTGTGATCGATCTCTTTCTCAATCTTGGCATCTGAGGAGATTATGCTTCCCAGGTAGGTGAACTGCTGAATGGATTTAAGCACAGATTTGCCTACGGTAATGTGGGGATGGTGGTATTCGAAGCTCAGCTTTTCAAGTCACACAACTACTAGTTATCAGAATACCTCCTCCACCGCCCTTAGGTAAATAGGCTTGGTCATCCTTGTTCAGTTTCTGGTGCACAGTAAGAAGTATAGTACTCCCATCTGCGGTTTGGTTTATAAAAATTGTTTTAACTTTCATTTTAAAGAATGTTTTAAATGCATTTTATTGTATATTCCTTTAGTGGCCCTGGTGGACACAAAAGCGATGATTAAATACTGTAAATAACAAAAACAATAATAATGAACAACTAGTGACAATTTCTAACAGAATCAGTGTTTTGTAATGTAACAATTAGAGCTCTTACTCACTTGATATCAAACATGGGATGTTTTAACAAAATAGGCTGGCTTTTCTTGTACCAAATAGTCTCTTCCAAATTGAAATTTAATGCAGAGTTGTATATGATACATGTGTGGGTAGGTGTGCCTTTGAGTTGCCTGTCAATTTATGGTAACCCCATGAATTTCATAGGGTGTTCTTAGACAAGGAATACTCAGAGGTGGTTTTGCCAGTTTCTTCCTCTGAAATATAGCCTACAGCACTTGGTAGTCATTGGCGGTCTCCCATCCAAGTACTAACCAGGACTGACCCTGCTTAGCCTCAAACATCAGGCAGGACCTGATTCCTTTAGGGTATTTAGGGCCTATATGATCCATAAGCACTACTAATTTCCTAGCGTGTGTATGTAGGATTGTGGGCAAAGGATATATAGGCGTGACCTGTGGAAGTTGTAGCCGATTTGATAAATTCACAACAAGTCCAAACTATGGAAGTCCTACTCAGTTGAACATGACCTTTGAGAAATTTGCCAAGGCGCAGGTGGATTCATGGGCTTAACTCCGATATAACTTGGGTTAAGCCTCTGGGCCTGCTGATCACTTCCAGGGTTGCACCTATTGTCCTAGGTCCTCAGTACAAATTATAGTTGATGCTACTTGGGGTAATCGTGGTATGTATGCTGAAGTTGGCCAGCTGTGGCTTATGCCATTATGTGATGCCCCTCTGACTACTTTCTTATAAAGCCAAGGCTTTCCATAGGTACCTATTTCAGCATATGTGGAATAACATCTAAAAAATTTCTCACTTCAGTTGCTTGTGTGATCAGCCTGATGCATAATTTGTCTGGTCTACTAGTGTCTAAAGCACTAGTGTCTAAAGTACGGTACAACTTTCTGGAACAGAGTGAGGTGAACCTATTGAGAGTTCCAGACTGCTTGGCTCTGAGTGTGGAAAGGTCCTCATGCAAATCAAAGTTTTTTAACAACTACAAATATATAGAAATCTCTCTCTCTCTCTCTCTCTCTCTCTCTCTCTCTCTCTCTCCCTCTCCCTCTCCCTCTCCCTCTCCCTCTCCCTCTCCCTGTAGTCATAGATCCTGCACATTGAGAAGAAATGTAGGAAGTTGCCATATACTGAGAATTACCATTGATCTATCTCAGTGGCTTTTAACCTTTTCTTTACCCAGGACCCCCTTTAAATATCTTTTGTTGCTGCAGACCCCCAAAACTTAACTCCAGATTAGAAACAACAACAACAACAGTAATAGTAATACAATTATACCATCCATTTAACCTTCTCTCAGAGCCACTGAAGGGGGAGGGAAGATTTTTCTCCTGCTTCTTCCTGTAGCTGGAGTGGATTGAATGGCAATGCACAGGCCAAGCCAGCCAGCCAGCCTTTGCCTTGGCTCCTGTCACATGGCTGCTCCACTGCAGGGAGGATGTGGGCCAAGCAGCCTTCATGGACCCCTGTGAGGTCATTGTGGCCCCATGGGGGGCCCTGGACCACAGATTAAGACCCACTGATCTATCTAGCTTAGTATTATTAGTAGCTCTCCAGCCTTTCCGAGAGGTCTTTCAGTCTTTCCTAGCTTATCCAGAAATGCTAGGGGTTGAACTCTGGATTTTCTGCAAGCCAACTGTGGTATGCTACAGAGGTATGACACTTCCTCAAACTAAGGGGCTTATCGCATGAGGGAAGGGAAGCAGAAGTGAAGCCCGAGAGTAGTGTGTCCCACCTTGTCTTACCGCACAATGTCGGCATGTTTCAATAGGGCAATAGGGCAAAACGATAGCACTATTATCAGGGTGCACTGCTGCTTCCTTCCCTTGTGTAATAAGCCCCTAAAGCAAGCCCTGTTATAATATATAAGGCCTGTCTGTATGAGGGTGGGGGGAAATGTGGATTGATGCAAATTCAAAGCAGCTTCTATTTGTGTTAACAGTTTTCTAGCAAAATCGCAGGCATGCAAAGCTATTAGCTTTTGCTGTCCTAATGGGCATGCCTGCAAATCAAGATGGTGGGTACAAGTGAATTACTTGCATTTTTATTGTCACCAGTTACTGCCGAACAGTATTTTTTTTAGAAAAAGCAAATCTAAGGTGCAAAAGTGCGGTATTCTGCCTAAATAAATAAAAAAGGGCTGTTTTGTTGCCTGAGTGCATGATCGCTAAAGCAAAAATCCAAGATGGTGGTTCCAGACCCTTGCCTTGTTAGCAAGCCCCACTCCTTTCCCACTTCTGACCAATCAGTTTCCACTTCCACTCTTTTGTAAATGCAAATGAATGTGAATCCAATTGTCCAAACAAACAACAATGTGCATTTTTTATGGAATGTTTGAAAAAATACGGGAAAAGCCACAAAGGCTTTCCTGACGGAGTTTACGGTGGATTTGGCCCCCCTCCTTCTGAATACTGCAATCCGATGCGGAATGTCATTAGGACAGGTAGGATTCTAAGCGTATTCTATGATAATTATTTTGACCGTTAAAACAACCCCATAGTTAGTGAAAATACATGCAAGTTTTTTTCCTGCCGCAGCACCCAGAACATGGTACTTTCTGCTCCTTTTTACTGGAGTTTCACGAGCAACTGAAGACCTCGTTTTGTCAACAGGCATTTAGTCTCTCAGCTGCCTGGATTTCTTAGCTGTTTACATACTTTTGTTATCTTCTTTTTCTATGACTGAGTGCATTTCTTAAATTGATTATTGAGGTGAGCTGTCTAGAGCAGCTCAAAAAAGGAAAGGCAGGACGGAAATTTCCCCTTGTTGAAAGCCTTTAAGTCATTTCCCACTTACGGGATTATCATGTGGTTTTTTGGGCAAGATTTGTTCAAAGGGAGCTTGCCTTTGCTTCTTTTTGAGGCTGAGAGAGTGTGACTTGCTGAAAGTCACCCAGTGGGTTCCCATGGCCAAGGAGGGATTTGAACCCTGGTATCTAGAATCATACAAATTTTTTGTTTTCAGATAAAGAGTTTATGAAGCCCAGGGTGGTATCTGGCTTCAAAACCCACACATAGCACACATTCAGACAGATTTAAAAACAAGATGACTGGGTATTAACGATACAGTCCAGTGAGCACAGATTTGGAAAACAAACACACTTGTAGCTGCAATTATTGCTTCTCAATACTAATATTAATGTTTTTTACTTTAATGAATTGAGAGAGCAAAGTACTTTCCCACATCAAGTGACGTATAAGTTACCATCAAAATGGTACGCAAGCAGAATACATGGATTAAAGAGATCTTCTGGTACTTCAGGATACAAATACTGGGAAAACTATAATTGAAGGTGTTTTTTAAAAAGAGTAAGATTAAAGGCCACAATGATTACAGTCTTACTTCCTATACCAAAGTAAAGAAATCAGTGAAGACTTAGTCAAGCCTTAGTCAGTCAACAATGCAAAACTTCATTTTCATACATAGGAGAGAGAACTCTACATTACTGCCATTTCTGCAGTAACAACGCCTTCACTGAAAGGACAAACCAGTGTCTTTCATGGGCAAATGGAATTGTAAAAACCCAGTATGTAGTAAGCAAGTGAAGTTCTTTTACTATGTACTATGTAGAGGACATTTCTTTGTATTGTGGTCCAGATTCAAGTCTGAAGATACAGATAAATCGTTGTATAGCAAACATTTAAGTAAACTCTTACCTGCTCACCTGTTAATGAGGTCTGTTCCCTCAAGTGCAGCAGAATGAGGTAGCAGAATATACTGTAACTATGGGGAGGCGGTTGGAGAGTCACTCTTTTTTAGAGTCTCTGCATGCTTATATGGCAAAAAAAAACCCTGTAATATCAGTTCCATTTCTGCTTTGCTTGTGGTTTCTACTTGCAGGAGTTTTGGTTTTTTTAAAAAAACACAGGAATCTTTTTTTTAAAAATGATTTCCCCACATGTGCATTCTGAAATAATACCATCCATTCTGCTTACCTCATCCTATATTAATTTAATTAAATTAGGTATTTATATCCTGCTCGTCAGTCACAAAGGCTATCAGGGCAGCTTACAATTTGTTTTAAGTAATTGCAGTTTACACATCTACACTGCATTAAGCAGTTTCCAATGTGTGTTAGCTAATTGATAGTCTGGGCCTGAATCATGTCATGTCTCTAAACAACCAGGGTTTTTGTTTTTGTTTTTTTCAAATGGATGAGACTGGATTATGTCCCTCCCCTTCCCCCTGGTTTAAGGATGTGTGGCAAAATGACTTCCATTAGCATACATGAACAGGCAGACTAATTAATTTAATTTGTTTGTGTGTGTGTTTTATTTTAAAAATTGGAGATTCTTCAGTGGCTTTACTGTTTACTTTTTCATTGCAGTTCCTGAAGGGGAAAGAAGAAGAAAAAATCAAACTCTTGACAATTAAGGGATCTGCTAGCTGAGTGCACAGACCAAATCAGCTTTATGATATGCTTGAACAATTGTGAGGCTACAGGTGGGAGGAACTGAGACAGGGATAATTGATGGATACCTGCTTGGCTGGAGGCTGTACTCTGGGAGAAGGAGGACATCCATAAGGGAGGAGGTGTAGGGCTTTTGTCTGCCACTGGAACGGATGTGAAGAAAGAGCAAGCTTACAAGTGAGCATCTTGGAGCCACCAGAGGAAAGAGGATAGTCTCCAAACAGCACAGTGTCTTTTTCCTCAATGTTTCAGACACTCACTGTGCTGTGGAGTTAGAAATGGAGTACCGTTCGCCTGCTGTGTTAGGATTGTTGTCCTCCTTGAAACATGTGGAGAGTGTATACGAAAAAAGTATATCTTGTCGGGATCCTTTCTATTATGTGTAGGAATCCAGCGATTCTAGCTGTGTAATCCTCAGGTGTCTTTTGCCACGCCTTCCTCCATTTCTGGGGATGTTTTTGAGCTCTTTTGTTTTGGTTTCCAAGATGTGACTGATGTTGTGTTTTGTTTCTCTCCCTCCTTTCCTCTCCCCCACCCCCCCATCCTGCTCCAATCCATAGATTCAGAAGATGGCATAGCAACAGATCCAACCTTCCACCGCCAAACTGGAGCCCCCCTGTGCACTGCAGTTGGACCAATGTGAAGCTCTTTGTTTTGGACTGAAGACGCTTGTCCGCTGCTTGCTCCAGGAAAGCCATTCTCTCCTAATTCATGAGCCAGCAGGATGTGGTCGCCGTGCTTTCAGAACGCCTTCTCATAGCTGCGTATAAAGGGCAAGTGGATAATGTTGTGCAGCTGATCAACAAGGGTGCCAAGGTAGCCGTTACCAAGGTAACAGGAGGGGAAAACTCCTTACAAATTCACTGAGAACTAACCTCACTTGTGGACGTTCTCTCTGATAAATTTTTGTCTGTTTCAAAAAAAATGTAATTGTTCCTGGAAGTGGTGTGAATGAAAGTGGTGGTGGTCATTGTTGCTGTTTTTTCTTCCCCAGGGGAGTTATGTTCAGATATGAAATAATTTTCTTCCATTTCTGCTGTTTTTCCTTCCCCAAGAAGCAGCAGCAAATAGCTTCCGCCATAAGTGTGCAGACTTGGAACTGTGAGACTATTAGTCATTTTCTTTACATTTTACAAAATGTGGCAAAATGAATTGCTGTGGACAGTGTAGGTTTAGACTAATGTAAATGGAGTTTTTTTGCAGCTTCCTGAAAACCAACAGTACTTTGAAAGGGATGAGGACATCAAGTCTATCATGGGGAATGTGACTTTAGTTGGAGATAATATATTTTTGGAACGGGACTATGGGTAAAAAACCAATCCTCTAAAGCAGGGCTAGGGGATATGTGGCCCTCCAGGTGATGTTGAACTGCAACACCCACCCTTTCTCGTTGTTCGTGTTATCTAGCATGATGGGAGTTGCAGTACAATAGTATTTGGAGGGCCACATGTTCCCCATTCCTACTCTAATGGCCTGGTAAAATAGTAGAGGGGTCTAATATTTACTTTTGATTCTAATGTTTCTTCAGAGTCAAGATTTTAGTGGGGGGGGGATGGCAGGGGGAGAGAATTCGGCATACAAAGATTCAGTTTGGTGAAACTTCATCAAAGCCTTGGTAGAAATGAAATTGGTTTGCAACTTCTTTTAACGTTTGAAAACTGAACACTCCAAAAGATCATTCTGTCAAGAGCCAGCAATTTAAACACAACATTCACACGCTGTTCTTGCTGTTGCTACTGCTCCAGCATGAGAGGAATGAAAATAGGTGGCAGTCATCCGTCTTTAATAGGGCTCTTTTCTGTCGCATTCTAAACACTGTTGGGGTCAAGAAATGCTAAGAATGCGGGAAGAAGGAATCCAAATTGCCATTGATGATACCATGTGCTCAGAGCAAAACAACCCTCTGTTACTTATGTTCTGTGTCCTGAAGCAGTTACTATCCCATATACTCTTTTCTTCTAAGTGCATTTAAAAAAAAAGTCTGGTGGTGTTTTTTTTAAATTGTTCGTTTAACTTTAATTCTATGAACAAATGGCTTTGGCTAGTGCATAACTGAGAAAAAGCATTCTTCCCTTCTTTCCCTTCTCATTTCCTTTTTTCCTTCTTGATTCCTTCCCATCAACCTATACTCCACTTTATTTAACATTTCCTTGAGCTAGTGGGTATTTTACATTTTCAGGCTTATGCTTAAAATAAGGTGTGTATATAAAATGTGAATGCAAAATATATGGTGGTATTCAAGTGTGGTAGTTGTAGCATCCTGTTGAGGGCACATTGCAGAGCCTGGAAAACTTTACTTGTTTGTGCTTCACCTCCCCAGAATCCTCATGGCGCCATGGCTGTGCTGGTAGGGGGAATTCTGGAAACCATAGTCCTATAAAGTTCCAAGCTGTGGCCTGTAGTAAACCTCAGTTTGCTTCTATGTGATGTGTGAAATTGCCCTCACATTTTCAGTGTAGGCAGCGCTGAAATGGAATTCCTGATAGAATTCTACCAGAACTGTTTAAAGCAATGGCACTGCTAACCTATTAACATCAAGGTTCAGTAGGAATTCATGTGTTTTTCTGAGCGCAATGGCATTTGTGCCACAAGTGATACAGAGGGGGGTTGTGGTTCTCCTCTTTAGAAACTGGAGGAACCATGGACTTTACTACGATACACTGTGTTGCTACTTCTTACCCGGCTCAATGGACCAGATAGCAGGAGGGGGTAGAAATCATAGCAAGACGTGTCCAAATTTTTCAATGCCCCATGCTTTGGACTCAACTTGTAATGTTGTTATTAGCTACTGTCAAATTGACTTTGATTTATAGCAACCCCATCCATGAGAACTCTGTCACCTATCACCAACAACCCTGCTCAAGGCTTGCAGACTCAGGGCTGTGACTTCCTTGATTGAATCCATCCATCTAGAATGCAGTCTTCCTCTTTTCCTACTGCCTTCTACCTTTCCAAGCATATTGTTTTTTCTAGTGAGTCATGCCTTCTCATGATATGTCCAAAATACAACAGTCTTGGTTTAGTCATCTTGGCTTCTAAGGAAAGTTCAGGCTTGATTTGCTGTAGGACCATTTCTTTGTCTTTTTAGCAGTCCATGGTAGCCGTCGAACTCTCCTCCAGCACCACATTTCAGATGACTTGGTTTTCTTCCTATTAGCTTTCTTCACTGTCCAGCTTTCATAACCATACATACAAATGGGAACGTGATGGCATGGAGAATCTTAACTTTAGTATTCAATTATATATCTTGATACTTCAGGATCTTGTCTAGTTGCCCTTCCAAGTCCTAGCCTTCTTGTGCTTTTTTGACTGCTGTCTCCATTCTGATTAATGACTGAGCCAAGGTATAGAAAATCTTGAAATAGTTCAATGTCTTTATCATCTACTTTAAAGTTTTGTCAACCATCTGTGGTCATTATTTTTGTTTTCTTCATGTTCAGCTGTAAACCGACCTTTGTACTTTCCCCCTCAACTTTCTTCAGTAATCGTGCTATTTTGCTATTTTCTGCTAGTAGTATGGTGTCTTCTATATATCTTAAATTGTTGAAGTTTCTTCCTCCAGTTTTCATGCCTTCTTCCTCCAAGTCTAATCCCTGTTTACATATGGTACGTTCAGCATACAAGTTTAACAGATAGAGTGATAAAATGCAGTCTTGCTTGACCCCCTTGCCAATTGGAAACCATCCTGTTTCTCTGTACTGTATTCTGTCCTAATAGTAGCCTCTTGTCGTGGGCACAGATTAGGCAACAGGACAATCAAATGTTGTGACACTGGCACACCCATTTCTTTAAGAGCAGTTCATAATTTTTCATGATCTATACAATCAGTGGCTTTGCTATAATCTGTAAAGCAGAGGCTGATTTTCTGTTGAAATTCTTTGGTGCACCAGTTTATGTTTACAGTATGATCCTCAGTGCCTGTTCCTTTCCTGAACCCAGCTTGGACATCTGGCATTCCTCGCTCCATAGACTTTGTTGTCAAATCTTCGTCAAAGTCTTTGTTCTAGAATTTTGAGCATCATTTTGGTTGCATGGGATATTAATGTAATGGTTACTGCAATCCCTGGTGTCCCTTTTTTGGAGATTGGAATGTATATTGAACATTTCAATCTGTGGGTGGTTGTTTTGTTTTCCATATTTCGCCATATTTCGCTTGCAGGCAAAAACATATAATTGTGGCTTTTTATCAGGATGTGCATTTACCGTATACTCCGGCATATAAGACGACTTCTTCAGCCTGTAAAGGTCAGCTGAAAAGTCAGGGGCCGTTTTATATGGGGCTGTGCCAGCCCCATCTTGGACTTGGAACAATGGAGGTGGCTGGCTGGGGAGGAAGCTTGCTAGCCACCTTATCCCCACCCCACCCCCGCCCAGGGCAGCTGCACGGGGGGAGCCTTGCTGGGTGGGAGAGGCCTTCTCCGTGACTCTGAGTCACGGAGAGGATCCCCTCAGCCAGTGAGGCTGCATGTGGGGGAGCCTTGCTGGGCGGGAGGGGCTGAGCGTCTCCCCAACGGGCCAGCCATCCCCGTGATTCCCCAACTCATGAAGAGGCTGGCCAGCCTCCTGGTGGGTTGGAGAATCGTAGGAGGAGGTTGAACCTCTCCCCAGCTGGCCAGCCATCCCCTGGGATTCCCCAACTCGTGAGGAGGCTGGCCAGCCTCCTCGTGGGTTGGGGAATTGCAGGAGGTGGCTTAGCCTCTCCCCAGCCAGGCAGCCATCACCTGTGATCCCCCAACTTGCGAGGATGCTGGCCAGCCTCTTCGTGGGTTGGGGAATCGCAGGAGGTGGCTGAACCTCTCCCCAGCCAGGCAGCCATCCCCTGAAATTCCCCAGCCAGCTTCAGGAAGGTGTCAGGAAGGGTGGCTGGCTGGAGGGGGGGAGCTTTCCAGCCACCATCCGCTCTCCTCGAAGCCACGAAGGGGAGCCCAATTTTGGCTTCGGGGAGGGTGGGTGATGGGGGGGGTCGTCTTATATGGCGAGTATATCCTAAAGTCTATATTTTGACTTAAAAATTGGGGGGTCGTCTTATATGCCCAGTCGTTTTATATGCCGGATTACTCTGTATGTTTTAATTGGTTTTAATTGTGATTTTAATTGTTCTGTAAGCTGCCTTGGGTCCCACTTTGGTAGAAAGGTGGCATAGAAATCACATAAATAAACAAACAAATAAATAAATAAATGTTAACAGTTTTTAGTTAAAATTAGAGTAGATTCTGTCTCTGGAGCTTGAAGCAGCTCACCACCTATTCCTGGTTATTTATTTCTCCCAAGTGCAGCTTCTAGTTCACTTTCTAAAATTGGAGTTTCATTTTCATATGGTTCTTCCTCGAATGAATCTGTCACCCTTTCATCCCTTTTTTATATACAGTGGGCCGTCCAGATTCATGAGGGTTCTATTACGGGATCCCACTTGGATGGTAAAAAAACATGGATGGTTTTGCTCCATATTATAAAATTGTGGCAACGGTTACACAGATGCATTAGCATGTCCACAAGCATGTTTCTGCCATTCTAGGTATGGGATGCAATGATCCACGGGCAGTTGTAATTGCAAATTGGGAGCCAGCAGATTGGGAGGGTCCACTGTAGTTTTTCTATGTATTGTTTCCAGTGTTTTTTAAAAATGTCTAGTTGGTCATATAATATATTTCCCTGCTGGTTATAGAGCATCCCTACTCTTGATTTAAATTTCCCTTTGATTTCTCAGATCTTGTGGAAGAGGTCTCTTGTTTTTCCTTTTTTGTTGTCACCTTCTGTTTCTCTACATTGATTAATTATAGCTGTTCTCTTTGTGCCTTCACACAAGTCATTGAACAGTTTCATTCAGGGTTCTGATTCTATTTTTGTCACCTTATACTTTTGCTTCTTGTCTGTCCTTAACTGTTTGAAGAATTTCACCTATCATCCATTGAAGCTTCTCTTTCTTTTGGCTACAGATAATGTCTTTTTGCATTTCAACCCTGACAATGTCCCTGGCTTCAGCCCAGAATTCTTCTGGCTCCCCGTCAATTAAGCTTAATACTGCAAATCTATTTTTCACATCATCTTTAAATTCGAAAGGGATGTTCTTTAGGTTATATTTTGGCACATTGTTTGGTTTACTGTTCTTAGGTTTACTGTATTTTTTGGTATTAGTAGTTCATGGTCTGTGCCACAATCTGCTCCTGGTCTTGTTTTTGCAGAGAGAATGGAGCTTCTCCATATTCTGCTTCCAATTATGTAGTCTATTTGATTTCTATATTGGCCATCAAGTGATGTCAATGTATACAGTTACTTCTTGGGTTGCTTGAAGAATGTGTTTGCAATGTACAAACTGTTGGCTTCTCAAAATTCAGACAGTTGTTCTTCTGCTTCATTCCTTGATCCTAGGCCAAATTTTCCTACAATGTTTGATTTGGCTCTATTTCCTATTTTTGCATTCCAGTCAGCTATGATTAACAAGAAGTCCTGTTTTGATGAGTGATCAATTTCCTGTTAGATTCCAGCACATAATCTTTCTTCTGCTGCTGCTTCTGTGGTTGGAGCATAAACTTGGATTAAGGTAATATTGATAGGTTTTGTCTGAAGTCTTATTGATGTGATTCAGTCAGACTTTGCATTATATCCTTTTACTGTTTTTGCTACATTTCTCCTGACTTATAAACACCACCTCATTTCTTCTTAGATTTTCATTTCCTGAGTAAAACACTGTCTGACTCAAAATGTCCCATTCCTCTCCACTTTAACTCACACACCCCAAGTATTGTAATGTTTATACATTCCATTTCTTCACCCCAAGTATTGTAATGTTTATACATTCCATTTCTTGTTTCACTATGTCTCCTGATTCATGCTTCTCACATCCCATGTTCCTGTAATATGTGTTGTACAGCTTTGGACTTGACTTTCCTCTCTGAGCTCATCAACAAGTGAATGTCCTTTTGGCTTAAGTCCAGTCGCATCATTAGCCACAGTGCTACTTGTAACTATCCTCTGCTGTATTCCAGTAGCTCACTGAGTGCCATCCAACCTGGGAGTCTCACCTTCTGGCACTATCTCTTGTTTCATTTTGGATTGTCTCATCATAGGGTTTTCTTGGTAAATATCTTCAAAAGGCGGTTTACCATGCTTCCTTTTGTGCAGTACTAACTAGCGTTAGGTATGGCGTCACTGCGGCTGTCTCTGAGAGATCTGCCAGTGTCTGCTTCAGTCCAGTAGCTGTTTGGCACATTTAGTCTGGCTCTTCAGCAAAAGTCTGTCTGACCCAGCAGCACTACTGCCATCTTGCCTCACTGGAGCACACAAGCCCACCACCACAGACAGCAGGACTGGTTTAAGGGATGTTGGGGTCCCCTGCAACGCTTTATTTTGGAGGGCCCATATGTTTATCTCAGGTTATTCTAACCTCTCTCTCTCTCTCTCTTCTCTTTGCAAACGAAGATTCAGGAAGGACTCATCCTGTGCTTTCTGCAAGCGCGCTGATGACTAAAAAGGCCAATCCGAGATAGACAAGTCCGGTTGCAGAAAGCACAGCAGAAGGTTTCCTTGGGTGATGTTTCCGGGTTGTGATTTTTAATGTGTTGCCATTTCTCTTCAAGACTTGTTTGGCGTGAGTTCTCAAATAAGGCTGCAGCATTGTGTGTCTCCATGCCTCCCGATGTGAGGCCAGGGCGGACCATTGTTGGTGATCAATTTGGCCGAGCCTGAGGTGTTCTTTCAGGGAGTCCTTGTATCGCTTTTTTGCAGCGCCCCTCTTATGCTGACCCATGGCGAGTTCACTGTAGAGTACTATTTTTGGGAGGCAATGGTCCTCCATCCTAGAAACGTGCCCTGCCCAGCGCAGCTGTGTTCTCAATATCATGGCCTCAATGCTGGTGATCCCTGCTTGCTCAAGGACAGCAACATTCATCACATAGTCAGTCCAGTGTATATTTAGGATTGTGCGTAAACAGCGCTGATGGAAGCGTTCGAGGAGTCGTAAGTGGTGGCGATAGGTGACCCATGTTTCAGATCCATAAAGGAGAATAGACAGTACAATGGCTCTATACACACTGATTTTTGTGTTTTGCCTCAGGTGTTTATTACTTCAGACTCTTTTGTAAAGTCTTCCAGTCTTCCAAATGCGCTATTATTCACAGTACAGGATATTCAAATGATTACTGATAATGTTTTTGCAGGAGGAGGCTTACTATGGGTGCCCCCACAATGACGGAGCCCCCTGCGGCTGCAGGTGCTGCCAGCATACTGGTGTCCTGTTTAGTGGTTTTTGGAGAAAAACCATACTCTCCCTCAGGGCCGGTTTAAGGAATTTTGGGCCCCCCTGCAACACTTTATTTTGGGGGCCCCATATGGGCCAGTTTAAGGGATTTGGGGGGCCCCATATGGGCATGACCCGTCAGTCATCTCCCCCCAGCACACAAGCTCCTCAGATAAAATGCCCATCTCCCCCCCCCCGCATTGTCCCACTTCCCGCCTGGTCCACACAGAGGCACCCCACATTCCCAAAAGAAGCCTCCCCAGAGCTCCCCCCACGCCCCTTAGGCAGAGGCCCCAGGCACCTCACCTTTGCTCTCTGCAGGAGGCTCAGCCGCAGGACAAAAGGGTTGGGGGCGGCGGTGGGGGGGAGCACCTCCCGCTCCTCCTCCTCCTCCTCCTTTTCCTTCGAGGGCCCCTGGCTCGAGCTGCTGCCGCCGCTTCCCCTCTCCATGGCCCTCCATGACTTCTCCCCAAGGCTGGATCCCAGGCAGGGTGAGGAGACGGAGACAGGGGGGGAAGGAGGGATGGCCGGGTGGGTGACGGGAAGGCGGCTGGCTGGAGGTATGCCCTGGCACCAGACCCTGGCGGGAGGGAGCCAAGATGGCGGAGGGAGGAGGAGGCAGGACCACTGCCGAGCTGAGGTGGGGGGGATGGGCTTTGGGTTTGGAGGGAGCGGATGGAGGAGGAGGACTCATGGGCCCCCCGCTGTGTCTGGGCCCCCCAGCCAATGCTGATTTGGTAAACTGGTTAAACCAGCCCTGCTCTTCCTGTTGCCTATACTCTGTTGCTGTTATTTTTATTTCCCTTTGGGTCTTCAGCTATCACAGAGTTTCCACAGTGCTAAAGCAAGATTTTTCCATAAAAACAAAATAAGCTTCTTCTTTTTTTTGCACTTGTGTAATTAATCTGTTTGGACAGGGAGTGTCTAAGATTAAAAGAGATTATAATAATACATTGCATAACAGCCAGGCAATGGAGGGTGTGAGTTAATGAGATTAGATTTTATCTGACTGTCTCAGTGACAGTTGTTTTGTGAAATGTTCACTTTTTTAAAAAAATTGAAACTTTTTTTAAAACTTGGTTGTACTCTGTGTTGGGAAAAGGTGAAGAGAAATAATTTTACAATAATACTTTTATTTATTTACTTTGATAGCCAGGTGGCCTTCAGCTGATATTGTGATACCCAGAGTGTAGGCCATAATCCACATAGTTAATATAAAATGACAATAATAACCTGAAATAAAAGCTAACTTAGTTGGGCTTCATTGTTCAAGCTTGTATATTTTCTTTTGTTCTAGCTGAATAATCATCAAGGTGGATCTCTGTAAGCAGAGTTGCCATTTCAAAGTACCCATACTTTCTGTTTGACAACCCCCCCCCGAGCCACTTAGAGGAGATGTGGTGCTTTCTTGTGTATGTTTTCTGACCTTAAAGAATATTGTCATTTATGAGGTACTAATGTCTTTTTGTGCACGAATGCTTATAAAAGACAAATACTTGTCTACAATAATATGCTTGTGGGTTATAACACAAATATGTTTTTAAAAAGGGGGTTGTCCAAACAGTGAGAAAACAGCTCATGAGGAGAATCCTACCTGTCCTAATAGCATTCCGTGTGGTTTTGCCATATTGTGCAGGAGGGGGGCAAAAAAGGCCAAAAATCTCACCAGAAAAGCCTTTGCGGCTTTTCCAGTTTCTTTTTAAAAACAACGAGGGGATGCGCATTTCTGCTCGTTAAGACAAGTGAGTCACTTGCCCAAATGAGAGGAAGAGCAAATCTGATTGGCCAGATGAGCATGGGATGTGGGACTTACTGACAGGGCAAGGCCTACAGCTGCCACACCCCCCCCAGTGATTATGGATGGGGAAGGGAGGTGGGAAGCTGTCATTACCACCCACCCACCCACTCCAGCTGCTGTTGCCGTCACCCCTGCAGGGATCAGGGGCTGTAGGGGGGGCTGCCACCCTCTCCCCCTTTCCCGGTTTCTCCCCCGCCCGCCATCACCACCCTGCGGAGATGGGAGAGGTAGGAGAGTGGCTGCCACCCTCCTCCCCTTCTCCGGTTTCTCCCCATGCTGTCGCTGCCCTGTAGGGATGTGGGGGGAAGTAGGAGGGTTGCTGCCATCCTCTTCCCCTTCCCTGCTTTCTCCCCCCCTGCCTTCACTGCCCCATGGTGATGGGAGAGATAGGAGGGCGGCTGTCATCCTCTCCCCTGGTTTCTTCCCCCCTGCCATCACCACCCCGTGGGGATGGGGGAGGTGGGAGGGCGGCTGCCATCCTCTCCCCCTTCCCCAGTTTCTCCCCCCACCATCGCCACCCCGTTGCCCTGTGGGGATAGGGGTGGTAGGAGGGCAGCTGCCATCTTCTTCCCCTTCCCCAGTTTCTCCCCTTGCTACCACACCACTGCCACCGCACCAGCTGTCATCTTGGATGCAAGGCCTATGGGGGCTGCTGGGGGAGAAACCACCATTAAGACAAGTTGCAGCTGCTGTGACTTGCTCTTACTGTGGGACACTATGTCCCCGGCCCCCCGGTATAGATGGGGTCCTGGCCACGGGAGCTATGAGATTCTCTCTTGTCTTTCCAGTGGGGATGGCCTCCTGGATTAGATAGGTTTCCCATTCATTCTCAGAGATAGGGTCAAATGAAAACTGAAATCCTTCTTTAGGGAGGAGTGTCTCAGTTTTGGTCCTGCCTTCATCAAGAGTGCTGGGTTTTCCAGCTGGATGAGTCATTTAGGTCTTTGGCCTTCTTGGCAACTTTGCTTCTTTCTGTTTCCCAACATATACAGTAAGTAGTTGGAGGGAGGGAGAAAGACCTACATAAGATTCTTGCTGGATCAAACCAAAGGCCTCTGTAATCCAGAATTATATTCATACAGTGGCCCAACACATGCTTCTGGGTAGCCCCTATGAACAAGATCCTATCTTCCAACATTTCACAGAAGAAAACTGAGGATGTGTGTGGCCAGGCAACATCAGACTTCGGTCAAGATGGCAAAAGTTATTAATGAGGAGGAACACACAAGCTAGGAAAGACTGTACCAGTTTGCTTCTGCCTGAGTCTACAGGGAAGGGGCAAGATTCTCCCCTCCTTTTCTCCCCACTTTGAACTCAGTTTGAAGCAAATTAAGTAAGCTGGAGCCAATGGGAAAAGGAGGAGGATGAGAGAAAAATTGGGACATTTTAAAGGCATCTCAAAAATTGGGATGATAGAGAATTAACTGGGACTGCCACTGCCAAATTGGGATAGTTGGAGGGTATGCAAGATGCACATGCAATTACTGCTGGTATTTTCTAACAACTGAAGGTGCTGGAGACAGTTTACAGACATTATAGTTAGTGTTGTAACATTTTTGAGAATAAACCTTTGGAGACATATTATCCTACCCAAGAATGTGCTTAGATTTTGTTTTCTTTAACATATTTTCAATATATTTTAAATAATTTTATTATTTATTAATGTGTTTCTTCAGTGCAACTTGTAAAAAAACCATTCAAGTTTCTAAGTGTTAAAACAAAATGAGCCCTCTCTCTCCTTTTTCCAGAAATTTTCATCACTTCCTGTTCATCTTGTTTGTTGAGGGAATTGTCAAGAAGTAGCCTCTCAGAATGATAGCTTAAACCTGTGAAACATTCAGGAACTTTGCTTATTTTTGCAAACAGTGTAATCCATTTAACAACAGGACTGATAGCACTTTGGGTCATTTTTGGACTTACCCAAAATACATCAGCAGATTCCGCATCAGTTTGCGACCGAGAGTCAAAGAGTCCCCCGCCCCGTCCGGCCGAATCACGAGGATACACACAAGGTTGATGCACAGAAAGATTTATTTACAAGAAGTGAAAGGTTGGCGGAAAGGCCACAACTTTCTGTCTGGTGATAGTCGCGGAGGTTGGCCTGGGCATGAGTATCCAAAGGAACACGTGACAGATCACGTGCCGGGCCGTGAGGCCAAGACACGCAAACGGTCACGTGTCCGAAGAATGGAGAGTTCACGTGACCAGCACGTGACAGATCACGTGCCTGGTAAGTCCAGGGGGGAGGGGGAGCCGGCACAGGGGGAGGGGCCAGCCCCGGACCCCGGAAGCCAACAATAGCTTCCAGCTCCCCCCCCTTTACGTGACAGAAACTCATGCCCACCGCACAGGCAGAAAGTTGTGACAGGGAAAATACATACAATTAAAACACAACTAGCTAACAGAAAACAACTAACTAAAGGGTGGGTGGGTTGGGTCTTCGGCTTGCAAGAGCCAACTGCTGAGGCTGAGAGCCGGCCGGGAATATATACCCGGCCGGCGGACCGTGTTGGGGACTAGCCCCGCCCCTTGGCCAATCAGAGGCCGCGCTGAGCGTGGACTCTGATTGGCCGGAGCCAGCCAATCGGGTGGGAGCTGTCTCCCTCCCATTGGCTGGCTTACGATCCTTCTCCCTGGCCTGAAGCTCAGGCCAGGGAGAAGGAGGAAGGAGACGGCCGGCATGGCGGAGCCCATGCCGGCCACGTGGAGCGGCTGTCCGGGCGCGGGGGGCCTCCGGCCGCAAACGGCGGCCGCCCGGTAAGTCCCGGGCAACCGGCTTGCGACCGAGAGTCAAAGAGTCCCCCGCCCCGTCCGGCCGAATCACGAGGATATACACAAGGTTGATGCACAGAAAGATTTATTTACAAGAAGTGAAAGGTTGGCGGAAAGGCCACAACTTTCTGTCTGGTGATAGTCGCGGAGGTTGGCCTGGGCATGAGTATCCAAAGGAACACGTGACAGATCACGTGCCGGGCCGTGAGGCCAAGACACGCAAACGGTCACGTGTCCGAAGAATGGAGAGTTCACGTGACCAGCACGTGACAGATCACGTGCCTGGTAAGTCCAGGGGGGAGGGGGAGCCGGCACAGGGGGAGGGGCCAGCCCCGGACCCCGGAAGCCAACAATAGCTTCCAGCTCCCCCCTTTACGTGACAGAAACTCATGCCCACCGCCAAAGAGCCGAGCGGAAGCTCGGATACCGCCAACCCCGCAGCTATCATCAGAGAGGCCTACCTGCCTGGAGGGGGCTGAAACTAGGTCCTATCCGTGGAGGAAATCAAGTTCCGGGCGGATGTATGTCCTAAACGCCTTGGACCGCCATCTTCCCAGGTGCTGAATGTCTGCCGAAGCCATTCCTTCTGACGCCGCTGTGGTGGCAGCACCAATCCGGAAAGAGTGCCCGCTGAATTCGTCTGATGGGTAACCAATCTTTTGTAAGGCGGCCCGAAAAATGCTGAGAAATTGGAAGCGCGTAAGGAAAGACAAGTCCTTGTGGATGAACAGGGGGCCGGCCGCCGCAGGCCTCTGTTCCAGGTACCGCTTCAGGAGTCGAACTGGGCAAGCCGGAGATCCTTCCAGCGCCAGAAGCCGGATAACGGAGCCCTTTCCGCGTTGGTCGTTCTTGGACCTCCGGAGGCGCAGTTGAAGGGATCCATCTGACATCACCACGTCCGACCGCAGGAGGGCGTGCCCGATCTTGGATGTCTTGGCCCCGCAGACCAGCTCCCCGATGCGAAGAGCTGCAAAGAAAGCCACTGCAAAAGAGGCTTGGAACAGGGAGGTTTCATACCTGGACCAACAGACCTTAGTCAGGGCCGGGATCAGGTGGCACAGGAGTCCGAACGAGACTGGTCTGCGGGAGTCAGGCTTGCTTCCATCCATCCGACGCCACCCTTCGACTGCCTTGCGGATCAGGAATGAGCTGCATGGGTCCTCGTGGCCGGCCGCTTTGCTGAAGAAAGAGATGGCTGCCAGGTGAAGGGAGATGGTCCTGGAAGCGAGGCCTTCTTCTTTCAGGGTCCCGATGTAGTGGAGCACTTCTCGTTCCGTGGTAGGCCCAGAGTCGGAGTGTCCGTGGCGCTTCCGGAAGGCGACAAACTGCCGGACTGCCCGGGAATAACTGGCCCGGGTGGAAGATGCCAGGGAGCTGAAGACCCCCCGGAGCACCATTCCTTCCCAAGAAGCCAGAGGTCGACCGGGAAAGAAACCGGCGTAGGATCCGCTTCCGGTGCCAACTCCCGAAATCTGTCGTCCTGGAACCGAGATAAAGCATCCGCTATTTCGTTGTTCACACCTGGAACATGGCGTGCAGTGAAGGAAATGTTAGCAGTGAGGCAGACCAGAACGAATTCCCTGACGAGTCGCATGACCCTGTCAGACTTGGAAGACTGGGAATTGATGATGCGGACCACCGCCTGGTTGTCACACCAGAAACACACTTTCTTGTTGCGGAACTCATCCTTCCACAGATGGACTGCTACTAATATAGGGAAAAATTCAAGGAACGTAAGGTCCCGAATGACATCAGATTCCCTCCAGGCAGGAGGCCAAGGTTGGGAGCACCAATGGCCGTCATAAAAGACCCCGAACCCAAACCCCCCTGCCGCGTCGGAGTGGACCTGAAGCCCTACCCCGGGAGAGGCCTCCCCCTGCCAAAAGGTAACCCCGTTGTAGCCCTCCAAGAACCTGAGCCACACCCTGAGGTCCTCCCTAACCCCTCTAGTGATCCGGAGGCGGTGGTGTGGGGCCCGGACGCCCGCGGTGATCCTGGCTAGTCTGCTACAGAAGGCCCTGCCTGGCGCCACCACCCTGCATGCAAAGTTGAGGTGGCCCAGCAAGGACTGCACTTCCTTCAAGGAGGCTTTCTTCTGTCCTAGGAGGCGTAGCAGCTTCTGCTTGATCTCTGCCAGCTTGTCTGCGGGCAGCCGCGAGACTTCAGCTACCGAATCCAGGGTGATTCCCAAGTAGGTGATGCTGCTGGCCGGGCCCACCGTCTTGTCTGGTGCCAGGGGAACTCCCAGTTCCTGGGACAATTCCTGAAAAGACTTAAGCAGAAACCCACAGTCTGGCCCCCCAGCTGCCCCAATCATTAGAAAGTCATCCAGGTAGTGAGTGACCAGTGCAGAACCGGTCCTGTGGCGCAGTGCCCATTCCAGGAAGGTGCTGAACGCTTCGAATGCGAAGCAGCTGATGGAGCACCCCATGGGCAAAGCCATGTCGTAGTACCACTGCCCCTGGAACTTGAATCCCAGCAGGCAGTGGTCCTCCGGGTGGACTGGAAGCAGCCTGAAGGCAGATTGGATGTCACATTTTGCCATGAGAGCTCCCGGGCCACAGGACCTGACCAGCTTGACAGCGTGATCGAATGACGCATAGCGCACCGAGCAGAGCTCAGGTGGTATGGCATCGTTCACAGAAGCTCCCTTGGGGTAAGACAGGTGGTGGATCAGGCGGAATTCGCCCGGTGCTTTTTTGGGAACAACCCCCAGCGGGGAAACCCTAAGGTTGTTGAAAGGAGGGGCTGGGAAGGGGCCCGCCACCCTTCCTGCTGCGCATTCTTTGGCAATTTTGGCCGCCACTACCTCAGGGAGCTCCGAGGCAGATTTTAAGTTACCTGACTCAGAGGCCAGCCTGGGTCCCACCGCGGGGATCCTGAAGCCGGAGGAGAACCCTTCCCTGAGGTACGCGGCCGCCTGTCTGTTGGGATATAGTGCCAGGAGCGGGAGTAGGGCTTGGAGCCTTACCGGGGTGAAGGCTAGACGTCCCCGCACGGGGCTGCCTCTACTGTTTTCCGCTTCCCTGTCCGGCGCCACTGCCTGACCCTGATTCCCTCTTTGCGCCGGAGGAAGCAGGGCGACCCGAGCGAAAGGGCTGGGCGTGGGAGCCGGACCGAGGGCAATTGGACCTGGGGTGGGATCCGTAGCAGTTCTCGCAGTAATGCTCGAACTTGCAGCGGGATCGCAGGCACTTACCCGCGTTGTACTCCCAACAGACTAACCGACGGGCATCCCTCTTGCGAGGCGGCTTGCCCGCATCAGGCTTGCCCTTTATGTGTGATCCCACAATGACGAGCCAAAGCTTGTCATTGATGAGATCCCACCTGGCCCTGGGGTTCCTGGAAGCCCTCTTGCGGAAGGCGGTGTCATACTCAATGGCCGCCGCCTCTCCCGCCAAGGCCTTGGCCTTGAGCACGTTGCCCAGGTGGTTGGCAAGGTGCCAACCCCTGTCGGGGTAAGCCATGCCCACCACCCCCATGAACACAGTGAACCCTGAAAGCCAGTTAGGGAACGAACGTTCCACCGGGTCCGGCTTGCTTTTGTCAGAGGACTTCTCCGACTTAGGGGTGCTACCCACCTCCCCCTCAGGTTTTAGGAGAGTGAAGACATCCACATAATATCCCTTGAGGATATTGTTGCGGGTCTTCCTGTCCAGGTGGATCCCCGGGGGATCCTCATGATCCTGAAAAAGGCTGGGATTGGGGTGCCCCGAGGTGGCAGCCCCATCCCGCCAAACCCTGGATGGTCTGGCAGAGTCCGGTTCTGAGGCTGCCCTGGCCTTAATGGCCCACGATGGCAATCCCGGAACCGAGGCTGCTGTAGACCAATACCCCGATCGGTCCATTTCCTCATCAGAGGACTCACCTGAGGATCCCTCGCTGTCTGATCCCTTCCTCCTCCGTTTGGCCCGTCTTTTCCTGCCCTCCTTGTCCTTCCTGCCTTCTTTCCTCGCTGTGGCTCTGCTCTCCTGCACTGGCGAGGAATCATCAGAGGACGCTCCGCTGGCGTTGCTTGAGGAAGGGGACCCGCGCCTAGCCCGTCACCCTGCTGGTCTGGCTGACTGTTGAGCGGCCCGGCTTCCGGCCAATGGGGGGTCCGTGGCCTTGGGATCTGCTGAGGGCCCAGTGGCCGGTGCCGCAGCGTCGGCCTCCTGCCCTCTGCCAGACCTCAGTTCCCCAACCTGCTCCGCGAGGAGTGACACAGCCCGGGTGAGCTCCTGCAGGTTGGGGGCCGTGGAGCCCCCGAGGATGTGTTCGACAGCTGCCGCATTGCCCGCTGCCCCGGCCGGGGGGTTGGCTTTCCGAGTCCTGGGAGCCAGGGCTGCCCAAGACTTGGGTGTTCGGCCTGCTTGTGCCCGGGTGGCGGGCCTGTTAGACGCCGCTTTCCCCTTGGGGGCTGCTGAGCAAGGTTTCTTCTTGGGTGGCATTACCACCAGGAAGCAGCAGTGATTGCTTTCAAGGATTAGGCCTGAAAAGGCCTGAAAGTGATTTCAGTAAACAAAAAAAAAGGGGGGGTATGGGTCTCTCTAGGCTTGTCCGCCCTGATTAATGCTGCCTGTGCCGGGCTAGCCCCCGTCCTGGCTTGTCCGCTCTTTTTGGCTGGCCCCCAACTGTGGCTGCCCCGGTAGCAAATTCGTGATCTTGGCTTGTCCGCCCTTCTCCTGGCTTGTCCGCCCACTTAAGGCCTGCTCCACTGAGCTGCCTTCCTCTTGGCTTGTCCGCCCTTAAGGCTCGCTCCGCCGAGCTGCCTTTTCCTTGGCTTGTCCGCCCAGTAGCGGCTGCTCTACCGAGCTGGCCTTTGCTTGTCTGCCCTTCTCTCTCGGCTTGTCCGCCCGCAATAGGCCCTCAGTGAGAGCCACTCACTGGCCTCCTCGCCTCAGCGCGGTGGGGACCAGAAACCCAGCCCGCGAGGCTTGGGTCTACCGCCCTGAGGCCTCCCCCCACCGGGCTAGCTCGAACAGGCTGCCCACTGCAGACCTGTTCGGCCTTCCCTGGGTGGGTATCCCCCCAGTGGCACCACTCCACTGGGTCCGGCCGGGCTAATGGGCCCCCGCTCGCCCAACCACCCCTGCCGCCGGGTCCGCCTCCGCGGGCACCCTGGGGCTGGTCCTGCCTGGCCTCCGGTGCCGCCCTGGCGGCCCTGTCCTATAGGACGGCTGCCCCGCTAGGCCGCCCACCTGCCCCAGCCGGGGCTGTGGCACCCGCCCCTTTTGTGGGGCCTGCCTGGCCCGGCCGAGCCGGCCTCCGGTGCCGCCGCTGCTGGTAGCACCGCTGGGACCGCTGTCCCCGCCGTCCGCCGCCTTGCCGCTGCTCCTCCTGCCTTCGGCCCTGCCGCCGCCCTTCTTCCGTCCGCGCCGAGGCCGACCGGTCAGCTCTCCCCGGCGGCCTCGGCTCTTCTGCGGCTCTTCTGGGGCTCTTCTGGGCCTCTTCTCCTCTTCTGGAGCTCCCCGGAGAGCTCCGTCCTCTTCGGCTCGCAAGAGCCAACTGCTGAGGCTGAGAGCCGGCCGGGAATATATACCCGGCCGGCGGACCGCGTTGGGGACTAGCCCCGCCCCTTGGCCAATCAGAGGCCGCGCTGAGCGTGGACTCTGATTGGCCGGAGCCAGCCAATCGGGTGGGAGCTGTCTCCCTCCCATTGGCTGGCTTACGATCCTTCTCCCTGGCCTGAAGCTCAGGCCAGGGAGAAGGAGGAAGGAGACGGCCGGCATGGCGGAGCCCATGCCGGCCACGTGGAGCGGCTGTCCGGGCGCGGGGGGCCTCCGGCCGCAAACGGCGGCCGCCCGGTAAGTCCCGGGCAACCGGCTTCTCAAGTTGCCCTTATCCTAACTCAGTGAAAACTCACAGCCAGCAGCTGGCTCTGTAGAGGGCTACCTTTGGTGGAGACAGCTTGATTTTTGTTTGTTTGCTTGCTTAATATTCTACCTTTCTCCCAAAATGGGACCCAAGATGTGTGTCACTGAAGATTTGACATCTTCAGGAACAGTTACAGCTGGTTTTAACTGTGCAAGGGCACTTCTGACAGGCCAGCCTCAGCACAGTGAACCTGGGGGTGGAGGGGCTCCAGTACCACTGGCAAGACCAGCTGAACCAGCTTAGGAAGGGAGACTGTTGCGCAGCAAAGTGGGTGAGAATCCAACAGGATCCCTATTCTGTGTCAGCCATCTACCTTCAAAGAGGTGGGAGGGAAGGAGGGCAGAGGGAAAGATGAAGGAAGGCCGCAGTGGCAGGGAGCAGAATGGATGTTGGGTGCAGCAGTGACAGAGAGGGGGAAGGATGAAGGCAGCAGGAGCAGGAAGCTGGAAAAGAGCAGCTGCAGTAGGAAGGAGGATGCAGCCTACAAGCAGTGGAGCAGAAGGATGTATTTTACAGTAGCAGAAAAAGTTCTGTGCCATTTGGAACGTTTTCTAAAGATCCCAAACCACCTGGAATGTTCAGGAAGGCTCTGTAACATTCATGTTAAATACAATGTATAATTTAGAAAGGAAGAGAATAATTGCATGTCCAAGTAAGATGTCTGGCCCCCCAGTAAATAACCAGACACAAAATTAACATTTTTGGCAATAAAGGGCCACAACTTTATTGACAGCTGCAGTTGGTTCGCACAAACACATGGGTCCGGATCCAGGTATTGACTGACCCGCCTGTTGGTTGATGAACCCACTGTCAGCTTGCATGCCGACAAATGGATACTGGAAGGGGAGGGGTCCTTGCAGGCCCAGTGCCTGCTGTCCAACCTCTTCCCCCCCAAGAGGGGCACCCCGGAAGGCGCATGCCCAGAGGTGGCATGTCCTCCCGGCCAATGCCCCCTGTTCCCCAGGAGGGGATCTTCATGACCTACCAGTGATGGAGACCCCCAGGACCGATGTCCTTGGATCCAGGACCCATGCCAACCACCCCCCAAAGTTGTGACAAGTAAAGAAAAATCATGTCAACTTTTAGGAAGTCTTAGGTAATTTTTTATTTATTTACTTATATTTTTTCCCCAAATATTAATTTCAGATACTGTTTCAAAACCTTATTTAGAAATAGAAAGTATTGAAAATACATAAGTTGACCTCTTTTTCTTGTTTCTGGAATTATGGATTGTAAGAAGGAAATGAAAAATGAAAAATGTTATAATTTGAAATTAGAGGTAACATTGTTATAAGTTCTGTTTTTGAAATGATTAATAAAAATTATTATACAAAAAGAAAAAACATGCAACATATAAAACCACCAATGCCCAAAGGGTGGATGGGTGGGTTAGCTTAAAGAGAGCAACTGAGGAGCGTAGCAAGGCAACCTGGGAATTTATACCCGGTCACCGGACCAGAGGGAAGCCTTCAGCATAAGAGGAAGCTTCCCTCCCTGACCAATCAGCTTTTAGCCAAAACTTCCCAGCTGATTGGCTACCAGGTGAGCACACCCAGCTAATTAGCTCAAACCCAGGCTTCAAGCTGATTAGCTGCTGCTCTAGTCCTCCTCCCAAGCTGCAAGACCTGATGGGAAGAAGATGCCCAGCATGGCAATGGCCATGCTACCAATGTAGGGGAAGTGGCCCCTCCCTGGACCGCAAATAGCCACTGGGTAAGTCTGGCAGCCTACTTTTGGGAGACTATTCTTAAAATATTCCCATTCTTGGAGAATACTCTCATACAAATAGTCTTATATTTCTGATTATAACTAGTAGCCACTGTCTTTTGTTTCCACTTGGGAAAAACAAACATACTTTGATATTTCTGCTACTCCAAATCATATCCCTCATGAAGAATTCTGTCTCTCCAAGAATTGCTAAATAATGAACTTCAGTGTATTCTTCTACCCTGTAGCAGAATCCTGAACTGATAGAATGCACCTGACTCCAAAGTGCTCAAGACAGCTGAACACCAATCAGGTGGAGCTGAGAGCAGTTTACCTGAAGCTGTTATCCTCGCAAGTGTGAGGGACAGTCACCAGGGCTTAGAAGAATGGATGGCACAGCTGCCAAGACCCCATGAGCAGTCAGAAGGCACAAGATCTTGTCAGTTCTTTGTATGATGGCCATTTTTCTTAATTCTGTGCATGTGTGTGCTAATTTTCTCTATTTGTGTGCCATTTTTCTTTGCTATTACATTTGTAGCATGCATGCAGTTTAGGAAAAACATGATCCAGCCAAAGGATTACAATGAAAGAAACTGATAATGGTTAATTTGTGGCTTAAATTTCAGACTCCTGTTTGAGTTTCCTAGAAGTAATATCTTCAGGCCTGAGGTCGGGGGATAACATTTTGAAATCTTTTGAAGTAAATATGTGGTCATGATCTACCTATATAGATGGTCTGCATGGGACAGGATTTCTCTCTCTCCTGTAATAATTTCTTCTAAAGTGTCGTATCAGCATGGCTGTATGTGACTCTTGGATTTCAAATCATTTTTCTACTTCTGTCTCAGTCTGATAGAACAGAGAGGATCATGTGGGTACAGTATAAGTGAACCACTTTCATTGTAAAGGAGTTGCAGTGAATAATAGGGCACTTGAAGGAAGCCTGACAGTGTGTCCTAGCACAAGTTTGGTTTATTTTTAGAGCAGGTGCCAAGCCAAACTGCTCTTCTGGGTTTTTCCACTTGATTAGACTAGATTTCTCCTTACCCATCTATCTTCCTTTTCCAAATTCTGTAGGACCCCTGTATCCACTGATTCATTATCCACTGATTCAGTTATCCATGGGACACAAAACAGCATACCTACCATAGAGTCTTCCTAGAAAATGTGTCCTCTCTATCCATTTTCTAAGTCCTCCAAGGCAACTCTATGATATTTTAAACAGGAAGTCCAATTATTTTCAATGGCATATGCTACTATCCATGGTTTTCAGTATCCATCCCCCCTCCTGCCCGAACTAATCCCCAGCGGATACATGGATCCTACTGTAGTCCCAAACTGGCCCCTTTTATCCTATTGCCAGCTAAACAAATTCCCTTTTCTCCCAGAAATTTGTAAGCATCATCAGATACAGTCTTTCTGGAGCTTACAGCTATAGAAAGTGTTTAGGATTATTCCCCTGACAGCCTTCTAATGTTCTTTATGAAGCTACACTAATTCCAGAGCCTGGAGACTGGTTTACATAATCAGCCCTCTCATACCAACCTCATTCTTCAGTGGTTTGACACTAATTCTATAGGGTGAGAAACCTCTGCTTTGGAAATGAGAGAGAGCAAACATGCATGCTTTGAGGCAATTGCTCCAGATCTTAAACCACACATTCCTGATACATCTGAACTGAAAAAACATGTTTAAACTCTAAGAAAAATGGAACTAAGTGATGGTTTGCAGTGTAGAGGCCCTTTTACTATAGACCCATAGTGCTATGACTCTACTTGAATGGCTATGTTGACATTCTATGGAATCCTGGGTAAAATAAAGGAAATTTTGTGGTCTTTCCCAGGCTAATGATGTAGTTGTCTCAGCTTGCCAGCACTGAAGAAAAGTTCTTCCTCTTCCTTGACTGGAGGCCAATAAATATAGCCAGGTTGAAATCTATTATGAATGTTCAGATAAAAAGATAATTCAAGTATGCACAGCCTGGTAGATATTTCATTTTCTAAAAATGCCTACAAGTTCAAACATATACCTAAACTTGTGTTGAACCCCATTGCTACTGGAACTATTTCTGACTTAGGGCCAGTCTACACATTACATTTTCCATGTGGAGTCTCCTTGAACTAGTCTCCACAAGATGGCTATTCCATGCCTTACCCCAACATGTAGTACTTGAAAACATGTACTACTTTCTAATGTAAACACATGCTGCTGTACTACCTCGTAAGTCATTTCCATGTCAGGGCAGATGCTGGTGTCATGAGGAAATTGAATATGTTTACCGACAGTACTGCTAATGTATCGTTTTCAGCAAGCCATCACATGTTAGCAATTCTGTTATGGTATGGCAAGGAGAATTGAACAGAATCAGTGGTCTTGCTATCAGGGGAATTCTGGGAACTGCATTTAAAAAGTGCATTTACCAAGACCCAGTAGAAAGTGTAATATGTAGGACATTTCTAAGAACCTGTTCACACAGGCCCTCATTGGGCTCTGTTTTGCTGTTCATACCAGTTCCTGAACAGCAGAGGTGAGAACTGTGGTTCTCCAGGTGTTCTTGTACTATCACTCCCAGAATCCTTCACCATTTAATATGCTGACTAGGGCTGGTGTGAGTTGCAGTCTAATGCCATCTGAAGAACCAGCCCTGTCATACAGCTTGAACATGTGCATAATTATCTAGATATATGAATTATCTGCCATGGACTTTAGTTACTGGAACTTCTCACACTCCACAGGATTCACAGGTTGTCAATATCTGCTGGTTTTACATATCCACGATCAGTTTTACATACTCACAGTTCACTCCCTACCAAATAACCCAGATGCACAGTTTGGAAGGAGCTGAAAAAGCTTTCTGGTAATAGTCAGAACCCTGAAAGTTCTTAGTGATCCATTATTAAACAGGCTATTTGTACAGGAAGGGAATGTTTTCCACAATGTATAGTGACCTGCATGGTTTTTCTTTTCAAAGGATGGTTGAGAACTGAAGTGGAGTAGGAGGGGAGAAGCACATGCTTTGGGGAGAAAGCTAGAAAGGGACAGGCAGAAGTGGTGAGTCTTAGGATGTTATGTAGCTGAAAGGGCCATTGAATGTACAGAGATAATGGTAAGGTAGCTTTGTGATTCTTTGTTCCTCTATTTATATATGCCAATGAGGCACAACAAAGTATTTCCACCTAACGGAGAGAGAGAAAAAATCCTGTTTGGAAATGAAAACCCAAGATGTAAAAATTCAACCCTAGGCTTTCAAACATTGTTCTCTGTGCTACTACACAGACTAAGACTAGATAAGAACATGAACTTTTAAAAAATCGTTTGTTGGAATGCATCAAATAATCCAATTTTTTTTCTTTATCCTCCTTTTGTTTCTGCGTGTTAAGCCCACCCCCTTCCCACCTATCCATCTGTCCAAAATCTTTTCCTTTTTTTGAAGGTGTTCTTGTCAACTAGACAAGACATCTTCCTGGTCTCTTGGCATATGCTAGCATATAAATCTCTTGCTGGACCCTACAGGCAGACTGCACCATGCTGCTTTTGTGCTTCCTCTTTTCTGTCAACTTCACCTCCTTGATTCAAGATTGCTGGCCTTTTGCCACCCTCACCCATTGACTTTACTCTCTGATGCTTCTGATTCTGAAAGGAAACTAGTCTCACTTTTTATGTTCAGTGAACAAAGTTTAAGGCCCCAAATAGACTATTTCATGTGGCCTGATGTCAGAACAGCTTGTGAAGGATAATGGCTGTGAGACCAGGGGCCCATTCACACTACACAATTATAGCACTTTGATTCCACTTTAACCCCCATGGCTGCATCCAGTTGAATCCTGAGGTTTGTAATCTGGTGAGCCACTCAAGGAGCTCTCTGCCTGAGAATTTTAAATGCTCCTTCCTAATCTGCCAATCCCAGAATTCCATAGGATGGAACCATGGCAGCTAAAGCAGAATAATAGCACTATAACTGAATAGTGTGATTGGACCTCAGGAAGTCCTCAGTTCTCACTGCTGTTATCACCCGATTATGTGGTGGTCATAAGTGGCACATTATATCTCAGCCTTAGCTCACCAAGAATTATGGGAGTTTAGTACTGACCCACTTTACAAAGCTGTTGTAAAGATTCATTAGATTGATGACAATGGATATGAAGCACTGAGATCATTTTGTGAGTACATGCTTAATGCTTCTGCTTCTGCTACTGTCGTCATTGTTATTTTATGGTTTACCAAATAAGTTTTGATATGCACTTTAATACACAACCCATTTGTACAGTTTTAAAAAGTTTTTTTTTTTTTTGTAGAAACAACCTGCTTCTGAAAATACTAGCATTTTAAAAATTCAGAATATGTCATCTGCTCAACTTTTCCTATGTCAGACAGGCAGGATAGTCATTGTAACTAAAAAGTACATATTTAATTGTTTGGACTCATTTGACTATAAATTGAGATTTTATGCAGTATTTTATGCAGTATTCAGAACTCTCACCTTTGAAGTACGGCCTAGCCCTTTGGGTAGTTGCTCAACCTTGTACTTTGGTAATTTGTACCTTGGGCTTTTTTGTTTTTTGTTTTTAAATCAGACCTCCAAGATCTGCATCAGAGTGAGATACAGATTGAATATCCCTTATCCAAAATGCTTGGGACCAGAAATGTTTTGAATTTCAGTTTGTTTGTTTTTTGGATTTTGGAGTAATTGCATATACTGTACATAATAAGGTGTCTTGGATCTGGGACCCAAGTTTAAACATGAAATTCATTTATGTTTCATATACACCTTATACATATGGCTTGAAGGTAATTTTATAACAATATTTTTAATAATTTTGTACATGAAACAAAATTTGTGTACATTGAACCATCAGAAAGCAAAAGTATCACTTTCTCAGCCACTCATGTGGACAGTTTTGGATTTGGGTATTTCGGATTTCTGGATAAGGGATACTCAGCTTGTATATGCAAATACAAATCTTGATGCACTCTGAAGAAAAGCGGCAAAGCAGCAAGAATGTTCCATCTTTCTTGCTGCCTTATCGCATGAAGTCGGCATTCTGACCGAGGCAAAAATGTGTCTCTTTGCTAACCAGAAAAATCCATTTGCAAAAAGACACCATTTTAACTCAGTCCCCCACAGGACTGGAACAAAAGAATGCCGGAAAAACGGCAACACCATGTGGTAAGGCAGCAGGAAAGACAGAATGTTCCTGCTATTTTGCCACTTTTCTTTGGAGTGTGGTAAGGGTCCCAGTTACTGTAGAACCCTTTTCAAAGTGACCAATAGAGTTGTACAATTAATATACATATTTTACAGTTTGGAAGCATCAGGCTAAGAGGTGAGTGATTAGCAGAAGAGCAGCCATGGCAGAGGTATTTTCTTAGCTTCAGTTTTATTTACTATTGCTAAAACTGCTGAGAGGCAGAAATCCTTGTTGATCTACTGCAGATCACTCAAAGTTCTACTAGTATGTCCTGTCCTACCATATGTCCATCCATTTTCTTTTGAACCATTAGGTCTACCCATTATCCTTTAAGATAGAGATGGAAGGAGAGAATGCCTTAGCCAGAGTAGGCTGGGACTGTAGCTGACTGCATTCTTCCTCACAAGTGAACACCCTGTGACTTGGGAGGTAACTTGACTTGCCCTTGATGTGAGTTAACTGGGAATGAGAGGTTGCACAGATAGAAGGTAAAAGAGATGTATGGCGTGTTGCTAGTGAGCTACTCTGCAGGGCTGGTGCTGAAAAGATGGTCCAACATTTTGACACTTATTGTGATGGCATGGTGAGTATAATAACCATAATTGGTTACCGTAAGTAACCTTACTGATCCTATGCTTATGGGTTAATATTAGAAGACTTTGTTGAGGGAATGCTCATTAACCAGAAGATTGGGTTCTTTAGGGTAATAGGTGCGCAGTCCACATAGCACCCAAGCAGCTACATCCCAGTTAATCTCCTGGTCGGCTTTTTTAGATGGTTTTCTGTGATTCAAGAGCAACACGTGGAGCAATGAGTCTGTTAATTAAGAATTAAACATTGCAGACAGTCAGAAACCACAGGCCTCAACTTGTCTGATTTCATATTTATAATCTAATTTTTTCATCCCAGAATCATTTATCAATCCATGGCATGTGGAGTGTGTTTGTGTGTGTGTGCGCGCACGTGTGTGAGTCAAAGAGAGAGAGAGAGAGAAAGTGTGAATGTTGCTTAGAGACACACTGAACCAACTTACTGTAGTACTCAATTGCTTGAAAGTAATGTGAAGCCCTGGTACTCCCCCAGGGAAGAATAAAAGGAAATTTATTCCGTATGTTTCATTCAGCTGCCACTTTAATGAGAACCTTTCGAAAAGACATATTTGCATGGGATCAGGCTTATGAAAGTGGCAGCTATCATCAAAGCTGCAGTTTTCTCATTTTAAGGTTTAATATTCAGTAGTAACTTCAAACATTACTTGTTATTTTTGAAAGAAAAAAAGGAGAAGGAAAATGATGTAGAGACCATTGCAGTCAAGGTAATTGTAAAAGAACGTGAGTTACAGTAAAATCTTTGGGCAGAAATAGAATTTACAGGAATTAAGTCATTAATTATGAAAGAAAACTCAGAAGAATGCTGCCTTTTATTCGGTTTGAGCTAGTGAGTATATTTTGCACATTTGTAATTGGCAGTCAAAATTAAGTAATGGACTGTTAAGTTCATAAGATAATTAGGGTATTTCTCCAAAAGAATTCATTCTATTTTACTGGTTGTTTCAAAGGAAGGAACAGGCAAACGACCACTGAGTCTTCCTTGCCTAAGAAAATCTTATGAAATTCATGGGGGTCTCCATAAGAGGCAACTTCAGGGTGTGTGCTCAAGCCATTTCACATTCTTTCCTTAATTCATTTGTTTTGACCTCATTATAGCCCTGCCTTTGACATCAAAAAGATCCCTGAAAGCAGCTCTTAAATTACACAAATAACAGAAACTAATTACTAAATTAAATAGGTAAAGCCAGTCCAAAAGACATGCTAAAAGATTACAGTGGGATTAAAATGATGCTAATTTTCAAGCATTATTATGTGCTTTAAAATTTTTAGCCAGACATTTAAAAACAGGCAAGGTTGCTTTGTGAGTTTGTTTGTTTTTGACCTGAGAGTTCCACAGTAAGGATGCCACCACTTTGTAAAAGCCCTTCTTCTTGTTAGCATCACTGGGCTTATCCATTTGAAGGAAGGAAAGCACTGGTTGAGGGGTAGGGACTGTCATTGGAGCAGGTTGTTCCTTTGATTAAATGGCAGTGGCATGGGGCCATTTTAACCATCTTTTTAGGCCTCTGCTGGGCCTAATCACCCAGGAAGTGAGTAGTAATCACTTTCTATTAAAAAAAGGGGGGGCCTCTCTTGGGCCTCATATTGCCTCCCTCATATTGGGTCAAAACTTTCGTTTTGAAAGATCTTGCATGGTTTTGACCCCGGGGGCCTCCAGGTGTGGTGGAAATGCCCTCCATACCCCCAGAGGGCATTTTGGAGCAAATTTTGACCCTTGGGAGGCCACAGAAATGGCCTAGGTGGCTGCATACAGCCCGCAGCCTGCACTTTGCCTGAACCTGTTCTACATAGACAGATGGTGTGATTGGGTCATTTTACATACTGTGATTATGTTTGCATGATCAAATGCTGCCTTCATTGGCCAGGATATGCCCTTTGGGTCTTCCTTGGTGTGAATGAGTGGACAAGCCATTAACCGTAACTTTTTGTTGTGCTCAAACTGGGAACTGTGTTAATAGTTTCCAAACAAGCCAAGATTTGTAAATCAACTTTGAACCATGACTTCATTTGTGAGCTTATTTGAAAAGTATTATACCATAATTTCCTGGTTTCAATGCAACATGGAGCTAACTATTTTCTTACTCTAACCTGAGGAATGGAACACATTGACATATTGGCTTGTTAAACTAGGATTTAATTTTCCACACTGGGCTATTGATTCCATTCACACTCTTTTGATGAAACTGAAAATTCTGATCATCATTTTAGTACTGGAATAATTTAACATAGTTCTGTGTGTACATGTAAAGATATCTAGATTTTTTTTTTCCAGTGAAAATCAAACCCAGAGACTGCTTCATTTGACTTGTTTTCCTCCCTGGAACTAAAAGCTTCAGTTAAAATTTAACCATGGACATTAAAAGACAGAGAGGCAAACAATACATAGTATGGGCAGACCACAATTACAATCCCATTTTGCTGGCAGCCTACACCACTATTATGTAGATGTAATGTTTTCACCGTTTCCCACCACTAAAGCAAAAGGAAAAAATAACACCAGTAGAAACAGTGTAGACACTTCACTTAAAATCCCTGTGAAGTCTGTTGCTACCACCACCAGTCATGAGGTTGCATAACAGTGATGCTCCCCCTCCTCCACAATACACATGCAGGAAGTTTTATTTAATGTTATTTAATTTGTGCTTCTCCTTTCTCTCAACAAGAGACTCACAAAACTTTAAAATGAAGTTCAGCTAAAAATCTTATTTTAGAATAGTGAAAAACAATGAAAAAACAAAACAAAATCAAGAATCCACAAAAAGCAATACCTTTAATGGCTAACCAAATTGCAAAACACATGATGCAAGCTTTTGAAGCTCTACTGGCTTCTTCATCAGGCAAAAGTTGTTAACAAATAAGAAAGAAAAGTGATGGTGTTGAAGTCAGAGGCCTACCTGTTGTCTCAGATATTGCTTGTGTTGCTGTTCAGGTGAGGGGTCTCATGCAGGCAGAGGCCACTCCTACTTCCTGGCCATGTGGTATGCTGAGACAAAGGATGGTAAAATTTAACTCCTTCTGCATCTTGTATTTTGCATTTGGTTGGCCAATAAAGGTATTGCTTTTTTTTTTGGATTGTGGGTTTTGTTTTGCTGCATGGCCAACACGGCTACCCCTGAATGAAAAAACAAGAAATTCTATGTAAAAAACACACAGCTAAAGTTGTTTAAAACCCATCTAAAACATAATTAAAAGATAAAAAGTGCAGCACACTCCATTCAAAATTCTCTTCTGACACATACCGGTAATTTAATTTAATTTAAGCACCGAAGGCCTGCCTAAATACAAAGGTCTTTGCCTGCTGATGGAAAAAGAATGGAGAAGGATCCAACTGAATCTGCTGTGGAAGGGAGCTCCATAGCTTAAGAACAGCCATTCAGAAGGCTCTGTCCTAGGTCCTTACCAAACATGTCTGTGATGGTGGTGGAACTGAGAAAAAGTCCTCCCCCAAAGATCTAAACATTCGTTCTGGCTCACATAGGGAGATACAGTCTTATAAACAGTTTGGCCAAAGCAGTTTAGGGCTTTAAGGGTCATAATGAGCAGTTTGAATTCTGCCCAGAAACAGACTGGTAGCCAGTGAAGCTGTTTCAACAAGGGGATATATTTGCCCTGTAGTCTGGCCCAGTTAGCAGCCTGGCTGCAGCAATTTGGACCCACTGAAGTTTCCCAATTGTTTCTAAAGGTCGCCCCACATAGACTGTGTCTCCAGTCCACTGTGATTTAGATGATGGCATCACTGTGGTGTCGTCAATCTCAGTCCAGCACAGCAGTTCCCAGAATTTGATCAACAAGGTATTTTGGACTTTGGCTCCAAGAATCCCTGACCCCTGACCATGTTGGTTGTGACATTGGAGTTAAACATCTGGAAGATCAAAGGTTGAGAAGCACTGTCCTAGCAAGACATTGACATAGCCTTAGGCTGGGATCTCTGCTCTTTGCTGGGATGTATTTACCCCTGCCATGTCTGACACCCATGTTAGTTTGAATCCTGTCCAGGCTAAGGAGAAAGAGGTGAATTGATGGATATTTTATTCTGGCGTATAAGACGACTTTTTCAGCCTATAAAATCAGCTGAAAAGTCAGGGGCCGTCTTATATGCTGGATACAAGTCTGGAATGATGGAGGTGGCTGGCTGGGGGGGGAAGCCTGCTAGCCATCTTATCCCCCCCCCCCGCCCAGGGCAGCTGCACGGGGGGGGGGAGCCTTGCTGGGTGGGAGGGGGTCTTCTCCGTGACTCTGAGTCATGGAGAGGATCCCCTCCCAGCCAGCAAGGCTGCACGGGGGGGGGAGCCTTGCTGGGTGTGAGGGGCTGAGCCTCTCCCCAGCTGGCCAGCCATCCCCCGTGCTTCCCCAACTCTCAAGGAGGCTGGCCAGCCTCCTTGTGGGTTGGGGAATCGCAGGAGGTGGCTCAGCCTCTCCCCAGCTGGCCATCCCTCCCCCACGATTCCCCGACGTTGGGTAATCGCGGGAGGTGGCTCAGCCTCTCCCCAGCTGGCCAGCCATTCCCCAGGATTCCCCAACTCGTGTGGCCAGTGCTGTTGGCTACATTTCAGAGGAGGGAACTGACAAAACCACTTCTGAGTATTTCTCACCTAAGAAAACCCTATGAAACCCATGGGGTCACCATAAGTTGACAGTTGACTTGAAAGCACATATACACACAGTGGAACAGGACAGAAATTGGCCAAAATGCATCTTCCTTTTAAATTTAGGAGGGACTGAATAATCAGGAAAAAACCGAGTCAGACAAAATGAAACCCGATTCTTCTGGTAAAGTGATCAAGAGGTCACCAAATAACCACTTCTGATGGATGATTCCCCAGCTGGCCAGTCTCCTCGTTGGTTGGGGAATTGCAGGAGGTGGCTGAGCCTCTCCCCAGCTGGCCAGCCATCCCCTGCGATTCCTCAGCCAGCTTCAGGAAGGTTTCAGTAAGGGGGGCTGGCTGGAGGGGGGGGGAAGCTTTCCAGCCACCAGCCACCCTCCCTGAAGCCACAAAGGGGAGCCCGATTTTGGCTTCAGGGAGGGTCATCTTATATGGCGAATATACCCTAAAGTCTATATTTTGACTTAAAATTGGGGGGGGGTCGTCTTATATGCCCAGTTATCTTATACGCTGGAATATACGGTACATTACCTTTTCCCCTCGCCTGTGGTGCATCACAGCATCTTTATTGGAGGAGGATCCATTTCTTAGGGAGCATAAGATCTCAAGTACACACTGGCCTTTGGCCACCATGCCACCTGATTCTAAACAGCTTTTTTCCTTGTGTGTAGAGCCCCATCAGAGCTGGAGCTGCATTAATGATACATGCTATGGACATAGTGGTGATTCCACCCCTGTATAAAGATGCCATTCCAATGTAGTAACTGCAGTTTCTTATGCTAGCCCAAGAATAGTGATCTCTTCCAAGGAGGGATGTTTATATTCGACAATTTCATCCTTGCGAGTGAGGCCAAATGATTTCTGCTGCAAAAAACACATACATTTGCATGCATTTCTTGCCTGGTATTCACATGTCCAAAGTATTTTGGGGAAACTATTCTGCTGAGAAACATACGTGAGAGGGGGTTTGCTTGAGAATTGTAGGGGCTTGCATAAAAATGCTGTTCCCAGTCCACCATGTGTGCTTTTTGTGCAAGGTTGCAGTTTTCCACAGAAAAATGGCTCCCCATATCCTTCACAGCCCATCCCTGTTCAAGAGGGTAGAGTAGGTACAGGAATATGAGGATAATCTATATGACTGTACACATATATTTGTTATAGTACTGGACTTAATACCAGTTTGTATGGGGTAATGCTCTTAATGTGGTGTATACCAGGAACTGGATTTGAAACTTTTCCAGTAATTGCATCCTTCTGCTCTGCAGCATGGGCGGACACCTCTCCATCTTGCGGCTTACAAGGGTCATCTCCGTGTTGTCCAGATTTTGCTCAAAGCAAGCTGTGATGTGGATCTTCAGGACGATGTGAGTAGCTGCAACCCCTCTTCCCCTCTCCCAGTGGGGAAGGCCCCTTTCCACTTTAGTAGTCCAAACTTACTACAACAAGCTGGCTCTTTTCAAAGACTGCTGATGTTTAGAACAGATGTTTGCTCTAATCTTAAAGATCTATGGGTCACTAATGAAAGAAGGACCCCAGCAAAGACAGTGGCCTTGCAGATAAAGTTCTTGGGGCTTATTTCCAAACACTGAAGGCAATGTTTTCCAAAACACTTATCAAATATCTGTAAGCAAAAATAAACCGTGGTGCCTTTAGAGAGTAAGAGTGTTTTTCTTTTTCTTTTTTGGTGTGAACCTTGCGCTTTGAGAGGGAGGCTGCAATGCTTGCTCCTTAACCTGGCCCATGTTTTTCACAGCTGCTGCTCCTTTCCTGGTTTTCACTGTCCCTCCTTCCCCCACTCCCTCTCTCTCAGTTGGCAGCTCTACTGCTGCCCACCATCACATCATTCACACCATTCAGAAGTGTGAAACCCATGGCAAGAATGTTTGCATTTACAAGGCCAGGAACATTTCTGAGTGGAACTCAAGGGCTTTGTGACATGAGAATCCACTGTCAATTTTTTATACTCTTTGTGTCTGGACTTTTGCCACTCATGCAGTTAGCCTATTGTAATTAGCCACTTTTAAAAAATGAAAGAATAATTGACAGCCTTAAATTATTTTCATATTGTTTACTGGATTTTGATTTTCATGATATCTGTATGTGAGCTCATATAATACTGTTGTTGAGCTGAAATCAAAGGCCTCTCAGCTGGAGGTGGGAGTGGGGAATCTGACTGATTTTAATTTTCTGTTAAGCATGTGCATTTTATTAAACATAATTCTCTTTTCCTGCATATTTTCTCCAAGATGTTTACTATCTTAGATAAAATGCAATTGCCCAAAACAGTCAGCTTCTTTTAAATAAGGTCCTTGTGAATTCTTGTTAAAGTTACAACTCATGTAAGATATTAGTATCCCCTTTTATTGAATGTACCTAATATTCTGTCTTTTTTCTCAATGGATAGCTCACCAGATGTTTTGAACTTCAAACTCCCAGAATCTTTGAGGCTTCCAGGGGAGTAGAGGTTGAAAACACCTGGAGGGTGAAAGGTTGAGAACTACTGGTGTATAGGATTCCCTTTCCTCAAGTGTATCTTCACAACCACCATGTGAGGGTAGATGATGTTGCTGTTTTCCCAATTCTACTTCACACTGACTTTTTATACCAGAAGGAAAAAGAGCTTGCTTTCAAATAAGTATGCAGTTGTGAAGATTAATGCTTCCACCTTTCAAAAGGATGTTCTTTGTCCTGTTTTGTTCATTTGAATTTTTTTTGCAAGCTATGAAAATTGATAGCTATAGTAAATATAATCAATCTCTTGTCTGCCAAATGTTACATAGTATAAAGAAACTTTAAAATGTTGTGGAGAATTTAAAATGCTGACTTCGTGTTCTACAGATGTTGATCGTTAAGCTATTGTAAAAGACCTAATCATTAGTTGAAGAATGACCTCAAGTGGCCTTGAATGGGATTATTATGAATTTCAGCCTGTGGAGACCAGCTCTCTAGAGTATGAAACCCCAAGAAGTAACTCTTTCCTTCTCCCTGCTAATCCTGCAAGTCCTTATTGGAATCCTGATGCCATCTCTGATTGGTCAATGAGTGTTCACACAGCACATACCTCAGAAATAGTCAAGGGAACAGTGGCCCTGGTAAAAGAAGTCAAGGAAGAAAAAAATAAGAAAAAACAGAGGAGGAAGGCTAGAAAGGATCCTAGAAGATTGCAAAGAGAGAAGGAGGTTAGAATTCTTAACTTCAGCTTCTCTCTGACATAGTTGCATGTAGCATTTTGGATTGGTCACCTGGCATGTCAGAGCTACTTGAAATGCGCATGGTTGCATGTCTGGAACTATGATGATGTTTTGCCAAATGGGTTATCTATCTCCATTTCCCATAAAAGTCCCACCCAAAGTTCTGTGATTGATATACCTAAATGAAACACTTCCTGTGAATTGTTTTCGCAGTAAAAAATTGAAATGCTGCTGTCCTAATTTATACCAACTCATCTTTTACCCCCTGGCTGGACAACTAGTGGCCCTTCAGATGTGGTTGGACTACAGCTTCCATTAGCCATAGTCAACATAGCCAATTGGTGAGGGAAGAAGGGAGCTGCAGTCCAACAATATCCACAGGGTCACATGTTGGCCATTCCTGGTTTGCAAAAACAAAGAATGCAAGGGTCTCTTCATTATCAGTGTTTTGTTGACTGTCTTGGATCATTCATCAGTCAGTGTGTTGCTTTATGGAACTGTTAACTCTTTCCACCAGAGGTAATATGTCTGCCTTGATTTACATTTCTATTTAGTCTTGGGATTAAAGAGTGAAGAGCCAAGAGCTCCTGATCTTGCATGGTGGGAGGTGGGTGGGTTTATTTTCTCAGCAGCATCTCATTGACTCCATGAATGTATAAATGAATCAGAGCTTGAAGTGGGTTTTCAGCTCTGTATGCCTTGCTTTCAGAAAATATCTTGGGTGGTTTTTTGTTTTGTCACTGCCATGTCTGCCAAAATTCAGTTACATGGCAGCAATTTGTGTGTGGTGGAGGGGGAGAAGCTGCAGGGAAGGCAACAAGGATGGATGGTCTGCATATTACCCCACCCCCTTTTAGGAGCTGTTTCCTTAGGATAATTATTCACATGATGCAGCTTTCCCTACATGGCTGCCTTCTAGTTCTGATTGATCAGAACTCCTGTTATTTCTAGCAATCACTGGGGCATGCTGGCTAGGAGTGATAGACGTTGTAGTCCAAGATATCCAGAGAGGCCAGCCTGGGGAAAGCTGGCCAAAACAGAGTGATGAGTGAGGAAGTTTAGCAGCTCCTTGTTATCATTAAGCAGAAACCAGGTTTCTGTCTTTGATCCTTTGGGCTACAAAGCACTCATTTCAAGCTAGCCCACTCAATTGCCAGGTTATCCTGAATAGATTTAAAAGGCAAGAAAGGTACAGCTCCCACATAAGCAGTGCTGCTTGCCTTGAACGCACATGACACAGTTTCTGTAGTACATCAGTTAACCATTGATTTTCAAGTATTATATGATATCTGTACGAGAGATCAATGGTGACCATATTGCAATATACCGGTAATAGGATGAAATTGCCTTACCTGAATTGCCAATGCTGTGTGGGCAAAAGAAGATTATCAGAATTTTCCTTGAGTAAAATAATCTTGAGGCTCCTCAGCCAATAATTCATACTTGAAAATAAGAGAGATTAGTTGGGTGGAACATGTCTTGCTAGCCAGCAGAGCACTGTGCTTCATGGTGGCTCTTACTGAACAGTTTGGACTAACTGGGGGTCACATTTTTTTTTTGAGGGGGGTGGTAAAGGAAACAATTGTGCAATCCCCACTTTTCAGAAGCAAATGACATGGTTGGAGAGGGGGTGAGCAGTGACATTTTAATCTTTTCTTACAATCTTTTGAGAATTTCATTCCCCACTTCTGTACCCAGAGAGAAATTCACAATCCCAGTGTCAACAGTTCCTGGCCACACTATACATGTATGTGTATATGTACCGGTATGTATAAAAATAAAATACATACTGATGTAATACAACCCCTCAGACACCCCTATTGACAGTGAAGGCAAGCTGGTCTAGATGGCTATTTTGTGGTGCTGCCTGCCTTGATTCTGGCTATATTTCAATTAGTCTCTAATAGTATGTTGTTGGAAATGCAACTTTCTGCTTTGTGATTTGAGATTCCTTTTAATTGGAGGGGAAATGTTTTCAAGAGCAGATGTTGTCTTTCTCAAAAGCCAGCATGTTTAATAAGTCCTTTAATGAACTGCATTAGTTTTTCTTGTTGCTGTCACTCTGATCTAATTAAAATAATTGTTGCAACAAAAATCTATCAAGTGGATGAGCAAGTTGGTCTTTTGTTATGAAATAATCATCAGTCTAATCCATTCTATCTGCAACAGCTGGCTTTTGAGTCCAGTCCTGGAGAAGGCCTTGGGTTTTAAACCTCAGGAAATCACTGTAGCTCTTTTTGGCCCCATACATCCTAGTGAAAAATGTGATTTGTTGCTATGCCACTTGATCATTTCCAATTATAATTCCATTGCATTTTCCTATGAGAAATTATGTTTTCCCACTTACAGATTTTGTTGATGGCAATAATTGAAAGCATCCTAGTTTTTGCTACATCTTCATAAAAGACCCATTAGTCATAGACCCTCTTTAAAAGAAATCCCACTATAGCCCATTATAATTTGAGCCTAGAGAACTGAATTTATTGCAGAAACCATGGCATTCTTCAATCCTGGATGCTTATTAAATGGGGCTGTTAATAATTCAGTGTGTGAGATTAGAAAGTTGTTCTTGTAATTGGGATTCCTGCTACTGTGTGGAGGAGCCATAGACCCATGGTTGCAGAGTACATATCATGCATGAGGACAATCACAGGTTAAACTCCATTTAAAATGATCAAGTGGCAAGCAAGTAAAAGGCCTGAGAAACCAGGGCCCCTTTTCACACTACAAAATGATAGCACTATGATTCCACTTCAACTGCTATGGCTGTATCCCATGGAATCCTGGAACAATCCTGTGAAATCTTGGGTTAAGGGTGGGGTATTGAGAAGTCTCAGCCAGGGATCTCTAGTGCCTCACCAAACTGCAGATCCCAGTATTCTATTGTATGCTGCAACTATGGCAGAATGGAATCATAGTGGTATACTTCCATAGTGTGAAAGGGCCTCAGAACTTGGAGACTTGAGCATCCATGGATTTTGGTATCTATGGGGGGTCCTAGAACCAAACCCCAGCAGATAGCAAGGGCCCACTGTATACAGTTGCCCCTCCACATTCGCGAACTCAGCATTCACGGTTTTGGATATTTGCGGTTTTGGGAGGGCCCCCCCGCCCTCCCAAAACCGCGACACGGGGCCTCCAGAGGCCCCGTGAAGGCCCAGGGAGGGAGGGGAGAGAGCCGGGGAGGCCTCCATGGGGCCTTCAGAGACCCTCCGGAGGCCCTGGGAGGGAGGGGGGATGGCCGGGGAGGCCTCCACGAAGCCTTTGAAGGCTCCATGAAGGCCCTGGGAGGGAGGGGGGAGCGCCAGGGAGGCCTCCATGAAGCCTTCGAAGGCTCCATGAAGGCCCTGGGAGGGAGGGGGGAGCACCGGGGAGGCATCCACGGGGCCTCGGGAGGGTCTCCTGAGGCCCCGTGAAGGCCTAGGAAGGGACTGGGGAGTCCGGAGAAAGCGACTATGGGGCCTCCGGAGGCCCCATGGTCGCTTTGGCGGGGGAGAGGGAGGGCAATCATTATTCGCGGATTTTTCACATTTGCGGGGGTCTGGGGAACCTAACCCCCGCGAATGTGAAGGGACGACTGTAGAATGTTTGAACATGATGCTGGGAACATTTCTCCTTCCCCTAAAATGTTTGTCCAGACAAAATTGTCTCCCACTGCTTCCTGAAGACGTGTGAGTTTCCCCGGTTGATTCCTGTAGCTTTACAGTGGGTTTACCTTACAAACTGTCACAAAACAGCATCGCTGCTGGCCAAGCTCTGTATGGAGCCATTCAGCTTGCATTTCAGTTTGCTTATTTAGGGAAGAAAGAAACAGAGCTTGAATGTGCATTCTCTGCTCCAAAAATGAATGCTAGTAGGAATGTCACAAATGTGCATTGAAGCCACTAGCCACCATAACTAGTATACAGTTACTTTCTCCTCAATAAACAATATGTTTTGTCCACAGTAAACAACAAGGAATATACATGTTATGTTAACAATCGTAAATGCTACTTGAAGAAGATTCACTGAACAACTAGAGCTTTACATATCTAGCTTGCTGAAGTCTCTTTATTTAGATACATGAAGTTTACAATCTTGGCCACAGTTGTACTTGTGTTGTGGCAAGGTTTGTTCAGAGAACGTTCGTCATTGTCTTCCTCTGGGGCTGAGAGAGTGTGACTTGCCCAAGGTCACCAGTGGATTTTCATGGCAGAACAGGGATTTGAACCTTGGTCTCCCAGAGTCCTAGCCCAACACTTAGACCATTGTTATGTAATATTTTTTCTTTTAAGGCTAAGTACAGTCCTAGCTGGGCTAGCCATCCATGGATTGGAGCAGCCTTGGATTGCCACACCCCATATTATTCAATGGTGGTGCATGCATGTGTCAGTGTGGGGCCATGGGCACATGCTGCCATTAATTAATATGGGGTGTGAGCATCCACATTTTTTCCTACCCATGGGGAGGGCTGGAACCAAACCCCTGTGGATGGGAAGAGGCCACTATATTTGAATGGAGAGTCAAATTTCTACTGCTTTGCTGATTAGGCTCTCTAATCCAATGGTATCCAATGTGTGGCCCTCCAGGTGTTTTGGTCCAACTCCCAGAAGCCTGAGCCAGCTGGTCAGGAATTCTGGGAGCTGTAGTCCAAAACCCCTGGAGGGTTACACGTTGAACACCGCTGATCTAGCCATTAAGAAATGTCACAAACTTTGTTGAAGTTACTTCTTAATTATTTGTACAGGGAATTTCTGCTGGCTGATTTTGCTTCATCTGAAAAAGCTGCATAGTTGCTGAATAGTGTGTGTGTTCAGTATGTGTGTGTTTGTTGTGGGGGGAAAGGAGGGTGACCCTTTCAAAATCATAAGCTTACTGCAGTAGCAAGTAAGCTTTGCCTTCACCTACCACTTCTACAAGAGCTTGTGAATGTTACCTTTTGGACTAAAAATCCCAGAATCTTCCAGCCAGTGAGGTCAGTGGCTGTGCTGCTTGGGGAATTCTGTGAGTTGCACTCCAATTAAGTAACTTTCCCAAGCTCTGACACCTGTTTGAAGGAAAACAGGGGAGTGGGTGAGAGGGTGAGACTTCTGCATAGGTGATGCAGGTAGCTCAGTATAAATGGTGTACATTTCACTTGCCTGATTTTCATAAACAATAACCAGTATTTTACATTTATGCTTTCTTTTTCTATGTGGAAAGTGGTATCCATGTAGGAAAAGTATAAATGTTAAATGTCTGTAGGCTGTTAACTGTTACTCCAAAGTAGTGCCACAGTCTGTTACAGACCATTACTGACAATTGAGATACCAGGGGTGTTAATTTGTCTTTAAAAAAAAACTTTTTTATTCATTAAAAAAACCATAAAAATATAACCTTACAAATGTATAGACATAATGTAACATATACAACATAACATAACCCCCTTAATAAGACATAACAGTACACATTTATATTTATCCACTACAAACACAAAACATAAAGACAAAGACTTAAAAGTGATTTCCTGCTTTCTTATCATTGGCTTAAGTAGCCTGTTCTTCCCCCTGGAGACTGAATGTATTACAATAGCAATGTGGATGTTGTTACTTATGAGAGAGCTGTATAGATGTGCACAGTCTATTTGCATGTGTAATGATATACATTTGGAATGAAAAGTGTGTTCGTAGTAAACTACTATCTCTCTTTGCAGGGTGATCAGACAGCTTTGCATCGAGCTACAGTTGTAGGGAACACAGATGTAATATCTGCTCTTATCCATGAAGGGTGCGCTCTAGACAGACAAGATAAGGTAAAAAGGAAATGCATGAAACTAGTAATAGTTGTAGTATTTAGAAACCAGTGCAGTAATAATGTTAAACCATTGGCTAACTTGTTTGAATCATTTGTGGTAGAACTTTCTAGTTCTGAATACAATGCTAAAGGCTCCGGCTAACTACGAAACATTGAAAAGTGTTGTCAAATTGGTAAAACTCTGGTCATATTTGTGTTAGACATTCATTTACCTTTTTGTGGTTCAAACTGCCATAGGCTTCCATGTCTTTACCCAGTGAAGTTCTTTTCCAGCTCATGCCATACCATGTTGTTTTAGAAAAAGCCATGCATGGCAAATATGATGCTGCCCATTCCTTAGCTATTACGTTTTAAAGTATTAGAACCAAGTACTGTAACAGTTGCAATTGCCTGCTCCTTATCCCTTGCCCCAGGTTCTAATGCAGAAGTTTCTGCCTGGCTTAGCCACAGTTAAGAGTGGTATTGATACCCCCATTTGTATCATCATTAACCAGAGTTTGCTCCCATTCAGGATTTCAGATCAAAGTTTAGATTACAAATCCTGGTTACAAGTGAACTGATGGCCAAATGAGTCAATAGGATTCTTCTACTCACAGAAGGTGCTTCTAACCAGTGGGAGAAGGGCATTTTTCTCTCCCTCCTGCAGCTTCCATGTACCCTAAAATCCTGCTCTGGTGGGCTGGAAAAACTTTCAGAGTAGATGGTCAACACTCTAAAGCACTGCACAGGGGAAGAGACCATTCTGCCTCAAATGTCACATTGGATTTAAGCCATTGTTAGCATTAGTTAGGCAAATATTAGTGCTGATATTACTGTTTACCTACCTGGTAACTGGTTTAAAGTAAAGTAATAGCTAGCACCTTACTATTTCCGTTATATTAACAACAAAGAAATGTCACCTATCTGCTGAAGAGGCTGTAAAACAGGGGAGGGAGTCCCCCAGATATTTTTGGACTCCAACTCCCAGAAGCCCTATATCCAGCGATGAGGAATGCTGGGTGCTGTAGCTCAGCAACATTATCTGGAGGGCCAATGGGTTTCCACTCTTACTGTAAAAGTTACGGCGCATGGCTTCATATGTGGCTGTTCCTATGCAGGATTGACCACCTCCTGGGATGAGGTTCTTAGAGCTTTTTCTCAAATTATTCATATTGGGAAGGCTTTCAATATGAGAGGCTGAAAATGAAATCCTGAGGCACTAAATACTGATTAGGATGCTTCTGGCAACAGCTAGACTCAGGGCCCATCTATACGAGCGGGGGGTGGGGCAGAGTACCTCATAGTAATGGTATTTCGCAGCAGCAGCAACATGTCTTAACAGTGTTTTTGGTCTCAGAAGCCCCTATAAGCTTTTCCTGCATTGTTTTTGCCATTATGGTCCCCCCTCCTTCCAAATAGTGTGGATTGGTGCAGGATCCCATTTAGACAGGTAGGATTTCCAGCAAATTCCATAAGGAGTATTTTCACCATTTAGACAGCCCCTTAGAGGTTGTTTCTCACTTGAAATCTCAAGAGGGACACTATCAAAACAGGTGGTTTGACCATGTCTGGAGATTAGCTCTGTCAAAGAAACTGTCCTGCAATTTGAGATATATATGAAGGATAGGTGACAAAAATGCATTTGTAAAATGTGGTATCCTTTTACAGGTAGGTTCAAATACATTTTTTTCCTTAGAAGACTCCTGGTGATTAAATTAAATTCTGGGCAAATGTGTTTTGAGCATAACGTAGTGTAATAAAAATGCTTTGGGTTTTTTTTTTGTTTGTTTTCTTTTGCAACTGTAAATCTTACTCCCGCTGGCATCCTGGTTTCCCCCCATTCCTTAAGTGTTTGATTTAAATTGTTTACTGTAATTATCAATCCTCTTCTTTTTTTTTCTTTCTTTTTAAAAAAGCACCAAAGTACCCTCTAGTGGGCACAGGGGCAATTTCATCATGTTTTTGGGACTCCCAGGCCTGTTTTATGCCCAGGAGAGGTCAACTTCTGGTGCACTTCCCATTAGGGAAAAAAAAAGCCTTCCCCTTAGCCTAAAATGGCACAAGGAGGCCAAAAAAGCAATGGCAGAATTTTCACCCGATCCCTCTAAGCATCCAGAATTTGGGGACATATTTTTTTAAAAAAATAATTTTTGGACTGAGAAATTCCTGGGGGCCACAAAAACTGCCATGGGACCCCACATGTGGTTCATGGACCACACTTCCCTTACCCCTGGTTTAGAGTGATAGAGGGAGGGGGAATTTGCCTGTGAGAAGAGACAAGGTAGAACAGCAGATATGAGGCACCCTTTATATATTTTTTAATCCTTACCATAGCAAGGTTTGAATGTCTTTTTTTGTTGTTAGTTTGTTTTCATATGTCCAAACAGCTGTACAATGTTGAACAAGTAGGATCCTACAGTATTTACGATACAGTAGTAGAATCATAGAATTGCAGAGTTGGAAGAGACCACAAGGGCCATCCAGTCCAACCCCCTGCATGTTTACATTTCCTACAGGGAGTCCAAACCATGGGGGGGGGCAAAGGTTCCCCCTCCCCAGGCCCTGGACTGTGTTATTCGACATGTTTTCATCAGTGACTGGTATGAGGGAATCCGCAGATGAAGTGAGAGCAAACTGTGGATGACAGGAGAAGGATGCAAAATAATCTTGACAGGTGGGGATGCTGGGCCAGAACCAGCAGAATGCAATTCAGCACACTTGGTCCTGTGTTTAGGTACAAAGTTCTGTGTGCCAAATTTTAAGGAGGATGTTGGCAAACTGGGACACATCCAGAGGAGGGGTCTGGAGTGGAGGGTGGTGGTCGGAAACCAAAGAGGAATGGACGGAAGTACCGGAGAATCTGCTACGCCCAGAGATGAGCAGACTGGCAGGACAGTCCATCTCCCCAGACCTGGGCCATTCCAGGAGAGTTCCTGCCCGGGCTCAGTGTGAACAGCCACCCCACCCCTCAGGAGGGCAAACCCACCAAGAGCTGCTTTCACAGATGGGCCTTTTGCATCTCTGCATGCCACAGACCTGTTCATCTCACATGGCATTTCCTCACCAGGCCGAGGACAATGTACTTAGTATCGGATTTTAATCAGACAAGAGGGATTTTGTCAAACAATTGAAAAATCCATCTCCTGTCCCTTTCTCTAAAACATCAACTAGAAAATGGATTTCCAGTATTACACAAACATCCCCCCCTTCCCATTTGCTCTCAAATTACCAGTAAAGCACAGCAGAGGAAGACAAAGCATTCCTGTGTGTTCACTTACAGTATGTCTCCCCACCTCTGATGGGTTTTGCAAGTTCTGCTGCCTGGCCCAAAAGGAAGACAGGCACACAAGCGAGCAGGGAGGTGCTCTCTTCCCTCCCACAGCACCTTCATTTACTGCTGCCCTGCCCTTTGTTGCTTTTTCTGTGGGGAGCAGAGAGGAGGGCGACAAGACCAAATGGGAGAATCTTTTGCCCACAATGGAACCTCCCAGCTGTTTGGGTTGGGTGGAGATCTCTGTCCATCTCTGGGTGCCACTGGTTAAGAATGAGACTGCAAAGATAGGTGTCCAAAGGGAGGGGGACCAATATAGTTACAGCCTGGAAACCAACCCCAATGAAGAGATGGTTGGGGATATTTAGCCTGGAGGACACCGAGAGGGGTTGGAATAGAGCTGCCTCTCAATATCTGAAAGGCTGCCACCACACCAAATATGGAGCCAGGCTGTTTTCTGCTGCTCCAGAGGACTGGATTTGAGCCAACAGATTCAAAATTCCCAGAAAGACATGTATCTACTGATTTGCCCATCCGTGAATGGTGATGGCGGGGTGGTGGAGGACAGAGGGGGGGAGGAGGAGAGCTTGCCTCCTTTCTCCCTTCTCTGGGGGGGGGGGTTCTGGTGGTGCTGCGGAGCTGAAGGGGGTAGATGGCGGAAGGAGGGAGGAGGAGAGCCCACCTCCTTTCTCCCTTCTCTGTGGGGTGTTTCCAGTGGCGGTGGCAAGAGAAGTCAAGTGTTCGCTATTATCCGCAGATTTTGTTATCTGCGGTGGGGCCTGGAACCAATCCCCCCGCAGGTACGGGGGTCCTACTGTATATTCTTTACATCTTTACAATCTTTACATCTTTACAACATCTTTACAATATTTTTTGTGTGGAGCTAATTTTCTTAAGGGCTATTTTTCTGTGTCTGCTCTTTAGGATGGGAATACAGCACTCCACGAAGCCTCTTGGCATGGTTTCAGTCAATCGGCCAAATTGCTTGTTAAAGCAGGAGCGAATGTTCTGGCCAAAAACAAGGTGAGATGCCTGCAGAAAGCAGCTTTCAAGTTTGTCTATTCAAAAGAAAAAGAAAACAATTTGAAAATGGATTTTTTTCCCTTTAGTAGTTTTCAACAGTGACATTCCTCATTAAATGGCAATGTATTTCTTGGCAAAAAAACTTATTTTATTTTAATTGACTGCATGTTGAGTATTCCCTTGTGAGGATGTTTCCGTGTGGGAAAATGTGTATTTTGACAGCTGACACACGCAAAAAGAGTCCAGTTGTATTGAATGATGTTGTATGAATTATGTCCAAGGAAACTAGAAGGCCTTTTATAAGGGATTCATGCTAGAGGGTATGAGAAAATGGCAATAAAAGTCCAGCCAAGAGATGCAAGATAACCACATTTTTTAAAATGGCAAAACCAGTGGGGAATAGCTGTCTTCTATAAGATTTTCACAACTAAAATATTAAAACAAGGTCTTGTCAGAAACTGTTGAGGGATTCCTGATAGTTCCACGTTCTTTCCCACTCTTTCTATATCTTGTATTGTGTTATAGGATGTGTGTTATAGGACTATGTAGGACATACGTTATGTGATGCTTTCTTTCCCAACAGAGGTATAAATATATGTGTCTGTTTTTGCATGTGTTTGTGCCTGCGTGTGCGCTTGCACATGATGCTTTATACAACAGAAGATTCTTTCTCCCAAAGAGCTTATAGTAAGTTGACACAGGGGAAATGACAGAAGGAATACAAGCAAACAGGTAGCATTATGCAGTTGTGGCGCAGTGGTTAAATGCCGGTACTGCAAGCCACAACATTGTGAGTTCAGTCCTAAAGGGCTCAGGGTTGACTCAGCCTTCCATCCTTCCATAGGTCAGTAAAATGAGTACCCAGCTTGTTGGGGGCAATTAGCTAACACATTGTAAACCGCTTAGAGAGTCCTTAGCACTATAAAGTGGTATAGAAATGTAACTCCTATTGCTGTTGCTGTTTCACAGTTACATTTGCTTAGGCTTGGTTATAGGCTGAATGGCAAGGGGCATGGGAGCTAGGTATCATCATGCAGTGTCTTTCCTAAGCACAGTGAGTGGAGAGGAGGAGAAAGGCTGTTGTTGCTTTTCCTGCACTATGTTGTACACCTAATTTCTCTTGTCCTTGGCCCAAAGATATTTTGGAACAAGCATATGATAATTTTTTGTTCCTCACAATGTAACAATGCCAAGAATAAGGAGGAACCAGGTTCTGGACTCAGGAATAAAGAATGGGGAGTGCGGGAATATACTTGCCAGGATCAAGTGGGTGACATATACAAGCATAACCCCCAGATCTTCTTTGTGGTTTCTGTGAATCGCACAGCTGGGTTATTCCTGTGCCTGCGCAGAGCGTTTGGAACCTTCTGGCATTGCTAGGCAGAATGTGCATTGATACATTTTTGGCGGTAACTCTGCCCACCCTAACGGTCCCTTTTAAGGCGCTCCGCCTAATTCCCCTCAGTTCCTTTCTTTCTGCCGTGTTAACAGCTTGAAGGAACCTTTGTTCGCTAGTTTTTCACCTTTCACTTTCGACTCTTTGGATTTGTTATTCTCCCTCTGAAATTGGTGTTGACTTGGAGCGGTTTTCTCTAGTCTTCATGTCTCCCCCTTTGGATTTGGTGACTTCATGAGTAAAATGTCTGCGAGAGGGGCGTTTAAGAGATGTGTCATCTGTCAGGCTAAACATCCAAGCGCGGATGGTCATTCCCGCTGCCTGATTTGTCTAGGGGAGACCCACAATGTTGACTCCTGTGTGCACTGTCGGGCCTTCACACCTCAGGCACGTAAGCACAGGATGTCCCGTTTGAAGTCCTTGTTATACAAGAGGGCTTTAATTCCGGCCTCTACTTCGACACCGGCCTCTACTTCGGCGTCTGCACCACCTAAACGCGGCCGTTCATCTTCTCCAAAAATCAAGGCCCAGAAGTGTCATCAGTCCCGTAGCCCTTCCCGATGTGGTTCAGTCGCCTCGGATCTGGAGGCAGTGCATGGCTCACACAAACATGCCTCTTCCTCGGATTCAGCTCGGGATTGAGCTCACTCAATGCCTTCAGCATCGGCATGGGACCAGGAAGGCTGTCCCTCGGGACCAGGTGCCTTCTGCAACTACCAGCCGGGTTGGTGCTTCTGCAGAGGCTGTACAGGCCGTAAAAAAGAAGAAAAAGGACAAACATTCCTCTCAGCCTGAGGACAGCTCTAAGTCGAAGAGCAAGCCGAAGGATGCTTCGAAAAAGTCAAAGCCAGCGGCTGTCCCACCAGCGGTCTCTTCTGATAAGGCTGCAAGGCCTGTCAACACTGGGGAGTCACCGCTTGCCGTTGAAGCCAAGGCTGTTTCCACCCAACCATCCCCAGCGACAGCTGCTGAGGGAAATGTGCCATGCCGTGTTCCGACCCCTGTGGGTTCGGTGGAGATTGTGGCAGTGGAGGTGCCATTGGGTGTTGACACGGATGTGGCACCCCAACAAAAGGATCAGTCACCAGTCCTGGTCGTTTCGAGAGCTCAACTTCTTGAACGTTCCTCCTCGGACATCGAAATCAAGGTCGTCAAATTGGAGGATGCTACACGAACCCGACCATTCCCATCCAAGATCCATGAGGATGAGCCCACTTACTTGGCCTATGACCTCACACACTCTGTATACCGTGCTGAGTTCATGTCTCCTACTGGCTCTCATGTCCTGGCCACCCGAGCCTTTGACCTCAGGGAGATGTCTGCTGGTTGGAGTGCTTGTCGATGACCACGACGCCTTGAATCCGAGGAACCACGGGCCGTATCTTCCAAAGATGCAGTCAGGTATCCCCACGTCCTGACCGACGCCCACTGCCACCGACCCCGCCTACACCACCGCTTCGCACCACCTCTCTGCTTTGGGGAGATCGCAGTCCATCACCTAGTGCTTCGACATCATCCTCGTCGGATTCATGGGATCATTGTTGGCCCTACCTACTATCTCCACAGCCGGACCCGGTGGAGGATGATTCTGCATTTCCAACGGACGACATCTGGGCCTTCTCTGAACAAATGGTCCATATGTCCCATGCCTTGGATCTTAAGGTTGTCGAAAAAAAGCCGGAGCTGGTGGATCCAATCTTCCACCGTAGTCAATTGAAGGCGCCTCCTGTAGCAAGCCTCCCAGTATTGCCGTCCCTTCTGAAACTCACGCAGGGTTCATGGGAGAACCCTTCGTCGATTCAGCCTACTTCAAAAAAGATTGACAGGCTGTATCGGGTTGGAGGTGACCACATTGAATGGCTTAAATCCCATCCTCACCCAAATTTGGTGGTGGTTGAAGCTTCCCAAAACAGGAAACAATGCTGTCCACAATCAACGCCGCCTGATCCAGAAGGACGCAAGCTGGACATAATTGGAAAGAAAATCTACTCACTGCAGGCCTGCATTTCCGTGTGGCGAATTACTCTGCATGTATGGGCGCATTCCAGCAGGTACTCTGGGAAAGGATGATGCCTCTCATCCAAGACCTCCCAGATGAGAGACAAAGGATGGCTGAAGCAATTCAAACAGAGGTGCAATTACTGGCGGGGCAACAAATGAATTCTGCCTCACATGTTGCAGACTGCGCTGCTAAGACAATAGCCAGTTCCATCGCCCTGCGTCGTCATGTGTGGCTCCAGTCCTCAGGTCTCACTCCTCAAGCCTCAGCTACCATTGAGGATTTGCCCTTTGATGATTCAGGCCTTTTCAACAGCTCCACAGACAAAAAACTGGAGTTTAATCAGAAGATGAGAACCACCGCAAAAAATATGGTATGGCTGCTTCCTATTCTTCTCTTTACTGTTCCAGGAGCCACACCAACTGGCAGGCCTCTACATCTGGCTATCAATTTAGACGAGGATACACTGCCCAACCCTACCAGCACTCCCAATACATGCCGTCTCCTTCGCCAGTTTCATCAGTGAGGAACCAGAGGTCAACATCTCATTACCGACCCCCTGCACGGCAGAGGTCTAAGGATCAAGCCAGGAAAAAGTTCTGAATTTCCATCTCACTCTGTTTCTCTCTTCCCTTTAGACCCCTCTGTTTGGAGATTGACTGTCAAATTTCCAAGAAGCCTGGTCTTTAATAACATCAGACTGCTGGGTACTTCAAATCATCCAGAACGGCTATAGGATCGAATTTGACTCACTGCCTCCAACAGGTCAGGTTCAGTCAACACCGCCTTCCCCTCCCCTCCTTGGGGAGGTGCAGATGCTGCTGCACAAGGGGGCCATCAAACCCATGGACTCCACACTTCACCACCTCTGCTTCTTCTCGAAGTACTTCCTGGTCACGAAAAAGGATGGCGGTCTCCGTACAATTCTCTACCTTTGTGGAGTGAACTGGTATATAGCACCAAAGAAATTCAGGATAGTTACTCTGACCTCCATCCTACCACTTCTACAGCGACATGACTGGTTCGCCTCCATAGACCTCAAAGACGCCTACTTCCACATTGGGATCCATCCGGCCCACAGGTGGTTCCTGGTATTCCAAATTGGGACCAACGTGTTCCAATTCCGGCTCCTGCCATTTGGACTTTCGACCGCTCCAAGAGTCTTCATGAAGTGTATGGCGGTGGTAGCGTCTTTCCTAAGGCAGCACGGAGTGGTGGTCTTCCCCTACATCGACGACTGGCTGATTGTGGTGAATTCTCGATGTCAACTAGAACAGGACATCGACCTCACCTTAGATGTGTTAGATACCCTGGGACTTGTCAACACGGAGAAGTCACAGCTCCAACCATCCCAATCCATCCAGTTCATTGGAGCTCAGTTGGATTCGCTTACGGCCACAGCCTACCTACCTCAGGACCGATTCGACACCCTTCACTCCCTGATCTATGCCTGCCACTGATCCTGAAGTCTTTTGGCTCATGCAGTCCAGGTGCTCCTCGGTCACATGGCAGCTACTACTTATGTGACCTGCCTTGCCAGGCTCCGGTTCTGCCCACTTCGACACTGGTTCTTACAAGTGTTCTACCCCCTGCGTGATCCCCCAAACAAACTGCTCACGATGCCACGAGCAATTCAACGGTCGCTAACATGGCGGTTAGTCCCGGAGAACATTTTGTCGGGTATGCCATTTGACCCTCCTCAACCAGACATCTCTCTTATAATGGACGCCTCGATGATCGGATGGGGAGCCCACCTCGACTCCTACGAAATCAAGGGCACTTGGGATGCCAATGAACGGACACACCATATCAACGTCCTAGAGCTTCTCGGCGTCCAGAAGGCACTACGGGCTTTCGAGACCCTAGTGATGGACAAGACTGTCCTGGTGGTAACAGACAACACATCGGTGATGTACTATCTGAACAAGCAAGGAGGAACGAGATCTCCTCAGCTTCTTCAACTCACACTGGACATCTGGGATTGGTGCATATGCAGGAACATTTAGCTGCAATCCATCCATCTGCCAGGGGAGAAGAACACTCTTGCAGACGGACTCAGCCTTTCCAGCCTCTCCATCCACGAATGGATGTTACACAGGTCAGTGACATCAGACCTGTTCCGACAATGGGGAACGCCTCAAGTAGATCTCTTTGCATCACCAGAAAACAGCTAGTGCCACCAGTTCTGTTCGAGACATTGTGCCCAGGGCTCAAGGGGCGACACTTTCCTTTTCCAGTGGACGGGACCCCTGCTCTACCTCTTCTCTCTGTTCCCACTGCTGGTGAGGGTGATCGCAAAACTCTGTTGAGACCGAGCGGACGCCATCCTCATCACTCCGTGGTGGCCCCGTCAGCCTTGGTTTGCAACCCTCCTGCATCTAGCCAGGCACCAATTCATCTGACTTCCGACCCATCCCAACCTTCTCATCATTCAGAACAGGAAGGTCAGACATCCAGACGTCCAGGCTCTACGACTAACAGCATGGAGACTACGGCCTTGAATCCATCCTCCGTACAGAGGGCCACTGTACCTATGGCCTCGGATTCGTGCTCGTTTCTGACTGGTCGGCGCTCTCCATTCTTCCCTCCAGAGGTTCAGGCTATCATCGATGCTGCCTGGAGACCTGATACCCATAGGTCGTATCGCTACAAGTGGAAGAAGTTTGAAGCCTTTCTAGCTGGTCAAGGGTCGGCTACGGAACCGTACTCCATCCCGACAGTCCTGGAATTCCTTCCCACTTATCTGCTACAAGGCTTTTGCTTTCATCAACCCAGTGCTACCTGGCAGCCATATCTGTCGAATTCCAGGCTAGAGGTCATCCATCTCCCTTTACTGATCCAACGGTCAAGAAGTTCTTGAGTGGCTGCGCCAACCTTCATCCTCCAGTACTCGAACCTACCCTAGTGTGAAGCCTCGAACTGGTCCTCTCACAACTGGTTCAACGTCCCTTCGAGCCCATGGCATCCACAGATTTGAGACTTCTGTCTTGGAAAACTGCTTTCCTTGTTGCCATTATTTCAGCGCATCGAACTGGAGAACTAGAGAACGGTGAGAGTGCACCGGGGTACCAGCAGGGTGTAGTGGTTTGACTGTTGGACTAGGATTCTAGGAGACCAGGGTTTAAATCCCTGCTTGGCCATGGAAAGCCAAAGAGTGGCCTGGGGCAAGTCTCTCTCTCTCTCTCTCTCTCTCTCTCTCTCTCACACACACACACACACACACACAGCCTCAGAGGAAGGCAATGGCAAACTGCCTTTGAACAAATTGTGAGAAACAAACCCATGAGAGGTTCGTCTTAGGATTGCCATATGTCAGAAATGACTTGAAGGCACACAACAACCAGGGTGCATTCTGGCTGCCTTTGTGCATCTGGGAAAGAATGAACAGCCTATATTGGGGATGGAGTCTGCTCCATCTTCCAGAGGTGTGTAAGGGCAGCTGAATGGAGATACAACCAGGAATATCCCACTAGCTGTGCAGCCAGGGGAAAATGGGGTGAAGGAACAGCATCCTGAGGATGGTGTAACTACAGTGGCAGAGGCTTGAGCTCCACCAATGTGCTTAATGGATCTAAGCTTATGTGGAACTAGATGATGGCAGAGTTAAAGGGTAACATTACCACAAAGAGCTGTATAATTTGGCACATACACAGATTTTTGTGTGTGTGGAAGCCAGGTGTAATCAATAGAATTGGAAAAGGAAAGTAAATGTGTTTGTTTGACTTGTTTATGTACTTTGTGTCCTTTCTAGAGATGACTGTGTTTCCCCACTCTCTTTTCTAAGGCAGGTAACACACCACTACACTTGGCTTGCCAAAACAGTCATTCTGAAAGTGTCCGGGTCCTACTGCTGGGAGGTTCTCGGGTTGATATCAAAAACAATGTGAGTGTTACCAAATATAGATATGGCTATATTGATACAAATTCAGATTTAATAGAAAAACGTCAACAGCAGCTTCCGGGCAGACAAAAGAAGTGTGTAGCCACGCGTTAAGATCTTTCTCTGTGAATATTGCACTGACAGTGGGCAGCAGCTAAATTATTTATGTTAATATGTTGATTTGTTAGTTAATTTGAAGAACATTGGCCTCTGTGTGGATGTAACAGGAGGTGCCATGTTCACAAAAGATACATTTTCTTAAATTGTTAAGGATTATGTCGCATATGTGATCCCCTTTTGTCCCACTTAAAAAAATAATAATGAGTCCGCTACTAAATAGGGACATACTTTCCAAGCGTCCCAGTTTGGCAGGGGCAGCCCTGATTAATCTCCTGTTGCCCCACTTATTCAGCTGCTTTTAAAATGTCCCCAGTTTCTCTAACCTTCCACTTTCCTCCTTCGTCCTGGCTTACTTCAGTTATTGCAGACTGAGTTTAAAGTGGAGAAGTAGTTTGCACTCAATTAAGTCAGTGGGGGCAGAGGAGAGGAGGGGTGAAATCCTCCCCTTCCCAGTAGGCTCAGGTAAAGCAAACAGCTGCAGCCTCTCCTAGCTTGTGTGCCCTTCCTCATTAATAACTTTTACCATCTTGACCACACTCTGATGTTGCTTGGCCACACATGTCCTGGTTTTCATTTGTCAAATGTCTGAGGGTATGTAGGGGTGATACAGAATATAAAAATCAATAAAACTGCAGCCACAGATGGATTTAACTCCATGGGGCATGAGTGTGTTTCTTGATCCCCTGGAGAATGGCCTCTCGTTGATTCAGTTATTTATTTTGTTGGAAAAGGTAAACATTCAGGGTAGGGTAGCTGTGAGAGAAAACCCAAGTCTTATTAAAGCCAACAATGCTAAAATTATCTAGGTCACTCCATGTATCTGAGGAAGTAGACCAAGGAGTTGTCCAAACGGTGAAAAAACTCCTCACCTAATGTGAGGAGAATCCTACCTGTCCTAATGGCATCCCGTGTGATTTCACTCTATTGTGAAGGGGAGGGAGACCAAAAAACGCGTCAGAAAAGCCTTTATGGGGTACCAGCCTTTGCAGCTTTTCTCATCTTAAAAAAAAAATAAAAATGAGGTGGGGTGTGTTCCTGCTCGTTAAGACAAGCAAATCAATCTGATGCGGTTGCCCAAACGAGAGGAAGTGTGCCCCTGATTGACCAGACAAGCGCAGGAGACAGGGCTTGTTAGCAAGGCAAGCAGCCCAGAGCCACCATTTTTCCCCCTGAATGATCGGAGACAGGGAAGGGGGGGGGCAAGGCTGTAATTCCCACCCTCTGCCACCATTGCTACCACTGCTGAGGGCAGAGAAGGGAGGAGGGCTCTCTCTTCCTCCTCTTCCTACGCCGGTTCCCTCTCCCCCGTCCCACTGCCGTCCATCCACCCGGTTTCTCCGTCTCCCATCAGTGAGACTGAGGAAGGGGGAAGAGGGCGAAAGAGCCCTCTCCCCCCCCCTTAGCTTCTCCACCACCTGCCCATCCGTGGGGCCAAGGAAGGGGGAGGAGGGCGAACGAGCCTCTTCACCCTCTCTCTGCTTCTCTGCCACCAACCCATGTGCTCCCACGGGGCTGAGGAAGGGGGAAGAGGGCTCTCTCGCCCTCTTCTCCCTTCCTCAGCTGTCATCTGTGATGCAAATCTTATGGGGACTGTGCTGGGGATAAAACCACTGTTAAGACAAGTCACAACTGCTGTGACTTGCGTTTTCTGCAGGCCACTACGGTTTTGGGGGGCTCGTATAGATGACCCCTATGTCTCTGAAAGCTTATGCTACATTTTCTTTCTCTTAGTTAGTCTCAAAGGTGTTACAAGATCCCCTTGATTACTAATTCATTAAAATTATTTTAAAATTGTTGCAATAGAACAAATATAATATTATGACAAAAGCACATGAAGATGACTTAGAAATTCAGAACAACTTGTTCAAGCAGGCCATCCTAGAGAATGGGTACTGCAACAAGATGGGCCCTGCATTCATGCTTTGACTTATTTTATTTGCAGAAAAGAAGATATACAAAGCAGAAAAAGCAAGAAGACTTTTGTAGATTATAACAGTTATATCTAAACTAGTAATCTTGAATGTGGTTCCCTCCAATATGTGCTACTATATGGGTCCTGTTACCCCACCCCAGTTCAGGGAAGATCAGTACAGATATTAACAAGAATACCTACATATTCTTCTGGTTTGGGAATATGGACTGTTTTAATACTTCTTAATTGTTCTACTTTTCTCACTGTTGGATTGTGATTTCTATTTTAAAGCGGTATCTGTATTAATGGAAACACGCAGTTCAGTTTAATGTGACCTAAGTATGGATGAACATTTGGCATGTGTCCTCTGTATGTCACATGTTGGGTCCACTTATCACTGGCTGTAAACAGATGTGAAGCAAACATTTGTGATGTGCATAAAGTCCATTTTTTATTGTGTAGTTGCAGGAGTGATGTTAGTTGTGTTAATACCCATATTGCCTCATACAATTTCATGAGATGTTAATGGGTCCACATCAAACACCCCTGAGCCAATATGAAACATGTAAGGTATCACCTTACATGTTTCATTTTACTTATTCTCTGGAATGAATGTTGTAGCAATTCCTGCACAAAATTAAACATTCAATTAATGGGCTGTTTTTTTTAAAAAAAACAGTTATATTGAAGGTTTAAAGAACTGTAACTGCTGAAGATTTAAAAAAGTATAATTGTTGAAGATTTATTAAGGGTTATAAGTACCTTGTTGCCAATGGTTTAAATATTTCTTCGTTTTACAGAAGATGTCAAACTTCTAGAACAGATTATTCTAGTAAACCCAGAAAGAGATCTTATAAGTAAAAAGGCCTTAGGGTTTGCATTGCACTGTTGTCCCCTGTGTATAAGCAGAATACTGCAATTGGAGGTTGGACTGGATGGCCTCATGGTCTCTTCCAACTCTTCCAAGATAGAATCATAGCATCACAATTACCAACTAGGGGCCACTGATACCTGAGGAAAAGAGAGATCAATAAATAATTAATATCATTTGCTAGATGTCCATAACACAGTACAATCTAAGCATGTTTACTCAGAGTCTCATAGTGTTAAGTGCTGTTTATTCCCACCTAACTTTGTATAGGATTACACCTCCCCTATTAGCTGAAACTTTCTTACAGTGATCTGCATTTCCCCCTTGTTTTTAGGCAGGAGATACCTGTTTGCATGTCGCAGCTCGTTACAATCACTTACCCATCATTAGGCTACTCCTCAGTGCTTTCTGTTCAATCCATGAAAAAAACCAGGTCAGTGCATGAAGTCCATTGCCACTGTGCTCCATCTTCTATAAGGCTTTCTTGTATTTGAAATAGATTCACTGGGCTCTGAATTACAGGGAAAGCTTCTGAAATTAGTCCATTCCATATTACCACATTGCTATACTATTGATATTCTTTCAGTTTTAAGAATGGCCTTAAAGAAATGGTTTGTCATGTCAGAACATGTTGTTGCATTCACATTTATTATTTGTATGCTTTCCTCCCCAAAATTCTTTACAGAGTAAAAGCTGCAACATTGATTTCAAGACTTAGAAGATGATCCAATAAATAAGTTTTAATCATACAGCTTTATTTTAAAACAAGATAACCAGATAAGATATTTGCTGTGCAAACTGAGGGTGCGGCTATACGATCATAAAAAAATCCGTATGGGGGGCAAAAGATACGAACAGCCTGTTGTTCGTATGCATACGAACCAGCTATACGATTTTTAACTCCCCTAAACTCCATATGACTCCCTCTTCCCGAAGCTGGCTGGAGCGAGCAAGCCAAGCGGCAGTTTTAAATCTCCCACAGCTTTTTTTTTTTTTTTAAAGGTTCCTGGTTTGCGGACAGTCGGTTTTCCGTATTTACAATATAAAATAAAAATAAATAAACATATAAATTCACAGACTTACCGGACACTTGCTAGCCGGGAAACCAAGATGGCGGCTGCTCCCAATTCCCCTCCGTGCTAGCCCCGCCCCCTCTACTCGGCCAGCCAATCAGATTACCCTGCCTGTTCATATGTGTGCGAACGGACCGTACAGACCCGTCAGCCATCCAAACGGCATACAGATTTCTCTTCGCGATCCACTTTCCCTCCTGAACGCCGCGTGTGCGTATTTCAGGGTGGAAAAGCCGTCCCCCTCTTTTGCATTCGTGTGCATCCGAATGGCCATTTGTACCGAAGCGCGAACTTCCGCACGCCGTACATATTATTTAAATCGTGTAGACGGGACCTGTGTTGATGTATATGCAACAATTGGCATGTGAAAAAAAAAAAAACCAAGGGCCCTTCTAAGACTTTTCCCCAATAGCAAATAAGGACTTGGGGTGCTATAGTGACTCATCTGCCAATCCCATCCAGCTACATAATATTACTGCAATTTGAGATGGTTCAGCATGCAAGTTTACTGTTATTGTGTGCCCTCAAATGGCTTCTGACTTTGGCAACCAGCCAGGTGAACTATGACAGCGTTTTCTTGGCTAGATTTGTTCATAGAGAGAGTTGCCATTGCCTTCCTCTTAAGCTCAGAGAGTCATCTAATGGTTTCAGTCGTGAGTGAGGATTTGGTCTCCCAGAGTCCTAGTGCAACACTCAGACCACTGTGCCATGCTAGTTCCTGTAACCTGCAAGTACATCAGCCCACCTTGCTGCCATTGATGCAGTAATATTGTGTGTCATTAAATATGCCACAGGAAACTTAGAAAGGAAAGCTTGTGTTTTCATGACTATTGTAATAGTAGCATGGTTAGTGTTAAGATTTTTCACTCTGTTTCTCACAGATGTATAATTGCATTTAGCAGCAATGTTGGCTAAGTTGTAAAAGATACTGTTTCTCTCAACAGATTAAAATAATAGCTGTTTTTGTGAACAAATAACCCTTTTCAAAGCAGTATGGCTTTTCTTTGGTAACTTGTCTTTCTGCTAAATAGCCCTTTTTGAAGCTCATTTGTCTTCAGTAAAGTAGAACCGGGTTGGTAGAGGGAATCCAACATACTATTGAGCAGCCTTAGATTTTTGCATTTTTTCTAATAAGCATTGGATGTGGCCCCTTGAAACATCTACCTACATCCAATTGCAACCATAAATAGCTGGGAAGAGCTGCCTGAATTCCTCGTAGATATATAAATACAAAATATAGACCAACAGGAATGACCGACCATGTGTGAGTTGTATTTTGTTTTTGTAACTTTTAGGCTGGTGATACGGCACTTCATGTAGCTGCTGCGCTAAACCATAAGAAGGTGGTCAAACTGTTGCTGGAGGCAGGAGCTGATGGGTCAGTAGTTAACAATGTAAGTGCGGAAGGAAACTCTTTTTTTCTTACTCTTTCTAGTTATTTGCTGCTCGGTGTTGGCTGAGGGTGACTGACAAAATGGCTGACTAGTAATGTTAGATATACACATAGCAAGTGCATGCTGGCAAAATAATTTGCTTGTCTAAGAATTTCTAGAGACTACACTCAGAACAATATAGACCTATATTGGCATATGGTTTTGTTTTACTGTGTAAATGTGCTAATTGCTCATATTGATGGTCTTGGTGCTAATATACCTGGTGTGTGGTTAAAAGTTGACAGGGTTATGCTTTAATAAAAAATGTAATAAATGTAACAACATGTTCATACATGTGGGCAGCTATTTTAAGTGCTCTGTATCTGCTTTGGCTTTTTAATGTCTTCTGGAGAGAATCACATCTCTTCCGCTGTTACAGGCTGGTCAGACCCCCCTTGAAGTTGCACGGGAACACAACAACCCTGAAGTTGCCCTTCTGCTCACTAAGGCCCCACAGGTATGTCCTGAGTATAACTCAATAAGGCCTGATTGAGAACCATTGTTTTGCAAAAGTACTCTGGAATCCATATCTCTCACACAAATTTAAGTCAGGGAGCTATTTGTTCCAGATGTTGTCAAAGATGGACATTTCGCTATGGGGTTGGGTCCAGACACAGTCAGAGTACATCCCTTGAAACCCATAGATCATAGACAACCTAATCTAAATCTAATCATGACAACCTAATCTAAATAAATTAATTTAAATATATTCTTACACACATTCTAATATTCATAGACATTAGTGCAAAACTGTGTGTCTTTTACTGCAGAGACTAGCTAGTGTTTGTTGTTTTGTTGCATAGTCTTAGTGCAGCTACTTCAAGCACAGTTATTCTCCGTTTATTATAAATATTTGCTTTGCTGCTACTGCCTTTTAAGAACCAGCATATATTTTAAAATTCTTCTTTTTATCATCGGACTAAGATGACTGGATCAAAATGGGTGGGTTCCAGTCTCAGTCATACTTTTATCTAGAGCCATTGAAATCGATAGGACAGAAGCTAGTTATGGCTAACTGAAGTCCCATTGATTTTGATAGCCATCAAAAGTGTGACTCAGTCAAAGTGTGACTCAAAGTGTGACTGAGTCTGAGTCCTGGCCTAAGGCGTTCACTGGAAACACTGCCATATGCAGGTCTCACGCTTTAATCGAGGAAGAAGCTTGAGGAAGAAGAGGGAGAGGCTCAAAGAGGAAAGACGTGCTCAGTCTGTACCAAGAGATGAAGTGGTACAAAGCAAGGTAAAGCCAGCTTTGTGTACGGTATTTAGAAGACAAGGAATGTGGTCTGAGTGCTGAAAAGCCCTCCAGTTCTTGAAAGTCTTTGAATTTGTATGGGAATTCCCTTTCCTGTGTCACTTGTTCTAAGGACTTCAGGCAAGAGGTTGGTACCCTTGAGTACCACTTAAGTGATACATTTTCAGTTGCACTTGGCTGTTCTACATTTGGGATTCATGTAGTTTCATGAGCAGGGCCAAGTGGAAGAAGCTGGCTGAGAGCAAAGATCTGGGTCCGGTTCATCTTTGACTGTGTGTTCTTTTATTTTGAAACAGGGCAGTGGCTCTGCTGCTGATGACACTCACAGCAGTGATCCCCAAGGGAGAGGTGACTTGAAAGATGAAACCCAATTGCCTTTGTCTGAGCTCAGAGGGAGGAAGAGTAAGAAGAAGAAACCAATAGAAAAGGTACTGTTAAATGGAATGTGATAGAGGGGATACGTTTTTTTCCTGGCAATGACTTACCTCCCTTTCCCTTTCACCAGTGCCTACTTTTTGGGGCCTTTGTAAGGGACACTGAGGCCTACAACGTTAAAGAGATGGTCACAGAAAGCCTAGAATCAAGATTAGTTTCTGTTAATTTTTAATGTCAGTTGAAATCAGGATGAACAGTAGCTTGGGGGTGTATTTTAACAGACATTAAATGTACACACAGATCCTTCTGAAAGTAAATTGTTGTGAATAGAAATAGAGCCATCATATTGGTTTGCATTTATTACAATTGATTGAAGTACTGTGGCCATTTTTACACCAATAGAGAAGTTGGGTGATGATAAATAAAGTAATAGGAGAAATAACATTCCACCCATTATTCTTGTATACTTTTGACAATTTTTAATGGGTTATATAAAGAACAATGCAATTCACTATACATTCGACTATGGCCTTATCATGGAGATTATCTGGGGGGTTGTCTATATGGTGAAAATCCCCCTCACAGAATTCGCCTGGAATATGAGCTGTCTTACTGGGATCCCGCATTGTCTCGTCGTATTCTGAAGGAGGAGGACCAAAAAGAGGAAAAATGACACGAGAAGAGCATTCACGGCTTTTTAAAAAAGCTTATGTGATATGCACATTTTTGTTCATTAAGACAAGTGATTTGACGTGAATCGCTTCCCCATACAAGACAAGGTACAAACCTGATTGGCTGTATGAGTGCAGGGGGCGGGGCTTGGTTACAGGGCAAGTGGCCACTGCTGCCATTTTGGATTTTCGCCTTAGCAAGTGATCGCTAAGGCCATAAAATGGGGATTTGTGCTTTTGCTCTCTCTTTCTCTTTTTTTTGAAAGGTGGACTATCGCTTGTGCACACCATAGAAATAGTTTGTTTTTTTTTTAAAAAAAAGTTCAGCGGCAGCAGATTTAAAAACGCGAGTAATTCACTCATGGCCACTGTTTCAGCTACAGGCATGCAAAGTTTATGGCGGCTGTAAAACCATTAAGACAGGTCACAGCTTCTACGACTTGCTGTTACTGTGGAGCAGTCTGTATTTTTTTCTTTTGTATAGACAAAGCCCTGAGATTCTGCCTAAATGTTAGGAAGAACTTCCCAATGGGAAAAGCTGTTTGACAGTGAAAAGGACCAGATTGGAGGGTATTGGGCCTAATTCACACTACACAAACAGTCCAGTTTGAAACTGGATTATTTGCCATGACTCCTGCCTATTGAACCCTGGGATTGGTAGTTTTACAAGCTCTTTAACCTGTGCCAAAGAGTGTTGGTGCCTCACAAAACTACTGATCCCAGGATTCAATAGCAAGGAGCCATGGCAAATGATTTCTAGCTTCAAACTGGGTTATTTGTGTAGTGTGGAGGCACCATAGGACTTTCTTTTGTTAGAAGTTTTTAAACAGAAGTTGCTTTTGCTTTTTTGTTTGTCAGGAATGGTTTAGTACCTGGATTGCTGCATTGGCAGAAGGTTACATTAGATGGCCCTTCAGTTCTCTTCCAGCTTTATAGTTCTATGTTTCTATGAATCGCCTGAATAGTATACCTGGTCATGATGGATGTAGAATACTTTAGAATCCGTAGGTGTAACAAATATAACCAGATGGGGGGGGGGGGACTGAACATTTTATATTGTAGTCAGACACAATGTTGTTGTTCTTTAAAAAATCAGGTTTCAGCACTCTCAGACCCCACATCACCAGCGGACCAGCAGATGCCACCTGGTCCAGAGAAGAACTTGCCAAAGCGCAGGAGCAAGCATCGTTGCTCATCTCCACCACCACCCCATGAATTCAGAGCATATCAGCTGTATACACTTTACCGTGGAAAGGATGGAAAAATCATGCAGGTAACTGAGTAGTCTCCCACTGGAACAATATGAATATACATATCCATATGGTGAAGAAATAAAACAGGAAGGAATTTTCAGGAAGCTATGCATATTTTAGATTTAATTATTTTTATCTATGCTTTTGGAAAGTGGTGTAATATGCAATCATATGGGCATGCCCTCATTGTTAAATGATTGGAGTTTTGCCTTAATCTGTGGTCACAAGGACAGTGGAGACAACAGCTGAAATTCAGTTGTTAGTTCCAACTGGAGGAGACCCACTTAATACATTTTTGCATTGACAATTAACTTGTATGTATGTGTATGTGTGTGTGTGTGTGTGTGTGTATGTACGTATCTCTTCCAACTCTATGATTCTATGATTCTATGTATACATGTGTGTGTCTGTGTATAACTTTTTAATAGAGAGATGGGGGAAATGTTGGGAGTATTGAGTTTTACATGAGAAGTTATTCATCTCTCCTTATATAGATTGGAATTATATTTTTATTGATTATCTGAAAAAAAAATTCTGTGTGTGTAGTACAGTATGAAAAAAATTAATAACATTTTTTGAATGGTGAGTCTGTGCTGTGGTTCTGCTTTAAGCCCACTCTTGCATCAGCATATGAGTCAAGTTGTTTCTTTACATTATTGGCTGTTTCTTCAAAGCAGTGTGCCCTTTATTATGTCTTTCTTTAATTAATTAAAGGCTAGGCTCTGAACTCATAGGTCTGGGTCCAAGGTGATCATAGTATGGACCTGGGGCTTGGGCTAACCTCCAAGGGTATTTTTACAGCCCTTGACCTCTCCAGAATTCCTCCACCTCAGAATGAATTGTGTCTCCTGAAAGTCTTCAGGAATGGCAATTCCCTGGGCTGTTAAACATAAAAAAAAAATTAGCCATTTTTCAAAACCAGAAGTGGACTTCTGGACACTTCCAGTTTTTGTTTGTCTGTCTGTTTTGGCACTTTGAGTAGTCCTTATGGTCCTAGAATATCCCAAGGGTAGAGAAATGTCCCCTGGGGTTGTTGAAGATGTCCATCCTTGGTCTAGGCAAATCTACTTGATCATTAGTTGTTACCTATGTTTTTATTCCTATAGGCTGGAATCCTGTTCAAGCATTATGCTGGGATCGCAGTAGGAGCCCCATATCCACTGATTCATTATCCACTGATTCAGTTATCCATGGGACACAAAACAGCACACCTACCATAGAGTTTTCCTAGAAAATGTGTCCTTTCTAGCTATTTTCTAGGTCTTCCAAGGCAACTCTATGGTATTTTAAACTGGAAGTCTCATTATATTCAATGGTGTTTGCTATTATCCACAGTTTTTGTTATCCATGGGCCCCCCCAGAACCAATCCCCAACAGATATGGGGGTCCTACTGTACTCTGGTCTAGGTCAGCAGTTGTACTTCTTATATGCTTGTGAGAAGTAGGATCCAGTATGCAAGCAGTTCAGTAATCTGGCTTGAAGTCCAGTCTAACATGCTGGCAAAACTCTGCTCTCTCCCAATACATTGGCGGCACTTTACCCTTGCTGGCACTGAATGGGATTTCAGCCAAAATCTGTGTATCTTTTATTTTCTTCCTCACAGCTATTTGCTGTGAGCTGCCTTTGCTGTACTCTTAGCTAGAGTTAATGTTAAGACGGAGGCTGTGTTATTGCGGTTCTTAATTTCTTCCAGGCACCAATAAATGGATGTCGTTGTGAACCACTGATAAATAAAGTAGAGAACCAGCTGGCAGCTGCCATGGAAGAAATAAAAGCTGAGTTTGTGACAGTACAGGATAAGATGAATAGCAAACTAGGACAGATGGAAAACAAAACACAACATCAGGTAAGGAAACAGCCCTAGGAAACATCAGGAACACCGTTAGAACACTTGCAAGGTGAGAGGTGGTCTCCTTCATGAGGAAGCTGCTTGAAATGCTTCACTTTCCAAGCTGTTCAGCATGGTGCATGGTGCATTTATATTCATGTTGTTTCACAAATAACTTTTTTTAGATGCTCCTTTTTGACTCTCATTTCTACTGTCAACTAAAATGGTGGGATCTAGGGAAGGTTTGTTAAATAACAAAATTTAATAGGTTAATTCATGCACTGATGTCATTTCTGCTGAACCTTTCTTTTCCATCACAGCTCCGGGTTTTAGACAAATTAATGGCAGAGAGGCTGTCAGCAGAAAGAACAGAGTGCCTTCATCGTCTTCAGGAGCACACAGAACTGGAAAGAGCTGAAGGGGAGAAACGCCAGGTAAAAAAAGAAAACAAATACATACAGTTGTCCCTTCACATTTGCTGGGGTTTGGTTCCAGGACCCCCCTGTGAATACTCAAGTTCCATTATATGCAATGGCATAGCAAAATGGTGTCCCTTATATAAGATGACAAAATCAAGGTTTGCTTTTTGGATTATTATTTTTCTAAGAATATTTTCAAGCCGTGAATACTTAAATCCGTGAATGCCAAGTCCATGAATGTGGAGGGACAACTGAAGTAGACTATGGGAATAGATGAAAAATTTGAACATTTCTAGTAAAATACAAAGGAAAGATGGGATGCTTATCTGAAACAACAACAAAAAAGGTGACAACATGTTTTCTGGAGAAAAAAATCTAGTTATAATGGAAAAAATATTTTGTGCATTCATAGCTTCATTGAATAGCTAACAGTGTGGCATTTAGACACATTTCTTTTTAGTAGTTCTTCAAGATTCATTGCCTCTTTGCTGTTGAAAACCTATTCCCAAGAGATTCCATATCCCCAAACATTCTGGTAAAATAAATAATCCTCTTCTCGTTTGATTTTTGTGTCATCCATTTTGACTGCATTTCAGGAAGATAACATCTGAACTCCCACAGAGCCAACAGGAAAATATTTTTAGTAAGCATTTATTTTAAATTTTCATTTTTATCCACAATGAAAAAAGAAAAGGACAAAAACTATTTTACCTAGAATAATTCCCAGCTGAGATACAACATTGTGAATCATATGTTGGAGTGGTTACATTACTAGAAGTGATTGAGGAGTTCCAGGTTCTAAGCTCAAATTTGCAGCGAAGCTTACTCAATGATCTTGGCTCAGAGGCTGGAAAAATTACTTTGGGGGATGATAACTTCAGAATCACATAATCAGTGCTTGGAGGTATAGTCTAAAAAGTAACCTTTTCATGATGAGCCTGGGGGAATTATTCTCTTAGCTTGGAAGAAGGCTGAGGTACAGATGTGCTTAATAACAATAACACTGCTTGGAAACCTCTGATGTTTTTATGGACAGAATAAAGCAACATTCACATTACAACAGTGTCACACTTCACTTTACTTATAGTTGGTCCCATAATGGCTCTGTCTCAAGATTCACTGCACAGTAGCAATTATATACCAATTATGAAATCTACTATGGGTAGAAATAGCCCATTGCCACAAATCAGGAAGCAATTGCTATCTGCCAGGTTAATGTGAATACAAAAATTTGGTTTCAGTGCATAAGGGTAAAATTCATTTCTCTTACAAAAATTTGGTTTCAGTGCATAAGGGTAAAATTCATTTCTCTTACTTATGCTCATAAAGAAAACATGACTTCTACTAAGCATAGTAGCCCTTCTAGGATGTAAGATCCATTGAATTCAGTGGCATTTTCTCCAGAGGAAATATGTTTAAGATCAGGCTGCAATTAAGCAGCTGGGAGCTGAAACCCCTCAGATTTGTTTGTGGATTTTTCTTACAGATGTCTTTGGTGGGGGAACTGAAAGCTTGGTGTCTGTTAAAAATTCAGAACCTAGAACTGAAGCTTTCTGGAGATTCTAGATCTTCAAGACCAAAATCAACTCTGTCCACCTGCGAGTCGCTCACTGAGACTTTGGATACAGAAAACCTTCATAGTACAAAGGACTGCAAAACCAGCCCAACTCCCCTGCAGTCAGATGGATCACAGCAGCATTCTTGCCTTGCTCTTCAGAACAGTCTGTCTGAAGACACTGGAAGAATGCCAGTGACAGAACAGAGCTTTGGGAAGCAATATTTTGTTGTTCAGCAATCCAGCACCTCAGGTATTTTGGTTTGGTTTTGTTAGCAATTTCCGGGGGGGGGGGGGTTAGTCTTGTGGCAGCAGAGCCAACACAAGAGTCTTGTAGCACAGAGCAAACCGGTCAACTGAATTCTAGCTGCACACACACACACACACACACACACACATATATATATATATTAATCATGGGTGGCATACGTTCCCACCCAATCACAAAAGTCCTATTTGTGGCAGCCTATTTAAAACATGCAAGTCTTCACTTGATGTGGCACTTATCTAGTGGCCAACTTATACGTGTGAACCAGTTTTCTGTCCTTCCCTCCTGCTCCTCCTCCTTTATCTAATATTTATTTATACTCCTCTTCTCTCCCCAAATTGGGACTCAAAGCTGCTTAAAATTTTAAAAAGAACAATACATATAAGAATATATAAGAAATGAATATTACAATGGAATTAAACTAACAATAGTACAGCCCCCATATCAGTGGGACCAATATCCACAGTTTCATTTACCTACATACGAAAAATATGTTCTCTCTAGGCATTTTCTAGGTATTTCAGTGGGATTCTATGGTATGCTTCCACCAGAAGTTGACCATAGAGTTGTGCTGGAGGACTTGGAAAATGCCTAGAGAGGTGTTCCCTCTAGGAATCTCTAGGTCTTCCAGTACAACTCTACAGTATGCTTGGGCCACAAGTTGTTCATTTCAATAGGATGGTATTATCCACAGTTTTACATTCCCATGGTAAGTCCAGGAACGTATCCCATATGGATATGGGGCTTGTACTGTATTAAAATGATTTAAACCTACATTTAAAAAGAAGAAAAAAATTAAAAGTGGTTCAGTTTAAAACAATACAGCACCCTGAGCCTGATTGGTGTATATGTGTGTGTGTGTGTATATATATATATATATATATATAAATATAAATATATATATATATATGTACTTTATATATACTTTCTATTTTAAAAGCTTGTTCAGATAAAAGCTTGTTCATCCTGCCGATGGAAGGACAGTAAGGAGAGGACCATTCTGGCCTCCCTAGGAAGAGAGGTACAGAATTTAGGGACAGCCACTGAGGAAGCCCTATGATAGTATCTGCTTTCTCCCCCCATATCACTGTGTGTAAAAAGAAATACTGTACCAATAATTGTTTTTCATACATTCTTATTTACAGGAACAGAGCAACAGTTAGTTGCTGCTGCCCCAACTCCTTCTGGAGCTTCTCCACGAGTCGTCCGGCCTAAGGACAAAGCAGGTTTAAACAGATTGCAACAAGAACTGCCACCATCAGAATACTCAGGTTCCAAATTAAGGCATGTCAAGGTACAAACTATTTCACAGGCCTCTGTCGACTTTGCAAAGGCAGAGTTACAAGCTGGTTGCTTGGTAGACAAAGGGACTCAAACAAAGAAGGGGAACAGGAGTGGCCAGTTGAAGCACAGACCCCACCAACATGGAGGGACTCACCTTGCGCAGCCCATGCCGCCACAGCCACCACCACTTTCTGTCACTGGAGGAAATGAGCCCAGCCCAAAGATAGCAGGCAGCTCTCCGGCCCTGGAAATCACCCAGTATTTCTTTGAGGCTGTATCCAATCAGATGGAGAAGTGGTATGAAAGGAAGATTGAAGAAGCTCGGAGCCAAGCTGATCAGAAAGCCCAAGAAGATAAAGCCGCCCTCAAAGAACATATAAAAAGTTTAGAAGAGGAACTGTATAAGCTAAGGACTAAAGTGCAGAAAGAGAAATAGCCTTGATTCTTGCTCCTGCAAAGATTCTGGAGGGAGTGCTATTTTCACAAACAGCAATTATGCTAACGGGAGGGGTGGGATGGGGAAGGGATGAGCTGTACCATGCTTCATGGAGTCTGTGGCCTTCCCAGATGAAGAGGGATGTATTTGTGCCACGAATATAAGGAATCCAGATCTCTTTTCTCAGATTACTACTTCCTTTTCTGCCCAGGGAGATGTTATCTGCATCCCTTCCTGAAAATAAAAAGATGGGTTGGAATTCACTTGGGCAGTAACGAATCCGTAACCACTGTGGTTACGTAGCTATGCAGTGTTGTTTGGCCTGACCCTCCCCACCCCCACATCCTCAGTTACCAGGGTCTGTTCCCCTGTTGCTCGGGAAGCGCTGACTGATGTTCCTGTCCCTTCCCATGAGCAGTCTCTGTTGTGACAAGAAGTGAGATACCTGTCACAATTCCCCCTCACACCAGAGATCACATGCACAAATAGAAATATCAGTCTTCTGCTTCCTGATTGGCAGGGATACAGACCCCTGTCGATTGCAGTTTTTACTGCCTAGTAACGGGACTGGGAGACTTTCATAATTCCTACATATCCCCTAAACTAGGGAATTGTAAGTAGGGATTGTGAATATGAAACAATCACAAATGCATAATTTTAGGTTACATATTTGTAACTGTCCAAATGAATTCTGAACATGTTTATGCTGTCCTCTATAGCGTGCCAGTTGTGATAGCAATCCACCAGTCCTGTGTAGAATGTGCTTGTCTGACCTACTTCTGCCCATGGTAGTGGTAAGGATGAGTGATATCCCTTTCCTCCCATCTAATGCCTGTGCCATTTCATAAATATTTTTGAAATTTTATTTTATATGTATTGTATCGTGGTTTTTTTTTAAAGCTGTGCATTCCCTTGTTAGGCCATTTAAAGCTATGGAGTGCTTATGTATCCTCTTGAAAATTAAAAAGAGTAAAGTGGCCAACATTAGCTAAACTACCTCTTCCTTCTGTCTAAGACTACACTGCCATTTAATGAATCCTTTGTGCTCCCCTGCCTTGATCCAGCTAGGGGTGTACAGGTATGGAAGCTGGCCTCTCTGCATATATTTTTGACTATAATGGGTTGGCTGGAGGGAATGTGTGGTTCCCAAGAGGCTGGGAACCAGCTTCTGCTGCCTATGTATAGCTCTATCAAGTCACAGTCATTCATGGCACTTCAGGACATTGGGGGTGGGGTGTAGAGGTTGAATCCACCCTTCTCTAAAACTGGCTTAAGGGCTAACATCCTGCATTACAGTTATGGATCTGTAATTGCTCCGCATTCAGCTGCGCTATGAATTCATGATCGTGGCACTAGTGCCACAATCATAAATACTCCCTGAATCTTACCTTAAACTCCAGCAAGCCACTCTGAGCAATGGCATACTTCAGTGGCACACTCAAAATGGGGTGCTTCACGATGATGCAGTGAGCCCCCTCCTGTCCTCAAGTCGTGCTTCTCCTCATTGTCCTGTGGCTAAGGAGTGGGAGGGGGCTGGTTGTGTCATCCTGAAGTGCTCCATTGCTCAGAGCAGCTTCCTGTATTTTAAGGTGGGATTTAGGAGTTGATTTCTTAGGTCATTTGTAGCTATCTTTACTTAGCTACAAATGCAATGTAGGATCTCAGCCATTAGATGGTAATGGTCAGTTGATGATCTGGATCTGGCCTCCAAAGCACTCCTACATCAGCCTCAATACCCTTACCAAAATTTTGGTTAAGCTGTCATAACATGTTTGCCAGTTTCATTGTGAAGGGAAATAATAAAGCGTTTTCCAGTTCTAAGAAATTGTATTTTCCCCTGCTTTAATTTGTTGTCTCTTTGGGGTTTGGTAATATGTAAGTGTACTGTTTGTATCAGTGCCTCAGCACATGTGATTGATAATTATGAAGCAGTTACTGTCAAATTGGGAGGCGGGATTTCAAGTCCAGAATCCACTGTTGGGAGAACAGTGAAGTTGCCTGTCTCTGCCTAGAATAAAGTTAATCTTCCAATATATTTTCCCCCTACAGAAAGCTTTCAGCAAAGTCTATCCTAAAACCTGCCTCATGATTGCTGTATATAATCTGCCCTTAACAGAATGAGATGCCTAGCTCTTCAAAACACAACCGGCATTCAACCTTTTATTTTAAAATATATTTTCCTATTGTATTTTTTATGAGCCCTGAGTACTGTGGTATGTAAAATATTCGTGGGGGGGGGCTGTTTTCTTTAAAAAATTAAAATAATTCCACTGTATCAGCTGTGGGTAAATTTAGAGTGAAGTTTGTACAGTATTGCAATTTCCTTTTCAAAATACAATCCAGTCAGTGTTAAGCAGACCCAACCTGGAATCCTGTTGGTGTTGTATGCATGCAGGAATTCTTCCAAGGAAGTGGTTGGATATTCTTGCCTGATGCCCAAAGTCCATGTTCAGTTCATGGCTGAGGAAGCAGAGTTGAGCCTGCAGTGCAGTTGCACAAAGAAATGTGCAATCTCAGCTAGTATGCCTGCCTCTGCTGAAATCAATGGTAGTACTCCTTAGGTTCCACATGTGCCTGTGTTACGTTGCCATTCAACAAAAGGGTTGCAATCGCACAATCAACATGTAACTCCTTATGTGGAGATTTATGCTGTGAAGCATCGATATAGGATCTTGGTGTCACAACATCCTTGCGTTCGTGTGTACTTGCTAGATTGGGAATCACAGGCATTCACTGGGTGTGTCTCTTGATGGAGATATAACCTATCTTCCACTCTATAGTGCTTTAAAAGGGACATGCATATTGACATTTATTTGAATGTGCCTCCCCATCTATATTCTCACACAACTCAAGTTTGGTTGAGGCCAAAACTTACTGTGGAATGTGAAAGTAGTTTCCCAGGAACAGACTGTATCTTTCACTCTAAAGTACAAACATCTTTAATCAAGCTCAGAAAGGTGATAGGTGTATATGGAAAAGTACATAAAGGCCTTTATGCACAAAATCTCATGTTTCATAATCCAAATAGTCTACATTTTTAAAACTTTTGTTCCTGTGGTCTCTACCTCTCTTTAGTCAAGATGGATTTAATTTAAATCCTATAATCCAGAAATATATAAGCATATTAAATGTGTATGGTTTGGACTTATACGTCTGTAACTTGCATTCTACAATTACACTTTTGTATTTATGAAACACAAAAATGGAAAACTTCACAAGTGCAATATGCAGGGCTGGGTGTACTGGAATCTCTTTCTAGTTAGTCTGCTCATAAATAACAGGAGTATTGGCTCTGAGAATGCTAAATAATTTGTTTTGGTGAGGGACACTACACCCAGTTGTCCCCACCCCCAATCTGAGGGTGGCTGCATGGAGTCCTCATAAGGAGCATTATGTGCCCAGACTGCTGGTATCCATCCATCAGGGCTAGAAAATGTAAATAAGATGCATTAAACATCCATGGCATGTCTTGCTTAAGGATCCTTGTCATTTAGGTGTGTTTAACATATTCTGGGGCTCTACTCTGAGACCTTTTGTGGCTTCAGTGCCAAACTGTGGCTGGCATCCTGTTAGCAACTTCCAATAGCGCAAGTTGGAGTTATGCCATTATAAGACCTTTTTTTGATCATCATGGAGGTCTGAATTCTCTACCAACCTTGTCTCAATTTCACCCTTTAGCTGATTCAGCCCCCACTCCATGGCCATCAGCCATCACTCCAATGGCTGATATAGTATGGACATTCAGCCTAAATACACTAAAGGCACCAGATCCCAACTGATCTTGGAAACTAAGCAGGACCAGCCCTGCTTAGTACGTGGATGGCAGCCCACCAACAGATACCAAGTGTTGTAGGCTATATTTCAGAGGAAGGAACTGGACCTCTGCGTATTCCTTACCTAAGAAAACTATGAAACTCAATGGGGCCACCATAGGTCAAGAGGCAAGTTGAAGGCACAAATACACAGTGGGGGCTATTGGAGAAGCATCTGGCTATATGTCTATAGCCAGTGCTTTCCTAGAATTAAGCATGCAGTGCAGTTTCACATACAAATTTGCAAACTCAGCCAATATGTCTGCCTCTGTTGAAATCAATGGTAGTACTCGTTTGTGCAACATTGCCATTCCACACAAGAGTTGTATCTGGCTATAGGCTATGTGCCTGTAGCCAGATGCATATATATTACATTATTGACTGGGACCTCCAGAGGATGCCCTGGAGGGGGTTAGAGATGGACTGTCATTCCACCTGTGCAGAACTTTATGATACATCTCCTGATGTAAGATCTTGGCCTATGTTTGTAAACATCAAACAGATGGAATTGTTTTCTCCACTGCTATGAACCGAAGAGCCCTTGCAAAGATTTGTCAGGTGCATGTAACACTGCCCTGAAGACCAACACCTGGACATCCCTATTGTTCAAATCTGCCTGCAACACACAAGTAAGCTGGACAGGTTTTGCATTTGTTTCCAAGGATGCTGAAGAAATGCAGTATAATGTTTCCAACAAAATTCATCAACAGTTATTTAAAGGGCATTAACAATACTGTAGGGACTACTGCAACAAAAATGCTTAAATGAAAGTGTATGTGTGAGAGATCTTAATATTACACAAGTCCTGTTTTATGTACAATTCAGACAGGCATTCTAGAGAGATGTTACTAACCTCCGTGATAGTTGTTTATGGGACCATGCATCTGGCATCTAGCCAGTTGTTTTGATCAACACTTCTGCTGTTAGACCCTGATCTAAAGAAAGCTGAGTACTAGCTGTTCCACTGAAAAATCTCACCTGTACAAATTTAAATAAGAAAGAAGTCCCAGAATTTTTCTCCCAAACAATTCTGTATCACCTTTCCTTTGGCATGAGAAGACCTATCTACAAGGAATCTCACCAATAATAAAGACAGAAAAATAAATTTATTTTGTTTTATTTATTTATACCACATCTTTCTCCTTCCACAGGACCCAAGGCCAAAGATTTGTTCTCCTGACATTAATCTCAAATCTATACTTCTCAGACTAAAAGGTGATTAGGGTATTCACTGATGTTTCAAGCTATTTGGGAGTGTTTCCAAAGTACAGCTGCATTACACCAAATAAATAGCAAATACCTCTTCTAGCTTAGTAACTGCTTTTTTTATCACAGTAAAAAGTGGCTTGAAAACTCTGTTAGAAAAATCACTGTAACATGTCAAGGGAAATACATAGGAGACCACATTAGTACTTCCAATTGGAGACCTGAGTCCTTGGGATAAGACAGTTCTTTCTTCAGCTTCCACATGACATCACAGGTACTCAGTGGAAAGCATGGATGTACACATAGAAACCATTCAATAAAAGGAACTTATTAACAGATATGTACTTTGCTGCAATCAACAATTCTGGAACTGAATTAATTCATATCTATTACGTTATTTTATATGAAAGGTATGAGTACAGTTCTAGTAGCGCCATGCAGAGTACAGTATATAAATTGAGCTGCATGGAAAACCGGTTTGTACAAACAGTTCTTTAATCTGATTTAAAATAAAAACACCAACAATTTGAGTGCTTGGTTACAATCTGGTGCTTGCAGGACTGATTCATGTTCACATAGTAAACTCCCTTTTGTATGTCTGGTATGTTTAGTTCAGATGTAGACATTTCCCTTGGTACTATGTCATGATAGTACCCTATAGTTCACATGAGCTCAGCTTTCCCACCTTAATACAATGCTATCCTCCCTGCCTAGGTCTGCACAAAAACCACCTTTGAGTTCTTCGCAAGGTCTCTCCAATGCAACATCTTCTGAGGAAATCACACTGACAAGATACCATGATCCATCAGCGGAGTTATGGCTAGGATTTGGCCAGCTTTAGTGTTCTCTCAAGCTCTTGAAGCTGTAGATTGCCCTGAGTGATCATCATCCTAATTGTATCCTGTAAAGCAGAAATGTTATATTTAGCTGGCATATGAAAGGGAATGTATATTCACACACATCCTGTAGTTGCACAATGGGAGCTTTCTGTGGAATTGCTGCTCATTATGAATGAGTTACATGCAGATGCATCCCCTTCACTCTGAATCTGCTCCTGTTCACTAGAATGACAGGTCACTGAATCAAGGTTTCTTTAGTGCAGGGGTGGCCCTTCAGATGACTCCCTGCATTTCTCACCATTAGAGCTTTTGAGACCTTTCAGTACAATAACATTGGGAAGGCTGTACGATTCCCACCTGTGGTTTAATGTGCTGCCTGAACCAAGGAGCCTGGATTATTATGCCCTTTCAAAGGTGGATTTGTAAATCAAGGTTTACAAGTCCTGGAATGTTTTGGACTGACATGCTAGGAATCCTAGTTGAGATGGCATGATAAAGAAACCCTCTTTAGCCTTTAGTGGTTGCTCTTAGATGGAGCAGCTAAGTAGGAACAAACAGGTTGCATGGTTGTTTACAATAAATCTAGAAATTTCTGATTTATTGTCCCATGCAAATCCAGCCATAAAGGTCCCATTCATTTTGACAGAATGAATATGAGCTACATATTATGGCTGCCACTCAGAAACCACCACCACCACCAACAAAAATAATCCTGGCAGTAACTGCCTCTAACCATTTAACATGAAACTTGGATTACCAGAAAGATCCTTCCAACACTGAGCAGCACTATGTGTTGTGACTCCCATGTGGAACAGCCACCATGCTGGGGCTTCCATACTGAGGCCATAACAAGTACAGTTGTCCCTCCACATTCGCGAAGTTGACATTCGCGGTTTCGGTTATTCGCGGTTTTGGGAGGGCCCCCCCGGCCCCCCCCAAAACCGCGACACGGGGCCTCCAGAGGCCCCGTGAAAGACATAGAGGGAGCGGGGAGGCCCAGGGAGGCGTCTACGGGGCCCCCGGAGGCGCTCCGGAGGCCCCATGAAGGCCTGGGGAGGGGTGGGGAGGCGATCCTGGGGCCTCCGGAGACGCTCCGGAGGCCCCAGGAAGGCCTGGGGACGCGTTGGGGAGGGCTGGGGAGGCGATCCTGGGGCCTCCGGAGACGCTCCGGAGGCCCCAGGAAGGCCTGGGGACGCGGTGGGGAGGGCTGGGGAGGCGATCCTGGAGCCTCCGGATCATCTCCGGAGGCCCCAGGAAGGCCTGGGGACGGGGTGGGGAGGGCTGGGGAGGCGATCCTGGGGCCTCCGGATCATCTCCGGAGGCCCCAGGAAGGCCTGGGGACGGGGTGGGGAGGGCTGGGGAGGCGATCCTGGGGCCTCCGGATCATCTCCGGAGGCCCCAGAAAGGCCTGGGGACGGGGTGGGGAGGGCTGGGGAGGCGATCCTGGGGCCTCCGGAGACGCTCCGGAGGCCCCAGGAAGGCCTGGGAACGGGGTAGGGAGGGCTGGGGAGGCGATCCTGGGGCCTCCGGAGCATCTCCGGAGGCCCCAGAAAGGCCTGGGGACGGGGTGGGGAGGGCTGGGGAGGCGATCCTGGGGCCTCCAGAGACGCTCCGGAGGCCCCAGGAAGGCTTGGGGATGGGGTGGGGAGGGCTGGGGAGGCGATCCTGGGGCCTCCGGAGCATCTCCGGAGGCCCCAGAAAGGCCTGGGGACGGGGTGGGGAGGGCTGGGGAGGCAATCCTGGGGCCTCCGGAGCATCTCCCGGGGCCTCCGGAGCACCTCCCCAGCCCTCCCCACCCCTTCCCCAGGCCTTCCTGGGGCTCCGGAGCGTCTCCGGAGGCCCCAGGATCGCCTCCCCAGCCCTCCCCACCCCGTCCCCAGGCCTTTCTGGGGCCTCCGGAGATGATCCGGAGGCCCCAGGATCGCCTCTCCAGCCCTCCCCACCCCGTCCCCAAGCCTTCCTGGGGACGGGGTGGGGAGGGCTGGGGAGGCGATCCTGGGGCCTCCGGAGACGCGAAGGCCTGGGGAGGGCGGGAGGAAGGGCCGGGGAGACCTCCGCGGGGCCTAGGAAGGCCCCAGGAAGGCCTGGGGACGGGGTGGGGAGGGCTGGGGAGGCGATCCTGGGGCCTCCGGAGACGCTCCCGAGGCCCCAGGAAGGCTTGGGGACGGGGTGGGGAGGGCTGGGGAGGCGATCCTGGGGCCTCCGGAGCATCTCCGGAGGCCCCAGAAAGGCCTGGGGACGGGGTGGGGAGGGCTGGGGAGGCGATCCTGGGGCCTCCGGAGACGCTCCGGAGGCCCCAGGAAGGCCTGGGGACGCGGTGGGGAGGGCTGGGGAGGCGATCCTGGGGCCTCCGGAGACGCTCCGGAGGCCCCAGGAAGGCTTGGGGACGGGGTGGGGAGGGCTGGGGAGGCGATCCTGGGGCCTCCGGAGACGCTCCGGAGGCCCCAGGAAGGCCTGGGGACGCGGTGGGGAGGGCTGGGGAGGCGATCCTGGGGCCTCCGGAGACGCTCCGGAGGCCCCAGGAAGGCTTGGGGACGGGGTGGGGAGGGCTGGGGAGGCGATCCTGGGGCCTCCGGAGACGCTCCGGAGGCCCCAGGAAGGCCTGGGGACGGGGTGGGGAGGGCTGGGGAGGCGATCCTGGGGCCTCCGGAGACGCTCCGGAGGCCCCAGGAAGGCTTGGGGACGGGGTGGGGAGGGCTGGGGAGGCGATCCTGGGGCCTCCGGAGCATCTCCGGAGGCCCCAGAAAGGCATGGGGACGGGGTGGGGAGGGCTGGGGAGGCGATCCTGGGGCCTCCGGAGACGCTCCGGAGGCCCCAGGAAGGCCTGGGGACGGGGTGGGGAGGGCTGGGGAGGCGATCCTGGGGCCTCCGGAGCGTCTCCGGAGGCCCCAGGAAGGCTTGGGGACGGGGTGGGGAGGGCTGGGGAGGCGATCCTGGGGCCTCCGGAGCATCTCCGGAGGCCCCAGAAAGGCCTGGGGACGGGGTGGGGAGGGCTGGGGAGGTGATCCTGGGGCCTCCGGAGACGCTCCGGAGGCCCCAGGAAGGCCTGGGGACGCGGTGGGGAGGGCTGGGGAGGCGATCCTGGGGCCTCCGGAGCGTCTCCGGAGGCCCCAGGAAGGCTTGGGGACGGGGTGGGGAGGGCTGGGGAGGCGATCCTGGGGCCTCTGGAGACGCTCTGGAGGCCCCAGGAAGGCCTGGGGACGGGGTGGGGAGGGCTGGGGAGGCGATCCTGGGGCCTCCGGAGCATCTCCGGAGGCCCCAGAAAGGCCTGGGGACGGGGTGGGGAGGGCTGGGGAGGCGATCCTGGGGCCTCCGGAGACGCTCCGGAGGCCCCAGGAAGGCCTGGGGACGCGGTGGGGAGGGCTGGGGAGGCGATCCTGGGGCCTCCGGAGCGTCTCCGGAGGCCCCAGGAAGGCTTGGGGACGGGGTGGGGAGGGCTGGGGAGGCGATCCTGGGGCCTCCGGAGCGTCTCTGGCGGCCCCAGGAAGGCTTGGGGACGGGGTGCGGAGGGCTGGGGAGGCGATCCTGGGGCCTCCGGAGCGTCTCCGGCGGCCCCAGGAAGGCTTGGGGACGGGGTGGGGAGGGCTGGGGAGGCGATCCTGGGGCCTCCGGAGCCGCTCCGGAGGCCCCAGGAAGGCCTGGGGACGGGGTGGGGAGGGCTGGGGAGGCGATCCTGGGGCCTCCGGAGACGCTCCGGAGGCCCCAGGAAGGCCTGGGGACGCGGTGGGGAGGGCTGGGGAGGCGATTTTGGAGCCTCCGGAGCGTCTCCGGAGGCCCCAGGAAGGCTTGGGGACGGGGTGGGGAGGGCTGGGGAGGCGATCCTGCGACCTCCGGAGCATCTCCGGAGGCCCCAGAAAGGCCTGGGGACGGGGTGGGGAGGGCTGGGGAGGCGATCCTGCGACCTCCGGAGCATCTCCGGAGGCCCCAGAAAGGCCTGGGGACGGGGTGGGGAGGGCTGGGGAGGCGATCCTGGGGCCTCCGGAGACGCTCCGGAGGCCCCAGGAAGGCCTGGGGACGGGGTGGGGAGGGCTGGGGAGGCGATCCTGAGGCCTCCGGAGCATCTCCGGAGGCCCCAGAAAGGCCTGGGGACGGGGTGGGGAGGGCTGGGAAGGCGATCCTGGGGCCTTCGGAGACGCTCCCGAGGCCCTAGGAAGGCTTGGGGACGGGGTGGGGAGGGCTGGGGAGGCGATCCTGGGGCCTCCGGAGACGCTCCAGAGGCCCCAGGAAGGCCTGCGGACGGGATGGGGAGGGTTGGGGAGGCGATCCTGGGGCCTCCGGAGCGTCTCCGGAGGCCCCAGAAAGGCCTGGGGACGGGGTGGGGAGGGCTGGGGAGGCGATCCTGGGGCCTCCGGAGACGCGAAGGCCTGGGGAGGGCGGGAGGAAGGGCCTCAGTGTAGGTTCCGCTTAAACATCAAACACACTGATTCATATTAAAAGTTCACAACTCAGAAGAGACTGTTGAAATTTCATACACTAGTATCACAGAAGATTATGGTAGTGATGTCTGTTGTATCACATAACCAGCCCCAGGAATCCCCATTATAAAAGCATTTAATTAAATATTCCAAAAGCCTTTTGCCCAAGACCAATGAAGTACAGTACCTTCTGCAAGAAAGATACAACTGAATGCTACTGAAGTTGTATAAAAGACATGAGGCAGGTAACATGGCACAACTACCAAGTTTGCAAAACCACAGGTATGGGCCCGCTGATTATATTTCTCACCTCCTCTGTAACGTCTTTATTTCTTTTGAATTCTTCCCTCGCCCAATCTCTCAGGTAATGACGATCAGCTTCATTCGGTACCTGACGAAGAGCCTGCAGAATTTTTCTGTACAACTGAAGGACCTGCTGCCTTCTCAAGAACTACAAGGTATCAAGTAAAAACAAAAACAAAAAAAGGATTACCTTATTACTTTTGGGCACCAGTCACAAAGCTATAAAGGTTTGAGTCAACAATCTTACAGCACTCAGCTTCACTAAATACCTCCAGGTGTCTAGTATTCTATGAGAATTAGGAAAACTTCACCCTATCCATCTTCTCCACACTAGGCATAACTTCATACATCTCTACCACTGTCTTACTTTCCTTTTTCTACGTTAACCCCCCCCCCCCCAAATCCCATAACATTTCCTCATAAAGGAGACACTCTGGTCCTTTATGCATGTTGCTTGCCCTTGTCTGCACCTTTTCACACTCTTTGTTGTTTTGTGCCTTCAAATCATTTCCAACTTATGGCGACCCTATCACAGGGTTTTCCTGGCAAGATTTGTTCAGAGGAGGTTTGCCTTTGCCTCCCTCAGAGGATAAGTGTGTGTGACTTAGCTAAGGTCACCCAGAGGGTTTCCATGGCCAAGCGGGGATTCAAACCCTGGTCTCCAGAGTTATATTCTAATGCTCAAACCTCTACACCACGTTGGTCATTCTACTACAGTTGTCCCTCCACATTCATGGATTTGGCATTCACGGTTTTAAGTATTCACGGCTTGAAAATATTCTTTAAAAAATAATAATCCAAAAAGCAAACCTTGATTTTGCAATCTTATATCAGGGACATCATTTTGCTATGCCATTGCATATAATGGGACTTGAGTATTCACGGATTTGGGTATTCACGGGAGGTCCTGGAACCAAACCCCAACGAATGTGAAGGGACAACTGCATATCCTTTTTAAAGTTTGGTGACCAGAAATGTACAGTTGTCTCTGTGTGGTCACACCATAGATTTGTATAAAGAAACTATGAAGTCAGCCCCTCCCCCAGCTTCTTTTCCAGCGATCTCCAAAATGGGACTTATTTTCTTCACAGCATTCACATATAAAGGTTACCTTTATATAACCCAGACTATATGCCACAGCTCCAAGACCCCTTTTCTGGTTAGTCACCACCAGCAGAGTCCCCATCAATATATAAGTGCTCTTATATGTTTTCATGTGATAAGCCACATGGATTTTTACATGAAAGCTCTTCAACCCATGGAGACACTGCTGTTTTATTCTTTATAAGATATGTCAGCAAGGAGGCATTTAAAAAATAATAAACTGGAAATGGAGCTGCTGTTGTGTTTATACAGATACGTTATTTAAGCTTAATATGGTATATATTCTTGACCCTTGCTAACTTCTGTACTGTCCATAATGATAGAAGCATCAAAAATGATCACGGGCAGAAATATAGGCTCCTGTTTAAAAAAAACCCACCAAAATATTAAATCCTGACATCTTTGTTTGCATGGACATGGTTAAGAATAATTGATTTTCCTCTCCACTGCAGAGAACAGAGTAGCTTAAACTGTACCACATGGAGCCAAGAACAATTTTGAGATATCCCCTTCAGAGCACTGCCTCTTGGGAGCGAAAAACCAGCGTATGCATCTGTTCTTAAAATAAACATCAGTGGTTAGATGTGGGAGAAAGCTGTGTAGTCCATCCCCACCAGTGGAGCACCACTACCATTGGCATCCTGTTGGTTAGTCCTAACTACTGAAGACCCATTTAGTGGATTGTGGAATGGCAAGTCAACATGTAGAAAGCCTAAATACCCTAAAGGCACCAGATCCTGTTTGAGCTTGGAAGCTAAGCAGGGTCAGCCCTGGTCAGTACTTAGATGGGATACCACCAATGAATCTTCTTAACCTGTGGTCCAGGAACCCCCAGGGCTCCGTGATGTCCTCACAGGGGGTCCGTGAAGGCTTGAAGGCTGCTTGGCCCACCTCCTCCTTGCAGTGGAGCAACCAAGTGACAGGAGCCAAGGCAAAAGCTGGCTGGCTTGGCCTGGTCATTGCCATTCAATCTGCTCCAGCACAAATTTGCAGGAAGAAGGAAAAAAGCCTTCCCTCCCCCTCCAGTGCCTCTGAGGGAAGATTTAATGGTGGTTGTTGTTGTTAGCCTAATAAAAGGGCGGGGTGGGTCTTCTGTTATCTAGCTTGTGTTTCAACTTTTCCCCATCAGCTCACTGTTTTTTGTTTAATGAGTATTTCTTGCCTTAAAAAAAAACCTTATGAAATTCATGGGGATGCCATAAATTGACAGATGACTTGATGGCACACACACACAGAGGGAGAGAGAGGTCAACGTGTAGATAAATCTAATGGAGTTAATGGTTCTACTCTAATCAGGAGGAAAAGACAATTTATTATTTTGAACTCTTGACAACAGCTAGGACTTTCCAGAGACTTTCCAGAAGAGGCAAGGGATGATGACAGCAATGCTGGGATGGAAATCCAGAGCTCACTGTTATAGTGCGATTTTTCCATTTTAACTGCCATGGCAATAGTCTGTGGAACTCTGGGGTTTGTAGTTTAGTGAGGCCTAAGAGCTTTCTGGCTGAGAGTTCTAAATGCCTCTCCCGAAACTACAAATCCCAGGATTCCACATGGGGCAGCCAGAGCAGCTAAAGTGAAATAATAGCGCTATAACAGTGTGGTGCCATAAGGCCTGTTAACGAAACAGCTCCCCCAAGTACAAAAGGAAACAACCCCAAAGTCCGAAAGACTGAGAACTACAGCGACGGGGAGGGACGCTGTTCCGCGCCAGCCTGGTTTTAGGGCCGCAGCGCCTCAGGAAAGGGCGCAGAGTGGGCGAGGAGGCCCAGAAACCGGGTTAGAGGAGGAGGAGGAGCAGCCAGGCAGCCACTGGGAGCTCCTGCTGCAGCCGCTCAAAGGACGGAGGCGCCGTGCCCGTGTTTTGGCGCCTCCGCCCCGGGGCTCTCCCGACTTGAAGAACGGCCGCCGCCGCCGCCGCCGCCCCTCCCCTACCTGCTTCAGGGTCAGCGTTGCTGGGGGCAGCCGGGAGGCCGCCATGACTGCCTGCCTGACGGGCGCTTCCTGGCTCCCCGCCTTTTCGGCAGCTTTGTGGCGGCGACTCCTCCTCAGCGCCCCGCTCGGCCGGAGCGGCTCAGGAGGGGAGCGGCGAGGCCAGGAGCCCTTGGAAGCCACCGGCTGCTTAGCTGCCTGCCGCGGGGGGAAAGACCAGGCGACCCTCGCCTTCGTTTCTTCATGGCCAAATCCCGGCCGGCACTGAGGAGTGGTTTCAAGCCCTTCGTGGACAGGAAGGGAGGGAGGGAAGAAGGAGGCAGCCCTTTGTACCAAGGGCGGCTCAAACGAGTCCAAATCCCTCCCACTCATGGCATGTTACACCGTGGGTGCGTCTACACTATAGACATAAACGCAGTTTGGCACCACTTTTTAAGTGCTGTAGCTCCGTCCCATTGAATCTTGGGATTTGTAGTTTCACAAGGTCTTTAGCCTTCCAGAGTGCTGGTGCCTCACAAAACTACAAATCCTAGGCCTCTGTAGGATGGGACCATGGTAGTTAAAGTGGTGTCAGACTGCATTGTTTCTACAGCATAGATGTACCCTGTGTCTCCTGTGCTCACCTCAATGTCCAGGGAAAATTGGGGATTAGGAATTTTTTTATTGGAATAAGACTATTCTACTGAAAAATACACCTGACCGCAAAAGGCCGTAACAATAATGCAAAAAATAAATAACCCCCCCTCTTTTCTTACTAATACAAAAATAAATCTCTCCTAACACTAATACATTTTTCCTCTTAATCTAAACACACTATAATCACTCTTCTTTTCCAATGAACATTATATTTACACGTTACGATTGTACATATTTGGAAAAGAAAAAAAATAAGATTAATAAAAATAATAATACAAAAATACATAAATAAAATATTTATTTACAGATATCCTTTAAGTTATTGCTGGGGTTGTCTCATTAAACCACAGCCAAAACTTTTTTCCAATTATGGTTTGGCAGTTTCTCTTTTTCACTCAGAGCTAAGATCTTAACATAATAAGCAGTGCCTTTTACATCCTGCAGATTTTGACTCTTTACCTCCCTTTGTCTTTGGAAAAATAATCCCAACATCACATAGAGGAAACTTGGGGGGCATCCACACTAGAGAAATAATCCAGGTTGAAACTGGATTATTTGCATGGCTCCTTCCTATGGAACCCTGAGACTTTTAGTTTGGTGAGGCACCAGCATTTTTTGGCAGAGAATGCTAAAGGCCTTGTAAAACTACAAATTCCAGGATGCCACAGAAAGGAGCTATTCAAATAATCCAGTTTCAAACAATCCAGTTGTCTTTTGTGGTTTTGCCTATTCATGGTTTCTGGATGGGGGCAGCAGCGATGGGGGTGCCATGAGGGGAGCAGCAGTGACTCGAGCTTCTAGGCTCACCACATGGCTCGGATGGGGGAAGGCCCACTGCTCGCCCAGCCCAAACTCGGCTGCAATCTGGTCACACGGACTGGACATGCTTCAGCTTGTCAACATCCCTTCTTAAACTGTGGTGCCCAGACCTGAACACAGTATTCAAGGTGAAGTCTGAGCAAACCAGAATAGAGTGGCACTATTACTTCCCTCAATTTAGACACTATATTCCTATCGATGCAGCCTAGAATCGCATTGGCTTTTTTAGCTGCCACATCACACTGCTGACTCATGTTCAGCTTGTGGTCCACTAAGACTCCTATATCCCTTTCACATGCACTGCTATCAAGCCAGGTGTCACCCATCATATATCTGTGCATTTCATTTTTTTTTTTTTTTGCCTAAGTGTAGTACTCTACATTTCTCTCTGCTGAAATCCATTTTGTTAGTTTTGGTGGGCTGGACAAGTTAACTGTTCAATGGATTTGTAATTGGTTGACTGGCTAAACCCAAAGGGTGCTCAGCAGTGGCTCCTCTTCATCTTGGAAAGATATGACAAATTGGGTGCCACAGGGTTCTGTCCTGGGCCCAGTGCTATTCAACATCTTTATCAATGACTTGGATGAGGGAATAGAGGACATACTTATCAAATTTGCAAATGACACCAAATTAGGAGGAGTAGCTAATATCCTAGAGGACAGGATCAAAATTCAAAATGACCTGAATAGACTAGAAAGCTGGGCCAAATCTAACAAAATGAAATTCAATACAGAGAAATGTAAGGTACTGCACTTAGGGCAGAAAAACGAAATACATAGATATAGGAGAGGGGAGACCCGGCTGAACAAGACTACGTGCGAAAGGGATCTAGGAGTCCTAGTAGACCACAAGTTGAATATGAGTCAACAGTGTGATACGGCAGCTAAAAAAGCCAATGCTATTTTGGGCTGTATCAATAGAAGTATAGTGTCTAGATCAAGGGAAGTAATAGTGCCACTCTATTCTGCCTTGGTCAGGCCTCACCTAGAATACTGTGTCCAGTTCGGGCACCACAATTCAAAAAGGATATTGACAAATTGGAGCATGTCCAGAGGAGGGCAACTAAAATGGTGAAAGGTCTGGAAACCATGCCTTATGAGGAAAGACTTAGGGAGCTGGCTATGCTTAGTCTGGAAAAAAACAGCTAGGGGGCAATATGATAGCCCTGTTTTAAGTATTTGAAGGGGTGTCACATTGAGGATGGAGCAAGCATGTTTTCTGCTGCTCCAGAGACTAGAACACGGAGCAATGGATGCAAGCTCCAGAAACAGATTCTACCTCAACATTAGAAGGAACTTTCTGACAGTAAGAGCCGTTCAGCAGTGGAACACACTCCCTCGGAGTGTGGTAGGGTCTCCTTCTTGGAGGTCTTTAAACAGAGGCTGGATGGCCATCTGTCTGGATGCTTTGATTGTGATTCCTGCATGGCAGGAGGTTGGACTGGATGGCCCTTGTGGTCTCTTCCCACTCTACAATTCCATGATTCTATACTAATCTGTTAAAGTAATTTTGAATTCTGTTTCTGTCCTCTGGGGTATTAGCTACCCCTCCTAATTTGGTGTTATCTGCAAATTTGATAAGCATGCCCTCTGTTCCATCATCCAAGTCATTGATAAAGATGTTGAATAGCACTGGACCCAGTACAGAACCCTGTGGCACCCCACTGGTCACTTCTCTCCAGGATGAAGAGGAGCCATTGGTGACTACCCTTTGGGTTCAGTTGGTCAACCAATCACAAATCTACCCAACAGTCGCATTGTCTACATTTTACTAGCTTATTTGCAAGAAAATCATGGGGAACCTTGTCAAAGGCCTTACTGAAATCAAGATACGCTATATCCACAGCATTCTCTTCATCTAGTAAGCTTGTGACTGTCAAAAAGAGATTAGTTTGGCATAACTTGTTTTTGAGAAACCCAAGTCTTTTTTATTATCTTTAGTGATCATGGCATTCCTTTCTAAGTACTTATAGACTGTCTGTGTAACTATCTGCCCTAGAATCTTTCCTGGTATTGATGTCAGGCTGACTGGGCAGTAATTATTTGGGTCCTCTTTTCCTCCCTTTTTAAAGATGGGGACAACATTTGCTCTCTTCCACTCTGCTGGGTTCTCTCCTGTTCTCCAGGAATTCTAAAAGATTATTGTCAATGGTTCTGAGATTACTTCTGCCAGTTCTTTTAATACCCTTGGATGAAGTTCATCTGGGCCTGGAGACTTGCATTTAGATTAGTAATCAGGTATTCCTGTACTATCTCTTTATCAATTCTGTGCTGCATTTCCTCTACTGCATCATCTGCTCCATTTTCCCCAGGTTCAGCACTCTTTTCCTTTTGGGAGAAGACTGAGGCAAAGAAGGTATTGAGTAGTTCTGCTTTTTCTCTGTCCTCTGTTAGCATTTCATCATCTTCTGCACGCAGTAGCCCTACCACTTCCTTGTTCTTCCTTTTGTTATGGACATAACAAAAAAAAAGCCTTTTTTATTATTTTTAACCTTTCTAGCAAGCCTGAGCTATTTCTGTGCCTTAACTTTTCTGACTTTCTCCCTACATGAGCTATTTATTTGAATTCTTCTTTCACCTTTTCCCATTTCTTTCTGCTGTGCTTTCTGCAACCGGACTTGTTTATCTCAGATTCGCCTTTTTAGTCATCAGCGCGCTTGCAGAAAGCGCGGGATGAGTCCTTCCTGAATCTTCGTTTGTGAAGAAAAGCCAGAGAGAGAGAGAGAGAGAGAGAGAGAGAGAGAGAGAGAGAGATGTCCCTTTTAAATCTTAGTTCAGTAGAAAGTTCTTTAGACATCCACCCTGGTTTCTTTAGACACCTCTCATTTTTCCTCCTAGTTGGAAGTTTGAAATTGAACCTTCAATATCTCACTTTTAAGAAACTCCAATCCATCATGTACTCCCTTGGATGAGGGAACAGAGGGTATGCTTATCAAGTTTGCAGATGACACCAAATTAGGAGGTGTAGCTAATACTCCAGAGGACAAGATCAGAATCCAAAATGACCTCTAACTGCATTAAACAGTTTCCCATGTGTGTTAGCTAATTGCCCCCACAAGCTGGGTACTCATTTTACCGACCTACGAAAGGATGGAAGGCTGAGTGAACCTTGGAGCCAGCTGGAATCAAACTTACGACGTGGTGGCTTGCAGTACTGGCATTTAACCACTGCGCCACCAGGGCTCCAGAGTATATTGCCTAGATCAAGGGAAGGGCAGGTTGCTTACCTGTAACCATAGATCTTCGAGTGGTCTTCTGTGAATTCACACAGTTGGGTTACTCCTGCGCCTGCGCAGAGCCTCGGAAACTTCTAGAATCGCTAGGCAGAATGTGCTTTGATACATTTTTGGCGGTAACTCCGCCCATCCTAACGGTCCCTTATAAGGGCTTCCCGCCTAAAATCCCCTCAGTTCCTTGAATGACGCCGCAATTTGCAGCATCAGGAACATGAAGCATGTTTATATGATGTAGTAGGACATAGAGGGGAGGATGGGCGGGTCTGTGTGAATTCACAGACCACTCGAAGATCTATGGTTACAGGTAAGCAACCTGTCCATCTTCTTCGTGGTCTCTGTGAATCACACAGTTGGGTGTAGACTGGCAAGCTTCCATTCAGGAGGTGGGTATGTCCTACACCTATATACCATACACAACAACCATTTGAGAGTAAAATACTGAAAGCACATTATTAATTGAAATGAACAAAACATGTAACAGCAATGATTTGGCAACAGAGACACTCACTCATTGTATAGAAGATAACAACACAGCCTTCCCAAAGGCCGCCTCGTTCCTAGAACGAGAATCAAGTCTATAATGAGATATAAAAGTCAAAGGTGATGACCAGGTCGCAGCTCTGCAAATGTCCTCTAGAGGCACTCCAGAGAGAAAGGCTGTCGAGGTGGAGACAGCTCTCGTAGAATGTCCTCGAATTCGAGAAGGCAGGGGCTTCTTGGCCAGTTCGTAGCAAAGAGCGATGGTCGATGTCACCCATTTGGATAGCCTCTGCGAAGAGATGGGTTCTCCCAGTTTCGATTCAGCATACGACACAAAATAGTTTGGGTGACTTTCTGTGGGACGCAGTCCGTTGAATGTAGAAAGCCAAAGCCCTTCGAACATCCATCAGATGAAGGGTGCGTTCAAAATTGTCCTTCGGATCCTGCATCAAAGCGGGGAGAGTGATGGTTTGATTGAGGTGAAAGCTGGAGACCACCTTCGGTAAGAAGGAGATGTTGGGACGGAGGACACCTTGTGCTTGTGGAAAGCCGTATAGGGAGGATCTGACCTCAAGGCACAGAGCTCACTAGCCCGACACGCCGAAGTGATGGCCACAAGGAACGCCGTTTTCCAGGAAAGCAGTCGAAGATCTGCGGAAGCCATCGGCTCGAACGGTCGGCGGACTAGCTGTGAGAGCACCAGTTCGAGGCTCCACGACGGTGTCGGTTCAACCACTGGGGGATGGAGGTTCGCAAAGCCCTTCAAGAGCCACTTCACCGTGACGTCCACGAAGGGGGAAGGGAGACCTCTCGCCTGGAATTCAGTGGAGATGGCTGCCAAGTAGCACCGGATCGAAGACAGTGACAGGCCCGCAGAAGACAGGTGGAGAAGAAATTCGAGGACTGTCGGGATGGAGAATTGGGCAGGGGCTGGATCCCGGGATGCCAGGAAACTTTCATACTTCTTCCACTTATAGTGGTAAGATCTTCTGGTGGATGGCCTCCTTGCCGCATCGATGACAGCTTGGACGTCTGGGTGTAGAGATGCAGGTTGTCTCGGTACCGAGGATGAACCCGAAGGAGTCGAACCCGAGGGGAGAGTCACAGGGTCAACCTCCAGGCAGTCAGGTTTAGAGTGTCCGAGTCGGGATGTTTGACCTTGCCTTCCTGAAGGGTGAGTAGATCTGGACGGGATGGAAGGCGGATGAAACGGCGGTTCGACAAGCGAAGCAAGGTTGCAAACCACGGTTGTCGAGGCCACCATGGTGCGATGAGGATGGCATTCGTTCTGTCCCGACGAAGCTTGGTGATCACCCTTGTCAGCAACGGGAACGGGGGAAACAGGTAGAGTAACGGGCCCGACCATCGAAACAGGAACGTGTCTCCTCTCGAGTTCGGAGCTGGGTACCTCGAGCAGAATTGGGGACACTGGGCGTTCTCGGGGGAAGCAAAAAGATCCACTTGAGGGAACCCCCAGGTTCGAAATAGGTCTAGAGTGACCGACTTGTGGAGCTGCCACTTGTGGATGGAGAGACTCGAACGGCTGAGTCCGTCGGCAAGAGTGTTTTCCTCCCCTGGGAGATGGATGGATTGGAGAAACACCTTTCTTGTCACACACCATTCCCATATGTCCAGCGTGAGTTGGAGAAGTTGCGGGGATCTCGTGCCTCCCTGCTTGTTTATGTAGTACATAACCGACGTGTTGTCCGTCAACACCAGAACCGACTTGCCCCTCACCAGGGACTCGAAGGCCCTCAACACTTTCTGAACTGCAAGAAGCTCCAGTACATTGATATGGAGGGTTTGCTCCTCCATGCTCCATGAGCCTCGGATCTCGTAGGAGTCGAGATGCGCTCCCCATCCTTGCATCGACGCGTCCGTTGTCAGAGAGGTGTCCGGTTGCGGGGGGTCGAAGGGCATGCCTGCCAAGACATTGTCCGGTACCAACCACCAATCCAGCGACCTCAGGACCACTCTCGACATCGTGAGCATCTTGTTTGGAAGGTCGTGAAGAGGATCGAATACCTGCAGGAACCAATGTTGGAGAGGGCGGAATCGAAGTCTGGCAAGTCGAGTCACATAAGTCGTAGCGGCCATGTGACCGAGGAGCACCTGGACTGAGTGTGCCAGAAGCCTTCTTGACCGACGGCAGGTGTAGATCAGGGAACGTAGGGTGTCGAAGAGGTCTCACGGCAGGTAGGCTGTCGCAGTTAAAGAGTTCAAACGTGCACCAATGAAATGAATCACCTGCATTAGCAAGAGTTGGGATTTCTCGATGTTGACAAGTCCCAGGTAGCCTAAGACATCTAAGGAGAGGCCAATATCGAGTTCGAGCTGATGACGAGTCTGCGCAACAATCAGCCAGTCGTCGATGTAAGGGAAAACTTCTACGCCCTGCTGACGAAGAAAGGCCGCCACTACTGCCATACATTTCGTGAAGACACGAGGAGCGGTGGAGAGACCAAAGGGAAGAACTCTGAACTGGAAGACGTCGGTCCCGACCTGAAATGCCAGGAAGCGCCTGTGGGCTGGGTGGATTCCGATGTGAAAGTAGGCGTCCTTCATGTCTATGGATGCGAACCAGTCGTCCTGCCGCAGAACTGGAAGGATCGAAGCCAAGGTGACCATCCTGAACTTTTTTGGGGTTATGTACTTGTTCACTCCGCGAAGGTCGAGAATCGGATGGAACCCGCCATCCTTCTTGTCGACCAGAAAGTACCTCGAGAAGAAGCAGAGGTGATGGAGAGCGGGGTCGACGGGTTCGATGGCCCCCTTCTGCAGCAGTGTCCACCTCCTCGAGGAGGGGAGGGCGGTGTTGAACGAACCCGTCCTGTCGGAGGCAGAGTGTCGAACTCTATCCAATAGCCTGTTTGGACGATTTGGAGCACCCATCGATCGGAAGTCACTGAGAACCAGGCGTCTTGGTAGTTGGACAGTCGATCTCCGAAGAGAGGAGTCTAAGGAGAAACAAAGAGATCATCAGACAGGAGGGTTAGAACTTCCTTCGACCCTGGTCCCTGGGCCGTTGCCTGGGCTGTTGCCGGTGCCTGGAGCCCAAGCCCTGGCTCCTCACCGAAGAGGCTGGAGATGTGGAAGGAACATAACGGGAACGCCAGTAGGTTTGACCCAAATACCCCCGCCTGGGCTGTTGGCCAAAGGGTGAAGCCTGCCATGGAAACCTCCCTCTGGACCGGTACTGGTATGTGGAGGTGGAGCCCATACCATACTTCCTGGCCGTATTTCTCATCTTTTGAGCGAATTCGAGCTTGTCGTCGGTAGAACCGTTGAACAAGCCCGACTCGTCAAAGGGGAGGTCTTCAATTGTTGCTGACGCCTGGGGCGTGAGGCCAGAAGAACGTAGCCAAGCATGTCATCTCAGGGCTACCGAGCCCGCGATGGCTTTTGCAGCGCAATCTGCCATATGCCTGGCCGAGTTCATTTGAAGGCCTGCGAGAGATTGTGCCTCGGATTGTATGGCCTCCGCCATTCTGCACCGTTCCTCAGGAAGATCTTTGATCAAGAGGTTCATTCGTTCCCATAGCACTTGCTGGTATGCTCCCATGCACGCCGAGTAGTTAGCGACACGGAAGCTCAACCCAGCCGCCGAGTATATCTTCTTGCCGACGATGTCGAGCTTCCTACCCTCAGGGTCTGGAGGGGAAGATAGGGGCCGGCGTTGCTTTCTGTTTTGAGCTACCTCTACAACCACCGAGTTCGGTTTCGGGTGGTTTTGCAACCAGTCGACATGTTCTCCACCCACTCTGTATAGCCTGTCAATCTTTCTGGACGTGGATTGTATTGATGAAGGGTTTTCCCAAGACCCTTGGGCCAGCTTCAACAATGAGGGCAGGACTGGTATGACCGCAGCTGGTGGAGCTTTTGATTGAATTCTTTGAAAAATGGGATCCACAGGATCAGCTGGGCGCTCCTCGAGTTTCAAGTCCAGAGCGTGCGACATCCTCATCATCTGCTCCCCAAAGGCTCGGACATCATCCGTTGGGGAAGTCGAATCGTCGTCCATCAGCTCTGACTTTGGGGACCGAAGATAGGGCCTGTAGAAGTCCGAGGAAGCAACTGACTCAGATGAAGATGCGTCAGGCGAATGGCTTCTAGGCCGAATCGGCGTCAGAGAGCGAGGCTGCGGGGTTGGTGGAGTCCGTGGCAGAGGTCGGTGCTCAAGTGGAGAAACCTGAACAGTAGCGTCTCGGTGTGAAGCAACATCCAAAATCACCAGCGAATGAGAGCGTGGTCTCGGAAGCGAGGGTTGCGGTACCTCAATAAGATCTCCTCTGGGGTTGAAGATCTGCGACCCCGACGGAGAGCCCAGATGAGTTCTGCAAATGGAACGGGCCAAGTCATATGCAGAGTAAGCAGGGACATCCTCTCTGATGGAGGAAATGAGAGGCCGAGGCAGGTCTTCGGATTCGACAATCTCCACGTTGACGTCCAAAGAGTGGCGTCGGAGAAGTTGGTCTCGTGACACAACTAGAGCTGGTGATGATTCCACCCGCTTCGCAACATCCACGGCAGGGGAAAGCTCAACAGTCACAACATCCAAAGGTTGAGGAGGGGTCCGCAAATCACGGGCTGCCACATCTGGAGTAGACGGCGGTGGAGGGCGAAGAAACGCCTCGTCCGAGCCCTTCGGATCCTGAGGAGGGACTTGTGGAACCGCACATTCCGCCAGCTTGGCTTTCTTATCTTTGTCTTTCCTGCCCTCCGAATGTTTGGAGAGATGCTTCTCCTTTTTCTTCTTCTTAGCCGGTTTCGAGGTCGAGGCAGGAGCAGCGCAAGAGGGCTCCTTTTCACCCATAGCCTGCTTAGAGGTCGATGGAGGTGGCTCGGTAGCTTTCTCCAAACGGTCTCGAGTCGAATCCGAGGATACACGTCGATGGGTGGAGTGTAGAGCCTCGGGGTCCGACGCAGTGGAACGACGCCTCGAGGGGCTTCGAGACCGACGGCGCTTCTGGCCAGATGAAGGACGCAAGCGTCGACATTGTTAGACTCGCCCAGACAGATCAAACAGCGGGAATGCCCATCCGCACTCGGGAGTTTCGCTTGGCAGATCACGCACCGCTTAAATGCCCCCTTAGTAGACATAAATCACAATACTGCACAAGTCGTCAAAGAAAGAATCGTCGTCAAACCAGTCCAAGGTCAGTAACAGAGAGCAGAAGTAGCGACAAGCCGAAGGAGCGAGCAGAAATCGTAGTCAAAGCCAGAAGAAGTGGTCAAAAGCCAAAATACCAGAGTTAGATATCAAAGCCGTTAGGGATAGCGAAAAAAACGTCGTCGAAAGAGCAAGCCAAGTCAAATACCAATAAGTCTCAAAAACACCTAGCGCACAGAAGTTCCTTAAGCTGCTAACGCGGCGGAAAGAAAGGATCTGAGGGGATTTTAGGCGGGAAGCCCTTATAAGGGACCGTTAGGATGGGCGGAGTTACCGCCAAAAATGTATCAAAGCACATTCTGCCTAGCGATTCTAGAAGTTTCCGAGGCTCTGCGCAGGCGCAGGAGTAACCCAACTGTGTGATTCACAGAGACCACGAAGAAGATGTAATAGTGCCACTGTATTCTGCTTTGGTCAGATCTCACCTGGAATACTGTGTCCAGTTCTGGGCACTACAATTCAGAAAGGATATTGACAAGCTGGAACGTGTCCAGAGGAGGGCGACCAGGATGGTGGGTGGTCTGGAAGCCATGCTCTATGAGGAGCAGCTTAGGGAGCTGGGCATGTTTAGTCTGGAGAAGAAAAGGTTGAGAGGGGACATGATAGCCATGTTTAAATATTTGAAGGGATGTCATACTGAGGATGGAGCAGGCATATTTTCTACTGCTCCAGAGACTAGGACACGGAGCAATGGGTTCAAACTACAGGAAAAGAGACTCCACCTAAACATTAGGAAGAACTTCCTGACAGTAAGAGCTGTTCGGAAATGGAATACACTGCCTCGTAGTGTGGTGGAGTCTCCTTCTTTGGAGAGGCTGGATGGCCATCTGTCAGGAATGCTTTGATTGCGTATTCCTGCATGGCAGGGGGTTGGTCTGGATGGATCTTGAGGTCTCTTCCAACTCTATGATTCTCTTTTAGTATTCCTAACCAGGGGATCACACCCAGTATTTGCCTAAGTTTACTGAAATCAATTTTTTAAAAGTCTAGAATGCATGTCCAACTACACTTAGCTTCCCCTTTCCACTGTATAACAAACTCCAGGAAAATGTGATCACTCCCACCTAAGGATTCTGCCACTTCCACTCCATTAACTAGATCATCACTGCTAGTTAGGATCAGATCAAATACAGCTGATCCCTAGTTGCTTCTTTCTATCTTACTTGCTTCTTTCTACCTTTTGAACAATGAAATTATTCTGCAAGGCAAGTGAGGAATTTATTGGACTTTAATTTTTTTGCAGATTGCCAATGAATACCAGGTGCCTTAGGCTATATTTCAGAAGAAAGAACTGGCAAAACCACCTCTGAGTTTTCCCTGCTTAAGAAAACCCTATGAAATTAATGGTGCCGCCGTAAGTTGACAGGTGATTTCTAGATTACCAATGTAGTTTTGAATACTGTTCCTATCTTCCAGTGTGTTAAGCTACCACTTCCAGTTTTGTAACATCTGCAAACTTGAAAAGGATTTCCTCTACCCTATAATCTCTAAATCATTGATAAAAATATTGGCGTGTCGGCGTCCCAGGACACAACCTTCCAGAACTCCACTTGAGACCTTCCAGTTTGAAGCACAGTCAATGATGACAACTGGTAGAATTCACAACTAGCATGGTGAGCCAATGCTCTTGAATGGCCTGGCCTTTGGGAATGAGCACATTTCATTAAAAGGTTTTATATTTAAAATAACTATAGTTATTCACTACTCATGCAGGAGTAGGAGACAGACTCAAACCAAGCAAATTGGTTGGATTAACAGTTTAACATTGTACTAAACAATATGTAGTGAACAGAATAATGTACCTTCCAATACAGAATAATGTTTGGACAATTTCAAATTTAAGGTTTATAAATGAACATTGTCAGCATTAAAAGTTAGTGTTCCTCTAGCAGCTGCACAAATGGTAGCAGACCTAGCACAACTGATGCAAACGACACATAGCCAAAAAACAGTTGGGAGTGAATTCTGGAATGCCTTCTGCAAGCAGAATCAATGTACTGGGTTTGATACTTGTGCAAGGATGAAAATGTAGTTTCTGCCAGTGGTATAATCTCTGTGTTAGCAGAATGGCACCATTAGATACAGCCCCACAGTATTTTTCCTCTGATATCTTGAAAGGGCAGCATAATTATGTAACTTACAAAGGCAGGGGTCCTGTTGGTGACATACATTTTAGCATCCTGTTCCAATAGTTACTAGATTGTGAGCCAGACTTACAATCTTGTAATTTTTGGGATTCCTGTTTATGGTCATTCATGACTTCAAGTGACACCCCCCCCCAAAAAAACCCTACTGCTTAAGCCAGGCAGTGTCCCACCTAAAGGGTTTCTGAGGAGCTGAAAATAGTGGGGGTGGGAAACGGCAACTGCAGTGCTCTCCTGGTTTCAGGGCATGTTGAGACAAGCAGTTGTGGCAGGACCCCAAAGGGTCTCTCCAGTTGTTGGTCTTAGTTGCAGGAGTGTTGCATTGATTTCTCAGCACCCTGATCTGCAGTGCCTCAGTGCCTTCAGCCCCCCCCCCAGCCAGTAAGGTGATCCACACTTGGAATCTGCCTTTCACATGGGGAGAAGCAGTTGCCCAGCTCAACTGCACACTGACCAAGTGACTGCAGAATTTCAGCCTAGGTATTTAAAGAAAGCCCATTTTACTTAATGTGAGCTAAGTTTGATTTGGCCTCCTTATATTTTCTCTCCTGAAATCTTTAGTGCACTAAAGGTAATATCTGTCTAGTTGTCCTTACTATTAAAAAGCATCACAGAAGTTGTACACCAAGAGGTAGATTTTTAAAAAGCATTAGGTTCAAAAAAGAAAAAAAGTTCAATGAAATAGGTACACTGTTAATGGAGAAGGGGCATCCTATACTTGTTACTTTAAAACATGGTGTGGGAGGCTTTCCAGATGTTGTTGGACTGCAGTTCCCATCAACCTTCTCCACCGGTGATGCTGGTCAGGGCTGATGGGAATCACAGTCCAACAATACCTAGAAGGCCACAAGTTTGTGCTATAAAGAATTTGGGGGGGGAGGGGGGTTAAAAAACCAAAACATATTAATGCATCACTCTTGAAATAATGAAGCAACACTAATGAAGAAGTACTTAAAAAATTAACCAGCCCAAAGAAAAATAAAATATTGAGTTGAACAACAGCAGTCATTGACAAAATAAATTTCAAAAATTACCTAAATTTATAAGGATCCTAATACAGAGAAAAACTTGTTTTAGACTCTTTCAGACATAAATCAGTGCTGGCAAATAAGAGACACAATTACAAACAACAAAACATCTTTATTAGTAATCACAAATGATGCATAGTTTTTGCAATGAAAAAAAGGTTAAGGAAGAAAGAGTTTTCTGTGCATGCTTCAAGGATAACAAAATGCATCTTGATATTTGCCTTGGACAGAGGGCAAACTTCACAGTGTAAAGTGATAATGCAGAGTCTTTCATGTCATAAAAATACCCTTCTAGCATTATCAGACAACCAGTAACTATTCAGCAACATGATCAGTTTCAAGTATTCAAGTAGGTTTCTTTTTGGCTGTGTTGAATTCAACCCGCACCCCCAACCCAAACACAGGGTCCCACTCATACATGTGACCTAAGACAGACAAGTATATCTTATTATGGTTAAACATTTCTAGTTGCAACTTCTTCTCTCAGAAGGGAAACTAGCTTCTTACTACTATAGGAACAGAGTTTTAGGAATTGTCTATTTCTTAATGATAGAGAAATACCAAATTAACCTTAGAATAAATTATTCAAAGAGCAATTAAAGGGAGAAGGTGGGTTTCTCACTGTTTCCACACATAGGCAAGAAAGTAAGTAAACGCTAATGGAAATAATCCTGGATTGCATAGTCTCCTGCGCTGAAAACGGAGAATGCATATTTTAAGTGTGCGGTTTCGGACTCGTTTGTATATCATCTCAAATTCACTGATGAACTGGCAATCAGATGTTCATTTGACCTGGCAAACTACAGGATATCTGGTGCAGTCACCAACTCAAACCACTGTCTGAGGGCATCACTGAGAGTCTCTGGGAGGGCATTCACATCTCTAAGAATTATGTAGAAAGGGAAGGGAAATTCTTCCATGTATGACCTTATTTCTGGCAGTTCCCCTGGGCGTTTGAACACAGGTACTTTAATGTCCAAGATGGAGTCCTGTGAATTAAAATGGAAGGTTGGTAAGAGCAGATACTGGTATACAAAAGTAGCATATCTAGCGTTGCACATTTTCTTGATTCTCCAAAGACCAAACTAAGAAAAGATACAACTGTGTTATAACATATGAAAGTAGTCACAAACAGTTGTGAGAGAACAGTTGAAGTCAAATTGCATCTCCCTGTCTCATCTCCCATCTGTCTTCTCCAAAACCTTTCATTGCTAAGTACACCATCTTACTCCATTAGCATCCAAAGTCAATAATGTTAATTCCAAAGATTGTAAAGCAAGCACTTATAAGACTATTTACATTAGACTAAAATGAAATTGTCAAACCAAGTGAAAGAATAATGATAGGATTGGTTTTATGCCTGCTACTACCCAGAGTTTATTTGTGTCATAGTTTTGTTTTGTTTTTAATTATCCTCCATGCACTTTTTGTAACTCAATGGATATATAACTAAAAATGTCTTATTTATTTGTGACTAGACAGAAACTACAAATACTGGATATGGTTGTGGATCTCTGCCATGGGCCAGAACTCAGTGCCTACAACAGCCCACTCTGGCTTCCAAAACAGAGGTGGGCCTGTACTTTTCTTTACTGCTATGGAAAGGAAGGAGAAATCAAGACTAGAGGAATGGGGAACTATTTTGTAGACAAACAGCATTAACAACATGGGAAACTAATATGAGGCAAGGCCAACACATGTGCTGGCAAGGGGAAAACAAGAATCTTTCAATTCAGCGGTTCTATAGTATGAAATTCTAGATACTTCTCTTTACTACTATAATTGGAAAGGAAATGCAGCAATCCTTGGACCTAGTCACAATCAACATGCCTTTCTAGCCAAGTAAAAGGAGTACTTATTCTGCCGTTGTTGTTTCACTCACCCTTGAATTAGGGTTGTCCAGCACTACAAAAATGATAAAGATGTTTGCATTTTGAACAGACTGAACAGCCGCTGTCACGCGTTCCTTGCCCTCAAGGAAAAGACCTCTGCCATCTGATACTATCAGAAGTAACTGAGCAGTATCTGTTAAGACAGGTATATTTTCATTTGTAATAGAATTCACACAGAGCAGAGAAAAGCACACACATTCCAAATATTTTACTAAAGGTTTGTACTGTATTTATAGCCCTGAATGAGAATCTAAGCTTTGTTCCCCAAAACAGACACAAAATTTAAAATGGCTATTAAAATCAATACCCATTTTTGTAAGCAATGGAATAAATAAGGGCCTGACTGGTTACTCAGAACTCAAATATTACTGCAAAAATTAAGTCTTATTTATTAAGGACTACTATTTGAACCAGCAGCATTATGACTATAGAACAATGGTTCTGATAAGTTCAGCGTAGAAACAGCCCATGGCAGGGGTGTCTAGCCCAAATACTTCAGTTTTCTTTGAAGCCCCTATCAAAATGGCAACTGGATGTGATGTTGCATCACTTTCCGTCGCTATTTTAAAAGAGACAGTAACAAAAATGTAGGTGTTGGAAGGTTCTGGGTGGTTGGTTGAGTGTGTGTGGGGGTGTCATTCCATACATAATTTTCAGGCCAAAATTCTGCAAAAAAATTCTATTTGGGGGGGCTGGGGTTGGGGAGACCGCTGGGAAGCTTCAGGGGCCACAAAAGTAGGACCCAGGGGGCATGTGGCTCCCAAGGCCTCACTTTCCTCATTCTTGCTCTGCGGCAATCAAAGTCATTTTAAAAAAGAGAGAAGAAAACTCACCTGGATTGATATTTTGAGGTAACTGCTGTGCTGAAGCAAACATATTTATTGAAGATTCTAAAAACTGTAGAAAGGCAAAAGAATAAAGTAATCTAGTGTGAGTGGGGGTGGGGAGCTGATCCCAAAATAGTGACACCAATTCTATGAAAGTGAGTGATAAATTCAGTTTCAAAAAATCTTAAAACTACAGTATACTGTTTTCGAATTATGTCCTATTGTTTCCTTTCGTTGACTATGACTAGTGCGCCCCAAATAAAAACTGGATAAACCAATAAAACAACTAGCTTAACTTCAGCTTCAGGTGAAGAGGATATTCTTAGATATCCAACTCACACAGAAACTGTGTGTGTGTGTGTGTGTGTGTGTGTGTAGGTAGGTTCATTAGCAAGATCTGTCTGCAAAGTCAGGAAAGAAATCAACTTGGGATTGTTTCTCATGTTGGAAGTCAGACTGATTTGAACATTCCCACCTTTCAGAGCACTTGCTCCACCCACTGTAACAAGTGAACTTATCACATTAAGTACCAGCATTCCTTTCTAAACATGACAGTGTAACAATTTGGGATCTGCAAAATGATCTACTTAAAGGAAAACTTGACAGTACAAATCATCCAAGAGGTACCTGAGCTATCTTAGTTTTCTTTTGTTCAAATTTACAGAGCTGTAGTATCCGGGTTCCTGACTGGTCACTGAATTGTTCATGGAATGGATGCAGTAGCTGAACTGTCTCTCCAAAACTGCAATAAAATTAAATGCACGTTTTAAAATTATGCACTGTGCAAGAATTATATTAAGTTTGTTACAGGCATTCTTTGTTTTGGCCTTAAAAGTGTCCTTACCTACATACAGCAATCTGCCCCACCTCTAGAAGAGTCAAAGCATTTCCAATCACTGCCAGGGATTCATAGGCAAGCTATAGAAAACAAGAGGAAACAAATTGGAATCCATTATGTATCAAAGCTTAGTATGTAAAATGTGGCACTGAATTAACCATTAACAATCTGCAAGACTGAACAAATACTTTCCACAAAAACAACACAAGGAAATAACAGGACAGAATCATACAGTCCAGCAATGCAATTTGCTGTTTCTCTCCCCAATGACTATTTCCTGCCACAGGGAAAGGAATGCCTGCACATCCATCTTAGTGCTGTTATGTGTTTAAAAATCCAATTCCCATTACTAGCTGTTGACTTAGAACTAGCATCTGGAATAGCTCTCATAGTAGGAGATGCAAGGCAGCTGACACAATTCCATTAGGATAAACAAGTGGGAGAAGAGCAGTAGCATGAGCTGAATAGTTAGGTGCAAGCCCGAAACCACTCAAGATAGCAGTTGGCCCTCCACATTTGCAAGGGTTAGGGGTGGAAGACCCTTGCAAAAGTGAAAAAAAAATGTGAATACGTACAGTGGAGATGGAAGTAGAGCTCCTGAGGCTTGCAAAGTGGCTGGCTGGGGGGCGCCATGTGTGTGTGTGTGCCCCTCAACCACCAATCTGCCTCCTGAAGATTGGGGCAGTCATCCACATTCACATAGCAGCCCCACACTGCTGTGCTAGTGCTTGGGGAAGGCAGAGCAGCAGAAATCTGTCACCAAGAGTCTCCCAAAGCCCGCACAGCAGCTGGCTTTGGGGGCTCCTGGCAACAGAATTCAGTGCTGCTTCATTCACTATGCTGCTGTGATAGTGCTTGGGGAAGGCAGAGCATCAGAAATCTTAGTCACCAAGCATCTAACAAAACCTGCAAAGCAGCCAGCTTCGGAAGGCATCTGGCAGCCACTGTTATGACTGCTGGTGCTCCCCTGCTTCCTGAATCCCAAGGCTGTTATGTGAATGTGTGCACAGTGGGCTGGAGGCAAGCCCATGAATAATCAAATCCATGGATGTCAAACATGCAAATGTAGAGGGCTGACTGTACTCATGAAGATCAACGTTCAAGTTCCCAGTTTAGCCACTTCATCATTTCAGATGCTTTTACCTGTTTAGAATGGTTGTCTATCATACTGGCTGAGTCATCAAGGGCCAAGCAAATCTGGTACTGTCGTTTGCTAGGCTTGGTTCTTCGTAACCAAATTTTATCCTTTCGGAACTGACTGGCAATATAGGGAATTATTTTGCGCATGTTCAGTCTTTTTCCTGTTCTATAGTCACCTCTGGGAATTAAGAAGAAAATGCAAAATGTTAACAGCACTAACATTTTAGAAGGAAAACAAGACAGAATAACCATCTAAAGAAAATATTGTACACAAAATGATGTACAGTTGCCCCTCCACATCCGCGAACTTAACATTCGCGGTTTTTAATATTCGCGGGTTTTGGGAGGGCCCCTGCCCTCCCAAAAGCAGTGACATGGGGCCTCTGGAGGCCCCATGAATGCCTTGGGCGGGAGGGGGGGAGGGCTGGGGAAGCCTCCATGGGGCCTCCGGAGACACTCCATAGACCCCAATGAAGGCCTTGGGCGGGAGGGGGGAGGGCCGGGGAGGCATCCATGGGGCCTCCGGAGACGCTCTGTAGGCCCCATGAAGGCCTTGGGTGGGAGGGGGGGAGGCCTTCACGGGGTCCGTGGAGACGCTCTGGAGGCCCCATGAAGGCCTTGGGCGGGAGGGGGGATGGCCGGGGAGGCCTCCATGGGGCCTCCGGAGATGCTCCGGAGGCCCCATGAAGGCCTTGGGTGGGAGGGGGGAGGGCCGGGGAGGCCTTCACGGGGTCCCCGGAGACGCTCTGGAGGCCCCATGAAGGCCTTGGGCGGGAGGGGGGATGGCCGGGGAGGCCTCCATGGGGCCTCTGGAGATGCTCCGGAGGCCCATTGAAGGCCTTGGGTGGGAGGTGGGAGGGCCAGGGAGGCCTTCACGGGGTCCCTTGGGCGGGAGGGGGGAGGGCTGGGGAGGCATCCACGGGGTCTCGGGAGGGTGTCCGGAGGCCCTGTGAAGGCCTTGGGAGGGAGGGGGAGGTGGGGGAAAGCAACTATGGGGCCTCTGGAGGCCCCATGGTCGCTTTGGCGGGGGAGGGGGAGGGCAGTTGTTATTCGCGGAATTTTCACATTTGTGGAATTTTCACATTTGTGGAATTTTCACACTCGCGGAGGTCCGGAGAACCTAACCCCCGTGAATGTGAAGGGACGACTGTACTACAAATTGATAATTTGCATTTTCTGTATCTTATTACACTATCCCCACAACCTTGCAAGTCAAGTATATCTGTGACTGTACTGTCAATTCCGTCACTGAAGTAACTGATATCTATGAAAGCTCATGCTAAATAAATTCATCTCAAAGGTGCTGATTATTCCTTCATCCTGCCCCCTACCAGTTTTTCCATTTTATGCTGAAACAGACTAACACAGCTCTCTCTTTGAGATCTACTACAGATTGATAGACTATAGACACAAGTTTACTAATTGGTTTGGTTTCTCGTGTTAGGCATCTAGAGATACAAACACTTGCCCACCTAAGTTATCCTGATTTTTAAAAGAGCTGATGTTAATGGAGTTAACAGTTTTGAGTTAAAAAAATAAAATAAAACTACAGCTTCTCTTAGAACTGGAATAATCTTTATTAAAACACTGAAAATCTGGCTTAAAAAAAAGTCATTATAACTCCAAAGTGAACCTGAATTAGCATAATAATAATGACCAGAATTCTGCTAGGGAGTTACGAATGTGTAAGAACCAAGTTACATGGCTGCACAGTGACTCCTGACTCAAACTCGACCCCTGCTAAAAAAAATCCCCACTTACTGGGCAGCAGTCAATGTGATCAACCGTGGTCTGTTCCCATTGATCAGGAAGCACCTGACTGATGCTCCCATCCCTTTCTGTGTGTAAGCTCCCCTGAGACAGGCACTGTTGCAATTTCCCTTTGTGCCAGAGATTATTCACACCAGAGGAAATGCCACATTGGTTCACTTACCGTGAATGTGCATTCTTGAGAGGAGCAAATAGGAATTCTTCATGTTGGGAAATGCCCATTACTGCCCAGCCGGAAGCAGGAAATTGAGTCATGGTCATATGCAAATTTTAAGGTTTCTTTGTTGTCCTTCCTCCTTGACCATGCGGCCAGCTCACTGACTATCAAAGCCTGGAAGACCTGCGATAAAACACAAGAGATAAAGTCTGCGCACAACTTAGAGTCGTCTAGTGCAGACACTGGAAGGGAGGATTCCTGTTCGCTCCGCTCAAGAATGCACATTCACGGTAAGAGAATCAATGTAGCATTCTCTAAGAGAAGGAGTGAATAGGAATTCTTCATTTTGGGATGTGCCCAAGCTAGAGATCTGTATGGGTGGGAGTGTCTGCTATGTATGCTGGTTCAGGCTCTTATCACCTCCTGGAGGACTTTCCTCTCGAAGGTGGCAGCCATGGCCCTATACTTGTCCACTTTGTAGTGCCTGATAAAGGTGGATAGGGTGCTCCAAGTTGCGGCCTTGCAGATCTCCGCTATGGGGGCATTGGTGGAGAATACTCCTGTGGTGGCTGCTGATCTCGTGGAGTCTGCCATCACGGCGGAAGGCCTTGGGGTCCTGGAGACATCATATGCCAGAAGGATACATGCCTTGATCCAGGTCGCGATTGTCCACCTAGAAGCCTTCATCCCTACTGAGGCTGGGGTGAAGGAAATGAAGAGGGAGTCGCAGCGCCTGAAGGAACTGTGGTATTGTCTATTAGTACCAGGACGTGAGCTCCCCTGAACTCCTGGGCGAAGTGCAGAAGAGCCAGGTGAGCGGCTCGAAGCTCTAGCCAATTGATGCTGTGGCCCAGTTCCTCCTGGACCCAGAACCTTGGTGAAAACCCGGGGGGGCCGGCACCAAGCCGAATGGAAGGGCCTGGAACTGAAAATGCTGGTCCCTGAAGGCAAAACGAAGAAAATGTCTACTGTCCTCATGAATCTGAATGTGGAGATATGCCTCGGATAAGTCCAGAGAGGCTAAGAAATCCCCTCTCTGCAACGCCTCTCGAATGGATGTTAGCATTTCCATCTGGAACCGCTTGTAGAAGAGACACGAGTTTGTGTACCTGAGGTCTAAGATTGATCGAGAGTCCCCTCCCCTCTTGGGTACCATAAAGAAGAAGGAGTAGACTCCCGAGAATCTTTGACCAGTTGGTACGACCTCTATTGACCTGATATGCAAGAGGTGCTGAATGGTTGCGCGCAACTCCACGGCCTTCTGAGAATTTGAAGGAACTGGGGCAGGAATGAACCTGTCCACTGGTCTGGTGTTGAACTCTAGTTTGTAACTGTGTTGAATCATTTTCAGTACCCATTTGTCCGTTGTGGAATTGGGCCAGACTTTGAGGAATAGGCTCAGACGCCCTCCCACTGGCACTGTTGACGAGTCAGAGTTGCTGTTTAGAGGGTCCCTTGTTATTCTGGGGAGCTCCTCTGCGATTGTTGCCCATTTGTGAGGTTGTAGAATGCCTGATGACTTGGTTGGTTCTCGCCCATGCAGGGCAGAAGGGGCAGTAATCCTTCTGTCTGCCATATCCCCTGGAGGAATGAAAGGAATAGAACGGTGATGGCGAACCTATGACACGCGTGTCACCACTGACACGCGTAGCCGTCAGTGGTGACACGCGGCTAGGTCGCTCCCCCCTCCCCACCCTCCCTAGAGTGGTGATCAGGGCTTCAAAGCCCTGGTCGCCATTTTAGGCAGGCGGAGGAAAGAATGAAAGTGGCTGGTGGGGCTACGAAGCCCCGGTCACCACTGGGAGGAGGCTTTCCAGCCAGCACCCTCCCTTCCAAAAGCTGCGATTGTGGCTTTGGGAAAGGAGATTGGCTGGTCGCTGGAGAGGAGGGGCTGGAGAAGGGAAAAGCCCTCCCATCCAGCCCTCCCATCTAGCCAGTGATGCTCCCCCCCCCCCCGTGCAGCCTCGCTGAAAGGGAGGGGTGTTCTCTGTGAGTCACGGAGAACACCCCTCCCTTTCAGCAAGGCTGGACAGGGGGGGGGAGGTAAAAGCTCGCTGGCTGGGACCTTTCCCAGCCAGCGATGCTCTCATTCCCCCCCCCCCGTGCAGCCTCCCTTTCAGCGAGGCTGGACGGGGGGTTAAAAGCTCGCTGGCTGGGACCTTTCCCAGCCAGCGATGCTCTCACCCCTCCCTTTCAGCGAGGCTGGAGGGGGGGGGGTAAAAGCTCGCTGGCTGGGACCTTTCCCAGCCAGCGATGCTCTCACCCCTCCCTTTCAGCGAGGCTGGAGGGGGGGGGGGTAAAAGCTCGCTGGCTGGGACCTTTCCCAGCCAGCGATGCTCTCACACACACACCCCGTGCAGCCTCACTGAAAGGGAGGGGTGTTCTCCGTGACTCACGGAGAACACCCCTCCCTTTCAGCGAGGCTGGATGGGGGGGTAAAAGCTCGCTGGCTGGGACCTTTCCCAGCCAGCGATGCTCTCACCCCCCCCCCCGCAGCCTCGCTGAAAGGGAAGGGTGTTCTCCATGACTGAGTCACGGAGAACACCCTTCCCTTTCAGCGAGGCTGGACAGGGAGGTAAAAGCTCGCTGGCTGGGACCTTTCCCAGCCAGCGATGCTCTCAACCCCCCCCCCGTGCAGCCTCACTGAAAGGGAGGGGTGTTCTCCGTGACTCACGGAAAACACCCCTCCCTTTCAGCGAGGCTGGACAGGGGGGCTAAAAGCTCACTGGCTGGGACCTTTCCCGGACAGCGATGCTCTCACACACACACACACAAACCCGTGCAGCCTCGCTGAAAGGGAAGGGTGTTCTCCGTGACTGAGAACACTCCTCCCTTTCAGCGAGGCTGCACGGGGGGGGGGGTGAGAGCATCGCTGGCTGGGACCTTTCTCAGTCACGGAGGGTGGCTGGAAGCTGTAGGGGAGGGGCTGTAGGGGAGTGGTTGGAGCGGGGAGCCTTTCCAGCCAGCACTCTCTATTTCCAAAGCCGCGATTGATCGTGGCTTTGGTAAGGGAGAGTGGCTGGCTGGTTGCTGGAGGGGAGGGGTTGGAGGGAAGTGGCTGGAGGGTGCCTGATAGCCTGGATTGGAGGGAGGAGGCTAACCAGAAAGCACCCTCCCTATCAACGAGGCTGCCATTTTGGCCTTTTCTTCCCAGCAGCCTCGGCTGCTGGGGGGGAAGGCGGGGGAAAAAGGAGCCAATCGGGGCTGGTCAGCTGTGCCCCATTGGCTGCCTGGACCAGAGGGGAGGGTCATCCGGCCGCATTTCCAGCGCAGCTGGATGATGCGGTGGCTGGCGATGGGGCCGGTATAAATAGGCCAGCCCCGGTGCAAAGCCTCCAGTTCGGCCCCAGGAGCACTTCGGACACTACCTCAGACACCACCACCCCTGCCCTCCCTGCGCATTGCTAAGCTAAGTGGGAAAAGTGAGATCATTGCTCATCATTTAGCACCCTGAACAATATAGCAATGGCTTTACTCACAATTTTCCCCTCTACATACTTTTGTGAGGTCTTATTCTCAGTGTTAAATAATATCAAAACCAACAAAAGAAACAGAGTGACAGATGAAGTTAGTAGCACTTGCTTGGGCCTGAAGTGTACAAAATACCAACCTTCAATTGAAGAATTAGCCAATGAAATTCAGCAACAAAAAGTCACTAATAGGCAGGTTAGTTAAAGAATTCCCCCTCCCCCTGACTTATCTCAGTTTATGGCACCCCACACAAGCTAAATAATATCAAGACCAACAAAAGAAACCGACTGACGGATGAACAAAGAAGTCACTAAGCAGGTAAGTTAAATAATTAGTTTTTGGTTTATTAAATACAATTATATATAACAATTATACATTTATGTTATTTAAACAACAAATATTGTGAAATAATGTTTTTTCCTCAAAGTGACACACCACCCGAGTTATGCTCAGTTTTTTGGCGAAGTTTGACACACCAGGCTCAAAAGGTTGCCCATCACTGGAATAGAAGGACCGAAAGGAGCGCTTAGATCTGGACTTGTCTGAACGATGCGATAAGGATGGCATCGCCTGCTTCTTCTCCTTGGTCTCAACCAGGATATCCTTACAGCTTCATCCCCAAAAGGCTTAGTGCCCTTGAAGGAGCAGTGCAGAGGTGCGCTCTGGAGTGCATGCCTGCGTTCTAATGCTTTAGCCATATAGATCTGTGTGCCAGTGCCGCCGCGCGTATGGATCTAGCTGAGAATGCAAATGTGTCTAGAGAAGCATCTGCCACAAGATGCAGGGTAGATATGACCTTGGAAAGCACCCTGCTCAATGTTCTTGTATCCAGATGTGAAGCTTGCTGGACCTCGTTTAGCTACAAGATTGCTGCTCTGACAAAAAGTGAAGCTATAGCCAATGCTCTGATTCCTAGGGCCAAGGCTTCATGAACCTTCTTTATTGCCCCATCTGCTCTTTTTTCATCAGGGTCCTTGAGGAGGGCTTCTCCCTCTTTGGGCACTAAAAAATTGGAGACTAGCGAGGCCACCGGCTTGTCCACAACCGGCACCTTTAGCTTCTCTAGAACATGTTTGCTTGGCACATAGTACTTCTGGGCCACCAGGGTGCCCCTTTTTCCTAGTGCTGGCTTGTCCCATTCCTCTGCCAAGATATGATGGAAGGTGTCTGGAAAGGGTAGGTCTGTTTTTTTGGATCGCTGGAGGCCAGAGGAAGGCCTGCACCTTTTCGCTTCTCTTCTGCGTGGGCACCTGCACTGAAGATGCCTGGTCTCCTTTGGAACCTAGTTCCAAGGCTGCTATCATTTTGTTGAGCAGAGAGGAATAGGCATTGCCCTGAAAGAGTCTATCTGAAATACTGGGCTCAGGTTGTTCCACATCGGAATATTCCCCTTCTTCTTATCCTCCTGGTTGTCCTGATCAGCAGAGGGATCTGAATCCACCCCTTCAAGATACTCAGAAGATCCTCTTCCTCCTCCCCCTCCGAGGAGTGAAAAGGAGAGGTGGCTTTCCTCTTCCTCTGTCCCGCCACCAATGCGGAACGAGGAGAGGTGGAAACAGCAGTCCGGTGGGATGGACCAGCCTGTGGTGGGGCTTCCACCGCCACCATGCCTGCTGGCTTCGGCGGCTGCTGCTGAGCACTGCGAGCTTGCAATGGAGGGCTTGCCTGCACTGCCACCGAGACCCCTGGAACCTGGCCCGCACACTTCGCGCCACTTTCCAAACCGGCCTGCGCTCCAGTGTCCTGCGTTAATGGCCTTGGCAGGGGTCAGGGCGGTGATTTCTGTCACCTTGGAGACTGCTGCAGTGGAGGGCCTAGCAGCATTCACAGAGATGGAATGGGCTCCGGACTGGTAAGCGGACTCCAGCCTCCTCCCAAATCGCACCGCAAAGTCCTTGCGGCCGAAGAAGCCTCTGAGTGGGGGAGAGTGACGCAGGATTTCCCACCCTCCCTTTGCGGTCGATCCACAATGTCCCGGCCGAATGGGTCCCTTGGAGATAAGCGCTCGCCACATGCCCTTGTAGGAGGGCCGACGATAAGAGGTGCAAGGCCACCTGCAGGATGTCCTCCCTCCCAGTCCCAGATCGCCGGGACGAAGAAGACGGGTTTAAAATGGCGCCTGTTTGCGGCGTGGTTGCCACGCTGCTCCCGTCCTCCCCGCTCGTCAGGGGAACCTGGAGTGCTGCTAGCCAGCCACCGGTAGGGTGAATTCCTTAGGGCTGAGTCTCGCAATGGTTAGGGGGCAAGGGGAAAAACCCCCGGTCGGGGACTGGGGAAGGCAAGGGTTGCATCCCCCTGACCTGGGTCCCCGGTACCTCTGGAGGTAAGAAGCCTCCCCGCTGATCTTCTGAGGTTCGCCCGGCGCCTAGGGTGGTATCCAGTCTCTGTGGGGTGGCCATCAGACGCCCTCCAAGCTCCAGCTCAGGGCTCCGTTTGCTGGTAGTTGACGCTGCTTGCACGCTCTCGGAGCGGGTGGGGGTGGACTTCTCCTTGGCTTTCTGGGGCGGCTGGCTTGGCACGCTCAGAGAGCGGCCTGCCTGTTCACTAGCGGACTGGGCCTGTGGGGACCCATACAGCCTGGGCAGGGTTCTGGTGCAGCCCTGGGCCCCTGCCACTGCCGGCAGCTTCTCGTCTTTCTGGCTTGTTTTTAGAGCCGGTTTTTCCCCACTGCCTTTTACCATGAAGAGACAGAGAGAAGAAAAGTGGGGGAAGGAAGGATATATGTATATAGAGAGAGGGGGGAGGAGGGAGGGGTAAGGAGGATGGAGGATTGAAGAAATCAGTGGAGAAGAGTAAGTAGAAAAGTGAACAGAGGAGTGCAGAGGGAATCTTGGAGGACAAATTGCAGCGTCTGGACTGGGCAAAAGCAGGAAGTTGAACTGGCCACATGGTCAAAGAAACAAAGAAACCTTAAAATTTGCATATGACCATGACTCAACTTCTTGCTTCCCAATGGGCAGTAGTGGGCGTTCCCCAACGTGAAGAATTCCTGTTCACTCCTTCTCTCAGAGAATAGGGGTATCTGCCAGCTGCTTCTTGAGCTGCAGGGGAACAGACCCTCATTGACTGCAGTGGCTGCTGCCTGGCAACTGCAGGACTGTCACAGTTGCTACATGTCCCCTAAACTAGAGAATACATAGAAATTGTGAAAACCAAACAGTTCCAAATGCGTAACTCTAGGTTATGCATTCGTAACTTCCCAAGAAGGGATTGGATAACAACAACAATAAAAGAAAAATCATTTGATGAAACATTGATTCTGCCCTCCATAATTATTTTTTGCTATGTAGCCAGAAGTATGCATAATTTATATTAAAGATAAACTAAAAGCTTCTGCTTAGATAACCCCAGCTAGTCTTAGATAAACTGGATTCTGCAACCTGCATTCATTATGCAAGTCATGCCACCTGTGTCATATTTCTTATTTTGTACAATTTACTCTAAGTTAGATACTGGAACCCTTCTCTCATATTTGGAAAGTTTTATTCATCCATTTTGGGGGCTTGTAACATTTCAGCAAGCATTGCCAACATATTTGCAAGATCATCTTTGTAGCCATAAAGACTGGAAATATTTCCTTTCACATAGAAAGTTGAGACTTCAGCAATGTTGATTCTGATCCTGCTGCCAAATTAGAACTTTTTTTGACATGTGTGCCAAATCCTACCCCAGACAAATCTAATGAAGTTGATTCTTGTCTATGAAAGTTTATGCCATAATGGGGGATTGGATATCATTTAGCCCTCCAGATGTTGGGTTACAGCTCCTAGTATTCCACACCATTGACTATGCTGGGGGGGGGAATGGGAGTTGGAGGCCAACAACATCTGGAGGGCTTCATGGTTCCCATTCCTTGCCATAAGATGACTAGAATCTTGCTGGTTAGTTCTAGATTCATTCAATGAATTGTTGAATGGTGAGTCAACATGGAGGCAAATCCCAATGATTCAATGGGTCCTCTGCAGTCAGGGGTAACAATAGGATTTAGGCCAGAATGTTTTATTTTTTAGACTGCTACTACAGGAAGCTCTTTGTTTTTGGTATAATAGACTAACAGAACTTACTCCAGAGACAATTATGGCAAAATATCATTAAATCAAGGTATACAACACTATCTTTCAAACCCTGAAAAATGAATGATTAAAAAAACAGAAGGAGCAATGCAGACTTACTTGTAATTTTTTTTAAACCACTGCTCTCCAAAGAGACACAGTTTGATAAAGATCAGTATGGTTCAGCAGCCCTGGCTCTAGTGGCTGCTTTGTGGGCAGACAATGAAATTATAGGCCAAGCTTTACAGCAAGGACAGGAAAAGTGTGGCCTGCAGGCTGCCCCTAAACACCAGCCTTCCCAGATATCTCCAATTTTTTTTTAATTCAACTATATTTTGGGCAATGTTTTGCCCCTCAAATGAAAGAAAATTGCTTGTAAATGTAGTAACTTTACTTTTCTACCTCTCCCCATTGCCTTATTTCAGCTGAAAACGAATCAACATGACATCACTTCTGATGCACTGGCATGCACTGGGGTATGCCTCTGGGAGGGTGGGGAGATGGGGAGAAAATTGCCCTGTTATCTCAACTTACTTCAACTTGGCTGCTTGAGTTGGCTCTAGTATGAGTCGGAGCTGTTCACAGAGCTGCTGTGAAAGAGGTGCAGTTAGTAGGTGATACCTTTGCCACATCTCTGCTGCTGCGTTTTCCTAAAAGAAGACAGATAAACAGACAAACAACTATAACCAGTAAAGACGATAAAAGCTCCCAAAGAGTGAAAAGTGTTATATCCTGGTGAACAGTGAAGACAAAAGTGATGAAGTGACCTTTTGTAAAAGATGCAGTCATTGGTTGTTCAGAAAATATGGTACTACGTGACTTGAAAGTTTTATTTTTAGCTGGTGTTTGACCATTTGATTTTGGGGAAGGGTGGTAAACATTGTGGGAGCACTGGATGGTGGCTCTGAGCTTATTTCAGCCAAAAATAACCAATTAAAAATAAATACATTTAAGAGGAGCTGGGGGGGGGCAACTCTTCAGAGGCCACAATATGGGTCTGCGAGGGCGACATGCAGTTTGTGAGCTGTACTTTGCCCACCCCTGCTTTCAAAGTGTCTTGGGACAGACATATACCTAGAAGAATCAAGGAATAGGATGTGTCTTTTGTACTTGGCTCAGGCAAACCAAGAATTCCTTTCCATTTTGGAACCCAGTTTGCAGTTCTTTGAAAAGAATCAATTCCTGGTTCTCTATGAAAGCTTTCCCCATTTCAGAACCCAAGTTCAGAGAAGGAAGGGGATATTTTCTGCTTTTAATCAAGAGAGAGTCAGAAACCCCAGCAGATCTACGGGAAATCGCCCCAAAATCTATCAGAACTTCTTGATCTACCCCTGGGCCACTCCTGAAAAAGATTCATGTCATTGTAAGACTTTAGATTTGAAGAACAGGATCAAGACAAATGGCAGTAGAAGAGGTGGTTGGAAAGCAGGCATTCTGCTCATCCTCCTGAAATACACTCAATTCCTTGATGGTTGGGGCATCTTATGGAATGGGTGTGGTGTGAAATGCAATTTGCAGGAAATGATTAGAGGCACATTATGTAAGAACTGCTTCCTCTCATGGAAAATGCCAGCCTCACACTTTACCCACAGTCCAGTGTTTGGACCAAATTCAAAATGAATTTGCTGAAGACAGTGATATTTTCTTACAAAAGTGGCCTTCATGGCCATGAAACCTAGCTATTCAAGTTAAACAGGTTCCAAACAGTTTTAAATCAATGTTTTAATGATTTCCCTAAGGCCTGTCATGTCTTGACATCATGGGGTATATTAAGCATTATATTATGAGCCATTATAATTGTAAGTGCCATCTACTATATATACAGGTTGAGTTACCCTTACTTATATGAAATGCTTGGGACCAGAGGTATTTTGAATTTTGGAATATTTTGGATTCTAGACTATTTGCATAAACATAATGAAAGTCTTACAGAGGGGTCCCAAGTCTAAACATGAAATTGATTTATGTTTCATATACACCTTATACACATAAACTGAAAGTAATTTTATACACAATATTTTTAATAATTCTGTGCATGAAACAAAAATTGTATACACTGAACCATCAGAAAGCAAAGGTATCACTATCTCAGCCACCCATGTGGACAATTTTGGAGTATTCTGGATTTTGTAATTCCAGATAAGGGATACTAAACCGGTATCAAAAAGGTTTTTATCAGGTTTCACAACTAAGATTCTTAGCTTGTGATGTTTAAACTCAGTTGTGACCACTGAGGACTAAATCCAAATGTAGTTACAACCACTGTTGACCCATAGAAATTAACAAGCTTACATAAGTGTTGACTAACAAGTCTTCTTCATTTTAATTCCTTTGATGGAACTATGGTTCGATTTAATCCCAAATATTTAACAGGAGTTCAGAAACATCACAACAATTTCCCACAAAACAACAAAAGTTGTGACAAAATATAAAAGTGTATATGCTTGATGAAATAATTCACCCACCTCAGCAATGTTCCCCGTTTGCCAGGCTTCCAGCTGCTTCTCCAGTTCCTGTCTCAGCTCTTCCGGATTCTTAACAATGCTCTTAAATATAACACATTGAAATTGAAAATTGGAACCAAAGAACATGGACTGATATTTAACAACAACTTGCACATGACTTATAAATACTGTATATCTCATATATATTTCATGTTGTATATACAGTATCTCAGTTAAGTTAGTTAGTACTCTTAACTGTTTAAAATCTATTTTTAAAAGACAACACTGCTATATTATAGAGAAGTATAGAGAATTTGTTTTTCCTCAATAAATTATCTATGTTGCTACACACTGAAAGTATAATTGTATACCCCTGACTGTTAAAATGTACACAGCCCCTTCCCTATTCAGGTGTCCAAAACCCAAATCTGGTCTTCCATACATTGTTGTTATTGTGGGCCCTCAAATCATTTCTGACTTATGGCGACCTTAAGGCAAACCTATTATACGGCTTTCTTGGCAGAATTTGTTCAGAGCGGGTTTGCCATTGCCCTCCTCTGAGGCTGAGAGTCTGTGACTTGCCCAAGGGTCATCCAATGAGTTTTGATGGCCGAGGGAGGGATTCAAACCCTAGTTTCCCAGTGTCCTAGTCCAACACTCAAACCAGTACACCATGGTGCCTCTCATTTCCATACATTAGGGGTGACATATTGTCCCTCCCCCTCTCCCAAATGAAGGGAGGCTCCATGGCCATTGGCTGGTGGACCTTCAGTGGGCCTACAAGGCTGTTGAAGAGGACTCTCTACGGAGACAGTGGGGATCTTGAACCATTTGTACTCAGCTCATTGCTACATATGTATTTTGAAGTCTTGATATTTATTTAATGTATTACATTAGTTATATTACTCTCTATATCCAGCAAGATTTTAGGGTGGCGTATAGACAAAATTAAATTTAGAACAATTTATTCTCTGAGAGTAGGAGCGAACAGGAATTCTGCATAGTGGGAACGCCCACTACTGCCCAGACGGAAGCAGGAAGTATAACCATGGTCACATGGTCATCCAAAGTTTTCTTTGTCTCTTCTCCTGACCATGAGGCCAGTTCTACTTCCTGCTTTGGCCCAGAGCAGACGCAGTGAATTGTGCTAGAATTTCTTCTTCGCTTTTCTCTACCTTTCTTCTTTCCTCCTTTCCTCTTGGGCTCCCTTGTGTCTCTGCCTCCTCCCCACTTTCCTTCCTATTAAAAAAAAAAAAAAAAAAAAAAAAAGAGAGAGAGAGAGAGAGAGAGAGAGAGAGAGAGAGAGAAAGACCCCTCTCTCCCTCCCCTTCTTCCATCACCACTCGGCACGCATGGCAAAGGGAATCGGGAAGAAGCCTCCTTCTGGCAGCAAGAGCCAGGAGATAAAGGAGCCCCCAGCCACCATGGCTTCCCAGGAGCCACCAAGGGAACAAGGGCAGACAGCAGCCGATAGCCAGCAGGCAGGCCGCTCTTTGATTGAGCTGAGTCTGCCGCGGGGGAAGGCACTGGTGAAATCTGCCCTCAGCCGCACCTCGCTCACACTCAGCGCGGCAATGGAAACTCTGGATAGGGACGAGCAGGAGCTCGCTTCCCAAGCCACTGGAGAGCCCCAGGACCCGGCTGATCACCAGATGGAGGCTGGCAATGGCAGAGGCAATCGGTCTCCGGAGGTACTAGGGACCCAGGGATGGGGGGGGGGTCGCAGCGCTCCAAGCCATCTGGGACCCCCTCTTCTCCCCCATCCCCTGGCAACGCTAGCAACCCAGGAATTTCAACTCCCGGCCGAGTGGCTAGCAAGCTTCCTCCCCGCAATCGGGTTCAGGGAGGGGTCCACGCTGAGTGTGCAAGGGACGGGCGCCATTTTGGGACAGCCGGGTACCCAAATCGAGGCACAGGGAGGCACCATTGTAGAGTCCTCTCTCGGCACGCGGCCATTGGAGACCACCTCCCAGGCCACGGAGGGGACGGGCATCCTCCAGATCCAGCCGTCTAACCAGGCTGAGCCTCTGGAAAGCACACTCCCGGGGTTGGCAACGACGTGGCAGGAGCAGGCGTCGGGCGCCTCGGAGGAGGCTCCAGCCACCCCGGTCACGCCGCAAGTTGGTGCCCTTTGGGACCAACGTCTCCCCCACCCACCCAGGCCTCAGGGAGGGTGGAGATTAATAGAGTGGCTCTCAGCCTCCCCTCATCGGCCCGAGATGGAGGCTTCTCCCATGCGGCCAGCCGGCGGGACTGAAGCAGGGGCTATTCTCCCCGGCCTCGCCTGGACTCAGGAGCCTCTAAGGCCCCAACCAAGTCCCACCCAGGTACAAATCTTCCCTGGAGGGACGCCTGATTCCCATCGCGGCATCGAGAGGGACCTGCAGCCGGGGCCCTCCCATGCGAGTGCAGCAGCAGGGTCAGTACCACTAGAGGGCGCAAATCCCTCAGGCCCCATGCCACCCGCTAGAGCGGAGCAAGCAGACCTCTCACCTGGTGGATGCCGCCATGCAGGCAGGGCCGTCAGGTATTCGATCAGACGCGGCCTCCCAGGAGTTGGGGAAGAGGAAAGCCACCTCCCCTCATCACTCTTCAGAGGAATCCAAGGGAGAGGGAGAGGATGATGTTCAGTTTGCTAAACATCCTCAAAGGAGTGCAACCTGCCACGGAAGACATTTCAAACACGGAAAATGTCACGGAGGAGGGGGAATGTTCCGAGGGGGAACCCTTGGACCCCACCCCCAACATGTCAGACAGGCTTTTCAATGGGGAAGCATATGCTTCCCTGTTGAACAAGCTAATTGCAGCTCTCGAGCTAGATACAGAAGACCAAGCATCCTCCTCCAAGCCGCCCGCCAAGAAAAGGAGCAAGAGGGTTCAAGCAGTCCTTAGATCCCCAGTGGTCCAGAAGACTTACTTACTTTTCCTGGATACCCTTGACCACCTCCTTCAGGAGGAATGGGACAAGCCGGCACTGGGCAAGAGGGGCACCCTGATGGTGCAGAAATATTACTCACCATCACCCCAAGTGTTAGAAAAACTGAAGGTCCCCATGGTTGACAAGCTGGTGGCCTCCCTTGTTTCTAATTTTCTGGTTCCTAAGGAAGGGGAAGCCCTCCTTAAGGACCCAGATGAGAAGAGAGCCGACACAGCCTTAAAGAAGGTCCAGGAAGCCTCAGCCCTAGGCGTTAGAGCGACAGCTATGGCCTCGCTGTTCATTAGGACAACGATCCTATGGATTGACGAAATAAGTCAGGCACCTAGTCTGGATACTAGGACCCTAGATGGGTCCCTCAACCGTATCAAATCTGCCCTCCACTTAGTAGCTGACGCTTCAATGGACGGTTTCTCCTTTTCGGCTAGATCAATAAGCACCGCGGCCTTGGCCCGAAGGTCTATTTGGCTTAAGCACTGGAACGCGGACACCCATTCCAGAGCCCATCTTTGCACTGCCCCCTTCAAAGGCACCAAACTCTTTGGCGAGGAGGCGCTCAAGGACGTCCTGGTGGAAACCAAGGAAAAGAAGCATACCATGCCTTCCCTGCCCCGTTGTCTGACAAGTCTTCACATAGGCGCTCTTCCCAACAGGCCCACTCCTTTCGTCCCTCCAGATACTTTGGTAGACATAAGGACTCCCAATCCTTTCGTCCAGCCTAGGCCAGGACAAACCAGGTCATCTGTCAGTCCTCCTCTTCCCAGGCATCTGGATTTAGAAAAGGAGGAGCCCCTCATTCCAAGGGGCCCTCAAAGCACCAGTTCTGACTCCCTTCCCCCGCAGGTGGGGGGCCGTCTGAGCCTGTTTCCCGAAGTTTGGTCACACTCCATGATGGAGAAGTGGGTCCTGAACACAATCCAATAGGGATACCAGTTGGAGTTCAAGACCAGACCAAGGGACAGGTTCATTTCAGCCCCCGTCCCCTCAAACACCAAGAAGGCAGGGGGGATTCGCAAGGCCTGTCAGCATCTGCTGGACATACGGGCAATAGAAGTGTCAGCTGGGCAAAGATTCTCGGGGGTCTACTCCTTCTTCTTTACTGTTCCCAAGAACGCAGGAGACTCCAGGGCAATCTTGGACTTCAAGTATACAAACTCTTGTCTCGCATACAAGCGCTTCTAGATAGAAACCCTGGCCTTTATTCGGCAGGCGCTCCAGAAAGGTGACTTCCTGGCCTCTCTGGACCTCTCAGAAGCATACCTCCACATACAGATCCATGTAGAAAGCAGACGTTTCCTTCGCTTCACCTTTGGAGACCAACAATTTCAGTTCAGGGCCCTCCCATTTGGTCTGGCATTGGGGCCCCGGGTCTTCACCAAGGTACTGGTCGTCCTGGTGGTCCACATGTGATCCAGGGAAATACACCTTTACCCTTACCTGGATGACATTCTCCTGAGGGCCTCGACCACGGAGAAGGTGCAAAGGATCTCCGGACGACGGTCTCTTGCCTCCAAGCACACAGGTTTTTGGTAAACTTCACGAAAAGCTCCCTGAGCCCAACGCAGGAGCTACTCCATTTGGGAATGAAGCTGGACATTGCAAGCTTCCAGATTTTTCTCTTCTCGGAGAGGCAACAGATGATAAAAGCAGAAGCTCGGCACATCAGGTCCCTGAATCTCACCTCCCTAACCTCTCTGGCCAGGCTCTTGGGGCTGATGATCTCAGTTACCCAAGTGGTCCCATGGGTGAGGTTTCACTCCCCCCCCCACTCTGCAGACCTTCCTCATGCCCTTCTTCATTGCTCCACAGCCCCTGGGCCACAGCAGCAGATCACCTTGAAACAGTCCCCTTCTGCAGATACCCCATCAGGTGAAGGACTCCCTGCTATGGTGGACTCGAGTTGTCAACATGGCAGGAGGATCCGAGATGGTTATCCCACAGCAGGTGGTGGTAAACTCAGATGCAAGCCTAAGAGGTTGGGGCGCCCACTGCCAGGGCAGCGTGGCCCAGGGGCTGTGGAGCAATGAAGAAAAATCTCACAGCATCAACTGGCTGGAACTACGAGCTGCCAGACTGGCGCTGCTCCACTTCGCCCACCTTGTCAGGGGCAGTCATGTTCTGATAATGATGGACACCACCACGGCCCGCTCGTACATCGCGAGGCAAGGGGGATCCAAGTCCCAGTCTCTCCAGCAGGAGCCCAACCTCCTCTTCAATTGGGCAGAAAGGAATATCTACTCAATAGCAGCTCAGTACCTTCAGGGAACGACCAACCTGCAAGCAGACTTCCTCAGCAGACACACAGTCTCTCAGTCGGAATGGGAGCTGGACCAAGAAACGTTCCTTCAGATCCAGGAGAGGTTCGGGCCACTGGAGGTGTACCTGTTCACAGACCCAGGCAACGCCAAGCTCCCGAGGTTCTTCACCAGGTTTCCCAACAGGGGAGCGGAAAGGGAAGACGCCTTGAGAGCCCCGTGGCCCCACGGGCCAACTATACACCTTCCCTCCCTGCCTCTCCTGGGGAAGGTATGCAGGAAAATCAGGCAGGAGCAGGCGCAGGTGATCCAGATTGCCCCACACTGGCCTTGTCGCCCCTGGTTCCCGACATCATGGATATGCTGACAGAGGAACCATGGTGCCTTCCTCCCAAGGAGGACCTTCTGACCCAGGGGCCGATCAGGCGCCCCAACATCTCTTGGCTTCAGCTAACCGCCTGGAAATTGAAAGGAAAGCCCTGAAGGAATTCAGTTACGAAGACTCAGTGGTGAATACCCTTCTGTCATCTAGGCGACAGATTACTAACAGAATCTATGACGCCACCTGGCAGGCATTCAGTAGATGGCACTCAGCGCGGTCCATCCCAGTGGACCAGACTTCTCTGAACCTTGTGCTGGCCTTCCTCCAAAAAGGCCTGGACATGGGACTTCGTCCTAATACCCTCAAGAGGCAGGCAGCGGCCTTGGCCTCAGTTCTTTCCTTAGGCCAAGGGGGGAAGCTGCTCTCACCCTCACCTCAGGTGGTTCCTAAGGGGAGTGACTCTGATCTCCCCTCCAGTTAGACAGATTCCCAACGTGGAACCTACCCCTAGTACTGAAACAGTTAATGCATCCACCCTTCAAGCCCCTCCAAAGGGTTCCTCTGAGGGCCCTTACATTAAAGGTAGCCTTTTTAGTGGCCATAACTTCAGCCAGTAGGGTTCTCCGAGCTGGAAGCCCTCTCCATTAGGGAGCACCTTCTGTACCTTTACGGAAGATGCCGTCACCCTAAGGCTGGACCCAACCTTCCAACCTAAGGTACTTTCTCAGTTTCACGTATCTCAGGAACTCGTCCTTCCTTCCTTTTGCCCAGGAGCTACTCATCCCAGAGAGCGCCTGTGGCACAAGCTAGATGTGAGGAGGGCCATCAGGATTTGCATCAGTAGATCTAGCTCCTTCAGGCGCTGTGACTCACTATTCGTTTCCTTTACCCCAGCCTCAATGGGGCAGAAAGCATCAAGGTGAACCACTGCCACATGGATCAAGGTGTGTATCCTGATTGCATACGATGCCGCTAAAACTCCAAGGCCAACAGCTGTAATGGCGCATTCCACTAGGTCGGCGGCCACCACTGCGGTTTTCTCCACAAATGCCCCCATCGCGGAGATATGCAAAGCAGCCACGTGGAGTACTCCCTCCACATTCATTCGTCACTACAAAGTGGACAAGTTCAGGTCCATAGAAGCCACCTTTGGGAGGAGTCCTCCAGGAGGTCCTTCAAGCTTAAGATCACCCTAATAGCAGACACCCCGCCTGAATTCACAGTAGCTTGGACACGTCCCACTATGCAGAATTCCTGTTCGCTCCTACTCTCAGAGAATGCCACATTGGTTCACTTACCGTGAATGTGCATTCTTGAGTGGAGTGAACAGGAATTTTCCCCTTCCAGTGTCTGCAGTCTTAACTAATGGTTCTTCCAGCAGGGCAAAATTCTTATCTCATTCACAGGTCTTCTAGGCTCTGCTAGTCAGTGAACTGGCCTCATGGTCAGGAGAAGAGACAAAGAAAACTTTGGATGACCATGTGACTATGGTTTTACTTCCTGCTTCCGTCTGGGCAGTAGTAGGCATTCCCACTATGCAGAATTCCTGTTCGCTCCACTCAAGAATGCACATTCACGGTAAGTGAACCAATGTGGCATTTACTGTAAGTAGCAATGAAGGAGAATTTGAACAGTCTAAAATTTATACAATTTAATAATTAACATTAATTAAGTCAGTTTAAAACCTTGCAAATCATTAGATACAAAAGGCTTTAATTAAAAAAAAAACACAAAAAAATCCTTTGTGCAGGAAAAAAAGCTACCATCCTAGTCTCTACCATTTGACCATGGAGATTTCCCAACAGAACTCACAATATTTCAGCAGTGACAGCAAACAAGATTCATTTCTATTCCATCAGGATATCCTGGTCAGAATTCAGGTTCAGACTTATGGATACATAACGTGGAGTTATGTATCATAACAGATCTGTATTCATGGTCCCCACTTATTCACAATTGTGGCACTATTGCCATGATCATAACTGCCCTCCCAAACCTACTTTATCAAGCAACACCCACATGGAGAGAAGGGGGTTCGGTCTGCTGGTGATCAGGGTGCAGGCAATGACGTTTTCACCTCTCTCCTGCCAGCCAGTGGGGCTGTGACAAGGAAGTGCAACAGGAGTCCTGCTTCTGGTGGTTGCACTCTCGTTGGCTGGCAGGAGCGGGGAGGAAATGTCATCCATCTGTGCCCTGACTGCTGCCTGGTAAACCCCGTGATAGGTTTGTCTTAGGGTAACCATAAGTTGGGAATGACTTGAAGGCACACAACAAAAACAGCTAAGTAGATTTTAGGGGTCAGGGGGATGAGTCAGGAGACACTATTTGGTTAAGTATACTTAACTAGGTAACCAATGTAGAATGCCGGCTCCCATTTCTTTCATAATAAGACTGGCTGTTTACCTGGATTGTGGTATCTTTCAAGAACTGATGAGCAGTATGTATAGTGGAGTATTTGATTCTGTCTGGATTTATTTCTGGTGGCGATTTCTCTTTTCCATGTCCTTCCTCCTCTTCTGTATTGAGTCCTTGGCCATCCAATTCCACTTCCTCTGATCCTAAACAGCACACATCCTTAATGTTATTTTCATCCATGCCAACTACGGTATGGCTACTTCATACAGCTACTTACTTTTAAGAACATCAACAACTACCTTGACAGATTTTTTTTTAAAAAAGTAATCCTGAGGAATAATATTCTTAAGATAGTAAATGGACAATTTACCTGATTTGGAAGCACCAGACATTTTCACTTCTGGATTCAGCTTCTCTGTGTCTGCAGCTTTAAGCTCCTCAGTGTTCTGAGATTCTGTTTCCATAGCTAATTCTTCAGAAACTGGTTCTTCATTAACTTCATTAACAGGCACGATGGGTTTTTGTTGTTCTTCACTAGCTACATCTGGGGGCGGGGGGAAGCATAAACAAATCAAAACCTTAAAAGGATTATGATGCCCTCCCATATCAGCACACTAATGACCATCAAACATGCCTTGTGCTGTAACTGCACTTGGGGGGGGGAGCAATGTATGCGGATGAAATATTATAACAGCTAGCATTTATTAGCACTCTGAAATGCTGAAAATGCTCCAGAGGCATTCTTTTTTAGTATTCTTTAAAACTACCATAAAGTATACCCAGTATTATTCTTCTCATATTGCTAAGAATAACAGTGTAGCCACAGTGGAGGGAACAATGAACTGGGAACTTATTTTATTCATAGCTCAGCATCCTCACAAAGTGAAGAAATCTGTGAGCTGTGGTGAATTAAAAAGGTCTAGAAACTACCACCTCAGAGAGTTCCTACAAAGAGCCAAACTATCCCAGGTAAGCTATCCTAGCCTCTAGTTCAGGGTGAGCAGCTATGGGCTCCAACTGTTGCTGAACTGCAACTCTCATCAGCCCTAGCCAGCACAGAAAGTAGCAATTTAGTTGTTTATTTCCTTTTATAAGTACTAACCCAAGGTGCAATGCCACACTGGTTCACTTACTGTGAATGTGCATTCTTGAGAGGGGCAAACAGGAATTCTAGATGTTTGGGAAAGCCTACTACTGCCCAGCCAAATGCCGGAGGTTGCATCATGGTCACATGGAAATTTCAAGTTTCTTTGTTCTCCTCCTTGACCATGCGGCCAGTTCACTGACTAGCAAAGCCCTGTAGACCTGTAATGAGACACCAGAAGGTAAGTTCGCTAACTGACAGACATCACACTTGCAGACACAGGGAGGGAGAATTCCTGTTCGCCCCTCTCAAGAATACACATTCACAGTAAGTGAACCAAAGTGGCATTCTGAGGGGAGGAGCGAACAGGAATTCTTTATGTTTGGGACATGCCAAGCTAGGAAACTGTATGGGAGGTAGTGTTTGCTCAGACCTTATCTCAGACCCTTAACACCTCCTGGAGGACTCTCCTCCCGAAGGTTGCTTTGGAGGACCTGAACTTGTCCACCTTGTAGTGCCTAATGAACGTGGACGGACTGCTCCACATTGCAGCCTTACATATTTCCACTATGAGAGCATTCGTGGAAAAAACTGCTGTGGTGGCTGCCGATCTCGTGGAATGTGCCATGAGAGCAGAAGGTCTAGGTGTTCTGGAAGTGTCGTATGCCATCAAAATACATGCCTTAATCCAGGTGGCGATGGTCTGACGAGAAGCCTTTAGTCCCATCAATGCTGGATTGAAGGAAATAAAGAGCGAATCACAGCGCCTGAAAGCGCTGGTCCTCTTGATATAAATCCTGAGGGCCCTCCTGACGTCTAATTTATGCCAAAGACGCTCTCTAGGGTGCGAAAGGATTGGGACAGAATGACGGGATCACTAGCTCCTGTGCCACGTGAAAATCCGATAGCACCTTGGGCCGGAAGGATCAAGCCGTAAGGTTATGAAGTCCTCTGTGAAAGAACAGAGGTGCTCTCTTTATCGACAGGGTCTCGAGCTCTGAGACCTATCTCGCCGATGTTATGGCCACTAGGAAGGCCACCTTCAGAGTTAGGACCTATAGTGGTACCTTCCATAAAGGTTTGAAGGGCAGGTGCATCAGTTGCCTGAGGACCAGGGGAAGGTTCCATGAAGGGAACCTGTGACAAACTGGTGGGGAGATCAAGGTTGCTCCCCGAAGGAAACGCTTGAGGTGAGGATGAGAGTTCCTCCCTGCCTAAAAGAAAAAAATCGAGGCCAAGGCAGCCGCCTGCCTCTTCAGGGTATTGGGTCGAAGACCCATGTTTAATCCCTTTTGGAGGAATGCCAGGATATGATTTAGGGTACGGCATTCTCTATGGATGGATTTCGCCTGCACAATCTGGAGAAGGACTACCGTGTTGCGTCATATATTCTACTGGTTGAGTTCCTCTGCGAGAACAGGAGGCTATTCACTACTGACTCCTCGTAGCCGAATTCTCTCAAGGCCTTCCGTTCAATTTCCAGGCAGTCAACTGCAGCCAGGCTATGTCCAGATGGTTCACCGGTCCTTGGTGTAAGAGACCGACCTTCAGTGGAAGACGCCATGGATCCTCCACCAACATATCCACGATTTCTGAGAACCAGGGGCAATGCAGCCAGGGGGGAGCTATCAGCACCACCTGCGCCCTCTTTTGTCGAATCTTCTGGCACGTCTTCCCCAGAAGAGGCAATGGAGGGAACATGAAGAGTAGGCCTTTCAGCCATGGCGCTCTGAGAGCATCAACCCTTGCTGTGAGGGGGGTCAGGAATCTGGAAAAGAACCAGGGAAACTTCCTGTTGTCTGAAGAGGCAAACAGGTCCACTTCCAGGATGCCATATAGGTCCTGAACCTGTTGAAATGTCTCCTGGTCCAGTTCCCATTCCACCGGTGAGAACAAGTGCCTGCTGAGGTAGTCTACTTGAAGACTGGACGAACCCTGAAGATACTGAGCTGTTAGCAAGCCCACATGATGCTCTGCCCAATTGAAGAGGAGGTCCACCTCCTACTGAAGAGATCTGGACCTGGATCCTCCCTGTCTCGCTATGTACAATCGGGCTGTGGTGTTGTCCGTCAACACCAAAACGTGAGTGTCCTTGACTTCGTGGTCAAAGTGAAGAAGATCTAGGCAGGCTGCCCTCAGCTCCAGCCAGTTGATGCTGTACCCACGTTCCTCTTGGTTCCAAAGGCCTTGAGCCACTTTTCCCTGACAGTGTGCTCCCCAACCCCGGAGACCTGCATCGGTGGTCATGACTAGCTGGTCAGGAACAGTGATCGGGGACCCCTTAGATATGTTGGTTCCCCGGACCCACCATCTCAAGGATTTTCTCACCTGCTGAGGAACACGAAGAAGTATGCCCTTTTTCAGAGCTATCTGTTGCTGAAAAGGCATTAGAAAAGCTTGAAGCAGAGGTGAGTGGAACCTCGCCCATGGTACGACTTGAATGGCGGAAATCATTAGGCCCAAAAGCCTCGCCAGGTTCATGCGGTGAATCGATTTCAGCTAAGGTACATGTCGGATCTCTGAACAGAGCACTTGGCGCTTCTCCTGTGAGAGGAAGATCTCGAAGCGTTGTGTGTCCAAGAGGGCCCCAGGTGCACCAAGGACTGAGCTGGGATCAGAACAGTCTTTTTGAAATTCAGAAAACTGTGGTGCTGGAGACTCCTGATGGTTGTTTGCAGGTCCTCCTGGGCCTTCTCTCTGGAGGAGGCCCTCAGAAGGATGTCATCTAGGTATGGGTAAAGGTGAATCCCCTTGGTGTGCAGATGCACCACCAGCACTATGAGCACCTTGGTGAACATTCGAGGTGCAGATGCTAGGCCAAAGGGAAGGGCCCTAAACTGATAGTCTTGGTCTCCAAACGTGAAGTGTAGAAAGTGTCTGCTCCCCTCGTGGATCTGAATGTGCAGGTAAACTTCCGAAAGATCCAGAGAGGCTAAGAAGTCCCCTCTCTGATGGGTGATAGCATTTCCATTTGGAAATGCTTGTATGAGAGACAGGAGTTTGTGTACTTGAGGTCTAAGATTGATTGGGAATCTCCTCCCTTTTTGGGCATGGTAAAGAAGAAGTAGACCCCCGAGAATCTTTGGCCAACAGGGACTTCTTCTATTGCTCTGATGTCCAGAAGATGCTGGATGGCCTTGCGCAGTTCCAAGACCTTCTGGGCGTTTGTGGGAACCAGGATGGGGATGAACCTGTCCTTTGGTCTGGTGTCGAACTCCAATTTGTAACTCTGTTATACCGTTTGCAGTACCCATTGATCTATAGTGGAGCTGCTCCAAACCTCGAAGAACAGGCTCAGCCGCCCCCCCCCCCAGGGGCTGGCAATGAATCAGAACTGTTGCTTGGAGGATCCGTTGTGTCCCTGGAACCCTCCTTTACAGGCACTGACAGCCTGGGATGAGGAATGTTGTCTGATGACCTGGTTGGTCCATGCCCAGGCGGGTCTGAATGGACGGTAGTCCTGCCTGCCGTATCCCCTGGTGGAATGAAAGGAGCTGGATGACTGAAAGGGGCGTCTGGTTCCAGGCTTGTCAGGGCAATGTGACAAGGACGGCATTGCCTGCTTCTTCTCCTTGGTTTCAACCAGGATGTCCTTTAGCGCTTCTTCTCCAAATAACTTGGTTCCTTTGAATGGAGTGGTACCGAGGGATCCTCTGGAGTGAGCATCTGCATTCCAGTGTTTCAACCATATAGAGCGGCGGACTAGTGCAGCTGCGCCGATGGATCTTGCTGAAAAGGCAAAGGCATCAAGGGAGGCGTCCGCTACGAGGTGTAGGGAGGTTATAACCCTATTAAGGACTCTGCTCAAGGTCCTGGTAACCAGCTGAGGAGCTTGCTGTACCTTATTTAGCCACAAGAGTGCAGCTCTGACAAAGAGAGAAGCTGTGGCTGAGGCTCTCACACTCAGGGCAGAGGCTTCGTGAACTTTCTTCAGTGCGCCGTCAGCCCTCTTTTCATCTGGGTCCTTAAGGAATGTTTCCCCCTCCTTAGGAGCCAGAAAATTAGAGACCAAAGAGGCCACAGGCTTGTCCACGACCAGGATCTTCAACTTCCCCAAGACCTTATCACCTGGCGCATAGAATTTCTGCGCCACTAGGGTGCCCCTTTTTCCCAGAGCTGGTTTGTCCCACTCTTCTGCCAAGATACGATGGAATGTATCTGGGAAGGGCAGGCACGTCTTTTGGACTGTTGGGGACCTAAGAACAGCCTGCACTTTTTTGCTTCGCTTTTGTGTCGTCACTGGCACAGACCCTGTCTCCTCGGGACAGAGTTCGAGGGCCGCTATCATCCTATTAAGCAGTGTGGAGTTAGTCTAACTGTTAAACAGTCTGTCCAAAATGCTAGGCTCAGGACATTCCTCATCTGAGCACTCCCCTTCTTCATTGTCTTCCTCTGGATTCTGAGCAGAATCTGGATCAGATTGGGGCCCTTTAAGGATATTGAGGATGGGCCTGCCTATTCTGAGTCCCACGTGGACCTGGAAACATGGTCCGTCTGTGTGGACTGCAGAGCCTGAGTATTCTGCCCCCGAAAAGGTGGATCCGTTTGGATCGCTACTGAGGCCACAGAAACCTGAGCGGCCTGGTCCACTTGTGTGGGGCACACTGCTGTGGCTTCCAAGGCCCACAGAGAGGCCAGCGGACGAGGATCTTACACATCAGTTTGCGTCGCCTCAAATACCCTCACGGCTACAGGGGAGCGCGATCGTGATCAGAGCCACTGCTGCTGGGGAAGGTGAGAGTGGAAGCCCGACCACTCTCCTTCAGCCGAATCAGCCAGCGCCAATCCCGCGGCTGACGAAGCTTCCGTGCAAAAAGAGGCTGAGAGAATGGGTCCCACTTCCCCCTCACAAGGATACTGAGCTGCCCTGGTGGAGGCAGCTGTCGCCGGGCAGGCTGCACCTGGCCCCTCGTCGAGGTCGCGCTGCGCCGCCCCTGCAGACAATGGGTCCTGTGCGGGGATGGCCGACCCGTGTCCCCTGGGAGAAGGGCAGAGGAGAGGAGGTGGAGGGTGAGCCTCAGAATGTCCGTCCTCCCTGAGGTGGGTTGCTCTGGTGCGGCGGCCCCGGAGAAGCTGGCGCCCGCTTGTTGCACGGCCGAGGCCCTGCCTTCCTCCCCGCTCGACGACCAGAGTGGGAGACTGGTGAGCCAATTGCCTGGGAGGGTGAACTCGTCTGGCATGGACTGGCAGCAGAAAAACAAAGCCCCGGGAGGGGGTTGGGGAAGGGCAAGGCTGAATCCCCCTGCCCTGGGTCCCCTGTACCTCCGGAGGCAGGTGACCCCCAACCTGCTCAACCTCCCTTTGTCTGGCGCCTGCTGCCGGCTCCTGCGAATCAGGACTTGTCACGGTCTGCCCGGCAAGCTCTGGCTCGGGGCTCCAAACTGCCCTCAGTCAACGCACCTTGTGCGCTCTCAGAGCGGCTGAGAGTGGACTTCTTTTTTGCCTTCCGTGGCGAGTGCCTTGGCATGCTTGAAGAGCGGCCTGGCTGTGCACTGGCGGGCCATGAGGATACTGATACCCTGGGCGTAGATCTGGCGCAGCCCTGGGGATCCGGGTCTAAAGAATTCTCCTTCCCCTTATGAGAGAGAGAGAGAGAGGAGCAGGGGGGATTAAGGTTAGAAAATGGAAGAAGTTAGAGAAAGGCAGGTAAGTAGAACAAGAGAAGCGAAGAGGAATTCTAGGAGGAGAAATCACTGTATCTGGACTGCGCGAAAGCAGAAAGTTGAATTGGCTGCATAGTCGAGGAGGAGAACAAAGAAACTTGAAATTTCCATGTGACCATGATGCAACTTCCTGCTTTCAGCTGGGCAGTAGTAGGCTTTCCCAAACATCTAGAATTCCTGTTCGCTCCTCCCCTCAGAGAATGTCCATATAAGTACAGTTGTCTGTTCATATTTGCTGGAGTTTGGTTCCACATCCCACCGTGGATAGCAAAATCTGTGAATACTCAAGTCCCATTATATGCAATAGTGTAGCAAAATGGTGTCCCTTGTATAAGATGGCAAAATCAAGGTTTGCTTTTTGGATTATTATTTGTTTAAGAATATTTTCAAGCCATGAATACTTAAATCTTTAGATACCGAGTCTGTGGATACGGAGGGAGAACTGTATAGAGTAAGTATTAAGGTGTTAACATGATCAAGAGTACATACTTTTCATTGGGAATGAACTGACCTACTAACTATGCAGGATGCTGCCAAAAAGGTTGATATTTCATAATTCAGGTGATTCCAACAAAATCTACGTTGAGCATAAGGATGTGTAGTTTTTAAAAAGGACATCTAGAATCTACAGCATACAAAATGGGTTTTAATGCAAGGGTTACACAGAAAGGGAAAATCTGGGCCACTGATGTTCTAGGAACAGGGACACTATCTTTAAAGCTACTTGACTGCTATCTCAAACTAGATCACCACTGCACTAGAAACCTCTGGACAATACAGTGGGCCCTCAAGATCTGCAGGCGCTGGGTCCGTGAATTCAACTGACTGTGGATTATCACATCCTATAATATAAAGTGGCGGTGATATGAATGCAGATATGCTGAAGCGTTCACATTCATGTAACTGCCATTTAATATTATAGGACTAAATTCTAAACTCCAGAGAATTAACTAGAGATAAGAGCAAACACAAGCCTCTTAAATAAAATTCAGTGTAAACAAATATAATAGGTTTGTTGTCTAAATCTCTCTTCTCCAACACCCTAAGCATATTTTAATTGTTTATACTGCAATAAAGAAGGCATGCTCATTTTCATTAAAAATGAGATCATATTACTGAAGAGGTTTCAAAATCATCTGTCCTGATAGCATAAGGTGAATGCTGCCCTACCATAGGTCTGGGCATCGTAGGATTCACTTCCTTGCTTAATGTGCTCAAAAGCATCGGCTTCTCCCACATTTTGTTCTGGCTGTTCTGAAGTCTGCTCCATTTCACTGCTGGACTCTACAGTTCTTAGTCGCTTGTGAACATGCTGACTGTGATCTCCTGTTGAACGCTCATTGTCAGCTTGTCCGGGTTTTCTCTTGAAACTCTGAAAAGAAGTCAAGCGTAGCCATGTGTTCAATATGAAGCTGAGCCAACCCAAACTCATGTTGAAAAGCTCTGTTAACCTCTCACTGTTACTCAGAGAAGAGACTATACGTGCAAAAGAGTTCGATGGGAAAGTCTTCTGAAGGTTGAAAACCACTGCACTCAAAACAAGCAGAGGAGCACAAATTATACTCCTCAATTGCACTTCTTAAGATATCAACTTGATCAGTACCATTTATTTATGAACATGGGAAGCAGCCTTAGAGAAAGGATTTGATTCAATCTGTCTAGGCCAGTACTTCTTACTCCACCAACGGCTCTCCAAAATCTCAAGTAGTGCATTTATCTGAAATTCGCCTGAAGACTTTCTGTGCATGTGCTCTACCTCCTAACTCATAGTTTTAGAATACCTCTTCAGGCTAACACTCCCAAAACCTCCCTTCTGCTTTCTCAAAGTCCCTTTGTTAAGCAGAGTGGGCAGGAAGAAATAGTGCCATAATCAATTTGAATAGCAGGTGAATGATTAGTAGAGACTGATTCTTATCTGTTTCTGCATCATTCTGAAATTTTAAAAATCCACATGAAATCTGACTTTAAATACACATTTTTAAATACACTCACTCATAAAAATATGCATTTTTGAATGATACTCTTTGAGTTGGGAACATGATACTTTTGGAATGGACTATGTGACACATGTTAACAAAGCATGAAAGGTGGTAGACAACCATGTTCCAAACCATGTTAGTTCAAGAAATGCAGATCTAGTCAGGTTTTTTTAAGGTAACCTTACACAGTTTTAAAATTAAGAGTGACAAACCTGTGTATTTTTTCTGCTTTGTTTTTGAGAAGCTAGTCGTGCCATTAATTCAGATTCATGCCCTTCTGACTGATTTGCATCGGCAGCTCCAGTTCCATGCTCCTGCAAAGGAAAAGAAAAGTCCCAAATAACACAGTGGCTGCTAAAAGATAGCACAAAAAATCCTAGATTTAAAGAAAATAACTATGGTCTTATGTACATAGAGGTAATGTTAGATTGCACTTCTGGGAATACACCTTTGGGTCTATTCCAAGGCTGTGAAGAGAATGGTACTGACTACTTTATGGCTTTTGGATCACAGAGCAAGTGAGATAGAACCTGGTAAATCTGTAGATAGATTCCCAGATTATAAAATTTTTGAAATTTCAATAATTTTAACTTGGAGCTAGTTTTCTAGCCTCATGTAAAACATAATATTTTTAAATGTTTGTCATCTTCTGATTATAAGCTACAGTAAAGTAAGTTGATACCAAAGAATGCTCATTCCAAGGGCAGCATTTTCACTTACTATGGAGATTTCTCTTATGCCATTAAATCCTTATTATAAACAGAGAAAACCAAGTACATTGTGTTTACATGGAAAGAGAACAGCCCCAAAGATAATCCTGAAGATTAGTACTTTTGACGTTTTCAAAAATACATTCTATACAAGTGTTTCTGTTTCACCTCTTTCACTTGGTCCTTCTCAGAAGCAGTTCCAGCCAGTTCTACAGCAGTGTCACTCTGCAGGTTCTCTTCTCCTGCTTGCCCAGATGTTTCATGTTCCATTCTCTCAACAGCATCAGGTAAATACTCATCTTGGTCAGGATTATTGACATCCTCATTTTCCTGAAACCAGATTAAATCATGAGGGATAACCAGAAACAGTTTTGTACTACAGAAGATCTATCTGTTGCTTGAAAAATTGGAGTACTGCTATCACTTAGTGCAATTTTAGCCTCATACCATATACATTTCCTCATATGCCTCCTTAGTGGAAAAAAATAAGTATTGACAAAGTAAAAAAGTAAAACCTGAGGATTAAGGCCTTGGTCAGTAGCTGGGATGCCCTTTTCAGTGTCTCCAGGGGATTCTTCCTTGTCTTCTGTTGAGGATTCTTCCTTTTCTTCACAACCTGCATTTCCCTCAGGATTCCCTGTGTTTGTTTCTTCCTTTGTTTCTTCTTCCATGTTATCTTCTCCTTCACCTTTATCTTCAGAGGACTCTTTTTCAAGTTGCTCAGGATCTTGACTATCTTCACCCTTATCTTCAGAATCATTCTCTTTCATCTCTCTTTCATCTATGTCAATGGACGTTTCTTCAATCTCAAAAGGATTTTCTTCTAAAGACAAAATGTTTCAGAAAACAGATTACAGGTAAGTGTGTGTGTGTGTTTAAAGCAGCTGCTGAGTTGTTACCAATTGAGAGATAATACTTAAGATTAATGGTAAACCAAGTCTAATTGTAGATTTAAAAGCATTACTCTTTCTTGTCACAGTAAACACTGTTAATGTAATACAAAAATTGTGTTTGCATTACATTTTTTCAAAGCCCAAACTTGTACCTGATATTAACCACAGAGAATTCACCAATTAAGTGGAAAGATGACAATTAAGTCCTACAGCAATGGGTGTGAGCTACACCTAAGGATCACTAAATGATTCTGAGAAATTCTCACTCCAGCTGTGCACCACTACTTGAAATGCGAGTGCATCAGGAGTTGACAGATATTTCTTTCACATGAAGTCCAGAACAAGAATATATTCAGCCACTTCCCATTTATACTGACAACAGGAGCAGCTACATGGCCATATGAAAAGAATATCAGTGCTATCCTCAAGTCCAGGGTGTTAGCAATGTAACATATTCAAGTACGGAGGAACAGGTTTAATTCCATAATTGATCTGGCTGAGAAGTCACCAGTTAAAGAGTGCTTTTCACATAAGGTCATAAGCAAGACTGTGAGAATACAGCATCCAAACCAATAGTGGAGCAGCAGTTAATAATAACAATAATGATGCCAATGATGCTGTAGCAGAAGACCCATCGGGAAGTAGAACAAGAATTCATAGGAACTTCCTAACAGTTATCATACGTAACCTTTGTTACAACTGTGCTACAGAACTCAAGCTGTGAAAATATGAAAACAAGCTTCAAGTCCAAATCTGAAAGAAAAAGACAGCAATCTTTTTACCATATAGAGCAGGGTGAAAGACTTCCAGAATACAAACACTGTGGACATAACAATGAATTCACAAACGCCCAACAGTTATAAACATGAATGACCAGCTACAGCTAACCTCTAATGGGAGTAGTCCTCATTTTCCCCAAATCACAAGGCCTACCAATCAACAAACCTGACTGGAGCCAGATTTAGACTGTTCATCTGCACCTAGTCCCCAACAATAGTTAGACAGTGGACAAGCCCCCCCAAATAATATTTTATACATCTTTGTTATTTTCTGGTAATGAAACATTTTGCTGGCTGTACCTTCTTCCTTATCCTCATCATCCTTTTCTCCATTTTCTAGGTTCAGGTCAGGAGGAAGATCAAGGGCTTCAGCTTCAGGCTGTTTCTCATGTTTTCCATGATAGGGATCTATTTCATTCTCATCATATTCACGCTGTTAAGTAAAGAAGAGTCATATCACAAGAGGAATCAAAGTTGAAGGCAGTGCACAGAAACCTGTATCATGACTCTTGATGTTTTGTTCAGACCAGCCCAAACAGAAAAGATCTCAGGCTGAATTAAGAACACCTATTTCATCTTGGAAGACTGAAAGTTGTTCTCAATTTAAGCGGACCTTAAAGAGGGAAGGGGGCATCCTAAACATTGCACAGCTATTAACAACACAGCCTTTCAATTATTTTCAAAGCCTTGTCAAAGCTACTTTATTTTGAGTGTTAGTCTGAACTTGGGAAACTGCATGGTCTTTACAGCATGTATCAGATTTTACAATTGTATCTGGAACATGAATGAGGGAAACACTCAGGGTCACCAATGAAGTTGACAACCACATATAACATTAATTTTGTCAGGGCATATGCAAGAGGACTGGGCATCTGGAAATACAAACAGACAGGTGTATTATTCCAGGAAATTTAATACTATATTGCCTCTTAGACACAGAGGCACTCATATTAGTGTGACAAGACTTTAAAACACACTTTTTTTTGGTTTGTACAATCACTGTCCTTTGCCTGCACCTATTAATGGTCCTGCTCACAACATAACTTATGATCATGTTTTTTTAAAATCCCAGCATTCCAATGTAGGTGCTATATGGGAAACAAACCTGGACATTTTTTACAGAAGTGGAATGAGCTGGGAAACAAAACAAGTTACTATATAGACCAGTGGTTCTTAACATGTGGTCCAGGGACCCCCCAGAAGGCTGCAATGTTCTCATAGGGGGTCTGCAAAGGCTTGAAGGCTGCTCAGCCCACCTCCTGCCTTCAGTAGAGTGGCCACGTGACAGAAGCCAAGGCAAAGGCAGGCTGGCTGGCTGGGCCTGCGCATTGCCGTCCCATCCACTCTAGCTGTAGACTTGCAGAAAGAAGTAGGAGAAGTCTTCCCTCCCTCTCCAGTGCCTCTGAGGGAAGGTTTAATGCAGGGTTTCTCAACTAGGGTTCCCTGGAACCGTAGGGTTCCACAAGAGGTTGCTACAGGTTCCACAAGATATTGAGATTGGAAAAAAAATAACATTTTTTTGAGCTGTAGATATAATAATGTTTAGGCAGGGGTTCCCTGAGACCGGAAAAATGTTTCAAGGGTTCTACCAGGGTAAAAAGGTTGAGAAAGGCTGGTTTAATGAATGGTGTAACTGTGTTGTTGTTGTTTTAAATCTTGAGTTAGGTCTTGGGGATCTGCAGCTATTTAAAGAGGATCCCTGGTAAAGAAAAGGTTAAGAGCCTCTGAGAGAGACCATGGGAAGGGAAACCTTGGCCTGTAGAGTTGGATCTGGCCTAATAGAGAATGTGCTTCTCCACCCAGAGAGGGAAATGGAATTCCTGTTACCTCCAGTCAGAGATTAGAGATAACAGCAGAGCTATCTCCACCCATTGTTGCCTCTAGTCAATGGTAATGGAGAATCCATGTTCCATTACCAGCCACTGCTTCAAGGTGCTGGCTGAGAATCTTTTGTTTCCACATACACACTCTATCCCAGTGTGAATGAGAGAAAGAGCTAAGCTGGACACTTAGCAGTTAGATCGTTTACAAGCTCTTAGAAGTGCTGACCAGCTTTGCTCATCCTCCAATCCTTATACACAAATATGTGCGGTGAGGCAAACAAAATCCCCTTCAGTCCCATATCCCACTCCACGTGGAAAAGGAGCTGTAATACAAAAGCCTAGTTCCAGGTTGAAGCATCAGGTGGAAAAGCTCCACCCAGTGGTTTGGCTGACAATCCAATGATGTCAGGAGAAATGGTCACACATCCTTCCTCCCATTTCGATCCCCCTTTTACTATAGCCCCCAGTGTGCACCCCAGGGTTGTTTTTGTGCCCCCCAGGGGTGGAAAATTGCTGTGGGGAAGACAGTCCTCCAACTTCGGGGGGGGGGGGATGGAACTAATGTGCCTCTGTTCACCTCTGTATATAGGCTCTGGAATACACAAAACCACTCTCCTCTATACAACTATGAAATACAGTACAAGGTGAGTTTAAACTAGCCAAACCAGAAGTCCAGGCTATGTGACTACAACTTGGCCTCCACAGGTTCTGTTGAAATAAATTAAATTACATACAGTATGGATCATGTTAGTACAGGACTGCTGTGAAGGCTCTTATTACCTCATCTATTTGTTCATGGACCTTCTCTCTGGTTTCACCATCATCTGCTTGCTTCTCTTTTTCTTCATCTTTGGGTGGTTTTTTATCTTTTTTATTGTCAATATCCACATTGTCATTTTTGGCCACAAGTTCTGATTCACCCTAAATTGTTCAAGAAAAACAAACAAACAAACCAATGGAACCATTTAGCGGTAAAAGCTACTGAGGTAACCAACTTCATTCATTATGCTTTTGACATGAATGTTTATCTCAACACTCCTGCACAAAAGTGGTAAACAGGCAATAGTGATGAAAACAGCAACTTGTGCTCTAATGTCCTTCAGTCCCATAGTCTCTTGTAACATGTTGAAGCTATAGCTTTCAGTATAGCTTGGGCCACAACTAACAAAATGAGTTTCAAAAGGGATTAATGCAAGGTAGTATACATAGGCAGGGAAAATGAAATGCCTTGGAAGGTGGTGGACTCTCCTCCTTTGGAGCTCTTTAATCAGAGGCTGGGTGGCAGTCTCTCAGGAATGCTTTAGCTCTATAATCCTTGCAGTAGCTGGGCCCTTGTGGTCCCTTTTAACTCTATGGCCTATCCAGATGATTTTAAATTGTGAATTTTAAACTGTGTACTGATTGTTTTAAAATGTCTTAGTCTTACTTGTTTTTAAGTTGTTAAGTTTTAACTGATATGTGTTTTTAACTACTGTTATGTTTATGCGTTGATGTGTTGTTTGAACCATAGGGAGAAGCGGGCAATAAATAAATAGATGTTGTTGTTGTATGAACCTGTTGCCTTCCAGATATTGTTAGACTGCAACTCCTATCAGCTCTAGCCAGCACAGCCAATAGTGAGAGATGAGAAGAGCTGTAGTCCCACTACTACTAGAGGGCCACAAGATGTCCAACCCTGCTGTAACTATTACACTATAGTCTGTTCCTTACTTAAATGGAACACAATTGCTTTCCATAGTGCAGTGTTTACTAACAGAAGACACATCAAAAGTACATGAAACACATATGACTTCAACCTGTCTACACTTGCCTGGGAGCTAAATAGGGCCAAGGTCCTACACAGGCCCACACTGACATTTAAAGGCATGTGTTTTGTCATGGTATTTTATGTGATTGCTGAAAGAGATATTGACTCAGGAAAAACATGAGTCTTATTCAGATGTTTGCATAAGCATAAAGGTTAAAATGGGGAGGAGGGGGGAGAACGATAACATGCAACTTCTGTCCACAACATCCCAGGAAGACCTGAAGAGGTTTTCCCAGTGTGTTCAGCTGTATGTATGCATAAGTCTCCCAGTGACTAAGTGCTCTTAAGAGCCTGTGCATGCAGAGATACTAGGGGCAGGGATTGCATATATGCCTGGACATATTCAGACAAATGCCTGAAGGACAGATGCTGTATAAGCAACAGAGCAGCAGAGCTACAGGTTGAGTATCACTTATCCAGAAATCCAAAATACTTCAAAATTAAAAAATTAAAATAATTATTTTTACCTCATCCATTCCTGGTCCAGTTTCTGTTATATTATCTTCATTATCACTTCCATCATCATCATCATCATCATCATCGCCCCAAAGCCTCTCATCCAATTTGTCAGCCTCACCTTCTCCAAGATTTCCCATTTGTTTATCTAAATCTTCATCGTCATCAGATTTTTCATCATCTTCTGCATAAGAGAACACAATGCAAGCCTTCAAAAGCATTCAAATTAACCTACAGAACTCCCCAAAATCAGTGATATAGCATGAAGAGGGACTGAAGCTCAATAGGAGAATATACATTTTGAATTTGTTAAATGGAGAATACTAATCAGTTATTTATACCTATCTAAACATCATAGTGCTGAAATATTAGATGTCCTATGTTTGCTGTAGGCACGTGGTACCTATTAATATACTAATATACGATTATATTAATATATAATATATAATTATATATATTATATAATATATAATTATAATATATTAATATATCAATATACAAACAGCTGGAAATTTGCTGCCAAGTTTAATATTCTGCAATTAATTTCAGAAATAAAGGTCCTTGGTCAGCAGCAGCTGCTAACCCCACAAACCTCTCCCCTATTAAACACTTGTAAGAGAGCAGGAGTAATTGCTCTTGATATGGAACTCAGTTTTACCACAGATATTAGGAAGCTGCATATCTTTTAAAGGATAGATTGCTACATAACCATTTTGAATGTTGGAAGACACTTAAAAATTTTTTTAGAAAAAACATGAGGCTTCAAACAGTGACAACCGAGACACATATTTAATTGAATAGTAACATTAAGTGATGAGGAAAGGAAATTAATAACTACTAATGATATTAAATTTCATTAAGATTTGCATTTAGTATAAATATCAGACTGTAATTATTAATCAATCTGGGGAACCGTATGTATGATTTTTTTTCTGGAATGGAAATGTATATATAAAGAAAATCTTAGTAACTGGAGAGTGGGAAGTCAAACAAAAAGGGAAAAAATAATGTGTGTTCAGTTAAGCAGAAGTAATAATATGTTTGAGGTTTTTTTTTTTAATGAAACTGATATAAGTATAATTATATAAACATACAAAGAAAAATCATTAACAAAGATAAGATTATGTTTGTATGTTCATTAATATTTACAGCTCTCAATATCTCTTTATGCATAACAAAGAGTTCTTTCATTTTACTGAAAGAACTATTTTTATAATAATAACTTTTTTTAAGAGAAGCTGCTTGCCTCATACTCTGTGAATTTTGTGCAAATAGTTGTTAATGCACAAACACACGTTTATTCTGTAATGTTCTGATGGGATTAATATGGTAACAAGAAAGATTTCAATTCCAGGGGAGGGGAATGATTGAACTGAACTAAGTGTTCCCAATCCATCAAAGTAGACAAATTACTTGTATGTTTGAATGTGCTTGTTGGTTTTTACAGGACAGATAAGTGAAACTTACATTGCTAGAGACATACCTTGACTTTCTTTCTCCCCATCGTACGTTTTTCCTTCAAAATCATCTGACATTTCAACTGCATTGTCTTCTTCTTCTATATCTGGTTTAGATTCTGGGTCTTCATTTGGCTTTTCTTGACCCTTTTGGTAAGTATCTTCCACCTAGAATATTTGGCTAACAATCATTTTGGTGCCTTCAAGCAGTATTATTTTTTCCTCTCCCCAACATTAACTAAAATATGTTAATATTTTACTGAATAATAACGTAACTTCAGTTACAATAGGTCATTTTCCTAATCAGAAAGCCATAATTGGACTTCATCTTTAGTGTTCACTGTGATTTTTCTTGTTGTTTAGTAACAAACTGCTGGCTGAGAAAAGGAGAGTTACTCTGAAATCTACTGAACTTTATAAGTAAATAAACCAATTGCCTTCATTGACTAAAAGTTCCCATGAACTTCTTGGATGCTCCCCAGTGGCCCCCCTGTGTCCCAAGATGAATTAATGACACTCACTATAGTTGCCCCTTCCCATTTGCGGGGATTAGGGGTGGACACCACTGCAAAACTGAAAAAACTGCAAATAACCTTTGGCTCCCCCCTGAGAATGAGTGGCAGGCATGCGTGGGGGGTTTGCCAGGCCGTTGCCCCCCCCCAGGAACAAGTGGAAAGCGCATGGGAGAGGGGTTCTGCTTCCCCCCAGGGAATGAGCGGCAAATGCGGGCGGGTGGGGTGTTGCCAGGCCTTCAGCTCTCCCCCAGGGAACGAGCAGCGAGAGGTGGTGCCTCTTCCTTCTCCTCCCCCTTGGCAGGGCTGGCTGGGAGGCCCACACAGTGCCCAACGTGACCGCTGCCCCCATCATCCCCACTGCATCCCACTCGGCTCCCGGGCCCCTAGCCCAGCCGGGCCTCCCTACCTCCGTCCATCTGCCACCCTGGATCTGGCACTGCTCGGCTCGCCTTCTTGAAGGCACTGAAGACAGGAGTGGTGGGCGCTGCGGCTGCGGCGTCTCCTCTTTTCTTGGGCCATGGTTGGGCATGTCCACTCTGCTGCTGCAGCCAAGGATGCACCCACCGGGATATAACCGCTGCCTCACTTGCTCACCTCTCCAGACCTCCCACCGAGACGAGTCTTTAGCGGATCCCCTCCACTGCAGTCTCAGAGAGGCGAGCGAGTGAGGCAGTGGCTATATCCCGGCGGGCCCGGTGGAGGCATCCTCAGCTGCAGCAGCAGAGAGGACTTGCCCAGCCATGGCCTGGGAGGACAGGAGAAACCACAGGTGCAGTGCCTGCTGCTCCTGTCTTCAGTGTCTTCAAGAAGGCGAGCCAAGTAGTGCTGGATCCAGGGCGGTGGACGGATGGGAGGTAGGGAGGCCCGGCTGGGCTGGGGGCCCAGGAGCTGAGTGGGATGCGATGGTGATGATGGGGGCGGTGGTCATGCTGGGTGCTACGTGCGCCTCCCAGCCGGTCCTGCCAAGGGGGAGGAGGCCAGCCAAAGCCGCAGCAGGGGCAGGAGCGCCGCCGTCATCACCGTAACCCCCGCCCACCTCCCTGTCCACCTGGTGTGTTGTGAGCAAGGTCTGCAGCGAGTGGATGGCGGGGCAGCTGATGGTGGTGGTGCTGCCGCCGCTGTCCCCTTAAGCCTGGCTTTGGACGTCCGTCCCTCCCTCTCCGGATCCGTGAATACAAAAAATTGCGAAAGGCAAATGGGAAGGGGAGATTGTACCCAGCTGAAATCTGGCAAATCTCCAGGGCCTAATTTAACCTTTTCCAAGTTCCTGAATTCAAATGTAACATGGTGGGCACCTTTACTTGCGTCTCTTTCCACCCACTTTAATTCAACTACATTAATTGGACAGCTAAATTGCCTATCAGCTGGTCACAAACAATTATAATCCTCATCTATAAGAAAGGAGATACAAATGATCCATCTAACTATCGACCTATAAGTTTAGTTTCTGTTGCGGGCAAACTATATGCCCAATTTCTTAATGATCGTCTTTCTGACTGGATAGAGACTGGGAATATTACTGGTGATGAACAAACTGATTTCAGAAAGGGTAGATAAATTTACGATCATTGCCTGGTCTTGAATCATTTGGTGGAGAAATACTCTAAACTCCATAGCAACAGTTTGTACGTTGCATTCATCGATCTGAAATCAGCTTTTGATCTAATCCTCAGAGTTTATGGGCCAAACTCCTTTTCTCTTTTATTGACAAGAGATTACAATGGCTAATCATGAATTTGTATAGAAACACCACTATATAAGTGAGATGTGATATCCAAAGTAATCTCATAAATTCCATTCCTGTTGAAAAGGGTGTGCACCAGGGTTGTATTTTGGCACCTTCATTATTCAACTTATATCTTAATGATCTCTCTACTTCTATCACTTCAGAGGCCTTCCACCCACTTAAACTGGACTCAATCAGAATTCCCCTGCTTTTGTACGCAGATGATGCTCTCCTCTTATCATATAGTAAAATAGGTTTGAAACGACTGCTCAGAGCTTTTTTGTGTTACTGTGAAGGAAATCATCTAACTATTAACTATAGTAAAACTAAAATCATGGTTTTCTCTAAGAACCAAACACTGTCTAACCAGGTTGTAAATGACATAAGTTAGAGCAAGTTAAAACAATTTAAATATTTAGGAGTAATCTTTCAATTGACTGGTGGCTGGGTGTCCCAGTGGTTCGCTGCCACTCAGTCAACATCTAACAGTCCTAAAGCATTAGTTCGTTTCTATTATACTAAAGGAGGCCAATTTTTACCTGCTGCAATGAGGGTATTCCAGGCTAAGGTGTTGCCACAATTGTTTTTTGGCATCTCAATATGTATTCTAGGTTTTTCTTCAATACTAGAACAGATCCTTTCAGCTTACCTTCAGAAATTGTTTGTGGTACCTAACTGTGTGCCATCAGCTGTCCTACGGCTTGAAGCAGGTTGCCCTTCAGTTGAATGCATTGCCTGGAGTTGGGCCCTAAGGGCTCAAACTCTTCTATGCTGGCCCTGAGTCTGGATAGCCATATCTTGTAATGATACTTATACCACTCTCTGGTCTAAAAATATTACAGAAAAATAGCAGAGATTGGGATTTTTCAGATAATTTTCTTGTCACACGTGACTTGAACAGAGTGCAGCAGAGCTCTCTCGGGGGAAGGGAGATCACTCCGTGCCCTCCCTCCGCCATCACCCCCGTGACCAGAGCTCTCTCAGAGGAAGGCTAGATTCCTCTTCCTCCTCCCTTCCCCCTGCTGCAAACAGAGCTCTCGTGGATCTCTAGATCACTCCTCCCCCTCCCTCCCCCCATCGCCATCGCCCCTCCACAACCGGAGCTCTCCCTGGGGAAGGGAGGGGCAGGGGATCCCTCTCCCCCTCCCTTCCCCCCCATCGCCAACCACGGATAATTGAATCAGCAGTTGGCAAATCAGCAGATGTGGGGGTGCTACTGTATTCTGTATCCACCACCTGTACAACCTGTTCTCCTATTAGCCTAGGATTGCAGTTTAATCCAGAGGGGGGCATATTATTTACAAAATTTGACCATTCTAAAATATCGAGCTGTGTTTACCAAAGTACGATTTAACTTTATCCCCTCTGCCTCATTAGAGGGCCATTTCAAAGGAATCTTCTATAAGGATCATGTTTGCCCTTGTGGAGAGGGCTCTGTAGACTCTCTAATCCATGTTCTATTCTTCTGTATTTTTTACAAGGATGAGAGACTGAAATTAATTTCACCTCTCCTAATTAAGTTTTCAGGCAGATCTTCTAATTGGTACCTGGTGTACTTATTAAGCAATTCTGAGAAAAGCATAACAGAAGTGGTGGCGCGGTTCTTCTTTTCTGCTGCCAAAATCCATAAGACTATCATAGATGCACATGTATAACCATCGGTTTTGCCCACTGCTCACTAACCTTCTGGTTGCTTTTATAGCTAATAGATAATAATATATGGGTCATCAGAACCCATACAAATACCCATTTTGTTTTTATTTTATGCAGTTTTGTAACAATTAACATACCTGTAAACAATTTTATATATTTTAGATAGTATGTTATGGTTTTAGTATGTTTGTCATGACTGTCTGTTTTTATAGTGCTATTTTAACATTTTTTAACTCTAACTCTCTGGTTGCTTTTATAGCTTTTAATTAACACTTCTATATTATGCATGAATTTGGCCCAAGTGATAATATAGGAGACATCCGAATTTTCTAAGAAACCATTCAAATATCCATTTTGCTTTTATTTCATGGAGTTCTGTGAAATTAACATACTTGTAAACGATTTTATATATTTCAAATAGTATGTTATTAATTCAAAGTATGTCTGCCATGATTGTTTGTTTTTATAGTGCTATTTTAACATGTTTTGAGGTTTATAGTGTTGCCTATAAACCTCTGTTGACTGTAATAAAGGCTATTGTTGACTGTAATAAAGGCTATTGTATGCAGTCTGTTGACTGTAATAAAGGCTATTGTTGTTTTGGACCACTGGTGCAACAGCAATGAAGAAAGGAAAGATTAAAAATATACACACTTTTTTTTTCAAGTTTTCCATACATATTTTAAAAATTCTTTTCAGGATGACTCTGCTATTTATTAATTATGAGCATGCATGTGAATCAAGGCCTGAACTCTAGCTCTTCTGGGAACACTGTCACACATTCAATTTCCACATACCTGATCTTCGTGTTCTATCTTGTCACTCACATCCTTTTTTCCTTCCCCTTCTCCAAGGCCACCTCCTTCGTAATCATGGAATTCTGTTCCTCCTTCTCCTGCAGCATCCTCTGTTAGCTCTTTCGGTAAACAAAACCCCTAATGATTATAAAAACACATTAATTTGAAGAGATTTTAACACTCAAAGACAGTGCTTCATGATACTTTCTATGAATGCTTCTTCCAGGTGGAGCAGAGAACACACAAGTTACTTTCTTATACACTTTCCCACATCAAAGAGAATGTGGGATTCTACATGAGTATATTATCTCTCTATACTGATTGACAAAATAAATCAATGGCCATGTTTTGTCTATTTTCCCCACAGGAAAAGTGTATCTTGCAAAAGGTACAAAAGATCAACTCCTAAGGTTATACAATTTATATAGGTTGACAGAATCTTCATTTATTTGAGTACCCAGCTTGTGGGGGGCAATTAGCTAACACACATTGGCTGAAGAGTGGGGTATAAATAACTAAATAAATTTTTAAAAAATTTTTTTTTGCAGAAATGAAATTGTTCCATGTTTGTCTTTGGGAGTTTAGCCTGTCAATCCTATATGCATTGCATCTTCCACTACAGGTGTGGTTTCTAGTAAATTAAAACTTTAAAACATTAATCTCAGGATACTTAGCTGGCAAAATGGTACTAAATGGCTATATAATTGAATCACACAGAAAAAAAATTGTGGGAACTTCTTTTTAAAAGCACAAAGGCATCATTCTGAAGATTCAGCTTATTCCATACTAGAAGACTATGTTTCAATGCAATGCATAGCAAAAATGACATCTCCACTTCTAGGCACTCGTTTTAACATCAAAAAGAGGTAAAAATAAAAAGCCAACGTTGATAGCATAAAAGATTAAAGCTCATACCTAATAATTACAGATTATGAGAATGAGAATCTCACACTGGTGTGTCTATTCTGTTTCCGAAAAGGTCTATTCATACTTTAAAATATAAAAGATTTCCATCACAAATGCTGAAAAGATAAAGATAACACTTCTTACCTTTTGGGCCAGTTCAGTAAATATGTTAGCTAGAACAGAGAGCAATTTTCCAGTACTCCTATGTGTGGCCAAGGAAACAGTGAGGTAGAAGAGAATGATGCTGGAATACTTGTAAAGTATTGGCATTAGACGCACCATTAAGTGACAGGATTGATTGAAGAGCTGTAGACACAGAAGAAATCAATTAAAAAATGTGTGTGTGTGTGTGGGGAGTTTGGGAAGACACAATCACTTGTAAATACCCACAAAGTCTTCATTTGAGATGTATCTTTTTAACAAGTGATCAGAGATATAATTTCAAGTGAAATTGTCCCTCTTTTCCACATTGCATCCATCAGCCCAGGTGCAGGAACTTAAATCAGGATCCCATCAGTTGTTATTATTACTTTACCTTGCACTTGTACACAGTATAATCTTCGCCATATGCTTTCAGCCGCTCCAGGAGTTCTGAAATGACCGAAATTATTCTCTGTACGTGTAAAGAATTCACATCTGCACAAATGTCTTCATCCAACAGCTTAGTTAAATGCCCTGCCTTGAGGTTGTTAACTGAGGTCTCTTCCCCTGAAGTAAGAAGTACATAAATAGAATTATCAAACAACAATTAAAGAAAGGGTTACAAAAGATTTTTTAAAATTGTTTTCTCAAGTAGTGCCCATTCTATTAAATTCTAATGATGGTTTAATTATATGCCTTAGTGAGAGAGATGAATATAGATTTGTAACCTGTAGTTGTTTTAACTTTCGTAAGCTGCCTTTAGTTCTGGACTGTGAAAAGAATATGAATGTAATAACAACAATAATAATACAGAATGGAAACCCACTAATTGACCTTTAAGGGTATCACAGTATACAAGTTTGTGCTCAGTTCTACAGAGAAAATACATTTGAAAGAATAAGAAGTGCAAAAACAAAGAAAAAGGTTCAGACTAACCATCCTCACTGAGGGGGCTGCCATCCTCTTTTTCTTTTCTCCTCTCCACCAAACACTGTATAGCACTCAGGACAGCTTGGATTGCAAGTTCTACTTGTTCTGAGAAGAGTTCTACAAAGCCATCATCTGATTTTTGGTCCTCTTTGGAAAAGCAGAAATATTAATTGGAAACATACATGATCTCTACAGCACCCAAATTTACTATCTGTTTGCAGCCACCACAACAAATGTAACTTTGCTGTAAAAATACCAACTCAAGACGGACATCATCTCTAAGGTTAGAAGACAGGTTGAAGGTTCTTGCTGGTATCACAACAAACCACAGAGCTGAAAGACGTGCAATGGCTTGGGTCCAACTTATCTCCGGAACCGCCTCCTCCCATACAATCCTCCCCGCATACTCCGGTCCTCTGGGAGGAATCTGCTTCAGCCACAAAAATCTAGGCTCTCTGCAACCTCCCAGAGGGCCTTTTCAGTAATCGCCCCCAAATTGTGGAATGGCCTGCCGAATGAGATCCGTCAGCTGACGAGCTTGAGTAGCTTTAAAAAAGCACTAAAGACGGATCTCTTTCGGCAGGCCTTTCCTGATTAGATCCCGGCCTCAGGAACTCAGTCTCCTGGCTTTTTAAAAAATTATGTACATATTTGTTTTTAATGTGTTTTTTTAGCTAGAAGGTTTTAATCTTATTGTGTTTAATGTCTTTTTATGTGGGAGGGTGGGGGTGGGTGGTGTTTTTAGTCATTATTATAATGTTTTAATTGTTGGAAGCCGCCCCGATTGTTTTTAGCAGAGGGGCGGGGTATAAATAAATTTTATTATTATTATTATTATTATTATTATTATTAAGGAAAAGGCTAGGACTGGAGCATGCTGCTTTCAACTTGCTAAACCAGAGTTCCTCAAAGAGTGAAAAGAAAGGTAGAATATGGTAGCCAGGCTAAAACAAACAAACAAGGGAAAACAAATGCTTGTTCCTCTAGGTAGCAAAAGCAGAAGAATACCATGCACACACACACTCTCCATATTGACTAATTAACTGGCCTAATGGCAGAGGTGAAAAGTGGCTCTAAGCCAGGCCTCTCAAATGAGTGTCTTCAATTAAAAATAATAATAAATAAAATCCTGCCTCCTTCTGAACACATGGGAGACCACCACAGTGCCTGAACCACTGGGTGGTGCAAACTAGACAAAAATGGTTAGAATCATTAACACAATCATGATCTAATTGTACTGTACTTATTTCATGCATGTAACTCAGAGGTAATGAGAGAATACCTAAACAAGCCTACTTATTTATCCGTTAGAAGGGAGAAAGAATTGTCTTTACCATCACAGTGTGAAATTGAACTGAACAGTTGTGTCCTCCAGATAGCAAAGTCATCTACGCTTTTATTAATTTCTCCTTGAATGTATATGAGACTTCTGATGATGGCCATTTGTGACATAGCTTGACTGGCTTCAGGCAGAACAAACATGGACTCAATGTCTTGCAGTTGGGTTGAAACCTTCAACAAACAGTCCACCCCTGAAGCACACACCTCAAAGCTTTTCCTGCAAGACAACAGAAACTGCAGTTCCTTTCAAAAGTCACATTTTAATCTGAACATTTACTTTAAAATAACTAACACAGCACACCATTTTAAATGCACTTTCAAGAGACATCAGAAATACAGATCACACTTCTACAGTATACTAAGCAATGGCTTATGTTATGAATTTTTCCACAGATGACCAAACAAACCAGTTTTATTGTACTGATTTCTGGTCCAATTCTCTTCTATCCCTTTTCTCACCCTGTTTCAAGCTGGGCAGCTGGGAAAAACAAGCCAGGGACAAGTCATAGTTATGGGTTCAGACATAACAATATACCCATGGATTCTAGTTGTGATTTGGAGCTGGCTAACAAGCCTGTTGTGCTTGCAAGGACCAATTTGGACACAAGTAGCCTGAATTCAAGTTGGATTACAATATATTTAGAGGTACTGCACACACAGAAGCCCTAAATGTTATATATTTCCCTTCTAGTGCCACAACTATTTAAAAAACAGACGAGGGGAGTAATTTACAAGAGCAGTCAGACACAATTATCTGTAAAGTAGATGAGAAAAGATTCTCTAATCTTAGTAATTCTGCTTGGGCTTCTAAATGATCCTCAACCTCCTAAAACCAATTATTCTGGAAAAAGATTGTGCCAGTTTACACAGACAACTCCCCTCACACCTCCCTCTAAAGGATATCACCCCCAAAAACAACACTGAAAAATCTTGTCTTTTATGCCAGGCTAGGGGAAATACAGCCTTGCCAAGGCCCTTACAAGTTTCTTGAAAAAATTCTGAAAAATACTTTTAAAATAATATTGACCCCAAAATACCCCCAGGCCATAGGAGGGCCACAGCCTCCTCCACCATACTAAAGGTCTAGATTTTTTATTTGGTCTAACAATGACCCCTATGGGCTTGAGGGGGGAAATTGCAAGACATTTAGAGGTTAGAAAAGGACTTTTGAAAAACAGGAAGTGGCTGAAATGTCAACTTCCAGGTCACTTCCTATTATAATACATATTCTCTGTACCCAAAAAGGCTTAGGACCTTCCAAATGTGGCAAAATGTAAGGAACCTGGAGGGCATTTTCAGATCACATTGTTTAGGAACACTGTTTAGGAACTGGGGAGGGGGGCTTGAACACAATGGAGGGGCATGCAACCCCCCCTCCCCCGATGGCCTCAGGGGTCCAATGCAATTCCCTAACCTCTTACAGTTGCCAAGCCTTGCCTTGTATCATATCAGCCACTTTTTAAAAAACTTTTCTCTCATGAGTGGGCTGCTGCTTGAGAAATCTCAATTTCTATCACACATGAAAAACTGTGTTGGTCTTTGGATCCAGGCCTGTATATCACATTCTGTAAATAAATCCTGGATCTGGAACATGGATGTAATGTTTTCACTGGCAAGTTTAGGATCATTTCTACTGCACTGAATGCATAGGTCTGGCTCAAATATTTTGCTGACAGATGTTATTTGCATTTTCTCATTTTTTATGAACACCGCCCCTCTAGTGTCACTTTTTTACAAGTGTGCCTGTGCCCTTGGCAATGATGGAGAACAAAAGGCTTGGTCATGTTTTCTGGAATGCAGTAGATGCCACTTAGCCAATGACTGCCAAGCTGCCTCTATGCATCTCCTTCAAAAGCAGATGACCATGACTCTGTCCCAAAACTTCCACAAACCATCCTTTTAGAAAGTGCACAATCGATAAATTGGGTGGTGTTCAGGATGCAAACAGAAAGTATATTTTTCTTGGAGCTATAACATGGAACCTACCAGGAATGGAAGAGAGTCTCACAAGACAGCTGTCGTATTCTGTCCACATCTGATTTGACTGCCTTAACCTCAACCAACATCTCTTTCACTTGGGATGACAGCTGTTGATACAATGGATCATATTTTTGCATCTTGCACCCAACAGGTAGCTGATCTGTAGCCACTGGAGTGAGATATTGTAGCTTTGAAGCATTAAGTTCCGGTGGTAACTTTAGAATGCTGGATGAATTTAGTTCAGTTCCTTCAGACTGCATTTCTGTCCCAGGAGCATTCAAGAGGTGGTCTTTTGGACAGCACTCTATAAACCAGGAAAGTTGCTCCAGGACTACCACACACTGCATGGCAAGGTACTGCAACCGGTCAGTCCATTGCTGAATGCCATCTTGAGGAGGAAATGCTACTTCATATTCATTAGTCACATTCAACCTAGCATGAATCTCCTCTACACAGCTCAGAAGATTCCTGTTCAGGGGTTTCAAATAGGTTGAAGACAATTAAAATACAATTTAAAGGGTAACTGCCTTTAGATTTTGCAGCACAAACAACAGTGAGTCTTGTGCTACGATAACAATCAACACGTTTTATTTGACAAAAGTATTTATGGACTCCAGCCCCATCCATTAAGACCTATGCCAATTACAACATGTATGCCAATTTAAGGTGTCACAAGAGGTTTTGCCATTTTTTAGAATGCAACTGTTATAGCTCACATAAGAATATTTTTAAAGCTCAATTAAAACAGCTATTCATAGAACTTTTAACAATACTGATATTTTTGCAGAGGATGGCTGGCACGCTGTTAGTGACATATGCAAGTCTAAGCCCACCTTACACCTGTGTATGTCTTTTTGGGGGGGGGGTCACTGTGGAGGTTGGTATTCTCTTTCTCCTTCTGCAGTGACCAAAGCCCTCCCAGGACTCACAGTTTTGCTGTGATAAACCCCTGAATGGCTATTCCATTGAGTGGGGAGAGCCTGGGGAGGTCAGAGAAGAATCTGACTATGCCAGTTAAGACAGATATAGAATGATCATCCACTGAGATGGGCTAGCAGGCCCTTGTGGTCTCTTCCAATTCTATGATTCTATTAGGTCCTGGAAGAAGATATCACCAGCTTGCATCTGCCTATGGGGAATAGCCAGACATTTCCCCAATCCTCCTCCATACACCAAATTGCCATTCAGTGAGGCTATTTCAGAAAAACCATGAGTCCTGGGTGTGGTAAATTTAGGGCAGATGGGAGAGGAGCTGCTTTGGAGTTTTGATTGTGGAAGTCTTATGTTAGACTAGGCAATGTAGGATCTCAGCCAATGTGTGTTAATTGCACATCTGAGTTATTATTTACCCTGAGAATGCACTAATTATCAGCGATACTCTGGACTATGAAATGAATTCACGTTTTTCTCAAAATCTGCATCAACACTTCTGAACTACACTATACATTTATAAACCTTTTGTTTCCAACTTATGCCACATTGCGTTAAATACGACATATCAGAAGCCACACTCCAACTGATCAGCAAGTCCACATTTAGGTTTTAAATGTGTGCTGTCCTTCCAATGACTCTGGGCAGGGAGGATACCCTGAACTGAATGCACACTACACTTCAGCAAGTGGACTGGTTCAATGAAAAGTTCTGGATTCAGTGGAGGACTCCAGCTGGCATGCTAGGCATAACTTTTACAAATACTGTCTCCCCTGCAGTTCTCAATGTCATCTCCTACACTGCTTCAGGGGGTCCTCCAACAGCAGATGATAATTTTTTGAGGATGCAAGAATCTAGAACAGGGGAGGGCAACTCTGTAGGGGCCAGGAGCCAGTCTCCTCCACTACATTCACCACTGGGCACACTCCTCACAGCAAGCCCAAATACCTCGTTTCCTCTATAGTCATAGAATCATAGAAGTCCCTCTCAAAATGGCAACAGGAAGTGATGGGACAGTAATAGCCTACCAACACTTTGAGAGGGACTTCAGAGGAAAATGAGGTATTTGGTAGTATGGGGTTCCAGGGAGACTGTGGCAACAGGGTGGGGTATTTTCATGCATTGGGGAGGGGGCTTTCTGCATAATTTGGGGGCAGAAATGCATGAAAAACATGCCAAAAGAATTTGGGGTGGTGGTGGGAAGGCTGGGGGACTGGTGGTGGGGCTTCAGGGGTCACAAAGTGAGGTCCTGGACCATGCTTTATTCATGGGCCACATTTTGCTAACTCATGGTCTAGACTTTAGAGGGAGGGGGGTTGGAAAAGGCTGCCCTTCCCCTACAAAGTCTGGGTCAAAGGCACCGTGTATTTTATAAACAGATGCAGGCCCAGGGAATGGTTGCAAAGTCTTTCAGAGCCATGGAGTGAAGTGCTATGATTCAACTTATTTCTGTAGCAAAACGTCAGCTCAAGTAAAAAGAAATTCCTCCTGCAGGCCATCTGCTTTAAAGAAGTAGGATTTCAGTATAACGGACACAAAAAACGAATGCTATTAGTATATCAGTGCTCCTCCAGCATAAAATAAAAATATAGAACAAGAGAAGCCTTGATTGTGCTTCTTAATAATCAAAATGTGTGGACCAAGTAAAGCACTGCTTTCATGCAAACGACCCAGCTATGCAGCTTCTCAACAAGCTGCCTCAATGCTCAAGCAGTCTGCAAACCACTTCTCTTATTAGTCTAAATGCTTTCCTTTCTACACATACTAGAAGAATGAATGAGCAGGAAAGAGAAAAACAGGTACCTCAGGAAAACCCACTGCTCTGTCAAGGCAGTGAGGGAATTTCTCTGCTTTACAAGTATCTTCATGAGGTGTGCAGTAAATCCTTTACATCTCTCAACCATGCCCAGTCCAATTTCCTGTAGCAACAAGGTAGTTACTTTTACTCATGGGTTGGCCAAAAGTTGGTCACCTATTGGTTACCTAGTAACATCACAATACGTGCAAAAAGCCACTGGAAACAAATTCTCAAATGGAACCATCCTGGCTGCAGTTTTCAGTGCTTTGGATGGAGAGGACCAAATGCTCTAGATTCCCAAAAAAGGCAAGGCACTCACAGCATTTTTCCAATCACGTTCACTTCCGGTTCATGAATTACCTTCAGCTGAAAGAAGATCTCAGCACTGTCCAGTATAGGTAAACTATTTATTACCTGATAAGTGACTTTACATATGTGTCTTTTAAAAATTACCTCAACCTTGTGTGAGATATTCATCAGACTGGAGAATGAATCAAAGCCAATCCTACAATTGAGTGGCTTATTAAGTATTTTTAAATAGGACAGCCTAAAACGCAATTGCTAGTCCCAACTAGAGCAGACCTATTAAGTTAACAGGAAATTGGAACATTGGTACTTACTGTGAAGGTTCCTTTTCAGCAGCCATGGGGAGGGAGCCCTTGAATGGGTATTGGCTCCGCCTCCGACCAATCATAGGCAGGACAACTTAAAAATTCAAACATAAGACCACCCCTGCCAGGAAGAGGAGCCAACCCCATCCTCCCCAGAAAAGGTTAACACAGCTCCTGTAAATATCAACAATAAAAACAAGAAGAAAAAATATGACACCACACCATCACCGAGATGAAGGTAACATTTAATAATTATATCCCTTGTTTGGGGGTTGGGTAAGGACTCCCTCCCCATGGCTGCTGAAAAGGAACCTTCACAGTAAGTACCAATGTTCCATTTTCCAGCAGCCTAGAGAGGGACTCCTTGAATGGGATGTACCAAAGCGGTCCAAATAAGGTGGGCCTAGTAACATTAAAGTTCTTCTACTGAATTACTTGTTGCAGAACCCTCCGGCCAAAAGCCGCATCTGCAGATGCATACTCATCAATACAGTAATGTCTGGTAAAAGTAGAGGACGCCCACGTTGCAGCCCTGCAAATATCCAGAAATGACTGAGGCCTCCCCAGAGCTGCCGAGGTGGAAGCGCTATGGGTAGAATGAGCTTGAATGCCCTGGAGCTTGAATCTGTAGATCACTTGACACACAGGCTTGCTCGATACAGCGCCGCAGCCATCTTGCTATTGTGGAAGACAACACTTCCTTCCCTTTCACATAACCCGTATATGCCACGAACAGGGCATCTGACCTGCGAAAGGTCTCAGTCCTCTTAAGGTACATCTTCAATGCCCTCCTGATGTCTAGCATATGCCACAACTTTTCCAATTCTGCCACAGGTCGCAGACAAACCGATGGAAGAACCAGCTCCTGTGCCCTATGAAAAGCTGAATTCACCTTAGGAACAAACGATGGATCCAACCGAAGGGTAATAGAATCCTTCTGGAACACGCACTGATAAAGCACCCAGTTCCGAGACTCCTCTGGCGGAAGTAATAGCTATGAGGAAAACCACTTTCCAGGTAAGAAAACTCATATCCACTGATCTGATTGGCTCAAACGGCTCCTTCAGCAGCGCTTTCAAAACCACATTCAGCCTCCAAGATGGAAAGCTATGCACTACAAGTGGACGTAGTGACACAACTCCCTTTAAGAAGCTGAGTATATGAGGATGGGACGCTAATGACTTACCCCGAATTCCTTTCAAAATGGAACCTAACGCTGCCACATGCCGCTTCATGGTACTAGGTGCCAAACCTTTTTTCAAACCTGCCTGCAAAAAGGCCAACACTGAAGCCACAGATACCTATAGCGGATTGACACCCTTACTCCAGCACCACCTACAAAAGGCTCTCCAGGCGACTTCATATAACCGAATGGTAGAAGGCCTGCAAGAAGCTAGTATAGTATTGACTACCTCTGGATCATAACCCTGCTTTAACAATCTCCCCCGCTCAACCTCCAAGTGTGCAGTCATAACCAACTTAGATCTGGGTGCATGAGCCTGTCCTGTACCAGAAGATCCGGCCACGGCAGAAGGGGCCATGGCTCCCGGACCTGTAAGTGAACCAGATCTGGAAACCATGGTCTCCTTGGCCACCCTGGGGCAATCAGAATCACCTCTGCCTTCTCCTGTTTGATTTTTCTCAACACACGCCCCAGTAATGCTGTTGGGGGGGGGAAGGCATAGCACAAGGCCCACGGCCAATGAATCGTCTGAACATCGTAAGCTAATGCCCCCCGAGTCCAAAATCTGGATACATATTGAGGCAGCTTGTGATTCTCCTCCGATTCAGATAGATCTATCAATGGTTCCCCGAACCGAAAGACTATCTGGAAAACCAAACTGTTGAGACTCCACTCACCATGAGTTAATGTGTGTCGGCTCAACCAGTCGTCTTGAGAGTTCAATTTCCCTTGCAGGTATTCTCCCTTGATTGACAGCAGGTTGGCCTCTGCCCACAGGAACAACAATTCCGTCTCCTTCGTGAGGGCCCAGGATCGGGTCCCCCCATGTTTGTTTATGTGGGACCTGGTGGAATTACATGCGGTGAGGTTGGCACTGGCTGAGTTTCTCCAACTGTTGGAGGGGGCCCATATCCACCAGGCCCCCTCCAACAGTTGGAGAAACTCAGCCAGTGCCAACCTCACCGCACGTAATTCCAACAAATTGATGCTGAACTCCCGTTCCTAAGGTGACCATAGACCCTGTGCCTTCTGGTCCCCGCAGTGGGCTCCCCACCCTGTCAGGGACACGTCCGTCATCACAACTATTCTTCTAGGATCTGCTATAGGAACCCCCAATGTCAGTCTCTCTGACACCCACCATCTCAGAGACTCCTTCACTTCTGATAGCACCTTCAAAAACCTGCAAGCTTTGATCGCAATCAGATCCTGGAACGGGAGTAGAAACCACTGCAACGTCCTGAGATGAAATCTGGCCCATGCCACCGAATCTATGCAAGCGATCATCAGTCCCAGTAGCCTTGAAAAGGACATCAGGGGGGTCTTGTTCTGCTCCAACACTGACTTCACCAACTCCTGAATCTTCTCTCTCTTTTCCTCTGGCAGGAAGACCCGGTACCCCCTGGTGTCCAGTATACTGCCTAAATGTTGAATCTTCTGAACTGGTTCTAAGTGACTCTTCTACCTGTTCACCATGACTCTGTGGGTCTCCAAACACTGCAAGGTCCTGGCTACATCCAGTGTCGCCCTGTTCCAGGTAGGAGCCCTGATCAGTAAATTGCCCACGTAAGGGAAGACATGTATTCCCTGAGACCTTAGGTGAGATACTAGCGCCACTAGAAACTTGGTGAACACTCTTAGAGATGATGACAGGCCAAACTGGAGTGCTCTGTATTGGTAATGCCTCTCCTTGTATGCAAATCTAAGGAAGCACCTGTCAGCTGGATTAATCATAATGTGTACATACGCCTCCGGGAGGTCCAATGTTGCCAGGTAATCTCCCTCCTGGATCCCCTCCAGAATCTACCACAGGGTCTCCGTTCGAAACTTGCGTCTTGCCACTCAGCGATTCAAGCCCTGCAAGTTCAGAATGGCTCTCCAGTCCTTGTTCTTCTTGGGAACTAAAAAAAGAGGTGAATACGTCCCTGTGAATCTCTCTCCCTGCGGTACCATCTCTATTGCCTGTACTTGTAGCAGGTGATTGATGGCAGCCTCCGTCAGTCTCTGTTTGTCTCTGCAGGCTGTCGTGCATGATTGAACGAAGGTAGGGGGCGGTCTCGCTATGAGATCTATCGTGTAACCACGACTCACTGTCCTGATGACCCAGGCATCGGATGATGTAGTCTCCCAGGTCCCTGCAAAGACGGCCAGTCTGCCCCCTACCGGAAGCTCCTGATAGTCTTGTAAATTGTCCACCGCTGCCTCCCTGTTTGGAGGACTGGTTTGTGGACACCTTGGAGGGGTGGTTGGATTTGGACCTTGGACACTGCTTGGAGGAATTCCAGTTACTCCTGTAGTGCCTGAAGTCCCTCTGTCCATTGTACCTGAAACCTTGAAAATTCTGGTAACTGGAGCGAAAAAAACCTATGCTCCTCCCTTTTTGGTAACGACGGTAGCATCTTCTTTTTGTCCTTGGTTTCCACCAGGACCTCCACCAATGTTTCACCAAAAAGCTTCTTCCCATTGAACATGCAACCCGCCAGATTGGACTTGGCCTTATTGTCCGCATTCCAATTTCTTAACCACAGATGGCGTCTAGCTACTACATTTGCTGCCACAGCCCTGGATGCAAAATGCAGTGCGTCCAAGCTAGCATCTGCCACAAAGGCGGACACCTTTGCTATTTCATTCATGCCCTGATGAAACTTTGTTTCGTCCTCTGGGACACTGGTAACAAGTTCCTTAGATCACCTGATGGTGGCCCTGGAAAAAATGGAAGCTGCTGCTGCAGCCATAATTTCCAAGGCAGAAGCCTCATGAGACCTGTGAAGAAAGGTCTCAATGCGCTTATTATCAGGAGTCTTAAGGTGCTCGTCTCCATCTCTAGAAAAGAGCGAGCCGGAAACCAACCCCACAACCAGGGCATCGATGGCAGGCAGCTTTAGTAGGTTCATCACCTCCCCTGGAAGGATTACAACTGCTTGGCAAAGGACGGTTGTGACTTAAAGACACCTGGCTGGGTCCACTCCCCCAACAATGTCTCATTTAACACATCAGGAAAGGGCAATACGTTTCCCATTCCCTTCCCAGAGGCCCTAAGTTCAGGTACCCCCTGGCTGGATCCCCCTGTGCTCGGGTCCGCTGGTCCCAATTCCAAAGCTCTCAAGGCCTTCTTTAATAACAGAGAGAAAGAGGCATTCTCATAAAGGCAAGGGAAGTCCTGTTCCTCCCCCTCCTCATTCTCCCCTTCAGGAGAGAGTTCCCACTCCTCCCTGGAGTCTGGGTCCTCCTCCTCCTCTCTGAGGTCTCCCTCCCAATGGGGGCCCACGTTGTTTTTCTCCTTTCTCTGTCTCTTGTGAGGCAGGGAAAGACCTCCCCCCTCCCGAGGCTCCACGTGCGTTCCCGGCCAGCCGCCGTGTCTGCCGCTTTTCTCTTTGCAGCCTTGCCGCTAACCTTCGTGGCCCGCTGAGGTGAGTGACTGGGGCCCACATCCATCCCTGTACCCGAGGTGGTCTCCCCGAAGCCCCTGCTGTGCTACCGCCTGCCACCAGAACTTGTCGTGCCACCAAAAAGATCCAGGTGGCCAGTTCCAGTGGCAGGGCCTTACCTCCCAGCATCAGTGGCGGTAGGACCTCCAGGGCGATGATGTCCTCCCTGCCGGGTTCTCGGGGCCTGGGGGCATCCGCGGGGCTGCCATGTGGTGGTCGGCCCTCCTCCTCAGCGTGGTCCGTCTCCTGGTCAGAGACCCCATTGCGCTCCGTCTTCCCCTGGACACTCGTGCTCAATATGCATCCCAGGAAGGGACCACAGAGGTTTGGGGACTGTAATTCGTCCCCCAGCGAGCCCAGAGAGGCATCCTCCTGCTCTGAGGAGAGGTTCCCTCCATGCACATGTTTGTGCATGGGCGCCGCCACCTTGCCTTTGTTCTCAAGGGAATTCCTGGAGCAACCACAAACCCCTGCCTGTTTCCAGCTGAGGCAGATCAGAACTGGGGAGGATAGGGTTGGCTCCTCCTCCTGGGAGGGGTGGTCTTATGTTTGAATTTTTAAGTTATTCTGCCTATGATTGGTCGGAGGCAGAGCCAATACCCATTCAAGAAGTCCCTCCAGAGGCTAATGGAAAATAGTAAGTCATATAACATAGTCTGCTTTGCTCTTGCAGCATGGAAGATCTGAAAGAACATTGTGAAAACTCACTAGCTAGACTGTATTTTTAAACTATTTCATCTTCCTGTATTGCTCTGTATTAGTAATAATCCTTCAGACTGTTCAAAAGTCTTCCGGATGATTGGTATTTTTAGGTCTGTAGATGACAATCTTAGTAAGTTTATTATTTATTTATTATATATAATATATTTAAGCACTTATTTTAGTTTTATTTGCTTGTGTTATTGTATCTTTATTATGTACGTTTTGCAATGGTCTTGGGTGATAAGCAGTAAACTGGTAAATAAGCACTTATGCAAGCTGCATTGACTTAATAGGTCTTCACTAGTTGGGACTAACAACTGGATTTAAGCCAGCAAGTTTAGTATTTGAATATAAAGTGGGTCCTTGGTATCTGCTGGGATTTGTTTCCAGGACCCCTAGTGGATATCAAAATCCGTAGATGCTCAAGTCCCATTATATACAATAACTTAGTAAGATGGTGTCCCTTATATAAAATAGCAAAATCAAGCTTTCCTTTTTGGAATTTAAAAAAAAAAATGTTTTCGAGCCATGGATGCAGAATCAATCCATGTATACAGAGAGCCAACTGTATTTGGTAATAGGATTCATTAGACAGACTAGTAGACTTTTTAGATGGTTACCCCCATCAGTTTGTTTAACATCTGCAACATGACAAGCACAAACAAGGCTGAAAAGAACAATGCTTATTTTAAATAAAACTGTCAACCTTCTTAATCACTGATCCTGTATTGTCTGCCCAAAACTGTTAAAAGCACAAAGTTCAACCAAATCTTTAGCAATATCTGAAGCTGCTCTTTTACCTTTGAAGGTGCTAATAGTGCTGTCTGAAGCCTACAGTGGCGTGCAAGAGACTGATAGAAATATTTCTGGCATCCATCCCAGGATGAAGATATCTTAGAGAGTAACCTGGAAAGTACAAGATTTTTTTTATTCCCTAGAGCAAAAGAAGTACTGTAATCTACTTCAAATTTTTATATGACATGGTAGACCACACAGATTCGAAGTCTTAAAAGATCAGCTCATTTATGCTTTTCGGCAATACCAACCATCTTTACATTACATGCGTAAGATATCATCTTAATGACAGATATGCCAGTGCTAGAAGCACTGGTTTTAACTTAAGGCCCGATTACTATTTTTTCTGTGTTGGTTCCAGAGTACAGCTGCAAGGGAGGAGTCTGATCAGAAGCATGGTGAGGGGAAAGGCTTAACCCCTCTACCACCTATTTCTTTAGAATATCCTAATTGAATTTAAAAACTTTCCAGTGTTAGAAAGTCAAACAAACTATTTCTGTCATAGTTTCTGTTTGAACTCCTTTCTGTAGTCTGAAAAAGAGAAAATACATACGTTGCGTCCAATGTATGTGTGCAGCAGACCAAGGATAATGCACTGCGCAAATCCAACGGATGAAGGAAAAGTAGGTCCTGGGAAGTTTTAGAACGAGACCAAGCAAGGCCTTTGCGATATGACAATCCTAGGAAAACAGTTTAAACACATGCACACCTTTTAATCTCTTTTTATGATTTGAAACACTAGTTATAGTTCTTTTTCATTATTTTCAGCTATTTTAAGGACACTAAGATATACAGTAGAGATTTCTCCACAACAGAGGTTGTTCTGCAGTTTTATGAGAAAAGTAAATCTACAAAATTAAGCACTGCTACAAACTACTATAGCAAAAGAGGTAAGTCCTTTAGTATTTCTAACAAATACTTGTTCCACCTTATTATAGTAACTGCCTTCAGACAACTATAATTTGGTATATTTACTGAGTGCATATAGAGTTAGCTCTTATGCAAGAGCAAACCATGGTTTGGCATTACAACGAGAGTATCAAGCTCCTGTGCTCTCCTTTTTTCCTACCTTGCAGAAAAGTATGCCATGGGCTGTCTTCCAAACAAGAATGAGAAACCACGTTCAAACCAGGAAAGGGAAACATGAGTTCAGGACACAGTGATATAACAAGGAGGATCTACAGCTCAACAAATGAGTACATGCTTAGTACATAGAAGATCCCATGTTCAAAACCCTGGTATCACAGCACCCCTTCTTGGAGTTGGAAGACTTAAAGATGGTAGCACATGCACTGGTAACATCAAGGCTTGATTTCTGTAATAGGCTCTACATGGGGCTACCTTTGTGCCTGCTCCGGAAACCCTAACTGCGTCATAATATGGCAGCCAGGCTGGTTACAGGAACAAGGGGTGACCATATCACACCAATATTAAAATCTCTTCACTGGCTGTCAATTAGTTTCCGGGCAAGATATAAAGTGTAGGTCATTACTTTAAAGCCCTTCGTGGCCTAGGGCCAGGCTACCTACGGGATCGCCTTCTCCCATACAATCCACCCCGTACCCTTATGTCCTCTGGGAAAAACTTACTTCAGGTAACTAAAACCAGGCTATGCACAGTCACCTGGGTGCCTTTTCTGCTACCGCTCCCAGATTGTGGAATGGCCTACTGGAGGAGATCTGACACACTGACAATCTGAGGGTGTTTAAGAGGGCTATTAAGATGGATTTCTTCTGACAGGCCATTCCAGATTAGACTGGATGCCTGGCTGTCACTTTCTGGTTTACTATTCTGTCATTTTTAAAAACTGTTTTATGCCTTTTCTTATTTTAAGTTATTTTAATACTGTTTGTATAGGTAAAATTTGAATCAATTACCATTGTATAGTGGTTTTAATGATGTTATTTTAATATTTGTAGATTATGGATTAATGTTTTAAATGATATTTGCTGCTCCCATCATCATGGGAGAGAGGTGGGATATAAATAAACATCATTATTATTATTATTATCATTATCATCATCATTATCATCATCTCCAATTAAAAGGATCAGGTAACAAATAATAGGAAAGAAGTTTGCCTAGGACCTTAGAGAGCTGCCTATTCTTAGTGTAGCCAATATTGAACTACAGTTGCCCCTCCACATTCGCGAACTTAGCATTCGCTGTTTTTAATATTCGCGGTTTTGGGTGGACCCCCTGCCCACCCAAAAGCAGCAACAAGGGGCCTCCGGAGGCCCCATGAAGGCCTGGGGAGGGAGGGGGGAGGGCCGGGGAGGCATCCATGGGGCCTCCAAAGGCCCCCTGAAGGCCTGGGGAAGGCTGAGGAGGCAACCACAGGGCCTCCGAAGACTCTCCGAAGGCCCCGTGAAGGCCTGGGGAGGGAGTGGGGAGGGCTGGGGAGGCAACCACAGGGCCTCCAAAGGCCCCATGAAGGCCTTGGGAGGGAGTGGGGAGGTGGGGTAAAGCAACTATGGGGCTTCTGGAGGCCCCGTGGTCACTTTGGCGGGGGCGGGCAGTCATTATTTGCGGAATTTTCACATTCGCGGGGGTCTGTGGAATCTAACCCCCACGAATGTGAAGGGATGACTGTATACATATGGCTAAGTAGCCTAACCTAGTTTTTTGTAGGCTACATCCAATATCATGTGACTAGACCTGAAACTGCAACAAAGGATTCCCCCTTCCTCTAGTGTCCCTTCCACCCCCATCTACTTTGGAGGGTCTCCCAAAATCTGCAAACTAATTTTGTGAGGGTCACACATTGGCAATCTGTTCCACCACTGCTGTTTGCTCTGCTGATGGATAGACCCTACTGCATACAATTCTATATTCAGACAAGCCATGACTTGGTGTTAAAGGTGAACCAAACCAGAAAGAGTCAAGTTTATTATAGGGCTGTGTAACTTAGTTTTGCTTTGTATATAAAAACCTAAGATACCTCCTCATCCATGCACAAACTCATGACTGCACAAGAAAAATTATAAGCTAATGTATGGATAAACCTAACAGAGATTTCCCCATGGCTGCAGGAAGTCTTTGCTAGTTGTATCCACATACAGCTGGCTCATGCTAACATTTCTCCCACAGAACCATGGGTTTATGCACAAACAAAGACAAGCTTAATCTGTACATGGGAGAAGCTTGCTCTGGAAATTAGCTTTCAAATGTTTAGGGTGCTATCCTTTAGAACTACATGATGTGGTGTGAATGCAACGCCTAACATGGAAACAGAAAAATACAGATAAAAAATAAGGGAATTCTTGGCCCCTGCAAGATATAGAAAACTCAAGCAAGACCCGACCAACAAAATCATCAGAAAAATTAATGCCTTGATCAAGAACTCATCAATTCAGTCAATCATACACCAGAATCTATGCAGATCAGAGGCTCTCCCACCAAGACTATATGGATTTCACAAGATCCACAAGGATTTCATTCCACTTCAACCCATAGTGAGCGCCATTGGATTCCCCCATGTATGACTTGGCCAAGCTTCTGGCCACACAATTACAAACACAACCTCCAATCTACAGACCAACCAAGAAAATCCAAGAAATGCTACGCTCAGCGAAGGAAAAAAGAGATCCTCTCACAGCTGCAGGAGTTTACCGCATACCATGCAGCTGTGGACAAGTTTACATAGGGACCACTAAACGCAGTGTGCAAACACGAATCATGGAACATGAGAGACATTGCAGACTGGGCCAGCCAGAAAAATCAGCAGTAGCAGAACATGTTATAAACCAACCTGGACAAAAAATGTTATTTAAAAACACCAAAATTCTGGACCAGGCCAACAACTATCATGTCAGAATGCACAGAGAAGCTATTGAAATCCACAAACACCTGGACAACTTCAACAAGAAAGAAGAAACTCTAAAAGTAAACAAAATCTGGCTACCAGTCCTGAAAAACACTAAAATCAAAACTCAACACATGCAGATGAACTATAATGGCCCATCAACCAACCATTAGCTAAACAGACACTAATCAGCCTTGCATTTCTATACCCAGAAACTAACCATTCAATTACACAAATTTACATATTCTCCCCAACAGGGGTTCACAGCATATAAACTCCACACACACTCCTACCCAACCATTCTCTGAAGATGCCAGCCACAGATGCACGCGAAACATCAGAAAGAAACTATTCCAGAACACGGCCTCACAGCCCGGAAAAAACCCAAGGAAAATCAACGCCTAACAATGGCTCAGAAAGTAGATTCTACAAGCAATGAGTAGGGGACCAAGTCTCAGAATCATATTAATATCTCTTGTGTGAGAGGAATATGCTAGATGATTGATGCTTCTGCATTTACACACATAGGCAACTATACTGCATTCTGTTATCCATCCATAGCAGAAAAAAGTGAGAGAAAGGAAGAAAATTACGATTATGTGGCCCCAGCACACAAGTATATAGAAGTGTGCACATAAAAACTGTTGAATAGAACGGAGGAGGGAGGTAAAAACTGCATATTACTCAAATTTAAAAAGTGGCTCAATCTCCTTTTACCTGTAGTTGTAAGGTTTTTAAACAGCTCAGTTAAAGCCCTTTGTTTCTGCACAAGGAAATGTTTGGCCTCAGACTTCTGTTTTTCCTTTTCTGCAGCTGGATTTAAAGACATATTCTGCAATTCATGGGCAGAGGAAATTATGTCACCTGTAAAACAAAGAGAGGAATAGAAAGAGTCCACATAGCAGTATCTAGCACTTTCATTCAAATTCTCCAGCTTTCAAGACAAAACATTTTGAGAGGTCTACATTTCAAAAACATTTCTAAAACTACAATTGTCCCTCCGTATCCAAGGATTTGGTATCCACGGATTTAAGTATTCACGGCTTGAAAATATTCTTTAAAAAATAATACTCGAAAAAGCAAACCTTGACTTTGCCATCTTATATAAGGGATACCATTTTGCTATGCCATTGCATATAATGGGACTTGAGTATTCATGGATTTTGGTATCCACGGGGTGTGTATGTGTCTTCTGGAACCAAACCCCAGCGAATATGAAGGGACAACTGTACTCTGCTTCATCCATTTCAATGCGGGATTTTATTTTGTAAATTTACTCAGCTCAAACTGCCTGGGAGTGCAGAATTAAAAGGAAGTACACTTTGTTCTCTACCACTGTCAGCTGGCAGGTTGCATGGGCTTGGTGCATCTCATCTTTTGTCTATCTATTGTAAGATGCTTTGAAGATAATAAATCTAAATACAGTTGTCCCTTCATATTCGCTGGGGTTTGGTTCCAGGACCCCCCGTGAATACCCAAATCCGTGAATACTCAAGTCCCATTATATGCAATGGCATAGCAAAATGGTGTCCCTTATATAAGAGGCAAAATCAAGGTTTTTGGATTATCATTTTTTAAAGAATATTTTCAAGCCATGAATAATTAAAACCGTGAATGCCAAATCCGTGAATGTGGAGGGACAACTGTATATAAAACTATGCAGTGCTTACCAGTGAAATTGTCAAGATGTTCCACTAGATCCAAAAATGAATTGTTCTTCACTAGGCTTGTGCATATTTTCTTCATTCGCTTTGTGAGCTTGGGTAAGCGGCCCTGAAGGGATTCTGGCTGAAATACTTCTCCTTCAAATTCCTCCAAAAGGACAGCCTGAGAAAATGTTTACAACAGACAAGCCACTGTGATTGAATTCCTTGTGCTACTGACAGCTTCTGATAGACCAATCCATCAGTCTATTAGTTTCAATGGTGAAAAACTAAACCTCAAATATAGCAATGGGAGATGGCTACCATTCCAGCTGTGTCTTGCTGGCTGACACTAGAGAGACACTCCTGGACTCCAGTCAATAACTGGCTTCATGAGAATGCCAACTTGTACACTATCCTGTATGCCCATAGATTGCCTGTATTACTGGGCAAGTTAACCTATCTATTCCTAACCACCGGATAGTGCAAAATAGAATAGTTGTATTGAGTTCTTGAAATGCATCATTTCAGACTAGGGTTAGGTGACCTTATGCTTGATTTCTCCTCCAAAGTATAAAATTACTGGTACAAAAAAATTACAATGTCTCCTCTCTTCCTGAGGTTCTGGGTTTTTTTTAAACATGGAGGTGCTCTTTAAAGCAACCTCCTTTAGCAGTCTGGAATGGTACTGTCCCACTGTACCATATGACATATGCACATTTTTAGATCAACCTATTCAAGCTCATGCATATCTACTTCATATGATCCTACACCACAAGGCAACAATGAGATGGAAAGGGAATTCAACACTAAGGTTGTAAATACCTAGCATTCCACCTCAATAAAAATAATGAAAAATCACAATACCTGAGTGGTGTCTGTTCTAGCCATAAAAATTTTTCTTAATACGTTGTTTAAATTCTGGATTTTAGTTTCTTGGTTTTCTGTTGTCTCTTGTTTCTGCAAGGAAACAAGTTGCTCTTCTTTGGCCATTTCCATCAAGGCTGGTCGACAGGGCTCACTGAGAGCAGCATCAAACTTCTTCATGAATTTAAAAAGTGTCCTAGTTCCCATGAACGTAAAGAGCAACAACAAAAAGGCTATGAGTGTGCAGGCATGTGTATGCTGCATACTCGCATGTCAGAAAGAATGAACAGGTATGTATACACAAGCTTCACAACAATCTAGTAAACTCCATAAAAATACAGTAAACAGTTGACTGAAACAGTTTAAGCATTGTACACAGCCCAATCTAAGTGTATAAATATTAAGACATAATACCAAATTTTATGACATCCAATAGAGAAAAGGTGGGGAAAGTGTGGCCCACAGGCCCTATGTGGATCCAAGGCCATTTCTGTGGCCCTCTGGGTCAAAGGAATTATTGGTTAAAAAAAAGAAATTCCCAATTTATTTTGTTCCCAAATACCCTCTACTGCATGTGAGGGCATATTTGACACATTTTGCCCCCCACCCCGGAACATTATAGGCCTAGGAAAGTCCTTTTTAAAAAACGGAAGTAAACTGGAAGTGACTTCTGGTGACTTCCTGATTTTGTTAAGACCTCTCCTGGGCCTAAAATGGCCCAGTTCCCCCCAAAACATGGAGAAAATGCCCCCCAAAGCCCCTAGATGGCATTAGGGGAAAACTATTTTGGTTCTTTTGTGGTGGGGGGCGCAACCCCCCAGGTCTCCCAGGAGGGTAAAGCAGCCCCCCAGCTGTTCATCCCTGCAATAGATTCATTCCCAAATGGCGGGCCATGGTCTACCAGTTGGTTGTGGGAACACTATATAGGCAGGCAAAAGGCTGCTGTTATGAGGTGTGCTAGTAGGCACATAGTTAAACAGGTAGTAAAATAATCTGCTTTAATTATAGTATGCCAGCCCCTAAAATAATATACTGGCAAATTACTCTAATTATTCAAATCTAAAATCAACTAGCATAGCATAAATCTTTCCCACTGTATTTATATAGATGACAAGAGGCAGCAGTCACAGTGTGGGTGTTATGGCTTTTACCTTCTCAGTTCAGCCCATTAACGGCAATTTCAGTCATGGGGGACAACTGTCTCCATGCACCCACAAGCTTTTAAGCTGGTCCACTGCACTGCAGATGAATGGGGAACTGCTTGCGTACAGGAGTACTACATATCTCTTTACACAAGCTTTTTAAGAATACAGCCAGTGAAGTACCCAGGAGTTATACCGGCATAATGACCCAACAGGATTCAAGCCAAAATCTTGGAAAATCACCCAGGTGTACAATTTACTGTTTCACTATTGACTTATTTGTTTTTCCATGACAATTCTCACAGTGGGCTTTATGGACAAAAGTAACAAGAAGAGAGTGTAGAACAGAAAAAATTGCATCTCAGGAGATGGATCATGAGCCATGGCAGCTCATTCTAAAATCAACCTGTCAGTCTTAAAGGAGACACAAAACTCTTTGTTGTTCAGAAGAACAGTTTCCCATTTTTGCCTTCTGCTCCCTACCCAGATCTTCAAAATGGCCACTGTTTCATAAAACTTGACTTACCTGTGCGTCTTCTCCACAGACTGTTTTACAGCCCAAAAACTGACATCGTTCCACTTACAGATTTTCACAAACTCCTGCAAATAAATTAAATTGATTCTGTGAACTGCAATATTTATTTGATTGGTAATAACCAAGTATAAGGTGACACAAGTTTCCAGTTTAAAAAAAAGTACTGTACATAAGAGTTTGCGTAGCACCCAGGTTTAGACTTGAAACAGCTTTGCCTGAGATAGCCAGGGAACAGGAGAGAGTTATTATATTACAATGTCTTAGTCTCACCTTCAATTCTTTTTCTATAGGGTGCCGAACTTCAGCCAGCTTGGCATGGACAGATTCTGAAAACTGATTATAGTAATTGTACAGATTCCACAATATATTGCACAGCATGTCTGAAAAATAAATAAATGGAAACTTCATTTTAAAAAGTTCTTAAGGCACAGAAATCAGAGATAATTCAGAATCAACCTTGGAATGAAGTGGGAACCCCTTCTTTACAAATCAGGTCATCACCCATTTGTAAAAAACGGAGTTCCTTTGAGTAATTTCTCAGGAGGCTGGCAACTGGACAGATGAAAATAGACCAAATCAATTTTCTGTTAAAAAACCTGCCTCCCATAGCAGACTTCTCCAATATAAGTCTCTCTGGATTTTTTTAAATACAACTCACATCATCCCTAGTGTTTGGCCATGTGATCTGAGGATGATGGAGTCAAAAACATCTGGAGGATCCTAGGATAGAGCAAGCTATCGAGCAGATGGAGCCAAAAGCTCCCCTGTATCAGGATATTGATGCTGATACAAGGAGAAACTAATGTGGTTAGGGGAAATGAAGCCTGGTTCTCTAAATACTGGCGGCCAATCCTGCCTAATAAGCACAGCAATATAATTTCATGTGCGAAATAGGCCACTGAAGTTTTCGTGAAGTATATACTGTCACAACACATGGGAAAAGGGTAGAGTATGTCTACCAAGGATTTGAGGGTAGTGCAGAAATAGTGGTGAATTGTGCACGATGAAGAAAAGAGTGTAGTTGTTGGTCTACATGTAGAAGCAATTTCTTGACTAACAAGAGAGGAAGAGCTTTACCCCAATTTGTGGAATGCCTTGCCCTTGGAAGACTGATTGGCGCTGACTGTTTTCTTTTGGTGCCAAGTCAAAACGTGGCTTTTTAATTAAGCCTTTGGGGCCTAATTTAATGTTCAAATCTACATGTATAGTAGGACGCCCATATCTGCTGGGGATTCGTTCTGGCAGTGGGGAGTGGATACCAAAAACCATGGATAATAGCGAACACCATTGAAAATAATGGGACTTCCGGTTTAAAATACCATAGAGTTGCCTTGGAGGACCTAGAAAACGGCTAGGGGACACATTTTCTAGGAAGACACTATGGTAGGTGTGCTGTTTAGTGTCCTGTGGATAATTGAATCAGTGGCTACAGGGTTCCTACTGTACAGTGTTTTAATGTTTTAAGCTATTCAGACACATTCACTTGTTCAATATGTTTTATCCTGTTTACATTATTTTGTTTTAAATCTGGAATGGTTTGAATGTTTTTATGTTGCTTTACATGTGAAGTACCCTGAGATCCTACAATAAAGAACAGGATATAAGTATTTTAATTGATAAATAAATAGCCACCTACCATTTCCTTCCACCTGTTGCATCAACAAGACATGACAGTGGAATTCCAAAAGCATCTGAAGCCGTATGTGAAATTCCCCCAGTGTGGATCCTTCTATGAAAGCCTGCAGTGTCTTGACCACAGCTCCCAAATTCATGTCTGCCAATTTAATAGAATTTGAATTACAACAAAGAAAGGAGTAAGTGGTGGTGGTGGAGAGGAGGAATATGATAAGATGTAATTCAAGCTGATTAATTTTGACTTGTTTTTAAAGTGTGGCTGCAACCAAATTTGCAACCTCTCCCTCTCTAAAATATGACATATTGCAGATATATAATGCATATTCCTTCTGATCTACAGCTAAGAAACCAGAATGTAGATTGAAGAATATAAGTAAATCCTTCTCTGTATCTTCCCATCTCTATGAAGCAAGCCCCCTCCACTCCACCCCATCTCAATCAGTTCAATGACTCTGGTTCAATAAAAAGGAGGAGAGAAGAAGAAAAAGGCTGTAACAGCAAAAAATAAAGAAATAATTAAAAAATTGTTCATCTAAATTCATAGCGCCATCCTTTTTTTCCTGAAGTATTAACAGAAACCTGTGGCCAGGAAGATGATGCTAGACTCCATTTCCCATCAGCCCCTGACAGCAATTACCACCGTTGGAAGGCCACAGGTTTTCCATTCTTGTACCACAGGAGAGATGTGCAGAGATCACATCTGCCTCCCTTCTCCCCATGCAGAACTAAAACAGGCCTGGGTCAAGATGGGCTAAAATAGGCCATGGTCTATGAAGCTGGGTGTGACTGTGTAGCTCACACAATCCACCCTTCACTGTCCTATTTTGAATAAGAGTCCCCTGCTTTGAGTGCAATCTAAAACTCAGACCCTTAGAACAAGCAAGGATCTTCGTACTAACACCCACATGTGAGGGAAGAAAGGAAAAGATGAGAGCCCAGAGTCTATAAACTCTGTTACATAAAAGTTGGCAGTATTAGATTCAACCCGGACAATTAAAAATATTTATAGTTACTTTAACATACAGCACACCAGGCAGGTATTTAATAGCTTTGCTGGTGAAATGGTTTTAAATTAACAGCGAACAAAATAATATTATTTCTCAATATGTTAATACAGGAAGGGAAGCATTAAATCTGACTCTAATTGGGTGTATAATGTAGCATTTTCAAACCTCCCAAGAAAAAAGGTAATCTATACTATGGAGCACATATGTTACATTGTGAAATTCAGTCAGCTCATACAGATAACATATCCTTCGTTTTGTGCACTTTTACTTCACAAGAGACTTACACAAACAGCCTCCTTCTTCTACAATGCCATTATAGTTACCTTCAGTATTCTTGTTTGTTTGTTCCTGGCTATATTTCTCAGTCATCTGATAGATTGAAAACCAGTGTTTCATTGATTTTTCTGTGTGATATTTCATTGTGTTGTCCAGGCTAGCAGACCAACAACTGAACGAGAGAGAGAGTAAGGAGAAATGAATGAATGAATTATTTTGTATCAACTACTTTGGGTCATTCCCCCAATAACAGTCACTTGTGAATACTCAGCCCAAACGGAGCTGACGGTACGCACTTCAGTTCTAGTTTACGCCACTGGAAGATTAGCTGAGTGACCAAATCAAGGTGTTTCCTCAGAGACACCGCATGGCTAGCATTTTCTTCCCAATCCTAGAAATGGAACAAGAGGACAAACTGTAGAGCTGTAAGGTAGATAGATGATGAAAAGATTTTTCATGCCAATTATCTGTACTTTAAAAACAGGCGAACCATCATTTATTTGAGTTATGTGACAAATGCATGTACACATGTATGCACACACGCACATACACACTACTGACCTGAGACTTAGCCAACAAAATTTCCAAGCCATTGAGAAATTTTGAGAGAGGGCTGGAGAGGGGAAAACTACGGATTCTGTCCATCACAACCAAGAGCTGTGAAATAAAAATGAAAGAAAATAATGTTTCTGGCTGTTGCTTTCCAAAGAATTACTCCCAAGAATTAGTTTAAAAAATAACAAACTACCTTTTCAACAACACATAGGCTGGAATCCACCTGAGTAGTTACAAATGCGTAACCTAGAGTTGTGCATTTTTGCGACTGATTCATATTCATTATTCCTACATATTCCCTAGTTTAGAAGCCATGTAGGGAGTGTGAAAGTCCCTCACACTTTTTGATCGGCAAACAAACGACCGATGCATGAATGACTTCTGAAGTGAGGGGGAATTGTGACAGGGGTCCTGCTTCTCACAGGAGTAGGTGGGAACATCAGTCAGCTGCTTCCTGAGTTCACAGGGGAACCAACCCCCACTGATCACAGCAGCTGCTGTCCTGTAAGTGGAGATGGGGGTCTTGGGCCAGGAGTCACCAAGTGGATTCTTAAGTATGGTAGTTATGGATTTGTAACTGCCCAAGTGAATTTCCATCATAGAATTACACAAAGCTTTAATTTCAGGGGGGAAAATGTATTACTATTTCTTACATATTTATACCGCCCCCAATTCAGAGTACTATGCATGGTGGTGGTGGTTGTGGTTGTTGTTGTTGTTGTTGTGTGCCTTCAAATAATTTCTGACTTATGGCAACCCTATCATAGGATTTTCTTGGCAAGATTTGTTCAGAGGTGGTTTGCCATTGCCTCCCCTTGAGGCTGAGAGAGTGTGACTTGCCCAAGGTCACCCAGTGGGTTTACATGTCTGAGTGGGGATTTGAACCCTGTTTTCCAGAGTCATAGCCCAACATTCAAACCACTACACCATACTGGATCTCTATGCCTGGTAATTAAATATGTGAAACATAACAGTAAACAAAGGTAAATAACAACTTCACACTAGCAATATAATCTACCTTTACTTGCATACATAAGGACAACTGATTTTTCCATATAAGGAATTGGGAGTCTGTCTGGGTGTGTGGAAGGTACTGCCCATGTAATATAGGGATCATGCATGAATGCAAGTATGAACTGAATACCGACTATTTAACTCGTTTTCAACATGCATTGTTGATGCAAACAGGCAGGTGTGTCGCCACTTCTTACCTGGGCAAGAGCAGGGTGTTCAGGCCATTCTTTTAACAGAGCCTTTACTTCTTTTGTGAAGTTTTCAAGCACATGTTGGCACTGTCGTACTTGTTGAACATTAGGATGCTGATAGAAATCATATGGCCCTTCAATTTGTAGGGCCAGCTCTGAAGCATCTTCCTCAAAAAAAGTATTCTGCAGTATTGTGCTAACTAGAAGTTGGCTGCCATGAAGATTATCATTCAGTTCAGAACCTAAGTTTGGGGTGGGGTGGGGTGGGGAGACAAAAGGAAAAACAAAGCAGGTAAAGAACAAGGTGTGTGGGGGGGGGAGCATTAAGACAAGCTGGAGTGTGTCCAGAGGAAGGTGACCAAAATAGTGGGAGGTCTGGAAGTTGTGCCCTATGAGGAGCAGCTTAAGGAGCCAGGTATGTTTAGCCTAGAGAAGAGAAGGTTAAAAGGGGACATGAAAGCCATGTTTAAATGTTGCCATGTTGAAGTGATGTCATACTGAGGATGGAGCAAGCTTGTTTTCTGCTGCTCCAGAGACTAGGACACAGAGCAATGGATTCAAACTACAGGAAAAGAGATTCCATCTAAACATTAGGAAGAACTTCCTGACAGTAAGAGCCGTTTGACAGTGGAACACACTGCCTTGGAGTGTGGTGGAGACTCCATCTTTGGAGGATTTTAAACAGAGGCTAGATGTCCATCTGTTGGGAATGCTTTGATTATGTACATCTCCTCCCCACAAAGACTTATTTTAGGCATTGGGGAGGGGGTTCAGAAATGATTTACAAGCCTAGAACAGCCCTTGGAGACTTTTGGGGGTGCAGTTCATCATTTCTGTTTTGGGGTGGTGGGAAATGGTGGTTAGAAAATGGCAGGTGCAAGGTGGGTGCAGCTTTCCTATGTCTGGAGGGTAGGTGTGGCTCCTTGAACCCAGGAAGCCCATCCCTACCTGAAGAGCTACTCCATGTAAAATCTAACACACGCCACTGGACAGAACCCTTTCAAGTGTGTGCAGACTCCTCTTCCTCCATCATCAAGACACCATGTGAACAACCTGATTTTAAGAACAAGTCTCTACCATGGGCCTTACTCTGGGGCTTGCTTTTTGTAATATCTTGCTTGACAAAGCGATGAGGGAGAGATCTCAAAAAGTATGCACACATTTTGTTTGACTTAACTAAAATATTGCCCTTATACAGATTCTGGAACTCACCCCAAAGGAATCTGTACCACCACAAAGTGCTCATCTCAGAAAAGTGCAGTCTGGCAGACACACCACAACAACCTTATGGGATGTCGTTCTTATCTGTGCACCTTACTCCCTTTTCATGAAGCAGACTGAGAACATTTTGGTCCCAAGTCACTCAGTCAAACTAGATCAAAGCAGCTATCCATCCTTTATTTACAGAGTTCAAGATCAACCCAGCATGCCTTTCTGTGTATATAAACTGTATAGCCAACCAACAAGTTCAGATTGAAGCATTTTCTAAAAGCTTACTGACCTTTGCCCCTCAGTACTTTTTCAAAGATAAGCTATCCAGAACCTCTTTATTTTGTTTTGCTTCACTTTATTATACTGTTATCATTATTTAGACTCTTGTCCATAAAATGCCACATTAGTTACTTACCATGAATGTGCATTCTTGAGTAGAGCGAACAGGAATTCTGCTTAGTGGGAACGCCTAGTACTGCCCAGACGAAGCAGGAAGTACGACCATGGTCACATGGTCATCCAAAGTTTCTTTGTCTTTTCCCCTGACCATGAGGCCAGTTCACTGACTAGCAGAGCCTAGAAGACCTGTGAATGACAGAAGAATTTCGCCCTGCTGAAGAAAACAACAGTTTCAGTAAATTGCAGACACAGGGAGGGGAGAATTTCTGTTCGCTCCACTCAAGAATGCACATTCACGGTAAGTAACCAATGTGGCATTCTCTGAGGGGATGAGCGAACAGGAATTCTGCATAGTGGGACATGTCCAAGCTAACGAGAAGCTCGGATGGGGTGTCTGCAGTGAGAGGACATTGCTAGGCTTGAAGAACCTCCTGGAGGACTCTCCTCCCGAAGGTAGTCTCTGTGGACCTGAACTTGTCCATTTTATACTGCCAGATAAATCTGTTGGGAGTGCTCCACATTGCAGCCTTGCATATCTCCGCTATGGGAGCATTAGTGGAAAATGGGAGCATTGTGGAGTGAGCCATTACGGCTGCTGGTCTCGGGGTCTTGGCAGCACCATACGTCATCAGGATGCAGGCTTTGATCCATATGGCTATTGTCCTTCTTGATGCCTTCTGCTCCATAGAGGATGGGGTGAAAGAGATGAACAGTGAGTCGCAACGCCTGAAGGAGCTGGATCTTTTGATGTAGATTCGAATGGCCCTCCTTACGTCCAGTTTGTGCCACAGGCACTCCCTGGGATGAGTCGCTGATGGATGGAAGGAGGGGAGAACCAATTCCTGAGAGACATGAAACTGCGAAAGAACGTTTGGTTAGAAAGCCGGATCCAACCTTAGTGTAACGAAGTCCTCAGTGAACGTACAGAGGTGCTCCCTGATGGAGAGGGCCTCCAGTTCGGACACCCTCCTAGCCGAAGTGATTGCCACCAAAGCCACTTTTAGGGTGAGGACCCACAGAGGGACTCTTTTTAGGGGCTCGAAGGGTGGTTGCATCAGCTGTTTGAGGACCAGAGGGAGGTTCCAAGTTGGGAACCTGTGCCTGACAGGGGGGGGGGATCAGAGTTGCCCCCCTTAGGAATCTCTTGACGTGAGGATGAGAGGATAGATTTCCTCCCTCACCCAGTGATAAGGTACTGAGCTGAGATCGAGTGGATGTGCCGCTCTGCCCAGGTGAAGAGAAGGTCTGCCTCCTGTTGAAGAGACCGGGATCTGGATCCTCCTTGTCTCATGATGTACGAGCGTGCCGTCATGTTGTCCGTCAGAACCAGCACGCGATCGTCCTTGATCAAGTGAACGAAGCGGAGGAGAGCCAGTCTGGCAGCCCTCAGCTCCAACCAATTTATGCTATGGGCCCTTTCTTCATTCCAGAGACTTTGAGCTACGCTGCCCTGGCAGTGGGCTCCCCAGCCCCTTAGGCTTGCGTGTGAGGTCACTACCACCTGAGGGGGCGATGCCAGCTCGGCTCCCCTTGCCAGGTTGGCCCTCCGTGTCCACCATAGGAGGGAGTCCTTCAGTTGCTGAGGGATTCGCAGCATGAGGCTCCGTTTCATCGTGATCTGCTGTTGAAATGGAGTGAGGAAGGACTGCAGTGACTCAGAGTGGAACCTCGCCCACCTGGGTGACCAAAATCATCAGCCCCAGTAATCTGGCTAGGGAGGACAGGGGAGTGGATCTGAGGGCTCTGATGCGTTGTGCCTCCTCTCTCACGGACTGTTGCCTCTCTAGAGACAGGGAGATCCGGAAGCAAGCTGTGTCCAATTTTGTTCCGAGGTGGATCAGCTCCCATGACGGACACAATGAACTCTTCCTGAAGTTTATCAGGAAGCCGTGAGCCTGGAGGCAAGCAACTGTCTCTTGGAGGGCCCTTTGCGCCTTCTCTTTGGAGGAGGCCCGCAGAAGAATGTCGTCTAGGTAAGGATACAGATGTATCGCCTTGGTCCGAAGATGCGCTACCAGGACCACTAGGACTTTGGTGAAAACCCGAGGGGGGATGCCAGCCCAAATGGGAGGGCCCTGAACTGAAAGTGTTGATCCCCGAAGGCGAAGCAAAGGAAGCGCCTGCTTTCTTTGTGAATCTGAATGTGGAGATAAGCTTCTGATAGGTTGAGGGAGGCCAGGAAGTCGTCCTTCTGGATCGCCTCCCGGATGGATGCAAGTGTTTCCATCCGGAAACGCTTGTATGAGGCAGGAATTTGTGTACTTGAGATCCAAGATTGCTCTGGAGTCTCCTCCCTTCTTGGGTACCGTAAAGAAGAAGGAGTAGACCCCCGAAAACCTTTGACCAGGTGGTACTTCTTCGATTGCCCGCATGTCCAGCAAGTGCTGGATGGCCGTTCGGATTTCCGCTGCCTTCCCCGCGTTCGATGGGATGGGGGCTGGGATGAACCTGTCCCTTGGCCTGGTCATGAACTCCAGCCGGTATCCGTGCTGGATCGTGTTCAGTACACATCTGTCCATTGTGGAGTTTGACCAAACGTCGGGAAACAGGCTCAGGCGGCCCCCCACTGGTGGGAGCGGCGAGTCAGAACTGTTTGTTGGAGGACCCCTTGTGGTGCGAAGAACCTCCTTTCCGGGATCTGGATGCTTGAGAAGAGGAAGATTGGCAGATGATCTGGTTTGTTTTGGCCAAGGTTGGACAAAAATAACGTGACTCCTGCTTGGGAAAAGATCTTGAGGGACGAAAAGAGTGGGTCTGCTGCGAAGTCTGTCTAGATGAGGACTTGTCGGATCGACGAGACAATGAGGGCATAGCCTGTTTCTTGTCCTTTGTTTCTACCAAGACGCCCTTGAGTGCCTGCTCTCCGAAGAGTTTAGTACCCTTGAAGGGGGCTGTGCAGAGGTGAGCCCTGGAGTGAGAGTCTGTGTTCCACTGCTTGAGCCATATGGATGTGTGCCAAGGCTGCTGTGCCTATTGACCTGCCTGAGAAGGAGAACCCGTCCATTGAGGCGCCTGCCACTAGTTGTAGAGCAGACTTTATACAACTAAGGGCCCTGTCCAGGTTCCTGGTGTCCAATTGCGCTGCCTGAATCAATTCTTCAATCCATAGAATCGTTGCTCTGACGAAGAGAGAAGCCATGGCCATTGCCCTGACTCCTAGGGCTGAGGCCTCGTGCACCTTCTTTAGGGCTGCATCAGCTCTTTTTTCGTCTGAGTCCTTGAGGAGGGCTTCCCCTTCCTTGGGGACCAGAAAATTTGAGACGAAGGAAGCAACTGGCTTGTCGACCACTGGGACCTTCAGCTTCTCTAGAACTTGGGGGTAAGGCGTATAATACTTCCGCGCCATCAGCGTGCCCCTTTTTCCCAGTGCCGGTTTGTCCCACTCCTCTTGAAGGGTAGGTAGGTCTTCTGAACCACGGGGGATCTGAGGACCGCCTCAACCTTTTTACTCCTCTTTTTGGCTGGCAGATTAGAGGGGGAGATTTGATACCCTTCTGACTCCAGTTTGAGTGCTGCGATCAGTCTGTTAAGGAGAGAGGCATACTCCTCGCCATTGAACAGCGTGTCTGACATGTCAGGGGTGGGTCCTGATGGCTCCCCATCAGAACACTCCCCTTCCTCCTTGTCATTCTCCCGACCCGTGGTGCCTTCGGAATCGGGGTGCACCCCCTTTAAGATGTTTAGTAACTGGACATCGTCCTCTTCCTCGTATCCCTCCGAGGAGTGGGGAGGGGAGGTAGCCTTTCTTTTCCTTGGGTTGGTTGGGGCTGCCGAGGAAGGGGGGGGCGCCTCCCTCTGGCTGTACCCCTTATGGGCCTGCCTGTATAGAAATGTCCACCGGTTGGTGGGGCTGTGCTCCCCCAGGGCCCCCCGCCATGCCGGGGGTAGGGGCGGGTCCTGCGGGATCCGCGGTTCCCTGCGCGGCTTGCCCGACTATGGTTGTCAGGCCCAGGTGGGAGGGGCCTGGCCGCAGCTCCTCCGTGTGTATAGCTGGAGCCTGAAGCTGCATGGGGGCGATGCAGGGCATCAATACCCCTTGGGGTTTGGCGGAGGGGTGGTGCCTGCTGCCAACATGCCTCCGGAGCAGGCGGAGGAAGCAGCGGGGAGGGGCACCCCTGACCAAGGAGCTACAGGCTGGGCTGGTAGGAGGGCCGAGGAAAGGAGGCTGAGGACCACCCTCAGGATCTCCGTCCTTCCATAAACCGGGGTGGGAGGGTGGGAAGTTGGGGTGAAGAAGGTACCGGCCTGCGGGGTTGCTGAGGTGTCTGGCGCCCTCGCGACAATGCCGCCGGGTCTGCCTGGTTGCACCGCGGTTGTTGCCCGGTAAATCGTGGGCGGCTGGATGATCCCCGGCTGAATTGCGGAAGCGTCCCCCTCCTGCACGGCTTGGGAGATAGGATCTGGGATGGGTGCCCTGGACCGCCCCCAAGATGGCGGCTCCTGAAGAGATGGTGCAGGGCACTTCCAAGATGGCCCCCCCATACCAGTGACGTGGGAAGCTCCCGGTATGGCGCCCCTTTCGGCCGGCGCCTGGGCACTTGAGCGTGGCAGAGCAGCGCCCACTCCCTGCCCCTCCGGAGCACTGTTTCCCTGACCCGGACCGAAAGGGAGAAGTTGGCCATCCAGTCAGGTGCAAGCCGAAACTCCTGGGGGGTGAGCCTGCTGGGAATGAGGGGCGGGAAAAGGAAGCCCTGGGGAGCCGGGAGCGACACGATCCCCCCTTCCTGGACTCCTTGTACCTCCGAAGGCCAGTTGTCTCCGATAACCCAGGAAGCCCGATGGGTGCGATCCGACTCGTCTCCTTGTTGCTCCTCCTCCACCGCAACTTGCTCGCACTCGGCGCGGCTGAGGACAGATTTGGCCAAGCCTTTTCCCTGAGGCAGGCTCAGCTCGCTCGGTGAGCAGCTTGCCTGCTCGCTATCGGCCAGGGCAGACATTGGTTCCTCAGGCGCCGCCTGGGACACCGATGCCGCTGCAGGCTCCACTGTCCTTCCTTCCTTGCCCAAAGGCTGTTTCTTTCCAGTCCCCTTCGCGATAGGGGAATGAGTGCAGGGAAGCAGGAAAGGAAAGCTGAAGAAAAAAAATTTTTAAAGGGAAGGGAGAAAAGAGGAACAAGGTAAGGTAGAAAGGTAGGGAAAAAGGGTCAGATAGCAAAGAGAAATTCCAGTAGTGGGTTTACTGCGTCTGATCTGGGCGAAAGCAGGAAGCAGAACTGCCTCATGGTCAGGGGAAAAGACAAAGAAACTTTGCAGAATTCCTGTTCGCTCCTCCCCTCAGAGAATAAATGTGTCCCTTTCCTCAGTGGAATTGGAAAGCAGGACAGTATTTGCTTTTTTAATAGAGTCAGTTCTAATTGACCCACTCACTCAGTGAGGTCTCTCTGCACCCTACTGCCTTTAGCATTCTTCTACACATTCAATAAACTGTAAGTAAAACTACAATGTTTCATCACTTAAGTAAAGTGCATTCTTTTAGTTACACAGGTTCTTCATGGCACAATTATCAATAACAAAGGGGAAACCAGATAACATATCAAACACAATAAAACAGAATTGTGAATTCAGACAACATCTTCAAAGGTGCAATTATAAAACTACTAAAAGAAACACAAATTGAAGAGAATGTCTTTTTCAGAAATAGCCAAGGCTAAATACTTTTTTTAGAATGTCCAACTGTAGAGATAAGAGGACACTTAAAATGCAGATGCAAAGTGAAGTCTCTTGGGGATCTCTCTGAGTGTGAAGTCAAAGGCTTTCATGGCCAGCATCCATAGATTTTCCTTGTTTTTTTCCGGGCTGTGAGACCATGTTCTAGAAGAGTTTATTCCTGATGTTTCGCCTGCATCTGTGGCTGGCATCTTACCCAAGGAAGACCTCTCTGAGGTTCCTTAACAAGACAACAGTAACTGAAAACAACTAACCCGAAAGGGAGCTGGTCCACTACTACTCCTGATCTTTCCCTGTAACGTGCAGATGGATATGTTCCAAGGCAGTGTGTCCCAAGCTACATGATGTGGTGGAGTGGCAATTCTCCCAATGTACCACGGACCAGAGCCCCATTTGTACCATAGTATTACTGTATTCACATAACTTCCAGGAAACTTCAACACAGACCAACAAACAGTTAATGGCTTGCGGACCAGCAATGGTCTGTGGATGACCACTTTAAGTACCACTGTGTCTAGAGCACACTCTCAGTTTTTGTGCATAATGACAGAGGCCCCAAATGAACTGGATGTGTACTGTAAAATCTGCAGTTCAATGAGAGATGGGGAAGCCCCTATGGTAGACAAAATCAATGTGTTCCCTGGAGGAAAAAGATCTACAAGGCACTGAACCAAAGTGTACTTGAACATACAAGAACAAAGTCTTACCAATCAAAGGATAGTAGTGAGCCAGAAGTGATGCACCAGTCTGGTAACAGGAAAGAAATGCATTCAAATGATGCTTAGTCTGATGGGAGGGCAGGTTTTGCTGGTACCACAGAGATCGTGCAAAGTAAAGGCAAAGCTGTTGATGAATTGTCATTACTGTTTTCATTGAGTGAGGAGAAAGGAGAGGTTTTTCAGGGGCTTCTTCATTTTCAAAACCATCTTCCATTTCCATTTTCTCCTCAAGGTCTGCCTCAGCTGTAATATCTTCAAAGTCCTGAATCAAACACACACATAAAGAGCTGTTAAATGTCAACTTACAGTATTGTGCTTGAAGATTAAAAGTAAAGTTTGTGATTTCAAAGGTTACCTGTGCCTAGAATGAGATCTGCCAATAGCACCACATGATCAGTTACTGTGTGCCATCTGCAGCAACATGGAGAGGAAGTTGTTTGTACCCTCGGGTCATTACAATTACAATACCATGCAAGTGTGTATAATCTGTTCTTAGGAATCTTCCTTACACTGTGGTTATTAGCAAACAGATTACTGCCTCATAACATCAAAGACTAGACAAGACATAGGAGCTACATTGGATGGGAGAAAAGATGACTGTAATAGAATTGCCTGAACCAGTTATACACAATATCAAAGGGTTTACAAAAAGAGAGAGAGAGAGAGAGAGAGTTCTATAGGGTATCTGTAAATATATTGGCATTTTATTAATCAAAACACTCCTACATTTTTTATTAATATAAATCAGAACTAAATGTAAAAGCCACTAGACTTGTATGACAGTGTGGACACATATGGTAATATTTGTTGACTCCTTCACATAACTTCTAAGGCCTTTTCGCACACTTGACAGTGGAAAGTGTTCATTTATCACTATGGCCAAAATCAAACTGTTAGTCCCAACTAGTGCAGACCCACTGAATCAGTATATTAAGACTAACTCAGTATATTAAGACTAAACGCTAACACATGAGTGGAGCAGAAGCTATGGCTAACTCCAGCAACCTGTCAATGTATCAAACATACAATAATGTTACATTTCATAAGCATTTACATTTATGAATTCATTTTAATGCTCTTTCCAAAACTTTTGGTTGTCCTTCTTTCCAGTCCTCTGGTTGTATTCTACCATTCTTCCCTTTTTCTAACAGGCTGTAACCATTTACTTATTTATTTATTTGTTCTTTTAATTTATATCTTGACTTTCTCCTAAGTGACAAAAAAAAAATCTACAATACCACAATTGAGCAAGCTTCAATTCTCTTGTGTGCATGTGACTTCAAGTCACCTGTCAACTTATGGCAATCCCATGAACTTCATAGGATTTTCTTAGGCAAGGAATACCCATAGGTGGTTTTGCCAGTTTCTTCCTCTGAAATAGAGTCCTGAGTACCTGTTGCTAAGGCCTAATTTCCCTTTTAATAATAGGCTGTTCCTGTTCTACCTTTATTCCTCTGTTTAATGTTCAACTCTTTATGAAGATTTCGCCCAGAAACTACAGACTGTTCCTTCTGCCTTTGTACACTTTGCAGGCTCTCGCCATAACCTTATACATTGTGAATCTCCTCCTTTTACAAATGAAGAACTCAGACACACAAAGACTCTTTGAGGACAGTTCAGAAATGTGAACCCAAACATTTACTAGCATTCAGCAAGATGACCAAACTGCTTAAAGACTTGCTGCATTCCAGCCTAATCTACTTCCCAGCAATCAAGCTGTTTATATTTCCTTTTGGATCAATCATGTGTTTTCTGCATCTAACCCTGCTAAAGAATTAATCCTATACATAAGATTTAATTTAAAGCAGCAATACCTTCTCATGAAGAGGGAATTTCCTCCTGAACTCTCTCTCTTCCTCCTCTTCTTCAGTGAGCCCACTTCCATGGCTCTTATTCCTGTACCTATAAAGACTGTTCTTTTTTTCATCCTCTTCTTGGGCCCGGAGCTCTTGTTCATTCCACTCATTTATAATTACCTAAAAAATAAAAGGCACTACATGAACTGAGAAAGCCCAATAGGTTCATGCATTCAAATTCCATACATGTGTCAGGATCAGTCCCTTTTCCTTCTGCTCCTGGCATATTTGTTAGTTTCTCTGGGGATTTGGTGTAAAGTATGCATAGCAGTTTGTATAGTGGTGAAATGTTGTATGTTTAACTATCTGGGCTTTGCTTGGGAAAGGAGATAATAAGGCAGCTGCAATTAACAGTTGTAGTTTGAAGGCTAGAAATGCTGGGAAGATGTTAACTTTCCATTTAAGGAATGCCTGTATCAGTGGATGATGGACAACCAGCCTGCCAGATTTTGTTGATTGTAAAATGCTTTTAACTTAGAAGTGTATCTGTTAGGTTTTCAATCTCAGCAACGACTGTATTGTATGCTTCCTAGATTTCTGGCAATAAAGCTTTCAGATGAACCCTGAAGCTTAGGCTCCATGAGTTTGGGAATGCTAATACACGTTTTGTGTAAAACACACAGTGGTATGAGCCCACTTCTATTCTGAGGCAGGGCCAGTTTAACCAGTCTGCCAAATCAGCACTGGCAGGGAGCCCAGAGGTCAAGGGGGCCCCCTGCCCCCTGCTGACCTCCTTCTCTGACCAAGGAGGCAGCCGGGAGAAGCTGCTGCTTTGTAGACCACTCCCCCTACCTCCTCAGGCAGGGTGTGGCAGTAGCACTAAGAGCTGGAGGCTGCTGTGTTGAGGGAAAGAATGAGGGCAAAAGAAAAAAAGACGGAGCTGGTGAAAAGCTTCTGGCTCCTTTCGCATGCTCACTGGCAGCCTTGCCTGGCTGGCCCATCTGCCGACTCGTTTCCTCCTTGCTCCATTTTCTCTCCCTTCCTTCCCTCAGGGAAGGTGCTTCAGACAGGGCAGCCTCTCCTCCTCCTCCCCATGCCTGCCTCAACCACAAAAGGTTAAGTGGTTCTTAACCTTTTCTTTACCAGGGACCCCCTTTAAATATCTTTTGTTGCCACTAACCCCCAAACCTTAACTCAAGATTTAAAAGCCCAACAACAACAACAAAAGTACAATCACACCACCTCTTAAATCTTCCCTCAGAGGCACTGGAGGGGGAAGGAAGATTTTTCTGCTGCTTCTTCCTTCAAATTTGTGGCTGGTGCAGATTGAATGGCAATGTGCAGGCCAAGCCAGCCAGCCTCTGCCTTGACTGCTCCACTGCAGGGAGGAGGTGAGCAGAGCAATGTTCAAGCCTTTGTGGACCCCCTGTGAGAACACTGCAGACCCCTGCGGGTCCCCGGACCACAGGTTAAGACCCACTGTAAATAACCCAAAGTGAGACTGCTTGGGAAATGCCACATCATCCAACCATATCTCATTGATTTCTTATATGCTTGGATAGCATCAGAATCACATCAGAAACTTCAGTCATTAACACAAAGTAGACAGTGAAACCAAGATAACAGCAGCAGCATCTGAATCTTGTGTGGGGGAGTGTTTATTAATCTAAAAAGAATGAGTTTCCTGTTAGGGTTTTTCCCCCACTAAAAAAAGAAAGAAAGAAGAATAATAGAATCATAGAGTTGGAAAAGACCTTAAGGGCCATCCAGTCCAAACCCCTGCCATGCAGGAATGAACAATCAAGTCATTCCTGACAGATGGCCATTCAGCCTCTGTTTTAAAACATTCAAAGAAGGAGACTCCACCACACTCCAAGGTAGTGAGTGTATTCCACTTCCAAACAGCTCTTACTGTCAGGAAGTTCTTCCTAATGTTTAGGTGGAGTCTCTTTTCCTGTAGTTTGAACCCATTGCTCCATGTCCTAGTCTCTGGAGCAGTAGAAAACAAGCTTGCTCCATCCTCACACAGTACTCCAGGTGAGGTCTGACCAAAGCAGAATACAGTGGCATTATTACTTCCCTTGATCTAGACACTATACTCCTACTAATGCACCCCAGAATCACATTGGCTTTTTTAGCTGCTGCATCGCACTGCTGACTCATGTTCAGCTTGTGGTCCATGAAGACTTCTAGATCCTTTTTGCACGTAATGCCCTCAAGCCATGTGTCACCCATCCTATATTTGTGCATTTCATTTTTAGCGCCCAAGTGTAGTATCCTACATTTCTCCCTGTTGAAATTCATTTTGTTAGTTTTGGCACAGCTTTCTAAACTGTTAAGGGGTAAGTAGCACCCCACTGGTCACTTCTCTCCAGGATGAAGAGGAGGCACTGGTGATTACTACCCTTTGCATTCGGTCAGCCACCCAATTATAAATCCACCTAACAGTTGCATTGTCTAGCCCACGTTACTAACTTTTTTGCAAGAATATCATGGAGGACCTTGTCAAAAGCCTTACTGAAATCAAGATACACTATATCCACTGTGTTCCCTTCAGATAGTGCCACCTGCTCTTTGGCTGAAGTTCCCCACACCCACAATCAAGAAGCTTTTTTTAAAAAAAAACGGTGTGTTCTTTCTGCCATCATCTTAAAATCTCATGCTGGAAGGAGTTAAGTATTTAATGTACTCTCAATATACAGGTGACTGTCACACATACACAGAGACCTAGGGCGGTATGCAGAAGATGAGGACGATGGCATACCGTACTTTCTGGCGGTGGTCCTCATCTTCTGCGTGAACTCAATTTGTCGTTGGTCGCACCATTGAAGAGGCCCGAGCTGTCAAATGGCATGTCTTCAATGGTTGCGGCTGCTTGAGTGGACAGGCCCGATGATTGAAGCCAAGCATGGCGGCGCAAAGCAATCGATCTAGCCACAGTCTGGGTGGCTCAGTCGGCAACATGCCTCGCAGAGTTCATTTGTTGCCCTGTGAGAAGCTGGCCTCCGAAGAAATCGCCTGTGCCATCCTCCTCCTTTCTTCCGAGAGGTCCTGTATAAGAGGGACCATCCTCTCCCACAGGACCTGTTGGTAGGCCCCCATACATGCCGAATAATTAGCTATGCGAAAGCTAAGGCCAGCAGCCGAGTATAGCTTCTTTCCGATGATATCAAGTTTCCTGCCCTCGGGATCAGAGGGAGTAGACTGTGCTCGGCGCTGCCTTCGGGGTTGTGCTGCCTCCACCACAACTGAGTTAGGCTTGGGGTGCTGTTGCAGCCATTCAATTCCATCGCCGTCAACCCGGTAAAGCCGGTCAATCAGCTTGTATGTAGACGGAATCGATGATGGATTCTCCCAGGAGCTTTGCGACAATTTAAGTACTGGGATGCGGGCCGTGGGTGGAGCTTTTGATTTGATCCGGTGATAAATCAGGTCAACCGGGTCAGAGTCCTTCTCAGCAACTTTCAGCTCGAGCACGTGACACATCCGTACCACCTGCTCAGAGAAGGAGCGCACATCGTTGGTTGGCGAGGAAGAGTCCTCATCCAATAACTCAGGCTGAGGCGATGGTAGATAATGTAGGTATTCTTCGGAGGCCTCCGAAGAGGATGAGGAATCCGAAGAGGGAGAAGGGCTGCGATGTCATCCAGCCAGCAAACTCGTGTGAGGCGGCGGGGGAGGAGGTAATGGAGGCAACGGGCGAGAAGGAGAGACCTGGCAGCCGGTATCCTTGACCAGAGGTGCAGGTGGGGGGCGTGGGGAAGAGGGCCTCCCTGATCCATGGAAGGAGATGCGAGGTGGAGGCATCGACATGACGTGACGGCTGGCGGCTTCATCAGTCATGTAATACATCCTCTCGGCCTCTACATCAGTGGTGTGTTGCGTGGGCAGGGGCGTGCTGAAGACCGCCCTGGCGAGATCATAGGCCCTGTACGCCTGGGCGTCCTACTTGATCCGGGAAGTAGATGGACGAGGCTCGGTCTCCTGGCCCTGATCCGTCAACGGGTCCCGCAAGAGTTCCGAGTGGGAAACCACCAGCGCCGGCGATCGTGGGGAGGCAGCCTCGACACTCGATGGGTCATCCACTTCAACCTCCACGATTTCGAGGGAGTCGGGGTGGATGTTCTTGAGCGTGACTGCTCGGTCGCCGTACCTCTGTCCTGAGGGAGAACCTGGGACTGACGGACCTCCAACACAGGCTGAATAAGCGGTGCGGTCACCACTGGAACCACTGCCGAGGTAGCCTTGTGTTTCCTTGCCTCCTTCTGCTTCTCCTCAGAGTGAGGGCGCTTCTCCTTCATTTTCTTTGGAGCCTTGTCCTTGGAGGAGGAAACCGAGTCCCAGTCTTTGCTCGATCCCGAACGATCCCCATGCTTCCTCTTTTGCTCGGACGCTGCTGAATCCGAGGAGGCTCGGTCCCCAGCCGGGGTCAGCCTCGAGCCATGCTTGTGGGAGTGGAGCACGGCTTCTGGGTCAGAAGCAACTGAGCGGCGGCAAGACGGGCTCTGAGATCGGTGGCGTTTGGAGCCAGAAGGCTTTGGGGAGAGGGATCTACCCCTTTTCTGAGGGGAGCCAGCAGCAGGCGTGGAAGCTGCAGAAGGGAGCAGAGCCTTCTCATAAAGGAAGGACTTTAGCTGGGATGAGCGGTGTTTTCTCGCCTGGGGAGTGAAGGCCCGACAATGCACACAGGCGTCCACATTATGGGATTCACCCAAACAAATTAGGCAGCGAGAATGGCCATCGGAACCGGGCAGTTTCACCTGGCAAACCACACACCTCTTAAATCCAGTTTTAGTTGCCATAGCAGGAGTAGACAAAGGCATAGTCGAAGATGGACCGGGTCACACCAAAAAGCAGAGAGCCGAGACAAAGCCAGAGGAACGCGAAAACACAAGGTCAGACGTCCGAGTCAAGCCAAAATCACCGTGAAGCCAAGTTAAGGGGAAGAGCAGTATCCGTAATCCAAAAAACAGTCCGAGTCAGCAACGAAAATCAGTAGCGCTAGCGAGAGAAGGTTCCTTCGAGCTGCAATACGCGGCAGAAAAAAAAGGAACTGAGGGGATTTAGGCGGGAAGCCCTTATAAGGGACCGTTAGGATGGGCGGAGTTACCGCCAAAAATGTATCTATGCACATTCTGCCTAGTGATACTAGAAAGTTCTGTATGCTCTGCGCTGGCGCCCAGCTGTGTGATTCACAGAGACCACGAAGAAGATGCTGGGTTTTCTCGCCCTCAGTTTCCATGCTTCCTTAAGTGTGCTGCACCTGTTGAATTTCTGCATTGTCTTCTGGTTGCTAGCGGCAGATGCATAGAATCAGCAGCAGCCCTCGTTTCAGACCTGACCCACAGAATTTGCAACTATGAAGAATCTAAGGGTGTGTGTGCAGGGCCAGTTTAAGGGCCCTGAAGCACCTGCAGCCGCAGGGAGCTTCATCAATGTGGGGAGACCCCATCATAACCCTCCTCCTACAAAAACATTATTAGTAATAATCTGAATATCCTGTACTGTGAATAGATTAGGTTAGGTTACATTGACCTGTGATAAACATATGGGGCCCCTAAAATAAACTGTTGCAGGGCCCCCAAAATTCCTTAAACCAGCCCTGTTCTGAGGTCTAGTTGGCAGATGTTGTCTGCACCACCTCTGCAGAAATAACAGGTAAGTGGTAGCCTGCCATAGATCTTTTTTTATACTGGCTGCTCTGGAGCCTTCTTTCAATGACAGTCAAAATCAGACCACCTGTTCGTATCTCCGAATAACACAAAAGTTGGGACGTACCCAAGCTAGTGCAGATCTGTAAGGGAGGGAGTGTCTGCTATATCTATTGATTCAGGCCCTTACCACCTCCTGGAGAACTCTCCTGCCGAGGTGATCTCTGTGGACCTGTACTTGTCTACTTTGTAATACCTAATGAAAGTAGATGGCGTACTCCATGTTGCGGCTTGCAGATTTCCGCTATGGGGGCGTTGGTGGAAAACAACTGCTGTAGTGGCCGCCGACCCCATGGAGTGTGTCATCACTGCGGAACGCCTAGGAGTCCTGGAGACGTCATACGCCGAAAGGATACATGCCTTGATTGATGTAGCTATGGTCCATCTAGAGGCCTTCAGCCCCATTGAGGCTGGAGTGAAGGAAACAAAGAGAGAGTCGCACCACCTGAATGAGCTGGTCCTCTTAATGTAGATCTGAAGGGCCCTCCTAATGTCCAGCTTATGCCATAGACATTCCCAAGAATGGGTAGCCCCAGGACAAAAGGACAGGTGAACCAGTTCCTGCGCTATGTGAAAATCCGAAAGTACCTTGGGCCAGAAGGAAGGGTCCAGCCTTAGGGTAATGAAGTTCTCTGAGAATGTGCAGAGGTGTTCTTTGATCGAAAGGGCTTCCAGCTCTGAGACCCGCCTAGCTGAGGTGATGGCCATCAGGAAAGCTACCTTAAGGGTTAGAACCCTCAAGGGGACTGACCTCAAGGGCCCAAAGGGCAAGTGCATCAACTGCCTGAGGACTAAGGATGGTTCCAGGAAGGGAACCTCTGTTGAATCAGTGGGGAGATGAGGGTTGCTCCCCAGAGGAACCTCTTGACGTGTGAGTGGGAAGACAGAGTTCCTCCCTCTCTAAGAGAAAAGACTAAGGCCAAAGCAGCCGCTTGCTTTTTTAGGGTATTTGGGCGAAGACCCATGTCAAGACCCTCCTGAAGGAAGGCCAGAATGTGATTCAGTGTCGGGCTTTCTCTTGCTATGGATCTCGCCCTACACCAGCGGCTAAATGCCTGCCATGTCGCTTCATATATCCTATTAGTTGTCTGCTTTCTGGAGGACAGGAGGGTGTTTACCACTGATTCTTTATACCCGAACTCCCTCAAGGCCCTCCTTTCAATTTTCAGGCGGTCAGTTGCAGCCAGGAGACATCGGGGTGCACTACCGGACCTTGGTGTGGGAGGCCTTCTTTCGGTGGGAGTCGCCACGGATCTTCTATTAGCATGTCCACGATCTCAGAGAACCAAGGATGACATGGCAAATGTGGGGATATCAGGATCACTTAGTGCTTGTTCTTAACAGGTTTTTCGACAGGAGAAATAGAGGAGGAAGCACGTAGAATAGACCTTTCGGCAGACAGTTCTGAGAGTGTCCACCCCTTCCGCCCGGGGGGTCGGAAACCTGGAAAAGAACCAGGGAAGGGACAGGTTGCTTACCTGTAACCATAGATCTTCGAGTGGTCTTCTGTGAATTCACACAGTTGGGTTTATTCCTGCGCCTGCGCAGTGCATACGGAACCTTCTAGCATCGCTAGGCAGAATGTGCATTGATACATTTTTGGCGGTAACTCCACCTACAATAACGGTCCCTTAAAAGGCTCTCCCGCCTAAATCCCCTCAGTTCCTTGAATGACGCCGCAATTACCAGCATCAGGAACATTAAGCAATCGTGCACTAGTAGGACATAGAGGGGAGGATGGGCGGGTCTGTGTGAATTCACAGAAGACCACTCGAAGATCTATGGTTACAGGTAAGCAACCTGTCCATCTTCTTCGTGGTCTCTGTGCATCACACAGTTGGGTAGATTAGCAAGCTTCCGCACTGGAGGAGGGTATGTCCTGTATGCCAGTCAACGAAGACCCCTCACATAAGCCTTGAAAGGGATTTCCCCACAAGTTTTTTTTTGCACATTCCGCAACATTGACTCATTATCACCAAAATTCTAACAGCAATGGATATGTTCAACATGAATACAATCATTACACTCACTTATTGAATGGAGGACAAAAGCACAGCCCTCCCAAAGGCAGCCTCGTTCCTAGAACGAGAGTCCAGTCTGTAGTGTGAGATAAATGTCAATGGTGAGGACCAAGTTGCAGCACGGCAGACGTCCTCTAGGGGCACCCCTGAGAGGAACACAGTTGAAGCGGAGAGAGCTCTCGTAGAATGCCCACGAATCTGTGGGGCAGCGGCTTCTTGGCCAGTTCGTAGCAGAGCGCGATGGTCGATGTCACCCACTTCGAGACGCTGCAGCGAGATCGGAGCACCCCACTTGGAGTCAGCATAGGAGACAAATAGCTGGGGCGATTGTTGGAATGGAGCAGTCCGTTGTATGTAGAAAGCAAGCGCCCTCCGCACATCCATCGAGTGGAGGGTACGCTCGAATTCGTCCTTCGGATCCTGCATTAAAGCCGGCAGAACGATGGGCTGGTTAAGATGAAAACTGGAGACTACTTTAGGAAGAAAGGAAATGTCCGGTCTCAGAACCACCTTATGTTTATGGAAGCAGAGATATGGATGATCCGATCGAAGGGCGCAAAGTTCTCCAGCCCGACGAGCGGAGGTGATGGCTACCAGGAAGGCCGTCTTCCAGGTTAGTAGGCGAAGGTCGGTCGAAGCCATAGGTTCGAAGGGACGTCTTATCAGCTGAGAGAGGACGAGTTCAAGGCTCCACGATGGCATGGGATCGAGTACTGGAGGATGGAGGTTAACGTACCCCTTCAGGAACCTTTTCACTGTCAGATCCTGGAAAGGAGATGGTCGGTTCCTAACCTGAAACTCAACGGAGATAGCCGCCATGTAGACCTGAAGAGATTAAGTCGAAAGTCCGGCTTTCGATAGGTCTAAGAGGAATTGGAGGACCGTCGACACTGAGCAGGATTCGACAGTTAGTCCTTTGTCCGCTAGGAACCGCTGGAATCGATTCAACTTGTAGAGGTAGGCTTTCCGAGTGGAAGGTTTCCTCGCCGCATCAATAACTGTCTGAACCTCAGGAGGAAATAGTGACGGATGAGTAGACTGAGGAAGGACGGCGGTCACGGGCGGATTCTCCATGCCGTCAGGTGAAGAGAGTCGAGGTCTGGATGTCTCACCCTGCCTTGGTGGATGGTCAGTAAGTCCGGCCTCCTTGGGATGTGGAGGTAGTGCCTGTCGGACAGTAGAAGCAGTGGAGCGAACCACGGTTGTCGAGGCCACCAGGGTGTGATGAGGATCGCATCTGCTCGGTCTCGGCGAAGCTTGGCGATGACCCTTGTCAGAAGAGGGATCGGGGGGAAGAGATACAGGAACGGGCCGTTCCATCGGTACAGGAACGCGTCTCCCCTCGAATCCTTGTGGCGCACTCTGGAGCAGAACTGGTTGCACTGTGTGTTCTGGGCAGTCGCGAACACATCTATCAGAGGGGTCCCCCAGCGAAGGAAAAGGTCGGACACTACGTGTCGATGAAGCATCCACTCGTGGACGTTGGAACTGGAACGGCTCAGTCCGGCTACAAGAGTGTTCTCGTCCCCGGGAAGATGGATGCACTGCAGGAAGACGTTCCTTTCCACACACCAATCCCAAATCTGTAGTGTGAGTTGAAGGAGCTGAGGGGACCTGGTACCCCCTTGCTTGTTCCAAGTAATACATCACGGATGTGTTGTCTGTGAGAAGAAGAACCGTCCTGTTCCTCACCATGACCTCGAAGGAGCGAAGAGATTTCTGGACCGCCAGAAGTTCGAGTACATTGATATGTAGCAGTTTCTCGTTGTCGGACCAGGCACTCTGAATCGTGTGGGATCCGAGGTGGGCAACCCATCCTTGTAGCGAGGCATCCGTGGTGATAGAGACGCTCGGCTGTGGGGGCTCGAATGGGAGGCCTGTGAGGACGTTGGTCGGGTCCAACCACCAGTTCAGGGAGCGCTGGACGTAGCGAGGCATGGTTAGAAGCATGTCTGGTGGGTCCTTAAGGTGATTGAATGCACTGAGGAACCACTGCTGAAGAGGACGAAACCGAAGCCTGGTCAGAGTAATGACAGACGTAGCTGCCATGTGGCCTAGGAGGACTTGGACGTCGCGCGCACGAATCCGACGAGATCGACGACAAGCATGAATCAGGGATCGTAGGGTGTTGAAACGGTCCCCTGGCAGATAGGCCGCCGTGGAAATTGAATCCAAGCGGGCACCTATAAACTGGATCGTTTGTGACGGGATTAACTGAGATTTTTCCATGTGGACAACAAGTCCAAGGGTGTATAACACATTCAGGGTGAAGTCTATGTGTTTGACCAGTTGGGGCCTCGAATTCGCCACTAGAAGCCAATCGTCGATGTACAGGAAGACAACGACCCTGTGCTGACGAAGAAAGGCCGCCACTGGTGCCATGCATTTGGTGAAGACCCTCGGTGCTGTGGAGAGTCCGAAGGGTAGGACCCGGAATTGGTAGGTATCGGTCCCAATCTGGAACGCCAAGAACCTCCTGTGTGCAAGGTGAATACCTATGTGAAAGTAGGCATCTTTGAGATCGATGGATGCAAACCAATCCCCGTGCTGGAGGAGGGGGAGGATGAGGGCAAGCGTGGTCATCCGAAATTTCTTCGGGGTGATGTACCAATTCACTTCCCTGAGGTCGAGGATAGGATGGAGGCCTCCGTCCTTCTTCGGTACCAGGAAGTACCTGGCGAAAAAGCAGCGGTGAAGTTGCTTGGGAGGCACGGGTTCGATGGCCCCTTTCTGGAGAAGGGTCTGTATCTCCTCGATCAGGTGAGGGGAGGGAGGCGTGGAGTATGTGCGGCCTGTCGGAGGCAGTTCGTCGAACTCGATCCAGTAGCCCTGTCGTACTATTTGCAGTACCCAGCGGTCCGATGTTATGGAGGACCAGGCTTCCTGGAATAGTGACAGGCAGCTTCCGAACAGGGGGTTCTGAAAGAAAATGCAAACATCAAAATAAGGCTTCGCAATTAAAACCGTTTTCTGCCCTGGTCCTTGGGCCTGTGTTTGGACGGCACGCGGTACTGGGACGTGGAACCCTGACTCCTCACCGAGGAAGCAGAGGAAGCCGGTTGTTGAAACCGAGAGCGCCTGGAGGTCTGAGGGGTGCTATCTCTCCGGTATGGCTGGCTAAGGGAGTAGGTGCTCCATCCCGAGCGGTGTCTAGGGTGATATGCAGAAGATGAGGCCGATGGCATACCGTATTTTCTGGCAGTAGTCCTCATCTTCTGCGTGAATTCAAGTTTTTCGTCCGTCGACGCATTGAAGAGGCCTGTGGTATCAAATGGCATATCTTCAATGGTGGCAGCCGCCTGGGGTGAGAGACCCGACGACCGGAGCCAAGCGTGACGCCTTAGGGCAATGGAGCCCGCCACTGTCTTTGCTGCGCAGTCAGCAACATGTCTTGCAGAGTTCATCTGCTGGCCAGCTAGAAGTTGGGCTTCAGATTGAATAGCCTCCGTTAGTCATTTTCTTTCATCAGGCAGGTCCTGGATGAGGGGCAGCATCCTCTCCCACAACACCTGCTGATAAGCCCCCATGCAGGCCGCGTAGTTGGCAATACGAAAACTCAACCCAGCGGCAGAGTACAGCTTCTTGCCAATGATATCCAGCTTCCTGCCCTCGGTGTTGGGGGGGTGGACTGGGCACGACGCTGCCTCCGAGGCTGGGCTGCCTCTACGACGACCGAGTTGGGCTTAGGGTGTTCTCTGAGCCAATCGATACCGTCCCCAGAGACGCGATAGAGTCTGTCGATCCGCTTCGAGGTCGAAGGGATAGAGGACGGGTTTTCCCACGAGTTCTGCATCAGCTTTGAGAGGGACGGCAGGACCGGGATTTTGGTAGTTGGAGGTGCCTTTGATTTGATCCTCTGATAGATCGGATCCACGGGCTCTGTCTCCTTCTCTGCGACCTTCAGCTCAAGGGCGTGAGACATCCTCATGACTTGTTCCGCAAAAGAACGGACATCGTCGGTAGGAGACGAGGAGTCCTCATCCAGAAGATCAGGTTGGGGGGACGGTACATATGGCTGATATTCTTCAGAAGACTCTGGAGAAACCGAAGAGTCGGACGTCGGAGGTGGAGAGTGGCGTGGGTCCCGAAGGGATGTCGTGCGAGGCGGCGGAGATGGAGGTAGCGGAGGCAAGGGCCGAAAGGGGGACACTTGGCAACTAGTGTCTTTCAGCAAAGGTCTTACTGGTTCCTTCCCAAAAACGGTATCTTTATCTCGCCCATGGAAGGACAGATGAGGTGGGGATGAAGCCACGGAGTGCAAGACAGCAGCCTCCGAGGTGAGATGAAACACTCAGTCCGCTGCAGAGATCGAGGTCTGAGGTAAGGGTATCGGCGTAGCAAAACCTGACTTCGCCATTTCATAGGCGCTGTACGCGTGCTCATCTTCTCGAGCCCTAGAGGTTGAAGGCCTGGGTTCGCCCAAATGGTGAAGCTCGTCAGGATCCCCCTGGCTGGTGGAGGAGTCCCGGAGCACCTCCGACCTGGAGACGCAGAGGGTTGGAGAAAGCCCGTGGGCATGCACGACTTCGGCAGATTCATCAGCCGAGCCCACCTCTACTTCAACGACCTCAAGAGAGGGAGTCGGAGTCGGCGATTGAGGACGGGGTTCGGTCCCCACGTCTCGATCCCGAGGAGGCGTCTGACGCTGCGAGGGGGGTTGGGTCTCCGAAGCACACGCAGTTGCAGCTGTAGGCGGCAAAGATTCTCGGGCCCGAGAGCACTCCTTCTCTTGTTCCTCATGCAGAGGTCGCTTGGTCTCCTTTTTCTTAGGGACCTTAGACTTAGAGCGGTCCGAAGGCTCTCGGGTGCGGTCTCCATCCCGAGATCTCGCACGGTCCCGAGGACGGTCCCCAGCGCTCCCAGCGCCTGAATCCGAGGAGGCTCGAACGCCAGAAGATGAATGTGTGGCGTGTTTATGGGAGTGAAGAACGGCCTCCGGATCCGAAGCAACAGATTGTCTCCGAGATGGGCTTCGGGAGCGTCAACGCTTGGCAGGCGGTGACTGGGGGGACTTTGGAGTGGGGGACCTTCCCCGTGGTGGAACCCCAGTAAATACGGCCGGCGTCGAAGAAGTCGACGGGAATAGGGCCTTCTCATATAGAAAGGACTTAAGCCTCGAGGATCGATGTTTCCTGGCCTGAGGCGTGAAGACCTTACAATGCATCCACGCATCCACGTTGTGCATTTCTCCCAGGCAAATGAGGCACCGAGAGTGGCCATCGGAGCTGGGGAGCTTAGCCTGGCATACAACACAGCGCTTAAAGCCGGTTTTCGCAGCCATATTAGGGATAAGATTAGGCGTCGTCAAGAGTAAGCGGTCAAACCTGAAATCCGAGTCCGTAACCAAATCCGAGGGAGAGTCAGAGCCGTTCTCAGGGAATCCAAGTCAAGCCACAAATCACCGATAGCAAAAAACACAATGCGAAGAGGGAAATCCAAAAGCCAGTCTGAGTCAGTATGAGAAAACGAAAGTAAGCAATGCGAAAGTAAGCAATGATTGCGAAGGTTCCTTCCAAGCTGCTAGCGCGGCGGAAAAAAAGGAACTGAGGGGATTTAGGCAGGAGAGCCTTTTAAGGGACCGTTATTGTAGGCGGAGTTACCGCCAAAAATGTATCAATGCACATTCTGCCTAGCGATGCTAGAAGGTTCCGTATGCACTGCGCAGGCGCAGGAATAAACCCAACTGTGTGATTCAAAGAGACCACGAAGAAGATTTTTGTGTTATTCGGAGATACGAACAGGTCCACCTCCAGGGTCCCAAAGAGATCCTGGACCTGATGGAACGTCTCCTGATCCAGCTCCCATTCCGTTGGCGAGACTGAGTGTCTGCTGAGGTACTCTGCTTGGAGATTAGCTGATCCCTGAAGGTACTGAGCTGTCAGAGTCCAAGTGAAACTCCGCCCAACTGAAGAGGAGATCTGCCTCCCTTTGAAGGGACTTGGACTTGGATCCTCCCTGTCTTGCAATGTAGGAGCAGGCTGTGGTGTTGTCCGTCAACACCAGAACATGGGCTCCCCTGAGCTCCTAGAAGTGCAGAAGAGCCAAACGGGCAGCCTGAAGTTCCAAACAATTGATGCTGTGACTCAGTTCCTCCTGGTCCCAGAGGCCCTGGGTTATGCTCCCCTGGCAATGGGCTCCCCAGCCCTGGAGGCTCGCATCTGAGGTCACCACCACCTGTTGGTGTACTGTGATCAGAGACCCTCTTGCAATGTTCGAATCCTGAGTCCACCACTTCAAGGAGTTCCTCACCATCAGGGAAAGTTGGAGAAGCATATCCTTCTTCTGCACTATTTGCAGCTGAATGGTCATCAGAAAAGCTTTCAGTAGGCGCGCACAGAACCGCGCCCATGGCACCACCTGGACTGTTGAAATCATGAGGCCTAAGAGTCTGGCCAGAGGCATGAGGGGCACTGACCTCAGGGATGAGAGGAGCTGAACCACCCGATGCCTTGACCATCTGACGCCTTTCCTGAGAGAGGAAGATCTTGAAGCGCCTTGTGTCTAGACACGTCCTCAGGTGGACGACTGACTGCGCTGGAGTTAGGGTGCTTTCCCTGAAGTTTACCAGGAAGCCATGGTGTTGAAGGTTCTGAACTGTCGTCCTTCTGCATTTTTTCTCGCAACAAGGCTCTCAGAAGGATGTCGTCCAGGTATGGGTACAGATGAATCCCTTTGCCGTGCAAGTGTGCCACTAGGATGCCGAGAACCTAGGTGAAGACCTGGGCTGCTGACACCAGACTGAATGGAAGGGCCCCAAACTGGAAGTGTTGGTCCCTGAAGGCAAAACGAAGAAAGCGCCTGCTTTCCTCGTGGATCTTGATGTGGAGATATGCTTCTGATAAGTCCAGAGAGGCCAAGAAATCTCCTCTCTGTAACGCCTCCCGAATGGATGACAATGTTTACATCCGGAAGCACTTGTAGGAGAGACATGAGATTGTGTACTTGAGGTCCAAGATTGATCGGGAATCCCCTCCCTTCTTGGGTACCATAAAGAAGGAGTAGACTCCCGACAATCTTTGACCAGTTGGTACTCTCTCTCTCGCCCTGATATCCAAAAGGTGTTGTATGGCTGCACGCAGTTCTGAGGCCTTTTGAGCATTTGATGGGACTGGAGCAGGAATGAACCTTCCTGCATGTCTGGTGTCGAACTCCAATTTGTAGCTGTGTTAAATCATTTTCGGTACCCATTTGTCTGTTGTGGATTTGGAAAAGACCTTGAGGAACAGGCTCAGACATCCTCCCACTGGGGCTGTCGGGAAGTCAGAACTGTTGTTTGGAGGATCCTTTATGATTCCGGGGTCCTCCTCTGTGGTTCCTGCTGGGCTGCGAGGTGGCAGATTGCCTAACAACTTGGTTGGTTCTCGCCCAGGTGGGGTGGAAAGGGCGATAGTCCTTCTGTCTGCCATATCCCCTAGAGGAACGAAAGGAATATGACGACTGAAAGGACCGCTTGGATCCACACTTGTCAGATCAACGCGACAAGGACAGCATGGCCTGTTTCTTTTCCTTGGTCTCGACCAAAATGTCCTTGAGGGCCTCTTCCCCGAAGAGCTTTGTGCCCTTGAAACGTGCGGTTCAGAGGTAAGCCCTAGAATGTGTGTCCGCATTCTAGGGCTTTAGCCAGATAGACCTGTGTGCCAGTACTGCTGCAACAATGGACCGAGCCGAGAACACAAATACGTTGAGTGACACATCAGCCACGGGGTGTAGGGTAGATATCACCCTAGTGAGGACCCTGCTCAAGGTCCTTGTATCCAGGTTAGGAGCTTGCTGTACCTCGTTCAGCCACAGGATTGCTGCTCTGATGAAGAGTGAGGCTGTAGCTGAAGCCTTGACTCCCAAGGCAGAGGCTTCATGAACCTTCTTTAGTGCCCCATCTGCCCTTTTCTCATCTGGATCCTTAAGGAGAGCTTCCCCCTCTCTGGGTGCCACAAAATTGCAGACTAACGAGGCGACCAGCTTGCCCACTACAGGGACCTTTAGTTTCTCTAAAACTTGCCTGCTCGGCATGTAGAACTTCTGGGCCACCAGGGTGCCCCTCTATCCCTAGCGCTGGTTTGTCCCATTCCTCTGCCGGATATGATGGAAGATGTCTGGAAAACCAGATACCTCTGCCGGATATGATGGAAGATGTCCTTCTTCTGAACTGTTGGAGACCTAAGGACAGCTTGGACCTTCTCACTTCTCTTTTGCATGGGGACCTGCGATGAAGAGGCCTGGTCCCCTTCAGAACCTAGTTCCAAGGCAGCTATCATTTTGGAGAGCAGAGAGAAATAAGCATCGCCTTGAAACAATCTGTCAGAAATACTAGGTTCAGGCTGTTCTACATCTGAACACTCCCCTTCTTCTTTATCATCCTGGCTGTCCTAACCAGTGATAGGGTCAGGCTCGGTTTCCTTTAAAATATTTAGGAGCTGTAGGTCCTCCTCCTCCTCCCCCTCAGATTCCTCTGAGGAATGAAGGAGGGAGGTGGCTTTTCTCTTCTTCTGCTCCGCCGTTGCTGAGGACAGAGGGGGGGATTGGAGTTGAATGGATTGGTGAGATGGACCGGCCTGCACTGGAGCTTCGGCCTGCTTGGTGAAACGGCCCGTTGCCTCAGGCTGCGGGCACGCCTGTGTTCCCGCGGCTGCGCGGGGGGATCAGCCTGCACCACTATCGAGACCCCCAAGGTCTGGGTCGCGTGACTAGCCAGGCTGCCCTGCACAACCTGAGTCTGAGTCCCTCCCTGACGGCCTTGGCGGAAATTCCAGAAAGTCTGTCTGGGTCACCTCAATGACTGGCACAGCGGGATTTCCTGCAGAACTACACAGTTGGAGTGGGCTTCACTTTGGTGAGCCAATTCCGTCCCCCTTTCAACACCTTGTCGCGATGTTCCTGTGGCCAATGAGGCCCCCGTGTGCGTGGGGAACTGTGAGGATGTCCCCACCCACCCACTGTACCCGGTCCAGGGTGACCTGGTGGAGGAAGCCCTTTGGGGATATGCGGCAGCTATGTCCCCTGGTAAAAGAGCCAAGGACAGAAGGTGCAAGGCTAGCCTTAGAATATCCTCTCTGCCGGGTCCGCGTTGCTGAGGGGAAGCGGTCAGGTCTAAAATGGTGCCAGTTTGCTGTGCGCCTGTAGTGATCCAATCTTCCTCCCCAACTGGTGAAGGGAGTGCAAGGCCGGTAAGCCATTCCCCCAGTGAATTCCCTAGAGCTGAGCCTTCCGATGGGGAGGGCGAGGGGAAAAAAAACCTGATCGGCAACTGGAGAGGGTGAGGCCTGAATCCCCCCTTCCCAGGTTCCTGGTACCTCTGGAGGCAAGAAGCCTCCACGGTGATCCTCTGAGCCTCGACCAGCGTCCGGGATATGCTTCAAGCTCTGGGGAGTGACCAGCAATCGCCCTGAGAGCTCCAGCTCAGGGCTCCTTCCACCGGTGGTCGACGCTCCTCACATGCACAGAGTGGCTGAGGGCGGACTTTGGCTTCCTTTCCTGGGCGACTGGCTCAGCGAGCTCGAGGAGCGGCCTGCCTGATCGCTAGCTGGCTGAGGAGAACCTTGGGGCCTGGGAAGGGTTCTAGCGCAGCCCTAGGAGGCCGTGGATGCTGGCCGCTTCTTGCTCTGGCTCACTTTAGGAGCCGACTTCTTTCTTTTCGCCATTAAGAGGATAGGGTAAGAACAGCAAACACAGAAGAATAAGGAAAAATAGAAGAAACAAGGAAAGGTAGAAAGCTTTTTTTTTAGGTAGATGTATTAGAGGAATGAAGAAAAGATAGCTAGAAGAACAAATACAAAGATCGTAGAGGAATTACTGGAGGAGAAGTCGCTGCATCTGGACTGGGCGAAAGCAGTCCTGTTGAACTGGCTGCATGGTCGAGGATGAGAACAGAGAAACTTTGAAAATGGCATGTGATCATGATTCTACTTCCTGCTTCTGACTGGGCAGTAGTGGGCGTTCCCAACTTCAAGAATTCCTGTTTGCTCCCCCTCTCAGAGAATGGACCTTTATGGCAAGCTCCCAATGGATCATTCTGTGCCAGCAGAGAAGGAGCAATGCAGGAATGGGACCTACCCAAGCTTCTACCTGTACTGGGAGGGAAAAGGTGGCATGGAAGAAAAAACAGTAATAAAGTCAAGTTGGGATCACCTGCTGGAGGACCCTCCTGCCAAAAGAAGCCTTCACAGATGCAAACATGACTAACTTGTACTGTCTGGTGAAGATGGAAAGATTTGCCCAAATAGCAGTCCTGCAAATTTTCTCCAACAGAGTGTTGGTTGAAAATGCTCTAGAAAAGGTGACTGAGAGCAGCCAGCTCAGAAACCCTTTTGGCCAAGGTAATGGCCACCAGGAAAAGAACCTTGAGAGAGTTTGTGAAGGAGCACCAAATGAAGTGGCTCAAATGGTGACTTTGTAAGGGCTTTGAGGACCTTATGAAGACTGTCAACTCAGTATAGGCTCACTGAGAGGTACCTGGCACAGCCTGGGGACGAACTAACACAGGAGTAGCCAAACAGCAGAACCACCCAGCAGAATGGGCACAAAAACAAAGGCTTCAGCTAGCAGTCATTTCACGGCTCTGACCCACTTTCATAAACAAAAAGAGACTTAGAGGCAGCAAGGTTTGTCCAAAGGTATCTGGAGGCTTTTATCTTCAGTTGCAGTATAAACAAACAAAATATATGCACAGCAAACCTCGTTAACAAACACAACAGCAATTTCTCCAACATCCACCAATGTTCCTCCTTCTCCATGACAACAACCCACACACAATGCATCTTGTGGTTTGACTATACAGGAGTGTTTGATTGTCAGCCTTCTGCCTAGCCACAGTTGTGATCAAACACACTTCAGCTGTGCTAGTAAGTGATCTCTTGCTCCAATCTGTTGCTATATTTGTCCTTTTGCACTTAAGGCAATATTACTCTGACAAGGACTCTATGACAGAAACTGATGGACCACTGGAGAAGAAAGCAAGGATGCCCCTCACATAAAATGTTTTATGTGTGTGTGAGAAGATATTGGAGCTTTACTGACAAGAGGTAAAATGGAGGCCAAAGCTAAGGTCTGCTTATGCAAAGTGTTAGGCTTAAGGCCTATGCCTAGACCTGACTGCAAAAACTCCAAAAACTCCTTCCACCTACTGAAGTTATATCCAGAGTGTTCCTGTGAGCCCACCTGTGGAAGGCTCTCCAGGAATCCTTGCAGATCCGAATGATCAGGTTACAGCAAGAAAAACACTCTGTCTGAATAGCCTAACTCATTGTAAGACTCCTGTTTAGAAGCCAAGCAGCTAGATGGAGCCACTCAACATATAGATGTTGGATTAGACCTTGTGACAACAGATGAGGAACAGTCACCCAGAAGAATTTCTTCAGCCGCCCCTAGACTGTGGAATGAGTTGTCAGAAGAGATTTGACAGTTGAACACGCCGAGGTTAAGGCTGCATTAAAGACCAGTTTCTTATGAAAGGCCTATCCAGATGATTTTAAAATTATGAATTTTAAACTATGGATTGCTTTAATATATATAGTCAACCACTTATATCCATGGATTCTACATCCACAGATTCTACCATCCATGGCTTGAAAAGATTCCAATTTTTAAAAAATCCTTGATTTTGCCACTTTAAATAAGGGACACAATTTTACTACTCCATTATATATAATGGGATGTGAGCATCCATGGATTTTGGTATCCATGGGGGATCCTGGAACCAAATCCAATGGATACAAGGCCCCACTTTATGTTCTTTTAGACTGATGTTATCTGTTTTAACTAATGTTATGCCTTGCATTTTAATCTGTTACTGTTTGCCGCCTCAATCCATGGGGAGAGGTGGGTAAGAAATATCATCATCATCATCACCACCACCACCACCGCCATCACCACCATCCATGGGGCCTGTACTGCTAGAGCTAGCAGCTGTGAAAACCACAGCCGTTTCGGCCAGTGGGGAGCGACTAGAACCACAAGTGCCTATCTTGTCCTGATCTTTGTTAGAACCCCTAAGATGAGGGGTAAAGGAAGAAATGCATACAGGTAACGTGAAGGTCAAGGAGTGAGTAGGGCAGAAGCCCTGGGAGAAAGGAACCAAGAAAAGAACCTCAGAAGCTTGGTGCTTGTCTCAGAGGTGAACAGATTGACCTATTGGAACACTTCTAAATCCAGAATCCAATTGACTGGATCCAGAGTCTGTCAACCCATGAAGTCTGCTTCTTTATTCATGTACCTCTGAATATACTGAGCTGTGATGGAGCAGACATTTCTCTCTGTCCAAGACAGTAGTGGGCACATCTCCATGTAAAGGGACTTGGAGTGAGATCCTCCCTGTCTTATAAGTTAAGATTTTACTACCTCGTTGTCCATCTAGAGAAGCACATGGGAATCTGTAATGTCATGCTGGAAGTGAAGTAGTCCCAGTATGACCACCTAGAGTTAAACAAATTTATGTTGTAACCTTGTTTAATGAGATTCTATATCCCCTGAACTGAGAGTCCTGAGAATGAGCCCCCTAGGCTGAAAGACTAGCATTCACTGTACGATTACCTGATGAGGATGCCTGAGAGGAACCTCCCTCATGACATTGGACTTCCTCTTCTACCACTGGAGACAGGACCTGACTGCTTAAAAGACTGGAACTTTGACATGACAGAGTATGGCAATGTGGGCCTGGAAGAGTATTAGCAGCCACTGAAGAGGACAATAGTGAAATGTCAACCAAGTGGCTAGGCAACTGCACAACACCATGAAGCCCAACAGATGTGCTGTCAAGTCTGTTGACTTGCTTTGAGAGAACAGAGAGATTTCAGATTGAATCTTTGCTATTCTCTCCAGAAACAGAGCGATCAACCCTGTCTGTGGCCCCATCTTGGAGCAAGGGAGATTATTTTCCTGTAGTTGATCATGAATCTGTGATAAGATAAACATCGCAGGATGGCTCTTAGTGCCTTTCAAATGCCTGGGAGGGTAAGAGACCTGACCAACAGATCACCCAGAAAAATATGGATGCTCTGCTGTCTCAGCTAAACCACAGGTGTAATCATTAGCTTTGTGAAAGCACCAGGGCCGAGGCTAACCCAAAAGGCTGGTCCTTGAACTGGTATTGGATACTGAGAAAACAACAATGTAGGAAATGCAGTGAGGAAGGATACACAAAAATGTGAAAACAGGGTTCTGGCAATTTTATCAAAGGGAGAAAATGCCCTGGAAATAGTTGTTCTTGGTGGTCTGGAGACACCATCCAAAATTTCCCATATCTGATGCACTTTGACAAATTTCAGATCCAGAACTGGATGAATTCCTTCTTTCTTTTTCAACACCACAAAAACTATTGAATATGTTCCTGTGAATCATTGATCTGGAGGAATCAGCTTTACAGCCCCCAGAGATAATAGATGGCCAGCTAAATAAGCCCTGAATGAATTAACTCTATGGCATATCTGTTCTATAATCCTCAGTATCCATGAGTCTGATGTGGAATGTGGAATGCTGCCAGGTTGGCTGGAACCTTAACAACCTTCTCCCTATCGACTGATGTTGCGTGTGACATGTTGTGCGTGGCTGCAGAAAGGAAATTGAGATATGTTCCATGAGGAAAGGCCTCAGCCAAAATTATGAAAGAGCCAAAAAGACTAACTTGGAGATTTTGGTGGCTGCTTTGTCTCCTTCTCCGGGATAGAAGACATACCTTTCTTTTTTGTCTTTATTTTCCACGAAAGGGTCCTTTAAGGCATTCTCCTCAAACAGGAGGGAACCCTCAAAGAGTACTGTAGCTAGATTTGCTCTGAAATGCTGATTAGCATTCCAGTGCCTAAGCTAAATTGATGTACATGGCACTGTGGAGACTGCGATGCCAAAGACCCAAAACATGATGTGAGTCTCTTGTAGCACGGACCACAAAAGTGAAAGATTTATATAACTTCAAAAAAGTCCTTTGTGAAGACTTTGCATTGATATTAAAATTATCAAAGATATCTAGAATCCAGAGCACAACCACACTAGAAACCAAGGAAGCTGTAGAAGAAGCACAAATAGATAAGGCCATGGATTCATGTGACCTCCTAAGGGCTGAGTTCAGCCTTTTCTCATTGGGCTCTTTTAGAGTCCCCTTCCTTTGTGGTAGAAGACTGAACCTCCTTGTCATTAGTGGCCTGCAACCCCAGGGTAGTTAAGACTTTAGTTAAGATGGGGGTCAAAATCAACTAGATTAAAGTGTCTTTCCTTCACACTATCACCCTGCTCCCTAGAATCTGACCAATCTACTTGATTCTCACTAGAAACTCTTGACAGTTCCATAAGATCAGACTGAGTATTCCTAGTTAAATCCCACATATCTGAAGAGGAGACAACCTTATCCTCAGAGGAACATTAGTGAAGACTCCTGAGACCTCAGGCGTAACACAGGAGTCAACTTTTTAGATTTATTCCTCCTAGGTGGAACAGAAGGAGCACAATGGGCAGAAGGATTTATGCACTCAACAGAAGAAGGGGAAGAGGCAGGCTTGGAGTACAAATGTGAGGATCTAACTTCTTTGGCAGGAGGGAGCCCCAGAGAATGTGGCTGACTGGTAAATACAATTTTCTCAACAACCATGTCAAAAAAAGGCAGGTCTTTGATTCAAAATCTATGTCACAGAAAGGGCTTGTGGTGGGATTGTTTTTTTTTTTTTAATCATGAACAGCATTTTTATATTTTTAAATCTTGTTTTAACTGTACTGTTATTTAATTCTTTTTAAACTTTTGTATAAATAATTTTTTAACTGTATCTTGTTTTTTAAATGCTGCAGGCTGCCTTGGCTCCTGTATAAGGAGAAAGGTGGGATATAAATCAAATAAATAAATATATAAATGGATTTTTAATGTTAGGAAACCATACCTGACACAAATGTCTTAGAAGTTGCAGAGATTTACGGTCCAGTTCTCCCTTGCACAGCACATGACAGCGGAGGTACAATAAAGCATTCACTAGCAGCTGCTCCTGGGTAAGGCACATCACCTGTTCTCTGCCAGACCCTTCCGTGGAGTATTTCAGAGATAATGACTTAAGGCCTCGAAGAACGTCCAGAGAGTTCAGAGAGCACAAAGCATCTGCCTGGGAAAGGTAAGTAGGGAAGGTGCTCCCAATGGAAGGGAATGACAGCAGTGAAACAACAAGGGTGCTGAGCTTGGTTGGATTGACAAAACTGTTAAAGGTTGTCCTGTGAACTTCAGAAGCCACAAGTCTAACACCATGCTGCATCTGCAAAATGGCAGCTTGCAGAGGAATAACCACATCAGGGAAAGCAGCATAGTCCTCTGCCAAACGTTTCCGGAATTGATGATGTGACTGCTGCCAAGCTGTCTCCTCGTTCAGCACATTTAATACCATCAGGAGAGACTGGGACTTATCCATGTGGAGGAATTGCAAAAGGCGACTCATGAGATCCTGGACTTTTGAAATCTGAGCAATGCTGCTGATATACTGATGAACTTCCCGATATAAAAACTCATATGAAGGAACCTGTGGTCTGAAGGCTTGCTTTTGGTGAAGGTTGGCGATTTGATCCTTTAGCTTCTGGATTCTTTGGCATAACAACCTAAGAGATGATAATCTTAGAGGTTAGGTTGTCAACAGTGGCTTAAAAGGTGCTACTGAAAATATCATTAATACAAATTTATGATCCATTAATGAAAGCTAGATAGCACCCCTCTAATTTCTGGGGGTGGGGTGGGAGTAAGAGCTTAAGCAACTCTATGAAATAATTTGAAAGCTTCTTTTCAGACCCTCCACAAACTGGACAAGGACCAAAAGACCCATAAGCAGCAAGCCTGTTCTCACAAAACATTCTCCCTCCCATTCTTGCATCATCAAGATGGTAAACTGAGAATGAGAGCAGAACAACAAGACCCCTGCTGCCAAGTGTAAATGCATAAGGACAGGATTTGAACTCATGACCCAGTGGACTCTCTGGTCTCACTCCTTCAGATCTGAAAATAAGAAGGTGAACACTACAAAGTTACCTAATGTGAGGGTGACTGTGATTGCGGATAGTTTCATCTTCAAGATCCTTTCCTGTGTGCAACTGAGTTGACAGACTGTGTGTCTTCCATTCACATTCTAGATGGTGTAACTAAAAGCATGAGACAAAACGGGAAGGTTTGATTCAGCTTAATGATCTACCATTATCCCAATGAAGAAAAGACCTGCTTTGGTGTATTCAAATTCTACAAGTAATTCCAGGTCTGGCATGTCTTCAGCAAGATAGTAAGGCTATCTAGTCCTGACAGAGGAAGGGCACCTCTGATTACAGATGCAGATCTCAGAAATGTTACCTTTTTTTAACTGTAACTCTCAGAATACCCAAGCCAGCATAGCCACTGGTCTTGCAGGGTGGGGAATTCTGAGAGCTGAAATCCTAACAGTATCTTTCCCAGCCTCTGTAGAGAAATAATATATCACTGACTATCTAGAGGATGAGGGCAAAGAACAACAGCCAACTGATGCCATCACACCCTACCTGTTGGCCGCTAAAGGCACCAGGACGGTTCCTCTTGCAAAAAGAATGGCAAACTTCAGGAGGCCCCTGTTCTGCTCCCATAACTTTGTCTTATTTGCATATTTGTTTATATCTTTATTCCTACAATAGGATTCCATGTTAACTACCAAAATAAGAGTTATAACTACCAAATAAGAGTTATATGTGTACCCCGGCTTGTGGGGGCAATTAGCTAACACACATTGGAAACTGCTTAATGCAGTGTAGATGTGTAAATTGCTATTACTTAAAACAATTTGTAAGCTGCTCTGATAGCCTTGTGGCTGAAGAGCGGGGTATTAAATAAATAAATTATAAGACCTAATTTGATTAACTTAAGTTTATTTTGCATATGGAACATTGTTTTCTTCTTCTTTCTAAGGAGCAAACTTCTAATGCTGCCTTATGATATATTTGTTGAAGTTCACCCCTTGCTGCAGTTTACCAACTTCAGATACTTTGAAATGTCAGAAACCTGTATAAATCTTATTAACTGCAGGGCAAGAAAACGCAGAAAAGTGCTGCACACTCACCTCTTCATATGCGTACTTGAGTTTGTACTCTCTTTTTGCTGCAGGATCAAACTGAGTTTGTGGAAGCCACAGATGGATCTGCAGAAGGCCTAAGTTTACCCAAAGACTACCTCGTTGAGCTGTTTCAGGCAAGTTCTGAGCTCCCCCTTCCTTCCCAAAGAACTGCTGCAAACAAGTCAGCCAAAGACAGAGAAGCTGTTCAGGCAAGATGTCCCGAGCAGCAACATCCCTGAGTACTTTGCAAATGTACTGAAAAGCCACTGGGTCCTTGGAAGAAAGCCTGTCACAGTTTTGGGAAAATTCCTCTTGCAGTTCTGTTGGAATCACGTCTTTAAGAGCCACAAGTAGTCTATGTAACATCCCACGTTGCAACTTGGAATCTGTCAGTCTAAAAGGAGGGCAAAAACAGGGCCATTTAAATTATATATGAAGTAGGGTTCAGTAACTGGAGGAATCCCACAGCCAGATCTAACCATGCTAGGAATATCACCCAGCATGTGTAGACTAAGTCATGACCACATCAAGAGGCCAACACTACCTTGGAGAACTTGAGCACGAGGAACCTCATCCTTACAACTTGCTCCTCTGAGTACAGTAAGACCCCTGTATCTGCGGGGGATTGGTTCCAGGGGGCCCAGAGGATAATGAAATCAGGTGATAGGGGGTGATGGTAGAAAGGAGGCAAGTTCTACTCCTCCCCTCCTTTTGCCATTCATGCCATGGGAGCAATCCCAGGGGCGAAGGGAAAAGGGAGATGAGATCTACTCCTCCCTCCCTTCACCCCCACTGCCATTCTCGCCACAGGAGCGATCCTTGGGGGCGAAGGGAGGTGAGATCTACTCCTCCCTCCCTTCACCCCCATCGCCATTCCTGCCACAGGAGTGATCCTGGGGGGCGAAGGAGGCGAAATCTACTCCTACCCTCCCTTCACCCCCGTCACCTTTCCTGCCACAGAAGCAATCCTGGGGGACGATACTGGGGGGCAAAAGGAGATGGGAGGCGAGATCTCTCTTCCTCTCCTCCCTCCCCCGTCCACCCCCTTTTTGACGCTATCCACAGATAATGGAATCAGCGGATGGCGAATCAGTGGATATGGAGGTGCTACTGTACTCCTTTAAGGCTAGCTATTAAGTTTCCATATAAGCAATCTTTTTTTAAAAAAAAGGCTTCAGTAGACAGGTGTGCGAGCGCTTCATACCTATACTCAGCCAGAGAAGAGAAGGCCAGATTTGTCCAGAGAACTGTGCTGACTTCCCGCAGCTGCTGTGCTCTCTCCAACCACTCCCCGAGTGTCACATTGGAGGCTGACAGAACAGGAAGGCCCGTCACATCCCACTGGCTCCACTTGCTGCTGCTAGTTAGAATTTCAGAGAGGCACTTGGAGAAAACTGCTCGATTCAAAATACCCACACCCTAAATTAACAAAGATCAAAATGCACATTTAAAGCACTGGTAAGCATCTTCCACATTTAAAATTTTTAAAAATGGTACACCACTGACCATAAGAAGCTGGGACATTTCAGAGAACTCAGAACCGCCTGAAGGACAATGAAGTCTAAGCAGGGTGCCATGGGGGTTCACCTGCAACCTGCGGGTCCCCTTTTGCAGCTATCAAAGCCCCCAGCTCCCCCCCGTGGCACAAAAGCAGATCATAACCACTACAAAGCATGGCAACTTTGCTCTCTAAAGCGCCCCCCCCCCCATTCACCAAGTAGTTTTGAACAATGTAGCTGAAAATTAAACTAGGAATAATATGTCACTCTCAATCTTGATGTACTGGTAAAACCCCCATGGGGAGAGTGGTTGTGGGCGTGAAAAATGGCTTTCATCCTGGGACTTCCAGGCAGGAAGAAAGGCAAGCTGACACTCCTCTGCAAAGGAGCTTTCACAATGAAAAACGCTGGTCAGAGAGACCTCTGGTTGGTGGAACGTTCCTTGGATCAAAGGGAAAGTGAGGGGATTGTTCACAAGGGTTCAGGATCCTTGTTACTCAAAAATAAACAGCTTTTTGGGTGGTTGAATGCAGAATGAATGAGAAGGGACCAAGGAAGCTCCACCTAGGCTCAAGCTGTGAAAAGCATCATATCAGACCTGAGGGGTCAGAGGGAAACTGAGCTGGCAACCTGTCTACTAAAAACCCCTAATAAAATCTTGGGGTTATTAACATAAAGAATTTTTCTGACTAAAGGGGTGGAATGGAAGCCTCATTAAGTTGCCTTCTTTAGAGCTGAGTAAGGACTGGTTGCTTACCTGCAACCATAGATCTTTGAGTGGTCTTCTGTGAATTCACAGTTGGGTTACTCCTGCGACTGCGCAGAGCACCGGAACCTTCTGGAATCACTAGGCAGAATGTGCTTTGATACATTTTTGGTGGTAACTCCACCCATCATAACGGTCCCTTATAAGGGATTCCCGCCTAAATCCCCTCAATTCCTTGAATGACGCCGCAATCTGCAGCACTAGGAATATTAAGCATGTTATATGATGTAGTAGGACATAGAGGGGAGGATGGGTGAGTCTGTGTGAATTCACAGAAGACCACTCAAAGATCTATGGTTACAGGTAAGCAACCAGTCCATCTTCTTCGTGGTCTCTGTGAATCACACAGCTGGGTAGACTGGCAAGCTTCACTCCTGGAGGAGGGTATGATTGACCCTAGTACCATGTTGCACAGTCAAACCCTAGTTAGAGTACTGACAGCACATTCTTAAGTAAAACCAATTAAAGCACATATACACATCATGTCACGAAACCATCAAATGACTTGGCAAACATTAATACTCACTCATTGAATAGAGGACAAAAGTACAGCTTTCCCAAAGGCAGCCTCGTTCCTAGAACGAGAGTCAAGTCTGTAATGGGAAATAAAAGTTAAAGGTGACGACCAAGTTGCAGCTCTGCAAATGTCTTCTAGAGGCACCCCAGAGAGGAATGCTGTTGAGGTGGAGATAGCCCTCGTCAAGTGTCCTTGAATCCGTGGTGGTAGTGGCTTCTTCGCCAGTTCATAGCAGAGAGCAATGGTCGATGTCACCCACTTCGACAACCGTTGTGGAGAAACTGGCTCCCCGAGCTTTGAGTCAGCATATGACACAAACAGTCTAGGTGACTTTCTAAAGGGAGCAGTTCTCTGAATGTAAAAAGCGAGGGCTCTCCTGACATCCATGGAATGGAGGGTACACTCGAACTCGTCCTTCGGGTCCTGCATCAAAGCAGGGGAAGTGATGGATTGAATGAGATGAAAACTTGACACCACCTTCGGGAGGAAGGAGATGTCAGGACGGAGCACCACCTTATGCTTATGGAAGGTAGTGTATGGAGGGTCGGATCTCAAGGCACAGAGCTCACCAGCTCGACGTGCTGAAGTAATGGCCATGAGGAAAGCAGCCTTCCAGGACAGAAGTCGCAAGTCGGTAGAAGCCAAGGGTTCGAAGGGGCGTCAGACCAGCTGCGAGAGGACCAGTTCGAGGCTCCATGTCGGGGTAGGCTCAATCACCGGGGGATGGAAGTTGCCATAGCCTTTCAAGAACTTCTTAACCATTGCATCCGTAAAGGGAGATGGGTGACCTCTTGCTTGAAACCCGACGGATATAGCTGCCAAATAGCACCTGATTGATGAAAGCGACAGGCCTGTGGAAGACAAGTGGAGAAGGAAATCCAGGACGGCCGGGAATTAGAATGGTTCAATGCTCGACCCTCAAGTAGCCAGAAAAGCTTCAAACTTCTTCCACTTGTAGTGGTACGACCTGCGGGTAGCCGGTCTTCGGGCAGCATCGATAACAGCCTGGACCTCTGAAGAAAAAGATGCAGAGTGTGTCGGTATTGAAGACGAATTCGAGACCTTCGGTACCGAGGAGAGTCAGGGAAGCAGCCTCCATGCCGTCACACGTAGAGTCTCTATGTCTGGATGCCTGACATTTCTGTTCTGGATGGTGAAATCGGGACGGGACGGAAGGCGGATGAAGCGGTGCCTGGCTAGATGCAGAAGGGTTGCAAACCAGGGTTGTCGAGGCCACCACGGAGTGATGAGAATGGCATCCGCTCGATCTCGATGGAGCTTGGCAATCACTCTTGTCAGCAGTGGGAATGGAGGGAAGAGGTAGAGAAAGGGACCCGTCCAACAGAAAAGGAAGGCGTCGCCTCTCAATCCCGGAGCGCGTCCCCTGGAGCAGAATTGGGGGCACTGAGCGTTCTCTGGAGACGCGAAGAGGTCGACTAGGGGAAAACCCCACTGTCGGAACAGGGCCGAGGTGACTGACCTGTGCAGCTTCCATTCGTGGATGGAGAGGCTTGAATGGCTGAGTCCATCTGCAAGAGTGTTCTCCTCCCCAGGAAGATGGATGGATTGGAGAAGGATGTTCCTGCAGACGCACCAGTCCCAAATGTCCATTGTGAGCTGGAGAAGTTGAGGGGATCTCGTTCCTCCTTGTTTGTTCAGGTAGTACAGGACTAAAGTGTTGTCTGTCACTACCAAAACAGTTCTGTTCCTCACCAGGGATTCGAAGACCCGCAATGCTTTCTGAACACCGAGAAGCTCCAGGACGTTGATATGGAGAGACTGTTCTTCGGTGTTCCAAGAACCCTGTATCTCGTAGGATCCGAGATGGGCTCCCCATCCTTGCAGTGAGGCATCTGTCATCACATAGACGTCCAGCTGAGGAGGGTCGAATGGCATGCCCGACAGGACATTGTCTGGGACCAGCCACCACTCCAGAGTCCGATGAACCACCCGTGGCATCGTGAGCATTTTGTTTGGGGAGTCGTGGAGAGGGTCGAACACTTGTAGAAACCAATGTTGGAGTGGACGGAACCGTAGCCTGGCGAGGCGGGTCACATAGGTAGTAGCTGCCATGTGCCCCAGAAGTACCTGGACCGAATGAGCAGGGAGTCTCCGGGACCGACGACAGAGATGGATCAGAGACCGAAGGGTGCTGAACCGGTCCCGAGGCAGGTACGCTGCAGCTGTAGGGGAGTCCAGACAAGCTCCAATGAACTGGATTGTTTGAGCTGGTTGGAGCTGTGACTTCTCTATGTTGACAACAACATAGTTGTTGTCTAAAGTAGTCTAAGGCGTCTACAATCAGCCAGTCGTCGATGTAGGGAAAGACTACTACTCCCTGTTGACGAAGAAAGGCTGCTATCACCGCCATGCATTTCATGAACATTCGTGGAGCCGTCGAGAGTCCAAATGGCAGGACCCTGAACTGGAAAGTGTCGGTCCCGGCTTGGAATGTAAGGAATCACCTGTGGGACGTATGGATTCTGATGTGGAAATAGGCGTCCTTCAAGTCTATGGATGCAAACCAGTCGTACCGTCTCAGGAGCGGAAAGATGAAAGCCAGGGTGACCGTCCTGAACTTCTTTGGAGCTATGTACCTGTTCACCCCACGGAGGTCGAGGATGGGACGCAGGCCGCTGTCCTTTGTGACCAGGAAGTACCTCGAGAAGCAGAGGTGGTGAGGGTTGGAGTCCACGGGTTCAATGGCCCCCTTCTGCAGCAGTCTGCATCTCCTCGAGGAGGGGAGGGGAGGGCAGTGTTGATCGAACCAGACCTGTCGGAGGTAGAGTCGAATTCGATCCAATAGCCGTTCTGGATGATCTTAAGTACTCAGCGGTCTGATGTTATTGAAGTCCAGGCTTCTTAGAATTTCGACAATCGATCCCCGAAAAGTGGCGTCTAAGGAAAGAGAGAGATAGAATGAGGAGGGAATTTAGAATTTTCTCCTGCCTTGATCTTTCAATCGTTGTCTCGGTGGCTGTCGGTATCTGGAATGTGACCCCTGGCTCCTCACCGATGAGGCTGGAGAGGGAGAGGGTATGTATCGGGATTGACGATACGACTGGCCAGAGAACCCCCAACAGAACTATTGGCCTGATGAAGTCTGCCAGATGTAGCAGCCCCTAGGTCGGTACTGATAAGATGAGGAGGTGGCCATACCATATTTCCTGGCAGTGGTCCTCATCTTCTGAGTGAATTCGAGCTTCTCATCAGTCAATCCATTGAACAGTCCAGACTCATCAAATGGGAGATCTTCAATAGTAGCCGAGGCCTATGGGGTGAGGCCCGAGGATCGGAGTCATGCATGCCAACGCAGGGCAATGGATCCTGCTATGGTCTTTGCCACACAATCCGCAACATGACAGGACGAGTTCATTTGTTGTCCGGCAAGTGATTGAGCCTCAGCCTGGATCGCTTCAGCTATCCTACAGCGTTCGTCAGGAAGGTCTTGGATGAAGGGTGTCATCCGCTCCCACAGAACCTGCTGATAGGCCCCCATGCAAGCTGAGTAGTTGGCCACACGAAAACTCAGTCCTGCCACCGAGTAGATCTTCCCCATGATATCAAGTTTACGACCCTCCGGGTCCAGTGGAATTGACTGAGGCCTGCGCTGCTTCCTATTTTGGGAGGCTTCTACGACAACAGAATTTGGCTTTGGATGGTTTTGAAGCCATTCAATGTGCTCACCCCAATTTGATACAGTCAGTCGATCTTCTTTGAGGTAGACTGTATTGATGAAGGGTTCTCCCAGGAACCTTGGTGAGCTTCAATAACAATGGCAAGACTGGAATCGAAGCAGTAGCGGGGGCCTTGGATTGAATCCGATGGAAAATCGGGTCCACTCGATCAGCCTCTCTCCTCCACCTTGAGGTCCAGAGCATGGGACATTCGGACCATCTGCTCCACAAAAGCACAGATGTCATCAGTGGGCGAAGCAGAATCGTCCTCCATCAGCTCTGCCCAGGGTGATGGCAGGTAGGGTCGGTATGGGTCCCACGAAGCAGATGAGGAGAACGTCGAACCCTCTGGAGATGGACTGCGGTCACCCCGAAGCAGAGAGGTGGTGCGTGGTGGAGGCGTCAGAGGAATGCGAGTCAGAGGACGCTGTTCCATAAGAGGAGAGACTTGACTCCGCATCCTTCCGTGGGACGGATGTCAGTTCTTCCAGTTGGCAAACACAGCGACCCACAAAGACAGTGCTGAGATCATCACCCCAAGAAGTAAGAATCTGGGAGCTCGTGGGCGACATGTATCCCGTATGGCAGATGGACCGGGCAAGGTCGTAAGCAGTATAGGCCAGTACATCCTCATGAATGGTGGTAGGAGACGATCAGCCTCGAACCAAACCTGCGGACTCGACAACTTCAAAGTCGACATCCGAAGATCGTTCCAGCAGTTGAGCCCGGGAAATAACAAGGGCAGGTGATCGGCCCAGCTGTTGTGGTGACCTCTCTGTCTCAGCACCAGACAGAACGTCAACAGCCACTATTTCCACCGATCCCGGTGGAGTGAGTGAACGGCGAGTCACGCGAGTCTCCGTAATGGACGCAACAGACGGTTTAGGAAATGTAGTGTCGGTATCAGCCTATGGGTGCAGCGGTGGAAGGGCCGCATAAGGGTCAGCTGAAGATGTCGACTTTTTAGAAGCCACCTTGGTCTTACTTTTCAACTTGGAGGTGTCACCATGTCGAGGGATATGCCTCTCCCTTCTCTTCTTTTTAAGAGATCGGGAAGCCTCAGCAGAGGTACTCGGGCTACTCACAGGTTCGGTAGGCATCTGACCTTGAGGGACAGCCTTTGAGGTGGAAGGTTCCCGATCCAGAGTCGATGTCGGTCGGGATCGATCCCCAGTCGGATTCGAAGGGGAGTGCTTGTGCGAAGTACGCACAGCTTCAGGGTCAGAACCCGTCGATCGGTGTCAGGATGGGCTCCGGGATCAGTGATGCTTCTGGCCTGTAGACTTCAGAGATGGGGAACAACCTCGTTTTTGAGGCTCAGATGCTGGAGTAGAAGCCGAGGCCAAAACAGAGGCAGGAGTAGAGGTCGCGGCCGGGATCAAGGCCTTTTCATATAGAAAAGATTTAAGCGGAGATAGCCTGTGCTTGTGAGCCTGAGGAGTGAAGGCCCTGCAATGCATGCATGAGTCGACATTATGGGTTTCCCCAAGGCAAATCAGGCAGTGGGAATGACCATCCGCGCTTGGAAGTTTAGTCTGACAGATTACACATCTTTTAAAGGCCCCTCTTCCAGGCATGCTTACTCACTAAATCGTCAGATATAATAGGAGAATCCAGAGAATAGTCAAACACAGTCCAGGTCAGCAACAATAGTCAGACGTAGAATGCCAAAACCAAGGGAGTGAGAGAAATCGTCATCAATAGCCAAGCCGTTCAGGTCAATAGCCGAAATCAGAAGTAAAATGCCAAATCCAAAGGGTAAGAGAAAACCATAGTCAATATCAGAGCCAGGTCAAAATCAGTGAAACTGAAAGTGAAATAACTAGCGAACGAAGGTTCCTTCAAGCTGCTAACGCGGCAGAAAGAAAGGAACTGAAGGGATTTAGGTGGGAATCCCTTATAAGGGACCATTAACATGGGCGGAGTTACCGCCAAAAATATATCAAAGCACATTCCGCCTAGCGATTCCGGAAGGTTCCGATGCTCTGCGCAGGCACAGGAGTAACCCAATTGTGTGATTCACAGAGACACGAAGAAGATGTGAAATTTACCCTACAAGATCATGATTTAAACTGAAAAGACTGGTGGTTGATGTGTTTAAAAGGATATAAGCAAATGATTTAAGATCATGTCCTTTTAATTTTATGGATGGAGTGGGTTTTCTTCATAACAAGACTGAATTGAATTGAACTTAGTAAGAAGAACACTACATCATGAGCAAGTGGAGTCCTTATCTCTTTGAAGTTGATAAGAATGACTGTAATCAGACTGTAACTAGATGGAGGTGGGGGAACAGTGGAGGATTCAGTTTTGGACTTCTAACTGCATGATTGCTGGAGGGAAGGAAGGCAGATGGGGCTTTTCCAAGAATTTTAGAAGAGATGTTGGTACAGATTCGTCTGCTGAAGAATCAAGAATGCCCACACTTGATGAAGCATTTGAAAGAAAATGTAATAGAGGATTTGAGACAGGACACCATGGAACTTGAAAATATGATGACAGATCTGGGGGATGGGAATGCAGCAGAGTGAAATGGAAATAGTGGATTTTAACATGGAAATGATAAATCAAGGGGGTGGGGAGAAGGATAAAGCTAATTTGGGAATAATGTTTATGAAAGATATATGTAGAGAAGAACAAATTAAAGTGGCATTAGTGGAAGTATTAGCCTGCAAAATTGAGGGAAAGTGGGTAGAAGAAATCTTGGATTTTAAAAGAGGAATTATAAATCAAGAGGGGGAGAAAGATACGGGCTAATATTGAAAGATGTCTATGAGAAATACATATATGGAAAACAAAAATCAAATTGATATAAGAGAAGGATTAGCCGGTAAAGCTCAGAAGGAGAGTTGAAAAGTGGAGTGAGGAACTGTAATTCATGATCCCCTAGCATAACTATTTCCAATGGAATGGAAATGAGATTTTTGTAACAACAAGATGTGTGTGAGTGAGCTGGATAGTTTGGGGAGGAGGAAGATTATGGTTTGTGATGAGAAAGACCCGACCCGAATTAAGATTTAAAATGAAATTTAAAAGATAGTGTTTGGTTGAAGCAGGATTAAGAAACAGTTTTGAAGAATAATGAGAACAGGGTATAGAAAGAAGTATGTTATTAGATTTTTATTTCCTCTCTCTCTCTCTCTCTGGCTTTTCTTCGCAAACAAAGATTCAGGAAGGACTCATCCCGCGTTTTCTGCAAGCGTGCTGATGACTGAAAAGGCCAATCCGAGATAGACAAGTCCGGTTATTTAGAGAGGCTTGGAAAATCCATATAGCTATAGAACCACTGAAAGGAAGAATGGTAGCCATCTTTTTCTTTGTTCTCTAACCTTTATTCTGTTTGTTTTGCTTTGTGTTTCCTTTTCTCTTTTTTTCAGTTTTGATGAATCTATATAACTTGAAATAAAAATATTAACATGAAAAAGAAAAATGACCCTCATCCCCTCTACAGTTGCCCACTCCTGCCTTATATGAACCACATGACACTGATTCTAGAGGAACGGTTTGGGATCTGGATGCCTGAATGAGTTCCTCTTCGTATATACACCTGCCCAAACCCTAAGATATGCCAGCAATATCCTTCTCTGTGTCCCACCAGAAGGAGTACCAAACTGCAGGAAGATAGGGGAGCAGGTCTGTGTGGTGGCCTAGCCGTGGAGCACCTTCCCCTTGAAGGCCTGACTGGTGTTGAAACTGATACCCTGGTCAGGAGGCCTCCATACAGCAACATTTTGTCACAGGTCCTACTAACATGTAAAAAGTTCTGCTATGTTACAGAAATACTTTCAGAGTCTAGACCAAAGTTGTAACGTTTCCTACACAAACCTTAACAGAATTGTCCATGAGAGATGTTGGCATCTTCTTCTCCTCCTCCTTTGATAGTGGCTGCCAAGAGAGCCAACGCTCTGGTTCTGTAGTTACAGTACTGTTCCAGAATGCTACCAAAGCAGCACTCACCAGTTCTGACCACAAGAGAGAAATTTCTTCTACAGAGACCTAAAGTGCAAGACAAAAGTATGGAAAATTCAAAGGGATTTTAGACTTATTCATTTTTTAAAATAAATAAATAAAAATATGCTCTAATAAAATGTTTGCTTTGTTTCTTGGGGGGTTGCTATATTGGTCAATATCATTTTTAGGCTGTTATCAAAGCTTGATGTGTACACAGTGTACAGTTGTCCCTTCACATTCGCGGGGGTTAGGGTCACCAGACCCCCGCAAATGTGAAAAAAACACGAATAACAATCACCCCTCTCCTGGACTTTCGCTCTCCCTGCAAAGGGAGCAAGGCACAGGAGAGGGGTGATTTAAGAGGCTTTTCCTCACCCTCCATGCTTGCCTGTGTCTTTGCTCCCTTTAGAAATGGAAGCGAAGACACAGACAAGCACGGAGGGTGAGGGAAAACCCCTAAAATTGCCCCTCTTCTGGACTTTCGCTCTCCCTGCAAAGGGAGCAAGGCACAGGAGAGAGGCGATTTAAGAGGCTTTTCCTCACACTCCGTGCTTGCCTATGTCTTCGCTCCCTTTAGAAATGGCTTTTCCTCACCCTCCATCTTGCCTGTGTCTTTGCTCCCTTTAGAAATGGAAGCGAAGACACAGACAAGCACAGAGGGTGAGGGAAAACCCCTAAAATCGCCCCTCTCCTGGACTTTCACTCTCCCTGCAAAGGGAGCAAGGCACAGGAGAGGAGAGGGGCGATTTAAGACGCTTTTCCTCACCCTCCGTGCTCCCTTTAGAAATGGAAGCGAAGACACAGACAAGCACGGAGGGTGAGGGAAAACCCCTAAAATCACCCCTCTCCTGGACTTTCGCTCTCCCTGCAAAGGGAGCAAGGCACAGGAGAGGGGCAATTTAAGAGGCTTTTCCTCACCTTCCGTGCTTGCCTGTGTAAAGGGAGTGAAGACCCAGGCAAGCACCGATGGTGAAGCAAACTCGCGAATACTCAAAACTGTGAATGTCACAGCCACGAATGTTAAGGGATAACTGTACTGTCTACCTGGAAGGCAACTGCGGCCCTCCAGATTTTGGCTTATGGCTTGTATCAGCTTTAGGCAGCATAGCAAATGAGGATGGTTTATGATAGCTGAAGTCCAAAAACTGGAGGCCCACAGTTGTCCACTCTTCATCTAGAAGGGGGATCAGAGAGGGAGGGGGGCATAAGAGCTAACAGCAGCACACAGAACTTGAAAATGAAACCTTTTCTAGTCTTTAAAATTTTTGCAAGCAACTCCAACAAATGTCAGTTGATTCTTGCAGATGCCACTCAACAGACTGAACAACTGGAATCAGACACATCCTCCAGACAACCAGGTATTGGGAGTAAGAAAGCCACGTGAGAGGATGCCTACACAGACAAAGGCCGCATCTACACTGCAGAAATAATCCAGTTTGACACTGCTTTAACTGCCATGGCTCGATGCTATGGAATTCTGGGATCTGTAGTTTTGTAGGATATTTAGCCTTCTCTGTCAAGAAAGCTCTGGTGCCATAAAAATCTACAAACCTCAGGATTCCATTGCATTGAGCCATAGCAGTTAAAGTGATATCAAACTGGATTTTATGCAGCCAAAGAATATGGAAATAAGAGTCATTCCTTCATTTGCTATGAATGGTGTTTTAATCATCTTACATTCTTGTTAAACAAACAAAAAATGATTTGTCTACCACAAATAGGGAAGGTCAAATAATCACTTTTTTGTCTGAATATGTGGAAGTGAAGCATGCCACCTGGTAAAGAAAAAGCAACTGATAGTAAACCAAATTAGGAAAAAAAAATCATTATTTTTACCTTACACAGATCCAACAGGTAATAAAGTCCTTGAAGCTGCTGAGAGGTAGCTGGTGTAAACTTAAGGCAAAAAGCAAGAAATTGCTTTATTTCTGAATATATGCTTAATTGCTGGTTGTTGTCTTTCCTAAAAAAAGGAGTTGAAACTGAGCATTGGGTGATAGTACATATGCAGAAGGACAAACCAAGTTACAACAGTAATAAAAATAAAGGGAAAAGACTGCAAATCTACAAATTTCAAATCCAAATTCAAAGAGATTGCCATATTCCCATTTTGACAGGTCTCTGAAGGAGGCAAGGATACAGTTGGCAAAATAATTGTTGTAGCTATGTTTAGCAGAGATAAGATTCCCCGCACCGCCCACTCACCCACCCCCACAGACCTTTTGCAGCTTTAGAAGAGCTATTTTTTGCCACTTGTGCCTTGAGGCAGAAGAACAAGAGAAGGGAAAGGAAGGCTGAAGCAAAGGCTATCAGGAGTGGGTGTATGAAAGTGTGTATGAGAGTGAAGGACTGAGTTATTGAAAGTTTATAGATGTTAGCGATGGGAAGCTGCTGAGCACTAACAGATATCTCAGTGAAAGTGCTCTGTTCTTGGAACTGCACTGATAGAGCAGCTAAGGATCACTGCTCATACGGGAGGGGGGGATGTATACAGGAAACGTGCTTTGTCAGGTAACAGGATATTTACGCACATTCTAGTATCTCTGAATTTACTCCAGTCAGAGAACTCAACTAAGCTCATAATCCTTAACCTGAAATCCACTTCTTGTTGTTCCATGTTTTCTCTATTTCGACTCATTTAAAACAAACACACAAACAAACAAACAAAAAACATGGTTACCACTGTTAAACAACTGGGAGCCAGAAACCCATCCTCAACAACCATCTAGAAATCTAACAGTAGGTCCTGGTCCTCCTTATATTTCTATAGAACAGAAGTGGATAGAAAATACCTTTACTACAGGGATGGACCTTGAAACACAGCCCTCATAGTATCTCAGAGTTAGATAAATATTTTGTGCAGCTGAGGCAAGTTTTGTTTCCTCAGAAAATTCTCTCACCTTTGTAAGTATAACTGGTCAATACATTTAGAGGTAAGCCTGTACTGCCACAAAATAGCAAGATACTCCATGGCAGGCCAGAGCTGCACCCGATTACAGAGTTGAGTTAACAAAGTAGAATCCGCCTCCTTGCCCTCAGCAGGCTTTTCTTCAAGAGGCTCTACCAAAAGTCCCCCTTCCTTCAATTTTGAATGCTGGTGATTCACCAAAGCCTGCAATTCACCTGTAAGAAATAAAGGACTGCAACTAGAATTTTTTATCATCAAATACATTTAAAATGATTGACAAGTGTTTAGGCGGGGGAACACTACAGCAAAAACAAAAAATATATTATTCCTTGATTGTTTTTTTAAAAAAAATACCTTGCAGCACTGATGCTTTTACAATGTTATTTTTATTAGACTATCAGATACAAGAAGTACATTACCTGAACAAATGTCCTTCAAGTGATTGGCTCTGAGAACTAGGGCTTGAACTTGAAGTAACAAAGCCTTCAGCTTCCACTCTGTGGCAGCAGTTTTCAAAATACAGATCTCCTGCCACTGAGCACCCACATAGGCAGGCCTCAACTCCAGGACATTGAGCACTTTGGAAAGTCTCCTCAGTTGGACAGCCGTTTCTATCACCTCTTTATCCTGCAGATGTTGAATAGTAAGAGAAAGAATGCCAATGTCAATAGTTTATCTGATTTTGCTTGAGTGTTTTCAGAAAAATACCTACAGCAGAGTTTATTCTGAATTTTTGTGTAATGGTTGAAGTGCAGGAGATGTGGATATGGAGACATAGCTGTGTGATACACATATGTCTCCTGATGCAGGATTTTGGCCACTATATACGCATATAATCTGTTATATGCATGGCAGAGACAGTCAACCGCTTGGCAAATGTACCACAAGTCAGACCTGAAGTGTCAGAATGTCCCACTGTATGCAGCATTGTGTAGAGGGACACATTTGCTTCGAATCTAGAGAGAGAAACATGCCACACTGCAGTACAGGCAAGATGGGCAGGAGCAATTTGCTTTACCTCACCATCAGGCCCAATGGCTCTTCAGTTCCAACACAGGCATGCTACAAAATCTTGCTGCCTGAGTCATATGCCTGAGACAATGTAAATGCCTGATCAAATAGGAATTTCGATACAATAACACAGAAAGCTTCCTTGTACCATTTAAGACTGCTGCCTGTCTTTTCAACATTGTTCTTTATTTGCTCGTTTAACTGACTTGCATGCCACCTACAACACTTTGGAGATAAGGCAGGGTATAGATGTTTAAAATTAATACAACAACTTTTATTTATCTAAATAAATAAATACTAGAGGCTGGCTGCCCAAGCTTTTAGATATTCCCATCAATATCTGAAAATACCAGGGATTCAGCACGGACCCTTCTGGAGACAAAGTCCTCTCACTGAACCACAGCCCTTACTGTAAGGAGCTTAAGATGCTTTAAAATATTTAAGATATCAAATCAATAATGTTTGTTACTCAGTGGCACAACTTTCTCAAAAGTGTTGTAGAAGAGTAGTAATATAATACACACTTCTAACACTCTTTAAAAAAATATACTCCATAGAATTTGAGCAATGCTATGTTACATAGCAATACATCATACCTTGAAGGGAAAAGGTTTTCCCAAAGACCTTTGAAGTTTCTTAACACAGGCATTCACACCAGCAGAACTGGCTAAACAGGACTGGATTTGTTGAGAGACAGACTGAATATCCTTGGACAGCCTTGAAATGGAGAGAAGGAAGAAAATGTTGATACAGATATGCAAGAGGGAAAGACTGGTCATTAAACTATGCACAATGCATATGCAAAGGCTTGTGAGGCTTCATAAACCAATTAATTTCAACATTCTGGAAATAGCATTCATCTCTCACTACTGTCATGTTCCCAAATGTACACACCCAGACACAAAGAAATTAGCACTGATATTCATGTTATCAATATAGATGGCGGTCAGAAAATGTCTGTAACCTAGAGCATTGATGAATTACTGTTAAACAGCTCTGTTCGTGATAATAAAGAGGAGAACCTTGGATCAGTTTCAAGAGACCTAAAGCACTCATACTTTTGCTGCTCATATCCATTCAACAACTGAGGCATCCTGCTGATTAAATGTTTCACGACCCAGTGCCAATGAAGAGACAGGAGTGTCAAGCCAGTTGAATCTACAGCTACCATGTCAGATGTTGTCCAAAATCTGTCACGCCACAATAAGCAGTGCAGGATCTAGAGGCAAGCAGAAAGGATTACTTTTTCCAACCTATGACTGTATGTAGCGATAAGTTTCATGATGAGAAATAACTTAGGAAATCACAATCTCTTAGAACGAAAAGGGGGTGTGAAAGATCAGAAAGATACTGTTGATCATGCAAGGTGCTCCCCTCCCCAATTTCTTATTTCTGTCACATCCTATGCTGGGTTTGCCAACCCTCAGAAAGCAGTAGGAAAGAGGACTCACTCTCAGTTTTGGTCTAGGATACTTGGCCTCATTCCAGCATATGCCAATGTTTATAAAAGCTGTAGCTCAAAAGGCCAGAGCAGTCCACCATCTGCTAACTACTCCATTTCCTCCCATGTCTAAGCTCAACATTTTCACATGTTCGGTGAGCTATTCTCCCCAGAACAGGCTTCTCCAATCAGGCACTCTCCAGGTATATTATCCACAACGCCTACCAAGCACAGTCTGTATGGCCATGCTAAACATCAACTGCTTGGGGTGGGAGAGGGGAAATTGGTGTAAGCAGAGGCATTTTCCGATTATGCTTATCCACTTTGCCAGATACTCCACCAACAGGAAAGGCCAATGGATTTCACATTCTCTTTTGAAGTTTTCTATTCCCAACAAAGCATACTTTCCTTCTCAGATCCAACTCCTGTGGCAACAGTCATAAAAGTCAATGAACAGGCTCAAAACATCCAATATTTTCGTTTTCCTTCAATACAATGGATCCTTGGTATCTGCTGGGGTTTGGTTCCAGGGACCCACCCCATAGATACCAAAATTCATGGATGTTCAAGTCCCATTATATACAGTGGCATAGTAAAATGGTGTCCTTTATATTTAAAAATGGCAAAATCAAGGTTTACTTTCTGGATTTTTTTTTTGGAGGGGGGGGGGATATTTTCAAGCCATGGATGGCTGAATCCATGGATGCTGAATCCATGTATATGGAGGGCTGACTGTACTTAAATTAAATGTGTGTGGGGGGGGAGGGAGTAGTGTGGCAAAAAGTCAATTCAGTAGAACTAAAGGGACTAAAGACATGGTTTTAATTTTTTGATTGTTTAATTTTGTTTTAACTTTTGTATCTTGTGAATTTTTAATGGTGTAATTTTTTAACTTATTGTAAGTCACTTTGACTCCTGAGTTGGGGGGGAAATGGGATAAAAACAAAGCAACAACAAGAGGAAGTAAGTGTTGGGGGAGGGAATCAGCAGAAGCTCACGGAGGAACCATACAGCTCCTAAATCTCAAGAAACTGTAATGAAAGACATTTGCGCGGCTTACTTACCTCATACAATTTTTCATCAGATACAGCAACTTGAGTAGACTTCAACCAGTGCAACACGAAGGTATCCCAAAGTTCAAAAAAGGCAGCAAGGTTCGCCACAATAGCATGTGGAAGTGAGGCATGATTGCCAGGATCTAAATTTCAAGATTAGAATTAAACCAAAAGAAAATGTGTAACTCGTCTGGTACTACACACTACACCATCAACAAACAGAATGTTTACTTCTAACTGAATAAATTCTAAAGTTGACCTTCAATCCTCATCATGGCAAAAATCTTTGTATAAAATCAGTTCAGTTTACCGATGCAGTGCTACTGTTTTGCAAACAGAAGGGAACTACCAAGTGCAATAATGGCCTTTCCTTTTCCCCTGCAACATGATTCCTGAAAAGGCACACCGAGTGGCATCTCATCTCTTCAACACCTGGTTCATCTATCATGTCAACTAGCAGCAAGGGTGCTCAGTTTAAAAAATAAAATAAAATAGGAGAGTCAGTCAACACAAGAGGAGCCACAGCTCCATACTTTGTATGCAAAAGAGTTCCAGGTTCAATTCCTGGCAGCTTTAGTTATAATGCATTAGGTAGCAAATGATAAGAGACTGCTGCCCAAGATCTCTGACAGCCACTACCAGTACAGTACAACCCCCATATCCGTGGTGGATATATTCCCAGACTTACTGCAGATAGCGAAAATCATGGACGGTGGCAAACCCTGTATTTATGGAGGAAGCATACCATAGAATCCCACTGGAGGACCCCCCCCAAAAAAATGCCTAGAGAGGTGTTTTCTTTAGGCATTTGGAAGTCTTCCAGTGCAACTCTATGGTCAACTTCTACCAGAAATTGATCATAGACTCACAATGGAGGTCCTCCAGTGCAATTCTATGGACCTAGAAATCATGCTGAAGAACCTAGAAAATAGCTAGAGAAAAAAAAAATTGGATGCAGGGAAGTGAAACCATGGGTACAGGTCCTGCAGATATGGGGTTGTACTATAGTACATAATAATACCTTAGTTGGCATAAGGCTGCTTCTTTTCCTAAAAATGCTTAATAGTGACCCTGCACCTAAGTTTTACTCTCAGTTCCTCCTTTTCATTCACCATTGTTTTTCACCAATATTACTTACAATAATGGAATAGTTCAACATTTTTAAAACTCTGATTTTGTGTTTCTTTTATGCTTTGGCAGTTATTGGTTTTTTAAAAAAATATGTAAATGGTCTTGACTAAATATGTAGAAAAAAGTTTAAAAATTTAAAAATAAAAAGTTCAAAGCTTTATGTACCTATCAAAGCATGGACAAGGCTAAGTTTATACACAATAAAAATACAAAAATGTGAACTTAATAACTAAGCATTTTTGTTTGTTTATTTTAAGACAACTTGTTTACAAAAGCTCACTTTCAAATCTCATGTTGCAACCAGAATTTCATCTGGTTTCACCTACAGGAAGTTGGGAGATTTTACACAGACCAGTCTTCCCGCCTACAGACACCGGAAGAGCTGCACTGGAGTGTTGGGGACCCATTTGGAACAGAGAGGAAGGTGGCATGCAGGGGACTGGAAGGTGGCATGCAGCAAAAACCTCCCCCTTCCTCCCATGAAGAGACACTGCTAAATGTACAGCCCTTTCACTAACAGAAGGAGGTTCTCCATTCATGGAAGACACCTCTGGATGCAACCCA